>OU015667.1:3892236-5181315 GCA_907165275.2 Zygaena filipendulae | reverse complement strand
ACATCGAAAGAATCAGCACGAGAGTTGAAATGAACCTACTTACTCACAATAGATTATAATTACTTAAATGCACACATACAGAACCGTCACTGCAAAACATAACTGTCCATCACACCACCGTAAAACACAAAAAAATACAATGTTAAATTTTCTTGGCGGCTAAAATAACCCTCAAAATGGATAACTTTGATTCCTGCCTTTCAACTCGGTTTTTCTTTTTAGTTAAGGTTATTTTGAAAAATAAGCTGCAATGCAATTATGTCTAAGCAACGCTTTGTTGCTCTGCTTACCTTTACTGTGATGACTTAGATAATAACCGTGCTGTCGTCGGCTTTATTCGAAAATAATTCAAAGCATTGTCATTATTTAGTAAATATTAATCCCTTTCTATTAAATCAAGTCTGGAATTTCTGAATATCAATATTTATAAGTTACAAGCATTCTGCGACAGAAACAGAGAATGCTTTGGATTTTTTTTTTCGAGGAAATTCACCATTATCGTGTTTTAGCCAATTATATTTTCAATTAGGGTACCACATATTCCAAAATCAAACTCCTAATATTAGATTTTGATAATTTTTAAGGCTTTATCTACTGAACCCTTTTTCTTCACGTATAGCCCCTCTGCACAGCGCGGCGTCTGATATCTACCTACTTATTCTAGAAACTCCTTAAAAATCTTGACAGCAACCGTCAATGGTAGGCATCAAAAAAGGGGGAAAAAGATTTACGACGGTAGCTGGTGAGAGATGGAAACAAGAGGTTGTATGATTAGGCACTAGCACACACCGTAATCCGTATTCAGTATGCAAGACCATCATTAGCCCGACTTGAGATGCGCAAATTCGAAGGCTTGCTGAAGAAATAAAAAACATGAGTCTGGGAAAACAGGTCTTTATTGTTAAAGTTATAGGGTTGGCTTTCAATTGAGTACTTATAGTAAGCCTATAAGCAAAGCAAGAGTACTATAGCCGGCGTATACGTGCCAGTTATGGTTGCGTTTTGCGACGAAATCACTGTAAAAACGGCGCAACATTTACTGTATCTTTACATATATAACTGCTCTCCGTGGGTTTACCTGCGTTAATTTTGGAGTTCCCGCGGGAATTTTGGGATAAAAGTATAGTACAATCAACCCCTGACAAAGTGTATGCAAAACGGTCGTGATCCTTTATTTGAAAAGAAGACGGACGGACGGTCTTTATCCCCACCCTGCCTTTGCCATAAAAACCGTAGTCTTCATTCATTTGAAAAAAAAAAATTATCCTCAAGAGCTTTTGAATACAAAGTAAGAGCATCCACCTGCTGATTATTTATTTTAAAAGTGGAAGTCTCGGTGTATTTATTTTAGTACTGTCTTGAGACATTAGAGCGACATTGTGGTGGTAACCGCATGGTGGCATTTGAGTAATCGGTAAATATTTTTTCCCGTAAAAGTTCATTCCTTTTAAGAAGCCAAAAAGTTTGTTATAAAAATCTTCCCATGCCAACCAAAGATGGATTATTTTACTTAAGTTATTAAATTCTTTAATATTACTTTGCGTTATGGAATACAGGATTTTAAAGTTTTGGATTTATTTTTTGACCAAATGTCCGAGATATTCAACTTTTGCATTAATGTTTGAAATAACGCAGCGGGACAAGCTTATCATTTATTCAAGCTATATATTACCGCTAATATTGCCCGTTATATTTCTGAAAACGGAACATTTCTCTTTAATTAATTATTAGACATTAGCATAGTCGCATAGTGTATGAGAGAGCAACAACTGAGCATCTATATTATCTCTGGGACGTTTCTTATTCCTTAAATATCTCCAAGTAGGTTTTTTGACATGTTATTGACTCACGGTTAAAATAAGTATTAGTAATTGGATTTATACGTATAAAACTATTAAACTGTATAAAACTCTGTTTTTATTTTAAAAGCAACTGCAGCCCTAGTATTATTAATGGAAATGTAAGTCGTTTGTTTGTTGAGCTTTCACGCTTTAACTATTCAACTGACCATCATGAAATTTTGCATGCACATCACCAGAGTGATGATTTCACCTTGATCTTCCCAATAAAAATATTGATACCTAATTCCAAAGGAACAATAGCCAGGCCGTGCAGCTTTTTGTTCAAAATGTTTCAAGTAATAGGTCCTATATAGGTTTTAAAATAATTTAAATATATTTTGTGTTAAAGCAAAAGCATCATAATATTCGAATGATATATCGCATTCAATACATTTTCCACTCATTTATTTATTGAGCTGGTTGTTATAAAAGCGGATTTTTTCAGAGAGCAATGGCATGGAGGTGTCTAATTTTAATATTTTACTAACATTCATTTATAATTCCATAAAAAATTTATAAGTAATGATTGAAATGAATATAGGATAATGTAGTTTTGAGATTTTGAAAATATCCCATAAATTATTGAAACTACAAATTCACAATACAACTAAGAAGAATTCTCCATTAAAAATTTAATTCAACTGAAAAGTACAAAAAGCAGGAGTTTAAAGAAGTTCAATAAATTTCCTACCGCATCGATAAACTCTTGCAAGTTTCTTTTAAATATTTGCAATGTACCTATACCTACAGATGCGACATGTAGTTTTACATCATATTATAAAGTTAGGCAAATGTAGGTACAAACAAGAAGTGCTGTTCGCTCGTTCCTTGTGCTCGAGAGTACGGTATGAAATATGTATCCTCATCGGATGCCGCTCCCAAATCACACCGAATATTGGGTCTCACCAGACTACCCTCATATATCATCTACATTATTTATCACCTGCGCCTTTCTCTACTCGATATTTGCAAATGTGGCTTAAATACTGTATTTTTTTTCTGCAAATTATAAGAACCCACTGATGAACTTAAAAATGATAGATATGTTTTAAGTTAAAATTATATATCTAGATATTAAAGAGAAGACAAAAATAAAGTAGGCTGATAAGTTTCTCTATCCTAGACTCTGTATAGAATGTTCAATAAAAAGCTTGGGCGTCTCGTCGAACAGAACCTACTCACGAAAAATTCAGTCTGAAAAACTATAGGCATGAGCTGCCGGACCATAACGCATAACGTTTGATTTTACTCCCCATAAATCTCCATACCCCGGGCTTATATAGGTAATATGAAAGTCGATTCGAGTCGAGTAAACTCAAAAAACCTCGTCTCTTACTTTTAATATTCTTTGTTACCTTTATCTACTTATACTTAGGGAGGTACATAATATTCTTTTGCTATCTTTCATCTAAGATTTCACACAAGCAAGCTACACAAGAAATCAATAGTACATTGTTATCCAAGGGGTGAAAGTAACTCATTTAGTGCCGAGACGGGGTTTGGCGCCCGAGCGTAGCGAGGGCGCCAATAGTTCGAGGCACTAAATAAGTTACTTTCTCCCGAGGGTAACACTGTGCTTTTCATTACGAATGCAAGGAAAGTCAAAATAAAAATAGGTATTAGCTAAAGAAAAAATGAGTGAAGATTGGATAGTCGCTTGACGCTTTCCCACCTATTTCTTTTTCTTTGGCCGGCTAGCTATTCAGCCAGTATTTTTTATTTACATTGTGGCGACCTAAATTATAATAAAGTCATCTAAAAAAATATTTTCTTTAATTATTAAGTATTAATTAAAGAAAATAAATTAATATTATTTATATTTTAATTAATTAATTAGCTTAAGAAAAAATGAGTGAATTTTATTTTAATTAATACCTACTTAAACTTTACGTTATTTCAATTTTACATGGCGCTGGCTTTATAGAAAGTTGGAACATGGTTCAATAGAAATGTGAAAATAGACCTAGTTTTTTTTTTAATAATTTGACAGTTGTCAGTTGAAAGCGATTCTCCCTAGGGCTGAAAAGAGCTACTTTCAACCCGCTTCTCAGGCAACTTCAGACCTACTTTCCGAGCATGAGTAATGAAAAAACTATTTTCTTACATTATTATATTCTGTCTAGCAAACAACAAAACTTACCTCTTTCAGAAAATACGTGCTTAATAATTTTTTATGTCGCAAGATAATAAAAGAATACACGCATCTACCTAATACCTATATTGAAACAGCTTTTCAGAGTGGAGTGGAGTTTTTATTGAGATCGCCCACCATAACAGTTCTACCTCCCTCGACAATCGCCTGTATAATATTAAAGGAAAAACATCGTTTCAAATAGGTATACCTATGTGTGCCTGTGTAAACCCAATAGATAGGTAAAAGTCACTTGGCAACCAAAAACACACATTAGAGGTATATTCTTTCAAATAATGGTATTTACTAAAACCTCTCTACAATTATAGAGTGGTTTTATATTACTTAAATTAGAGAATTTTATATTACTAAAACAATTAAACAAACAATTATTGAGGAGAGGTTTTAGAAAATACCAATTATTTGTACAGTAGGTAGGTACACCAACCATCACCCATTCTTATGTATATAAAAAATTGTGTGTGTAACCATTTCTAGATGCGAATCTATCATAAAAATATTATTTCATACACTTTAAAAATTTTTTTTTACCTAATTAGAATTTTATCGTACCTACTCGTTAGGAGTGTAGGAGCCATCTGTCGAAAATTATACATATAAAACTTTGTATCAACTGAACTGTTACTACTGTCCGTAAACTAAAGAACTAATATCGATGTAAACAGAATGTTGTTTACAATTAGTTAAAAATACACGCCGGATATTTTTTGGTTAAGGTTAGAATATTACCTATGCCTGACAAATTCTCGGATTCGAGTGTCTTTCATTTCTTATGAGAAAATTATTGAGGATAACATAAGCAGAAAACTGAATGAGTCATCTTGACATTAGGTATATTTTAAATTTTAGTAATTTACCGTGCTTTGATGCCTACAATTTACAAGTTTTCATTGCTGACTACCTGAATACCTATATCACCGGAGTATTGTAAGGCATTACTACAATCCTGTAATGCCGCAAGCACATAAAATGCGTTGTAGTGCATGTTCGTATATAGGAAATCGATACCATTTGACCCTGTTGTGGTAACAGTTCAAACCAAACCTAACCTAACCTAGCTTGTCGAGGTGCTCGCAACTAAAACACAGTATTTTCTATCCTGGACATTTTACTAAATGTCGACCGTTTGTAAACTAACGTTTCTTAGAAATTATTCAGTGTCATATACAGCGTGTAATAGATAGTCCTCGTCATGTTTAAAGATCGAACCACGATCGTGTATTATGTAACGATCATAATGGCTTCGATAAAAAAAATTGGTAGCTGAAACTCATCTTTACTAATATTTTTATGATTTAAGTGAAAAACTAGTAAACCGATTTGAAAAAATTCATTCACCATTAAAATGATACATTATCCCTGAGTAACATAGATTGTATTGTAACCCGGAATCCCCTCGGTAACTCCGAAATTACCGCGGCTGAAACCGCGGGAAACAGCTAGTTTGTTATAAACTATTTAACTTTTGATCAGTTCACGATCCGCACGAGTCTTTACTTTAATGACAAAATAGTAGATTTCATATCTATAGGTATCTACTTGTTTTAAAATTTTGAAGTCTGAATCTAGTGTTGGTCTAAATATCATTATTAATTTACTGTTACCATTACTTACCAGCATTGCACATATTATAGTCATTAAAATACGTATATAATATATCCACTCCCTTCTGTTACACGCTGTACAAATAAACTTTCAGTTTTCCTATACAAACTAAGTAAAAATACAATCATACTAATTTTCAAATCTTTTCAAATCTCATTCTGAAACATAAAAAGAAATTTTTTTCCATTCATAGTTAAAAAAAAAATACCACAAGTTTCACAGAATTTTTATTGCAAAGAAAAAGATTTTTCGCTATTCGCTAATGTTATTGCGCCTATTCAATGATAAAAAATATGCTTAAGAATTTATAACTCGGCTGAATGCCGAATCAATGTCGCCGACGCTAAAGGTTGACATTTATTTAAAAAAGTGGATTACGTAAAAAAAAAATGATATAATGAAAAATACACAGATACCTAACTTGCTCCGAGGCTTGCAACACAGTTCTTATACCTTAAGTTAATTTTATTACTTACCGTTTTGTTTCGAGCTTGTCGCTAATCAAGAATCTTTTTGCGAGAGATTTCTCTTTGATATAAAATAAAATATTTTATAAAGCCTAAAGATATATTGTAGTATACTCTACAGTAGAGTTCTTAAAAGATGAGCGGGTTATATAAAAGGTTTGTTTGTCGTGAAACAAAATGTATAAATTATTTTTACATAAAATATATTTTATCAAACGTATAATAACAATTCGATGTTGCCTTTTAATCTGCTCTTGTGATGTTCTAAAATTTGCTGGTGCCTCTCATAATTATCTACTAAATTATTATTACTATATTATTGATTCAGAAGTCATATCCACTCGTATCGTGTACCGATTGCGATAAAAAAAGCTTATATTTTATATAAAAACATGGAGACTAACAATAAAAAAAAAATTGGTTTAGGTTAGTAGTCGAATGCAAAGGAGCAAAACACAAATCATGCTTAGGTACTCTGTAGGAAGATTACTGACTTAGAAACGGTGCGATTTGTGTTTTAGATGAGCAGACTTAGCCCTTTGACCGTGGCTGTGATCACCAAGGAAATAATATATTGATTAGAAAAGCTATGTAAGCGGCACAAGAGCGCTACAGTTGCAAAGAAAGTTAGAGCAAATGCTATAACTTTCAGAAAACTCACTTTGCTGGCATCCCATAAAGTATATATTGTATCTGTTACATTCTCAAAACTGTGAATTTGGAACAGCAATTAAATTTAATTTTATTTTTATTTTATTTTCGTTTATTCAGGAAAATAAACACATACCAATAAAAACATAACCAAATGACGTTTAGTACATTTTGTCCGTGATATTTATTTTTGTGTCAGAAAATCACCTGGCGACACTAGTTTTTGTGTCCATACTCCATACTAAAACTGAGTTATACATAGACGTTAGACATAATCTTTATTTGGCATCGCAATGACTTAAAGTAAATTCCAGGAATCTTTACAATTTATTGAATGCAATTGAATGATTTGTTATAAGTATTGGTTGCGATGCCAAACTGGACACCGACTCAGCACACGTTGTCGCATAGAATGCGACAGCGCTGGTTCTCAGCGGAGTCCATAATGCGATTTGTTCGCGCGATATCTCCGCCAAATCAAACAATTAATAAAATGGTAGATTATATAATTAAAAATAAATATATATATACGAATACTAACATCATAATAAAATATTGAATAGAACTAAATATTTTAAGTGTTAAATTTTATACGGTTTTTGATCGTTCTTTTTTTCGTTAGTAAACTCATCAGATCCAATTCGTAAAAAAATCTTTTATTAATTGCTCGCGACTGATGCAATTGAGGATAAACATTTCAACAGTAATCTCGTTAAAGTATCAGTAAATCCTTGTGTGAAAATCTACGACCAAACGAACAAAGTCGCGAGCACAGCTAGTCCAATATTCACAGTTTATAAATAACAAAGGTCCGTAATTTTGATCATGCCGCCATCATCAGATGATAATTCTGCAGAATTTAAAGTTGATATCAAAAAGTTTATAGGTACAATAAGAGCAAAATATAACCACTTTTGCCGATTACCTACTTTAACTTTAAACTTTACATTATTATGTAATGTCTAAATACCATTAAATTACCATCAAAAATTAGTATTTACTCGCTTTTACATATTCTCTTATCGTTTTATTTTAAAATGAAATATGTTAGAAGATATGATTTTGTACATTTGGTTATATTTAGTTTGTTTAGTATGTCAATTTCACTGTCTTGTCTGCGATACATCTACTTATTTAGACTAATGAAACGTGGCGTCGTCCGCGTTTTATATCACCTTTATGTAGGCGACTGTACTCAGCTAACTCACTTTATAAAAGCTCGTGCGAGTCGCCGACCCGAGATCTGGATAAAAGATCGCAGTCCCCAAGGTGCTAAATAGACCTTTTTTAGCTCTCTACATTTTTCACGAGACACTTTAGTGTTATAGAAGTTGAATAGTGTGAAAAAAAAAACGATTCGAAAACGGAGTTAACACGGGTTTCTTTCTAAATTAAAAGATGTTTCACTATTTTCTTTTTCTCCAAAAGGTTTTTTAACTTGCGTATCTACGTTACTTAGAGCTGAAAAGTTTTGAGTACGATCAGACTAACGTTATCAATGGGCTTAAGGTATCTAGTTCAGGGGTATTAAGAGATCGTTTTGCTTTACGAGCTCCTCTTTTAAGATTTTTTTTCAATACCGTTGGGTTCACGATCGAAATGTCGTGATCAAGTAAAGCCATTGATATAAAATATAATTAATTAATGACTAAAGCAGATTTTAATTCTATTTACATATTAATTAATACGCTGCAATAATTAAGTTAGAAGGAAAAACAGAGTGCGTTAAGTAAGAGGGACACAGAAGGTATTTAGACTATTTAGTATTAGATTCTTGTCCCGAATATAAAAAAAAACACATAGTATATCATTAATTTAGACATCAACCGTGCAAACTGAGTGGGAAGAAACAGACGTATCGACGGATTATAGCTAAGGGTAACTCAACGCGTCTTTAGGTACTTTCTTCTGTTGTTGATGCGCCGACAAGAAATCATAATTATGTAGATATAGTATTTACACCCATTCGATACCCCATGGTTATCTACTCATATGGTTTACTCGTATATGAATTTCGGAGTTCCCGTGGGAAATCCGGGATAAAAAAGCAATCTGTGTCATTTAGGAACACTGTACTATATAGTAGTCGTATAGTCATTCATTATGCCGTCCCTATTCTCACAGGGTAAGCAGAGTTCTGAGGGAATTCATAGTATTTACTACCAACCAGCATGATACTTATATACCTAGAAATGTGAAGTTTTCAATTACCATAATATTTCAATATTAATGTAGATACATGAGACCGGAAAATTGATGCCAGGAAATGAAATTTACTCCGGCAAGCAAACTCGCCCGTATGAAATTTCCATTTGGCACGGCTGACACCTCCGTTGAATTAAAAATGTAGGTGACTAGATTAAATTTCCCATTTAATACTTGAATTTTAGCCTGTATCTCCCCGTTATAATGTAAAGAGATACCTATTTTAATTTTAGCAGAAAAAACTGTGGAGTTATCCAGGTAGGACGTTGAAATCTTTTGTTCTTAAACCGTGCAAGGAATAGCGTCAATACATAAATAAATATAAGAATCAGGAACAAAAAATAAATTTGCTTACTCGTATGAATTTGTATTTACCTACCTAAACGTGTAAAACTTTTATTGAGTCTCCTAAAATATTGATGAGTGTTTTATTCATTTATACTTATTAAAGAAGTTTATTTTTGGACCGGAACAGTTTTATCTCGTTCACAGTCGGGTAAACCGAGAATCTGTTGCGACTTGCGCCTGTCGCCTTCCTTTTCGAGCAGCTGCGATATCATTATACTGACGAATTTATTAACGCCTTAAACGAAATGACATGCAAAGATCTAGATGTAGAAAAATATCAATAGACTGTAGTGTATAGGGATCATAGACCAATAAAACTAAAGGACTGACAATCGCCATACTATCGAACGTGACTCGGAAAAAAACCAAAATAATGTATTAGATCTAGATGGCGTGACAAACTGAGCTATCTCTGTTTATAGGTTGCAATTGTTTTCCGCTAGGTTTGCTAGTCAACAACAAAAAGTTTGTTTTAGCATTTCTACAAATCAAAAACAGATGGCATTAGAAAAAAACATTCTTTGGAAAAATGTATGAAATTACTTGTCGATACTTCGCCATCTGTTACTATTCAGTCGTATCACTACAATATTAATCCTTCTACTCAATTTAAAATTGTACAATGGTAGTTTGGTTCACCAATGCTTTATTTGCTCATTTTTTTCCATGTCGTTACTCTTGGTGCCGTCTAGTGCTCTTACTTAGAACTAGTTTCGAAATCACGTTCGATAGTATGGCGATTGTCAGTCCTCTAGTTTTACTGGTCCATGATAGGGATGTAGTTACTCCGACACAAGAACAACACTTCACTAAGCCGGAGGACGTCACTAGTTGATTATATTAGCTTTTCCCGTCGCCTTCGTGTCGCGCCGGTGATATGGTTACTATTGTGAGGATTTTCTCGGCGGGTTGCGTGGGTATACCTACCTACCTATATTGGGTAACTTAATCCAATCTTACGCAAGTCAAGGCACCTGAGTCGACACCTTCGCATTACCTACAGACGGGGTGTGGGTGAAGCCACCGAACCGGAAACATTATCTGACTCGATTTTTCCACCACCAACGATGAAATTGAAGTAGGTGCCCATACTCTACCAGCGTTATAAAAGCGTTTATGATACATAATCGGTTTAAAAAAAACATATTTTCATTTACTTTTATTAAAAAAAAAAATAAGTGTACAGGATACAGATATTAAGTATGAGATCGATAGAAAAAAAAACGAATACAACAGAAAAAAATAATGTCTCTAATTAGTACAGTCGATCCCTAAGGTTTCATCTGCGTTAATTTTGGAGTTCCCGTGTGCATTCCGGGATAAAAGTAGGTACTCTATGTCACTCAGGAATACTGTTATATAATCCTGATATGTAGTTATAAATAAAAGAAATTTAGTAATCAGTTCAGTAGTTTTTGAGTTAATCCATTACAAACAACCATCCACAATAATAAAATCTTTTCACTTATAGTATAGGTAGGTATTGAAGAAAAAGAACTCACTTTTCCGAATGCATAAACTTACGGTCTCAATGATGAAGCAGAAAAATTACATGTTCCATTTAAATTTTTTTTTAAATCCCCGTGTAGACTTTTCACTAATTAGTTTTGTGCCAGCAACTAGGACAAAACGAGACACGTAACGAAATGGCGATGGTCTACAACAAACCAAGGGCCTTATTAGTGTCATAATTACAGTGAGCCATTTGTAACTTTATGCAAACGAAATAAGAACTATAATATAAGAAATTTGTAATATATCTTATTTCTCAACAAAATATACAACACAAATTAGACGATCATTAAATTAATTTAACATAAGTTGACAAAACACCACTCATTTAAAAATTATTATACAAGTATACTTAATTAATTTTTATAATTATTTTTAGTCTCGCAAAGAAAAACTAATACGGCTCAACTGATTTGAAATATTTTTTTCAAAGTAGGTATTCGTAGTAGTTAAAAGTTTGTATTAAAGCAAATTAGAGAGTTTCTGGGGTACCTACTGAAAAGGATATAGGGGTTCTTTTGTCCCGGAATTCAGGAGATCAACGCGGGTGAAACCACGGGGAAAGGCTAGTAAGTACGTGCCAACGATATTTACTCTAACAATAAATATTACAGTCTACAACTTAACACAGAGTAGCTGCATCATAGAAAAATAAGTTATGACGAACATAATCTTTAGTTTATGGTATATGGTATAGGTATGATGAAGGATATTAGAGGCTACTAGGCCCTCGCACAAACTGGAGTCGAGTCACGATGACACGAGGATGTTGATGAATGGCGTGTCCGAACCACTGCATGACGCCTGTGAGTGATGGCCCATACTTCTTGCGATCACTCTGATTTCAACGTTGAGGTTTTGCTTAGTGCCAACTTTCATGATGACATCGAAAAAAATATTATAGATAATCTTTCACTTTTGATCCCGTTTGCAGGTTGATTTAGTAAACCGTCGCTACAAAAAAGAAAAATAAGGTAAATAAGTAGTATCTATACTACAGGTATAGTGAACACCAAATTGCTGTTTTTGACCTCCATCTAAATCCTGATATTATAAATGCGAATATGAAAGTTTTTGTTGCGATTTTACGTCTCAAATACTCAATCATCATAAAAATTTTAATATAAATTGTCAGGGTACAAAAAAGGACATGGGGTACTTTTAATCCTGGAATTCCTTCGGGATCTCCTACATAAACGCGGATGAAACCGCGGGAAACAGCTGTTATAAAATTGCAATGTGTAGAAATAAAAAAAAATTATCTCCTCTTTTTTAATACAATTTAAATTAAGACTCTTACGGCCGCCCTCAGATTAGTTTAATGATTAACGTTTTGTTTTAATGTCTCTGAGTGCGACAGTTTTGTTTTTAAAATCTATTAATCATTAAAACGACTCTGAGTGCGGCCGTTACTCGCTTACCCTAAATAAGGATTTAAGTTAATATATGTACCTACCTTACAGTACAGTTAGACTAAACAAAATAGAAGGAAAAAATATTATTTATAATACGTTCACAATATCTGGCTGACTGTGTTTGTAAGGGAAATATTTAAAAAGGATGCGGAAACTGTCATATAAATAAACAACCTCTGAATTCTGGATGTGTGAGAAGTGGTGAAGCTAGTGACACGAGCTACATAAAAGTCAAACCTGCTTAGGTAGGATCATAAAAAAAACCATAAGAGAATATAAACTAAGGTAAACACTAGTTGTGATATGACACAATAATTCAGTAGTATTGCAACATAATATTGTAGTTTCACCTTGGTAACAGCCTCAATGTTTTGCATTAGTCAAGCCTGCGTGGTTAATTTAAAAAGACTAACCGCCGCACTCAGAGTCGACTTTAATGATTACTTAGTTAAGTATAGATTTTTAAAACAAAACTGCCGCAATCAGAGACGTTCAGTAAATTAATGTTAATTGGCATTTAATGAGATGTAACTTAACTAGTTAAATTCCAATTAACATTAATTTACTGAACGTCTCTGATTGCGGCAGTTTTGTTTTAAAAATCTATACTTAACTAAGTAATCATTAAAGTCGACTCTGAGTGCGGCGGTAAGTATCCGGTGGAAGTTAATGTAGGTATATATAGAAGAGTCTCCTAGATAGCCGAATATTTCTCTCGAGAGCTGTAAAAATTTGCATAGTAGGCGATTGGGCTCTTGACAAAATCCCATAAATTGTTGAATCTACGTCAAGCCGTTATTCGACGCGCCCGACCTATTTCGCTTGAAGAAACCGCCACATTTATCTTGCAAAGATAACGATTCCCTTTTTTAATGCTTGCTAAACAAAAATATTTCTCCTGTACAAATAATAATTGTTAATTTTACGCTGGAACAGCGAAAATTATTTCGTGTCACAATCCCAACGACGACAATGGAATAATTAAGGTTCATAACGTTGTGAAATGATCGTTAGCTTATTTTTGAGAAGCTTTAAACGACTATAATGTAATAAATATAGTATAAAGAGGTAAAGTTTGTGAGTTTGTGAGGTTGTAGGGGGTAATCTCTGGATCTACTGAACCGATTTTGAAAATTCTTTTTCATTACTCATACTCGGAAAGTAGGTCTGAAGTTGCCTGATAAGCGGGTTGAAAGTAACCCTTTTCAGCCCTAGGGAGAATCGCTTTCAACTGACAACTGTCAAATTATTAAAAAAAAACTAGGTCTATTTTCACATTTCTATTGAACCATATTTCAACTTTCTATACAGCCAGCGCGATGTAAAATTGAAATAACGTAAAGTATTATTATTATTATTTTAAGTATTAATTAAAATAAAATTCACTCACTTTTTCTTAAGCTAATTCCTATTTATATTTTTTTATTTTCTTTAATTAATACTTAATAATTAAAGAAAATATTTTTTTTAGGTCGCCACAATGTAAATAAAAAATACTGGCTGAATAGCTAGCTGGCCAAAGAAAAAGAAATAGGTGGGAAAGTGTCAAGCGACTATCCGATCTTCACTCATTTTTTCTTTAGCTAATTCCTATTTTTATTTTGACTTTCCTTGCATTCGTAATGAAAAGCACAGTGTTATCCTCGGGAGAAAGACTTATATAGTCCCTCGATCTATAGGCGCCCTCGCTACGCTCGGGCGCCAAACCCCGTCTCGGGACTAAATAAGTTACTTTCACCCCTAGGATAACAATGTACTATTTCATTACTCATACTCGGAAAGTAGGTCTGAAGTTGCCTGAGAAGCGGGTTGAAAGTAACACTTTTCAGCCCTAGGGAGAATCGCTTTCAACTGACAGCTGGATACGGCAGAAACTCAAGTTTTTTTTTATGTCATAGGGGGCATACTAACTGGCCAGTAGCACACCTAATGGTTGATTTATGTAAAATAAAATTCATTCGTTTTTTTTCTTTAGCTAATTCCTATTTTTATTTTGACTTTCCTTGCATTCGTAATGAAAAGCACAGTGTTATCCTCGGGAGAAAGACTTATTTAGTCCCTCGATCTATTGGCAAACCCCGTCTCGGGACTAAATAAGTTACTTTCACCCCTAGGATAACAATGTACTATTATTACCAATAGAATGCTATAGTGTTCCTGAGTGTCATAGGGTACTTCTTATCTCGGAGTTCTTTTGGGAACTTCGAAATTACTGCGGGCGGAAACAGCTATAAGGTATTTTATGTACTTACTATAATCATCAGCTGGCTCGCATTGCATCCAACGTTCAAGTTTTCTACGCGTTAATATTTATTAACGCGTAAGAGTTAATAAATGCGACGTTAACGTAATTTTAATACTGTAAACCTAGATTCTGCGAAGTTACTCAACTATTTCTATACATTATTGTCGGTTTTCTCAGAACATTAGGTAAGTGGAAATTATTAACCCCCTTTCATCGCCATGGTCATTACCTCCAGCGCCACGCGGCTGTCCTACGGAAAAACAAAGCAACTGTAATTTTTTTCGAAATGAGTTTTTTTTTTATCACTTTTCACGCCTAATGAACCTTGCTACATACTTACTTCTATCAAAAAGGCTTTAGTCTTAGAGAAATTAAAATTAATAAAATCGTTAAACTTTGGAAGGTTTGTTTTAAATAAAACGATTTTCGGTTTTTTACTTTTAATTCCTGTAAAATTTATTCATCTGCAATTACTTTGTTTTACCGTAGGGCAGCCGCACCCTTTAGGTATGATTTCTCCTAGTGTTGGGAATGCATAATATCAATTATTTTATTTAATATATAAATATAAAAGTTAAGGCCCTTACAGAAGTGAAACTACCGCCCATACGCTACAAACAATCTTAATATCATTTTGAGATATTTTTTATGAGAAATTTATAGTAGGTATAACAGAATTTTAAAAACAGGGTTTTCACTAACTTTTGATTTTAATTCTGCAATATCTGTTACTATCGTGATAAAAAATATTCTCAAAAACGGTCCACTTTTGTCAAACAATTATCATTATATTATAATTTATCCTATTATTTACCTACTCGTAGGTACCTATATATTTTATTAGAGGGGTTTGCTAACTTCTCTCCTGCCTCAAATGGTAACGACGATGTGAAATGGAGAGAGAGTTGTAACACAAGTTATATAGGCACTTATGCTATCTTTTTAATGAATATAGTATATATTTATAATATACTTTCAGATTTTCAAGCTACTCTTATTGTACTCTAAGTACCAATACTTATACTTTCCATAGAGTAAAAGTTTTTGCAGTACTTATTAGTTATTTGACAAAGACAAAATAACCACCTTTTTGCAAATAAACGGCTACGAGTATATCTCTGCATGCTCTTCCTAAAAAGTATTTAGGTACCTACCTATGTTGTTATGCACCTATGTTACGCTCTTGAATTTCGATTCGAAAAAGTAAATGTGCGAAACGGTAACAAAAGGTCCGTGTGGAGAGAGCAAACTTTGCAACTAATGGAATACCCATGCAATGGTGCGTCCAACAAATACCGAGCGGAGTGCTTTCCACCGGATCCAAGTGAAGCTATATCGGATCATATCGATTTCGAGGGAAATTTATATGAATTCCACTTCTTGTAACATAAGCTAAGCTAAGGCGTCGAGATAAGCTATATTATCGTCTAGATGAAGCAATATTAGGGAGATTCCCAAATCCCACTATCATCGTCACTGAATATTAGGATATTTATGATTGTACTAGCTCTTTGCCGCGGTATTATCCGCGTTAATTTCGGAGTTCTCACAGAAGTTCTGGGATAAAAATTAGGTCCTGCTTCTGGCAACGTGTGCCTATGCGAAATTTCATGACAATCGATTGATTAGTTGAGGTGTGAAAACGTAACATACAAATAAACAAATAAACTGACATTCGAATTTATAATACTAAGTTAGGACAGCTACATATATTTCCTGTAATACATAATATAATGAACTTTCATGACTCACGACAAAGATTAATTTAATCTTCCCTGCCTTGAAGCTTGTACCGTGAACACAACAATAAAATTTACGTAGTAATACATAATATTAATTAGTTTGAATTTTATTCGGAAAACTTTTCTCCACTTTGAAATAATTTACCGTGTTATCCGAGAGTTTTTTTTTTCATCTTGAAAATGTGCTCTTACAGGAAATGTATTCATGTAAAATTGAACGACTTCAAAAACGTACTAACGTTTTTCTGTATAACAATAATTATTCGATCCTTTTTTAAATTACAAAGAGCAACTAAACTGAATTTATATGAAAGGTAATGAATCTATTTTGCTCATCATTTCCAAAGTCAACAATCAGGGTGTCAAGATATCTTTTCAAAGATTTTACAATGGCAAAATACAATTAAGTCTTCAGCAGAGTATATAGAGTCGAGTAGTCGACCCTATCATCCTGTTGGATGTATCTCTTTCCCTTTTAAGTCTGTGTAGCCCCGCCCATAAAGGTTCAGTTAGTGTATAATAGTGACATGATTTGATATTGTATTGTTTTTGTATAAAGCAAATTAATTGATATTATTACCAAACACAGATTAAAAACCATCTGCACTTGTTGTTTGTTTCTCTATAAGACTCGCTTTTGTAAGCACTTTTGTTAACTGACCTGAAAAATTCATAGTCTTACTACAAACCAAACTATGAATAGGTTTCTTTTCATAGAAAAGCAGTAGGTAAATGTCTTGTCTTTGTCTTAAATAGGTAGGTACTTTATGAAGAATGGTTGTATGGCATAGATATATATATCTATGGATTATTATTATTATTATCTATATGAGAAAATCATGAAAAATAATTTTAATCTTGTAATCATTATAATATGTTGTAATTAAGCAGAACTCTCCTGTCCCCTTAGCCAAGTTGACAATCTACCTATAACGTTAACGCTTAGAAAACTAAGGAACGGAATTGTTATGTCACATTTTCACGCAAAACTTGACTTTTGATTTGACGATTTTATGTGACCACGTGGTATAGGACCTTTCGTTTCTTAGTTTTTAGTTTTCTATGAGTTAACGATTATTTTATTTTATTTATCTATTTATTTAAAAGTTACACTAACATAGTATACAGTAAAAAAAGATGTCTAATCTAAGGGCGCTGATGTACGTGCTCGTTGGTTTAATTAAATTCGACCCTATATCGTGTGTTGTACCCAGAGTTTCACCTATCTATTTATATGCCTATATGACTCACGGTAGTCACATGACTGTGAGTGGATGGTTAGGTAGGTACCTGTTCTAAACAAATTAACTAACCATTGAAATTGTTAATGGTTATATATTAATATAAGCCCGAGTGACTCCTTTGTATTCCAACGATGCGTGTAAAATGTTCAAATAGTAAACGGCTGTAAATTACCTCTTATAATATAATTATGTGCGTAGTTTTATTACAATATATACCTACTGTTACCTTTATGTCAAAGAAAGCTCAATTAATACAAAATATTGTATTATTTTGAGATCAAAAAGTGGGATCCAATGAGCTTAAATACTTGTAAAATCTTCCTTATACCTATTCCTTACAAAAACTTCGTAGAAAAATCATGTTAATATTTCTACGACTTTTTCTGTTTCATTGTGTCAGTTTACCCTGTGAGATACACAAAAATATACAATTTTCAGTAAATGTGGAATTAAAATATTTGAAAAATTATCCATGATCCAATATCTCAGTATTACACGTAGACTGCACTTCTATATTAATCATGTGTAGGTATAGATAGCAGATACAGAGGTTAGAACCACAGAACCTTCCTCTAATGTAGGTATAATATAAACAAAAAATAAATGAAAACTAATGAATGTGAGAAATTTTTAGATGTGACCTTGATAAAATGTATTCCTACATATTATAACATCTCGGACACTGATTGGGTTGGTAATACCGCACTATTTCATCCTTACAAGCGTTTTTTTTTATTACCTTACCAACTGTTTTACAGTGAGCTTCGCAAACTTTACGCGCGCATGGATAAATATAATGTGGTTTTTAGAGCTACAGAGAGTACTTTAGTTATACGGCATTACCAATTTACGTGCTGCAGTAATGTAAAAAAATAGTCACTCCCAAGCGAAACGTTCAGCAAATTGAAGCAAACATTAAATTTAACTGGAATATTAATAGGAATAAGCGTCCTCTGCGTCCAAATACCGGGTTTGAGTGTTCCGAAGTTGAGAATATTTATTCTAATAAATATAATTTTAAGTCAATGTAATACAATATTTGAACAAAGTGTTCCCGAAGGCATTCCGAAATTAACACAGCCCACAGGTGAAACAACGGGGAGAAAAGCCAATTTTAAATATTTCACATAGGGAGGATGGACATAGGGTACTTTTTCCCGGAAATCCTGCGGGAACTCCAACATTAACGCGGGTTAAACCGCGGACATCAGCTAGTATAAAAGATTGCCATGATTTAAAACTAGGTAGGTAATTATTTAGACCACATCGGAATTTAGGTGTAATATTGAAAATAAGATATACATAATATAGTGTCATAGACAAGTCATAGATCAATGAAAGACGTTACTAAGAGGTCTTAAAGCAGGACCTAAATTTAATTGCTCTGCGTTATCGTCCTGCTTTAAGAGCTCATAGTACAGGATCTTTAATCGGCACATCACTCCACACTATATTATATGATTACTTCACACAGGATAAAACACAATATGACGGCGCACACACTACCCGACATAATTATAACCAAAATTTTATATTGGTAAGTAATATCGTACAAAATAGCGCGATCGGCTACCTAGGTATTATTCATACATCAATCGTCTTTCATGAAACTTGGTTTCGTTTCGTACAAAGCACGTTTAAAATCTTGACGTCAAGTTTTACGACTGTAATTCCTGACATCATGTCCGTTACGTATACGAGCGGAGGTACGTTGTGAGTGCAATAAAACTACATACATTGTCTGACAGTCATTCCAGTTGCAACGAGAGAATTGCGGTACATAAACACTCGGCTTACCGTCAGACAATGTTTAAACATTCCCGCCTCTAAAACATTTTCTCCTATTGAATACTTTATCTACCTAGTGTCAGGAAAACCATAAAGCGATATGTAAAATAACGATATATTTTTTTCTTTTGAGTAGTCGTGAAACGAAGTATATACCGTTCATATAATAGCCAGTTTCACCCGTTTCACTTCAGGGGTTAAATTTGAAAAAATCCTGAAATACTCTCTTTATTTGAATAGAAGAACACAAATACAGATTCACACAAGTTTAACTTTGAAATCAACGATACTTTCGTACAAACTTTCGGACGCGCTTCCATCCCCTTAGTAGAAGATAGAGGTAAAATTTCCAAATACCGTTTCCTTGTGCTACACATTAGGTACAATGGGGATGTTGACTACTTTTGAAAAGTAGTCAACATCAAAATTCTAATTAGTCCGTCAGTTAGAAAAAAAAAACAATAGATACATATTTTTTGCTTTTTCAAATAAATTAAAATATACAGAAATAAAGCGCATTAAAGTTTAGGGTTAGGTGGTCGTGACGTCACTAACCGCTAAAACCGCCATACAAACTGTCCGGATAGTGCGTCACGCGAAATTTCGACTCAATGTATCGCCGTTACTTTTTAATTATCTATGTAAAAAAAGAAAAAAATACATGTCCAATATTTTTTATTAATCTACAAGACGGGCTAAAAAAAATAGTCAACATGCCCATTTTTGAATCAGGCAGTCAGAAAATATTATAAACTGATCTCCAATATTACTTTTTTGTTATTATAATACTATGAAGAAGTTAAATTTGTTAGTTTGGATGTAGGTGGTAATGTTTAAAACTATTATATCGATTCTAAAAATTATTTCACTTACTGAAAGTTATACCTACCTACTCTCCCCGATTCCCACTACCCACAATCTCCGAGTGAAAAGAATAGAATTTATTAATTAGTTAATAAGTTCCTGCAGGAATAGATACCGAAGTTCACGTAAATTGGAAATATGAAATAATACATTGGTTAGTAATAACACGGACCCACCAATTTACTACTTTGATATTCTGTCTGCTTAAATCATACATTAAAATGATTATTAATATTAATTTATTGATAACTTTAACATTTAAAATGTTTGACGTGGGCGTACATTTTTATTGATAAATAAAAATATAGATCTCATTTACACATTCCATTGCAAATTTGATAAAAACTTGTTATAGAGTTTCGTAATAGCGTATCTATAAATTATATTTATCGACTCATCCTTGCACATGTTATCAAAATATTACTTTTTAAATTAGCAATAACATATACGTACCTATTTATATACGTATGTGTTTAGCATACGTAATATTATTATAAACGGCTTCCTCAAGTTCAACGGATGCGTTGACAAACTATTTTTATATGGCAATAATATAAAGTGGTACTTTGTATGTGTGCCATTTTATTTTGTGCAAGAAGAATAAATAAATAAATAAATGTATCATCATAATTTTCAGCCTGCAGCAGTCCACTGCTGGACATAGGCCTCTCCAAGGGTTCGCCACCTATCCCGATCTTCAGTCATAAATGTATGAATGTTTGTTACTCTTTCAGGCAAAAACTATTACTGAATGGATCTTAATGTAACTTTAATATAGCTTACCTAAACTCAGAATAACACATAGGGTACCTTTTTATCACGGAAGTTCCGCAGGAATTCTCAAATTAACGCCGCCTAAATTGAATTTATTATTGCATTCTACACACTGCCAGAAGTACCTACAGAGGAGATAGGGCACTTTTATCCCTGAATTCCCGCGAGATCTCCGAAATTAATGCGGGTGAAACCGCGCGGAACAGCTAGTATTAGGTATAAGCACAATATAATATATTTGTATCGTAATACTTACCTTAAACTTATATAGGTATATCTTTATAAACAATAGGTACTTATGTACGTATTCTTCTATTTCAATATTCAATTTTACACATAAAAAACCTAAAAATAGAAAGTGTATTATAATTTAAATTATAGGAAGAATAATAAAAAAGTGGATTTTGCATTAACAAGATTTTATTAGGAATAATATTAAATGCATTATTGATTCATAAATACTTATTATGGAGCGATGATCAAATTAATTTTCACTTTTAATTCGTATACGACTGTATAATTCTCCGGTGTATTTATTAAGTCTGTGATCGGCGGCGAAAGGGAATAAAATTATCAAAAATTTTATAAACCAATTGAAATCCACAAGCTGAATGTGCTTAAATAAGCAAACATTGAATTTGTAGAACAAACATGATAAAATATAAGTACTTTTCTTAATTAGAAAGCATATTTATTTGTTACTAGCTGTGCCCTGCGGTTTCACCCGCGATAATTTCGGAGTTCCCGCGGGAATGTCTTTCTCTGTACCCCTGACAACGTGCATGCCAAATTTCATCCAAATCCGTTCAGCCGTTTTTGCGTGATTGAGTAAACATATGCGAGGTTAAGAGCTCGAAATCGCATTTTCATCCGACTTGCTTCAAATTTATCGTCACTGCTCAGCTCCTATGTGTCTTAGCGTTATATTATATAGCCTATAACCTGCCCAGGAGTATGGACTACAATCGTACCAAGTTTGGTTAAAATCCCTTCAGTAGTTTTTTTCCCATGCGTGCACATACAGACAGACAGACACATAGACAGACAAAAAATTTACTGATTGCATTTTTGGCATCAGTATCGATCACCATTCATCCTCCAATATTAATTTTGAATATAAATTCAATGTACAGAATTGACCTCTCTACAGTTTTAAGTATAGATATTTTCACATCGCAACAAAGTAATTATTGTAAACTAGCTGTTCCCCGCGGTTTTACTCACGGTAATTTCGTAGTTCCTGCGAAAATTTTGGGTTACAATATAGCTTATGTTACTCAAGGATAATTAAGCATTCTAATGGTGAAAGAATTTTCAAAATCGGTTCAGTAGATCCAGAGATGACCCCCTGCAACCTCACAAACCCACAAACATTACCTCTTTGTAATATTACTAGTAATAGATAACAAAATCTCAGAAGTCAATTTAATCCAGGCATACTTCTATAAAAAATTGAAATTCTCTTTAGTCTGTCAGTTAGTAAAAAAAATAATAAGATTTTTTTACTTTTTCGAATTATTGAAAAAATACTTAGATAAAACACATTAAAGTTTAGGAGTAGAAGGTCGCGACGTCATAACTAAGTATAAAAAATACCTAGGTGTGACGTCACATGGAACTTCAACTCTATCGCTGTTATTTTTTGATTAGGTACGTAAAATAAGAGAAAATACCTAAGTGTCCAATATTTTTTATTAATCTATATAACGGACTATAAATTAAAATTTAGTCATGAAACATAGTCCAAATAAAACATTATAACATGCACATTGTACATAATTATAATAATGTAATAAAGTTCCATTCATTCTCATAAAATTACCATTATTTTATCAAGCAACATGCTAGTGTCTTGATATAATAACGTAGACTACAATTTTGCTGTTCTGTAACCAGAATTCTTCTAGTTAAATTCAAGCTAGGACCTTATAGATATGGATACCTTTGTATATAGACAGGTTATGATCAAATTACTGATACTATTCATGTGACCATAGAACATATAAAAGAAAAATAAACTCCATTTAGGATGAAAACATATTATGAAAACCAGTGTCACCGACTGATTATCGCTCACAAAGCTATTGGTTAAGCACACGAATATTAATTAACGTAACGAAATGCACGTTTTATAAAGGTAATTTTTTGTGTGGAATATTAAAACAAAATATCTCTGGGATGCCAGCAAAGAAAGTTTTGGGAAGTTACGAGCGTTTGCTTATAACCGTGACGCACCTGCCCCACCTAAGTTACCTCTCTAGTTATTATTAAAATATTCTTTTATCTGTGCATGTGAAACACCCACACAACCACAGCGTATGAACCGACCCAGACTCTGTGTGACCTGTGAGGACTTCTGAAGGTTGATATTATGTACCTATACAATTATCTACTGTTCAATATTTAATTTAAAGACAAATTGGACAGTGAATGTGATGAATGTTTGTACATTCTCTTCAAATAAATTAATTTAGGTGGTCTTAGCAGTAAATTTAATATAGTCTAGTTATAAGAACCGCTACGTTGGCGTGTTATGAGTTACAACGCTTCACTCGGGACACGATATATTTCAGTAGATTATACTGTTTTTAGTTGTAAAGGTTTTTAGTTTATACCTATAAAAACTTTTCTTTCTATTGTTACCTTTCTTCAATAAATAACATATACCTACTTATACTGTCTATACAAGTCCTGAGGGTGTAAATAATTTCTGACAATCGACGTCAAAGATCTCAGGGGTTCTGTACCTACCCGATTTTCGCCTTTGTTGAGAGGCGACAGTGAAAGGAACCAATTAGATTATAGAAATTTGTTCGACATAAAAGATTAAATAAAAGGATTATTCCTTTGATAATGCCATCATCTACGGGGAGTCAAGGCAGTGCCGATGGGGACGAAGTGTCTTGTTACGCCTCACGTAACGTGCACCCGCCAGGCGCAGATGGTTCATCGTCTTATCTTAATGGATCGGCTCGTTTTTCCAATATTGTTATCCGATTCTCAGAATGACGGGGTGTTATGTAAGAGAATCATATAAAAAAATCAATCACGATGTCAACAGTGCTGGATTATTCCTAGACTCCTTTATAAATTGTTAAATAGTATAAGTTTTAATAAAATGTAAAAACAAAATATACAAAATATATTAAATTATACACGGTCTTAACGAGAGCAAGGAGGGTTTTCAGTATTCGAATCTCATCTCAAATATATAGATATAAATAAACCTAAAATATTTTTACTGCCTGAAAAAAAATCATGAAGATTGAGAGCGCAAGTAACTGACGCCTGACGGATTATTCCTTAAGGTTCTTTCAACGCCGTCATTCTCACGTGAAATCAAGTTTTTATTTGAGTTCTTCCCTGTAATTTTTCAGTTTTTTATTTATATTTTTATATTGCATATAGTTACTAGCTTTTCACCCGTAGTAATTTCAGAGTTCCCGCGGGAATTCCAGGATAAACTATACATATAAACCTTCTTCTTGAATCAGTCTATTAAAAAAACCGCATCAAAATCCGTTGGGTAGTTTTAAACATCTAAGCATACATAGGGAAAGACAGACAGCGGGAAGCGAATTTGTTTTATACTATGTATAGTGATAGCATTAAACTATTATTAAGGGTTCCAAAACCTCAAATTTGAAATTCATTAATTCACCTTTCATTCAATCATTCCAGTCGACAAACAACAACAAGACTGATCCCGAATGAGACATTTATACCCTTTTTAATATCCAATTATCACAAGAACCATGAACAAAAATAAATCTTATATATAAAAATGAATTGCTGTTTGTTTGTCTCGCTAAAACTCGAGAATGACTGGACCGATTTGACAAATTTTGATCTAGAAATATTTGTGAGCGAGTTCCTGCGGGGCACAGCTAGTAAACCACAAAAACGTTTAGTTAGGTATTTCATTAACGGCCGCACTCAGAGTCGTTATAATGATTAATTATTTTAAGTAAAGATTTTTAAAACAAAGTTGCCGCAATCAGAGACGTTCATTAAATTAATATTAGTTGGCATTTAACTAAATTTAACTTAGTGCGGTATTAAACATTAATTTTTAAATAAAAATACTTTACCTACCTAATTTTACGTATTTTCACCCAAGCCTCTTTGTAATTCTGTTAAAAAAAGTAATTTGTAAATTATTTCTAAAATTCATGCTAAAATTCATGCAACCGCGGGCTTTTATAAATATATAAATAGTTTTTTAGTTCAGTGAAAATTTTATAGAAAATAGAAATCGTATTGGAGGTGATGTTATATAAATGAATGTTTACAGAATCTAGTCAGATCGTTTGCAAGGGGAAAGACGAGTCCGGTAATCGAGTCTTGACTTAGTTATGTCGCGGTTTGATCCTGCCAGAGACAGCTTCTCGACAGATATCAAAATAAACTTTCGATCGACCCGACCCTAAGTTGAGCTTAAAGCAATGTATGACTGGTAAATTTAAAACATTTTAACTTGTTATCAAAGAGTTTTTTATAATATGGCAATATTACAGAAAATTTGTATTGACCCTTTTCTACATAATGTATCAATTTCTTTTTAAATTTATAATACTACCAAAATAATATAAATGAAAAGATAATATTCGACATTAACGTCAAAATAACGCGAATAGTTATAATAAAGTATAACTAACTGTCAATCCTACCGCATACATCAAATAACCCGCCCCTGACCGCTCCCGGTGCAAAGGTGCCCATGAGGCTGGCCGCATTCCCGCGCTGAATAGCAATGGCCAACCTCTGCACCAGGAACGAGCCGGAACGGGAGTCACCGCATTGGTCTCTAATACTTAATTTTAAATTAAATAGATAGATAGACATGATTTTTATGGTTTTACCCCTTTCACATCTTATGGTTCCACAACTATACGATTCATGTCCCACCAAGTACATATATGATCCTATACTTCCTATCCTATCCAGAGCTATCAAGTTAATCTATCTGCCTACCCCCTAACGTGGTTATAAGTTGTGATAAATGGCACGTTAAGCTTGAAGTCACGAGCCACGATAGCTCTTTGCTCAATCCCCCTGCTTGCAAAATGTTAAAAGCCGTTCCCATATTATGACCTAATAAAGGCTGTGTCACACCACCTACACATTAACCGACACCGCTTTATGACGCTTCAGTGTGTCCAAGCCTTTACATTTATACTAACAGCTCTATTAGCGCTCGTAAAGATAACATTATATTGTGTCGCTTAAGTCAAGGAACATTAAGTAACCCGTGTCGTTATTATACAGGATATAAGAAATTATTACAGTTAGGTACATTAAAATAAGTAGTAAAAGACAAATAGTCACTACAATATTTTATTAAAGGGCTATATCGAAAAATAATATAGAGCTGTGAATAGACAGTAATAGCGTATTAAATAACTGGATACGAGATAACAAAGATCAGCGCGCGCGATAAAATAAAAAAAAGTTACCAAAACAAAAGTTGTTATTAGACCAACTAAGTTAAATTTTAGCTGTTTTAGGTATAATTTAGAATGTTTTAGAAAATATTAATTCCGCATACAAAAGTTGGCAGCAACCGAAACAGTTCTTCGTATAAATTCATGTATAATTCAATCAGTATCTAGATTTTTAAAATAAATTATTAAGAAGCTGTGTAAAATTTTTGCTTAAAAAGGTGTTGCCCTTCTATAAAACTGTGTAAGTTTAGATTGTCATAGCACCGATATTTATAAAATCATTTTCAATACTTATTAATAACTTATGAAATCTTTACCCATTAGTGCAGACCGTAAAATGAAAAAATCATCCATCCCGTAAACCGTGTTACGAAATCGCTTTGCTTATGCCACGTAACTCGTAGCTACGAGCTACGTGCCTCGTAGCACCAGTGACGCTACGAAACGGCTACGACACAGCGCCCTAAATCGTGGTTCTAATATTACATCAATATTACTTTTTTACGTTTAACGACGATACAGTATATTAGAAACGACTTGCTGCATTAAACATCAACATTAAACGCACCAAATTTTTGTGATGTGGGTAATTTCAATACTGCAGATCACGATAGGAATACAGACATTTTGTTTTTGGGCGGGGTTTATAATCCGTGACCACACATAATGATCACAAATGTAGGTAATGTAGGTAAACACCAGCACACAGATGATAGGGTTGGAAAAGTATATCTGGCTAAAATAAAATTCGAAGAAACCTTTTTAGCTTTCGGGATCTTGTGAGCAAAAGTAATTATTTAAAATGGAGGTATACCCTTTTGATTTAGTCCTCACTTAGTTTAGTAGCTTCACAGTGTTGTTTTGTAACGCTATAATTACGTATAATTATATTAATGCGGAGCTAGAAAAGTACGTATATACATATATACGCTGTGCTGGGTTAAGCTAGCGCGGGTCCTTTGCAAATACGGACAAGAGGTCCTTCGTTTGCTTATTAAAATGTATTAGGTAGATTAACTATGTAAAAAATATGATAGCACATTTACAAAAAAGAAAACTTTTTATGAATTAATGTAGGCAAATAAATGCGATCCAGAGGTTCTTGGTTCGCTTTAAATATTATTAAATATATATTGAGAAATTTGAGGAATATGCATACCTATAGAGAGGAAAGATTTGAATTTTTGTTTGCTTGTTACAATTTAACTCAAAAACTACTGGACGGATTTTAAAGATTTTTTCACCATTAGAATGCTATATTATCCCTGAATAACATAGGCTATATTGTAACCTACCCGGAATTCCTGTGGAGACTGAAACTACCGCGGGTAAAACCGCGGGGCACAGCTAGTAAAATATACAATAGCACATAAATACAAAAAAAAATATACATGAATTAATTTAGTGGTAATATTACTCGTAAGTCAAGTGAATATTTGTAAGTACCTAAATAACTCTATATTCGTCGAGGTCAGGCCTATTATGATACTTTGATATATTTGTGTGCCATAATACTGCCGTTTCTTTGTTTAATAGATTTTTAATGCACATGCGCGAATAGCGTTGGCGTTGCTACGTGCAGGCTAATCCGGGACTGTGTACTTGTGCGTTTATCTAAATGCTAATTAATTAATGCTAATCATAATTACATTGTTACTATGCATCACACCGACCGCTAATTCCTACTTGGTTACTTAAACGAAACAGGTGTGCGGAAATCGTCGACCGCATCTATCTTCGTCGGCGTTCACCTGAAACTAATTACAATAATTATAACAGACAACATACATCGATACACGACAGGGTTGTGACCTATAACTAACGTATACCCATAAAGAGTAATAAGGCTTTTAATTACACGTAGTCATGGTGATATGGAATAGTCTGTGATGAGTTATTTTCACTGTGTTTTATAGAGTTTGTCTAATGAATCAATTACACGACAATTTTAATGTTTTCAGATGGAACAGATAAATATGCCAAAAATTAAACAAAAATTTTACGTTTTTGATATATTTTAGTGTAAAAAATATCAATTCCAATTTCCGCGTCAGACCAATAATCAATTTTGAAGTCACACGATTCTTTAGATGAGATCTTGAACCCAAACCTTAACTCTTATTGTTAACGTGAGCGAGTACACAGTGCTGCAGTGTGCGCGCGGTTTCAGCCTAATCTTTTATACACTTTTGTAAATGACCGTAATTTATAATAATTTTACTCGTTACATTACACATTTAGAAATTGTCGTTAATGTTTTTATTAAATTCATTCGTTTGATTGTTAACACGTGGTGTATGTTACGCAAAATGTAATTTTTCTTGCACGATAAAATGAAAATAAAAACCTTTTTTTAAGTCCGTTAAAAATGATTACCTATGTGTTGTTATAGAATTTGAATAGGATCACACAAAATAAATATTGCGAGACTAAATGCGGATATTAGTTGCAATTTACAACCCTACAGTGCTATTGGAGACGGATTAACGCAGTTATCCGTTTAGTTAGGTATCTCATCTCAATGCTAAACCGCACGCACGTATTTGGTACGATTTTGTTCGAACAACGCGGCCATTTAAATAAATTAATCCAAACTACGTCATCTGGGATTAAGAGTATTTCCGATCAGAGTGGATTTCAGAATAATATAATATTAAACGGCTGTTATAGTTATAGTGCTCTCACCGATACATTTTATTTGTGCACATATAACACAAAGGAGTAATTGAACTCGTATTACATTATTACGACCTTTAAGACATTTACTTCTACAATTATGGCGTCTATTATATTATACTTCTGTCATTCACAATATTTATTAGTAAAATTTCTTCTGATACCTACTTCTTTTTTTCGATGTGATCATTTGTTAAGCTATGATACCAATGAATGGAAATCGTTAGACCATATTGTCAAACGATTTTTATTACTTACGCTATTACACTATACTATATGTACGTAATAGCAAATGAATAGTAGCGGCTCTCTTGTAGTATACTATCCTAATACGAAAACGCTTTTTCGCTGACTCAAATGCTTCTCTATAGGTAGGTAGGTATGGTTTCTATAACTATGCGCTAAATCACATCCCGAGGCACACGTTCAGTTGTGCATCGTGCCTACATGAATATTGATAGTTTATACTAAATCCGCATCTCCATGCTCGTACTAAGCTCACGAATCATCGGCCACAATCAATAGTTTCGTGCTGATAGATACCTAGATGATAGATTAAGTGATATTGTATGAATTATTATAAAATCTTTGGATTAAATTTATAAAAACACTAGCTGTTTCACCGACAGTAATTCCATAGATCCTGCGGGACTTCCGGGTGAAAAAGTTCCTTATGTATTTTTGTGTACCCCTAACAACGTGTACCTACCTATGCAAAATTTGATGATGATTGGTTGAGCCATTAAGGCGTGAAAGCGTAATAAACAAATAAACTCATATTCCCATTTAGTAATTATATAAAAATAATTGTTTATTATTAGGTATCGCATTGGATTCATAGGGTACTGTAAGCTTTTTTCATATTATTGATCTACTTATATAATATAAGCGGAAAGTATAAAAAAAGTTTGCAATATAACCTACTTTAATTATTATGCTACTAACCAAAAATAATGATGATAATAACTTTTGTCGACGTTTGTCATGAATTTCCAAAACGGGTTCGAAATTACAATCGCTACTTGAGCCTGTGTTTATTGGAGCACAAACATCGGAATTTAATATGATAAATAATTGCACACTCAACTAGTGATAGTCGTGCGGTAATATCGAATGGAATTTTCCAATATCTCTTACGACGAAGCGAAGTGAGCATTGCGTGCAAAAATGCCAAGTTGTTTTTAGTGTACGTTAAGGACAGGTACCTAATATCCTATTCTCAAACGTATCTCGATGCGCGTTGAATATAATTTTGAATACTAAGTATGACACTAAATACTAAACCCATGACCTTTATATTTTTCTTTACATGAAAGCGATGATATTAAATAAGCAGTCTAATTTTACAGTGTTTTATGTTTATTATGATGGGATAAAATAAAACGTAACGTGTTTCTAGCCTTTATAATCGCGAGTACCTATTTGAAACGCTTTTTCGTGTAATAGAATAGAATAATTTTTTATTGCGCAACAGTCCAAACGATTTTTTGGTAATCAAAAATAGTTATATTCAAGGAAAGCTACCTGTGCCGGCCCTGGCCTTAAAAGTTATTATATTAGCGTAGTCTGTGTGTAACGATCTTAAGGATTCCTATCTTTATATTATACCTACCTATATTTAATGCTATAAAGGAGCGGCTGAGGCCAGCAACTTGTAAGAGCTGCTCTCCCCGGGTTTGTTAGAACAATAGCGTTCTGCGCACCTCCCTACCTACTATAAAGATTATACAACAATACCATGTTCGAAATTTCATGTTAAACGTTAATTTTAATAGGCTCTTACTTAGGAGTGTTTGTTAGCGAGTGTTTCATAGAATTCACTAGACTTTGAGAGAATTGGGAGAATATTCTGATGTTTAAATCTATAATAATAATCACTTTTATCACCGAATGTAAAATCGACGTTAAAATGAATGAAATGTAAGCCAAAGTATAGGACAACCCTGAAGGTTAACCCTTTTAAATAGGTATTCATTAAAACAATATTTTATTTATCAAAACAATCTTATAATTAATCGGTCGGGTACAGTTTCTAAAATCTCACACGTGCCTATTATTATTTCCTTTTAAGTAGGTTAAAATTATACTAAAGTGAAGTGAGATCTAAAATGGTGTCGGGAATTTGAGTTCTGTATTCGTAGTGATTTCAATTCGAATATACATTTTTATTAAAACCTATTAATTCCTGGTAGTCAAAATATGATTCATAATATTTCTGTCAATAAAATAATTACTTTAAATTACTTTATTTTAGAAACGCATTGTAATTTTTTATTATCCATTTTCAGTTATATTTAATCAATATCTTCCTATTTGAATTGAAATAATTGAAATTGACACTTTCTAGTGATCTGAAGAACATATATAGGATGTGGCAAAATTAAAGCTGCGAATAATATGTATATACAGGACTGAAAGTTATAAAAAACAGGATAAGCGAAAAAATAATATTATAAGTTCGGTAGTATCTTTTGAGTTTACCAAAAATGTTTATAACGATGTATACTTTTGACCCTGTAAATATTTACAGCTAATTTTGCCACACCTTATATTTTATTTATATGGCTTGAAAGCGAAATCTAACGTCAAACTTCGGATTTGTGCGTAGGTAATAGGTATTGGCTCTACTGTAACCGCCGCAATAAAGTTTTCAATCTTTAAATCTACGAAGCTACCATAGATGTTTCTTTCTACAGCTATCGTCGGCTAAAGATTAATTGTCCCTTTATCACAAAAATTAAATACCATCGACATACATACATACACAAAAACACACACATAGGCATTTGGATAAATGTATATATTAGGTATATACCTACTACACCAATTTTGTACGACACTGTTAATGACAAACAAACGGCGCTGATTAGCGACATGAAAATTTAATACGGATAAAAGAAAAGCTTGAAAGAAATAATAAAGATTTTCTTGGCATTTTCTTTGCCTCCGTTGACTAGGTAGTAGGTACCAAATTATTTAAGAAAAATATACGAATTTATTCATATGCGCACCTGCGCACTACGCCGCGCGTCGCCGCCGGCTTCACTTAAGTCAAAGCAAACATTGCTTTACCTTCCATTATTTTTACTGCATTTTTAGCGACAGTAGACAACCAGGTTACGATTCCGTTTAGACCCTGAATATACGAGTTAAGAATATATATGTATACTAGCTGTCCCCCGCGATTTCATCCGCGGTAATTCCGGAGTTCCCGCAGGAATTCCGGGATAAAAACTATCCCATCTTTTAAGTTGGACCATATTATAAATGGTTACAAAATTTTATCAAAATCCGTTCAGTAGTTTCGGAGTCCATCGCGGACAAACAACGTGACACGTGATTTATATATATTAAGAATAGCTGTCCCCCGCGATTTCATCCGCGGTAATTTCGGAGTTCCCGCGGAGGTTGCGGGAAAAAAGTACTCTATGTCCTTCAGTTCCCGAGGGAATTCCGGGATAAAAACTATCCTATCTTTTAAGTTGGACCATTTTATGAATGGTTACAAAATTGTATCAAAATCCGTTCAGTACTTTCGGAGTCCATCGCGGACAAACAACGTGACACGTGATTTAAATCTGACCAGAAGTAAATCTATTTATAAAGTTTAAATTTAATTGGTAGATAATATTTTCAACATTGTTTCCTCGTGGTATTAAATAAAAACTCCTATTAGTACTCCACCATAAATAAACCTACCAAACGTCGTAATTTTCTCCATATTTCTTCCCTAACTTGATTTCAGAAAGAAAATACATCATATCTATGTATTATATACATCCAAGAATTTTCTGACGGAATCGTTATTTCTCATCCACGCTTCCTTCCTACTTAAGAAATAGGTTACGGGAAATACAAATATTACGAACGTACCTACACAACGAATCGTGTCGTGTGTTTGTATATAATGTATCTTGAATACTTCATACCTGAGCACATATTTTTGCTTATTTGACGTAGTACAATTTTCCTGCAACCGTATTACGAGCAGTTGTTCAATTCAATAAATTGTTCGTAATAAATTCACGTAACTAATAGATTTGAGTAGATATTTCAATAAATTTTATCGCTGTTTGTTTTCGTGACATAAATGCTTTATTAAAAAACAATTGAGGGGATTTAATGCCGTGTCTATTGGGAGCGATTATTTTCTCTCATATTTCTGGCCGCAAACTATTATCATGTCTATAGGACTCATCTTTTGAAATTATCAACAAATCTATTTATTTTTTGGTATCTTAATAAATTTTTCACTATCGTAAAGAAATATTTCTTTTGGAAATCTATAGGTGTTTATGTCTTGATCATAGCTATCTATGGAGATTTATACCTACTTATATTGAACTAACATTGGAAATAGTTCTTCCTTTAGATATTAAAGAGTTACTAGGGATGTCAAGAATAGCAGGTTTAACCTAACTGTGGTACCCCTGGAACTAAAAAAGTTTAAACTTGTCACGCGTAAGGTAATAACTTTGACGGGCGATGTCTACTCAACTTTTGATGAGATTCTTCTTCTTCTTTTATTAAAAGGCAAATTTTAAAATAATTTTGCCGATAACAATGTGTGACTGGGTGGAAAAAGCAACCCGAAGGAATTAATTCGGCCCGAGATATAAATAAATTGTATGTAAAAAATCAAAATATTACGATACAACAGTTAGCAAAGTCACCATTGCATTACCGTGTGATAACGTCACGCCCTCACCCATGACGTTATTTCCGCACGTCAATCCGGTCTGACGACACATCCGGTTATCCGGCTTAGCTAGATTTGCCCAGCGTTTTCACTATACCGACAACTTAAAACTAGTTTCCAGCAGTAGGGATACATTTTAAACAAACTTGTTTATTCTTACTTTTTATAGGGTTTATTTTGTCGATTAAATACCTATAATTTTAAACGTTTTGTTAAAAATCTGCAAAATGTAAATAAGGCAAAGAAATAGTATCATTATTACGGTTTGTGGTAATTTTCATGTAGGTATGAACCTATAACCTATGCGTATTAATTAGGCGAAAAAGGTGTATAGTGTGTATTATGCCTACATTAAATCTGAAGTAAAAATCAAGACTAGTAATACTTTTATTTATTTATTTTAATCAGATACAAAATATATATTTATAATATCTACAAGATATACCTGTTGAGAAACTCTTTTTGATTAATAGTTTTTTCTGAAGTGACAAGGTGTCAATGCTTTTTTGTTGTCTTTTTGAATTCTGAGCGAAAATATATTTAATTTTACCTTTCAATATTTTACGGTGCTTTTTGTGTTATTTAGCGAAAAAACCTGCCCACACGGCACATTATGGCGACCGAACTTGATCGCTCGGTAGTACAAAGGCGCCATGCTCGAAGTTTGTTCACAAGATGTGGTAATAAGCTGGAATCGGTCCTCGCCGATCAAACACAGACCAAAGCCATCGTGAATGCTGCCTTCGAGAACTTGAAAAGCAAGTATGATACGCTCTCTACTTTAGATAACCAAATATATAATTTGTGGCTAGATACGCCGGAGCGTTCCGAGGAACTATATGAGTCCCTCATTAATACGACTGAGGAATACGTCGAAAAGTGGCACCTACTTCATGCAAAATACAATGAATATATTAAAGAAGAGGACGCCAAAGCCCTGGTAGAGTCTGCATCAGCTAGAAGTAGCAACTCCTCTAATAAGGAAAAGTTCAAAAAACTATTTAAGCTACCTAAGCTAGAACTGCCAAAGTTCGATGGAGACATCCGAAAATGGATCTATTTTTGGGGTATGTTTAAAAAAATCCACGAGAATATGGATATAGATGACGACGTCAAATTCCAATACCTGTCGCAATGTATGGAGCCCGGATCACCAGCCCAAAGTATTATCGACAGCTACCCACCCACAGCAGCAAATTATGGAAAAGCCGTAGAGCAATTGCAAGCCCGATTTGGCCGCGACGAGCTTTTGATAGAGATTTACGTGAGAGAATTGCTTACAATTGTGCTGGAACAAACAAAGTCTGGAAGTAAAACTACAGTTTCCGCCCTTTATGATCGCCTCAAGACTCAACTTCATGCTCTCGAGTCTCTTGGTGTGACCAGCGACAAGTATGCTGCCATGCTCCGTCCACTCGTCGAGTCAGCGCTACCAATTGAACTGCTAAAGGTATGGGAACGCCAAGATAGCCGATCAACTCATACTGACCAATCAAGCACCTTGAACGATCTGCTTACATTTCTGAAAAGGGAAGCTGAAAGCGAGGAGAGAATTAAGATTTCACGTAAAAACATTGTCCCTAATGAACCCTCGACTTCGTGTTTCACTGCAGCAACAGAAAACATCAATCCTGGTGCACAGAAGGTTAGAAAATGCATCTTTTGTGACAGTCAACTACATTCATCAGCAGACTGTGAAGATGCTAAGAAAATGAGTCTCGATGATCGTCATAAAGCTGTGAAGATAAAGAAAGCATGCAGAATTTGCCTAGTTATAGGACACTGGCATAAATATTGCAGGAAGCATGTAAAATGTACCTATTGTGGTAAACGTCATTATGCATTAATGCATCCACCAGAAAAGAAAAATGAAAACGAAGATGAAAAGCCGAAGACTAATCTTTGCAATGTTTCCAACGCTACAGTGATCCTACCAACGTTGAGTCTGAACGTAGCGCATAAAGGCAAGAAAATCGCGGTAAGAGCCCTCCTTGATACAGGGGCACAAAGATCATTCGTAAAGAAAGGTATTGCAGACAAACTGAAACTCGTACCCAGTGGCGAAGCTTTAGTATCGCATAACCTATTCGGTGGAGTAGTAACCAGAAAGGAAAATCGCAAGTCCTATAAATTAACACTGATGAGCTGCGACGATAAGTTTATGATTGAAATGGAAGCCTTGGAGCAGCCTATTATTTGCCAAGCGCTACCAAAAACTGATGCTAACATTCTGAATATCCTGAAAGAGAAAGGTATAACTATCAAAGACTCGCCAAATGAAGATATTGATATTTTGATTGGAGCAGAATATTTGGGTTCTATTATGACTGGTAGTATGATTACTCTGAAAGACAGTCTTGTAGCTATTGAAACGAAATTTGGCTGGGCCATACAAGGACCTGCATACAATGTATATTCAGTCAACACTATAAATCTCAACTTTGTTGGATTTGACGTAGAAGACATGTGGAAGTTAGAAACCCTTGGTATAGATGACGATGCTAAAGCTCAAAGTAAGACACACAATGAAGTTTTAGAGTTCTACAAGAGCACCGTCAGAATCAACGATGAAAATCGATACGAGGTAAAGCTACCCTTCAAAGACGTAGCTATCAACTTACCATCAAACTACAATGTTGCACTGAAAAGATTGAAGTCTAACACTACAAGATTATACCAACTCGGAATCTTAGATGAGTATGACAAACAATTTGTAGAATGGGAACAAAATATGATAATTGAGAAGACGATTGATGCTAATCCAAAGATTGGTCATTACCTGCCGCATCATGCAGTCGTTAAAGAAGAGAGTCTCACTACTAAAATTCGCCCAGTGTTTGATGCATCCTGCTGTCAAAATGTAAACGGCCTGTCATTGAACTCATGCCTAGAAACAGGTCAGAATCTTATTAAACTTATCCCTCCTCTACTTCTGAAGTTTAGAAAGGGAACTATTGGTGTTATATCAGATGTCAAGAAGGCATTCCTACAGATTTCCCTTTATCCAGAAGACAGAGATTATGTGAAATTCTTATGGTGGAAGGATATACACAATAGAGAAGAGATAATCACTTACCGTCATAGAAGAGTGGTATTTGGAGTGACTACGAGTCCTTTCCTTCTCATGGCAACTATAAACCACCATCTCGAGCAGTACGATACAGACACAGCCTTCAAACTGAAACAAAGTTTTTACTGCGACAACTGCGTGACAAGCGTTGATGATGAAGCGAACCTTGAGAAGTTTGTCAACGAAGCCAAAGAGTTGATGAAAGCAGGAATGTTTGAGCTGCGATGTTGGGTATCTTCAGGGCCCAAGATGCTCGATGAAACTATAAATGAAACTTCAGTATTAGGTCTTAAATGGGATCCACGTTCTGATGAACTCTACTGCAGAGTACCAGACGTGAAGTATAAACAGCTGACAAAGAGAACATTATTATCACTCGCACAAAGTATTTTTGACCCGATTGGATTTCTCAGTCCATACACGTTGATACCAAAGATATTAGTACAAAAATGCTGGAAGAAAGATATTGATTGGGATTGTAAGCTACCAGATGATTTAGAAAAGGAGACAGTAGACTGGCTACAAAATATTGAAGTCTTGAATGAGTATCGAATCCCTAGACACCTTACCCACGCTGATATAAAGCTCTGCAAGTGCACATTACACACTTTTAGTGATGCAAGCGCTTCTGCTTTCTCTGCTTGCGTATTTCTACGAGCTGAGTTTGAAAGGAAAGTAACTGTCCAGTTATTGCTAGCCAAATCGAGAGTTACACCTACGAAACCTATCACCATGCCCAGACTAGAACTTATCGCTGCACTTTTAGCTACTAGATTAGCAGCAGAAGCCAAGAAGGCACTAGAAAAAGATGTAGAGTCGGAATACTATTGGACTGATTCAAGTATAGTCCTATCGTGGATAAAGAAAGGGTCTAATTTGAATGTTTTCGTTCACAATCGTATTGAAGAGATCAAGACAAAGACTAAAAGCCAAGACTGGCATCACATTCCTGGTAATTTAAACCCTGCTGATCTACCTTCCCGAGGATGTAATGCAAAAACACTGCTGAAAAGTAAATGGTGGGAAGGCCCCAAGTGGCTCAAATCCCCTTTGTCAGAATGGCCTCAAGCTCATGAAGAGCCAGACATCAATGAAGTTATGAGAGAAATGAAGAAAAGCTGTCTGAATGTACAGATAAATAATAAATTCTCCGATCAACTGAACTACTTCTCAAAATATACCAAGACGGTAAGAATGTTAGCCTGGTGTCTGAGATTTAGCAAGAATTGCCAACGAAAGTCTAAGAAAGAAGCTCTAAAAAAAGGAGAAATAACAGGCGAAGAATACGAAGAGTCAGAGAAGAAATTATTCAGATTGATTCAGTCGGAAGAATTCTCAGACATAGAATCCACAAAGAAATCTCTGAATATGGAGATAAGTGAAGACAAAGATCAAATTCTGAGAGTAAAAACTCGTTTGACTCTATCTCAAGACAAAGACAATTTTATCTCACCTATATTGCTACCTGGTACTAACGTGACAGTTATGAAGTTAGTAAGACATTGTCATATAAAAAGCTGTCATGCTGGCGTACAAATGTTGATAAACAATATTCGTGAAGAATATTGGATTTTGGGAATCAGACGATTATCCAAGAAAATAGTGAGAGAGTGCATTCCGTGCAAGAGGCTCAGCGCAAAGATGTGTTCGGCACCTACAGCACCACTACCTGCCGATCGAGTAAGATGTGGTCACGCATTTGATGTAACTGGCATTGATTTAGCTGGCCCACTAATTCTACGATCAAGAGAAAAGGTATGGATTGTTTTATTTACATGCGCAACCTACAGAGCCGTTCACCTAGAGCTGGTGAATTCACTTTCCACTGACGCATTTCTAATGGCATTACGCCGCTTTATAGCCACGAGAGGCAGGCCCAACGTAGTCTACACAGACAACGGCTCCAACTTCATCGGGGCAGCTAATCTTTTGCGGGAAACGTCAGGCGACAAGATCAAATGGCATTTCATTCCGCCTCAAGCCCCGTGGTGGGGAGGGTTTTGGGAGCGCTTGATAAAATCAGTCATGGATATGATGCGCAGAATGCTAGGAAAAGCATCTTTGGACCGAGTAGCGCTGTACACAATGCTATGTGAAATTGAAGGCGTAATGAACAATCGGCCATTGACGGCTAATACTGATACAGAGAACCTAGTCCATCTGACGCCCAACGATTTCATCGTTCCCAACAAACGCCGTGATACGAGTGACTTAGACGAGATAGGACTAAATGCTCAAGCTACTCGAATTGTAAAGTTGAGAGAAGAATTTAAGTCAAGATTTAGAAATGAATACCTGTCACTGCTTATACAGAAACAACAGAAGAGGAATGATTGGATAGTCCGACCGGGAGATATTGTTCTGGTTGAGATCCAAAATGTAAAGCGAGTCCACTGGCCACTCGGTCGAGTAATGGAGGTGTTCCCAGGAGTGGACGGACACAGCCGGGCCGCCCGGATACGATTAGCCAGCGGCAGTGAGACGGTGCGGCCCATACAGCGGCTGTACGCCCTGGAGCTGCGCACCGAGGAGTTGGCTGCTGCGCACACGCAGCCAGGGGCCGGAGGATGTTGAGAAACTCTTTTTGATTAATAGTTTTTTCTGAAGTGACAAGGTGTCAATGCTTTTTTGTTGTCTTTTTGAATTCTGAGCGAAAATATATTTAATTTTACCTTTCAATATTTTACGGTGCTTTTTGTGTTATTTAGCGAAAAAACCTGCCCACACGGCACAATACCTTTTTTTTTTTTTTTTTTTTTTTTTTTTTTTTTTTTTTTTTTTTTTTTTTTTTTTTTTTGACCCAGGGAAAATGCTTTATGCATACCACCGCCCCCGGGCCGGGGCGATGGTTATGTGGGACTCTGCCCTGATAAGGGCAACCCGCCCTAAGAAGGGCGGGAATGCTACCCACTAAAAACCCTGGGGTGTTCCTCCTCCGCGCCTGTTGCCGGGGCCACGGGAATCGCTTTCGCATGCTCCGCAGCCCCGACGGCGCCAGCCCGTTGCCGGGCTCCTCCTCGAGGGGCACGAGTGCCCCTCAGAATGACGACGATGCGCCGGAACACGCGACGCACCGCCGCCCTCCTCCCTCTCGGGGACCTTGTGCAAAGGACGCCGGTCGGGCCCATGACCGGCGCCCAAGGCCCCCTGCGACGGGTCGGGTCAGTGGCCCCGCCGCCCACCACGACGGCCGCAGGGGGTGAGGAGGGCCGACTAGCTCCGCGCCAACACTCCCCTCCCCCCGAAGCCCCTCCACGCCGCCATTCACCGGGGCGGCCCCGTCGAGGCCGCAGAGAAAAACCATCTCCACGGCCTCTAACCCACAGCCGCGGTGCTCGGAAACCGCGGCCCACCTCAGTCGCGCCGCCGCTCCGAAGGGCGACGGCGCCACCTACTCGGGCCGCCTCAACACGGGTTTCCCCCAAAAACCCGGAGAGGCGGCCCAGTGGCCTCGAGCCGGCAGCGCCGGGAGCAGCTCAACCGGCGCCGCCGACTATACTGGCCCCGCCTCTGGGTCCCTCTTAGCTTCACCGTGGGTGACGAGTCCACGGCTACTAGAGCCCCCCCGCCACGACAAGGCGAGGACCCAATTCGGGGTGGAGGACCCAATTCGGGGGGGACACGGCACAATACCTACATAAACCATCCTCAACCTGTCAACAGTTTGTGAATTAACTTAGCATAATAAAATCGATAGGTAGGCGAAATCGGCTTAACTTTTTCGATTATGTGATCTCGAAGTACTGTACGTAATAATATTCTGCTTGTAGGCACTTACTCAAAATGTATGTGAAAATACAATAACTTATGATGGAAAACTTGTGTACCTACATAAAAATGAAACAGGGATCCGAATCCTCTTTTTTAAAGTCAGTTATTTATAACAGTAAAGCAGTAGCTAAAACTAGCTGTTACTGAACGCCGATGTATCTCTATAATAGTTTCCATGAACGACTGCTATTTACAATGGTCGCACAAAACATCGGACGTTCTGAATAACAAAACTTACGTGACGCGCTTTTGAAAGACCGTTCAGATGTATTGAAGTACGTACCTGAATTGGGCTTTGTATTTACATATTCTATTGAAACCTGCAGGATTTTTTTAAAAAATTGCTGCAACTTTGGCAGTAAATTAATTAATCTACCATAATATGAAGGAATGACTGAAGGAGGCTGTCGACACAGTAATAAAAAAGTCTTTCGTAACTGTATTTCTACTATACATACAAAAAAATGTAAAAGTGTGATGTCAAATTGTATTTTAACTCTACCTACCCTTACGCTGCCGTAACGTATGTACCTACTCAATAGACGAGCTGATAAATACGCATTAAAATTGAATTATTGTAATTTGTCAATTGTAAAATAAAAATTGCAAACTATACCTTCAACCTGTATCTTTACTTTTCTCTCTCGACGTCCTTTGTTTACCTTATAAGTCAATATTTTTAAGGGTATCTATTTAGTCTAAGTGCATGTCAAACTATAATAATTATGTATTGTCCTATATTGTAATGTTAAAAACCTGTTAATGTTGAAATAAAGAAAAATAAATTAAAATTCAGCTCTACGCTTGTCTTGTGGCATTTACTAACACTAACACTTTTGTGGCTGTTACACGAATAATTACTATCATATATACATAATTTTATTACACAGGTACCTACTCTATAAATTAGTAACGTGTAAAGTTACTATAGCCGGGTCATGGCCGACAAACCGCTAATTGCCAGCTGGACACAACAATCACTGTGGTCATTATACAATTGTACGAGTATAAGCACGGATGTAATACCTAGTATAAATGTAATTGCCACTGTACCTAAAAATGTATCCAAACAATCGCCTAATTCTCATTTATACTTTTCAAAAGTAAATACTTACATAAAAATAATGGGAATGTTTATAAATTTTTATTTCCCTTGTGTATGTTGTTGACTAAGAAAATGACGAAGAGCTTTTCATGTAGCTACTACCTATATTAATTAAAGATCAGTCAATAACAGGCGAGTCAATAACAACCACTCTCTTGCGATAAAGTTTCACCAATCCGAAGAAAATAATGAGATATCTAACGGAACAACTTTGTACAAATTTAACTACTTACCTTAGTCGATTCTTATAAAATAAAAACCCGATCAAATGCGTTTCTGACCACGCATTTCGTCAGTGGACGAAAGTTTGCACCGTTATATTAAAATAAAATCGTAATTTCACTCGGTTCATAGAATCACTTTCAGACTTATCTTAATACCGCCAATTTTAATGCCACTCTCCAAGTAAAATAACTGTGAAATATGGAAGCTATAAGAGTTCGATTTTTGCCACTGAATAGAATAATAGAAGTTCATTTGGACCAATATTAAATACTATGTGGTTTAAATAATTTTTAAACAGGCAAGATACCAAAATGGCAACCACGCGGATTTAATTTCAGTGGCAACCATAAAAGTAAATGTAGACCACAAAACCTTCCTTTCTTCTAGCAAATAAGTCCTGAACTGGAATTATGTAGATACTCATATCAGAAACAATGACGGAACCCTATAAGGTAGCTAAATACATAGTTATAAATGTTAGTGAAAGAACCAAAACTTATTAATTGTATGGTAAATATGTATGTTAGTTACTTAATTCAGACTACTGACACGCGTTATGTGTATATTATTTTATTTTATTTGGGTCACGAAAAGTTTGCGGCCGCGGCCGCGCGGCATGTTTCACTGAATGTGATTTAAGAGCCATTACACAGGTAAATTTCCTGACATAACGTTTTTTGTATCCTACATACATCCGAATTGAATGCGCCATGGATTTTATTCAGAGAATAAAATAATCCGTACAACTGTAGTTTTATTGACTTAGTTCTCGTGGACGTACCTCTCTATAGTACAAAATAAATGATAGTGCCGTTATGTACCTATTTAGGACAATAGCACGTCTAGCTATCTTTTACAATAGCTACTATGTATTCTTTGTATGTATGGGCACTTTCTTGTTTCTCAGTCACTTTCAAGTTAGTATAATAATATTTGAGCGACCGAGCGTCGCTCGTAGCGCCACCTGTTGTTAAGTAGAATAGCAGTACCAAACACTCTTTTTCATTGCCTGGAAACACGGATAAAACGTTTTGTAAAAATGAGTGTAAAGGTAGTCATAATATAGAGTTTGTAGAGTTTTGTTGGATCGAACCCGCGATACTCAGCGTATCAGACGATCACGCTAACTTATCACCCTAGGGTGATATCGTTTGTGTTGTATGTCTCTTTTTGTCTGATGAAAATATGATATTCTTCTATAATAATTTGAAGAATTCATGTTGTGAAATGTAACAGAAAGTGGTTTTTAACCGACTTCAAAAAAAGGAGGTTCTCAGTTTGACCTGTATGTATGTAGGAATGTGTGTTTGTGCACGGGCTTATAATAGTAGATTGTATCACAAGGTATTAAAATAGTATTTTTAGGGCGAGGGCGTTATTTTGAATCCAGACCGGAGTGAAGGATTCTTATATAGAATCCTGAATGGAGAGACAGATTCAAAGAAAATCGCCAGAGGAAAAAAATAATTTTTCATCATCAAAATTATTTTTGTGATATTCACTTGGTATTTTTTGGAGGCGGTTGTCTTTAAAAAAAAAAGAAATTAAGTTATCATTTTTGTTTGGGTTTTTTGTTTTGGCTTTAATTTTTCGTATTGATTAGCTAAACTCCGCTACCTATACATATGTATATTTCATTCCTATCCTATTCTATATTTAATTTTCATTTCAATATTTTATTCCGAATTTCATGTATGTATGGTACTTATATAGAATGTTTATTTTCTAGTTGTTAACAGTTAAAACACGAAATAAAAGCATCAGACGTATAGGTTTTCCAAGACGACTTAGATACAGGGAAAGTCTTCAATCTTGCTCTTCGCATTGGATTAAATTTAACTCAACTTATATAAATGTATCCCGTAGTCTAATTTAAAACGTGACTAGAATTATATGAGAAAACATTTATTTGTATTTAGTTAGACTACCTATTCGCTATTCTAACCAGACAGATCGAGCCAAGCACTTGCACCTATATCTGTCTATGTTTCGGTAAAAAGGACAAGACCATGTGAATATATCACAGTGTTATGAAATTGTAAAAGCGTATAACAAACAAACAAACCACCACTGCCCACCACTGCACTAGACCAACGAGGTCGATGAACCTAGAATGATGCTCTAGACTCTAGAGGTTATATTTTGGTGGTTGTAGATATTTCGAATTTTTATTAGGTGCATATCTTTTATGGGCAGGTTGCTATACTATATTATGTGATACGGCACAACATTGTTGCTCAAATCATCAAGTGCTGATATTTAATGGATATGATCAATTTTAGCTGGTCATTTCATGAAATGGCTGGCCAAATCATGAATTGACCAATGCTTTAATGTGGTCACGACATATTATACAAGAAATGAACTATAGATGTATAAATATGTAATTACGCCCACACCGTTAACTGAGTACCGTCCCTGTGTACTTCACATACCTAACGTACGTTCCCCAACGCTCTCCCATTTGCAAAGTGTCACGGTGACCACTAGCGATAGCCGATAACCCGTCGTTGTCGACGTCGTCACATCGCAAAGGAAGCGTTGTGTAAATTATCAAATAATTCTATACCCAGCAATTTGCTGTGTCAGTCATTCTTTCTTTCTTCTTTTTTATGGACTTTCGCATAAAGCCAGTTTCAAGTAAATTTGATCAATGTATTTTCTATTAAAATGCTTCGTTGTACGGTCTGAACTTGCAAGTACTATGGCTTGCAAGAACTTTCTCGGAGCTCTTGAAGGAAACCGAAGAAATCAGCTCGAAATGTCATACATCTTCTTGAGCACATAAAAAACCGTCACTGTGAAAATTATTGTCCAATACAGCACCTTATAACACAACAAAATCCATTTTTAACAATTTTTTATCGACATGAAAATAAATGACTCAACCGCCATCTTTGATTCCCGCCAGAAAATTCTGTGTCATTCATTAAAATAATTAATCATATAGATTGAAAAGTAGGTACCTATTTAGGTGGACGCGCCATGTGTCGCGGGTTCAATTCCCGCATCAAGATTAACCTTTCGTGGTCACAGCTCCAAGTGATAAAATTTACATGTTTTTTTTTTTAATAAAAAAAAATTGCGTGTTTTTTCCTATTGTTTTTTAACTATTTCTATACCTTAACAAAAAAAGAAATCCATTGGATTATTTGGATTAGTTAGAGGTAATCTCAAATTAAAATTTCGCGCCAGATTGAAGTCAGTAAATTGGTGGGGTCTGCTACTTAAATCTATATGACCACGAAGGTTAAAATTATATTGTGATTCTGTGTCAATTTTAAAAATTTGTAGATTTTACACCAGCAGCCTAATAGCTGGTTCTCAGATTAGAAGCTCTAGGTAGGTACTTAGTTTGGGTATAGGTGGCACTGTGTGTTGATGTCCCATCGTTATAATAATTATATTATTAGTCTATTTCTCCTTTTATTATAGATATTTTAGTGATTAATTACTTACCATCACATAATCAGCACTACTTTTCCTCGTCGTAAATACCAAACTTAAAATATAAATAGGTAAATGAAATTGATAGTTTATTATATAGAATGTCTTTGGTAATATTGTATTATAAATAACACAGATGACTGCTATTGCGCAAATACAAACTCGAAAGAGCTTAAATGTGCGCTGTAATAACCAACGGTATATTGTAACTTTTATATCGATTAATAAATAAATAACAAATAAAAAAATAAAGTTAGGTTCGTACCTTTAAAAACAAATAATCATTTAGTTACAAAAAAGATACTAAACGTACTAAATGTAAACGTCAAAGTTTTCTAACACGCGAAAATAAACAAGCTTAAATTTTAATTATTTTCTGAGAGTTACAAATCTATTAACTGTTCTTGCAAACACGTCGCAGATGACTGTGAATGATAAAGCTCAAACTATATCACTTCGCGATTATAGTCGATTCCAGATAAATATCTAAATATTTCGTTCAACAATTATGTATAATTATTATGAATTTCAATTGCATTTAATTACCTACTTAATCTCGAATGTTACCAAAGATTTGGTCTATCGAGTATATTGACCATGACTTTAGTTAAAAATACAGTAGCAGTTCGCCTTGGAGTATAACGATCATAGTGATTGCAAAATTATCGAATACATAATATTATTACGTTTGTGTGCTTTGATAAATGCCAATTATGTGTATATTTTTTGTAGAGAAATTTACAAAATCCCAATTCCCTTCTGCGGTTATACCCATGAACTGGCACGTGATTTTTTTATTGAATTTTTTTTTTTAAAAGAGCATTAACGTGGAAATTTATTGAATAAATAGAATAATTTTAAATTTTATTCTGTTTTTAAAAATAGTTTTTTATTACGTACAAATTTTTCAGGGTTCCGTATACCTAGGTATATCAAAAGGAAAAAGGAAACATTGTAGGATCACTTTGTTGTCTGTCTGTCTGTCAATACCGTTTTTCTTAGGAAGGTATGGAGGTATAAATACTCAGGCCTGAAACTCCTTATAACTGTGGAAAACTTCTTGGTTAAGGCAATCAAATGTTTATGCCGCATATTTTAACATTCGCAAGCAAAATAAATCCTGTAGGGAACTTCCTGTTGAACTAGAGTTATAAAATTTGGCAAGAAGCCACGTCATAATAGTCTTAAAGTAAAGGGAAAAATCCGCATACCGTTTTGTAGTTACATCATTACATACCTACAAGTTTGGACGGAATCCTCGGTGCGTCAGTGCGTTGTTTCCTAAACGATCATAACGGTCATAATTATTAAAAATCGTTTGATTATGAATACCTCTCCAACTATTGTTTAACTTTCGACTAAATATACCTACTAGAATACTTGATACTTCTTACAGTTCCTGAGGGAGACCCGTAATTTACTGTAATTTACACGGGTGAAACCGCGTGGAAATAGCTGTCATAAAAAATATTACTTATTAAGGTGATATTTTTTACAATGTTTTTAATTTAAAATTTTCTTTTGTAAATACTTTCAAACAATTAATGGGCGAAGGTTGATAGGTATCGTAGGTAAATTGAGCAATTAAACCCTGACCTTAACTTTTCATGTCATCATCCGCATTTATAACAAAATAAATTGGGTTAAAATGTAGGTAAGTATGTTGATTTCGACCCTCACCCGCAAACTTTTTAATAAATGAATTGAATCCTAATTATCTTTTATTGTTATATGAGAGGAAATGGATTTAAAAGGTTACTTTACAAAAGGTTGTTTTCATATGAATCAGGCCCAGAGTAAACCGATGGATAGTATAGTGTTGGATAAATATGGCTATTATGCGAATTTGAGTTTATTTGCTTGTTTGTTACGCTTTCATGCTTTAACTTCTCACTTTTTAAAGATAAATAACTATACTTAATGGATAATTCATTAGGATGAATGAACTTTATCATATAAACAAAAACAAGATTTCTTATCCATAAAATTTTAATTGATCACGTTATTTATGAGATATATCTATTAAATGATCTAATTAATCTAGTAATAAAAAGTCTCGAACGATTCAATGACCTGACAAATAGCGAATGCCTGACTTAGACGTCCTATTAAATATATACGTAGATAAAAAAAAAATATAGATACCTACTTAAATATATTTTTTATCACTTATATGGTTCACAAATAAAAAATTAAAAGCTTCAAAGCAGATAGTGTAAAGGTACTTACATAAAAATAGACGATAAAACCGTCAAATAAAACCGTAATCATAAAAACGCCAAATCTACGGCAGTATACCTATTAAAAGAAGATGATTTTACGTATTATCCGTACTAACTTCGTCATCAGTGTTGTTTGAATAGCATGATGTTTGAAGGAGCGGTGAAGTCATGCAACCATTTATTATAGTAGTTAATTAATTATAGTTATCTACTTTACACTTCTCGTCTTTCAGAAAACCGATTGCGTTGAAATCTTGTCAATGATTAAAGTTAGCTATGAGGAAGGTAAGAGCAGAATCTACTTTAAATTCTGTTCAGTAATTTCTGCGTGATGCGCATACAAACATACAGACAGGTTTTCAATGTTGTCTCAAGTTATGGAGGATCAAAAACCTAGGTAATTTATTGTATTCAAGGAACCAAAAAGCACTTTAGTGTTTTTTCGTTCCTTGTGGTTAAACTGTATTTTAATACAGTTTATATTTTATAGAAAAGAAAATAGAAATTTTACACCAATTTAACATTTCTTTATTAGTAGTTATAGTTATTTATTATAGAATTTTATTGCTTTGCTTTTTTTAAAATCACATGCTTTAAAGTTTTATTATTCGTATCAAATAAAAACAATTTAGCTAATGATATTCAACAAAAGGTCATTGAATTTGTCTTAAGATTTATTAATGCAAAAATAATGCACATTTTTTAAAATTAATTGGCAAGGCGTGAGTAATTCAATTAAGGGTTCTTTTCGTCAAGCACCTAAATAAAGAGATATAATACTTCTTTACCGTCAAGTTTTCTTCACATCACTCAGCCGGTCCCGACGATGTACTAGTTTTATGCGAATTTTTGATAAGAAAGAAAAAAAAATCAATAAGTCTTTCATTTGGGAAATTAACGATTTTGAGAGAGTACCCACCTTCTTTATAACCGACCTCTTAAAGCCATTTTAGGTACTTATGTAGTGAGTAACCTCTGGATTTATTTAGGGCGTGAGCATACCACCACTACCTAATACGGCAGAATAATTTTAACCTCACCTACATCTATTTTTCATCTAGCGAAATATCAACCTTATTTTTATGATATAGGCAGAGCCGAAATTTTGATAGACATTAAAACAAATTATGATTGAATTAATGTAAACAAAGTAAAATTAAATTAATAATAGCCCTTGTTAATGTTATTCGTAGTCAATTAGTTTTTTTCCGAATTAAAGTGGACGTCAGGAACAGATTTCATTTCTATTGATCCCTTCACCTATTAACAGTAGGTACTGCAATTGGTATTGAACATAATGATAAGGTATAAAAATCTAAATTCTATTTTGTCCGTCGGTTAGACAGAAAAAAATAATAGACTCGTATTTTGTGCTTTTTCGAATTATTGAAAAAATACGTAACGTAATAAAGTTTAGGAGTGGGAGGTCACGACTTCATAACTAGGTATAAAGTGTATCTACTTAGGTGTGACGTCACAAGGAATTTCAACTCAATGTATCGCCATTATTTGTTGATCACGTAAAAAAAGGAAAATTACGTGTCCAATATTTTTAATTGATCTACAAGACGGACAAAAAAATTAAAATTTAATCATCACGCCCATTGTCCCAGCTGTGGTAGCTGTTAACTGCATTTGCAGCGATGCAACGAGCACAATTTTTTTATTTATTTTAATTAATGATTCATTACTTAAATAATAATTAATTAATGTGGTATGGCACCTAAAACGCCTTCCATTTCCGGGTGCAACTTCGTGTCTGCTGTTAGATTGTAGACGGCCGGAGCTCGGGCCCTGAAAAGTGGAGTATCAACGTAGAATGGAGATGTGGACTACTTTTGAAAATCAAAATTCTAATTAGTCCGTCAGTTAGAAAATAAAAGACGCATATTTTTTACTTTTTCAAATAAATTAAAATATACAGAGATAAAGCGCATTAAAGTTTAGGGTGAGGGGGTCGTGACGTCACTAACTGCTAAAACCGCCATACAAACTGTCAGAATAGTGACGTCACGCGAAATTTGAACTCAATATATCGCCGTTATTTTTTGATTACGTAAAAAAAGAAAAAATACGTTGTCCAATATTTTTTAATAATCTATAAGACGGACTAAAAAATAAAAATTAGTCAACTTATTATTAGTGCGAGGTTACAAATTGAACTTACATAATAATAATACAAAATTATAACAATAAAGCAATATGTACTAATTGGTTTTGGGTTTAACTATAGTTGTAGTTTGTCATCCTTATAAAAATGCAAAAGTTAGTTTATTTCTACTTCACGCTGAAATGGCTGCAACAGATTTAGATGACATTTGCATCGGAGATAACTTATATCTCGAATTAATGCATATAAGCACCTTTTATCATGACGTTCTCGAGGAATCCCCGAACTCACGTGGGCATAGTCGTACCAAACAACTAGTAATATGTATATAAAATAACCTACTTAATTATTAAGGTCATAAAAAATATTAAGTTTTTTGGTTAATATTTCTGTCGTAGAACCCTGAAACAAAAAACTGCATCAGTACTACTTCATTAAAAAACAAATTTACCTATTGGTCTTGGTTTATCTTTCACTCAAGTGTAGTAATTTTAATTAAAATATCACTAATTATGGGTTGCTAAAAGGAGTATTGAGACAATCGTGTTTTGTTTATGTTGTTTAGGAATACTTAAACTTTATACAATATAACTTGACAAAGAGGAAACCAAGCCAAGAGCTCTTTGAAGAAAACTTAACCATGGAATGATGACAAACTTTAATTTTGTTCAGTATTAAAAAGCAATAAATATATTATTTTGTAACCTTCAAGAAAAAATGTATTTTTTATTGGCCAGGCTTTTATAGGCTTGTCAAGGTCATATTTAATACAACAATAGTTTTCTTCTTAAAAAAATTCGTTACATATTTGTGCGGAAAAGATTGATAGACTATTTTAATTTATGTATTATGTAAGACAAGCCAATTCTCAGGAGATTTGATCTCTTAATAGTAATGAGGAAGTTGAATTAAGTATGTGAACTAAAATATGTTACTCTTAAACTTAAAATATTAGATTCATGTATGTATAACTATGTAAAGTATTGTGGGAAAAAGAATTATATTGGAAAGTATATAGGTAAGTATATTATGTAGGTATAATGATATGTGTTAGGTAGGTTTATTAACTAAAGTGCAAGTATTATAAGAAAGATAAATATATTTGAATTTAATTATAGATGGATAAATGATTTAAAATTTGAATTTACAATTACATAGAACCAGTGATTACTGATTCCCTATATACTCGTATGTAGCAAGAGGTAGCAACGCTACACAGGCCCCTGCCTAAGTCCAAAAATCTATCAAACACGATAGGTATAATATGGTAAGCCATAGTATAGTTATTCTAAAAGAGAACGCTAGCTAGATCCTTATACCAATATTATAAATGAGAAGCTGAGTTTGTTTGTTTGTTACGCTTTCACGCCTTAACGGGTCAACTGATCATCATGAAATTTTGCATGCACGTTGTCAGGGGTACAGAGAAGGACATAGGGTACTTTTCATCCCGAAATTCCCACAGGAACTCCGGAATAACCGCGGGTGAAATCGCGGGGAACGGCTGGTATGAAATAGATATCACAAAAATGCCAACCAACAGACAAGAAATAGAATGTAAAGTCAATAGCTACAAGCGCCGGCTCTATCGACATAAAGACATTCGACGTGATGGGATGCGTCTGAAGGGACTCAATTTCCTAAGGTTTTACTCAGTTTAGGTTTACTTGATGGATTTCTGCTGTCTTTGAATAGAGACTTGGGATGACACGTCTTGCTTTATTAAAACATCTGATAAAGGCGAAAGGAGTCCGATATATTAATTTTATCAAAGAATTGCATGTATTACATTAACTATTATTATTGGTATGTACTATAATAGATAGATAGATAAATAGATAGATAGATAGATTGATAGATAGATAGATAGATAGATAGATAGATAGCTACTATAATAATATTATCTAAAAAAAAACTTGGTCTTAAAACAGTCGCACAATCAGTGCGTAAAATTGTCCATCGGCATCTTGAACACTGGACACATCTATACTTCTATACTATTATTATAAAGAGGTAAAGTTTGTGAGTTAATATGTATGTGAATTGTGAGTTTGCGAATTGAGAGTTTGTGAGTTTGTGACTTTGAAATCTGTGATCTGTTGTAATCTTTTAATCTACTGAACCGATTTTGAAAATTCTTTCACTTATAGGAAGCTATGGTAGTCCTTATTCGAAAGATTTGCGCAATCCAAATAGTAATGAATTAGAGAGCATTTACATATTTGGAAACCTTGATCAGCACGCTAAAACATACCGGGAACCCGAAAGTCCAGACTCGAAATCTTTTTTACATGACTTCAAAATACCTAATACTCACTGGTAAACCATGATACACCTACAAAAAATAAGAAAAACAAAGTGCATACAAATTATTTTGTGTGAATCTGCTGGCGATTTGAAAAAGAATTGTTTTCACGAGAATTTCTTATTGACATTTTGAGAACCACGGACAAAAGATGGTACGACTTAGCCGAAAAACAGCAGGGCATAAAATATTTAGACAAACAACTGCACATCGATAAATGTTATGCCGCTTTTGTTGCTCGACTTGGCGGGGGCACTGCCGTGCCCCCAGATATATTTTTAATATATCAATGTACCTATCTTACTTGTTGCAACTTTTGGGCTATGTTAAAAGATAATTTTGCTGTAAAAAAGAATCACGTATAAAATATAGGGATATAATAATTATTTAAGCTACGCAGATTTTGCAATATCTTTAAAAATTACGAAATAATTATCCGGACACACTTAAAGTTTCCTCTCTCTATATGTACGTAGTACGTACAATAAATCCTACTAATATTATAAACGCGAAAGTTTGTAAGAATGTATGGATGGATGGATGGATGGATGTTTGTTACTCTTTCACGCAAAACTACTGAATGGATTTAAATGAAACTTTACAATACTATAGCTTATACATCAGATTAACACATAGGGTACTTTTTATCCCGGAATTCCCGCGGGTACTCTGAAATTAACGCGGGTGAAACCGCGGGGCACTGCTAGTATCATCTATATAAACCTAAAGATTTGAAAACTTATGCGTTCAGCTTCTAATTTCTACCAAATTCTAATTTTTACCAAAAGTTGTGGTATAATATATGAGATAAAAGGAGATAATTTCCTTCCAGCTTCCTTGCTGGCGGATTTAGCTCAAGTCCACGCTGAGAAAGCCTCCTTAGAGGAAGAGTTGTCGAGCACTCGTCTCCACTCTGGAACCATGAAATTTTACACAAATATTCCTTAAGTAACGCAGGTGTGCATTAAGAAAGGATTTTTGAAAATTCAACCCCTAAGCGGGTGAAAAGGGGTTGCAAAGTTTGTATGGAACAACGTTTTTTCTTGGATGAAATTTCAGGTCAAGAAATTTCCGGACCCAACCATTTCATTTTTTTAAGGTTCCTCAATTCCCGCGGGAACTCCAAAATTACCGCGAGTAAAACCGCGGGGAACAGCTAGTTAATAATAACATAGACTTTCAGGGAAACAAATCATAGTTGGAATCATCTTTGTAATCAATAAAATTAAGATCAACTTGAGCTAATAATTAGTTTATTCTGTTTATCAAGTCAACCTACCTACCGATTTGCTGGTGAAATACAACATTATTGTTTTCAACAAAAAGGTTTGCTTAAGCAGTTCATGTCGAATGTTTCACTCTTTGAACGTCCCTGCGGGGAATGTCGAGTATTTTATGAGAAAATTAATTAAAATTCCAGCATTTATAACGCAATGGTACTTACTGGTTTTCATTGTTGTGAAAATTAATCCCCTCTATTCAAAAGCTGTACATACATAAATAAACACCTTTTATATACAATTGTACTTAATTAAGAATAACACAGTACATACTATTATTTTCCTTAGAATCAGATTTTATTACTATATAAATAAAGGGAACCCTTCTAAACGCTATAGGTGTGTTAGAAAATTTTGAAATATTTTTTATGGAAGACAAACAAAAAGGCAAGCTATCGTGTAACAATTATTATGTACCTACTTACCATAACTACTTCTGTCTTTTTTTGTTAGGAAAACCAATACATCGCCTGTTTATTATTTTATTAGTATAGGTAACTAAAAAAGGTAGGTAGGTACATCCCTACACGGTGAAATTTTTTAATTGAAATTTACTATGGATGTTTTTTAGAGCCCGTTTTTATGGTAGGTACTATTTTAGAATTTTATTATGGAAATGCCAGGCATCGGCATAGTAAAATTCTAACTAGTGCTACGAAAGACAGGCTCTAAAAAATGGTAGTTTTACCCGCGTCATTTTCGGAATTCCCTCAGGAACTCCGAGGTAGCCTAATTTACTTCTTATAACATCAGCTAATTAGCAGTGAAAGTCCCGTCAAAATCGGTCCAATCGTTTCGGAGACTCACCCACGTGACTTTTTTTATCCTCCTTACAATAACAAACACCACAAAAAAAATTTAACGAAATTGGTCCAGCCGTTCACGCGTGATCAAGGGAAATAGGGATCCATTTTTATATATATAGTTGACAGAAAATGCGTTATGATGGGTGCCAGCGCATTGAACTTGGTTGAAATCAGTAGGTGCATTTGACTCTGTTGTGGTCGCAGTTTTAATTTAACCTAGTTTGGGTCAGACAGGTACCTATATTACACTGGGGTGCTTGCAAATACAAAACAGCGGCATTTTTTGCCCTTGGCATTTTACAAATGTCAACCATTTCTAAACAGACTCGAATTTTACTACCTGCATGTGTCATGAATTCACTATATAACACAATCTGCCTTTAAAATGGCTACCGACAATAGGATTTTACACTTCCTTTTTATAGAAAATGCAAGGTCAATGTCAACTCGCGTCTGTTTCTTCGAGCAGGGTCTACCACCATCCTCCTCATTTCTGAGATAGCATCACGGTCTCGCAGGAAAAGGAGATAGATAACAACAGCATTACCTTGTAAAAATATCCCAAATTATCGGTTCTGTAATCAAAATGACGATGTCTGGTTTAAAATGCAACGCTCTCACATCTTCACAGTCAGAGAGGGTCAGGTAGGTACCTAATTTATTCAATGCAATCACTGTTACCTAATATTAAGAATTATCATAAGATTATATCTGGCCAAAACTGTATTTTTTCTCAGATATTAAATTGAAGTCAATACGTATAACTATAAACATTACTTATAAATTACCGCGTAGATTATCATCCCAAGGTAAATAATATCTACATATCAGGTGTTGCCCAATTATTAATAAAAAAAATTGCTGAAGTATATCTATTTTGCTGGAGTGTTAGGTATAGATTTTGAAAATAAATAAGCGATACAATTGGCGCAATTGTGAATGATATTGTTATTTTATTAATAAAAATATACATATATGTTTAGTACCTATTGTTTAGATAATGTGAGTTTTATGTCCAAACAATATTACTGTTTCCCGATAATCCTACTAATATTATAAATGTGAAAGTGTGGATGTTTGGATGTTGGGATTTTTGGATGTTTGGATGTTTGTTACTCAATCACGCAAAAACGGCTGCACTAATTTGGATGAAATTTGGCATGCACGTTGTCTGGGGTACAAAGAAGGACATAGAGTAGGTACTTTTTATACCGGAATTCCCGCGGGAACTGCGAAATTACCGCGGGTGAAACCGCGGGGCACAGCTAGTTTAGTAATAATTTTCACCAAGGCGGAGTTAATTTTCAGCCAGTATCTTTTTGATCGATCTAATGCATAGATACATTTTATATTAAGCTTAATTCTAGGCTCCAAAGATTACAGAAGAATTCTTCTTCAGATTTAACATAATGGTAGTTTTTATTCGTCCTATAAATGGACGAATAATGTGCTATAATGAAGTAGGTATATTTTTTAAGATGCAGAGCACTTCGTCTTGCTAGGTGTTTATACTGCAACCAAGATTCGTCAGCCCATAGCGAGCGTAGAACGCATGCACACAGAAATAGGAAAATATACATACTAGTATATATGTATTATCGAACGGATAAATAGTTTTTTGTCATCCGGTAATAAGACAAATTGTGGTGTATCTATTATTCGTCCTCGTTTAAGTACGAATAGCAATAGCCTTTTGAATATTACTTAGTTGTTGCTACTTGCCTACTAAACGGACGAATAATTAATCGTCCGATAATCGCAAAATATATTGATCTTTTCTACCGTTCTTATTTGATATAAGTAGAGATAACAAAACCTTGTGAATCGCTGTTAAAACTATTTCTTGTGATATTAGGTATACATTTTATGCAAATTATTTAATTTATTTATTATTCAAGCAACATGTCAATATGATACAATTTATAAATTTACATCTAGTAGGTAGGTATGGGCAAATGAACTGATTTAAAATCTAAATTTATATTTATTACGACAAATACTTAAAAATATATCCATCTAGACTTAAAAATACCATAACTGAACAGGTAGTTCTAGTATTTTTAGTTATTTATAGGTAGCTATAGGTAGTAGGTAAGTTAGCTGTCCCCAGTTTCATCTGCGGCAATTTCGGAGTTCTCGCAGGAATTCAGGATTTCAGGATAAATTATACGCAAAACCTTCCTCTTGAACCACTCATTTTTGGTGAAAACCGCATGAAAATCAGTAGTATTTGAGTTTATCGCGAACAGACAGACAGACAGATGCGGTGGAGGACTTTGTTTTATAATATGTAGTGCCTAAAGTAGAAAATACTATAACAATAATTATTATTATGAATATTGTAATAAAATAATAAAATTATTCAAAGTTGTATATCTAATGGTCTAAGAATTAGGTAAAGTATCTAATATCTATTTTGCATTATAATGACACAAAATTTTAACAAAAAAAAAATTGATCCGACTTCAAGAGTTCCGTTGTCAGTCTCCGAAACTCACCATCAGATCTTTATGAAATTTTAATTGGACCATTTCGGAATAAACCTCTTTCGAACAAAAAAAGAATTTTGCAAATCCGTCTTTATGTAAAAAAAATACATATGAACATCAGAATTGATAACCTTCTCCATTTTAAAATCGGTTAAAAAGCTGGTTTAATTTTATTTCGTATAGAGTTATAAAAATCGTTCTGCGTCTTCTGAAGATATTAGCCATTTCTGGGGTCCTATCAATGTCGAAATTCAATAATAATAATCATAAATTTCCTTTTCCACGGATCAATTTCGTTAGTAACATCATTTCTTATCAACTATTGTTAGTAATACAAATTAAATTAAATTAATTAACTAATGAACTTTTTTTTTTACTTAAAATTTAGACATTTGTTTGTTTGTCAGAGCACGAACCATATAGCAATGGTTCACGTACTGACAATCAAACCTATTAGAGAATACACTCAAGATGCTGTTGGGGCTGGCCCGGATCCTGCGCCCTAGGGATGTGCACCGTTTCCGCAACGTCGTGTAAAAACAGTCAACACGCGACTCGGCAAACATCCCCGAGGCGCTGCAGTGCCGTGGCAGCCCGGCATTTGCTTGATCTCGTAGAAACCAAGCAAACTTGATATTTATACTGCATATTATTATTTATAAATTTTACCTATGATATTACCTATATAGCTAAACACGCCCAGGCTGTTTGGAAACATGTGTTCGTAACACAAAGTCCACCCCTACCCGGAATACCTGCTGCCTCTTGACTAGCAGAGGAAGTTACTATACTGTGTCACCTTGGATTTATTGTGTATATATTTAATTAACGTACTCGTAGTAAATAATAATCTTGCATCTCTTTCATAATTATAAACAATATAATTTCTAATCATTTCAATATATTTTTTTTTATGTTTTAGGGTCCTTACAGAAGTCAAATTAACGCTGCCTGCTATAAAAAACTGTTATTACCTTCTCAGACATTACATTTAAAAGAAATCCTATAATAGAATATGTAAATACGGTGAAAAACGTAAATTATCTGTTAATTTTAAGGTTCTTGTTCGATTTTGTGAATTACACATTATACATATATAATATACTAAGTAGCATGACGTCTTTTTATGACATATTGCAAATTTATTAAAAAAAAAACACTCACAAGAAGTGAAATGCGACGATTTAGCAAAATAAATTTTAAGGTAAACGCAGGTATTTTTCGACCCTGTTCAGCGAAGTTATAAATATATAAAATAAAATAAATTTTCATTCATCCACACAAGTTACAATGTTTTTTTTGCAGGATGATTTAATAATATTTATATTTGGTGCAGCAAAAAGGAAACGGGATTCAGCGTCTCAGCGACACCGCTGATTTTCAGTCCCCATACCTCTTACAACTATTATCTAACCTAAAAAAAAAACTTCGTAACGTATATATGGTACAAATGTTTGTTTTTTTAAATACTATTTATTATTACTTATTTAATACTGCATCTATAAACATATTAGTTGAAATTTACAAGATACTTACATTAAAAAGTCAACAAAATTTTAACGTATTTTAACTTTTAATTTTAACTAACTTACTTATCCTTACTAACTTTACTTTTAACTTATTAAGTACAACCAGATTTTTTATTGCACATAAAATAACAATATTACAATATCTAAAGAAAAGGAAAATGCAAAATATGGTGTTCTTATCACATAGTTGCGATCTTTTCCAGACAGCCAATGATGCAAAAGTAAGAACAAAAATACATAGAAATTGTTTTCTTTACATTCTTAACAGATATCACTTTATATGCGTGGAGAATGCAAAATTAAATAGGCATATCCTGCAGATTTTTGGTGGGTCGTTAACAGCCACCTTTACCTTATTTAAAGAAGTGAAACATCGTACATAAAATTAACATAATGATTTGTGTATCAGTTTAGTGGCGCGTACGTAAATATAAAGCACTGTCGCGAACATAATATCGGCTTAGATGATCGCCATTCTGTTCCTAACGCTGAAGCGAAAAACTAGTGATCTCATTAAATTCCAATGTTAAAAGGTGATTAATTTGTGAACATAACAAAATGTACAGTGTTTTAACAAGATTTTTAATGGTAATAGAAACATTTTTTTCAACTAAATGACTTCTGTGGTTTTGTTCAAAAAATAATGAATAGAGTAATTTATTAATATCTACAATACAATATACCTACTTTATTGCATCAAATGATTTTTACAATATCAAATATAATTGGTTTTACAGAATACTTTCTAGCAATGAAAGCTTAGTTTCAGTAGCGAATCGCTTTTAATAAGCTCTCTGAGTGATTGGACAAATGGTTTGAATTATATCTCAAATTAGGTTGGAGTATAATGATACCTACCTGGTAATTTGGAACCCTATACTTTGTTTTTTAAGTATTTTAACAAAACTATTTGACTTATCATCTCCAAACGTGACTTTATATAGGTACTTAAAAACTCATTATATTAGGAAAGAATTAACAAAATAAAACCACCCATTGTAAGAAACGATTTGCTTTATTGAAAAATTGAGTTTGGAGTTTTGGTGCTTGTATTATGGAACTCGGGTTCCACATTAACAGTATGGAAAAAAAATACTTAGAAAAATCAAATATTCTTCCTGAACATTCAATAATGTACCCACAAGCCACATAATTGGCACAGAATATAATATTTCGCCACGACAACAAGTAATTTTCAGAGCAAATAAACAAGCGTCTTCTTGGTTTCTGAGCTGGGCTTGCGCGGTACCATTATCTGACACTAAAGCTAGTTAAGAAAACAAAAAGCTAGTTAAAATAAACCTTAAAACTTACCATGTGACAATTTGAACTTACCTATGCTGACTTCTTTGAACACCCATTGTATTAGTTTTAGACTAAAATAAAAACTTTTGACAATATTAGCGACTAAAAGAAAAAAACATTTGCAGGTGATATAAAATTTCAACTTACTATGACAAGATCAAACTCGATGCACAATTGGACGCAGATAAGCAATAACATGTTAATCCAAAAAATTAAGTTACCTATTCAAAACGATTTATCGAGAGTTAGGGAACGTTTTTTAATTATGCATGTGTTTACCTTATTACATTGTTTAAGTATGTTACTAAATATTGAACATAAAAAAATGTTGACAGAAAATGACGCTATAATTTTAAAACACGATTTACTCAAAATTTCTCCAGTGTGGGTCAACACACTGTTGCTTATCTATGTCCAATTAGGACTAATGGCGGTGAATATGTTCAATGATACCGGTTAACGTATAATTATATAGTTTTTTTGACATTTTTCGCTGTCTGTTTCTAAGTTTCCGTTAAGGGATTCTAAATTACCCGCGGGTTCCATGTTCCCTATAGTTAATTATTAACTCCCATTTTAATAGTTTTTTTTTAATAATGATCTTAAACTATTATTTTATTGTGTCAGTACCTCGTGGTGGTATGCATAATGGCGCTGTCAGTGGTGGGCATCCCAGGAGAAGATGGCAAGTGGAAACCTGACAAATACGGAGCCGGAGGGTATGTCTATTATAACACTAGTCCGTCTCCCGCGGTTTCACTCGCGTTAATTTCGTAGTTACCTTGGGAATTCCGGGATAAAAAGTACCTGTAATATAGTAAGTAATGTCACTCGGGAACACTGTGACTTCCTATATGCGAAGGAACTTTAATCCGTTCAATAGTTATTGAGTTTATCCATTACAAACAAACAAAAAAAAAAACAAAAATTCAAATCTCTTCTGTCCAAATGATCCTAATTATATCTAATATAATAACATCAGCTATGTAATTAGCAGTGAAAGTCCCGTCAAAATCAGTCCAACCGTTTCGGAGATTCACGCGGGTGAGTTTCGGAATTCCCGTAGGAGCTAAAACTTACTTTATTCTTGTTCTCCTTACAAAAACAATAACAACAAAAAAAAAGACTTAGCAAAATTGGTCCAACTGTTCACGCGTGATGCAATGACCAAGGCAATAGGGATTTATTTTTATATACATATTAATATAGTTATAGATTTTATATACTATCGAAGAAACACTATACATATAAAAACTATACATATACTATAAATAAAATTGAGGTGTCTATTCATAATGTCAAAATACTGAACTAATACTTTTTACCTACTAAATTCGTGTAAAAGTTTAAATAGGTACAGACAACAAAAAACAATTCTTAAAATTTTTGTCTGAATGTCTGTCTATCTTTATATGTCTCAAGATGACTCTTACTCTTACTAACCTAACCTATACTCACGTTACAAAGCTGAGATCAGATTTGACTGAAATCTGGCTTACTTACCTATTTATAATCAAAATTATGTTCTTGATTAAACCTAGGATATTTTCTCATCCCAAATCAAACACTTGTCGACTGAAGGAATCCCAAAATTCATGCGAGCGAAGTCGCGCGGAAAGTATACATAAATTAAATCATGCCTATGTCTAGAGAAATACATAGAGGCTCATGACGAATGTCTATGCTTTTATCCGCATCTTTCTTTTGGTCTGCAATGGATATACTTACGATCTAAATTTTTCTTCATGTTTTCGAAAGATACTGGTTTTATCGGTTCTGGTATAAAACAAGGGCTTGTATAATAACATAATAATACCTAAACAAGCATACACTGACTATTTGCTATTTGAGGTATCATTAAAGTGTACAATTTTGTCTTAGATAAAAGTGGTATAAAAAAAGAAAAAAAAAATCTAAACTAACTTTATGAAGGTATGTTTGTGTATGTTAGTGGTTTATGCAATCTTATATTAAGCTAATATGTTTTCTACGTGGAATAGCTAAAACATTTTGTTTTCCCGAGGAAATTAATAACAAACAAAATAGACATTTAAAAAGTTTCCTAAAGTTCAATATCATAAAAGATACGATTTGTATCTATTAAAAACATCCATATAATCAAATCTAAAACGACAGTATCAGCATGTGTAATCTTAAAACAGATCAGATCAAATCTTTTATTTATGTACTTATTAGTTATGTACATTTTAATTATAAATTAAAATATGGTATCTTAAGATGCATATGGGAGTGAAACTAGCATCGGCGGACGCTATAAAAAAACATACCTACTTAAGATATATCTACATACTTCGTTTAAAAAGGAATCATAATAGAATTTATAAAATAAGTAAGTAAATACTAACTTTTGATGATAATTTTAGCAGCATCAAAACTTGATATAAAAAAGTTTACCCAAAAAGTGTCAAATGTGGTAAATTTTGGTGGTTTTCAATTAAACTTTTCTAAATTTTGTTGCAATACTGCAGAGTTATTATCAATGCACCTTAAGTAGATATATAATAACTGATATTTGCATCAGCAAAGGCAAAATATGCTGAACAATTTAAAATTAATAACATAGGTAGGTATGTATCTAAATTATTCTTGCAAATAAATTATTCAAATTGAATAGAATTGGAATAGACAAAAAAATACAATACGATAAAAAGTCATAGCGATATATTATTTGCACTATTTTTAAAGAATAATACCTATAAACAATTTAACAAATTTTTTTACTCACGTAGGTACCTATACTTAAAGCCGGCTTTTGACTATGGGATATAATATAATTACATATTGAGATATGTACAAAATTTTATCGCTCGTCATACATTTTGTACGTAATCCTTCTACGCATTAAATTATGAAAATTATTAAATTATAGGATGAAGTTCGAAAAATTAGTGTTATTCATCCTGTAGTAATTAAAAAACTTTTCTTCATCAAGTTCATTAAGAAGCCGAAATTCACCATAAATTCGATATCCAGAATTGACGTTTATTATATTTTTTTCTTAATAGTATTCAATACAATTCGAATACAGCATCATCGTCGTCTGATGAATTATCGTAGGAATCAAGCAAAACAATCCCCATATTATCCATTTCAGAATTTAACCGTTCAACCGACCAGGAACGTGATAACAGAATGGTGACCGAAGCTGAACTGTTCCAAAATATATATCGTGAACAGCAATCGCGGGATGTAATATACCTATAGCTCAAGATAATATGATATACATATATTACCTACATCCCATAGTCAAAAGCCCGCTTAATAGTATTCAACTTGTATTAAAACCATTTAAAGCAGCTAGCATATAGAATATAGGCTAATGAAACTTGAATATAAAAAAAGCAGTTGCTACATAGCAAAGTTTAATTTGTTTGTTCGTTTGTTCACAGCTACGTTCATCTGGATAAGCCATACGTCCATAAAAAAATGTCATACGACGGAGGATTCGGCGAATATATCCACGACTATGTCCCCTTTGAAGACAGAACATTATACAAATCTCAATGGAAGTACTACAACCGCTGTAGATGTTGGTAATGATTATGTGCGTAGGTACCTAATATCTATACGTACATGATATGTTGTAACTTTATTCGTGGAAAACTGGCCGCATACTGCTTTTTTTTACAGTTAAATCCTAAGCAAAATAATATCAAATATCAAATATTTAGGTATTTAGGAAGCCACATGTCCTGAATAAGTTGTAGAGTTTGAGAAGTTAGGCCTTATAGAGTTAAGGTGTGTAGAGTTATAAGCTTGGCTCTACATGAGATCTAATAACTTTTTGACAGTGGACTCGTCTTGGCATCATTTTACATGAAAATGTTTTTGGTGGGATTGTTTTAACTGTATTATGAACATCCTCATTATATAAGAGAGGCTCTAAGGCAAGTAGTGGCCATTTTTCAACGATTTGATAATAGTTTTAAACGAGTTATCACAAAACCTAATTTATTTCTATACTGAAAAGATATTTCGTTTGATTTTTTTATTTAAAATTGTTACGTTGGAGGTTATTTTATGGTTTTTAAATAATTTTACTAATAGTCAATAATGTTTGGATACCCACATTAATTTAAAATAATTTACATTCGGATGCATATCTATATGTAATAAATAATAAAGTGTGAATGAGTGATTTATAATAAAATATTTTAATCCGATATATTTATAGAAACTTGTGTTTGAATTAATGACTTCTTCCATAACAAGCCTTCCTAGATATGCATAAGGCAATTAGTTAAGCAGTGTATAACGCCGCGTCGCGGTTCAATATTCATTAGTCTATTTTATTCTTAAATGTATTTTATCTATACTTATAATGTGAAGGTCTCCTCAACGAAGGTCCCAATTTGACCTCGAATCTTTTTCCCAACATTAAAAAAATAATTTAATTGATTCAATTATTTAAATATAGACTTTGTTTCCTTTTAAATGTACTTAAGAATTTGATCTGGTATAGATATTGTTAAAAAAATGTCCGATATGTCTTTTAAATCTCAAATTCATCCAATAAGGTATATCCAAAGTCAATCACTTTCGTTGAGAAAAGAATATTCAAGGACGAGGCATTGACATCATTTTACAATGACATTGAAAATTATAATTGGAATTTTATATTTGACATTGAAATTGACATTAATACAAAGTTTGAAAAATTATTTAATATTTTGACCTATTATATTGACATTCATTTTCCTATCAAAAAAATTAGATCTAAACGTAGTAAGATTGAACCCTGGCTCACAGATAGTTTGTCGGCCCTAATCCAAAAATTCAATGACATGACTGAAATGAAAAACCAATATCCGGATGAAAAAATAATCACAGATTGTTTAACTTGTTATGCAAACCGTATCAAAGCTGAAACACAAACGGCTCGTCAAAAGTATATTGAGGGCCGAATAATCACTAGCAAAAATCCAACTAAAGAGATGTGGCGTATAGTAAACGAAGAAACATCTTCGAAACCTGTATTACGCACCATATCTTTGAAGGACAACAGTTTAAATTTTGTACCAAAGAGCGACGTACCCGACCACCTTAACACACACTTTCTTTCCGTTGCGTCAAAATACACCATACAGACAGACGAGACAAAATCCATAGGTTACTTAGATAGACATCTATATAATATGGACATCCCCGACTTCGCCTTACCTACTGTCACGATCTCGGATCTAAGCCGAACACTACGCACGATGACAAAAACACTACACACCCAGGATATATATGATATATCCTTAAACATACTTTTGTGCATCTGGCCGGTGCTGTCGGGTTTACTCGTCGAACTAATTAACACTATGTTTCTTATCGGCGTGTATCCTGGCGTGCTCAAGAGCACAAGAGTGTGTCCGGTGTACAAGGGTAAAGGTGAGAAGACCTCTGCAGACAATTATCGACCAATAAGTATAGTGCCCAATATATCAAAAATAATTGAATCGATTTCATCAAACTGCTTAATGCGCCATCTCGAAAGAAATGACCTACTGACAGAAAAACAATTCGCTTACAGAAAAAATATGTCCACCACAACAGCTGCATACAATTTATACAACTGCATCGCTACAGCGCTCGACGATAAATATAAGGTAGCAGGTATATTCTGCGACCTTTCGAAAGCGTTCGATGTCATAAGTAATAATTTGTTGTTAGAAAAACTTAAACACTACGGAATTAAAGGAAATGCTCACAAATTATTAACCTCATTCTTATGTAATAGGTATCAGACCGTTGAGGTGAAAATAGAGGGCAGTAGAATGCGTTCAAAGGCAGGTGCCATACAGATCGGAATACCGCAGGGATCAGCGTTAGGAAACACTCTGTTCCTCACGTTTATAAATGACCTACCGACCTGTATCTCTGATGGCTTGATAGTCTTGTTTGCGGACGACACCACGGTCATAGTTAGCGCACCAACATACGAACAACTTGAGAAAAGGATCGCAACCACCTGTGAGCAGTTGCAAAGATGGTTTACGACAAACGGTCTCATTCTTAACATTACCAAATCCAACGTGATGTTATTCTCAGCTCGAAATTCCACTACGTTCCCTACCATACAAACTCCAATGCCAGTTTCTGCAACTAGCAGGTTTCTTGGCTTTAACATAGACAGCAACCTAAACTGGAAACATCACGTTGAAATACTTAGTGAAAAACTGAGTGGTGCCGTGTTTGCGATGAGAAAGCTCAAGCCTATAATCTCCCCGGAAGCACTATTACAAATTTATCATGCATATTTTCATTCCATCTTATCGTATGGCATAATACTCTGGGGAAACTCCACAGACTCGGACAGGGTGTTTAGGATGCAAAAACGAGCTGTGCGCATATTAGCAGGAGTTAAACTGGGTCATTCATGCAGAGATCTATTCACGAAATATAAAATAATGACGCTTTATTCACAGTACATATTTGACGTAGTAATTTTCACAAGACGCAACTTGAGTGATTTTGGGCGGATCGGTATTCCTGGAAGAGTAACCCGACAAACAGGGCGACTTAAGGTGGTGCCACGACGTTTGGCACTGATGGACAGAAATCCGCGCGTTATCGGTCCTACCCTATATGAAAAACTACCTGTAGACATTAAAAATGAAACCTCGGACGAAACATTTGCGCGCCGACTGAAAAACCTTTTATTGGATAAATCATTGTACTCTGTAAAAGAGTATTCATGACATATTTTTATTTATTTAAATTGTTTATTTTGGTCAAATTTTTACACTTGACTTTTTTATTGTCGCTATTATCAGCTTTTACCATTTTATGATAGAATTTGTAAAATAATTATTAATGACAATCTCTTTTGTGAATTTATTTATATTTTGGCATAAAATTTAAATGTAAATTTTAAAAGAGAGAATAAAACATCTATCTATCTCTATCTATCTGAAAACCATGAATTTTAATTATTAATTATTTTATTTAATTAAATTTAACCGACTTCTAAAAAAGGAGGAGGTTCTCTATACGACTATTTTTTTTTTGTCTTTGTTACGCAATTACCTACTCGAAGACGGCTGGACCGATTTGGATTTTTTTTGTTTGATATAGGATTGTGGTATATCAATGTATAGGGTACATACTTTCAAGTTGGTCCCATTTAAAGAAGTCAGGATCTGATGATGGGATCATGGAGAAATCGAAAAAACTCTTCAAATATTACGGCACACCTATGCGATTTGGGTAGGTAAATTATTGTCACTTTATAAATTATAAACCAACTCACTTAAAAACGAAAAAAATTAATTTAACAAAACCAATTTAAAACCGACTTCAAAACACACAAAAATGCATTACACTAAAAAATTAAAAATTACCTAAGTACCTATACGTGATACTTACTAATCTTTTCGAAGTCGGTGCCAAGCCTGCTCGTGTCTGCAGTGTACTGGAAGCGGACTTTGTCTACCTATTACCCCCTATTTGGCTTGGCACCGACTTCGATACGATCCGTAGGTAGCACGTATAGATACTTAGGTTAACTGGGTTGCCTTAACTTCTCAACTGATCATCATGAAATTTTGCATACAAGTATGTCAGGTTACCTACAGGAAAAATATATGGTACCAAACACTTCATCCCAAAATTTCCGCAGGAACTCTGAAACTGACGTGGTTAAAATCGCGGGAAACAGCTATAAAAATTAAGTACTTTTATATTTTGTAACTTCTCTTTTCGCCAAAAACTTTTTGAGCTTCCAACTGTACTGTACTACTTCAGCAATGAAAGGGCCTATTATCCTAAACTATGTACCTACTACCCCTCATTAACCCTTAGTTACCTACATAGCAGTGGAAGTTAGAGGTTCTCTGTAATTTACCTTTAGAAACTTGCACATAATATACTTAAGTACATATATTTTTGGCGAAATAGGGACTTACTTAGTCGTAAAAAGGTTAGTTACTTATATTTTACATACCGGATTATAACATTATCAGAGAGTTGGAGGTAAACGATGACTTAAGTAGTATCCTACTAATATTATAAACGCGAAAGTTTGTAAGGATGTATGGATGGATGGATGGATGTTTGTTACTCTTTCACGCAAAAACTACTGAATGGATTTAAATGGAACTTAACAATAATATAGCTTATACATCAGATTAACACATAGGGTACTTTTTAACCCGGAATTCTCGCAGGAACTCTGAAATTAACGCGGGTGAAACCGCGGGGCACAACTAGTGTAATATAATGTTCTAAATTCTTTATTGATGTTAAAGTTCTTAGCTTCCTACTACTTACTTATTTACTGATTATTCTCATTATAAAATCAAAAAATAATTTCCAATTATCTAGATATCATAAAACGCATTATATTATTCTGTAAATAAATTTTTACTTGTACAAGAAATCGATGTTAGGTAATAAGCAAAACGAAATTAACAACTCCTAAGATTTATATTATTTGTCCTTACAAAATAATTGAATTAAAAAAATGCCGCAATAGTAATTATTATTAGGAAAATTAATAATAATTATTATGAAAGTCGCGGCAATTTTATTTTTTAATTATTTTGTAAGGACAAAACATGAAAACTGTTTCAAAGGTTATTAAAAACTACGTACATTGAAAATTTTATATTGTACCGACGCAAATTCAGATAAAATATTCAATTTTAATTATTACACTTGTTACAATTTTAATTCAATTTATTTTATTCAAACTTCAGTCTTGTAAAAGTGATAAAGGCAACAAAGAAAAACCAATTAAGATAATCAGCTACAATGTTGCCTACCAAGAAAGGTAGGAAAGGTAGATACCTATCCTACCGACTACATGGTAATTAAACTTTTATTAGAATGTTAAAACGCCAAAATTGCGTACGAATATTTCTAAAAGATCAAAAGGCATGATCCAAATGTGGTTTGAGGTAGACTAATAAATCGCCGCGGGTCTAGAAACTTGAAATTCCTTTTAGGCTATGTTTTAAAGCACCATGAAATTGTTTTTAGAAGTTTAACCCCTACGGACGTTAAAATCGAAGTAAAGGGTTATGAAAGTACCGTTAGTTTTGAAGTTAGATACATATAGGAACAACGTCAACGAAACGAGTCAGAAATACCATATATGTAAGTATGTACATAAGAATGTCCCCCGGTCAATACGGTGTGAAAGTTCACCTATACTTCTAGTTGAAGCTAGAACAGTACTTTATGCGATGGGGAGTCCTGACTATTATGTAACTTTTTTTTCTATTATTTTTCGGTTGCAATCAAAAATATGACGGTTTTGCGATAACAATATGCACGTTTTGACGCCTAAAATATCTAGCAATCAACCAAAATAAACATACTTTTGAAGTTGAAGCTGTCTAAACATGATTAATTTATCACAACATCACTATTTTTCTGATTGAAACTGAAATATTATGATAGCAACAAAAGTTACATAAGTAATTGCCCTACTGGGTAATTCACTTGTTAAAGATAGTTTATAATATGAAGTTCTCATATTTTGGCAGCTTAGGTGCAGTGATAATATCTACAAGTTCAATTAGATCTACGATCTTAGGAAAACAATAATAATAATATTATAATCGGGCTACCCAATAAAATAATAATAACATTATGGTGATAATATGAGTGTGTTGGGGATAATTTAAAATTTTAGTTAGATAAGTGATTTTATTAAGTTTCATACCCATATTAAGTTGTAACAATTATAATTATACTTAATTTATACTAAATTTTTTCTACTAGTTATAGTAGAGATTATTTTTGTGATTGTGTAAAAAAATAAAAAATACGTGTCCAATATTTTTTATTAATCTACAAGACGGATTAGAAGAAATTTACTAACTAACTAAATACTTATTTACCGTATAGACAATATTTTGCTAGTGATGCAGCACTTTTTAAAATACACAAAGGGTTAGGATAACCTATTAGGAATAGTAGATAAGTTTCATTTAAGTCAAGTATACAATACAATGCTTTCCTCAGAGAATACCTTCGTAATCAATTTTGGAATTTCTTCGTAAGACTAAAACTGGCACAGAAAACTAGCTGTAGATATGCCTATACAGTACACACGCCAAAAATTTTACCTAAATGAAATCTAGGAAAGAACGTTCTTGTTACATTAAATAATAATACATTATGTTTATCAGAACGTGTAAGCCTTCAATAGCGTGGCCTCTTTTGAGTCAGAAGTGGAATTCATTAATTCTCTTTGCGACAGCCCCAGGTAATAGAAAACCTGTAAAGAATGGCCCCGGCGACGGAGGGATACCTACCGGGAAATATTCGGCATTTCGTCCCTTTGCTGGTAACGTTACGGCTAGTTTTTATAAAGCCGTGTACCTACACACGTGCGCGCAACATAAAATGATATTTATTTATTAGGGGTACCAACGCGCTCGTTTTTAGGGTTCCGTACCCGAAGGGTCCGAACGGAGCCCTATTGCTGTCACTCGCGTGTCCGTCTGTCCGTCGTCTGTCACACGGGTTTTACAGCCAAGCCGTAGAAGCTACAGTCACAGATAATATAATACTATAGCTACAGTCTTCAAATTTGTACAGTAGATATACGTAGCCGCCAGAGTCAGCTTTTTTACAATATTTTGTACCGAAGTATTTTCCAACTTCCCGTTGACCTATGAACTAAAAACTTGGTCATACCTAATAATTATTATTACGAATATTTTACCTATGAATACCAACATAACATTTCTTTGTAATTCTATAATTTTCTTTGTTAAACCCAACTTTTTTTTGCGGGGTTAACACGTGGCACAGAAGCGATGCAGGCGGCGGCGGCAAGCCTGCACGCTCAGATGGCTCAGATTCTACATTTGGTACGGAACCTTAAATATGCGAAGTCCGACACGCACTTGGCCGGTTTTTGACTATCTGCACGCTAAATCTCTGTAGTTTTGGAAGTTATTTCAGAGTTTCCGCGGGAATTCCGGAAAAAAGTACCCTATGTCCTTCTCTGCCCTGATAACGTGTGAGTATACCTATGCAAAATTTCATCATGATCGGTTGAGCAGTTAAGGCATGAAAGCATAACAAACAAACAATCAAACAAGCTCATAAGGATTTGCGCGTGGAAAGTAGGTAAAATTTTAACAGACGACATAAATGTCACTCACAGCTGTAATTATAGAAGCGCATTGTAGCTAGGGAGCTGGTGGCAATTTAGGTCATCATTTAGGTTCATCGTCTTTGATACCAAGACGTAAAAATAGGTGGCGAGTTCAGGTAGCTCTGATTTTTTTTTTATAAATATATTGAAATTTTAATAAAAAAAAAACATATTAAATATGTTAAGATTATATTATCATTTCTGCCATCAATTACCTATATCTTATTAAACACGTTTCAAAGATAATGAAATTAGAGTTTTTCTTAATTTAGCATCTCAGCTTATTTTTCTTAGAGTTATTTTTATAAAAACTCCCACACACATATCACCCGATAATAATATTATGTATACTTACAAGAGTGACGTCAGTCTATTTGACAGGGATCTAAAAAAGGATTTTAAAGGAAACCATTATTTTTTTATTTTTTTATTTATTCTTTATTGCACAGTAAGTACAAATGGCGAACTTAATGCCTTGCGGCATTCTCTATCAGTTAACCATTGGGTAGACGGAGAGATATAGAAGATTTTTTCTATTGGCATTGCTATGAGTAGGTATATTATGACGCAATGAGCAAGCCTAAAAAAGTCTCGCTCGTCACTTCTAATCGAGTTAAAATTTCATCGAAAAATTCGTTAGGCTTCCTGCTGCGTTTGCAGTAGATAAGTACTTAGATAGGTTAAATCCACTGGAATTTCGCCGTCAGCGAACCAAAATCCAATATTTTTTGTGTCTAAATTAAAAATGCCAGTCGTAATAAGAACTTTCACGGCTGAGTAGGTATACCATAAAAATTTTAGGTAGGTAAATTCTAAGCAAAAGTATTTTCAACTCATCTCGTTTGTTGTTTGACATAGCATGTATAATGTATATCAATCAGTCCTTTATTTAGGTAATCTATATTTTGGTTAACATTTTTAGATACCAAAAAAATACTTAGCAAGAATGATTTAAAGAGATATGTAGGTATTAGCTAAGTACATAAGATAATATGTAAAATAGGTAGCCTCAAATTTGCAGTTAATTACTGATTATGTTTATATCTAATATAACAATAATAATTTAATGAGTTGATAGGATGATATAATCTTAAAATTAAATAAATAATAATTATTATTCTTTAATTAAAAAATAAATGAAAAATGCAAAGGTCAGCCCCAGAGGACTAGGCAATGGATTTTTTTCTAATAATATTTTTATAATAATAACTTTTTACAAGTGATAGGACCATTTTTAAGTAAAATTTTAAACTCTACAATCTACATATTCTTTAAAGAACTTTTTTGTCTATTTTTTACCATTTTCGAATAATTGCGAAAACATTTTTGACAAATTTTTTTCAACCCTTGCCGGGGGTAGCAGGCACGATAATCTTTACACATTGTTTTTGTATTTTGATTTCAGATGTTATTTGACTGGACTATATAATATATATTTAAAAAGTTTTTATACCTGAAATGAAGCGAACGTGATCTAAGCTAAATATGAAAGCTTATAATACCTACCTTATTATTAACGTACCTAACAATAGGTAAAACTAGGATCGTCTGTAATTAATTAACTATATAATATAATGGGAATGATGATAAGGTATAAAAATCAAAATTCTATTTAGTCCGTCAGTTAGATAGTAAAAATTAATAGACACGTATTTTTGGCTTTTTCGAGTTATTGAAAAAATACTTAGTTTATTATAACGCATTAAATTTTAGGGGTGGGAGGTCGCGACGTCATAACTTAGTATAAAGTGTAGGTACCTAGGTGTGCCATCACACGGAATTTCAACTGTACCACCGTTACTTTACGTAAAAAAAGGAAAAATACGTGTCCAATATTTTATATAAATCTACAAGATGGACTAAAAATATAAATTTAGTCATATTGCCCATTCATGCTTACGGTGACAAGTAAAAAATATAACACTTTTAAATCGCAAAGAAAACCAAAATAGTAAACAGTCTAGTAACTTGTAATACAAGTTTATGTGGGCGTATGACCTTCAGGTATGGTATTAAGCGATAGGTAGGTACGATGACAATTAACTTCTTATAAAGACTTTATTATTAGGAACACTCTGTATCACCAAAACAGCATTATTAAGCGCTGCAAGCAACACCTGCGAATAATGATCATAATATTAGACTCTAGAGTATCTATCTATAAAAAGCGATTGTAGACTCCTTACATCCTGCATAAACAAGAGCATGGAAAATGAAAAGTTAGGTAGGTAAGTGTAATTATTATTATATTTTCACCACGACTGTGCGTCACCTGTCACATCATTTAAGGATCTGCCTAACATACGCCATATTAAATATATTGTAAAATATAATCTAAATTGGACATCTTACCAGCTACACATACCTATACAACGTGTTAATGAATTAACTGAAAACTAGAAAGTAGTTTGTTCAGAATCAACTAGCGAATCGATTGCACTATGTTTTAATATAGGTTATATTTTTTCATTTGTATTAGCCCATGTCTAAATTAGATGTAATACAATATTTGGCGCGTACGCCGCGCCGCCCGCAGCAAAAACATTCGAACCGGTAGCGCGGGCGTAGCGCTTGGAATTTCGTAGATAGGTCACCTCCAAACAAATGTTGAATAACTTTTAAAGTATACATTTTTTCGACATAAAATATATTTTAATCATATTATTGTTTATTTTTTTAAATGGGGTGTATCAGGTTTTCAGTTAATTCATTAACACGTTGTAGATAAATAACATAAAACAATATATTGTAGGGAACTATTTACATTACAAACCTAAATGTTAATGATACTTGGAATTTGGATACCTTGGTACATAGCAATGTTTTGTATGACGGAGGGTTATGGTAAATGGAATGTCACTGGACTTTAATGGAGTGACGTTGTTAATAAAACTTACCACTTTGGTGAGTAACTTATTCACATTTATCATATTGTATACTTGTATAGTCGGCCCATTTTCACGATTGGAAATAATTTTTCTTCGTCGCTGAAATTTAGGTAATTATAGTCAACTGGTTTTTACTTTTTACATTTGCCATATGCCATAATTATGCTTTAGGTAACTGTATATACACAAGCAGCTACTTACAAGTTCATTGGTAATCATTGAGCTTTTTGAGAACTCCACAATATCCCACCATCTATCGTACTGTAAGAAATAAGTTTTATTTTTATACTAAGTGAAAGGAAATTGAATAAAACATTATTTAGTATCATACTATTCTATTTAGTCCGTTAGTTAAATAATAAAAAAATAATGGACACGAATTTTTTGCTTTTTCAAATTTATGAAAATATACCTGGATAAAACGCATTAAAGTTTGGGAGTGAGGGCATTTCGACTCAACGTATCTCCGTTAATTTTTGCTTACGTGAAAAAATAAAAAATACGTGTCTAATATTTTTAATGAATCTACATGACGGGCTACAAATAAAAAAATAGTCAAATGGCTTAGTGCGAATTCATATGCGAATCTGGCGAGTCCGTGTGCAAAAAGTAATTCGAGCGAATCAAAAATACGGCCACAGGTGTAAATCTACTAAAAATTGTAAAAACGCGTTTGATTCTCTTTATTTTCATTTTAGTAATGTTCCTACTTACTACTTGTGTAAATAATAGGATATAATAGGATGTTAAAAGAAGCATGACGTCTGATCATGCACCGCACGGTTCTCATATTATCAGTAGTTTTTTTTTGTCGGTCGTCGGTTGTCGGTCACATTATATTTTTTACATACAAATAATATTAGCATCGTGAGTGCGGAGTGAAATCACAAAGAACAGCAGCCTATTACATCCTTTTTTATTATAAATGCGAATGTGAGTTTGTTTGTTCATACACTTTCACGCCTCAACTACTCAACCGATCATCATGAAAAACCAGCGCTGAAGGTTACCATCCTCAGCATATGCTGAGTCAGCTGCCATTTGCTGCAGCAGAGACACACCGCGACCAATATAAATTTATATTTAGGTTTATAAGTTGTAAAAAAAAATGAAAATATTTTTGTCAACTTTCTGTGTGTGTGTGTGTCTGTTGTGCAATAAAAATAATCTATTCTATTCTAAAGTTTAGAAAGACATACGACAACTCCGAAATCAACGCGGTGACTCCGCTAATGATATACATACAATCGAACATAGAACCTCCTCCTTTTTGGAAGTCGGTTAAAAATAAGTGATGACACGCAGACACGGCTAGTTTGCTATTAAAATACTTAACGCCTCTACCAAATTATAATTTATGAAAACTACTACTCACCTCGGTACAAAGTCTGTGGCACAAATTCGAAATCGTAAATAGATCCACTATATTTCCAGGTATATAGAAACACAAAGATGCAATTATATTACGCATTTGCCAGTTAATTGATAGCGAAAAAGTTAAAATATATATTATAACATGAAATTTCAAGAACGCCGAAGCGATGTGGAAAAACAACAAAGGATTTAAAATAGAATTGACCTTCAAAAATATTTCCTGCGCATCTGCATAAGTTGTACTCAGCACCCGCCATTTCTTCCTGTTGAAGCTGGATTCCAACTTTTTGGTCGCTTCATTGATTTGTATTACAAAATCCGTCAAGTCGTATATTAATAATATTATTTTACCAAACATTGCAATGTGAAATAACGATACCGTATAATAAATGAGAATAAGTAAGGGATTACCCGAAAATGCCGCACCCCATTCAAAGGCTATTACAACTAATATGGGGCACATATTGCACAATGCGACAAAAGCGCATAGCCAAACAACCTTTTTCAGGAAGGCGGTCCGCCTGCGACATCCGACGAAAATTCGTGCGAAATCGTATTTCTTTACCAATATCTCATCCAAACACGCACGGTATCTCGGATCGTTTGCGAACGATGCGAACACACCACCTATTAACGATAGATGGCTTAATCCGTTCAAAAACAAATCAAGCTTTCCCAACACGAATAACTCATTTAATACAAAATGTGTGATCAATAACAAACAAAGGGTTAATGAATACATGAGTAGACTAAAGTGAATGAAGAAAACTGACTTTCCATTCTCAACATTCCTGATTGTACAGGATTGTGCGAAAATTTTAAATAAAACATTTAGAATGTCGTAATAAACTTTCGTCATATTTCCAACGTAGCTATGCCTTGCACTTCTTAATAACTACCAATGACTAGTAAAATATAGTTAATACTAAATACTTACATTACTTTCAGTCCATTAGGTGCGATGTTTATCGTGTAATAATTGCCGTTTAATAGTTTTATTGATTTTGTTTGAGATAGCTGGATAATAAATGTATATTCCTTTCAGATTTCTGTTGCGACATGTTGACGATTATTAGGTATAGTCGATTTCTATCATAAGGCGTAGTGCAGGTAAAATTGTATTGTTGACAAGGCAGATTTCATATGTGTCTGATTAAACGGATACCTCTATACCTATAGGTTCTTATTGCTACTTAACTACTCATTTTTAACCGACTTCCAAAAAGGAGGAGGTTCTGCATTATCCGGTTGTAGGTATGTATGTTTTTACAATTATGAATTACAAAAAATACCATTTTTCACTTGTCCATAGTGACTTTGGTAATTTTGGTAATGTTAAGCGCATTTTATCTTCTCAAAGAAATACTTACAAAACGATTGCGATGGGAAATGAAAATATAGCATGAAGCAACTTGCGATATGCAACAATCTACTCTTGTCTACGTCTGTGTACATAATAGCGCCACGATATGAAAAATATTCATGCCTCGCGCACCCACGCGGCGAAGTATCATATCAAACGCATTTTTGATAGCAATATATTGTCTAAGTAAGAAATATTAAATGTGTGGTTGTTACGTGATTTCATCGGCGTTGTTACATTGTTTTTACACAAAGATCTTTATACCTAACCTCTTTTCCTACTTACCTACTGATGTTCATTTTTTTCTAAAACATCCTTTTAGAAGTTTGCGTTTTTAAAGGACCTACTATTTAGGGCTACTTGTACCAGAAGATAGTTTTGTATTAATAAATACTACTCAATAAGATGAGCTCTATCAGTTAGTCCTCTTCATTTTCCAACGCAATGGGCGAGACGGACAATATATACCTAGGCAGTATTATATTATCTGTGACCTAGGTATCTAGGAGGTGACCGGTTCTTGAGAATAGCGATTATTACGTACGGTCCTAAATCACAGTTTATGAATTTATCTACTCAAACGTTGCGTTGAATCTTTCATTTCGAAATTAAGACAATTTAAATTCCTCAGCTGAAATTACATTATAAAAACATAAAATAAAATAATTAGGTATTAATGATGTAAAGTTTCAAGCCCATTGTTATGCGTAAATCCAGCAAATGCACCAAAGAATATTTTTTAAGTTCTTTTGCTGTTTTGAAGTGACACCATTCATTAGACAGACTCTACCTCTCAAAGTGAACTGATTTTTTGATCTACTTATAGATATGTAGGTATATTGCATAATTGTTTGATAGTCCATACGAAAGTAGGTATTTAACCTATCCGTTTAAATCAGTCTTTCTCAAAGTGGCCGATAACGCCCCCTTGTGGGCGTTGGAGATCTAGAGGGGGGCGTTAAGGGACCCAGATAAAAATGGGGCCGTTGGCGTGGTTTAGGGGGGCGATGGTTGATTTGTAATTTCATTTACTTTATATTTTAAAATTCAATAAAACAAAAATCTAATAATAACCTAATAAAAACTTAATATCTAATAATAAGTTATTAGTTAGCTGCTTACTAAAAAGAGCCTGTTACCGAACGCGGCGGCGACTTATACGACTGTTTTTGAGTAAAATCGAACCTGATTTCAACAAACTTGTTAAAAATCATCAAATCCATCCATCTCATTAGATTAGTTTTGAAACTAAAATTGATTACCTATCTACATATTATATTGTTTTTTTAATTTGATAAAAATATATTCTTAATTTTATAAAATGCATTTTAATTGCTATCACTCGTAGATAAAAATGTCTAGTTTAGAATGTAAGTTTAAACACCAGCACCAACTAATATAGCAAACTATAACTAAATTAGGTATATAAGTAATGAAATTGTTTTTTAAGTTTTAGGAGTTTATAAAAAATTGGAGGCGCTGAGAAATAATTAATTTTCAAAGGAGGCGGTAAAAGAAATAAGTTTGAGAATCTCTGGTTTAAATAGATAGATGACCCATCAAATGATTTCGGATAGAAATCTCTTTACAGAAGTGCGCTAATTAGAAATTAAAAGCAGTGTTTATATCTACTACAATACAATGCAAAACCTATTTTATTGCATCAAAGATTTTAGATATGTATTTTTATACCATTTTTATACGACCATTGTCAAAGCTAATTTTTAATATCGTTGAAATCTATTAAATGAAACTATACTATTACAATATTACGATACCTATTTAGCTAACACATTTAACTTAAGAATACTATAACAGTCTACATCAGATATTGTGGAATTTTGTATGTATTTACATCTGAATCATATTGTGTCAGGGGCCGGGGCGCACTCTAGGGAAACTTGCGACTTCAATTTCAGAAAACTCCAAGGGAAGCTTTTATCGCAAACTTGGAAATGAATAACGGTGAAAATACCGACACACATCGGCATTCTTCCTGAATTCGTTCTACCTACTCAAAGTAGGTATCTATGAATTACTTATTTCTCGAAATAGGTATTTTTCCATGGCGCACTTTTGAGTTTCTACAAAGTTAATAAAAAATAAAAGAACCTATATTCAAATGTACCTACCTATCATTCTTTTAAATATTGCTTCTACTCTCTACCACAGATAATATAGGTACCTACCTACATATTATAGATATACCCAGAGAGAAGGTAATCACTACGTTTACCTAATACTTTTCTAAATAACCGGCAGGTAACGTTAGCTAGAACGAGTCAAAATATTTTATAACTAAACTAGCTGACCCCCGCGGTAATTTCGGAGTTCCCGCAGGAAATCCAGAATAAAAAGTACCTACCCTGTCACTATGTCACTCAAAATCACTGGCTTCCTATAGGTGAAAGAATTTTTAAAATCGGTTCAGTAGATCCAGAGACAGCTGTTCTCCCGTGGTTTTACCCGCGGGAAATTCGGAACAACCTGAGGAATCTCGAAATTCGTGCGAGTGAAACAGCAGACATCCGCTATAGCTTATTGTTCTAAATTGGATAGAATGACGTGTTCGGTGTTCCCGAGGGTAGGCTGAAAATCAGGTGAAGCGGGAAACAGTGTTACAAATATTTTAGGAAAAACTATACTTTACTACACTCACTACTTAATTAGGTAATTATATTATGCCTATATCTATTCTATTAAAAAAATATAAGGCAAATCTAAAAGATTGATTGATTGCTAAATAACATTCGCCTCTACAGTTGTGTGTTCGCCTAGTTTAGTGTTCCGGTTTGTAACCCCTTTTACTACAATGGTAGGTATATAGAGACGAATTTTCGACAGTCTTTCAAATTATACTTCACTCTCTTAGTTCTTTTAGCACGGGATATTTGCCCGAGAAATTCTTTTTTGCTTTCCGACACGTCGCTCTCAAATTTCCTGACATCGCATTTCTTTAATCTCACCCACTGCCCCAGTGGATAGTTGGTACCTAAGTAGGTAGGTACCTACTCATTGCTTCCCTTTTAAGATTTTCTCTTTCGTACAATACAATTTCTTATGCAGGATTACTTTCATAAAACGGATTTTTTTTCGGTACGCTCCTGTTACTAGCTGAAATACAAAAGGATTAGGGGACATTCTGGTAATTGTCTGTAATATTCCTGAAGGGTCGGGTCATTTCCGTTAATTATGAAGGTTTAATTGATCTCTAGAGGGTAGAAAGTGAAGTGGCGAGTGACCGCCTGTGTGTGGCTCAGGCGCGGATCTACAAGGGGGCAGTGGGTTTGCCCCCCGTGACTACTAAATTGGGTACTTTAATCAGTCCTTAGAAAAAACTCTAACTCTGTAGGTATATTAAAAAAGTGGTATTGGCCTTCCTTTATTATAGAATGTCTTTGTATTAGCCCCCTCAACCAACTCCTAGATACGCGTCTGGTGTGATTAGGCCCACATTCTTCACAATCACTTTGAAATTACAATCCAAATCGCAATACAGGTACGAGTAGACAGGATGCCTTTAATTATACAATAGATCCAAATCCCGATATGATCAAATCTAACGATTTGTCTCTGAAGGACTAGAACACATTCAGCGAGTTATAAGATAGATATAAGAATACGATTTTAAAATTATTCAACAGTCGTTTAGGTCAAAGATACTATAATCACTCCGTTTGTTTAGTTTAAACCTAACTACTTAAATGTATTCATAGTTGTTAAGTGCTGTTGATTATGTTGTACATAAAATAAAATATTTCAAACTGTGAGACAGAATTCTATATGTTCACTGAGGTCAGACGTTCAAATACCATGTTTCCCTTTCCTTTTTGTATTCCATAATATTACCTGGTTTTTTTTTTCAGATAACTGTACCTACTAATATTTAATGCGAAAGTATAACTTCGCCTATCTGTCTGTTACCTTTTTCGTCTTAACTACTCAACCAATCAATATAATTTTTTTTTTCATACACTGTCAGCGGTACAAAAAGGGACATTAAATAGACAAAAAGAATATAATATCGTGAATTACGCACAATGTCAATCGAGTAAAACACGTGAATGTTTCGGATGAAATCTTTTTTGAAATCGCCTGCCAAATACTCATAATTAGGAAAAACTAATTCATTTTCCGCTCGAGTTGCAACTCGCTTCGGAAGTGGATAATATTTACCTTAGATCCGTAATTATGTGCCCGGGGATTTGCTACCCCCAGCGCCCTCTGCGTGTGCTGCGCATAATTCATTTTAATTCACGTCCGCGGAGAGCCGACCCCCTGTTTCCCTCCGCCCTTCGGCGAGCAAATCCAATTTCTTCAAGGTTTGCAAAAACCATTACTTTACTCACCGGCTTTATTACAGTAATAATGACTCGCACTAATTAGGGTATAAATTAATTTGCCTCCCGAAATAAAACAGCGAGTTGGGTTTTACATTAACATTTATTATGTACATAACTATTTACCTATATAGATAGATAATAATACACTGTAATAAAGAAGCTAACTAAAAAAAAATTATGTCTATACAACCAATCATATTACAAAAAAGAAGTGGCAGCAGATTATTTCAGTACTAATGCGACGTAACGTAACTGCAGTGAGCGGAAATGAGACAGATATTCGCTGTCTCACTCACACGTGCAGTCAACATCTGAAAAACTAAGATATAATCTACATAATTATATAAGTGTGCTAATTTTAGCACCAATAGTAATAAATACAACTGTTTATTGTAATATCATTGATAACAAATACATAGGAGTAGTCACTTTGTAATACTTCTGACGTATTGACTCTATATGAAAATGTTGGGTATCTACAAAATATGCGAGGCGCGCCCAGATAATGGAATCCCGAAATTTGTTTAGTTATTTTATGAAAACTATCCTTTAACATTTTCATTGACATCAAAACTTAGCTTATTTTGCTCGTGAATCTAATTGAAAAGAGTAGTTATTGATGACAACTTTTTCAATAAATTATAGTAAACCTATTAAAAATACAGAATGAGGATAATTATATGTTAAGATAAATTAATAAGAACTACCTAAAACGAGCAGCAATCAACAACATTTTCAGCCAAATAGTTTTAGGAAAATTAAATGCAAAAATTGAACCTATTATTATTTGCCTATACACAAAATAATATTCAATATAGTATTCTTCCTACCCATAGATCTTGACTGCATATTTTTTCCCCTAACAAGGTGTAACGAAGCGGCTGTATGCCACTCGTTAAGATATCCTGCCTCATTTCTATTACTTTTAATTATGTGTTTTATTTTATTTAAATTCTAATCTGTAATTCTTTTTTTAAATCCAAAATATTATTTTGTTTTATGACGCACTCTTTATCAGAATATCTCAATTTATTTTTACTGAACTCTGAATAAATTATTTTACTGTTTTTAAAAAACTTGATTTATTTAATATTGGAGCTAGCTGGAGGTCAATCCCAGTATAAGGGTACTTAAATTTAAACACAAATAGTTGAAACATTCTAATAATGTCTCGCCTGGTAGGTCTTGTGAAAAGTTCGATCACAACTCAAACAAATGTATGTATATTTCCAATATACAGTTTTGCTAACAATAACGGTTAAAACAGTTATAAACTTAATCTAACTTCGCGATATAATTGTTTAAAACACTATGTTTTCAATTAAACATCACCTATCTAAAAATCATAGTACGATTTAAGATAACCACACTAAATACTAATATGTACAAAACACATCATCGTTCCGAGTCGAAAATGCAATTACACTTTTAAATTATAGTTACCATCCAAAATTCATGCAAAATGTATATTTAGATAAATATGAAAAATGTTTCACTTGTGAGTTAAATAGTTTGAGGAAAATACAGCTTCCGACACCTACGAAAATACAATATGAATAGTACACCTACAATTTTTACAGCCCGATTAACATGTAACATTTTAACCTCAGCTTTACGTACAGACCTACATAATATGTATATGCCAAGTTGAAAGTTTTTCGTGAACTTTTGTTTCATAAAAAATAGGTACTGATGGACTGCAGTTTTATAACAAAGAAGGCGGAGAAGTCACCGAGATGCTACTGTTTTTTTTTGTTTTGAAGTGTTAAAAATTTCGTCCATTGAAATTTAAACCATGCACAGCAAATGTTGCAATTAGAATTATCCAAGTTCTGATGTAAGGTTTGTATTTAATAAGAGTATTGAATATGTAGTTAGTGACAGAATCTCAATCTTTCTAGATAATTCAAGACTGAAGAAAAAATGTTATGCATATACCGGGTTTTACAAACACCTGCATTTAAGGTCCATAGATTGAGTGTTGTACATACATTTTAACACGCTTCTGTTAATAAGGTTATGAATAAATGTCGTACCAACTGGTAACGATAACATAATATCAATGAGCTTAATTTGGCGAGTTTTAAGGTCGGCTGTACCTATGTCTTTAAGACTTCATTAGAAAAGACCCAGTAATATCTCCCACCCAGTAATATAAACTCGAAAATACAAGATTTTCGCTAATGAAGAACAATCGCAACATGTACAAAATAATCTAATAAATTTCTAACAAATAATAGAAGTATCTCATTAAATTATTTACCTCGTTGGTATAGAACAATACAACTTTCAATCAAGAAATCTATACAATATAAATTAATAATTCAATAATGCATACAAAAAAATAAGCTTGAACACTACATGTTACTCAAAAATATTTTTTTATCACAATTATATATTTATTTAATTTATTATTAATAATATTTATGTAAGTGCAATAAAGTCAAGTTTAAGCCATACTTAAGGGCAATAATTTAGAGACATTAAGTATTGACACAAACTGAACATCGTTTGTAGGAAGACGTTGCAAACTGAGAGCGATTAAAAAGCACAAAACACAAACGCGAGGAAAGCTTTCGATAACATTCAATGGCCCTTAACCACCATCAGTTTTATATAGTCAAAGTTTTGTCCAGTATAAGACTAACTTTAAAGATAGCGAATATAAAGTCTTATTCACAATGGATAAAATTTCAATGCATGGTCAAAAAACTCTTAGGACGGTGGTTAGGTTCCTGATCGCACTAATTGTAAGGATATGGCATAATTTACAACATTATTTTTGTTTACACTAAAGCTGATACACTGTAACGGAGTTTTTATTAGAAGTATTATTGTGAAAATAACGGTATAAGCTGATTTTTTCAGTTGTTATCTCCAAAAATGGTACAAAACTACGAAGCAAGTTTTTTGACTAATTTTAATTAAAAACCACCATGGTTCAAAAACTAAAGCAATCAATTATATTTTTGATTCTGAGCAAATTATATTCAGGTTTGGTGTATTCAAAAAATAACGTTGTAAGCATAGGTAATATTATATTAAGTGCACTCTGGAACAAGTACAACACGTGGAAGCGCGAAGGTATTACACTATTCAATATTGGTATCTCAAAAAGACCAGCGGCGTAAACATAATATTGTTTAATCGTGACAAAGCATTAATATTTATCTACACAACATCTAGTACTATGTATATAGGTGCTTACAATAGGGCGGGTAATTAGACGACGGAATTACTAAAACAAAGCAATCAACACACAAACCAAACGGGGAAAAAGTGCATCACGTCATAAATATAACAAAAACATCTACAGTTATACCTATAGATACGTATTTTTTTGTTATTTTATTTTTTGGGGTTTTTTTTTGCCTTTTCGTGTAATCTCTAAAAATGCATTCTATTTTACAGGTCATAAGACGATTTGTTGAGTGTCGGAACGCTCCCACGCCCGGCGCGGTGCAGACGGCCGTTTGAGTATTCCAACGCTCCGGACGCGTCTGCGACTGTAAAGTCGCAGGCCACCCGTGAACTATTTAATTAACAAGTATCAGCTGACATGAATTACGCACTTTCAGCAAAGAAAAATATGTCAAAACACTACTAACATTTTTTTTTCGACTTGCGACTAGTGAAATCAACTCTACTTGACCATTTTTTATATCGATTAGTTGTTTTTTTTTTTTTTTAATTCATTAATATTTTATATTTTGTTATAAAACCTCGATTGGTTCGTCGACGAATTCACTATGTTTTAGTATCATACTATACCCCTATCTATCATCAGACACCTTTTTGTATGTTATACACATTTGGAACCTGTAGTACTGTTAATATAGTTTCCATGATAATCATATAGCCAGTATAGGAAATGGAAACTCTGAATTTGACGCGCTAAGAAATTTGTCTTTTTCATTATAGATTCCAAATTGTATTTAGGACGCATCCAACAGCTCCTACAATATTTACCTTAATTTAGCCAATTCTAAATAAAACATTTTCAAATTTGAGTTCAACAATTGATGCCGTTACACAACAGTTATCACCCGATACATATAAATACGTTTAGACGATGTCTTTGATCATTCATTGTATATTAACCACTATAACTATTTCAATACACATTATTTTTAATACAATGAACTTGTAATAGACGTGATATAAAACGTCATTTTTGGTTTATAATGATAATACAACAAGTACACAAAACAGATAATATTTATGGGGTCAAATATTATGTGTATAATGGTATAATGTAATAAATTATCACGTGAATGTGGACAGAAGTAGGAATTTATTTTAAGTGTGTGAGATAGATTTCAACGCCGTTATATCACGTCATTCGGTTGGTTGTGTGGAAATGTTACCTTTTTAATTCGACGGTATTTGAGTGTTTTTTTGGTATTGTGTTTGTGGACAATGGTATCTAGAGTTGACATACTGCGATGAGTCACCACGTGGTCTCGGGGTTGCTATTCCTCGGCGCTATCGTCCTCATTGATAGTATCGCCCGCTCTCTCTTGAGAAATGTTTTGACCTGCCCATTGATTAATTCAATATTTTGTTATTACAGGATCAGTGGAAAAGCAAAAACGAAAGTGTCAATTTATTTAAAATTACTACCCTATATGCTAAAGCTGTATGCCCGTGTTATGTGTGGTCAGATACTAAAGATCACCTGAAAAATATTTAACTAGCTAGATTTAAGGTAATTTATAAATTAAATAAATGACTAGTTTCACACGCGGTAATTTCGGAGTTACCGCGGGATTTCCGGGTTGCAAATATCTAGTCTATGTTACTCAGCGATAATGTAGCATTCTAATGGTGAAAGATTTTTGAAATCGGTCCAGTAGTTCGGAGTTACATCGTAACAAAAAAACAAATCTTTCCTCTTTATAATATGGCTGTTGCTAATCGTCCGCCAAACGGAATAACAATAATCGTCCGCTAAACGCAAAATATCTTCCCTAAAATTCTTTTTTTGTTACGAGATTTGCACTCCGATTGAAAAACCTTTTTATACTCCATTTTGTCTAAAAATAAAATTTATATGTCACTGTAATATTGTAAATACTGTTAGATTATAATATATCTCGCGAAATTATAAATTGTCAAAACTCAAAAGATCGTGAACCGTAACACTGTCTTCGGCGCATCGCCGGCCGCTGCCGCGGCACGCTCGCTGTGCTCGCTCGGCTCGCGCGACTTGCTCAGCTGCAGTACAAACCTAACCTAACCATAATTATAATCTACCGAAAAATAATGCGTTTAATACATTAAATTGTAAGCAGTATGTTGCAGTTCACAATCTTTTGACAGTTTACAATATATTGACAACCTCTTTTGTGAATGTATGTAGTTTAGTGGACGACTAATAATAATCCGCTTAGTGGACGACTAGACACTTCGTTATAATATTAGTGTAGATATGAATAAAAAATGTAATAATTTTTTGCACAATGTTAAAATATATTATAGTTTGTACACACCCTTTTTCGCTGTTGAAAGTATGCACTTCTTGCAGCTTATGAAGAAAAAGGAGCCACGTTAGAATTGGGCGTGGACGGCATCAGATCCATGGTCTTGCAGACCCAACCCGCGATGTCGACCTTCTCAGCGTCCGCCTTGCGGATCCATTCGTGATTCTATCACAACAAAAACAATAGTATATTTCATTATAAGTGCGGAAAGCCTGTCATTGCAAAGAGTTCCGACATATGTCTACCCGAGCCGAGGCGCAGCCGAAGGTGAGGGTTGACAGTCGGAACTAGTTGCAATGACGGTTCCGCACGTGTACTGAACAACTATTTTTAATACAGTTGCGAAAAAAATGAAGAAATTTAATAAAATATCAAAAACACAACAAACTCAACTAAGTTCCAACTGTGATCAAGAGATGGCGCTAGTCGTATTAGTAATGCGAAACGTACGTTTCGCAATGCAAAAAAGTGTGTCAAAGTCGTGTCGCCATTTGACAGTTGGCAAAGAGAACGCACGAGTTCGGGAAAGGTAAACAAAAAGCTCGAGTATGTAATAGCCCACATCCCGAACGCTAAACGTCCCTGCAATACGCCACTTTTTGAGCAACTGTATTAAAAATATATTATCATGCTGTTCCCCGCGGCTTCACCAGCGGTAATTTCGGAGTTCCCGTGGAATGGGTATGATGACAAAATTGAAATTTTTACTCTAGGAGTTTCAACTCGATGTATTTTTGATTATGTAAAAAAAGGAAAAATACGTGTCCAATATTTTTTATTAATCTTCATGACGGACTAAAAAGCTGTTAGCCTATTAGTATACTATACTACTGGTACCGACCATTAACGTTTTCAGATCGGCTCTCTCGTCGGGGTTCTTCTTGAGGCAGCGATCGACGAAGTCCTTGAAGTGGTCGGAGAATATGCCCGCGGGCAGCTTGGGCGGCGGTTCGTTCACGATGTAGTCGAGCAGCTCGAATATCGCCATCGGCCGGGGCGAGCTCGGCGCCTGCCCGTGCCCGGCGACGTCAGCGGGACACAATAAAAAAAGAAAAGTAAAACACTAGTTAAAATTAAGTTATCGATAGGTAAAGAAAGCTCTATTGAGAGTTATAGAACTTTTTTCAATTATGTGTTTATCTTATTACATTGTTTAAATAGTAAATACCAATAAAATGTTGAACAAAATGGCGATATATGTAATGGGCATGTTGACTAATTTTTATGTTTTAGTCCGTCTTGTAGATTATTAAAAAATATTGGACACGTATTTTTTCTTTTTTTACGTAATCAAAAAATAACGGCGATATATTGAGTTGAAATTTCGCGTGACGTCACTATTCTGACAGTTTGTATGGCGGTTTTAGCGGTTAGTGACGTCACGAGCCCCTCACCCTAAACTTTAATGCGCTTTATCTCTGTATATTTAAATTTATTTGAAAAAGCAAAAAATACGTGTCTATTGTTTTTTTATTTTCTAACTGACGGACTAATTAGAATTTTGATTTTCAAAAGTAGTCCACATCCCTATTCTAAAACACGATTTAGTCAAAATATCTGCAGTGTGGGTTAACACACTATTGGTTATCTATGACTAGTTAAGGGCCAATGTATGTAAATACAAAATAAATACAAATACGTGAGTTTTATTCATGTATATATAGATGGGCAATCACCCCGGTTTCAGCCCAGTGCTTGAATTTAAACCCGGATTAAGGTCTAGCATGTATGAACTTTAATGGGGTTTAAGCCTGTGTATGGTAAAAAAATATAATATCAAGTGAGCAAAGCACTGTACATATTTTTCTAATAGGCCAGTTTTAACTGAAATTTAAATCCTAAGTTATTACTTAGGATTTAAATTTCAGTTAAATCCTAAGTTATTACTTAGTATTTAAATTTCAGTAGTTAAGGTAGCATTTATAATATTACTAGCTGACCCCGCGGTTTCACCCGCGGGAATTTCGAAGTTCCCGCTCCCGAGGGATAAAAAGTACCCTATGTCACTCAGGATCACTTTAGCTTCCTATCTATAATAAGTAGATCCATAGATAACAACCTCACAAACTCTGGAGTTTCCACGGGAATCCCGGGATAAAAAGTACTCCATGTCATTCAGGATCACTGTAGCTTCCTATAAGTAAAAGAATTTTCAAAATCGGTTCAATAGGTCCAGAGATTACCCCTACAACGTCATAAACTCACAAACTTTTGCTCTTTATAATATTAGTATAGATTATGTTGTAAATGCTACCTTAACTACTCAACCGATCATTATGAAATGCATGCAGTCAGGGGTATAGAAAAGGACATAGGATACTTTTATCTCGAAATTCCTGCGAGAATTCCGAATTTAACGTGGGTGAAACCATGGAGCTCGAAAGCGCATTTTCGTCCGACTTGATTCAAATTTATCGTCTCTGCTCAGCTCCTATGTGTCTTAGCGTTATGTTATATAGCCTATAACCTGCCCAGGAGTATGGACTACAATCGTACCAAGTTTGGTTAAAATCCCTTCAGTAGTTTTTGTAGTTTTTTGCGTGCACATACATACAGACAGACAGACAGACAAAAAATTTACTGATTGCATTTTTGGCATTAGTATTGATCACCTTCACCATTCATCCTCCAATATTCATTTTAAATACATATATTCAATATATATATTCAATGTACAGAATTGAGCTCTCTAGTTTTATTATAAGTATAGATATAGATGTGAAAGATTTGAATCTTTTAATAAATTCGTATTACCTGCCCCGGCGAGTGATCTTCGTTGTGCCCACCAAATATGGCTGCTAAGGTCTTGGCGTCTGGAGGCGGTATCGGATACATGCCTATAGCCATCTCCACAAGAGAGAGGCCCAGCGACCATATGTCAGACTGTACCGAGTAGTGTGTGCCTTGCAATCTCTCTGGCTGGAATAAATTTTATTTAATTTTTATTAATCTTTTAACAATGCCCATTAAAATTACAAAAACAAAAATTACAAAAAAAAGGAATTACTCTACAGAAATATGCATTTATTTTGTTTTTTTATTGCTACTTACAATATAATTATAATATCCACACCCTCAGAATTAAAGTGACCTAACTCAAAATCCCTGTAACTCCTGATTTTATTTATTTACAATTCAGGCAGGCAGTTGAAGCAACTGATAGGTGCCTGTATCCAGTTACACATACTATTTCTTATTTTAATTGTTTCAAATGCTTAAAAACTGATCTTTAAAAGCCTACTCACAAAGTCTGTGGTGAAAAAGAGCCCAAACTATTGTGCCTAAACAAGGAACAGACTATCGTTCACATTCGGTGATCACACTTATGTATGTTATTGTGAAAAAGACTTTTTTGCTCATTTCAAATTACAATTTTTGAGTTTGATCACTTTAATTCTGAAGGTGCGATATGATGACACAATTGAAGTCAAGCATGGGCAAAGTAGATTTGACTAAGTAGCTTTGGTAAGTTCCCTTAATTTCACAGTTAAAAAAGCATCCAGGAAGTTATCAAATCTATTATGTCTGTACTGTACTGTGCATCAATGTGGCTAATTTTTATTAGTCAGGTAACAGGTACCTAACAGTCACACAGCATTCGAATCAAGATCAGCTCATAAATACTTACAGACATATAACTTCTTGTTCCTACAAAAGAGTTGGCCATGGAGTCAATAAGTTGCCCAGAGACACCAAAGTCACAGATCTTAATCTCTCCATTGCTGTTCACCAAAATATTTGAAGGTTTAACATCGCGGTGCATGATTGCGTGCTTGTCACGGAGGTAACTCAGACCTTTCAGCACAGCTGATGTTATAGTTCCTAAAGGTTTAATATACATATTTTAGTTAAACATAATATTATACCTACTGTGACATTACAACTAGGGCTAAGACCAGCTGGGTAACACATTCAGACTAGTAAATTCAATAATTTCTAAATTTCAATTTGCATCATTATTATAATAAAATAACTAAAATAACTTTAAACTAGATGTTTGGACCTCAAAAAATTAAAATACTGTTGGAATAAATGCAGTCTTCTTCTTTTAAGTTTCATAATGTGATACTGCAAGAACTCAAAAAACAGAGGCCACAAACACTGTGGTCAGATAAATGAGATAATACATAAATCTGATAATTTGCACTATGCAGCATGTTTCAAACAATGTTGTGTGAGCAAGCCAAAAAAATATGTAGATAGAACACATATTATTTTAATTTACCTAAAATTGATTCAGGTATCCTGCCAGCTTTCTTCAGTATAAGATCGAGTGAACCCCCATCCATGTATTCCATGCATATTGATATCTCTCCATCGCTGTAAAAGGCTCCATAGAAGCCAACTATGTGAGCAAAGTTGCATTCGTGCAGGACTTTGAGCTCTCTGATAATTTGTTTCTTGATTGCTGGCTTGACTTCAAGATGAATGAGTTTACGTGCCATTATAAGACCAGTTGACTTATGACGAACTTTCATCACAACACCGCCGTTACCTTGCCCTGTTGGTAATTGAAATTATAGGTTAGACTGACAAACTGAAATTGACACATTCTAAAAGTGTTGTTTTTATTATTTGAAAATCCATGATATACCTAGAACTAGTAGAGGGATGAACAGACAAATCAATATTAAATATTGTACATTTAAGCAAATTACCATCCTGGATAAACATGTTAAAGGATACTTTCATCCCACAACATCAAATACTTCTTCTAATCCAAGAGGTGAAGCCATAATGACCTTTGAAAGCTAAACTAGCAAATAATTTTCCCAAATACATTCTAATGAATCAGTCTACAATCTAGAGTCTGATCAAGATAATCGTACCAACACTAAGAGTATTAACACTGCCCAACCTAGTCGCTAGAAATTTCCACATGTCAACCTTTTTATAGATAATATTAGTTAGTAATTCAATTCTAAAATATATAGTATTTGTCTGAAATAATATGTAAAGATACATTACAAGTTGTTAATAACAATTAAGGAACAAAAGAGGTGTTTTGGTTACAACATATATTAAGCCTACCTGAGTAGGTACTAATAAGTAAATAGACAAGTAAATCATTAAAATTAAAGGTAAGTAAATAATAAAATAATGGGCATGAGGTAAAGATTATGAGTAAAGACATGTTTTTGAAATACCTAGTTTAAAATATTATCATGCACAAATAAATTGGTATTCATCAGAATATTTTTTTGCCATGTTTACATACACACAATTAATTAATTATTATTTAAACTAACCCAGTTCACCCAGCTTTTCAAAGTCATCATCACTGAGCTCTCCAATCTTCTCTTTCTGGCAAAGAAACACTTCTATTCTGCGCCTCTGCGTGTCATCCATCTCAATCTGCTCCAATCTTTCTGTCAATGCTTCAATGCTGGTTTTAGATTTCCCAGCCAAGCCTTGACGTCTAAAACAAGTTTTGATATTCTTATTAAAAAACCAAAAGCCGGTAGATACATTGTTTTCTATGTAATATATGTATACAGACAGTACATATCTATACTATAATAAAAGAGTAGAACGCCATTCTGTACATTGAATATTTTTACCTAAAATTGAGAGGGGTTTTAAAGATCTAAGAGTTTTTATTAGGTAGGTACACTCAAAATTAATTTCAGTTCCAAAATACGCAGGTGTAGGTAAACGCAGGGAACAGGTAGAAGCACAAATAATATACTACTATATTCAAAGACCAAAGTCTTTATTTAGTCTTTCTCCATCTTTATTTTTTAGCACTAAGATTGTACCTATACTTACTATATCTATATACTATAATAAAAGAGCAGAATCCGCGATTCTGTACATTGAATATTTTTACCTAAAATTGAGAGAGGTGATAAAAGAAGAGTAACCAAGCACAAAAAAGTTTAAAATTCTTTTCTTTCTGTCTGTTCGCGATAATCTCCGAATCTACTGAACAGATTGTCATGCGGTTATCACAGGTAGATTAAGCTTAGCCTGGAGCTACATATAGGCTTTGTTTCATTGAAATCGGGTGTCGGGAAAAAAAGTTGTTGTATAAAAACCTTTCGCGCGGGTGAAACTGCGGGGCCCAGCTAGTACATAATATATGAGCAGTGGCATAGAGGAGATAGGCAAAGCCCATACCTACATAATACAAGAGTATTATGTAGGTATCGCAAAAATAAAACAGAATAGCCGACATCAATTGAAATCGGAATTATAAGAAAATTACGTTGCGGCAAATGGTGAATTTGGTGATTCATGAAAAGTACCTCTAAGAGGAGTTACCTACTTATATCTCTGGAACAAAACTTACTCGGTAGCGGTTGCAGATTTTAATTGAGGAGTTGTGTTCGACGGTGTGATAGCAGGACCCGTGTCTATCGAACATGGTGGTAGGGTCAGGTTCAACTTGTTCTTCGACATCTTACTCATTTGTACTGCGTTTAGTGGTCACGGCATTTATGAAAGTAAAAGCGTTAATTCTGTCTGACCTGTCGTTCAAAGAGTCTCAGTTTACGAGTATAAATTATTTAAAAATAGTACTGCAGTTTTTCAATCACAAAAAACAGTGAACGGTCCCTCCCTATCAAAGAAAAATTCTTTGAGAGAAAAATCACAAAGACTCAAAGTCAAAGTCAATGTCAAAGAGTATGTTTGACGTTTGTTTGTCGGTGTGCGTTCCGTGGGTTTGGGCGCAGTTGTTCGGTTAAAATTTCACTCGTTTGAGTTGCAACCTTGGTGTGCGTTCCGTGGATTTGGGCGCAGTTATTCGTTAAAATTTCACTCGTCTATATCGAGTTATTTTTATAACCTCAAAATATTTGAAATTTCAGGCGCCATTTGTTTTCTCTCAACTCACATTGCAAAAAAGACTGTTTTTCATCCAATAGGGTACTTGCATGAAATTTATAATAAGAAATTGTGTCAATATTTCAAAAATAGAGCCTTAGAAAAGCGCTATCGTGAAAGATTTACTAAAAAATTTTCAATAGTTTCCAAAATATTCAACTTTTAATTTTGTGAAACGGAACGTTGCAACGAAACACCAATCACAGCCAAGCTTAACACATGACGTCACTTTTAATTTTTTAGGAAACATTTACCTCTTTCAGAGAAGGCAAAAGAAACTAAGTGCATACAGTCAACGCATATTTTTCATTTTCTGAAGTTTTTTACTTTAAAATGCATCGGTAACATGCATTTCGATTCTTTACTGGAACTTTTGGAAGTAAATCGACACAGTTCAACCTTAATTTCGCTTTTGGATATTGAAGTTATCTGTCTGTCAGTGTCACATAACCCTGTCAATATGACATTGACATTTCTATCACAGATTAATAAGGCGTAATTTTGAACAAGTGACGTCATTCCGCGTTTCGGCGGTAAGGTCTAAAGTAGGAACTTTGAAACGCTCTATTTCATTAATTTATGCATATATTTTTTTTCTTTTTCTTGCTTTGTTTAAGTAGGCCATATATCTTTAAAATAGACTGAAAAAAAAAATTCATGCAAGTACCCTATTATAAACTTTTTATGACAACGACACCTCCCCTTTGTTTGTAAGAACTCCGATTGATTTCTTTTTCGACGAATCCTGTTTTTGGCGCAAACTTTGACACTTCTTAAACAATTAAAATTTCACCAAGTCACAGAACGGGTACCGGTGTGCGTTCCGTGGGTTTGGGTGCGTTGTTTGGTTAAAATTTCACTCGTTTGAGTTGCAACCAAGCCACAGAACGATCGAGTTGTTTTTATAACCTCAAAATATTTGAAATATCAGGCGCCATTTGTTTTCTCTCAACTCACATTGCAAATAAGACTGTTTTACATCCAATTATAAACTATTGTGACTACGAAACCTCCCCTTTGTTCGTAAGAACTCCAATTAATTTATTTTTCAACGAATCCGGTTTTTGGCACAAACTTTGACACTTCTAAAACAATACATAGCTGTCAGAGTGAAAATTAACCTGCTTCGGAGATGGTTGTTTGGTTGCTGCACTCCGAGCCACGGAACGGGTGAAACTACGCTCTGACAGTTGTCAGAGTAAAATTTCACTAAGCCACAGAACGGGTTCAGAGCGCGCTCGAGCGCGTTCGAGTGCATTCGTGCGAAGCCACGGAACGCACACCAGGTGTGCGTTCCGTGGATTTGGGCGCAGTTGTTCGGTTAAAATTTCACTCGTTTGAGTTGCAACCAAGCCACAGAACGATCGAGTTGTTTTTATAACCTCAAAATATTTGAATTTCAGGCGCCATTTGTTTTCTCTCAACTCACATTGCAAATAAGACTGTTTTACATCCAATTATAAACTTTTTGTGACTACAACACCTCCCCTTTGTTCGTAAGAACTCCGATTAATTTCTTTTTCAACGATTCCGGTTTTTGGCGCAAACTTTGACACTTCTTAAACAATACATAGCTGTCAGAGTGAAAATTAACCTGCTTCGGAGATGGTTGTTTGGTTGCTGCACTCCGAGCCACGGAACGGGTGAAACTACGCTCTGACAGTTGTCAGAGTAAAATTTCACCAAGCCACTGAACGGGTTCAGAGCGCGCTCGAGCGCGTTCGAGTGCATTCGTGCGAAGCCACGGAACGCACACCAGAGCGTGCTCGAGCGCGTTCGAGTGCATTTGTGCGAATCCACGGAACGCGCCTGTGTCAGTAATTTTCAAACTTTTTCAAACTACAAAGGTACCTAGTTATAATGATAATGTACAGCACCGGAAAAGGCGACACTGAAGTCTGTAATGCACAATACGAGATTATACGATTTATTCTGACCGACGATGCAGATATAGAGAGGGAACTGCTGAAGTTCGTCCCATCCGCTTAAACGGTATGGCGCTTCAACGCACTGAGGAGGTCAAATACCTTGGCCATATCATTGACTCTAGCCTCCGCGACGAGGCCGATATCGAAAGGTTGCGCCGAGCCCTCAGCGTGAAGGGTAATATGCTGGCGGCCGCTTTCAGCGCTGCAGCGCGCCTGTCAAGCGTCTTCTGTTCAACACCTACTGCACAAACCTCTAGGTACACAGCCGAGCTCTGGTGTAACCACACGAAGGCAGCCTACAACCGGATACGCGTGCAGTACAACAACGCTTGGCGGGCCTTGCACCGGCTGCCGCCCTGGTGCAGCGCGTCCGAGATGTACGTGGTGAGCCGAGTGCGGGGCTGGGCGGCGCTCATGCGTAGCTTGATGGCGGGAGCGGCGGAACGCCTGCGCCTCTCCACTAATGCAGTCGTGTTCGCTGCCCGCAGCTGGCTAGCTAGCCCTATCCACGAGGCCTGGAGGCGGTTGCATTCGACGACGCCGGCAACCCCGAGCTGATGAACTATCCTTACTTGTTTATTTATTTATTGATTTTTATATTTTATTTTATTTCATATTTTGTTGGTAAAAATAATATTGATATGGGACTTTTAATCCCGGAATAAATGATTATTATTATTATTAAGTTGGTGAAAATGAATTTAAATCTAGAGCGTACTGAAAGCGTATTGCCTGAAGCCGTAAGGCCGTCTACCATGACGTATAGAATCGTAATTTTAAGGATCATTCCCAGTTGTCCTTGTCACCAGCGAAGGGAGATATTGTATAATATTCACAGTTGGGTACATCGGAACGCTGGGGACACTTAAAGCTACGGTTTCCTAGGAAAGCGGTGCCATAATCTAGCGGCCGTAACATGTATGTAGTGCGGTGACCATGGAAGACGACCGTCTTTTAACGGTGAGCAGCTATGGTATTAAGGCCTCTCCACATTCGCGCGCGGCGAAACACCCGCGATCCATGAGTGTGAACTCTTGGATCGCGGGTGTTTCGCGGCTTCGCACGAGGAGAGTGTGGAGAGGCTTGCTACTATTATTGTTCTGAGGAAAGTGGTGCGTTATCACCTGACGGCCGTCTGACGGCACCGCTATTTGACGTTACAGTGTCACTCGACGTTCTCTATTAAACCTACTCCATTGGTTTGCATAGAATCATAGACAAAGTTTTAGTGACCTTATCTGCGGCACGGCACTACGGAAAATAACTAACCGACAATATTATGTAAAATAAACAAATGTATTATGTACCACTATTTAATATTTATTATACCACAATCTTTTTTTATTCGATATAAATAGTTGAATAATTAGGTATCATAACAAAACCTTTGCGTGATATTTACATTATAAAAAAAGAACAGTAATATTTTTAACACTAATATCAATTAAAATAAGTTTAAAGTTAAAATAGTTAAAAAACATCAATTCGTATTTTATACCATACTAGCTGTCTCCCGCGGTTTCATTCGCGCTAATTTCGGAGTTCCCGTAAGAATTTCGGGATAAAACCTATGCCACTCAGGACTACCGTAACTTCCTATAGGTAAAAGAATATTCAAAATCGGTTCAGTAGATCCAGAGATTACCCCCCAAACCACAAACTCACAATACCTCTTATAGATATAAATGAATAAAGAAAAAAAATTGTGCTTGATTATTGAATGCACACTTATGGATAGATAAGGCATTCTTCCAAAGGCACAAAAAATTTGCGTTATCACTAAAATTATTATCTTTTCTTAAAATTTATAGACAAATACTTAATACTCTACTGTTGAGATTTTAATTTAGCTAAAAATGAATTTATCGCCGGCTGTGTGTTCTTTACTTCCGTAACATTTTTGTTTGATTCGTGTTGCTGAGGCATTTTTTTCTCCTTTTTCTTAACTCCTTCCTCAGACTTAACTTTTTTCTTTTTCTCAACTTTGGGACTTTTTGAATCTTCTTCACCAACGACTCTTTTCTTTTTAGTATGTTTTTTCTTTTTTTCTGTTTCTTCTGTATTATTAGAAGGCTGTAAGTGAGGCGTGGGATCACTCATTATCATGGATAATTTTCCGAAATAATTCCATAAAGCATCGACGCAGTTGTCCGGTTTTCCTCCTTCATTCGTTTCCCACAATAGGCCATACAATCTCGGTTTTAGTTTCTCAGTTGGCTTCTTGAGCTCTGACTCGAATTCGTCTTCGAGCTGCTTTAATTTTGCTTTTTGAGTTTCAGGTGAGAGAGATAGAACATCATCTTCATCCATTGTTGCTTCCTTAAAACCATAATAAAGATTATTATTATTCCTTTCTAATAATATAAATGCGAAAGTGAGTTAATTTGTTTGTTACTTTTTCACGCCATAGGAACTCAACCGATCGTCATGAAATTTTGCATACATGTTTTCAGGGGTACAGAGAAGGTACATAGGATACTTTTATCCCATAATTCCCACGGGAAATCGGTGAAATCGCGGGGAACAGCTAGTAATTTATACATAACAGCCACTTTCGCTCTTTTTAAAGACTTTATTGTGATCTAAGGAGAAAAAAAAAAAAAAAAAAAAAAAAAAAAATAAGCAAAAAAACAATCCACTATCTCCTAATTTTGCTTTTAAAGTTTTCACAGTGAGTTTTAAAGCAGTGGTTTTGAACTTTATAAACTTTTCGTTTTATTACTCACTAGCTGTTCCTGCAGGAACTACTTTTTTCTAAAATAAAAGTAGCCTAAGTTACTCCATCCTTACATACAGTACAGTCCTGTTAAAATCGATCCAGCCGTTTTAGAGATTAGCCGGAAAAACAGGTAGATAGACAGAAATTTTTGAGAAATTTACTTTTTTATGTAAGTTTTGTATAATATTATACTTTCATATGGATTTAGTGAAAACAAACTGATACTTCAATTTTATTTATACCTATGTATTGAATAGATGTGTTTTAAAAATAAAAAGATATATTTTATTCTATAGTAATATTATAAAAAGGAAAAGTTTGTAACTTAGGATAATCTCCATATTATGTAAAACTTTTTTAAGTGAACAGTCTAATATCTGAAGTAGCATAAAAATATAAAAAATACATGCAAAATGAAGTCAATTTGAGAGATTATAGAAAGTTATAGTGATACAACAGAGTTCCTGAGGGAATTCTTAAATAAAACCACAAGCACCAGCTCTTTATGCAAAATGATAGTGGTGCTTCACATACCTCATCACTAAGGTAGCCATGGGGCACAAACACTTCGTTATCAACCTCATACTCGTCCAATTCTTGTTCGTCATCACTACCCGCTGCACTGCCGTCTATGCTCTCCCCTTCCTGCTCCTCTTCCCATTCCTCATCACTGTCTACCTCGTAATCCTGTTTCTTCTGAAAAAAGAAAAAAATAGCATTTATAAAACATCAGCCACTCCCTTTTGAAGAGATGTGGATGGAGTGTTTCTATAGAGAACTAGCTATTCCCCACAGTTTCACCAGCGTTAGTTTCGGAGTTCCTGCGGGAATTCCGGAATAAAAAGTACTTTATATCCTGTACCCCTACAAAGTGTATGTAAAATTTCATGATGGGTTGAGTAGTCAGGCGTGAAAGCGTTAAAAAAAATTCAAATTCGCATTTGTAATTGACTTGGATAGTGACGTATTGAGTGAGTATTCCCTTGGAAATGGTCAGCTCACGGTCTTACAGTAAGGTGAAAAATATATTATTGTTTGTTAGTAGGTTCTCTGGAACTACTTGAACTGATTAAAAAATTCATCCACTACTAGAAAGCCAGTGTCCCTAAAGGTAGGTGTCCACATACATATACGCACCACATATATATTCTTCATATAGTAAGTCATATAAGTGCGTCCACTGATCCGCATCGTACGGATCGCACGAATCTACCGGTCTGCAATGCCGATGCCGATGCTTCGATGCGATGCGTGCCGACGACGCGACTTAATACGAAATGACGATCTAGCGGACGGACTCCGCGCGCTCACTCGCTTAGCGTCGTCTGTCGTCGTCGTCACTGTTCACACGTGTTATTACAGCATAATCCGTTTGATGCGATGTGTCCGACGCTTACGAGGCGGGAATGTGGGCACATTGCAGAAAATAATCCGTTTGATGTTATGCGTCTGATGCGAATGAGGCGTATATGTAGACGCCTATCTTAAACGAATATCGTTTTATAAGAAAAATTTGTGTATGTAAATAAAAATCTACTTACTTCTTGTCCAAATGGTTTCCTAGCCTTGACACATTCACTCTTCTTCCTCCAAGTACCCCAGTAAGGGGGACGTCTATTTTCATGGAAACTGAGTAGTTTAGGCTTCAATTTCTCTCGCGCCACAGTTTCACATGTCATTTCTGCAGTACTATCAATAGGTGGTAATTCATCCTCTGGAAAACATGAGCAACATCAACATAAAGTACATCATGCAAGTAATATTCAGATCTATGAGGTTGGAAAAATCAAATTCCAGTTCCCAACTTGTTGTTAATAACTAGCTAGCTGTTTCTTTTCTATGTTTTAAGTTTCAACCTATTCTACGAGAACTAAACTTATGCAAAATTTATATACTCCTGCAGTTTGCACTATGCATTGACAAATTAGTTTATCAGGGCATTTTATTTTATAAGATAGATTATTCTCAACTTACCAACAATCAAAACATCATCATCGTCTTTATCACTTAATGGCCAAGTCTTTCCACTAGACTTTGGAATAATTGTGCCCCTTTTCAGACTTATCAAATATAAATTGCTTTCAGACAACTCTTGGCTTTCAATATCACTATCTAACTTATTTCTATTCTCTTCAGTTAATTCAGCTCTAACTAAGGGTGCCAGTCTCATATCAGCTTTTACAGTAAAACTTGACAGCATACTGTTTTTGCTCGCCAGCCCTTTATTAAGAACATCAGAATCAACTTTTTGTTTGGGTACAAAGAAATTGACAAATGCCTCTGCAGCTTTTTTCTTCTTTAATTCTTGCTCTTGTTTCTCCAATTCTATGGCTTCTTGTTTTTTACGTCTCTCTTCTTCTCTAGCTTCTTTTTCTTTTCTCTTTTGTTCCTCTTTCTCCTCTCTTTCTTTACGCTTTTGTTCTTCTTTCTCTTCTCTTAACTCTGTAAACAGTTTATTTATCAATACAAACATGAATAAAAGATGTCAAACCAAATTACATCCATAGCAGCAACAGCAACTATAAAGTACTAACTTTTTTCAAGCTCTTTCTGGCGGTCTTTTTCTTCTTTCTCTTTTCTCCTTAATTCTTCCTTTTCCTCTCTTTCCTTTCTCTTAATTTCTTCTTTTTCTAACCTCTCTTTCTTCCGTTGTTCTTCTTTTTCTTGCTTTTGCTTAGCCCTATCATCTTTTTCTTGCTGTCTTTTTTTTTCACGGTCTAATCTCTCTTTTTCTCTCTCTTCCTTCTTTTTGGCTGAATCTAATTTTTTCTGTAACTGTTAAAAAGAAATATTGTTGTAAATTTTTTTTTTTAATAGTTTTTTTTTTCAAGTTTGAAAAAACTACCTACCTCTTATAAGAAATTCTTAAGTGACTTAAAAAACTGCAAAATACATTCAATAATAATTCATACATTTATGCTATGGTAAGTAAATTGATAATACAAGTACAGTTAATACAATTATAACATTCATAACAAACTTACTTGTATAGGGGTTATATTATTAGACTCAGCAGCAGTCAATGATTCATCTAAATTATTTGTTGTAGAAGTTTTATTACGCTTAGGTGTAGTGAAATTTGAGTTTGATTCGTCCAATTGTGCATTGGAACTATTCAAAGAATTTTGTTCATCTACATTTGCTTTGATTCGAGCACTTCTTTTAGGTGTTGTAACACCCTTATTTATTTCAGGTGATTCTTCTATGTCAGATGTTTTTGAAACATTTTGATCTTTGATGTTGTCAGTTTCGGGATTTTTTATATTTATGGGATTGTTTGAATCTTCTAAAACAATAACATCATTGGCAGAGTTTTGGTGATTTATTTCTTTGCCACTATCATTCTCACTATCGCTGTCATTACCATTATCCTTTTCCTTTGAATCATCAGGTGTATCTACATCCATCAATTCAACATCATCAGTTCTTTTATCATCTCCACTGACAGTACTTTCTTCTTTGTAGCTATGTAACTTATTTTTTTTACTGTGCTTCTGTTTAGGCGACTTTTGCAATTTCTTTTTTAGGACAGTATCAACTAACTTTACATAAGGATTAAGTATTTTTTGTTCTTTTTGTGGTTGCTCTTCATCTTTGCTATCATCGTCACATAGAATGATCAACTCGTCGGTTACACCGTTTTCTTTGCTTAACTTGCCAAATTTCGAAGTGGTTTCAGTAACGGGGGATGTTAATTTCCTTTTACGACTTGGTAACGGTAGGGGTGAAGATGAAACATCGCTGATTAACTTAAAAGGAAGTCTGGCTTGTTTTAATTTCTTTCTATTTGGGGTCACTTCAGTTTCTTCAGGCGACTTACTTGCTTTAGTTTTCATGTTAATAACAAATAAACAAGGAGATAGTTTTTTTCAATGAATATCAACAAACGTTTGGTCTTATCACAAAACTAATATAATGAAAAATTAACAATTTTTCTGTAAAAACTTCACAGAAAACCATTCACGAATGTTTGACTGATCACTGAAAATTGTTTGAGTTTTGACATTTGTTTGAAGTTGTGACACTTGAAAAAAACGCGGGAGTTCACAATTCACATGTTGACACGTTCGTAAACTTAAAGTTTTTTTTCTTGTTTTATTCATAGCTGATATTATGCAAGCTCGTCATATAAATTGACAAAGATCTAAACTAAACAACTTTAATAAAGTGCAGTTTAAATGATTAATTTTTCACATACTTGTTTCAATTACTACTAATAAAAAAAATCTTACACAAATACCTTACCCAAAATCGGTTTCTGAACAAGTCACAAACTACTTATATCGTAGACAGAGAGAAGATAATCACTATGATCGTAGACTCAGAAGAATAACTCGTAGTTTATACCTCAGAAGAATAACTTGAGACTTGAAGACTTATACCTGAGACCTCAGAAGAATAAGTTATTCTTCTGAGCCTGAGACTTATACTTATAGATACTTCATTTTTCATTTCAAATCAGGATAAAATAGGCAAAGAATTCAACCCCATACAGTCCGTTCCTATTTTTTTTTTTTTATCCAAATATGCTCAGTAAATTATAGATTAAGACCTTGCCTTCTTGCTCCCGTCTCATTTTCTGTACCAATTTATTTATTTATTTTCTGTTGATTTTGTCTTGTATAAATTGTAAATAGCTGACGAAATAACTGGCAATCAATGATATGAAAGATAATAATAAATATTTTATTATGTACCTCAGAAGAATAACTAAAGCAATGTACCATTGGGAGTTTTTTGGCGGGAATCAAAGATGGCGGTTCGGTCATTTATTTTCGTGTCAATAAAAAATTGTTAAAAGTGGATTTTGTTGTGTTTTATGGTGCTGTATTGGAAAATAACTTTCACAGTGACGGTTTTTTGTGTGCTCAATATATGACATTTAGAGCTGATTTCTTCGGCCTACAAGTTCAAACCGTACAAAGATGCTAAACGCTAATTTGTGCATTTAACTAACTTATTTTACTTGAAACTGGCTAAATGCATTTTAAGCGAAAGACAAATAGAAGAAGAAATTACCATTGCTGACAATCATTCCCTTATTACATGTAGTGATTACCTTCTCTACTTGTTGTGTCCTATCATTGCCAAAGATAATAGGTATAATCAGAGAGAAGGTAATCACTATAATCACTTGCTGACAATCATTTTTATCACTAAGAAACGTCATTGGCAAATTATAATCAGAGAGAAGGTAATCACTACGTGATTATAATTATAGACACCATTATTAAAGAAGAAGAAGAATTGCATATAGATTCTATTCGTGATGCCTAAATACGATTTTAGAGATATATCTCTAGGATTGCAGAAGTTTAGAGACTTTTTGCTAGGCAGAAAGCATACTCTGCACGGACGATTCCCACCACTTCTTGCACCTCGGTCTTTGCCACGTCCAGACATTCGTCGAGGGCCAGAAGATAAATACGCAGATAGGTATTACTATGCGAGGAGTGCTAAGGATACTGTTTTGCCTCCCGTAGTGGCACCTGTGGCTGAGGGTCCATCTCCAAGCAGAGACCCTACGAGGAAGGTTGAACCAGGCGGTATGAAACCCGATGAAGTAAGCAGAACTAATAATAGGCAAAACATTAAAGACATGTGTTTGCTCCGTACCAAAGCCCTTACCGCGGCACGCTCGCTACGCTCGCTCGAGTCATGCGTCGTGGTCAGCAGTACAAATATATATTTTTTTAACACAGCCCCGGGGCGGGAGCGGTGTTATTTGGGATTCTGCCCTAAAAAGGTTCATACCTGCCCACTTAAAACCCTGGAGTGTTCCTTCTCGGCACCTGGCGTCAGGGCCATGGCACGCGCACGTGGTCCGTAGCCCTGACGTCCCTAGCCACCTACGGCTAGTAGTAAATCAATATCCCTAGCCCGTTGCTGGATTTTTCTCCAGGGGCTCAGGCTGATGACGATGAGTCGGAACAAACGACGCACCGCCATTCTTCTTCTCGGGAATCCCATATTTGAGTGGGCGCCAGACGACCTCACGCCCGACGCCCGAAGTCCCCTGTGACGGGCCAGGTCGTTGGCCCCGCCGCGCGCTGCCCGCCACATCAGAAGGTGGGGAGAGTGTGGTTTAAGTGTTTTAAACCACACACCGCCATGATGCCATTCGCCGGTGGCAGCCTCGGAGCCCTCGAGCGCTCTCCACATTCGCGCGTGGTTCGCGCGCGAAGCCGCGAAACACCCGCGAACTATAAGTGTGGTATCATGGTTCGCGGGTGTTTCGCGGCTGTTTCGCGGCTTCGCGCGCGGTTCGCGCGTGGAGCGCGCTTCGGACCCTCAGTTAAATGTCGACCTTTTGGGCGGCGATGCTACCTTCATAGGCCGTCTCTATTCGAACTTATCCCACAAGTCAGGGAGGCGAACCCATCCGATGCCTCAGGTGCGGTGCCGACTCTGGCCAGCATCGCTTAAACTTATTCTGGCCCGCCTCGGGTTCCTCTTAGTTTCACCGTGGGCACAGATAATTTAATACTATACTAGTACCGTGGGTGACCAGTTCACGGTTACCTACTGAAGCCCTTCCGCCACGTACCTACATACCTAACCTAAAATGCATTTAGCACATTCACCGTGACACATGAACTAAGTAAGCAGATATTATACTACTTGAAGAAATGTTGAATTTATTAGGATGTTGATAGGTAGGTAGGTATATTATACTTAAGTATTTATCAACATCATTTTTTTTGTGCTAGGTTTGCTTCGCGTGCGCCCCGACTCCCGGCGCTCCATGGTGGTGGGATGGTCATTGCTACTACGAATGTCAACCAGAACCGTGTCCACCGTGTCCTCCGCCTTGCCCACCAGCGGCTGAAGGATGCAAATAAACACGTCACAAAACACTAGATAATTAGAAAGCTGATCCCTGACTGTGGTTCAGTGAACGAAGATAATAGTTCCCATGGCTCTCTACTCTTCGTTCTTGTTCAGTTCAGTTCTTCAGGGTAATTTTTTTCCCGCGTCATTTTGCCCAAGAACTTAAAGAACGATTTTAGTAGGTACTTACCTAATTACCTACTTCAATGATAACTTGACCTTTCTTTACTTGACTGACAATAGGTAACTGTGGATCACTTTCTATAGAGAAGTTCAAATTCCATGTTTCTTCATTCAGCGTTGTGGCCAAATAATATTTACTTTTCAATTTATATAATAAACTCAAAGTGAACTTATAGTGTTAATTCATTCCTCACGTCTCCTTGGTATCTAACTAGGTAGGTAGGTTAGCTACATACCTACCTAATAATGGTGATTTTTTTCGAAGCTTTCTTGTTCACGGGCCCACAGCGCGGCGCCGCGCCGGAGGCGGCCGGCGGCACGGCTACGATTCGTTTCCGAGGGAATTCCGTAGTTCACGCTGATGAATTTACGAGTAGGTACGGTACCTAATACAAAGGTAGATAGACGAGTCAATAAGTATAGGCAAATGCAACAACAAATTCGTTAGGTCCCCTGTAGAGCGTGATTGCCTAGATATTAGGTACTTGTAAAACACTATCCCAACAAAAACATTCTGTAAAAAACTAACCAAGTCTCGCTTGTTTATCTCTAAAAAGTAATGAATATATTATTGTAAAGTTTCATTTAAATCCATTCAGTAGTTTTTGCGTGAAAGAGTAACAAACATCCATCTATCCATCCATACACTTACAAACTTTCGCGTTTATAATATTAGTAGCATAGTATAGAAGGCATTACCATATCTCTAATACAGTTGAGATCACCTGAGAGTTCTTCATCAGATACTTCAGACCTTCAATTTTTGACATCAAATGAAGCGGCCCACCGAGTTGAATATTTTTTGTAAAGGCGGTATGTCGATCTCTAATAGTTTGTGAGGCTCTTGTGTTTTCTAATTAGGGTCACCAGGTACTCCAGATCTTCGATTATCCTAGTTTTTATAGTTTTCCCTTTATGTGATACCCTAAATAAACCCTAACTCTGTACCAAATTTCAGCTCTCTGAGTTTATGGGAAGTACTAGTTCTATTTTGATGATCATGAGTGAGTGAGTGAGTGTCGTAAATGCGAAACTTTGCTTTCGCTTAACTTCGGAACTAAATGACCTACAGACATGAAATTTTGGATTTTAAGTATATAATTATAGCTTACTGGATGACGAAAATTTCTGCGTTCTGGTCTTATCCAGAGGTTCTCAAATAGGGGCCTGAAAATGGGGCGAAATGGTTGTAAAGGATGGTACGGCAGTGTTTGCTTCGCGCTCGACAAAGAGTATATAACCACTACGTTTTGCGCTCGACTTGCTGGGGGCACGTGGCTCGTGCCCCCGATTTTGATCAATGCATTCATATTTTTGCTAGTGAATAAAGAAAATCATTCAAATCAAATATAACTATCGCCGTATAGTTAATTACGTAATAGGTACCTACCTACAAAAAAACTTAACTACTACTTGAGTAGGTAAAGCCAACTTACCTAAATTTTTGCACCTTTTTTACTTATTGATAGTAGGTAGGTAGGTACTTTAGTGACTATCGCAGAAATAATAATTGCCTTTGATTTTATTTATTGTATTTTTCCCCTTCATTATTAGCTGTGCCCCGCGGTTTCACCCGCGTGAGTTTCGGAATTCCCGCAGAAACAATTTTTTTCTAAAATAAATTAAGTAGGTAGCCTAAGTTACTCCTTATAACATCAGCTATCTGGCAGTGAAAGTGAGGTTAAAATCGCCCAAGCCGTTGCAGAGATAAGCCGGCACAAACAGACAGACAGACAGACAGACACAAAAAAATAAAAATATGTTTTTTTATCTACCTGCCTAAGTACCTAGGTACCGTAGGTAATAGGTAAGTATATAGGTACTTTCATAATATGCATTTAGTGAAAAGCTGTTAATTTGGAATTACAAACAGGCACTTCAATTTTATTTATATGTAGATATTATATAGAATAGATATAACTACATACATTGAAGGCAAAACGTAGGTAGATAGATAGTTACCTACCTACGTAGGTACATAAACGAAAAAGGCGAGGTAAGTAGGTACCTACCTACCTATTATTAAGTCTCAAATTGTAGTGGCGACTATGGAGGCTGGAAATAACCAATTAAGCAAGGAAAGATGCAAATCACGACTAATCTAATACCTACTAACTGGAGAACGCATCTTGAGGCTCGTAAACTAACGCGGCAGGCAGAGCGCGCATGATCAACAGAGACACTGAAACGGCCAACGTCCCTGTGGCGTGTCGCTCCGCTGCCGCTGCTCCGATAGCTAGTGCCTCCGACGCTTTCATACACGCTGCACGCTTCCACGAAAAATAAGTACTTTCAAGGGAGCATTCAGCACGGGGTCATTACATTAATGACTGATCCCACCCTCGGGAATCGGCATAGGCTAACGTATTTCAATACACACAGAAGGCGTGCTACCCTCGCAATAAAACTATGGGCGGAATGAACGAAAATATCTCTGCTTTAAATTACAAAGATAGTGACTATAATATTGTTTGTTTGAATTTGGTGTAACGGACATATTTTCATCACGTTTCGTGAGACTTTCGATTTATGCATACCTACCGCATAACATCTGTTTAAAAATATACAATACAACACAGTGATAGTTATAAGTTTGTTAAATACAAACGAAATCTGTCCAAAATGCGACAAGATAGTAATGCCTCAGAGTTGGCTGAGAGAATAGCTGCTTTCAGGAGCGACCCTGATAAACTACGACAAGCGACTGAATTCGTAGACCTTCTCATTCTTCAAGCTAAGAAAGAGGCAGAGATTAAACAAAAAGAGAAAGACAGAAGTAAATTTGTAAGTATCAATGTATATTTATCCCAGTAAGGAAAGAAATTACGGATTTGATAGGGCGGTAAGTGTTACAAGTGACATAGGTAATGCAGCTGTTGTATGCGAAGTCTTCGAATAGAAATGTTGTTTTAGTCATTTAGTCATGATTTCATTTTGACAACCTTTATACTGCCTACTAGTTAGTATTAGTTTGCATGATGATCGGCACACAAAGATTTGGCTTTCTGCATTGCGAAAAAATGGTTTCACATCATATCAATATTTTCTTTTTTCTTCCATATCAGCTGCTCACCGCTTTTTGTTACAGATCTAATGTTATCTATATTCATGAGATCCTATTGAGCAATAGGCTTAGCGATATCAGATAAAAATGCGGTTTGCTAAATGCCTAAGCACGTATCTAGTAAACATATAGCTAGATGTTATAACTATATCAGCGGTATAATATTTGATCAATAGTGCTGCAGGGTCAATACTCTTGTCTTAAATATCCTTGGCAATGCAATGCAATATTGAGCTGGACTTAATAGCTTATATCGCAGCTGTTACTTAAACTTTATTGACTTTTTATATTTAGCTTTTTTAATAGAGTGTCTTTAAAATACATAATAGATACCTGTTACAATCATAATGATTGTTTATCAGACGGTTGAAAAATGAGTCCTTAGTTAAATTGTATAGTAAATAATAAATGCATTTGTTAGATCCGCGTGAATTCTGGAATTCTCTTGTCGACCCGGGACATAAACGAAGTTAACCTATCGATCAACCTAGCCTATACCATACATACCTATTATAATGAGCTTATTCAAATTCGCCCAGAAATTTAATACCTTGTCAGGTAAAAATGATGGGAGGGGTTCTATGAGCTCCAGCTAGCTCGTTCCTGAATAACTCAAATGTAAGAGAGATAGTCGTTTATCTTAAGATTATAAAGAGAAGTAATAAGTAGAAGTAATTTTGATCTGATCAGTATTTGGTTATATTTTCTTTGTGTGAAATCTAGGAATGGAATGACAATGTGCAAGCAAGTGTCTAAGCAAAAAATAATAGAAAATATCCACATAATTACAAATGATTACAAAGAAAAAGGGAATGACCAAATAAATCAATGCTAAATGGACCTAAAAAAATACAGCAATTATAAAAAAAAACCGTATTAAAAATGAGACTGGATATCATAACGAGTGGTATCATATCGCCGTCTCGTTAGAAATCTAAAATACAAAACCAGATAGATATGAGTCGATAAGAGTTTTCTAACATAGCTATTTAATATCTATATTATCCATCCATACTAGCACAGAATTATTCTATGCATGCATACAATCATACCGGCACCAAGCCAATCAGTCCGCAGCGGGAGTATATTATGAGGGGGAAGGACAAGACCAATATAATATACCAGCAAAGTGTTCTTGTCTCATCAGGGGGAGCCAAGTCTCCGAAGCTCTTGGTTCGATCGGCATGGCACATATTGGATACAGATCCCTGTCTTAAGAATCCCCTTAAGTGTTTTCTGTCATTTAGTTTCCTGAACGTAAATTAAGAGTCCTCTGTATTTGTGAAATCCCGCAAAACTGTATTTCACCCTTCGCTAGACGAGGGTCGCGAAGAGAGCGTAATTTTTACAGCTTTTTTAATGTTAATTAATTTTTAATTATATTTGCCTTATTATACCTATTTTTATAGTAGGTATGCGTTTCGACTAAACGTATACAATTTTAGCAACTGTGATAGGTAATTCCGAAATTTCTCTTTAATTAATTGCCGACTGTGGTTACCTACCTATCTGAACTTGTTACCTATTGGTGCTGATTGGTATATAATTTCTTTTAGCTCTGGAGGTTTCCAAAATAAATAAATTTTTCGTTCGGGTAGGTATATGGGAAAGTGAAAAGTAGGAAATATTGGGCACTCGTAAATTTTTTAACTTGTAAGTTCCCCCTGAAGCTCTGAGGAGTGGATTTGAATTATTTAAAGAATCTCCTCTAATTTATATTTCGTCTAAAGCGAAAAAATTTAACAGTAAAATGAATGTTTAATAACTAGGTACTTTTAATACATAATATTTAAATATAATATGTAGAGGTAGGTAGGTATATTGCAGCTTTTGCGTAGTTAACACCTTGCACTTACTCGTCAGATTTTTGTACAAGTTAATTTTTTGATTGTTTTGTTTCAGGACCCACAGGATTCTGAAACGGGTAAGTTTAATATGACTGTTAGTCATAAATTAAATTGTTATAAATTCGAATTCAAATTCTTCTAGTCTAAGATTTATATAAGTTAAAAATGAATGAATTTTTAAGGCGAATAGGTAGATATAGGTAACCTATACCTATTTGCATACCTTTTTTTATACTAAGTAATAATATTGGCAGAGAATGCCACAATGGCATTAAGTCCGCCTTTTGTACCATCATGTGCAAAAAGTTTAAATAAATACATAAATAAATATTATAATAATATACTAGCTGTGCCGGCAATTTTCTTTAACACAAACCTTATCCTGATAATTACGAACTGATAATTACTGAACCCAACAAAAAAAGAATTTTATCTGTCGAGCCATTTTTGAGTTTTAGCGAGACAAACGAACAGCAATTCATTTTTAGAGTTCCGTACGCAAAGGGTAAAACGGGATGGGACTAATTACTGTCGGTCCGTCCGTCCGTCCGTCCGTCCGTCCGTCCGTCCGTCCGTCCGTCCGTCCGTCCGTCCGACCGCCCGTCCGTCCGTCTGTCCGTCTGTCTGTCTGTCTGTCTGTCTGTCTGTCTGTCTGTCTGTCTGTCACCATGTCTGTCTCATGAACCGTGGTAGTTAGAAAAGTTGCAATTTTCACAGATGATCGTATTTTTTTTATTTATTCAGGATGTTCACATGTAGGTATACATTACAAAACAGCAAACCAAAAATCACAGAGATTTGTCCGGAGAGGTTTCTATTGCCGCTATAACAAAAAAATACTAAAAAACGAATAAAATAAATATTTAAGAGGACTTTCATAAACGTGATTTTTATAAGATGTGGTAAAATTAGGTGCAAATATTTACAAAGCATAAGCGAAAAAATATTGTTATAAGTTCAGTAGTTCTTCAGAATATGTGAAAAATAAATTCAATGAAAAAACACAATTCATGTAGCTCACTAATCATAAATACATATAATGCAAGGCATGCGCCATGCACACAGCGAGCAATGCATCACGTCAATTCGATCGAAATCATAGATACCGGCGGCGATGTGTGTGTGTAAAGCGATTGAGCGGCGAGCGCTTTCACAGGTTGTTTTCTTTTTTTAATTGATTTGTTTGAATTTTTTTTATGAACTTGTTTTTAAGACGATCGTGTGCGTGCAAATTTTCATACAAAAAGCCAAACCGTTTATCTCCCCTTAAACATAGACCAATTTTGATGATTTTTTTACATGTTATTGATGTATTGGATAACTAGGGCTGTACGTTTTGATTTTAAAGAAATATTGCTTATAACAAAAGTTATTAGCATCTCAATATCCATATTTTTTACAAAAAATCTTCCTCGAGTTTTTTAATTTATTAAAGTTAAACTAAACTGAATTACTAAATTAGAAAAACGTACAGCCCTAGATTAAGGTGTACTGAATCGAATGACACCAAAATTGTCTCATTTAGTGAAGGTTTAGGGGGGTAGAAAAGGTTTGGCCCGAAACAATATTTCAGAAGGAAAAATTAGGCACTCGCCTCTAGGTCCTGCAAGTCTCTCTATCGCACGCATCGCACGGTAGCAGAGCGGCATGAAACAGATAGACTTTTTGCAAATACCTACTCGCGACGCGTCTCGGATGGAAACGATCCTCTTAACGGTGTATAATTTCAACCCTGTAAATATTTGCAGCAGATTTTACCACACTTTATAATTTAATAGTAGTGCAAACGCACTGTTAGTTAAAGCAACTGGAGCCGCGGGCAAAAGCAAATTAATAATTCAACAACAACATATATGTCTACAGAATGACCACCATTAGACTATATACGGAAAATCTAAATATGTGTCTCTTTGTACCTTCTCTTAGGTATAGGTACGTGATTGCTCTTGTTTCCTGTTTCACACAACTAAAAGATGACCTCTAATGCCAGTAGATACTAAATGTGTATTCAATATACACTGTTGCTTGTAGTTTCATCGATCAACTAGCTGTCCACCATGGTTTTACCTGCGGTAATTTTGGAGTTCCTGCTGGACTTTATCTATTGGTGAAAACCGCATGAAAATCCGTTGAGTAGTTTTTAAGTTTATAGCGAACAGACAGACAGATAGACAGACAGACGCGGCGGAGGACTGTTTTATAATATTATGTAAGGATATGAAGAGTTGTAAATCTTGAACCATGAATATAAGCTGACTACATGCCTACTTTAATTCAATTTGTCCAGTATTTTGTGTGATGCACCATACGAACATACTGATAACATTTTAATATTTTAATAAACTATCTATAGTTTAAATAGAATACAAGGAGCAGTCATCGATGGAAATGCTGTGCCCTTGACGCCAACAACAATAGACGGTTGAAAACAAGTTGAAAATAACTCAGTGCACACTTAACGACGAGTCGTTTGTTTGCGACTTGTCTCATTAAACTTAATTACGTACGTCTACACGAATGCAGTTTATCTAGAAACCAGCCGTAGTTAACATAGATAATGCGTAACAGAAACAAAAAAGATAATTAGTTTATTGTATTACCCAGCCTTAAAACCGTTCCTCACTTGTTTCATTCGGAAAACGGAAATATTAAGTATAAGAAAAAAAAAACATCATTTATTCCCATTGATATCCATTCCATACTTTTTATCATCATGCATCAAATTTTGCATACACTTTGTCAGGGGTAAAGAAAAGGAGGGGATTTTTAAACAGTACTTCCCGTCATGCATCAAATTTTGCATACACTTTGTCAGGGGTAAAGAAAAGGAGGGGATTTTTAAACAGTACTTCCCGCTGGATCTCCGAAAGGCAGGTGAAACCGCGGACAATGGCTAGTACCTGCTAATAACTCAAGATAGTCAAGATATGTAGGTACCTAGACAATCAGAGATAGGTAGGTACAAAAACGTTATCAAGAAAAAGACTTAATTAAAATATAAGTACACGGGACATTTGATGACGATTTTTGAATCGTTCGAATTACTTTTTGCACGATTCACATGCGAATGTTTAGAAAATGAGCATACGAATCTTATCTTGCAATTTCGTGTGCGAAAGTAATTCGAACAATTCAAAAATCGTCGTCAAATGTTCGTTGGGAGTTGGGACGTTTTGACAAACAGCTTTTTGTGTATAATGAAAAAGTAAGTAGGTATGAAAGTTTATGCAATTTAGTATTTTGATGGTTATATTTTTAGTTTTCTTCGTTCCTAATCAACTGAACCGATCAACTAGTTGATCTATCAAGTCCACTTTTCGTAAGGACACAGTGTTAGGGTAGGTACCTATATATATTCTAAATTAATACTCAGGCACTTAATACTCACTTCTTGATTTATTCCAGAATAATTTATTCTGTTCGAACGGTCTTATACCAATGTCGGTACATTTAACGGTAGGTAGATATTATTTGTAATCGGTATTAATTATAATAGGTAATAAGGCATTTTGCTTTTCTGAGTGTATACGGTATACATACCGAAACCGATTACAAATAATATCTGCCTACCGATCCTACCGTTAAATGTACATAAACCACAGACATAAACCCGTCCTTGTTTGCCACTGATAGTTAATTATCAGTTGCAAACAAGGTCAAGGATGGGTTTAATATGTCCATCTTACCTATTGTTAGGTACCTACACCAAGCACAGAAATAGGGGGACATTAAGCATTGGGAATTGGGTCCAGCTCGGTTTACGAGTTAATAATACACGGTCCCAAGTTTGGGTTTGCTTTTATGTAGCTTTTAAGGGTCAGCGGTGAACAAACACTGGAAAGTTGTTCGTACAATATCGGTGTTTCTAAATGGTTGGAAATTATTACATAACACTAGATACCTAACCTTATTACCTAAATGAACAAAAAAAAATTTGACACAAAATGGCGATAAGATCGCCGATTGTGACACTCTGTAGTAATAGTACATTGTTATCCTAGGGGTGAAAGTAACTTATTTAGTCCCGAGACGGGGTTTGGCGCCCGAGCGTAGCGAGGGCGCCTATAGATCGAGGGACTAAATAAGTCTTTCTCCCGAGGGTAACACTGTGCTTATCATTACGAATGCAAGGAAAGTCAAAATAAAAATAGGAATTAGCTAAAGAAAAAATGAGTGAAGATCGGATAGTCGCTTGACACTTTCCCACCTATTTCTTTTTCTTTGGCCAGCTAGCTATTCAGCCAGTATTTTTATTTACATTGTGGCGACCTAAAAAAAAATCTTTAATTATTAAGTATTAATTAAAGAAAATAAAAAAATATAAATAGGAATTAGCTTAAGAAAAAGTGAGTGAATTTTATTTTAATTAATACCTACTTAAACTTTACGTTATTTCAATTTTACATCGCGCTGGCTGTATAGAAAGTTGAAACATGGTTCAATAGAAATGTGAAAATAGACCTAGTTTTTTTTTAATAATTTGACAGTTGTCAGTTGAAAGCGATTCTCCCTAGGGCTGAAAAGGGTTACTTTCAACCCGCTTCTCAGGCAACTTCAGACCTACTTTCCGAGTATGAGTAATGAAAAATTGTTTTTTAAGTGGTGTTCAATAATAAAGAGTTTATTATTATTATTATTAATGGAGCTATAATTTTAAAACACGATTTACTTAAAATTTCTCCAGTCAGATGCCAAAATAAATGACGATGAGGAAGGGAACAAGGGAAGTTCGCACAATGAGGGTTCCGTAGTCTCTAAAACAATAAAGAGTATTCCTACCTAGTCGATAAACCGGTTCCAAAGTGCAAAATAAAAGACTGTGAGGAAGGGAACAAGGGAAGTTCGCTCAGTGAGGGTTTCGTAGTCCCTAAAACAACAAAGAGTACCTAGTCGATAAACCGATTCCAAAGTGAACTTTGAAAACCACCGCAATTATTACCTACATCGTCATAAAAACTTCAGTTTTCCGGGAATGTAAAGCTTTTTCTGTCATGACAGCGTTAATCCTATAGCAGGAACTCCTATAACGACCGAACTACAAACTAATGGTCTATAAAGTTAATATCGTTATCGGGAGTATTTTCCCTGAATTCATACAGAAATACATATTGGCATAATGGTACATATGTATAAGTTCTTATATATGTAGGTATGAAATTTCCAATCCAGTAAATCACCCAAGCCAGTGTTTATGAAACGGATTACGGACATTTATTTATGGCAAACTAACTTTGCAGTAGGTATATGTATTAATTAAATCTGTCAACAATAACAATTACTTACTTTTAAACAGTACTTATAATAGTCAGAGAGTAATTTAACATAATTAATGTTGCGTAGGCAACTAGGCATTCGAGTAGGTACACTAAAATCGTTATAAACGAGGGACGTCCTTGTTAGAAAATTAGATTGAAAGCTTTAGCTTCAAGTCCTTAATTTAATTTTTACTTACAAGCAATAAAAAAAATAGCTAAAAAAAAAGAAATCTGATAAATCAGAGAGAAAACCATGGCAAAGAACGTGGTTTAGGTACATATACGCGGGTGACCTTTATAGGTAAGTATTTAATTTGTCAGCGAATCACCGACGATATAGGTAATATTATAAAAAGTCGTGGAAAAGGTACATTGAATGTCGTTGAATATGATACGTCGACGCGTCAGCAACTTACGCGTTCAATTTTCATAGTAGGTAAACCCACAAACTACTTTTTTTAACATGATGTTGTAAAAAACAATTGTTATATAGTATTGCCGTTCAAAAGAAACTGTTCTAAAAAAATACAAAAACTGAAATTTTTTAAATTATTTCAAGTTTAAATATTCATAAATTAATAAAATATAGCAATTTTCTACATTTTTCCCTTGTTTTTAATAGTATTAAGATAAATAAATTAGGAAAAAATGATGCCGTACATTTTAATGCAGATCAGATTTTCTTACATTTCGTTCTATGGATTTTTCCTTGAGTTTTTTTCCCCTACAAACCTTTGGACCAACAAAAATGTACGGCATGTAAAAAAATATTATCTATGCATAAAATACTTTCAAAATAAATTAATTTTATGTTGTTTCAAATCACCCCCCGGACCACGGAAAGAGAGGGGTAGGGGGAGGGGGGTTGGAACCCTCGATTTTTTCCCCTTGTCGCATGATTTTTGTACGGCGTTGCGGAATAATGGATTAGAAGCTGTATTGAAACAGTATGAAACTGATGCCGTACAAAATGAAATGACCAAATTTACCCTGGAAATTGTCAGAAAATAAAAAAAATTACCGACTTTGTGGCGTACCATTTTTTTACGGCACTGCGCGCTTTCTTATTATTTTTCATGGATCTATCGATGGTAAAAATGCCGTACAAAAATATATGACCAAAATGTACTTACTCTATACCTGCTCTTTTGAATTCTCACCAGCATTCAGTTGGACAGCTTACAAGTCACGGCATAGTAGTGCTGAATCTTATTATTTTATGCTCTTATATCGTTTCGATATCGTTCGTTATCGAAACCGCGGGGTCAGCTAGTTATAAATAAACAAATCACCAACACGTAAATGCACCGCCAAATGAACTCTCTCTGTCTCTCTGTACCTACTACCTGAAGGTTGACTGGCAGAGAATGCCACTGTGGTATTAAATCCGCCTTTGGTACCTACGTCCTACTGTGATGTGCATAAAGTTTAAATAAATAAATATCTAAGTACCTATTGTTTATTCATATTTGATTATTGCGCAAAGATTCAAGATTATTTTATTAAATCGATATACATATAGGTATATACGTACGTATACATACGTTGCTAGGTAAGTGGGTAATTTACATACTATTATTAAAACGTCCTCACTTTTCATGATAACAAATTATTATGCACACACACATACATGACACCATTCGGTGCGACGTTGAGAATCTAATTGTAAATATTTACCAAATTCGTACTGAAAACCCATTACTTAGGTAGGTACTTACTTGAGAGCGAAGATACCGAAATACCTAAGTAAGTACCTACGTCCCACTAAATTAAGTCAATCTCAGTTCTTCGGAAAACTTTGTCAGTAAGGCTTTGAAAACGTTAGTTGTGAAAAAAAAGTGGTTAGGGTTAAGTACCTACCTATAATATTGTAACTGAAATCCACTTTTGTATAATACCTGCGTATAATGTAGGTAAGTTACAAGACTTAAGGTTTACCTATTCGTTAGGTAGAATAGGGATGTTGACAACTTTTGAAAATCAAAATTCTAATTAGTCCGTCTTTTAGAAAATTGAAAATCATTAGACACATATTTTTATTTTTCAAATAAATGAAAATACACAGAGATAAAGCGCATCAAAGTTTAGGGTGGGGGCTCGTGACCTCACTTACCGCTACAAGCCGTCATACAAACTGCACTAGTTAGTGACGTCACGCGAAATTTCAACTCAATGTATCACCGTTATTTTTTGATTACGTAAACAAAGAAAAAATACGTGTCCAATATTTTTTATTAATCTACAAGACGGACTAAAAAAAAACTTAGTCAAATAGCCTTTTAAAAAAACAAAATTAGTTCACTTAAAATTTTTAGGATATTATTTATCGTGAATGCACTTTTACACTTTAGTCCATAGGTACCTACCTACTCTGTCTCTGTAGAAAATCACCTTTACAACGAATATTATTATGTTGTAGGCTTATGAAAGAAATGATTGTTTATGACTACTATAGCTTGATTCTCTCTGACTCAACGTAGTGCTTATTAATATTATCTTTGTCTGACTCGTGCGGTGCCTGGCCCTGTAATAAAGTTGTGGTGGTTATTTTTTGCATTTAAATCATATTAGCCAAGATAAACCCAATATATATATCTACAGTCTCGCTTACTCACATGGGTAAACTATACCTACGCTCTGCCCAGCCAATAAGGAGCGTTGCATTTGCAACTTCCATTCGTGACTTTTCATGTTTTCAGCGTTAGCTCCCCATGAGTCATGACTCATGACTTATTATTACGCTTTGCCCAGCCAATAAGGAGCGTTGCACTTGCAACTTCCGTTCGTGACGTTTTATATTTTCAGCGTTATAGCTCGCGGACAAACAACGTGACAAGTGATTTATATATATTAAGAAGATATCTGTCCTCAAACTATACATGCTTTTAGACGCTTCGCTTCATAAAATTATTGACGTTCAATAGTACATTGTTATCCTAGGGGTGAAAGTAACTTATTTAGTCCCGAGACGGGGTTTGGCGCCCGAGCGTAGCGAGGGCGCCAATAGATCGAGGGACTAAATAAGCCTTTCTCCCGAGGGTAACACTGTGCTTTTCATTACGAATGCAAGGAAAGTCAAAATAAAAATAGGAATTAGCTAAAGAAAAAATGAGTGAAGATCGGATAGTCGCTTGACACTTTCCCACCTATTTCTTTTTCTTTGGCCGGCTAGCTATTCAGCCAGTATTTTTTATTTACATTGTGGCGACCTAAAAAAAATATTTTCTTTAATTATTAAGTATTAATTAAAGAAAATAAACAAATATAAATAGGAATTAGCTTAAGAAAAAGTGAGTGAATTTTATTTTAATTAATACCTACTTAAACTTTACGTTATTTCAATTTTACATCGCGCTGGCTGTATAGAAAGTTGAAACATGGTTCAATAGAAATGTGAAAATAGACCTAGTTTTTTTTTAATAATTTGACAGTTGTCAGTTGAAAGCGATTCTCCCTAGGGCTGAAAAGGGTTACTTTCAACCCGCTTCTCAGGCAACTTCAGACATACTTTCCGAGTATTAGTAATGAAAAAATACTTTTCAACTCTATATTTTATTTTACAAAAAAAATACCAAATACTAAAAGTATTGGTGGGTAGTAAATATCATCCATTTTTTTTAAACAAACACACAATATATGTACCTAGTTACCTACCAACATAGAGTTGTTAATATCTTAAGGGTTTCTTTTGAACGAACTTTTCGGCCTATTTGGCAAACAACGCCAAAATCGATATTCGTTTCGCCACAACGACCCCAAAATCTTACGCCACAATTTGCTTAGGGTTCTCGATGGGCTCGATCAATATGCGTCTGTGTGACGAGTAAATAAAATACTTAGGTTATTATATAAGACTTTATAAGGAGAAACTAAGCGCTACGAAAATCATATCTTCTACGATATTTCATAGAATCGAGTCATAAAAAATGTAAAATAGCATTCATTATAGGTACCTACTTAATGAAAATTGTATACCTACAATAATAATGTTACTAAATAAATACCTACCATTTTCTTACTATAACGTCTTGAGAATCTATCATGTTTAAATAGCATATTTTATAAAATACCTACTTGTTGTTTCACCAAGGTTGGAACCGTACGCTTATTTCGGAGTTCCCGTGAAAATTCCGCGATAAAAAGTATAGGTATAGGTACCTACCGTAGGTATGTTTTTTTCTGTACTCCTGACAACGTGTAAGTATAGGTACAATATTTGATGATCGGTTGAGTGAAAGCATAACAAATAAACTTCAATTAGCATTTTACAATTTTGTATTTTGAAAAACTTCTTTAGATCCATTTCAATTTTAGAAAACTAATCTGATTTCAATAATACTTTTTGATGTTGGTGGTTTTTTGACTAACTATGAAGCTCCGCAAGGAGGCGGACAAGTAAGTATAGGTACAGCCAGCAGTAGAAACAAACACTTTTCAGTCATTTGATGATTGGACCTTATTGCAATAGTAATTAAGTTCAAAAACCAAAGTATTTGCATATTGGTGCTGCTGACTGTACCTACATGTGAAAATGGCAAATGATTTCTCTTTTACTCCGTACCTACGAATCCAATTACAAACTCAATTTTCTTATGAAACAGGTAGGTATACGTATAACGCTTTGATGTTTACAAACACTCTTTTACGCATGTTTGCGTAACCGACGTAAAGTAAATAAAAATGAATGTTTATTTGCTTTACCTTCTTGTGCTTTTGAAATAGAATAAATAAAGAACTTGGGTAACTATTGAAATGTCAAGCCAATGTTCTTTAGCACGACTGTTTTAGTTTGTTTTAGGTTTAATTATAAAGGATTTAATGTTAAACTAAGGACATAAAGAAGTATGTATCTGATTCTCGTCTCAAAATGTATAAAAATATTCACGAAAATTTTTATTTGTTATTAATCAGTATTTTATTTTTATTAACCTATATATTTTTAGTTACCTACATCTAAGTACGAGTGATTGAGGGTTTGAATAACTCCCATGTTCAACCGTACATCCTGTATATACAACGTGTTAATGAATTAACTGAAAACTAGAAAGTAGTTTCCTCAGAATCGACTAGCGAATCGATCGCACTATGTTAAAATATAGGTTATATTTTTTCATTTTTTCTAGCCCACGTCTAAATTATGTTTGACACAATATAAGGCGCGTACGCCGCTCGCGGCAAAAAAATTCGAACCGGTAGGCGCGGGCGTAGCGCTTGAAATTTCGTAGATAGGTCACCTCCAAACTAATGTTGAATAACTTTTGAAGTATAAATTTTTTCGACATAAAATATATTTTAATCATATTATTGTTTATTTTTTACAATGGGGTGTATCAGGTTTTCAGTTAATTCATTAACACGTTGTATAATACTATAGCTATCCCCCGCGGTTTGAACCGCGGTAATTTCGCAGTTCCCGAAGGAATTTCGGGATAAAAAACCCTAGAGTATCTAATGTATAAAATTCTCGTGTCACAATGTTCGTTCCCATACTCCTCCGAAATGGCTTGACTGATTTTTATGAGATTTTGTATGCATATTCAGTATGTCAGAATCGGACAACATCTATTTTTCATCCCCCTAAAGGGAGTTCCTGCGGGAATTCCGAAACTCACGCGGGTGAAACCGCGAGGCACAGCTAGTAGTATTATAATATCTGTGCCCTAGGTATGTCACTCAGGACTAACGTAGCTTCCTATAAGTGACAGAATTTTTAAAATCGGTTAAAGTAGGTCCAGAGATTACCCCCTACAACGTCACAAACTCACAATTCACAAACTTTACCTGTTTATAATATTAGTATACCGAGAAAAATTACTCCAGGTTCATTTTCTAACGCGAAGAACTAGTTTCACGTTTCCTTGTTCACCGATATCGAGTCAATTAATAATAATACAATGAGGTTTCATTTTGAGAAATTGAAACCTCACTGTAGGTAACTCTACATAGCAACTGATTAGGTAATAACAACATTTGACCTTTTTACGGTGCTATATTAATTGGACTTTAAATTTTTGCACTGTCAGTTCTTTGAAATATATTGTTTCAATTCTCGAGCTAATTCCTTCGAAATCCGCTAAGAGCTCCGCGATAGATTTTCACTCAGTCACCACCATGGCACCATAGACTACCGTTTCAAACCTAAACGAGGCTAATAAAAATACTTTTATTTTATTCTCGATATTATCTATTATCTACGCTTTACATAAATCTTATGCTACTGCTCCACCTGCGTGTTAACGCGTAAATTAGTGCGCTAAATAATAGTACGGGAGATACCGATGCTAATTCGGGAGTGACTCGAGCGTCGTTGGGACCTATTGGGTTTTGAAGATTAGGAGATATAAACAAAATAAGGTCATATGATATTTTTTCATTCACCGGTGGGTTTAGCTTCTACAGGTTTTCAAAAATATAAAAAAAAAATATTAAAATGGAAATACTCGAGCGCGTCAGATATTGTAGTTGAGATACTCCAAGGTGTCTCTGATATCGAAAATATATTCATCTGCCGATTTGCGTGGTGGGGGTGGCCATCCGGAAGTGGAGAAAATGAAAAAAAAAAAACATTTACTCCAGCGCGTCAGATATTCAAAGGGGATGTTAAGTGAGCCCTAAAAAAGCTCCCCTTCGAAAATCTGCCAATTTGGAAGTGACGCAAGGTAGTAGCGAATTTTTGAAAATGCAAAAAAAAATCTCAATTTTGAAATACTCGAGCGTGTCAGATTATTTTACAGAAGGTTCAGCTTGCACTCCAAGTTATATTGGCTTAAAATCTGACAATAATTTTGAGGGGTATTATTAATCTGACTGCTAGAAACAAAAATTATGATTTATTTTTAAGATTTTTTTTTTCTTTCTGACGTAACTTTAATAACTTTATGAGCTGTTTCTTGTTCACAAAAAACACACTTTATATTTCTATGAAATATGTAAAAGCTCACAAAATATTATTCACAAAACTAACTTTAAAGCACAAACAAGCCATTTCGTTTTACATATAATAACATGAACGCGTTGTTTTGTGATGAGCTTTATTATATAATATATATATAATTACATTAAAGTGAAAGGTTATAGGTGAACCTATAGTTTGATGTAATACTTACCTTAAATTATTTTAATATGTATTTTAACCAGCCAAAAAAAGTTATAATTTGACACGTTTAGCGCCGTGATATACTGTGATGACGTTATGGCGACGGAAAGTAGTGTGAGGACGGTGCGAGAGAGTGAGAGATAGAGAAAAAGTAAAAGGGAAAGAAAGACAGAGATATGAATAGGTACATGTTTCACTGCAGCTGCTCGTTCGATTCGAAGACGATTTTTGTTTCTTCGGCTTATGAAAATCGGCAGATTATATTTTTCCCGCTATCCTTGAGTTATTTACTTTAAAATAAAAAATAAATCAACTGCGCTCGAGAATGTCAAAGTTGCGTTTTTTTTTTGCAAGTTTGTGATCCTCTAACTCCCTTACGTCACGTTCAAATGGTCAGATTATTCATATACATACTTCTCACTATGTAATTAACCCACCATATCTTAATCTGACGCGCTCGAGTATTTCGAGTTATCGATTTTTTTTTACTAATCTGATCGGTTATTCTAGACGCACCCACCAGTGTAGAGGGCCTATATTTGGTGGAGGTACTCAACATGGTGCAAGGTACCCCCCTTATGTTCATCTGACGCGCTTTAGCTAATCCACAAATCCCCTCTTGGCGGTCCGTACTATAAGGCATTACGTAGATGTGGCCAACATTTTAACGGGTTAACGGCATTAGTGCCAACCCACACGATGCGGTGCGGCGCCGCAGTCCAAACCATTTCGCCGCGACCACACGGGCAGCTTGGTGCCGCAGCGGCGACAAAAAGAGTAGGCATGCAAATCGCTACGTGACAGAACAGGACAAACAACTGCGAGCCGCTTACTCCCCTCCCCGCCTCGTCTCTACTCCGAAGCGAACGCGGCGCGGCGCCGGAGCGCGCCCCAAAGCGCCGTGTGGCTACAACGCATTTTTAACCGACTTCCAAAAATGAGGAGGTTCTATGTTCGATTGTATGTAGGTTTTCTTTTTTTTTATTATTTTTTTTATGTATGTTCACCGATTACTTGAAGACGGTTGGACCGATTTGAAAAATTCTGTTTTTGTTTGAAAGGGTATACTCCCAATTAGGTCCCATTACCACCAAGTTGGGATCTGATGATGGGATCTTGGAGAAATCGAGGGGACTCTTCAAAAATTATAAGCATACCTATAGCGATTTGGGTATTTTTTATAGTAAATCGTTCATTTGCAAAAGCAAAGAAAAATTTGAAGAAGTGGAACTGATGATGAAGACCACAGATGGTCATTGGAACTACTCAACAATAATACGTATTTCACGGGTTCCGATTGGAGCGATTTCGAAAATTGTTTTTTTGTTTGAAAGGGGATACTCCCAAATTGATTCCATTGTCATCAAGTCGAGATCTGATGATGGGGTCTTGGATTAATCGAGGGAACTCTTCAAAAATTATAGGTACACCTATAGCGATTCGGGTATTTTTTATAGTAAATCGTTCATTTGCTTTTGGAAGGCAAAATTTGAAGAAGTGGAACTGATGACGAAGACCACAGACAGTCATCGGAACTACTCAACAATAATACGTATTTCACGGGTTCTGATTCGTAACTTTAATATGGTTTCTAAAAAAATGCTCGGCACAATGCGTATGGTGAAGTGGAACTGATGGTGATATACTAGGAGAACTCTTCAACAATTAGCATCCCTGCATCGGGAAAAGCAATATTTTGTAAAAGGTGATGAGCAGTTGACATTAGTCTATTGTAATTTAGAGAAATTACCAACTAAGTCACTTGAAAGCGAGAAATTAACAAAATTTTAACAAAAAAAATTAAAACCGACTTCCAAAAACACAAAACTAAAAAGCTAAAAATAAAAAGCTAATAATGACAAAATACCGATTTAATCCTAAAGACAAAAACACACGTAATATTATTATTGGTTTGTGCTACCACTGATCGGTATGAAGTCGGTGACAAGCCAAATATGGAGGGGGTAGATGGGCTAAGTCGACTCTAATCACCAGCTCTTCGTGAGCAGAACAACCCAAGTAGGCAGACACCAGCGGGCTTGTCACCGAATTCAAACCGATCAGTTGTAACACAAACCAATAATAATATTACGTGTGTTTTTGTCTTTAGGATTAAATCGGTATTTTGTCATTATTAACTTTTTATTTTTGTGTTTTTGGAAGTCGGTTTTAATTTTTTTGTTAAAATTTTTTGTATGTAGGATACCGCAGCGGCGCCGCTCAGGCGCTTGACCTGAGCCGCACCGCACCGTGTGGGTTGGCTCTTACTAATGACGTTAAACGTTAAGCGATAGCTCGGGTGTCGGTTTTTTGGACACATCAAAGTGTTTTAGCGCGTTATTTAGCGCACTAAGCGGTGTTGACTACATTAACGCCTTCTCATTCTGCGTGGCGCACGCGCGGAGTAAGACCGTATTTACTTTGTTTTGGCGGGAACAATAAAAATACGACAATAGAATGGTCTAATATTACAGCTGCTTTTACCTCCATTGCAAAAAAAACAGCTGTTTGAAGCTTCGACCTCCATTTGGTGTTAACGCGTTATTTCACTAGAAATTAACGCTTGACGGCACGTTGCAAACTATATGTAGCCAACACGTATTTTAATGCCTTAATTAACGCGTAGTTGGACATTAACGTCTACGTTAACGTTAATGCAGGTGGAGCAGTAGCATTAAAGTGGGCCTGTCCAGCCAAATCTGAAACTTCGAGAAATAGAGAAAAATGTAAATGAAAAATTTAGCTAAAATCGAACTCATAAAAAGTTAAAGAATTATTGCTCTGTCCCGTAGTGTTTTTCACAAATTATTACTAGTAGAATTTCTACAAAGAAATTAGTTACAGCAATTTTTTTTTTGTTTGTTACAGGTAACATAAAGCGACGATTAGGACGTGCCCGTGGTTTTGTACTGCGCATGTTCGAAGCGCTGTGCAACTGTACACATACCGCTGCAGCCGCTGCGCGCACCACCGCTCGCAACAATCCGTTCACAAAGCGCTAACTCACGCCACGTAGTACCTACCAAATCGAAACTCGCTATCACGAAAGAGCGATAATAGTACGGGAGATACTAATGCTAAATGGGGATTCACTCGAGCGTCGTTTGGACCTATTGGGTTTTGAAGATTAGGAGGTAGAAACAAAATAAGGTTATATGATTTTTTTTCATTCACTGGTGGGTTCAGCTTCTACGGGCTTTCAAAAATGTAAAAAAAAAACAGTTACATGGAAATACTCGAGCGCGTCAGATATTGTAGTTTAGATACTCCAATGTGTCTCTGATATCGGAAGCATATTCATCTACCGATTCAGCTTGCAGTCCAAGTTATGTTATCTTAAAATCTGACAATAATTTTGAGGGATATTATTAATCTGACTGCTAGAAACAAAAATTATGATTTATTTTTAAGATTTTTTATTTCTGAGACGTAAGTTTAATAACTTTTGAGCTATTTATTGTTCACAAAAAACACACTTCATATTTCTATGAAATATGTAAAAACTCATAAAATATTATTCACAAAACTAACTTTAAAGCACAAACAAGCCAGAGCGCTGAGCGTCTTACATATATAATAACATGAACTTGTTGTTTTGTGATGAGCTGTGAAGTAAAATGGCGTCATGAGCGATGGACAGCAGCGTGGGAATGGTGCGAGAGAGTCAGAGATGGACAAAAAGTGAAAGGGAGCGAGAGGTGTGGAGCGTAGTAATTTTTTTTTTTATTTTTATTTATTTGGGTCACCAAACAATTGCACACAAAATATTACTTAATCTAGCTTACAAAATAATTATAATTAGTAATACACCTAACAACCTTAAAAATTAGATTAAAGTGAAAGGTTATAACTCACTGGTCTTGCTCGAAGCGGATAAAACAGAAATTGAATCAATAATTATGAACCTTAAAGACTGCGCTGATGGTTGGGACAGCGTCTCGGTCCGTCTTGTGAGGGCTGCTGGGGACATTATAGTTCCCTTGATGACGGAGCTCTGTAACCTCTGTATTCATGTTGGTATGTTCCCTAGAGCTTTCAAGCGGGCTCTTGTACATCCTATTTATAAGGGAGCAGGTGATCGAAGTAGTGTGGAAAATTATCGACCTATATCGGTCATCAGTATTTTCTCTAAGGTTCTGGAGAAGGTTCTGAACAGACGATTATTAAATTATATTGAACACGAAAGGATTCTCTCGGATAATCAATATGGTTTTCGAAAATGTAAATCCACTGAGGATGCAGTACTTCGTCTGACTGAAACGGTTTCCGGAACTTTGGACAAGAAAAATAAATGTGTTGGAATCTTTTTGGATCTTAAAAAAGCATTCGATACGGCTTCGGTCCCCCTCCTAATAAAAAAGTTAGAGGATATTGGTGTGAGAGGTGTGTCACTTGAGTTGTTTTCGGATTACCTGGCTGACAGGGTACAGTCTGTTAAAATTAAGGATGCTATGAGCGAGCCCACGCGTCTTTCTTTTGGTGTTCCGCAGGGTAGTGTTCTGAGGCCGACTCTGTTCCTGATCTACATAAACCAGCTGTGTCAACTTCGCCATCCTGGTTGCACTGTGATTTCTTATGCGGATGACACTGTCTTGCTCGTGGAGGGCCGAGATTGGCCTGAAGTTCAGAGTAGGGCGGAGGTCATTTTTTATTGGATATCTGCTTGGCTTCGCAAAAATCTTCTCACTTTAAACTTATCCAAGACATCTTACGTCACTTTCTCTATAATCCCTAACACCATTCCATCTCATGATTCTTTTCACATCAGAGCCCACACTTGTCTTGAAGCCTTTGATGCCTGCTCGTGCTCCCCACTCTTAAGATCGTCAAACGTTAAATACTTAGGAGTACTTATCGATGAAACTCTCTCATGGCACAATCATATAGAGTCTGTTACATCCCGCACGCGTAAACTTATGTACGTTTTCAAGTTATTGCGAAACTCAGCTCAGCCACCTATCTTGAAAATGGTGTACTATGCTCTGGCTGAGTCAGTACTCTCTTACTGTATCACTGCTTGGGGAGGGGCTCCGAAGACAACTCTGTTACAGCTTGAGAGGGCGCAGCGTGCGGTTATAAAAGTAATTGGCAAGAAACACTTCCGATATCCTACAGAAAGTCTGTATGCAGAATACGAGGTCCTCACAATCCGACAGTTGTTTATTTTGCATGCTATATTACGTACCCATGATACACTTGCTTTTGACCCATTGCTTTTGTCTTCGACACGTAGAAAGGACATTGTATGTGAAGGAGTTGCACATAGAACTGCTTTTGCGGCCCGCCAGTGCTATGTCTTAGGCCCAAGATTATACAACAGAGCAAGTCAATACTTAAATTTGTACCCAAAGAACAGATATAAATGTAAGAGAACTGTCACTGATTGGCTGCAGCTATTAAATTACGGTGAATCTGAAAACTTATTACAAGTACTGGTCTAGTGGGATGGGGGCGTGCGGACCGCAACACACTGATGGCCTGTAGTTTGGTATTAATACTTTAAAGTGCATTTTCTTTTATTAGTATTAAGTTAAATTTTGAACTTTTTTACTTAATAATGTAAGTTAAGGGCCTGGTGACCTATAACACGGGCTCTCTCCGAACCTAGTTTAGGCGCCAGGCTCACAATTAAGATTATATTATCGTTGTTTTAAGCCTCAATATGTATATACTTATTTCTGTTTTTCGTCATTGCAATAAATTATTATTATTATTATAAGTTAACCTATAGTTTGATGTAATACTTACCTTAACTTATTTTAATATGTATTTTAACCGACCCTAAAAAGTTATAACTCGACACGTTTAGCGACGTGATATGCTGTGATGACGTTATGGCGACGGAAAGTAGTGTGAGGACGGTGCGAGATAGTGAGAGATAGAGAAAAAGTAAAAGGGAAAGAAAGACTGTTTCACTGCAGCTGCTCGTTCTAAACTTTAAAGACGATTTTTGTTTCTTCGGCTTATGAAAATCGGCAGATTATATTTTTCCCGCTATCCTTGAGTTATTTAATTAAAAATAAAAAATAAATCAACCGCGCGCGAGAATATCGAGGTTGCGTTTTTTTTTGCAAGTTTGTGATCTTCTAACTCCCTTACGTCACGTTCAAATCGTCAAATTATTCATATACACACTTCTCAGCATGTAATTAACCCACCATATCTTAATCTGACGCGCTCGAGTATTTCGAGTTATCGATTTTTTTTACTAATCCGATCGGTTATTCGAGACGCACCCACCAGTGTAGAGGGCCTATATTTGGTGGAGGTACTCAACATGGTGCAAGGTTCCTCCTTATGTTCATCTGACGCGCTTTAGCAAATCCACAAATCCCCTCTTGGGCGCCCGTACTATTACGTGTGATCAGTGTGAAGATACGTGGACAAAGATAAGCAATAATGTGTTAACCCACACTGGAGAAATTTTGCGTTACAAATCGTGTTTTAAAATTATAGCGCCATTTTTGTGTCTACATTTTTTTATGTTCATCATATTGTTGGTATTATTTAAACAATGTAATAAGGCAAGCAGTTATAGAACGTTTTTTTAATAATAATTAAAAAAAAAAACGTTCTATAACTGTCAATAAAGCGTTCTGTATTAATAACTTAATTTTGTGGGTTAACATGTTATTGCATATCGCCGTCCAAGTATACAGTTACCTACTACCTACTTATATTCAACTTTAGGTGGTTTATTGGTAACTAGCTGTCTACAAGTTATTCAAAGAAGGCAAAAACGAATGTTTCGATCTTTTTGTAGTAGGTAGGTAGGTAGGTAGTTAGTTACCTAATTTGTTTTTTCTTTTTTTGTAATCTTTGATAAAAATATTTTAAACTATGACGTTGTTAATATTGTGTGTTCAGTGTTATGGAGTAGAAGAGACTTTCATAAAACGTATGTACTTAGATATTTAATATTGGTTATTACGCATATCCATAAATGTGAGAGAAATAAACAGGGGGTGTTAAGACCGATAATAAATTAAAAGTAAAAAATATATATCTGTCTAGTAAATAAAGATACAATATTATCGTAGATATTAAAGGATATATCAATAAGTACCAATCTATATCACGAATACAACGTACCTATTCCTACCTACCTAATTGTTTTTTAAAAGGGAAACTACTTAAGTAATTAATCAATCACAAAACCGCTATTTTTCTGATTGAACTTGAAATATGATAGCAACAAAAGTTACATAATTGCCCCGCTGGGAATCATATCTGTCTTAGTTACAATATGCGCAACTTAGATCTGAGACGCGCAATAACTTTTTATCCAAAAAGCTGTTGAGTCTTCCTTGTAAAATTTATTTATATCTTGGAGACAGTTTATTACGTGATTGGTGTAACTACGCTTATAGAATTTAAGAGTTAAATAATTAACTATAATGATTAACTATTGAAAAATATATTTAGTATAATATCTTTAGTAGATACCTAATATACTTTTCTAAAAAAATCTATCATATATTACCTATAGACCTTATCTGCCTACTCCAGAAATGACCATATATTTAGGATTTTTTTAAAAACTTGCTTTTAAAAGTAAGTTTAAGTACACACCATAGTGTAGGTAAATACAATAAAATGTATACGCGACAACTACCTACACTTTTGACTCCTCAGACGAAATAAAATATTTCGTCTGAGATTGACTCTTGCAATTTAAAGTTTATTGACGTTACTATACCTACCTATTGGCGTAGTATATCTACTCTGAGCTATTGGTAAGCGATACTTCAACATGCAGAAAATAGAAATGATTTTTAACCGAGTTCTAAAAAGGAGGCGGTTCTATGTGCGATTGTATGTATGTTTTGTGTTCACCGATTATTCGAAGACGGTTGAACCGATTTGGAAAATTCTTTTTTTGTTTGAAAGGGTATACTCCCAATTAGGTCCCATTGCCACCAAGTCGGGTCTGATGATGGGATCTTGGAGAAATCGAGGGAACTCTTCAAAAATTATAGGCACACCTATAGCGATTCGGGTATTTTTTATAGTAAATCGTTCATTTGCTTTTGGAAGGCAAAATTTGAAGAAGTGGAACTGATGACGAAGACCACAGACAGTTATCGGAACTACTCAACAATAATACGTATATCACGGGTTCCGATTGGAGAGATTTCGAAAAAAAATTTTTTGTTTGAAAGGGGATACTCCCAAGTTGATTCCATTGTCACCAAGTCGAGATCTGATAATGGTATCCTGGAGTAATCGAAGGAACTCTTCAAAAATTATAAGTACACCCATAGCGTTTTTTTATAGTAAATCGTTTATTTGCTTTCGGAACGCAAAATTTGAAGAAGTGGAACTGATGATGAAGACCACAGATGGTCATCGGAACTACTCAATAATAGGTGTCTCACGGGTTCCGATTCGTTAACTTTAATATGGTTTCTAAACAATTTATGCTCGTCACAATGTATATGGTGAAGTGGAACTGATGGTGTGGTACTGGGAGAACTCCTCAACAATTAACGTCCCTGCATCGGGAAAAGCAATATTTTGTAAAAGGTGATGAGCAGTTGACATTAGCCTAATGTAACTTACAGAAATTACGAACTAAGTCACTTAAAAGCGAGAAATAAACAAAATTAAAAAAAAAAATTAAAACCAACTTCCAAAAACATCTTGAGCAGAACAACTCAAGTGGGCAGCAGCCGGCTTGTCACCGAATTCAAACCGATCAGTGCTAGTACAAACCAATAATAATATTACGTGTGTCTTTTGGATTAAATCGGTATTTTAGTTTTGTGTTTTGTGTTTTTAGTTTTGTGTTTTTGGAAGTCGGTTTTATCATAGTAATAATAGTATATACTTACATATAAAATGAAGTTAATTTGCCTTTCTGTCCGTCTGCAAGTTTATAGCAAAGTCAGGATGTAAGTATATTATATGTTTTGTTGGTAGATTAGGTGACATCACGTGGCATCACAATGTGCTAATAAAAAGTGGTACGGTTCGGTTTGCTCATTGAGCTAAAATCACGTGGTTTACTCGCGAGATCTATGTAGTTGCTTGGATAAGGTTTACAAAATGGCGGCTGGCCGTTGACTTCAGTCACAAATCAGTGACTTCAGTCAGTGACGAGCGCGTCACTTCTTCCATCCGTCAAACATCGAATGAAGTTAACAGTAGGTATCTCTTCATTCGTGACAAAACATCATAAAGGTGACTGCGCATGTGTATCAGTCTGTTTTATAACTGACTAGCTGTTTTCCCGCGGATTCACCCGCGATAATTTCAGAGTTCACGCGGGAATACCGCAATAAGAAGTAGGTACCCTATGATACTCAGGAACACTAGCATTCTATTGGTAAAAGAATTTTCAAAACCGGTTCTAAATCCAGAGATTACCCCCTACAACCTCACAAACTTACTTTCCTAAGACTTCGCTGTCCGGCCGACCATCCGTCTGTACAAATATATTCGTTTCTTTATTGTCACCAGAAACAAAACATACATAGAGCCAAATGCAGAACCTCCTCCTTTTCGGAAGTCGGTTAAAAATATAAAACACCTACATGGTGGGGAATACCTACAGGCAACAAGGGGCGGTCTTATTGCTTAAAAGAAATTTATTCCAGGCAACCTGTACCTGTAGTATCTAGTAACATATAGGTAACTAGAAAAATAAAATCAAAATAAAAAAGTAAAAGTTACATGTACGTCTGTCACTAGACTGTATCTCAGGGACCGTGATAGTTAAACAGTTGAAATTTTTACAGATGATGTATTTCTGTTGCCGCTATAACAACAAATACTAAAAAACAGAATAAAATAAATATTTATCACATACAACAAACGTGATGTTTTTGCTCGATATTGATAACGACAACAAGTCGACGCGACGCTTGAAATATTCACAGAATATTTAGTTAAATATTAACTTTAAAAATAAACACTTAAATTAGAAAAATATTTAAGGGGGCTCCCATACAACAGACATGATTTTTTTTTTCCGTTTTTACTCGCACATGGCCGGTTTTTTTATTATGTAACCTCATATTTGTAGGAATTGTAGGTACCTATAGGTACTTTTGTTTAGAATACGTAAGTTCAAATAAGTGGTCCCTATGTTGAAACTAGAAAATTTTTGGAAAATTTACAATATTTCACAGTTTTGTATCAAAATTAGGTACCTACTGGTATAGAATTAATTAGTAGATACATTATTTATATTTATGTAGATACCTATTAATTTTACATAATAGTATTGTGATAATTTTGTTTGTAAAGCAGCTAAAGCACAAAATAAGCTCAAATCCTGATTCTAAATTTTTAAAAGCAACTTCTCATTTTTAGGGCTCTATGAAATTGGCAAAAAACGGAACCCTTATAATTTCGTCATGTCCGTATGCCACAGGCTTCACAGCCGTTTTACTTCGAGTTGGAGACGAGGAATAAGGAAGCTGCATTCTATCATTCTATACCTATTGCAACTGAGGAAAACCAGGATGTGGCGTGTTGTCAGTTGATGTTTCAAATTGATTTTTTTGAATTACCTATAACGATGAACGTTCTTCTGCACAGTCCAATACAAAAGTGGAAACCCTTATCACTGTAAGGCGCAGGCCATGTATAAATGTCGTCGGGTGCGGACATGGCACATGCGGATTCCTATTCCATTCAAATTTCATGCAAAATGCATGAAAATAAATCACAATTTAGGCCACGCGGTATGTCGCTGCTCGGACGTGGTTATGACGCGCCATTTCCGAGTAACGACGTACCGTGTGTCAAATAGTCCAACAGGCATTTGGCTAGTTTTTAAACTAACAAAATATTGTAAAACAGTCAGGCATACAAACCTTTTATATTAGGCACAACGCAGTAGGTTATATGACAACGTACCTCGTCTCAGTCTTTAGATATCGTATCTAATTATGACTTTCTGGTGTTTTAGGAGTTTCCTCGTTAATACGAAACGAATTAAAACTAAGTATCTACTTAATATAAAATCGTAAATTGATAAGATAATAAAATTTATATATTATATTGTACTTAAGGGTTCCAATGAACACTATCCAGTTTACCCTGTAGATGGGTGTAAGTGTAATTGATGTGTATTATTTATATACTATAAACATAATTATATAGTAGATGTTTTTTAGAAATCTTAGTTTTCATAGGAAATATGATTGGTTCGTGAAATGTGTGCGACGATAATATAAAAAGGGATTTGGCATTTTGTTACCGATGTCGCAGCCGATGTCTTCTTTTATATCATTGTGAATACCAAATACGTTATAATTACGATAAACTTACGTAGGTACCTATAATAAATATTCAATGTGATATTCTGCCTACATACCTGACCTTTGATCCCGGTGTATTTCTATCTGTTTTCATCTAAATAAAACAATTTTGTGATAAAAAAAAACCTCTGTTTTTTCGTAGACTAATGGTAGGTAAGTATATAGTTTCTTTTTCCTTAGGGCACAAACACAGTGTCAAAAGTAAGGTAAGTAATGGAATCGGTTGCGACTTGCGACTTGGAGACGCCTTGAAGCAGTGATAGCACCGCTGCGTTGCGTTGGTTTGCCCATTAGCCACAGTCTAGGCGGCGGTGGCGGCAAAAACAAATGGTAGACAACATACGAAGTAGGTCACAGCTATCAGCAGCGCGAGCTGTGGCCAACTTCTTATATTGTCTACCATTTGTTTTTTTCCGCTGCTGCCGCCGCCGCCACCGCCGCCGCCGAGACTTTGGCGCCGCCCTAGTGTTTAGCGAATCTGCCTGGAACGCCCGTTTTCCGGGGAAAGTATCAAAATTGTTTAATCTTATAGGTATCACTTTACATATAAGTAAGTATTATAAACAAAATTAAAGTGTCTGTAATGTCAAAATAAGTACGTAACGGCGGTCCACAACTATGTAGTTTATCTATACTAATATTATAAAGAGGTAAAGTTTGTGAGTTTTTGTGACGTTGTAGGGGTAATCTCTGGATCTACTAAACCAATTTTGAAAATTCTTTCACTTATAATTAGCTACGATAGTCCTGAGTGACATAAGGTACTCTTTATCCCGAAATTCGCACGGGTACCTCGAAATTAATAAAATAAATAAAAGCGAAAGGTCACTGGCTACTTGACTGAACACGAAATCTCGAAACTATACTTGACCTACGAAGCTGGGCAGGTACCTTATTTTATACGTACCTAGACGTCAGCTAAGAACGGATTTTACGGAGTTCCCGTGTCAACTCCCAAATCAAGGCGAATGAAACCTCAGGAAACAGCTAGTAGGTATTAATAAACGAAAATACTAACTTTGGTTTTGTACTCTATGGCCGTGCTGGATAAAACTCACTGAATCCACCACCAAATCTATTGCGATATTTATTCGTTGCGTTTTTATAAAACGACCGCAACTAGCTGGTATTGTTGTATCCATACAACTTCTGTTTGGTGCGGATATTTAGAATGCCTAAAACAAAAAAAATTGCTGCCTTCAGAAATAATAACGAAGACATTTTTTATGCCAGCATCGCATCATTTATCACGAGCGGAGTCGTTACCAGACCCTGAATACTTATGCTTATTTAAAAATTAAAACTCAGTTTATACAAAGTTTGACGAACAAGTAACGAACTCAGCAAAAGATGGAGAACAACAACGAAACGAATATGAAAAAGTGAAATTAGTTTCAAAATATTTTTTTTTTTTGCATAAAATCTGGGTAAGTTATTCTCATTAGGGAGTTTATCATCCTCTAATGATTCAGTTATGGCGGTGGTATAAGAAATACTATGTATTGTAAGTTCTTCCTTTAATAACTTTAAAAATATACCTACGCGCGTCTGGACAGTTGGTTATAAATAAAGGTAGGTAAGTAAGTAGGTGATTAAATATAGCTAACCGCCGCACTCAGAGTCGACTTTAATGATTACTTAGTTAAGTATAGATTTTTAAAACAAAACTGTCGCAATTAGACAAGTTTATTAAATTAATGTTAATTGGCATTTAACTACTTAAGTTACATCTCATTAAATGCCAATTAAAATTAATTTACTGAACGTCTCTGATTGCGGCAGTTTTGTTTTAAAAATCTATACTTAACTAAGTAATCATTAAAGTCGACTTTGAGTGCGGCAGTTAGAGTGGATATCCAGAGTACTATTATAGTATTATATTATCTGTGTCCAGAGTAATTAACCAAGGAGATGCCAGAAACGAAATGCCGAATAAATAAGTCATTTCTAGCGGAGGAGTTAGGTAACGCGAGTCGCTTCAACGGTCACAACTTTTAAGAAAATAGGCACCCAAGTAACTCGAACTTTATCTACATAATTACATGGCCGGGCATGTGCTGGCATACTTCTGGCAGAGGCTATCGTCCGTCAATAACCTTTTCTTCGGTTAAACTTCGGCAAGTACTTAAATACCCCTTGCAAGTTTTCCTGTTAAAATTTACATAAGGGATAATAGGTAGTGAAGCGTATTTCTGAATAATTTAGAACAGCCCGACACTTATCAAATGAGCGTGTTGACTAATTTTTATTTTTAGTCCGTCTTGTAGATTATTAAAAAATATTGGACACGTATTTTTTCTTTTTTTACGTAATCAAAAAATAACAGCGATATATTGAGTTGAAATTTCGCGTGACGTCACTATTCTGACAGTTTGTATGGCGGTTTTAGCGGTTAGTGACGTCACGACCCCCTCACCCTAAACTTTAATGCGCTTTATCTCTGTATATTTTAATTTTGTTGAAAAAGCAAAAAATACGTGTCTATTGTTTTTTTTTATTTTCTAACTGGCGGACTAATTAGAATTTTTTATTTTCAAAAGTAGTCAACATCCCCATTGTAGGAAGTATTATCGGAAGCCAAAACCGTCTAATAGGTACCTACTCATGTATTCATCTAGTTACGTGAATGACCAAAAATGTGAACTTTGCAATTTATTTGCATTTTTCATACTAACAACAACAACAATAAGAGGTAAGAGAGTAAGAAAGACATTTATTTGGAAATAGAGATAAGACGGTAATCACGGGGCCGGGCTAACAACATTTTTTTTCAAATTATAAGGAAGGGCTCTTGACTTTATTCTTACTTATTAGCTTTGCTATTAGGTATAAATGCGAATGTAACGGCCGTACTCATAGTCGTTTTAATGATTACTTAATTTTAAGTAAGGATTTTAAAAACAAAAGTGCCGCATTCAGAGTTCCGTTAATTAAATTAACGTTAATTGGCATTTAAATAATTCAGTCATTTAGTTAAATGCCAATTAACATTTGGTACCTATCTATATACCTACATAAATTTAAAATTAACTTAGGTCTACTAGCTTACTTACATACAAGTTTTACCTCTTTATAATATTAGTGTAGATATATAAACATAGAAAAGTATTTACTTACCGACATGAAGTAGGACAAAAAGCTATGTCCGTTATTGTTATAACCAGTAGGTTTATCCCTTCATCAACAGAGCTAGAGCCGTTCAAAGTGCAGGCGGAATTAATTGAGCGATGGAAGCGGTCAGTTTTCTTGTCAGCGACAGCCGACAGGCAACAGCGCACACGATCGTCTATTTATAAATACAACTAGCTGGTGCCCGCGGTTTCACCCGCGTGAGTTTCGGAATTCCCGCAGGAACTCTATATATCAGGAACCTTTGCGGATAACCTGTCAAAGTAACATCACAATTGGACCAATGGTTTAGGAACGCATAGAGGACAAACATTCATTTTTACTTATAACTAGCTGTGCCCCGCGGTTTCACTCGCGTGAATTTCGGAATTTTACTCCTTAGATATAACATCAGCTAATTAGCAGTAAAAGTCTCGTCCAAATTGGTCCAACCGTTTCGGAGATCAGGAACCTTTGGGGACGCAGGCAGAATAACCTGCCAAAGTTTCATCACAATCGGACCAATGGTTTAGGAACGCATAGAGGACAACCATACAAACATTCATTTTTATTTATAAAGAAGAAGATATGAACTACCTGCCTATATCTAATACAAGGTTGAATGTTAAACGAAAGACCGTATCGATGTATACGATTCTCATCATAATATATTTACAAAAACAAAACAATTTTTTTTTACGTAAAAGAAATATTTACGAAAATTGAGTGCACAAGTTGCTGACGCGATGCCCTAAAGATCGATCAAGGCCATTTTTCTGTATTCAACTGTTTAAACCTAAGTTTTTCAGGTTTTCTCTGTGAGTTATAATTTTTTTCTTTATTTTTTTATTAAGTAAGCAAATATGCAAGCATGAATTATCTTTGGTTTGAAGTTTGAACAATCCCTTATTTAAAATTACTCTGTATAATTATGTATTACGAAATTGGGTGACATCTATCGAGCATTTACTCAAAATGTCCGTAAATGCCGGACCAAAACCCATCTCTAAATACATCTACCGATATGAAAATTATGCATTTTAAAAGTCAATAAGGTCTGAATTTGAAAAATAATTTCATAATTTAGTACAGCCAACTAATTGCAAGTACCTATACCTTTTGTTACTCGCAATTAGTGACCTGACTTCCAATAATATTTATATAGACCTAGAAAGTCATAAACAGCACCGTCGCGTCGCCCAAAGGCCTAATTCTGTTCACGCAAAACAAAAACGCACCATTACCGCCTCAATAAGGCTCTCCCCGCATACCTACATCGATATATCGATATTACTAATAATAATGTTACGGAGCTTCCGACTCCGATTCCGATAAGTCTGAACTTCCGATTGATATTAAATACACCTGCTTTGGAGGTTTTAATCTAAGGTTCGCGCACGTCGCGTGGGAACCCCCCCCCCCCCCCCCCCCAATGTGCTACTTTCGTCGTAAATAACGACAATTTATATTAACTATACGCAATACCCACTGGTAATTTACGGATAATGATTAAAAAAAGGAAACCAGGAACCCAATTTGTAATTCGCTATAATCTTCCTCTGTAAGTCTGTACCATCCCTAATTAGTACATTCACATTATGCAAATCAGCTGTCGGGACTATAACTATATGAGGGAGGAGCTTTATCGATTCAGGAGCGCGGCGGTGTGGTTTTGTGTGTTTCTTTATGTATGTAGAGTAATATGTTTCCTTTTATGCGTTTTCGCGGATGAAAAAGCCCTTCAATCAAAGGTTTTTGACGTGTGACCAAACGTGTAGCGTTACATATGGAATTGTGGTATTTAGTCAGTTTCTTCTTAGCAAATTTGATATAAAAAGTTGTTACTTACTACTTGAGTTGTCTGGTTCTTTCGCATCTTCTACTCTTGTTTCTCTTTCACCCATCCTTTTCATAATAAATCATAACTCGAAAAAATTGTGTATAAACGGAAAAGTATTACAAAACTTTATTTACGAAATAAGTTTGATTTGAAAAATAATATTAATAAATAATCAATTTTTACTCTTATGCTTACGGTAATTAGGCGACCGATCTCTGTCTCTCTTCTTTTTCTTCCCCTTTCTTTTCTTATCGATATCTCTCTTTTTATCACTCGAGTGTTTGTTTTTCTTACTCTTTTTGTGTTTTGCGTATTCGTCTGACGAATCTGAACCACTGCTTCCGTGATGGCGTACAGCTTCTTTACATTTGCGACGCTCATCATTGTCGGAGAGAGAGTTCAATGAGTCTGTACTGCTGTATTTCCTTTTCTCTTCTCCTTTCTTTCTTCTGTCATCGTTGGTGGTAGAATCTTTTTTATCGATTGCATCCATACTCTTTCCGTTGGAGAAACTTTCACTGTCTCTCTCTCGTCTTTCACTTTCATAATTTCTGCGCTCCTTGTATTCGTTACGTTTCTTACTAGAGGACGCTTCTCTATCATCTTGGGAAGAATCGATGCGTTTCGACGACTTGCCTTCATTCTTCTTGAACTCCTCGTATTGTTCAGAATCTGCAGAAAAAATTCATAATATTAGCACTTATCGATTATTTTATTTAAATACTAATGCTAAGTTCGATAAAAATAAAGTGTCATCATATTCCAGATTTTCGTGAATTTTTCATTATTTGCTTGTTAGCAGATGGCATTGTTCCAAATTCGGAATATTCGTGAGTTTTACATGGAATTAATTCGAATGTTGTGCGTATACATTGTACAAAATGATTTGAGTACACGGCAGACCGAAGACCCGCTTTATTAAAATTGGACATAGATAAGCATAGACACAGACATAGATAATAGTGTGTTTAACCCACACTGGAGAAATTTTAAGTAAATCGTGTTTTAAAATTACCAATGTAATAAGGTAAACATATACAATTAAAAAACGGTCTATAACTCTCAATAAAGCGTTCTGTATCAATAACTTTATTGTTTGGGTTAACATGTTCTTTTTCTTTTCTTTAAGGTAAACATATACAATTAAAAAACGGTCTATAACTCTCAATAAAGCGTTCTGTATCAATAACTTTATTGTTTGGGTTAACATGTTCTTTTTCTTTTCTTTCTTCTTTTTATGAACTTTCACTTAATGCATTTAGTCAGGTTTAACATGTTATTGCTTATCGGCGTCCAGTTATAACTATTAGAGCCAGCGCACACTATACGACACTCGACAGCGACAGCTTGACGACTAGACCCGACGACAGGCTGCGGCGTACAATTTTAATAATATATTTTGTTCATAGCTCCGCACTCTTGGCGTTGGAGTCGCAGAGTCGTAACGACAAGCTAGGGGAGTCGGAGCGCGCTCGTTCGCGAGAAGTCGCGGCGACAAGACGCAGAGCTCGCCGCAAAGTATGCGCAGGCACTAACTGAGGTATCAAATCGCGGCATGGTATGGCAATAACTGCACAAGTGTTGTTACCTTGTCAAATTCCCCTGTCTGTCGATTGTACGTGGGTACTAAACTGAACGACATCAGTCAAGTCTTCAGATATTAACTGATCTGTGAAATAGAAACCGCAAATATATAGTTACTATTTCTGTTACCTAATTACTACTTATAGAAAATTTAAAAAAATAACAACACTTGAACTGTATAATATTATATGTACCTACTTAATGTAACGTCTAGAATAGTCAAGGCTCCAGGCCTCAGTATCTGATTTGAATAATATATTAATTGTATCGAGATTTTTCATAAATTATTTCTGTCTGTCTGTTTGATCCGACTAATCTACAAAATGTTTGGATTTTTTGGAACTTTCACTGGCAGATAGCTGATGTTATACCTAAGGAGCAACTTAGGTTGCCATTACTAGTTTTTGAGGATCTCCGAAACTCACACGGGTGAAACCGTGGGATACAGCTAGTAAAGTATCTAGTAGCTGACCCTACAGACGTTCTCCTGTCCTGATTTCAATAAATAACATCCTGTAGACTTAGTTTGGGGGTATTTATTTAATGTCGGTATTTTCGCGGGAATTGCAAGTCAACAAGTTACTTCACTTCTCCTTACAATAACAAACAAATAAAAAAAAAAGAATTAGCGAGATTGGTCCAGCCGTTCACGCGTGACCAAGGAGAATAGGGACTCATTTTTATATATAATATATTTTTCACACCACATGCTCGACAATGCCGAATTATATGTCATGTAAACCTTACCGAAAGCAAGACATTATATCTCTTGGCTTTAGCCGGGTTATAATGTTCTATTGAATTTCATTATAACCCGCTGGTCAATAATGTGATTTTCACTTTCATAATTCTTATTGCTATGTCCATAACGTCTCATTTCGCTAAACAGAATGTGTTCTCAGCGGGCGCGGCCAACTCGATTTTCGAAGACCGAAGCCGTGGCCCACTAGATTCGCAGTGAGACGAACTTCATTTGTTTGTCAAATCGAGTAGGCCACGCCAGCTGAAAGAAGTGGCTATATAGGATCTACTAAGCCTGGTTTTTTATTGTCTCGCATTATGTGAGAAAAGTAGAGTATACACCACAGGGATAAAACTGTTTTTTTCTTGGGCGCTTGAATCCCTCACTGCACTCAGGACTCAATCTTAATTCCCTCCCTTTGGTCGGGAATTAACTTATAACACCCTCGCTGCGCTCGGGAGTTAAATTTGGAGTCCTTCGTTATGTTCAGGATTCAATGTAGCGCCCGTGACATAAAACAGTGCTTTATCCCCTTGGTGTATAATCTACTATTTAATACAGTTGCTTAAAAAGTGGCGTATTGCAAGGACGTATAGCGTTCGGGATGTGGGCTATTACCTCAGAAGAATAACTAAAGCATATTCTTCTGAGGCTATTACATACTCGAGAATTTTCTTTACCTTTTCCGAACTCGTGCGTTCTCTTTCCCAACTGTCAAAATAATGTCTATTAAAAAGAAAAAACCAACCACGAAGATTTTAGTAAAAAAAAATCATAGAAGTTTTTATGATTCATGCAAATATCTCTAAAAAGAAGCTACTAATTTGTTTTAATATCAGATTTAATGATTTGATTCAATGAGTAAGGTTAGGTTTCATTTCATTTTATCTCATTAAATTTCATTTTCATTTCATTTCAATAAAAAAATTCTACTGAAGACTTGGCTGTATGGGCATAGTTTCCTTTGCCTACCCAGAATGGGTGAAGAAAACAAAAAAATCTCTGCTTATATTCTTTTACGGTTGGCGCCATTTTCTAAAAATGTTCTTAGTTGAGTTTATTGTATTTTTATTATTTTATTAAATTGCTTCATTTTTTCGCAACTGTATTAAAAATAGTTGTTCAGTACACGTGCGGAACCGCCATTGCAAAGAGTTCCGACTGTCAACCCTCACCTTCGGCTGCGCCATTGTGTCGTGTGCATGAACGAGCCGCAGAGTCAGCTACGCCGAATCTGGGGCGAAATAGTGTAGAGCTGGCTCGTACTATACTATTATATATCGAACTCCTCCGAAGCGCCTTGACCGATTTTCATGAAATTTTTTGTATTTAATTTTTATTTTTATTTGTTGAATAAAAATTTTACTTTGGAGTTCCTGCAGGAATTGTGAATCTCACGCGGGTGCAACCAAGGGGCACAGATAGTGCAATAAAGACATAATCACAAATCTCGTGTCACAGTGTTTATTTTATCAAACTCCTCCGAAACGCCTTGACAGATTTTTACGATATTTTTTGTGTACCTACCTATATTTTGTACGTCTGAGAATAGGTCGTAGCTTTTTTTATACCCTTGGGTTACCGGAGAGGGCTATCATAAGATAGCTGCTGGATTTTTATTTTTTGGACAAAACTTTACTTCGGAGTACCTGCGGGAATTCCGAAACTCAACTGGGTGAAACCGCGGGCACAGCTTGAAAGAATTTAGTTTTACACTGTGTAGTGGGAGATTTAAATTAGTCATCATACACTACCCGGCTTTGAGTTTACGCATATTCGATTACACCTTGTGTATATTAATGTTGCTTTATTTATTTATTATAGTTTTTTACTTACTTATGACTCTGGATTCCTTGTCATACTCAGCCTTAGCGACTGGCAGCATCATGAACTCACTGAGACTGACCGTTTCTTTTTTCATTGGCATATCAACCAAGACGCGCCCATTTTCCTCGTCTAAACTGATTATCTGAAATATTTTAATGGATACTTTAAAACTGTTAACTTATTGTGTCTTGCAACACAAAATAATATTTAGGTGATCATTTTGTGCCTGTATTGTTTTGTCTATTTGAAACCGACAAATCAATAAGTTATTCATCTATACTAACAATATTATCTATATTCTAATATTATAAAGAACAAAAGTTTGTGACGTTATAGGGTACTTTTATTTCTGAATTCCCGCGGGAACTCCGGAGATTGTAAGTTTGTGAGGTTTTAGGGGGTGATCGCTGAATCTACTGAACCTATTTTGAAAATTATTTCACTTATAGGAAGCTGCAGTGATCTTAAGGGACATATGGTACTTTTTATCCCAAAATTCCCGCGGGAACTCCGAAATTACCGCGGGTGAAACCACGGGGGTCAGCTAGTAATATTTTAAAGAGCTAAATTTTGTGAGTTTGAGACGTTGTAGGGGGTCTCTGGATCTACTGAACCAATGTTGAAAACTCTTCTATTTATAGAAAGCTACAGTAGTCCTAACTGATATAGGATACTTTTTATCCCGAAATTCCCACGGGAACTCCGAAATTACCGCGAGAGAAACCGCGGGGGACAACTAGTGTTATACATAATAATATTTAATAATCCACTTTCACACACAACACACAGATCTACTTGATCCCACAGTAAGCTATATTAGCTTGTCTTGTGGAAACCAAGCAAACGTGGTATATACATACATACTAAAGAGAATTACGTATATATTATACAATAGATATAAAAATACGCCCAGACTGGAAAGTGGAACACAAAGTCCACCTCTACCGGGTATCGAACCGGAACCTCTTAATTTGCGGATAGATATGGTGACCTACTGCGCCAATCGGGTCGTTATTATGCTATTAAAATTATTCTTTCTTCTTCTTCGGTTTTTGAAATTATTTTTATTCTAACTTATTTTATTGTAATATTATTTTAGTTTAACTTTATGTAATGTAAATGTAATGGCAAATGTAATATGGGGTTTTTGGGTGCTATGGGTTGTTGTGGCCTGAAATAATAGTAGATTAACTAAGGGGATAAAGCAGTGTCTTCTGTCGCGGGTAACGATTTAAATCGCGAGCGTAACGAAGGACTCGAGGTTTACTCCCGAGCGTAGCGAGGGTGTTAAAAATTAAATCACGAGCGAAGCGAGGGATTTAAGACGAGTCCTGAGTGTAGCGAGGGATTTAAGTTCACCCAAGACTAAGACAGCTTTATCCCCTTGGAAAATACTCTACTTTTCGTACCATTTGCGAAAAAATTAACACAATAATAATATGAGATAAGCATTTATTAAAAATAATGACAATTAAAAGTAAAAGTTAAAATTCGAAACATTGGTCCAACTAACCAATCAATCAATGCTTTTTTTAAACTGTTCGTTTATTAAGAATCGCACGCGTAATTTTTTTAAAGGCAGCATTCCATTTGCAAACAGCTTTTGCCCGCGAACGCCGCATATGATTCGAAGCGTGCAAATGGTCAAATGTATGTATAATGCTTTATATACAAACTCAATGGTGTAAACACAGATGTAGTTCAGTATAAATTTCAGTAAGTATTCCTAATTTAAATCACATTCTCCCCCTAGAGGATGAATGCAATTCAGTACAATATTCTTTCCCTGTTTTTAACAAATTAAAAATGACTATTGTTATGTTCGCTTATTGTGGCATAGAATGTCACTTTTTTGAGCAAGTGGTACGAAAATGTTATTATTATTATTATTATTAAAAATAAGGTAGGTAGTGTTGATACAAATTTACAAAACGGCATTTTACCTTGCCATAATAACCACTGAATTTCCCTGTTGTAATTTTAACAAATGCATTTTTGACAATAGACAAGCTCTCATCTGTATTTTTGGATGTACTTTTCTTTTGATTATCTTTGATCACTTTATCAGCACCTAGTCCAAGGCCTTTTGGACGCAACTGTGGTTCTTTGTATTTAGATCTGAAAATCAAATAATATCATAAAATTAAAATAAGTTAATTTGTTTTAACAGCACTTCTTACAGTTTGATAAAAATACTAATTGTGTGAAAGAGTTAGAATGTACTACGAATGTACTATGAATGTATTGGGATTAAAGTACCCTTTATCCTATTCTGTACCCCTGACAACATGTAATATTCAAAATTTAAGGCAGTTTTATCCGCGTAAATTTAGAAGTTCCTTCGGGAATTCCGGGATAAAAAGTGTCCTATTCAAAATTTCGTGATGATCGGTTAAGCCTTTAAGACGTATAGGCGTAACAGACAAACAGACAGACATACAGACGTAGATACTTTCGCATTTATACTATAATAGCTGTCCCCCGTGGTTTCATCTGCGGGAATTCCAGGATAATAATAATAATAATAAACTCTTTATTGAACACCACTTAAAATCACCTCTTTAATCACTCTATCTATTAAAAAACCGCATCAAAATCCGTTGCGTAATTTTAAAGATCTGACCATAGGTACATGGGGACAGACAGACAGCAGGAAGCGCCTTTCGTTTTATACTATGTAGTGACTAGTATTGGTAGGGATTAGTAGGGATTCTGAGGTTTGCTTCAGTTTATTATGCACATAGTAAGCAAACAAGCTTTGACACTTACTGATCCTTGCCTGGCTGCCATCCCATGCCACGGAGCATGGCCAATCCAAAATCTTGAACTGGAACTGCTTCATAGTCATCCAATGTTGACTGAAACCGAATTGAGAAAAATAGGTATTCAATTAATGCTGCACATAACTTGTATCTCTTGTGTTTTTTTAATTTTACTTCAATATCAACATCATACATTATTCAACCAGATGGTCATTGCAGTTTCACTTAAATAAATTTTAGGATTTCCTAGGAGAACTCTTTGAACCAAGATGTAGAAAATCATGTGTTAATTCAGGACAAATTCATGAAAAACGTGTGCCAAATTTGATTCAATTTAAATATACTTTGTTGCCCCCAAAAACACATCAAGAAGTTCATCAAATGGACTCTGTTTGTCTGTCTATTATACTTTTATGCCTTAATGCCGCAACTGATAATCATGAAATATATATAATATATAATAGGTATTATGTCCATTAAAACACTAGATTTAGGTAAATCATGTTTATTGTGCTGAGTAGCAAAACTAAAAGTGATCTGTCAAAACTATTATATCTACCCTCCTTAGTTTCACTTTTTCTATAGAAGAAGTTAACAAGCCTACCCTACATTTACATACATGACATACCTCCCCCTATAGTAAGTACTAAGTATGTACTTACTATATTCTAAGTTACACATAATAACATAAAATGTTTCTGTCATTATAATCCTCCACTAAGATCTTATACACTATTACACTTTAATACTTTGACAGAGTTTTAATAAACAAAACATAAATAAACTTCTAATAATAATACTCATAAGTTTTATCCTAATTTTACAGAATGTAATCACAGCTATAATTATTATCCGTAGAACTGCCAGGTCTTGTGTAAGGTGACTGAGGGTGTAATCTAGGCCTGTTCTTAATTTTACCCCCTGAGCATAGTGGTTCTGAACCTGAGATTACCACCTCAGCTTCATGGGGAATTCCTAACATTTCAGCCCAATGGTCCGAGCTGGGTATTTCAATTATTTTGTCATTGTTATTTTGATTGTGTTCTTCCAGCTCAAACTCATTCTGGTTACTGATACACCTGTTGTCATCACTCTTTTGTCCTTCACCCGTACTTTCTTTTTCTATCTCTGTGTCTTTAGTTTTAATCAACTGATCAATATGCTTCTTTACAACTGTTCCTTGCTCAGTTTCAACTCTGTAGCTGGATGGCCCCTCTTTTTCTACAACTGTGCCTGGCAACCACTTTGACCCTCTGTTATAGTTTCTGTACATGACTTTTTGCCCAACCGTGGTTTCTCTGTGTTTTCTTTGCTCATTGTTAGCAATTTGCTCCTCTCTTTTTCGATGTCTTATACTATCTGGATGTAGAGTGTCCAATAGAGTCCTTAATTTTCTATTCATGAGTAATTCTGAAGGACTTCTTTTAGTTGTAGTACATGGTGTCACTCGTAACCCTAATAGCATATTTGCCATTTTAATATCCCACGAAACACCATCCATTTTGCGCAACTTATCTTTAACGGTTTGCACCATTCTCTCTGCTAATCCGTTGGTGGCCGGATGGTACGGCGCCGTCGTGACGTGACGTATCTTGTTGGCATCCAGAAATGCTTCTGTTTCGGCCGATACAAAGGATGTACCGTTGTCCGATACCAATGTTTCACAAAGTCCATGTGTTGCGAATAATATCCGCAAATGTCGTATTACAGTCTCCGAATTTATGTTGTGCACGATGAAAACTTCAGGCCATTTAGAGTATGCGTCAACCACTATCAAGAAATTTTTATTACAGTAGGGACCAGCAAAGTCGACGTGAATTCTGGACCACGGCCTGGCAGGTGTCACCCACTCGTGGCTTGTTTTAGGAGGCATGTGCCGATTTTCTAAACATCTCTTACAACCGTTTGATAGTGTCTCAATATCCTCGTTTAAGTGTGGCCACCAAACATAACTTCTAGCCAAAGCTTTAGTGTGCACAATACCGCTATGTGTTTTGTGTAATACACTGAGTATAGCGGTGCGCAGGGGTGGTGGCACCACAACGCGGCTCCCTAACAGCACGCAGCCATCCTGCTGGGATAGTTCAGAGCGATGCAACCAGTAAGTACGAAGTTCACCATCTTGAACTTTGGCGGGCCAACCGCGCTGTAAGCAATATATGACTCGAGAAAGTATTTTATCTTTCTCCGTCTCGCGTGCAATTCTCTCGACATCGTATGGAAAGTCTTCAGGAGTCTCAGCCATCAATAGAATATCAGAAAGTTTTTCCTCAGGTGCTTCCGGAACGGGCTGAGGCCAGCGACTCAAGCCATCAGCGTTGCCTATCTGAGGTCCTGGTTTATACATAATGTCGTAAGAGTGTGATGTTAGAACTAAGGCTATCCTTGTCAATCGAGGTGACAAGACTCCTGGCATCGGCCGTTTAGGATCGAAGATACCCAGCAAGGGCTTATGGTCTGTGACAATCGTAAAAGATCTGCCCATAAGATAATTGTGAAATTTTTGAATGCCAAAAGAAATTGCTGTAGCTTCTTTGTCTAGTTGAGAGTAACGTCGTTCATGAGTGTGTAGCGTTCTTGAGGCCATCGCTATTGGCTTTTCTTCTTCGCCTTCCACGTGTGCCAACACCGCCCCGACACCGTACTCCGAACTATCACATGTGAGTACAAGCGGTTTCTTCAAATCATAATAAACAAGTGTTAAGTCAAAAGATAACAAGTTTTTGGCTTTATGGAATGCGTATTGTTCGCATTGCGTCCAACGCCACGTCTGGCCCTTGTCTAAAAGTCTATGTAATGGTTCGAGTACAGTCGCCTTGTGAGGTATGAACCTTTCGTAAAAGTTATATAAACCGAGGAACGCTTGTAACTCCTGAACGTTCTTCGGTGCTGGTGTCTTTACTATAGACTCAATTTTACTAGGTGCGGGATGAATGCCCTCAGCGTCGATTAAGAATCCCAGAAATTCAACTTTTTCCTTAGCTAACCTGCACTTGGTTCTGTTGAGTCTAAGGCCGGCTTTCTGTATGCGGCCCAGCACGACATCTAAGCGCTGCATCATCTCTGTCATTGTGCTGCCGCTGATTATAATATCGTCGATCAGGACTGCGACACCTTGGATTCCTGCTAATAAAGATGTCATTAATCTTTGAAAAATGCCCGGGCAAGCCTTGACACCGAAAGCCAACCTATGAACTGAATATAGGCCTTTGCAAGTATTCAATGTGAGCAGCTTGGCCGTATCATCATCGACGACCACCTGCGTGTAAGCCCGATCTAAATCCAGGGTCGTAAAATATCTTCCACCGGCGATAACAGCGAAAACTTCATTCGCACTCGGCATAGGATACGTATCTGGCTCGGTAGCCATGTTGACAGTGCTCCGATAGTCACCGCACAAACGAATGTCTCCGTTCTTCTTCACGATGGGCACGACAGGTGTCGCCCAGTCGCAGAACGCCGTCGGGCGCAGCACGCCCTCCCCCACGAGTCGGTCTATCTCGCGTTCGACTCGCTCCTTGATCGCGTACGGCACCGGGCGCGCCTTAAGAAATCTGGGCGTAGCATCCGATTTCAAATGTATGGTGACCGGCCTCCCTCGGTAGGTACCTAGGCCTTCTTTAAAAACTTCGCTGTATTTCTGAATGACGTCATTCATTTTCGAATTGTCTGCATTAGAAATGAAATTAATTCTAACGGTAATGTTTAACGGTGCCAGCCAGTCTCGACCTAATAAATTAGGTCCGTCTCCTTTCGCAACGATGACGCTTAAATCTTGCACGATTCCATTGTAGCGCACTCGTAGCGCGGCCCGGCCGAGCAGCGCGACGGGCGCGTCGGTCCACGTGCGCAGGGCGAGGGGCGCGCGCTGCAGCTCGAGCGGGCGGCGGCGGCGCGCGCGGACGGCGCGCCACGTGCGCTCGTTCACCAGCGAGAAGCTCGCGCCCGTGTCCACCTGCATCGTCACCGGCGTGTCCTCCAGCGTCACCTGCACCTCGTACGGTGGGACGCGCGTGTCGCCCGCCATGCTGTACACGCCGTTCAGGTTGCCTTGCGACTCGTCGTCGGCGAAGTTAACGTTTTGTTTGGTTTGCTTTTTCTTAGCAATACAAATTTTTTCGACGTGCCCCCTTTTCTTACAATATCGGCACACCGCGTTGAGGAAACGGCATTCTCCCCCGTGTCGGTCGCCGCAACGGTAACAGAGTCGATAGTTCGCCCTGTGTTGTACGGCGTTGATGTCCATCGGCTCGGGCGCCCCGGACCCCGCGGCGGCGGCGTCGCCCGACGTGTCGGCGGCGGCGGCGCCCTGCATCAAACGGACGTCCATCCCCGCGCTCTCCGAAGACAACATCGCGTCGACGACCTCTTTATACGTCAAATTGTCACGTTTTAATAAGTCGTACTTCAATTTACGGTCGGTCATGCCGCACACCAATCTATCACGCAACATACGCTCCAAGTCTACAAAGTTGCAGTGTGAGCTTATTTTCCTTAGTTGCGCTATAAATTCTGATGCTTTCTCGCCTTGATTTTGATTGCGATTGTAAAATTTGTGAGACATTGATATCTCGTTAGGTTTCGGACTATAATGTTTTGTTAGAATGGATTCGATCTCTAAAAATGTCACATCATTGCACTTTTTAGGTGTAATTAATGCTATTACTGTTTCAAACACTTGAGCACCGCAAACTGTATAAAAATTAGCACGTTTCACACTATCCGACTCGATACCATTTGCTTCAAAGCAAAAATTTAGTCTATTTATGTAAGTGTCCCAATCGTCCGTTTGTGGGTTAAACTCACTAAATTTCACTGATTTCCGATCCATTTTTACGAAAATTTAACTCGTCGCCACTATTATGTCCATTAAAACACTAGATTTAGGTAAATCATGTTTATTGTGCTGAGTAGCAAAACTAAAAGTGATCTGTCAAAACTATTATATCTACCCTCCTTAGTTTCACTTTTTCTATAGAAGAAGTTAACAAGCCTACCCTACATTTACATACATGACAATAGGGTTATATATATAATATATAATAGGGTTATATATATAATATATAATAGGGTTATATATATAATATATAATAGGGTACTTTTTATGCTGGATTTCCTGAGGGAACTCCAAAATAAACATTGGTATAATCTCATGAAATTTTGCAGATATGTCAGGGGTAAGAAAAGGATATGGGGTACTTTGTCTCTCGGAATTCCTACAGGATCTCTGAAATTACTGTGTGTGAAAAACTAGTTAACAATAAAAGGGACCAAATAAAATGTAAGGAAATATTTCCAAGGCAACCTTAAAGTGATAAGCGAGTTGTACAAAGAAACACACCCAAATCTTTTCACTGATTTATATCTGATTCAATGACAAATACCCAAAGTTTCACATTTGTAATACATATTATTAGTAAGTAAAATAGGATATTATTACAACTACCATAATTACCTCTTTTTGTCCATCTAATGGCAGTTTATCAGCGGGTACAGATATTGCATACTGTGGTGTTTCCACTTCAATTTTTTTCTTAGATTCTTCCAACAGTTCCCTAGTGGCTCTTTGTTCCAAGGTTTCATTTTCAGGTATTGGTTCTGCTGTGAGATTTTTAGGCTTTTCTTCAGCATCAGGCTGGGATACCGCACTCTCTACTTCCTCAGCAATTTGCTTCATCCTTTCAGCAGTTTGTAGTGTGTTAGGCTTCACTGGTATTATTAATGGAGTCTTCTCTATAACAGCTTCACCACTGTGATAAATAAGATTAAAATTAGTACAAAGTTATTGCTTTCATGCTGCAAAAACCCTGCCCAAAAACCCACATAAACACCTTTATGATAACAGAAAAGTTGCAGCTTGGAATAGGCTACCAGAAGAATTAGTCTGAGCAGCTAATTTGATGCATGTATTACTTTTAAGAAATTTTGTGATGCCAATTAAAGTTATGTCTTATGTCTAAGATTAGATATTTAAAACAATTAAAATATGAAATAATATTTATTTATTTAATCCTTTATTGCACATAAAATAACAATATTAAAGTACCTAAAGAAAAAGGAAAAAGCAAATGGCGGTTTTATCGCATAGTTGCGATCTCTTCCAGGTTTTTGAAAAGACAAACAAAATTGCAATGAAATGCCAATTATGTGAAAAGACAAACAAAAATACATAGACACGGGTGGTTGGGCAAAGCGTTCCATATAATCTTAATATATATAAATCACGTGTCATGTTGTTTGTCTGCTATGAAATCCGAAACTACTGAATCGATCATGGTGAAATTTGGTCACTATGTTGTATTTGATCCAACTTAAGAGATAGGATAGTTTTTATCCCGGAATTCCTGCAGGAACTCCGAAATTACCGCGGATGAAATCGCAGGGGACAGCTAGTTATACTATATAAATACATAAACCACACAATACATGCATAGTAAATCAGTTGCCTCAGCTACCTTTCTGAATCTATACTAATATTATAAAGACGTAAAAATTGTGAGTTTGTGATGTTGTAGTGGGTAGGTAATCTCTGGAGCTACTAAATCAATTTTGATTTTTTTTTCATTTATATTATAGGAAGCTTTGGTAGTCACGAGTGACATAGGGTACTTTTTATCCTGAAATTCCCACAGGAACTCCAAAATAACAGCGGCTGAAACTGCAGGATACAGCTAGTCTAGACATAAGTATAAAAAAATTGAAGTGTATGTTTGTAATTGTAAATTTCAATTTCAATTTTCAAATTAACAGCTTTTTACTTAATGCATACAAAATTATATACAGTACTAACATCAAAAAATCTATTTTTAAAATTTGTCTGTCTCTGTCTGTCTGTCTGTTTGTTCCGGGTAATCTCTGAAACGGCTGGACCGATTTTAACGGGACTTTCACTGTTATGATAATGTTATAAGGAGTAACTTAGGTAACTTTTTATCCTGGAATTCCCGCGGGATCTCTGAAATTAACGCGGGTGAAACTGCGGGGCACAGTTAGTATATGATAAATAGCTGAAGTAACATTAGAAATGATGGGTATGAATTTTCTTCTTCAAAATAATGATTGGTTACACTCAAAACAATTTTTTTGGTGGCAACTTCTGAGTTGCAAACTTGCAATCTCTCTGATGCTTTGGAAAGTTCAATTTGGATAGGTAGGTACCAAGTAGGTTAGGTATTTGGTTAATAATATACAATTTATATAATTTTAGATCAAATATAAGCACTTACCCAACCACTTTAATAGACTTTTCTTCGAGACATTCAATAAACTGTTTCTCCTCTTCAACAATCGGCTTTTCCACTTTTTTGGTTTTCATAAAACTAAATGATATCTTTTTGCCCTCCATTCTATTCTTACAGGATTTTAAACTGTTACCTACTTGTAAAAATTAAAATCCACAGGAAAACATATCTAACTTACGAGGTTTAACAGTTAACTCTCAGATTAACTAGACATATAGTTAACTGTGATTATTTGCTCAGTGGTCTAACTTTGGGATTGGGATAATATAATAGTAGGGATGTCAAAAAATAATCGCTTATTAAAATAATCGATTAAAAATCGATTTTAATAAATGATTTTTTTTAATGAATAATCGATTAATAATCGATTTTTTTTTATAATCGTTCAATCGATTTTTATCCCGGAATTCCCATGGGAAGTCCGAAATTAACGCGGGTGAATTTGCATTGAATTTGCATACTATACTTTATAAGGGTTACAGAAAACAATGTTGGGTACTTTTATCCCAGAATTCCCGCGGGATCTCCGAAATAACGCGGGTGAAATCACAGGGAACAGTTTGTATCTATAATAGTAAATCATTTTAGTTACAAACTGTCTTATCTCCTTATTTCCTGAACTACAGTTTGAACTTTCCAGAATCTTCAAGACGGTTTTATAACGTTTCGGAATATTCCAGATAATTTTCAAACATTTCAGAATATTTTCGATTAGCGGTATACACGAACAAAACACTGCACAGACTTTTAAAATTAAGATTGAATTATTTATTGATATTAATAATATTCCCGACACTCAGAAAAATCATGCCTAAAGCGTGTGGCGCTAGGGGTAAATTTAGGCTACAAAATCGATTTTTATGTACAACTAGCTGTGCCCCGCGGTTTCACCCGCGTGAGTTTCGGGATTCCCGCAGGAACTCCAATGCAGTCTAATGTACTCCTTATAACAACAGCTAATTAGCAGTGAAAGTCCCGTCAATATCGGTCCAACCGTTTCGGAGATTCACCCGCGTGAGTTTCGGAATTCCCGCAGGAACTCCAAACTTCTTTTATATAAACCTTGTCCTGACAATAACGAACACAAAAAAAAATCAATTTTCCAATTTGGTGCAGTCGTTTGTAAGTTATGCGCTTACCAACACATTTGGCGATTCATTTTTATTATATAGATGTCACATCCCTGTGTTTTTTTTTACTTTAAAACTCCGTTATTTGTAAACCGATTTGGAAATTCTTTTTTTATTGGAAAGGGTATACTTCGCAGGAACACTGGAAATGGCCTATTTATAATCAGGTTAGGATTTAATGATCAGAATAATTTTATATTTTAGTCGATTGAAGCTTTTAAAAAGTTTGTATTCATATTTAAAATTTTATTTGATTTCTATCGTCATAAATTGTTAATATTATTCTCAGAGTTTTATTACTAAAAGCATGCATATTATTGCATATTATTAAATATACAGATAGATTTTCATTATAAAAAAATTTAAATCGATTAATCAAAAATAGATTATTTTTAAAGAGAGAAAAATCGATTAAAATAAAAATCGATGTCACATCCCTAGATAATAGTTTTTTTTTGTTATGGCATCGCGCGGTTTGCGCATTTTGCCAGTTTCAAGGTAGGGAAACCATGATAAACATGAAAAGGATGCGGATTCGGAATTTTGGATAGGATCAGGAGACTGTAGGTTATTTTGGTTTACACAGGTAATCATAAATATTATTATATATACAGATAGATTATATCTTAATATCGCTGGAAATCAGGAAAGATAAAGATATAGAGTATAAACAACTATAGACTTTTTAGGTTTTCGTAGGTAGGTAGGTAGGTAGGTACCTGCTACCTATTGCTCAGTATTCTTCTGAGACCTATTGGAAGCAATTACGTCAATTTTATTTTTTTTAGGAAACATTTACCTCTTTCAGAGAAGGCAAAAGAAAGTAAGTGCATACAGTCAACACATATTTTCCTTTTTCTGAAGTTTATTACTTTAAAATGCATCGGTAAGATGCATTTCGATTCTTAACTGAAACTTTTATGTAACTCGACATAGTTCAACCTTAATTTCGATTTTGCATATTGAAGTTATCAGTCTGTCAGTGTCACCTGACTCTGTCAATACGACAGTGACATCTCTATCACAGATTAATAAGGCGTAATTTTGAACTAGAGACGTCATTTCGCGTTTCAGCGGTAAATTCAAAAGTAGGAACTTTGAAACGCTCTATTTAATTAATTTATGCATATATTTTTTTCTTTTTGTTGCTTTGTTTAAGTGGGCCACATATCTTTAAAATAAACTGGAAAAAAAAATCATGCAAGTACCCTATTGACAGTAGGTATTATCGATTATATTCACCAATCGATCGATTCTTTACTGGAACCAGGAACTTTTGGAAGTTAATTCGACACAGTTCAACCTTATTTTTGTTTTTGGATATTGAAGTTATCTGTCTGTCAGTGTCACATGACCCTACGACAGTCACATTTCTATCACAGATTAATAAGGCGTAATTTTTAACTAACTAGAATAATTAAATCAACAATATATTTGCGTATCACTACTGACCTAAATAATAGTACAGTAATAATAGTACAGTATTGCATTGTTATTTTAATGTGTAGTTACTTAGTCTTGTTGTGACGTGTTATAGATATAGATAACAAAAGTTATATTTGGATATAATTTAAAACAAAATTTTGTTTTAATCTACGCGTAGGTACTTACCTATTTTTTAGTAGGTAAAAAGTAAAATAGAAAAAAAATGTGCAGGACTGGACGTGAGACGCCAGTCGAGCTGCCCCAGGGACAGAAAGCAAACGAAATGAAATATTTTCCGACAATATCGACATATATTGAACCCGGGCTAATAATATAGCTTTGTGAGCCAGCTGCGATTTATTTGCTATAGAAAAAAGGGACAATAAATTTTATATTGTCTACATGTCTATCTTTTTTTTTAATAAACGATTGTTCCGGCGGCGCCTTTTCCAACGTACCCATACTTGAAGGATCGGTTTTTTCTGATCATCTGTGTTTATTTTTTTACGTGTCTACTTTTATAAAACACAGTAAGTAACGTAAGTACCTACGTTAAGTAGGTATATTCAGAAAAAATGTCACCAAAAATAATTATGAAACCACGGTAACAGTGAAACTTTATATTACATTATAGACATTTAACTAAAGTTTTTTGGACTCACTAGCTGTGTTGTTGTTTACCAAAAGCAAATAAAAGTTTCACTTTAATAAATAATAACAACATTTAGATACATTAAACACTGACAAAAACAAACAAAATAGCGTGGAGCACTGGCACAAATGAGTAATATAGTCTATAACTATAAATAGTCTATCAATCTATACATATATAAATATCTATATGTATATAAATAGTCTTTAAATAGTCTATACACCACACGGTCAGCTGCTGCGAACTATAGGCGCCGCCATATTGGCCTTGGCTGCTCTGACGAGCGCCTTTCACTTTATCCCTACTCCACGGCCGACCACGAAAGCAAATAAACGATTTAATATAAAAAAATACAAAAATCGCTATAGGTGTACCCATAATTTTTGAAGAGTTTCCTCGATTACTCCAAGATCCCATCATCAGATCTCGACTTGGTGACCATGAAATAAATTTGGGAATATCCCCTTTCAAAAAAAAAAACAATTTTTGAGTAGTCCCGATGACCATCTGTGGTCTTCATCATCAGTTCCACTTCTTCAAATTTTGCTTTCCAAAAGCAAATGAAAGATTTACTATAAAAATACCCAAATCGCTAAAGGTGTGCCTATAATTTTTAAAGAGTTCGCTCGATTTCTCCAATATCCCATCATCAGATCTCGACTTGGTGGCAATGGGACCTAATTGGGAGTATATCCTTTCAAACAAAAAAAGAATTTTCCAAATCGGTCAAGCCGTCTTCGAGTAATCGGTGAACATAGAAAAAAAAAATATACGTACAATCGAACATAGAACCTTAGATGACTATTTGTAGACTTGTAGATAAGTAGGTTTTAGGTTGCGCCGCAAAAGCTCAGTCTCGTAGAGCCTTGTAGAGTTCCACAAAGTTTACTAACGTAGAGGCTTGTAGTATAGGCATGTTATCCTTTTTTTTACATAGTATTAAATAGTCGCTTACCGCTGTCTGTAGGTCCCTATGTAGGTATGCTATCTTTAAAGCTAGGCAACAGATTTTCATGCGGTTTTCACCAATAGATAGTGTTTCATGAGGAAGGTTTATTTCTATATTTTATCCTGAAATTACCGCGGGTGAAACCGCGGAGAACAGCTAGTATATACATACTAAGGTTACAGGCATCTATGTATTATAGTAAAAATAACGTAACCTAAAGAAAATATTAATTAGTTAAAATTTAGGTATGAAGTTAAGGTTTCACAAATTAAAAGTAGGTAGGTTACAATAAAAAAAATTAAAAAACTTATGCGGTACGCCCCTCTTTTCAAGCGAATTACATTTTATTATCTACTGTTTGGCTGTTCAGTCTTAGTGCCCATTTACCTGGTAGGTATAACCTGTAATAAAATCCTTCATCCGTATAAAATCGCAACGAATGACGTCTATACTTACCATCTCACAGGGGAATAATTCGAGGAGAGAAGAGACGATCCCATAAACATCTATAGTGTAGATGTAGAATATTATATTTTTCTCAATTTTTCCGCTTTGATCAAAGATATATTATTATTCTGTTAATGTCTATAAATTTTTTATTACATTATATAGGTACTAGCTGTTCCTCGAAGTTTCATCCGCGTTATTTTCGGAGATTCCGCGAGAATTCCGGGGTAAAAAGTACCTACGCCATGTCCTTTTCTGTATCTAACCCTGACAACGGGTATGCAAATAGTATATTTCATTATAAGTGCGGAAAGCCTGTCATTGCAAAGAGTTCCGACATATGTCTACCCGAGCCGAGGCGCAGCCGAAGGTGAGGGTTGACAGTCGGAACTAGTTGCAATGACGGTTCCGCACGTGTACTGAACAACTATTTTTAATACAGTTGCGAAAAAAATGAAGAAATTTAATAAAATATCAAAAACACAACAAACTCAACTAAGTTCCAACTGTGATCAAGAGATGGCGCTAGTCGTATTAGTAATGCGAAACGTACGTTTCGCAATGCAAAAAAGTGTGTCAAAGTCGTGTCGCCATTTGACAGTTGGCAAAGAGAACGCACGAGTTCGGGAAAGGTAAACAAAAAGCTCGAGTATGTAATAGCCCACATCCCGAACGCTAAACGTCCCTGCAATACGCCACTTTTTGAGCAACTGTATTAAAAAGTACTTTTTCCAACGCTTTCAAAAAATATTGCTATATTTCAACCAATTTACACAAAACCTTGACAAATTTTATATTTAAACCTTCCTCAGGAATCGCTCTATCTATTGGTGAAAACCGCATTCAAATTTATTTATAAGTTTTTGAGTTTATCGCGAATAGACGCGGCGGAGGACTTCGTTTTTAACCGACTTCCCAAAAAGGAGGAGGTTCTCAATTCGACGCGTATGTTTTTTTTATAATATGCAGTGACAATGTGGTAAAAGCAACCGGCATCGTAACGTAAAGTACCAAAGAATTAGTATGCATAAGAACCGCTTTCATTTTACGCAGAGTGATGAAATTTTACGGGTGGTGAAACCTAAAACGTTTGTCACGCAATGATTTTTCTTCAATATCGAATGGAATTTTGAATAAAACTATCGTTCTATTTGTATTACCTATATCTCTATGACCTACGTAGGTACGTATTATTCAAATTGATTGCCACAGGCTAAACGTTGGAGGAGATATCGTGTGGAAACGCATAGGTATAAGAAGCAAAACGAAAGAGCGTGTGACGTTCACCCGGGTCGACGTCGTGAACTATCACCCACACACCATTAGCGTTCGGCTAAAACCACACTACAAAGAGATTCATAACTGAGCCAAGAAACTCGCTGAGTGGCAACATTATCAACTAGCTAGGCAAGTTACCAAGGTGCATCGCTTGCAGTGTGGCCAGCTGCGATAGTATGAATAAATATGTCTGTTCACTGGGATCAGTCACTGGGCGAGTAGCTTGGCTCTGAGCAGTAAGCGAAGCTCTTTGTTGTTTGGCCTTTGCCTAGTAGAGCTTGTACTAGCCTACATAAGATACATAGAGAAAAAAGACACCATTATTTTTTTCATATGGATAGGTAAAACCCTGAGTTCCTTAACCAGGGATCAAACCTGCGATACTTGGCGTAGCAGTTGGTTAACCACTGAATCAACGGTGCTATTCTAAAATTGTATTATTACAGTGGTGTTACTATTTTCTTATTTAAATCCTAGAATGACTTTCACAAAACTAATTTACAGGTCGGTACTTTGAGGCATAGGTAAAGTTTACAGTCACCTGTAATAAAGAATGTCTACGTAGAATATGCAGAGTTACTATTGAATTATTAATATTGAGCTGTTGAGCAGGAAATTGAATGCAATTATGGCAAACTTCGCTTAGTGTAGGCCCAGCGAGGTTCCACCATACTGCGTGGAGTGTCGTCCTAGGTTAATATTCCAACTGACTTATTAATATTCAAAGGTTTCCCTCGTAAATTTATGTAAATTCCATGAGATCATAAGTAGCCTAAAACTTTAGGTACCTACGTACTAGGATTTTTTTATGAAAAGTACTTACTGTACTCTGAACTCTCTGATAATTGATTAGTAGCTCAGCAAAAAGTTTTGTGTATACTTACTCATAAATCTGAGAGCTGTTATTATTGCCTTTCAACAAATTTTAATACTTATAGTAGGTATCATTGCTTTTGATAATTAATTTAGAATAGTTATAACACATTGTTAGAGTATAGTTAGGTACCTACAATGTCCAAGCAAACGGACAAACAGTTAAAAAAACAGATGTCCGAGGTTACCTATGAGGTACCTATAACGTAACCTTAAGATCTCAATTTGTTAAAAAGTTTGGAAATCCAAAGTTTGTTATATTAAAAATCAGCAAATAAACCTCTCTCTTCTCTCTTCTTTTAAAAGAATAATATTTTTATATTATTTCGTTATTTGGTCAGTCCTAGTAAAAATTATTAATATTATGCCTTCAGAAGCCTTCAGTTGGATATTTACTTATTTCGCACTCTATTATTATTTATTTTTCATTTATTGTTTATGCACAGACAAATATTAATCGGTTCAGTAGATTAAGAGATTACCCCTACAACGTCACAAACTCACAACTCACAAACTCCCAACCTCAATAATATTAGTAGGTAGACGTAGACGTATATTAGACAGCTGTATTCTGTAGTAGGTATACGTACTTTGTACAATATCAAAGACATCTTTTGTGTACTATCGCTCTGTTGTCCCCGCGCCGCTCTTTCATCGTTCAGACTTCAGCGTAACCCGAGCGTAGCGATTCCATTAAACGGGGATAAATGATTTCTACTATTATTTCTTCCATCTTCATTCAGATTAACAAAAATTCAGACAGGTTACCCTCGGTTCCCGCGAGAAAATTTTCTTAAAGCATCTAAGATGACACTTTACTTAAACTTTGAAAGTACCTAATGATAGCAATAGCAAAAATGCAAGTACGTCGAGGATCTACGACTAGACATTACAAAAAATATTATAAGTACTTAATTATTTTGAATTGCAGATATAGGTAGGTACTAAAAAATGTTTTTTTTTTTTTATATTTTACATCCTTAAAGCAAAATCTTCCTAAACACAAAAATTATTCAAAATCGTTAGACCTAAGGTTCATTAATGAATATCTTTTATTTCCTTCAATCGCGATGAAATACCTACATAAAACTAAATACCAGCATTGTGTATGAAAACTTATAGATCAATTCAATCTAAAATCCTGTGTCGGCTCTAGAGTAACATAGGCTATATTGTAATCCGAAATTCCCGCGGAAACTCCGAAATTATCACGGGTGAAACCGCGCGGGACAGCTAGTTGTACAATAAAATAGGAAAATAAAATACACAATATTATAATAAACAATGATATTTATGTGTATCTTGATATAGGTAATAAAAACATAAATATATGTAGATATAAGTAAAAAAATTGCAGGGTTTCACGAAATATATTAAGTTGTTTTTTATGATTTTCCTTCAATATAAGAAATGACGTCATCTGGCGGGGTTTATGGCTCCATAATATTATATTATTCAAAATCAGTTCCATAGTATAAAAGTTATGACAATGTTATGTTTTGGTATGTAAGCAGGTCAAGCATAAATGTCGACGCACACATTTCATTTTAAATGTCTGGTGTTTTGGCGTACGTGCACATTCTACTTTTGGAATTACTTATGTACACACTCTCAGACCAAATAAAAACTAAATACATAACGTCTCGAACACGAAGTGAAGTCGGTTGCGTAAACATGTGGTGCTTAGGAAACTGCCACAACGGTTCCCAGGTATGGTGTCTTTTTTTTGTAAGTGTGTGCGTTTTTCTGTGTACGTGCACGGCGTGGTGTCTTTTTCCGGCTTCACTTGTTTGTTCTACGCGTTCCGTCTTTAGTTTTTATTTGGTCTGAGTACACACTCTAGTACCAACGTACAAATGACGTATACTTCCATTATTTAATTCAAAACCTACACGAAAATTTTTATTTTTTAAACTTTATGTTAGTTTATACTCTCAACTAGCTGTCCCCCGCGGTTTTACCCGCGGTATTTTCGGAGTTCCCGTGGGAATTTCGGGATAAAAAGTCACTACTCTATTCACTCAGGACGACCGTAGCTCCCTATAAGTGAAAGAATTTTTAAAATCGGTTCAAATTTACCTCTTTATAATATAGTAAGTGTATAAGTAGGTAGATATATTATTACTCTGAAATATTATCTAGTATGGATTAAATGCCTTTTCACACGTACCGGTTGCCGGGTAGCCGGCGCCGGTTACCCGATGGTGAAGTGTATGGGCATGGTACATAGCTTTCACTACATACTAAACTATAGAACGAGACTGTACGCTTGTCGGCTCTCTAGCCGATACTGCCGGCATCAACCGGGACATGTGAAAGCTTATTTGACACCGGGTATCCGGCGCCGGCTACCCGGCAACCGGTACGTGTGAAAAGGCACTAAGGCGTTTTGTACCTACCTTTTAAAATAATTGTTTTTATTCTGAATTGTGTTTAATGTTTTTTTTATCAATATGTAAACTAATTTAAATTGTTACTCAATGGAGATCTGAAATAAAAAATACAAGACAATGTTGTTATAATATGTATTTCAGTAAGTTTATTTCAGTATTGACAAGGCAATATATCAGTATCTGACGTTTGTCATTCAGTTATTATAACAAAGAGTTAGACGTAAAAACCACCAGCAGTGGACATAATGACGATAATCAGCTGTATTATCGTTACAATGTAATATTTATATCGCTAAAGACACATGAAGATTAGATTTCATTCGAAATTTAGACAGAGTAATATGGTTCGACCACACGTTCAATTTCATGACTGTTGAGCTGAATGCTGTTCTGCCTATTAACTTTTTGCTATCTGACTGCTTCTTTCTTGAATCGGTATAATAATATGTAGTAAGTAAATCCACTTGAATATTTGCCACATTGTTTTCAAATAGGTACTTATACCTACCTCCTACTTCACAGTCAGCTAAAATGTTGAAAAGCAAATGTAATCACGCAGATTAGTGACTGGTGCGGACGACACTTATGATGATTCATTGACAAAGTTTTCCGACTGTCCGCCATTAGCGCTCAACAAATTTCCGAAATATTGTCACAAATTTTATATGAAATCTCTAATGGAAATTTCTTTAGATGTATAGGTATGTAGGAAATTGTTGTAACAATTAAATAAATGTATGCAACCCTCACGAAACGACATGATAATCATTTCAAATTAATCAGTAAGTCCATACCTATTAGAATGGGAGCTGTCTGTGTTATTCACATGGGTTTTCATCATAACTAGTATTATAAGTGTGAAACTGAGTGCGTTTGTTTGTTTGTTACGCTTTCACAGCTTAACAGCTTAATCGATCACCAAGAAGTTTTGCATACACGTTATCAGAGGTACAGAGAAGGACATGGGGTACTTTTATCCCAGAATTCCCACGGGAACTCCAAAATTACCGCGGGTGAAACAGCTAGTTTGTTCATAATTTATCATCTCTTCCTCGGTGCTTCTATTCGTAGTTGGTCTGGTGAGCGGAAAATACTATATATGGTGAAAAGCGAAAAATTTAAGTTTTACCCATAGTAATCTTTAGAAAGATCGGTTCTGTCGTGTCGGTTTACCAAATCGTCGGCCCATCATAAGGAAGATCTTTCCACTCCTCTCCTGATGCTAAGAAGTTGCTAAACTAAAATTCCAATACTGTGTTATTGTATATATATTATGCACTAGCTGTGCCCCGCGGTTTCACCCGCATGAAACGTTTTTGTATGACAACTTTTTTCCCAACATCCGATTTAAATGAAATAAAGCCTATATGGAGCTCCAGGTTGAGCTTAATCTACCTGTGAAAACCGCATGAAAATCTGTTCAGTAGGTTCGGAGATTATCGCGAACAGACAGAAACAGCGATGATAGCTCAGTGGTTGGTGCGTTCGGATCAAACGCCGCAAGGCGTAGGTTCAAACCCTAACAATGAGCTTGAGTTGTCGGTGAAGGATAACATCGTGAGGAAACCATAGCATGGTGGTAGGGCACTGTCTAGTGCCCGGCTGGCTAGCTACCACCTTCAAGTTGCAAATCTGTCGCCAAGCACCTGACGGTGTGTTCCGGCAGTCCCACTTGAAAGCCAGTTCCCATCCCCATTCCAGGTCGGCAACGCACCTACAAGCCTTCTGGTGTTGCAGATGTCTATGGGCGGCGGTAATCACTTACCATCAGGTGTACCACTTGCCCGTTTGCCCCCTATGACATAAAAAAAAAAAAAACACAGACAGACAGAAAATAATTTTTAAAACTCTTTTTTTGGTGTTGTTTCTCTTCTTTTATCACTCCCTGTCAAAATTTGTCAAAAATATTCAATGTACAGGATCATCAAATCAAATCATGTAAATATTTTTATTACTGCTAGACCGGTTAAAAAGTTAAGCAGAGGAAATATAAAAGACTATTGCGTGGTTAATTTGCGTGACTATTTATAGTTATCTAAAGAAGTGACACTGTCCGCCTCCCAGCAATTTCATGCCTACTCATGCCCCGCGAAAGTTTGGTGGTGAAAAATCTGTTAAAAAGTGTCACATGTACCTAGATTCTACAATTTCACAATGACAGTTGACAGTTACTGTCAGCTCGCTGTCAACTTTACGATACGAACACACGAACAACACGTGCAATCTTTAAGTACTCGTGGAAAAGTACTTGAATCAGTTTATTTGTATTGGAGAGTCCCTGACAGACAGAGTGGCTGCTGGTACTCCTACTGTATTAATTTAGCAAAATTAATTAAATTCTCTTTTAAATGAATTAATAAAACAATGAAGGTCTAGAAAACTCGTCATCGGAGGCTATTCATTGGATAAATATTTCTTATTTTGTTTCAAAAGTTTGAGAGTTGAAAGTAATTACAGTTCATCGAATCAAATTTTCAAACGTCAACTTTTGTCTTTAAATTGTTGTAAACAATGTTAAAATTTATTGTCTTCCTTATTATTAAGAGTTGAGCAAGACACTGGCAGCTAGTTACTTTTAGAACAGACTTCGGTTGATGTTGTCCTTATAGCTAGCTAGATACGTAGGGAAATACTAGTTGTTATTTGTTTACCTAATTGTAAGATTTTCCAAATAATCTGATTGAAATTTAATTAGTTATTTAATTTCGCAGTTTGTTTAGTTTATTATATTTTTTAGAACAAAAAATGTATTTACGAATGACGCTTAAATTTGTAATTAAATCTTGAAGATATGTAAAATCTACTAATTTTTAATGATAATTTTCTAGTATTGCAATATGATAAGAAAAAATGTTGAAAACCGCCAAAGTGTGTTGTTTTCGTCCCTTTTTGCTAATTTTGAGATCGAGTTTAAATTCTACAGAAATAGGTAGCATTAAAAATTGTTATCACCTTATTTTACTCACATATTCTCGTATCGATACCTTTTTAGCCTGCTCATGTCTGCCTGCTTGGGTTGTTTTGTTCACGAGACGCTCACAGCACACTTGCAATGTGGCGCAACGCGCGTTAGTCTAAGTTACCTACATTCTACCTCTTTGACTAGGCACCGACTTCGAACCGATCTGTAGGTAGCACACACCAATGATAATATTACCTACACGCATTGTCTTTTAGATAAAAGCAGTGTTTTGTTATTTTTTGCTTTTTAAGGTAGTGAATTTTTGTGTTTTTTTGTTTTTGTTTGTGTTTTTTATGACATGTGGTGTTATTAACCGGCTTCAAAAAAGGAGGAGGTTCTGTTTTTTATGTTTGTTACCTCAGAACTTTCGACTGGGTGAACCGATTTTTATACCTAATTCTTTTTTTATTTGGTTCTGACTATGGGATCTTGGAGAAATCTTCAAATATTATTGGCACACCTATAGCGATTTGAGTATTTTTTTATGAAAATTGTTCATTTTTATTTCGACAATCACCAATTGATGAAGTGGAACTGATGATGAAGACCATAGATAGCCACCGGAACTGAACTGAATAGTAAGTATTTCACAGTTTGCGATTCGATTACTCTAAAATGCTTGCTAAGCAAATTATGTGTCACAATGGATATGGCGAAGTGGAGCTGATGGTGAAGTAGCAGAAATCCTCAACAATTAACGTACCTGCATCGGGAAAAGCAATATTTTGTAAAAGGTTATGGGCTGTTGATGTTAGGCTATTGTCACTTAGATAAATTATAAACAAGCCCACTTAAAAGCGGAAAAGAACAAAATTTTAACAAAAAATTAAACCAGCTACAAAAAACTCAAAAATGCCCTAAACTAAAATGTTAAAAATAACAAAATACCGATTTCATCTAAAAGACAAAAATACGCGTAATATTATTATTGGTTTGCCACTGACCGATTTGAAGTCGGTGACAAGTCAAATAGGCAGTGGGTAGATGGGCTAAGTCAACTCCCGCCACGAGTAATATCGCGCTTATTGCCTCATAAAACACAACATGCATATTAAAAAAGGAAGCTCAAGATACTCGTAATTGCACCTTAGTCAGTGCTCACTGATCGCATTGCTTTTTAAAACAATGAGCTTTTTTATAATGTTGTCATAAATTATTATTATTCTTCAGGCTTTGTCCGAAGGGATTCCTTAAATAACACTTGTAGTACCGCGTAGTGGTTCGCCGTTCATGCACTAAATTTGAGGGTAGGAATACTAGAAGCAAAAGAAAATATCAATCTTTCCTTATAAATAGACCTACCAACCCGCTCGTGTCATTCGCTTTTTAGTGCTCGCCGCGAACGCACGTCTCGTGTCTTCCACTCGTTTCTACATTACGTCAAAACATTACGTTTATATCTAATAATATTATAATCTTGCAAAACGCAAGACCGACGATTACGAAAAATTATATAAAATTGGAGAAGAAAGTGAAATGACGCGCGACGATGTCGCAGCCGGAGTTGATCCTCGGATGGTGTTGGTTATGAAGGTTAGTAAAAATAGTGATTCAATTTTTGTCCTACACTTTATAAATAACAACAATTGAGCAATGAGCATAATTAATGACCATACATTTTCTAAGGGTTTGCGTTCTTCTCTTTGGAGTTGTTACTACCCTGGTTTTTTGGTTATGAAAAAATGTACCTACCTGGTTTTGTATTCTTAACCAAATAATCAAGTTTTTATGCTTATATACCTACCAACAATCCCTACAACTTTTTACAATGAGTAAAAACATACGAACAGCTATTCTAACTGGGTTTGCGTACCTTTCTTTGGATCTGTACTACCCGTAAAGTTAGTCTTTTTTACCAGTGTTCAAATATCTCCTTTTTATTGTGTTCATCTACGATTCTTACTGATTTGCGTACTTTTCTTTGGATCTGTACTATCCGTGAAGTTATTGTTATACGAGAGTTCACATATTTCCTTTTTATTGTATTTACCTACGGTTCTAACTGTGGGTTTGCGTACTTTTCTTTGGATCTGTACTACCCGTAAAGTTAGTATTATACCAGAGTTCACATATTTCCTTTTTTAATTGCATTAACCTATGATTTTGGGCTTGCGTATTTTTCTTTGGATCAGTACTACCCGTAAAGTTAATGTTATACCAACATATTTCCTTTTTATTGTATTTACCTACGATCCTAACTGTGGGTTTGCGTACTTTTCTTTGGATCTGTACTGCCCGTAAAGTTAGCATTATACCGGAGTTCACATATTTCCTTTTTTAATTGTATTTGCCTACAATTCTAACCGGGTTTGCGTATTTTTCTTTGGATCTGTACTACCCGTAAAGTTAGTGTTATATCAGAGTTCACATAGTTCCTTTTTCATTGTATTTACCTACAATTATAACTGGGTTTGCGTATTTTTCTTTGGATCTGTACTACCCGTAAAGTTAGTGTTATATCAGAGTTCACATAGTTCCTTTTTCATTGTATTTACCTACAATTATAACTGGGTTTGCGTATTTTTCTTTGGATCTGTACTACCCGTAAAGTTAGTAATATACCAGAGTTCACATATTTACTTTTTAATTGTATTTACCCACAATTCTAACTGGGTTTGCGTATTTTTCTTTGGATCTGTACTACCCGTAAAGTTAGTAATATACCAGAGTTTACATATTTCCTTTTAAATTTTATTTACCTACGATTCTATAACCGGGTCTGCGTACTTTTCTTTGGATCTGTACTACCCGTAAAGTTTGTATCATTCAAGAGTTCACATATTTCCTTTTTAATTGCAAGTAATAAAGCCAGTATATAATTATATATCCCAGGGCTTGCGTACTTTTCTATGGAACTGTACTACCCGCTAAATAAAAATTGTCAATTGTGGTTTGCATACTTTTCTGTGGAAATGTACTTAATACCCGGTAAATAAAAACTCTGTCAATTATGATTTGCGTACTTTTCTGTGGAACTGTACTACCTACTCACTAAATATAAATTATATCGATTACGGTTTGCGTATCTTTCTTTGGAACTGTACTGCCTGCCCGTGCTTTGTTATAGTTTTGCAAACAATACTGTGGTCTGTTTCTTAAGTAATAGCGAAAAATTGCCTATCTTAGAACCAGAATATTCAACATGCAGTTGGGTCATGAATTTGCTGAAAATACATACTGCTGTCTATAGTAGCTACTATAAGTGTCAACCATTGATATACCACACCAGTCTAGTAGTAAATCAATGGTGCCAACCAAGCAAATGGATGGACAGTTTATATCTAGAGTATTTCTTGTACCCAAGCCAAATGGCAAATTCCGCTGTATTTTAAACCTAAAATTTTTTTTTTTTTACAATTTTATAACAGCTGATTATTTTAAAATTGAAAGTCTAACTACTAACACGTGATTATTTTATTACAAAGATAGCTCTAAAGGACGCTCATTATTTTATTACCCAATGGTTAACTGTCGAGAATGCCGCAAGGCATTAAGTTCGCCATTTGTGCTATTATGTGCAAAAAGAATAAATAAATAAAATGGATCCCAATTCAAGGAAATATTTAAGATTCCAATTTGAAGTACAATTGTATGAATTTAACGTGTTACCATTTGGCTTGAGTACCGCACCGTACATTCACCAAAGTAATGAAACCAATAGTCCGTTTTTTACGCCAAGCCCGCCATAAATCGACCAATTATAATTGATCAGTCGGTTTAATTATAAAAAGTCATCTAAATAATTATTTAGATGACTGTTAGTTGTTGGAGCAGTCTTACGAGCAATACTTATAAAATACAGGCAGACTAGAAATTTAATTTCTTCTCTTGGTTCTCTAATAAATGAGCATTAAGTACGTTGTAGTACAATAAAGTTCTTTAAATAATAAATACGAGTTTCGATGATACCAAGCAAGACTTGTACCTAGGTACATTCTTGGGTTTCATATTAGATTCGAGAAAATTCCAGATCACGTTACCATCAGATAAAATTGAACGCGTTATACAAGAAATTCAAAAGGTTTTTACACTTAGAAGTTAGATTCACTGAGTTACTAGTTCCTACCTGCCCAGCTGTCGAATGCAGCTGGCTATACCTAAACAAAAAAAAAAAAAATATATATAAAATAAATAATTTGATAGGATTAAACTTTTGTGTTTACAACCTGACGATAACTATGAAAAGTATAAACGCAATGGCATGACAAACCGATTTAAAACGCAATACAAAAACCTTCTTGTAGTATCAAATAAGATACACAATACACATGATCTAGAAATATTCTCAGATGCCTCAACTACGGGGTGGGAGCCTGCATGCGATGATGAAAAGGCCAGCGGGTTGTGTAAAACTCAAGAACAAGCTCAACACATCAACTATTTAGAAATTAAGGCTGCTTATTTTGGTCTAAAAGTTTTTGTTAGGAATTCAAACTATTGTCAAATATTAATTTGTGTTGACAACACGACGGCCATCTCGTATTCATTTCATTTCCATTTCAGCCGTATGGGAGGTATCTAATCCCCTTACCTCACAGACATTACCAAACGACTATGGCAATGGTGTGAATGTCGTAAATTGTAGGTATGTTATAACGGCTTATATGTATAAGTTCGTCAGATAACACGACTGCAGATGCAGAATCGAGGCGAATACGTACTGATATTTAATGGGAATTGAGTTATCAAGAATTTGTATTGTCGTTTGGTACATTTGAAATAATTTCTTTTTTGGCAGTCACATAAATGATAAATACCTATGTCAAATAAGTTTCCTGGCATGGAAACCCAGACGCAATGACTATATTTACGCGTTTACAATTTCCAGGGTCGATTGCTATTTTTCTACGCGTTCCCTCCGTTCTTTATAATTTTAAAGCTGCTAAGAAAAATCTCTGATAAAGCTAGAGGCATTGTTATTGTGCTCCTATTGCCAACACAGGCCTGGTATCCTCTACTCTCTAGAAGTATCTTCATGTATGATTTCATAGAATTCAATTCAAATAAAACTCAATAAGAGTAAAACCCCCAAACGTTGGTACAACACCAATTTTTTGGCACGCTGCAGTTTTTAATTTTTTAACAAAAATAAGCTTATCACAAAGTAACATTTTAACAAAAAATTAATAAAAAAAAAAAAAAATAATAATAAAATAAATTATCTACTATGCTACTACGGCAACTAGTATTCGGAACCATAGGATGATTATAGTAAATTATACGATATTTTTGTGCTTACGTACGATGTGCAATGACACGTACGTCGTACCATCTTGATGTAAAATTTGATATTTTTTATACTCATACGCTAATGCTAATACATCAGCATTCAGCGCTAATGCTAATGAGTTTGTTTATTTTTATTCATAACGACGCTTTAAGCTTTAATTTCTTAGGCAATACCGGTAATTCAACATATTGTATGCCTTCTCATTGATTAGCATCTACCAATGAACAAATAAGGCGATGATAAGTTCAATATTCGATTCGATTTTGATTAATTTCGCACTTTATACGTTCGTTATATTTGTGTGTGGAAATGTTGGCGGTAAAGCAGCTAGTTATTCAGGGGTGTGAAAAATAATTTTCATATTAATAGTTTTTTTTTTATGACTTATTTTTAATAACTATAGGGTACTACTACTTGCGTACATATCAATATTACGCTATTTAAGAGACAAAACTAGAGTGTCTAAAAAGACATTAACCTAATAATTAGGTACCATAATTTATCAATATTTTGAGGTAAAATTTTTACGTACCAATGAACGAACAAGGGAATGTTATAGCTAAGGTGTTCGTTTTTCGAACATTCTGCACTATATAATAATAGGTGTGTCGAAATATTTAGTCTATTTACGATAATTATACGTCCCTGATACGATAATAAGCTGTCTCCAGGTTGCCAACACCGGACACAATAAACTCATTTGACGAGTCCGGAGTTATGTGAAAAAAGTTTAAAATTCTGTTTTTCTTTGCTGAGCAGTCGCAACACACGCTTAGCCTGGTGGCAAGGATCTATAAGAACGACGATGGTTAAAGAGAAGTATCCCCCATCTGCCATTTATGCCATTCATTATCAGAAAGTTCTCCTTAGCAGTATCTTGTTTATTTAAATGTTGGTTTCAACCTTCAATGGTGTACACTAAAACGATTAAGTATAATGATTAATACCGTGATTAGTACTGCCTAATTACTGTTGATTAGTGGTATTGTTACCACTGTTGATTAATAAAACAAAATATTTTACACAGAATCTCTAAAAGTCTACAAGTGTTATTTAAGGAATCCCTTCGGACAAAGCCTGAAGAATAATTGATGATTAAACGAACTTACCTTAAGTGAAGTTCTATCATAATTATTTGAAGGCTTTGTCCGAAGGGATTCACAACCCACCCTCCCGGCTCTACGAGCTTTACGAGCCCCAATTTCTGGGTAAAATATTTTCAGTTTTGTTGCATCTCTAAACTAAATGACACGAGCGGGTTGGTAGGTCTATTTATAAGGAAAGATTGATATTTTCTTTTGCTTCTAGTATTCCTACCCTCAAATTTAGTGCATGAACGGCGAACCACTACGCGGTACTACAAGTGTTATTTAAGGAATCCCTTCGGACAAAGCCTTCAAATAATTATGATAGAACTTCACTTAAGGTAAGTTCGTTTAATCATCAATTATTAACCATCAAGTCCATGTTCTTCTAATGATCGTTGTACTATATTGTATTTGATATTGAGATTAATACGACACTTTGGCAAATAAAATAGTTTTAAATATGTAAAATTAATCTATATACATATAGGTAAATAAAATAGCCTGTTTGTGATTCCAAATGAAAAGCTTTTCACTAAATGCTTATGAAAGTATAGGTATAATATACCTACTTTCTTAAATATTTACCTTACCTTACACAAAATAATGATTGATTGATTTTTTATGTAAGGTAGGTTCTTAAATAATTTTTTTTTTTAATTTTTTTTGTTTGTCTGTCTGTCTATCTGTCTGTTTGTCTGTTTGTTCCCGCTAATATCTGAAACAGATGGACCGATTTTACCGGATTTTTACTGGCAGGTAGCTGATGTTTTAAGGAGTAAAATAGGCTACCTTAGAAAAATATAGTTCCTGGGGGAATTCTGAAACTTACGCGGATGAACCCGCGGGGTCCAGCTAGTTGTTAATAACAATATCTTGGACACTACTTACCTACGACTGATACCATATTAATGTAATGTCATCATTTCAGATGAGAATCGTTTCACCCACCCAGAGAAGATTACACGTATTGATTTATCTCGCATCGCCCGAGCAAGTGGGGTGTACGTAAGATCAATAAATCGCGACCATATATCTCGCCGTTGGTAATGAATCCAATTATCTGGCCCTACCGAGCGAAGGCGACGCATTAAACGGCCACCACGGCACCAACTCCACAGGCTTTCCAGATCCACAATAATATAGGGAACATTACATCCCTGTCGACGGATTATACGGATATTAAGTGACGCTATTTTTTATACCTGATATAGGTATACTTTAAGAGATTATCTATTATATTAGGGTGAAGATGTTGTGGCCAATTTTAAAGTACTTATTGAATTACTAGCTGTGCCCCGCTGTTTCACCCGCGTTAATTCTGGAATAAAAAGTACCCTATGTTCTTCTCTGTACCCCTGACAACGTGCATGCCAAATTTCATCCAAATCCGTTCAGCCGTTTTTGCGTGATTGAGTAACCAACATACAAACATCCACACTTTCACATTTACAATATTAGTAGGATCTTTAAAGTTGCCAAAGTAATAGTCTGAACTCTTACTATCTATATAACTAGATATCTATATAAAAAAGGTCTCGAAAAGTGCTGGACCTATGAATATGAATTTTGGCAGGTAAATAATGTATACAGGAATATTTTTTATTAAGTGCGCAAACTTTTACAAATTAAACTTAAAGGAGTTTTAATAAACACCTTATTTATTTTGAAAAGTCTTAGTACAAAAAAGTAAAGTAATCGTGAACGAAAGATGTATACTTTTCAATTGATTTATTGGTTACTCTAGTCGCCGCCGCCACCGCTGCGCGCGAAGCGCTCGTTCGGCTAGGTATTTACGTGGTTTACAATGTACCGACAGTTGATCGAGGTCGTTAACCCCTCTGTAACACCCCCGCGTACGTCGCATGGCGCGCGCGCCCATTGATATTATTACGAATAGATAGTGTCCATATTTTACTAATTTAAAAAAATATGAAAAAGTTTTGAACAAATAATGGAAATGTGTTCTATTACTGATACTGAACCACCAAAAACTTTTTGCGCATTGCTTAAAAAATATTCCCGTATAATTATATAAAAGCAGAAACTGATTGACTAATCGATCAACGCACAGCTGAAACCGCTGGCTCTAGAATGATGAAATTTCGCACAAATATTCCTTAAGTGACGTAGGTGTGCACTGAAAGGATTGCAAAGTGTGCTGCAAAGTGTGTATGGAACAATTCCGCGGGAAGTCCGAAATTATCGCGGGTGAAACCGCGCGGGACAGCTAGGTTATAGATAGGACGTCAACTAAGCACGAGTTTCATGGAGTTCCCGCAGGTATCACCAAATTTACCCCTAGGAACTAATTAACCCCTAAAGTTTATTCATAAAAAAACTGGGTATTTAATAAATTTTACTTTGCCAGTTATATTAATAATTATTTTGTCGAACATTATTTAAATTCAAAGAGTAAACCAGAGACTTGTTTAAAAAGGTTACCTACCCGTACTTGTATAAAAAGGTTTAGATAGGTAAGTAATACAGTAAAAAGCAAATTAAATTTTTCTCGTTCATGATATACCTACCCATAGATTACAAAGGATCTTTAACATGCCAAAATGGCTGCCCTACGGGAAAACAAAGTAATTGCAGTAGAATAAATTTTACAGGAGAAGCAAGAAACCGAAAATCACTTTATTTAAAACAAAATAAAAATATCTTAAAGAGTTTAACGATTTTCTTAATTTTCATTTCTCTAAGATTAAAGCCTTTTTGATGGCTGTTGCAGCTGAATGAATTTAAAAGGAGCAAAAAACAGGAAATCGCTTTATTTAAAACTAACTGTCTCGTGCGGTTTCACCCACGATAATTTCGGAGTTCCCGCGGGAATTCCGGATGACAATAAAGCCTATGTTACTTAGGGATAATGTACCTTTCTAATGGTGAAAGAGTTTTTGAAATCAGTCCAGTAGTTTTTGAGTTAAATAGTAACAAACAAACAAAAAATCAAATCTTTCCTCTTTATAATATTAGTATAGACAAATCTTCCATAGTTTAACGATTTTCTTAATTTTAATTTCTCTAAGACTAAAGCCTTTTTGATAGTTGTGAGTATATTGTAGCAAGGTCCGTTATGCGTGAAAATTGGCAAAAATACAAAAAAAAAAAAATCGAAAAAAATACATACCGTTGCTTTGTTTTCCGTAGAGCAGCCGAAAGGACCAGATAACATCCTTAATATTGCTTAATACCTCGTTATCTTTCGCAAACGCGCATTTTTATCAAAATTTTTAGCGAAAACGTTATCACACATTTTCTTTTCTCGAAAAAATTGTATTTTATTGTTGTTTTTATTCAAGCAATTTAACAATTACGACCCCCTCCGGCTATTGTTTGCTGTACAAACTCGACTACGGTTGAACGATACCTTGTTTTTATAATAGGTTTAATTTATGGGTAAGCTAATTTTCAATATTCAAACGTTATGCGGCTCTTCCTATATGAAACACTGAATTTAATTAAATATAAAATTACCAGCTCTTCCCCCCGGCTTCACCCGCATTAGTTTTGGAGATCCCGCGAGAATTCCGCGATGTATGGACCCTATATCCTTTTCTATATCCCTGACAACGCGTAGTAGATATCCAAAATGTAATGAAGTTTCACCCGTGTTAATTTCTGGGATCTCTCTCTCTCTGAGAGTTCTCGCCGAATTCTGGGATCAAAAGTATCCTATGTCCTTTTCTGTAGCTTCGATAACGTGTATGCAAAGTTTCATGATGACCGATTGAGCCAAACACGCGTAGCGTAGGCGTAAAATATTCTCTTTGGTCCTCATGAAGATGTTTCTTGTGTTATGCAGAAATAATTAATGTTATTCTATTCTATTCTAAGAACAACGACACACACACGACTGACACACGTAAAAGATGATTAAAAAAACCGGTCAAGTGCGTGTCGGACTTCGCACAATTAAGGTTACGTACTAAATGTAGAATATTAAAGCCGTCTGTACGCGCAGTAGCAGGGGCAGAATAATGAGGAGTCTCTTGAGCTAGATGTTATATATTTCTTCGTGAACAGAGATTACTCGGCGTAGGCGTAGGCTCCGCTGGTAGCACTCGTGGAGCGCGTAGCCCCGTAGCAGTAGCTTGCCGCTCGCATCGCTTCTGTGCTACGCGTTTAACCGCAAAATAAAGTTGGTTTTAACAAAAAAAAAAACATAGAATTTCAAAGAAAAACATCGAATAATAAATATGTTGGTATTTTCTGGTAAAATATACGTAATAATAAATATTATCACTAAGTTTTAAGTTCGTAGATCAACGGGAAGTTGTAAAATATTTCGGTACAAAATGTTGTAAAAAAGCTGACTTTAGCGGCTTCTCATACCTTTGTTTTCCGATGTTATTAAAAAATACTGGTTTTATCTACCCAATTAGTTCTATTCAAAGATACACCACTCGATTTGGTAGATAACCAAAAAATGTTTGCGCCCCCCTTTAACTGAAGGAGACCCTCCTAAAAGTCCTTAAAAATATTTTTTGACAATTTTTGGTTATCAATAGGTATACATATAGTGCACAAATTTGAAGACAGTAGCTTCTACGGTTTGACTGTAAAACCCGAGTGACAGCAATTAGGGCTTCGTTTTGACACGTAGGGTACGGAACCCTAAAACTAACTAAAAGGTAGTACACATAACCACTCACAAACTTTCCCACCAATATTATTATACTTTGAATTTGATTTGGTTAGTACTTATTTTATAGGTAAGTTAACATTTCGATTGGTACCTACTTATGCAGTTACAATAAATAAAAAAAATCTGTAATAAGATAAATACCTATATGATTAAAAAAAATTGATAAAGACAACAACTTCTATGATGATTAGTTATTTTATTAACGCTTACTTTGAAATTTTTGTTGTATCTATTCTGAAGATACCTATTAGGAAGTAAAACAGATATTTTACAAAGTTTACAAAGTAAATACTTATTTTAGATTAGTAAATCATTGGTAAATAGGTACGAGTGTAAGTGATTTCAAAAAAGTCGAATAAATTATTAAGTAAGTCATTATCCTTTTCATCTTTGAAAATATTAAATAATAATCAAGCATTTGCTGTTGGTAAAGATGGAAAGGTGAATAAATCATCCTCTCATGCCTTTAATTTGCATATTTGCGGTCGGTAATTATTCCTTGATGTTCCCCAAAACAGAGGTGATACAGTCAGAAGTAAAGATAAGTAACCGAATGCCAAAATGATTGCGTAAATTATAAAAACATCTCTTAAAAGTTCAATTAAAATCTGGGGGTACGGCAGTGCCCCCGCCAAGTCGAGCAACAAAACAGGCACGGCCGTACTATCCTTTTCTCGCAATTCTCAAGCAATTCAGGCCATTTTCGACCCCCTATAACTTAGTGACCATATCAAATTTAAAAATCTTTTATGTTTTAAATAGATTGATTGGCTTGGCGATCACGTGAAAACACAATGTATCTCACAAGTAATACATATTATAATTAAATTAGATTGTTTAGAACCATAATTATGTATTACATGTGAGATATATTGTGTTTTCACGTAATCCCAAGCCAATCAATCTATTTAAAACATAAAAGATTTTTAAATTTGATATGGTCACTATAAAATATTATTAGATTAGCTTATAACATGATAACTTTAGACAGAAGGACCCTTAAGTAGGCACTGAATAAATTAACCGACTTGGTGTTACATTGATCTCACAACTTTTTACTGTAGAAGAACTGAGTTGCGAGACTTGGACTTTTTTACAAGTTTGTTTTTGATGGGATACTTTTTACGTAAGGCAAGGCACTTAGGTTTCAATGCAGTCGTTTTCCTAGTTGGAATACAGACTTCGTAGCCAATGTTGTGTGCTTTGGTTTGTTGCAGCGATAAATGTTGTATCTTATTGGTCTCCGCGAACCAATAGAACATGACATTTACAATTTGGATAACCGTTACAATATCCGTGCTGTTTATTTTGTCAATTTTATTTTGTCCAAAAAATGTCTTGTCATAGCCACTTGTACAAGTGCAAATTGATAGGCTCCTGATTCACTACAACCAGAACTTTTGACTTCATACAATAGTAGATATTATTACCTAGCACAAGTTGAAAATCTGTCACCAAGCACCCAACGGTGTGTTCCCTCAGCTTTAGTTGAATGTCACTTCTCATTCCAGGTTAGGTGTGTTTACAATCTTTCACAAACCCGTTAAATAACATAAAACAAGCTTGGTCCTTTTTTCATCTAACATACTTTAGAATATAATGCATTTAGTCATTTTTAAGTAAAATTAATGTATATTTATTACAATCGTTGTATGGTTTAAAATTGCAAAACCTGGTGCTATAGTACCTATCCAATTAAAATCTGTCTCGGGACTTTTGGAGGACACCGAAGAAATCCGCTCTAAACGTCATCTTGTTGCGCAGATTAAAATCGCCACTGAGAAAAGAGAAAATTGTCCCATACCTACATCACTGTAAAATACATCAAAATCTACTTTCTAAAATTTTTTATCGACATGAAAATAAATGACGTTACTGCTATTTTCAGTTCCCGCCAAAAACCCAGATTTGTGGCATCAGAATCTGACCCGTTAATTAATAAATAAAAAAAGCAAGTACTTGTTGCCGACTGTACACGTGACATCAAAGAAAGTTTTGACAAGGGTCAATGTTGACGCTGTATAATGTGTCGCACTCGGCGCGCCATGCGTTTAATTAAAACGTGCACCTTGTAACTACAACGTCGCGCGTCGTTGCTTACGCGCGGATCGTGCTTGACAAAAACCAAAGCAAGGTATACAATGAAACGGCGAACGCTTTGACTGTTTACATGTTTAGATTTTGGGCAACTCGTTACGTAATCACTTTAGCAGTTTTAGCAAATTTCGAGATTTCTTTGAAAACTTGAAATACATAGTTGGAATTTTGTTGTGGGCTAGTACATAGTGAATCTTAATCGACAAGCAACAAAACGTTGACCCACAAAATTTAGTTATTGATACAGATACTTTATTGATTATATATTGTGTTTACCTTATCACATTTTTTAAATACTAACCAAATGTTGAACATAAAAAAAATGTTCGTCACATAAAATAGCGCTATAATTTTAAAATACGATTTACTCAAAATTTCTCTAAAAAAAAAAGTGGGTTAAAACACTATTGCTTAACTATATCTAAATGTGAATGTGATTTTTTTGTTTTAACTACTCGACCGATCATGATAAAATTTTGCATACACTTTTTGAGAGGTACTATAGTATACAAAAAATGCCTTTTTATCTTGCAGCCTTAGATTTCTATAGCGATACCGATTAGGTAAAGATGATGAAGAACTTGGCTAACCAATGGAAACTACGAAATTAACGTGGCCTGTGGGTGAAAATGCGGGGAAGAACAAGTATTGTATAATTTCTTCGATCACATTGGATCGCAATTTTTTTTTGTCTTATGTCGGGGATAAAAATGCATTGTAGTGCAAAAATGCATACTATAATATCTCAGTTGTGTGTTAACAGTTCGAACCTAACTTAATGAGTCAGGGTACTTTCGAATACAACACCTTGCAACCACATTGATAAACAGCAATATTTTTTATAACTCAGCAATATATAAAACGCCGCCTATTTGTAAAAAAATTACATTGAATAGTAAATTGAAATTTACATAGTTGTAAAATTGAATTTTATATACATATTATGTTTAAGGCAAATCTGTTATATAATTGTATAAAAATATTATAATACTCGTATATTATCATGGTTCTTATAAATATCCGTCGGCATTATTAGGTAACTATTATACTTGGAACTTTGCTTGGAACCTTCCTTTGCAACCAAAAGTTTTAGTAGGAATTTACTTTTTATCTCTTCTATCTATAATTAATATGAGATAATTATATTTATTTATTTTATTTATTCATTCTTTATTGCACAAAAAGGTACAAATGGCGAACTTAATGCCTTGCGGCATTTTCTACCAGTTCATCATTGGCATTGATAACAAGACAAAAAGAGTAGGGTGCAATTATTAATAATTAAAATTAAACTTACATAGTAGCTGAGAATTAACACAGAGAAAAAAAAAAGTATTATAAGTTTAGATATACCTAGCCTGGTAATTATTTTTATACAACATGTTCGTATATTTTTTAAGAGCTTTCGTCTGTTTGGAACTCTTTATAAGTCACGCAAACATTTAATATGTCCCAAAATGCTGGTCAATGTTACCAGTTTTTTCCGCCACAATTTGACTTTAGGTAGTAGGTACTCTAAACAAAATCCTTTAAAGAATTTCATTAAAATTACAGTATTTCTCAGTAAAATCCATTACTCTTTTATTCTCTTCACAATTTTTATGTTTTCCTTACCGTTTTGGTTCCCAGAATTGCGAAAGTTTTCTTGCTATAAGCTGAGTAAGGTTTGCTCTTCTGTTTTCGTAGCAATACGTTGCTATGAAAACACTTTTTACATTGTACGTAGTTTCTTGAGGGTTGCGCTAAAATAAATGTATTTTCTTATACTTCAACTTGAAACTAATGAGATGCCGATGTTTTCGTATGACGCTTGTATAAAATAATAGAGAACAATTTTATAATGATATTCTTTTAATTACGAAAACTATTTTATGGATTGGATTTAAAATGGCAGGTAAAGTTCTAACCCCGGTTCATCAGTTATTGGGATACTTTTTATTCTGACACATAAAAAATCATGAAATCAGCTTTATAATACAATAAAAGACGAGGTATTAAATACGTAACACGTTACTTTTTGTCAAGTTTTAACAAAAAGTGGCTTTTAAAATTTAAATCTCATGTACTAAGTGAACATCCAACAAATTCAACGTCATGCAGAAACACAAAACACAACAGCACCCTTTAAATTCCAGTTTTGTGCGCTGTAAGCATTACCTATCCAGCAAACAAAGAGCAAAGTGGAGTGGCTTGCTTGCATTCGTCATGAATAAATGTACGAATTCGCATTTTATGTCCATCCTATACGTTTGCAACATGGAAAACAAATGCAATGCGGTTTTGGTGAACGTGTGATGGGCGTATAAGGCGTAAAAAACATACATACAGCCGAATACAGAACATCCTCCTTTTTGGAAGTCGGTCAAAAATACTGTGTTCATAATTATGTGACCTTTATATAGATACGTATAACTAGCTGTATCGCGTGATTTCACCCACGTATCACCGTTTTCACCCCTTAAGGATTAATCTTTAAATCACCAAAAACCCTAAAATACCTACGTGTTTATTTAAAAAGATAGTCCAAATATCAATTTTCATCGCTCCCATACGAACTTCAAACTAACGATACAATACGGTACTTTTTCAGTCCTTTACAATTTTCCAAAAACCCTTTTTCATAGAGTTTTACGATGCAAAAGGAAATTTGTTTTCAATAGCTTCAGTAGTTTCAGCTGAACATTGATGACGATGAGTCAGCGCGGAAGCTTCTATAAAATATATAGACGTATAGGTATTATAGAGTACAAACAAGGTATACAAACTTCCCCGGTAACGATGTAACATATTGATGATCTACGAACTCTATTATGATTCTTACGAGTATTTTTAGAAAATTGAAAAATAAAAAGAAATAGTTTAATTTCAAAGCTCAAATAATTAAATACCTAGCCAATCGAAAATCAGCCCTAAAATGATGCCAAATAAATAAATTGGTTTTAGCGCTCTCCATCTTCAAAACAGAAAGCCCTGTTTGAATTTCCAACAAACAAAATTGGTCTTTTATCTTCTCCAATCCTTTAATTAACTGACATCTTTATTCCTTAACGTTGTTACGTATCAAGTCGCAAGATATAAATTATAGTGATTAAAGTATAAGGTTTCCTTAATCGTTATTTTGCGTTAAATAAATTAGAGCCTACGTCGTATATAATATTTCTTACAAAGCCCTAAAATAGGTTAATTTATTTGCAAGTAATAAGTATGTAGTTTAGATATAATAATTTCTGGCATCGTTAATTATTTCAGACTTATAACACGTAAGACAAAAAAATTGTAATATCATGTGGTTTAATCCATAGTGGTGTACTCTTAAGAACTTGTATCGGTAGGTATAAAAATATTCAATATATACAAACAAATGTATCTGTGCGTTGAACATTTAAATATTTTCAGCTTGATGTAGTCACAACCGTCCAAATATTTTCACATTGATAATGTCACAAGAATAGAGGTTCTTAGTACTTCTATGGATAGAAGAGGAAAAATGTATAGTTTTGGACGAATAAGAATTTCATGTGAAACGATAACATAAAGAACACACTTCGTGTATACAAAACCCTCTATGACCGACGGATAGACACGGGTTCCATTATTCTTTTTAAGGTAAGTATACGAAACACTAGAAATTGTGGAGGGATAAACAAAATGGCGTGGCTTCGCGCTCAATTAAATTCGTAATTCCTTCTACGAGTATATAAGACAAATCCAATTTTGTTACGAACGAAATTACCCGGTCAAAATAGAAAAGATAATTAAGTTGCTAATCCATTTAATCCATTTATAAGTATTTTACGTGCGATATGATGAAAGCTTTGAAAAAAATATCACCTTAATAACAAACGTTAGTAGGTAAGTAGGTACATATTTTCAGTAGAATGTTAGTTTTCATAATTCAGTAAATAATTGTTATAGCTGGTGTTTGTGTGTACTCATAAGTTGTCATTTAAATTTTTGTACAATCATTATCTTAATAAAATTGTAAAACATGAAGCGATTAATTGAAGACAATTATGAGGAAATAATGCGTATTATTAATGTTTATCCTGAGGCAGAAATCGAACTGCGACATTTATCGGAATACTTATTACTTAGTCGGTTTCGCTGATCACTAGGTATACACCGAAGGAGCCGTTTTATTTTTTCAGACAAGAGCCGTAAATTAAGTAGGCTTCAAGTTTTGAATGGGTCACGGCCTTATTCATAAATGAAACCTTTTTTATGATTGTTGGCAACTAACTGCTGGTAGGTATAACCTTTCTAAGAAAACAATGTTTTGATATACATACATAGGTATTTGAAATAGTTGGTTCAAAAGAGTGATCGTTAAACCTAAATTACCTAATCCTATTCTATTTGTTCCACGTAGTGCTTATTTATACTCTTTGCTTTGTTCTGTATGGTTATTGACAGAGAGGAAATCATTATTGAAGTGATCTGATTTTAAAAAATATTTCACATTAAAACTTCAATGTTTCCTATTTAATAAACTCGCTATTCTTCGTTTATAGTGACGTAATTTATGTAGCCTCTCGAGTAAACTACGACTTGTGAACACTGATCTCTTGGGAGATAAAGTAATAAATATTGACATGTTTATTCATCCTAGTTGGGCAACCGACCAGATAAATATAATGTAGAATTATATTTTATGTTCGGTACGTATTTGCGCGGTTATAATAAATAGACACGAAGCCTTAATTACATTTATCATGTTCTTGAGGAAAGTCTCTCGGGTTTTCACTTTGCAGAAGTATCTACCCTAAAGCTTTCGGTGGCGGTGGCTGTGGGCTGATTTTCAACAAGCAAGTGAGTTATAAGTACCTACTCACAGATTTTTTACATTACTTATTAAGTATACGTTACCTACGTTTATCGTTTGGCATCGTTAGGTTAGGTTATACATACAGATTGTTTTTGCTTTTTCATGTTTACTTTTATATTATAATGTGTACAATTTGATCAGTGTTTCTCGGCGGACGCTCCTGTTACCCTACAGTACAGGTTTATGCCTAGTGTAGGGGACAGTGCTCATATCTATAAGAATAACTAATCGAAATACCTACACTGTAATGTACATAATTAAAAAACGTTCCTTAACTCTCAATAAATCGTTCTGAATAGGTAGGTATGATGCAAAGTGAACCTTGAAAATGGCGTGGGTGGCATTGAATGTGATGAACGTTAATAGGCTAGTTTCCTGGGTAAAAAAATCAAAATTCTATTTAGTCCGTCAGTTAGATAATAAAAAAATAAAAGACACGTATTTTTTGCTTTTTAAAATAATGGAAATATGCATAGATAAAGCGCATTAAAGTTTAGGGTGGGGGACTCGTGATGTCACAGCTCGCTATAACGTGCGAACAAACTGTAGCGAGGCGTGACGTCATGTGAAATTTCGACTTGATATATCTCCGTTATTTTTTGGTTACATAAAAAAAAAAAATACGTGTCCAATATTTTTTAATAATCTACAAAACGGACTAAAAAAGAAAATTTAGGAAACTAGCCTATTGTGTATACCTACCCTGAGTCTAATTTTGTACATGTGTGTAGATATTACATATAATATTAAGTGTTGTAAGCCGTGGAATTCGCGAAGGAACTCTGCTAATAGTAACCCTCAGACGAAATAAAAACTTTATTTCGTCTGAGTAGTAACCTATAGTAATCTTTATAAAATTTTCAAATAAAAATCAGTTACAGAAAACAATATACTAGTTGATGATCAAAGGCTTCGAATTATAGTAGACAATTGGGCAAAGGGAAAAAAAATCCCATAAAAAAAGGGGTTTTTTGCAAATTTGAGCAATATCTTCTTTCATTTTACATTAAGAGTGACGTTACTATCTAATCTATCTAGTGAAGAGTTACTATCTAAGGTGACACCAGAACTGTACTTATTTTAATCATAAAACAAGTCGATTTGCTGTTCTGCCGGTTTAAGGGTTAGGTATATCTAATTTATGATTGATGTGAGTGATAATAAGTTGCCGTGTTAAACTTGACTATCCTCAGCCGTACTTCCAGTACTTACAAATGCTGCCGCAGATAATATCTTTATACATATTATAAAACAAAGTCCTTCGCCGCGTCTGTCTATCTGGTTTGCCTGTCTGTCTGTTCGCGATAAATTCAAAAACTACTGAGCGGATTTTTATTCGGTTTTCACCAATAGATAGAGCGATTCATGAAAAAGGTTCAATCAATCAATCAATCATTTATTAATAAATTTAAATAAATTTACAAGTCACTTTTTTGTCATACAATACTTATACTAGCATAGTATAAATCAATACATAACAATTTACAACGTTTGCAACATTGAATTGGCTAATATGATCTATTCAAAATAAATATTAATTACAGTATATCTATTATATATTAACAATATAAGTAGCATACTTGTCATAAGTGATAAATTAATAATATTACCAATTAATTTAATATCATGAAATAGGAATTCGACACAATAATTAATGAATATTCTATATTCTAATGGATCAGTTTACAATCAAAATTAAATACAATAAATTAATATTTCACATTCTATGGAACAGTGCACATTGAGGATTTACGTTATGAAACACATCTCAGTATATAAGTTCAGGTATATAATTTATCAAGGTTGTATGTAAATTGGTTGAAATATAACGATAATTATTGGAAGTGTGGGAAAAACACACAAACAACAAACATCAACCACCGCGCACGGAGCGCGTGTGAGGTGAGAGTAATTCCCGCGGAAACTCCGAAATACCGCGGGTGAAACCGCGGGAAACAGCTAGTAATACTATAAATATGCTACTGAAATATGTCCGTCATAAGACGCCGCTCCAGTGTAGGTACTTGTTCATTCGGATAACGCGACACTGAGGATGCGAGCACTGAAATTTTAATGCTTTATTTGCTAGTCATTCTTTTGACCTAAAACATAAATATACTTCAAGAATTCACAGCACGCAACCGCACCGACCCTCACGTGACGACAATAAATAATGTCACACTAACTGTATATTTAATTAATTATGTACTAAATTTAGTTTTTAATTTGAAATTCCACTTTTGTACAAAATTAACATTTTCTCGTTTCGTATTTTTATCGTGTTTAATACAAAAAGTTTTGGCGCGTTTTACATTCGGTGAACGAGTGTGCCTACTCGGGGAACTTGTCGAAAGTTAGTTATTCTGTGTTTGAGAGTCAACACAATTTTCCAGGATTTTTTTTTTCAGACTAGAGTGAACGAAAATGTAATTTGAAGATAAGAATTCTCTACGTATTTATTTACGTTTATTTTGTTAGCAAATTATTTGCAGAAACATGTTGATATATCTAATACAAACCGATAGTAGGTATTGGTTTTGTTTAATAAAAAAAAAAACAAAATATAAGTACACACACTAACAGTTTTGTATAAAAAATAAAAGCTTTTCATAGTATGGTGATGTGTATATTGTATATTCTATTTCTATACATCTATACAGATAAATAAAATTTAAGTGTCTGTTTGTAATTCCAAATTAACAGCTTTTTGCTGCTGCAACAGCTAATTGCATATGAATGTATATACGGTACTTACATAAAAAAATCAGTTTTTTTTTTATTTTGGTCTGTCTGTGTGTTTGTGTCGGCTAGTCTCTGAAACGGCTGGACTAATTCACGGGTCTTTCATTGGCAGATAGCTGATTTAAAAGGAGTAACTTAGGCTACTTTTATTTTAGAAAAAAATAGTTTCTGCGAGAATTACGAAAAATCCGCGTGCGGTTGAAATCCCAGGCACATTATAAATGCGAAAGTTTGTAAGTATGTATGGATGGATGGATGGATGGATGGATGGATAGATGGATGGATAGATAGATGGATGGATGGGTGGATGTTTGTTACTCTTTCATGCCAAAAATACTGAATGGATTTAAATGAAACTTTACAATACTATAGCTTATACATCAGATTAACACATAGGGTACTTTTTATCCCGGAATTCCCGCGGGAGCTCCGATTTTACCGCGGGTGAAACCGCGGGCACAGCTAGTTGGATTATAATTTGTAAGTTCAGTATAAGTTGTAAGTTTCACCCGCGTTAATTTCAGAGTTCCCGCGGGAATTCCGGGATAAAAAGTACCCTATGTGTTAATCTGATGTATAAGCTATAGTATTGTAAAGTACTCGGGGAACTTGTCGAAAGTTAGTTATTCTGTGTTTGAGAGTCAACACAATTTTCCAGGATTTTTTTTTTCAGACTAGAGTGAACGAAAATGTAATTTGAAGATAAGAATTCTCTACGTATTTATTTACGTTTATTTTGTTAGCAAATTATTTGCAGAAACATGTTGATATATCTAATACAAACCGATAGTAGGTATTGGTTTTGTTTAATAAAAAAAAAAACAAAATATAAGTACACACACTAACAGTTTTGTATAAAAAATAAAAGCTTTTCATAGTATGGTGATGTGTATATTGTATATTCTATTTCTATACATCTATACAGATAAATAAAATTTAAGTGTCTGTTTGTAATTCCAAATTAACAGCTTTTTGCTGCTGCAACAGCTAATTGCATATGAATGTATATACGGTACTTACATAAAAAAATCAGTTTTTTTTTTATTTTGGTCTGTCTGTGTGTTTGTGTCGGCTAGTCTCTGAAACGGCTGGACTAATTCACGGGTCTTTCATTGGCAGATAGCTGATTTAAAAGGAGTAACTTAGGCTACTTTTATTTTAGAAAAAAATAGTTTCTGCGAGAATTACGAAAAATCCGCGTGCGGTTGAAATCCCAGGCACATTATAAATGCGAAAGTTTGTAAGTATGTATGGATGGATGGATGGATGGATGGATGGATAGATGGATGGATAGATAGATGGATGGATGGGTGGATGTTTGTTACTCTTTCATGCCAAAAATACTGAATGGATTTAAATGAAACTTTACAATACTATAGCTTATACATCAGATTAACACATAGGGTACTTTTTATCCCGGAATTCCCGCGGGAGCTCCGATTTTACCGCGGGTGAAACCGCGGGCACAGCTAGTTGGATTATAATTTGTAAGTTCAGTATAAGTTGTAAGTTTCACCCGCGTTAATTTCAGAGTTCCCGCGGGAATTCCGGGATAAAAAGTACCATTTAAGTTTCATTTAAACCCATTCAGTATTTTTTGCATGAAAGAGTAACAAACATCCACCCATCCATCCATCTATCCATCCATCCATCCATCCATCCATCCATCCATCCATCCATCCATCCATCCATCCATACATACTTACAAACTTTCGCATTTATAATATTAGTAGGTTAAGTAAGATTTATGCACACTAAAGACAGAGATATAACATCAGAGATACGGTGCGTACAGACTAATATGTTTCAGATAATGTGGACACAGAATGTTATATAACATGTTATATAACTTAGTCAAACTTTTTTTTCTTTTCTTTTGTTATTTACAAGTACAATAGTCGCTGTCGCAGCTAGTAAAGGGGCCTCTCAGCGACGGAATTGTGGATAGCATAGCACTGAAGATCGAGAAACGACAGTGGTTAATAGACATTTGTTATTTTGCATTGTTATTCTAATGTGTACTTATTAAGTACTTGTTTTATGGAAAAAGGTCAATTCTTTTTGAAGGAGCATAACTCTTTAACCAGCTACCAAACTATTTAAAGGATTCAGAATCACTGCCAAAATTCAAATTTCAACTAAAAGCTCACATTATAGAAAAATATTTAAATTAGTTAGTAAATCGTGTCAAACGGACGTGAAGTGTTGCATGTTTCAGATAGTTATTTACTTACATTTATTTTAAAGTCCTATTTTTTTCATTTTAAGTGAATAATATGTAATTTGTTCTTATGAGAAATAAACACTTAAAACCTAAACCTTCTAATGTGTACAGTCTTGTTTTATGTTGCAATGTTGAATAACAAGGTTACATAGTGTGGACGTGTTATATAACACAAGTTATCTAACATATTAAATAGTCTGTATGCACCCTATAAGTACCTAGATTACTCTACCATGAGAATATTTAAGGGTTAGCATATTTTAATTCACACAAAAATTACCTAGAAATAATTATGTAAGTCAACAACTACCTAGTTTTAATTTTGAAAAGTCAAATAACTTTATTTCTTGCTTGGTAACTTGACAGATTCATAAGAAGATGTTCAAAGTAAAACATTCTGGCACTTTTAGACTCTCCCAACTGAATTAGATCGGACTTTCAGGCCTATGTCTCCCAGTAGAGCCATATCTTGTAATGCTCAGGCACAACAGTGCGTAAAATGTTGCGAAATAGACCGCTTACCTTTTGACACAAGAGGACACTCAGAGAAAATGAGATGTCGGATCATGTTTTACTATCAGCAGTTGTTTATCTAAAGTATTTACATTTAGGCAGGGAATACACGTCGGATTTTATCATAAGATAGTCGGATCCGATTACATCTGAAACGGAGGTCTGAAACGATCAAAAGAGTTTCGTATCAACGCGTAATATTACAGTATGTCCAATCCAACAAACGGGTCGTACATGGATGCTAAAAACCATTGAGAATAACTACAAAAAATAATAATAATAATGGACCTATAGCATCGATCTCATATAAAAAGTAGATACACAGTCCCATACAAAAGTTCACTTTAAAACTGTCCACAGTCGTGTTTACGTAGTTATAGCTGTGGTTATAGTTATAGTTGGTTGGTACTACACCCAAATGTTCAAGTGGGCGCTCATTTCATGAGGACATTTTGACGCTGAGCCTGATTGTATATCTACTTTTTATATGAGATCGATGGCCTATAGTTAATTTACCACCCGTTTCATTTTAAATCGGTTTGTTCATATGTATACGGCAGTTCTTTTTTTCTAATGATAAAGAATTTAAACGAGTCCAATCAATAAATCTCAATCAGCGCGGTTGGAACTCTTAATTTTAGTGAATAATTAAATAATTAAGATAAATTGTTTCATTTACAATACAGAATTGATTTGTAATACATATTACTTGAATGTCAACTGGGTAAAACGATTCACATTCAGAGTAATCACTTGGACAATGTTAATGGTATTCAGTATTCAAATAAATGTCAAAGGTGCCTTGGTCTTTTATAGGTAGGTACTTGGGAATGAGACGCGTAGGCAGGTATTATATTATTTACAATCTACAAAATAAACTCAGTTATGCAAAAACAATCCAATCCACTTAGATAAGGGATGCATTCTTAGAATCATACTTTTGTAAGTATCCTAAATTGGTAAAGCTATTCAGATTATTATTAATTGAAACATCGCGTTGGAAGGATTCGAGGGAATGAATAATCTTTCGGCTTTTCTTGCTTAAGTTCTTTGGTAGCCATCGTGTGGATTATATAATTTTTTCTTGAGATGTATTCTCGTTGTTACTTTAAACAGAATCAGTTCAATCAATTTCGCTAATCCTTTTATGTTGTGTTTTTATTGTAAGGAGAAGAAGATTATAAGAAGTTTGGAGTTTCTGCGGGAATTCCGAAACTCACGGGGGTGAAACCGCGCCGCACACCTAGTCACTAGATACATAATAATATTATAAAATAAAGTCGGTTCCCGTTGCCGCGCTGTTTGTCTGTCCTTATGTATGTTTAGATCTTTAAAACTATACGCAATGGATTTTCATGTGATTTTCACCAATGGATAGTAATTTATAAGGAAGGTTTATATTATCTATATTTATCCTGAAATTCCCCCGGAAACTCCGAAATTACCGCGGGTGAAACTGCGGGCGACAGGTAGTTTACCTATAAAAGCCATTCAGTCGCGAAAACCTACGATCTTTATTAAGGTTGTCTCTGCGATTTATCAGCGCTTTTTAATATTTTTACGTTTTTTTTTTACGTAGTTACATTAAGTATGAACTATCAAGGGCTTGAATATGTCCCTGGTTCAAAATTACATTTTGTATACAGACCTGGAAGAAAATTCTATTATGAACATTGAGGCGACCGCAGAGAAAGTTAGTCACCAAAAGAAAGTATGTGTACATAAATGAATGATGACATTTTCGGATAAGGAAAATCCCCTATTGTCTCCCATGGACATGGATCGCAGAGTTCTTTAAGCAGTTTTTCTTTCTCACACTGCCCCAACCTTTTGTGTTTTCGTTGAATTACTTAATTAATTAACAGAATGGAGCATTATTCTAGTACATTTCTAAAGTCGTATTAAAATAATGAAAGAAAATCTGGGACCATGGCAGTGCTCTTGCCAAGTTGAGCAAAAACCAAAAACAAAGGCACATAATATTATTTTATCTACCTACTAAACTCTCAAATCGTATATGCGTCGTAATGACCTGAATGTATACAACGTGTTAATGAATTAACTAAAAACCTGATACACCCCATTTAAAAAATAAACAATAAAATTATTAAAATATATTTCATGTCGAAAAAATTTATACTTTAAAAGTTTGTGTTTGTGCTGCGGGCGGCGCGCGGCGTACGCGCCTAATATTGTATTATAAATAATTTAGACATGTTCTAGGAAAAATGAAAAAAATTAACCTATATTAAAACATAATGCAATCGATTCGCTAGTTGATTCTGAGGAAACTACTTTCTTGTATAGTAAATAACTGAATGTCTGGCCACAAATTATGATTTGGTTTTTTCTGTCGTCCCTATATCTATGTTTTTCATAATAAAGTAGTTTAAATTATTTGAATTTACAGCCAGGATAAGGAACTTGGAGCTGCCTATAATACTAACTAACCTAGGTCCCGAAATGATTAATATGCTGTTACATTACGATACAACGAACGAACCAACTGAACTAAATGCAGTGTATAATTAATGCAGTAGGTTTTAAAGAACAAATAATAATTGCAGTGGCTACTTGCTCCGTCTATTCTACAAGTATCTGTGATTTTCACCATCTCCTTGTTAAGATTTGAAAATGGATGAGGACAATCAGCTGAAAGTAGGCGTATATTTCCCGAAGGTGATCTCTGCAGAAAAGAATTTCAGTATGTCTACCTACCCATCGCTTCTTTGTTTCGTTTTGTTGGGCGGAAGTTGTGTAAATTGTCCTATGTGTCGTTTATTGTTTACTTATGTATATACGTCTCTCATATAACATTATGGTTTTATTGTTAGGCACGAGCAGATTTTACATGATACCTACTACTTATTTTTAGATAAATATGCAAGCAGAATACCTAATTTCAAATATTTCATTAGTTAGGTATATATAACTTGAAATGTAAATCAAGTTATGTAAGTTTTGTGTATAATTTTTCGGTTGCAATTAAAACCATGGTGGGTTTGCAATAAGCACGTTTTGACACCTACAATATCTAGGTATATTTAGCAACCAATCAAAAATAAACATACTACTACTAACTACTTCCAAAGTTGAAGCTGTCTAAACATGATTAATTACCCAATCACAAAATAGCTATTTTTCTGATTGAAACTGAAATATTATAGCAAAAAAAGTTACATAATCGCCCTGCTGATTCAAATTGTATAATTTAATAAAATGCTAAAATTACGCATTCGTACTTTAAGAGATGAGACTCATCTCAAATGCTTTGACCCAGGTAGTAAAGAGAGAGTTTCAATATTTTCTTCTGCAAAATCATGAGTTTTTATAATACTTAACTCAAACGGCTGTTTGCAATCTGCAATTTAATGATTTAGAAAAAGCTAAAGTTCCAAGTCACATAAATCTTTCCTCCAACTTCAGTCTATTCGAGTGTACATATACTTTAACTATATCTTTTACTTAGACCTTACGACAGTTTTTCGCGATATCGAGTTCTGTGATGTCACACTTGATTGGCGCTCCGGAACCGTGTGATTTGGGGCTCCATAGTAATCGAATTTCAACTGTCGAGAATCGATTGAAATAGGAGAATGTCGCGAACGAAAACCAACCGAGTGGTACAGAAACTGATAAAGTGTATTGAAACATTTCTATTCCCTAGTGGAAATGTAAGAAAAACTTACAGTTCAATCATGGAGGAGCGTCAACGAAATGTCGTTCATGAGAAACTTATAATATCTTTATATTTATCCTTTTTATATTTTTGTTTTCTGTATGCGATAAAATTTATTTGTACTATGCATACATAGTGCAAAACAATAGGTTTTTAAGTTTGTATACCCAAACTTTTCTGTCCCTATTATCCTAATTAGTCATCGGTTGTGTAATGCGATGCGATTTATCATACGACTAGCTGTTCTCCCGCGGTCTCACATGAATAAAAAAATCCCATCAAAAACAAACTTGTAAAAAAGTCCAAGTCTCGCAACTCACTTCTTCTACAGTAAAAAGTTGTGAGATCAATGTAATACCAAGTCGGTTAATTTATTCAGTGCCTACTTAAGGGTCCTTCTGTCTAAAGTTATCATGTTATAAGCTAATCTAATAACATTTTATAGTGACCATATCAAATTTAAAAACCTTTTATGTTTTAAATAGATTGATTGGCTTGGCGATCACGTGAAAACACAATATATCTCACATGTAATACATAATTATGGTTCTAAACAATCTAATTTAATTATAATATATATTACTTGTGAGATACATTGTGTTTTCACGTGATCGCCAAGCCAATCAATCTATTTAAAACATAAAAGGTTTTTAAATTTGATATGGTCACTATAAAATGTTATTAGATTAGCTTATAACATGATAACTTTAGACAGAAGGACCCTTAAGTAGGCACTGAATAAATTAACCGACTTGGTATTACATTGATCTCACAACTTTTTACTGTAGAAGAAGTGAGTTGCGAGACTTGGACTTTTTTACAAGTTTGTTTTTGATGGGATCTCATTTCTTTTTGTAAATGGTCTTCCTCCTTTGAGCAATTTAGTCTACTTTAATAACTTGAAAGATTTTGGTACAACTTTATAATATATATAAACACATGCCCCATTCTTGCTTTTTCATTCCGTTGACCATTGTACCTTTGAACATAATTATGTCTAGGTAACTATGTATCTACACTTTATATCTAGGTAGGTAACTATAGCTACACTTATTATTATTATTTATTAATATCTGGGCAACGGCTTAAATAGCTGTTCCCCGCGGTTTAACCCACGTTAATTTCGGAGATCCCGCGGGTATTCTGAGATAAAAGTACTACCCTATGACCTTTCCTGTACCCTTGACAACGTGTAGTATGCAATAATTAATTCACCCGCGTTGATATCAGAGTTCGCGCGGGAATTCCAGAAATGAATCCTAGCTAGATCGATTTATGGCCCCCGAAATCCCCTGTATACAAAATTTCATGAAAATCGTTGGAGCATTCAGATTAGGGTAATTTTATCTCGGAATTCCCGAAGGATCTCCGAAATTAACGCTGGTGAAATCTCATGAAATTTTGCATGCACGTTGTCAGGGGTAAAGAAAACCTAGGGATATAGGGTACTAACTACTTTGCATCTCTGAATTCCCGCGGGATCTCCGAAATTAACGCGGGTGAAACCGCGGGGAACAGCTAGTCTCATATATTTATATGGGATTACAAAGTTATTTGTGCAGTTGGTACATATAACTGCATATATAACTTTGTAATTCCATACATTTATATGGGATTACAAAGTTATTTATGCAATTGGTGTATCTAGAAAACTGGACCGAAATTTCAAAATATTTCAATTTTTCCTTGATTTATACAATAAACACTAATTGTATTCTAAATTTCAAACTTCTATGTCTGCTAGAAGTGCCTTAGAATTTTGATGATCGGTCAGTGAGTGAGTGAGTGAGTGACCTACAAAATTAAGAAACTTTGACTAGTTATAATTCTTAAACTACTGGTTCAAATCGAATGAAATTTAAATTATACCGTCTTTATACAATACCTGCTTGTTTACTAAAAATTCAGGCTTCTAGTTTTATCCACAACGAAGTTATAGGGGGTCGAAAATGGCCTGAATTGCTTCGAGAAAAGGATAGTACGGCCGTGCCGCTTTTGTTGCTCGACTTGGCGGGGGCACTGCCGTGCCCCCAGAAAAAACTCTGAAAAGTATCTAATGTCACTCAGGGATAATGTATCGGTTTAGTAGCAAAAAACAACTTATCTATAAAATTAAAAAGGTTTACCTCTGGATCTATACATCTATACCTACATCTATATCTATACATACCTGTATATTATATAAAATTTAAAAATAACAATAATTCAGCCTCAAATTAATCAGCCTTTTTGTACCTAATTATTATTTTCATTATAAACGATAGAGGTGAGATAGAGTTAAAGGTATAGGTTAAAGTTTAACAGCCGCACTCAAAGTCGTTTTAATGATTACTTATTATCAAGCAAAGGTTAAAAAACAAAACTACCGCAAATTACACACAAATTTTAACTAACTTTAACTAAATTTAAGTAAATAATTCTAAATTAGTCTTAATTAGTCTCTGATTGCGGCAGTTTTGTTTTTAAAATCTTTACTTAAAATTAAGTAAGTAATAATTAAAACGATTCTGAGTGTGGCCGTAAGTGTATTACTGCATTATATTTTTGTTTTATTTTTTTATCTACTATTATGTTTTGGCAACAAACGGTTTATTTGTTTACAATAGGTATTTCGTATTGCATTAATGAATTCATAAGGCGTTGACTATATGTTTTGATTACTTTATTCATAAAAAAAAGGGTTATTCAAGATTAATTTTTTTAATATAGTCTATTGTCTAGCGTACGATTTGAGAAATGTTATTACATCACGACGTCACTAAAAATAATTGCTTTTACGCGCGTCACAATGGAGGTTTTGTATTGTCAGGAAAAACAATGACATCCAACCCGCCATTTACTTTTTCAATTTCCTAACGAAATTCAAACCGGGCATTGCAATCTAAAGAAATGGTGGGTTCTCAAATTGCATAGGGTTCATCCCGTTTGTCTTATTTTATATTCGGATTAAAGTTTGTAAATAAATTAAATATTACCTAAATATTTGATGATACAAAAAAAAATCCACAAACCGATTAGTAGTAGTACTTTTAGTTTTTAAAACTACTAGCTATTCTGCGCTCGCGTTAGTATCGGAGTAACCGCGGGAATTCCGGAATAACCGTGCCCGTAACCTTTTCTTTTCTATACCTTTAGAGACGTGTTTGCAGAATTTTATGACTGTCAGTTGAGTCATTATGGTGTGAAAACGTAACAGACAAACAAACATTCGCATATATTTATTTTAAGAGTTAACTGTTTCCCAGGTTTCAACCGCAGTAATTTCGGAGTTTCTGCGGGAATCCCGGTGCGAAAAGTACCCTATGTCCCATTCTAGAACAAAATCTATCTCTGTGGAAAATTTCATCCAATTCCATTCAGCCAGTTTGACGTGATTAAGTAACAAACATCCATCCATTCATCTATCTAAACTTTCACATTTATATTATAATACTAGCTGTGCCCCGCGGTTTCACTCGCGGTAATTTCAGTGTTCCCGCGGGAATTCTGGGATAAAAAGTACCCTATGTCTTTCTCTGTACCCCTGACAACGTGCATGCCAAATTTCATCCAAAACCGTTCAGCCGTTTTTGCGTTATTGAGTAACAAACATCCAAACATCCACACTTTCACATTTATAATATTAGTAGGATTAGTAAGTATCTATAGATTTTACGATTAATTAAAATAAGTATATTAAACTTTTTAAACTTTACAAATAGAATTTTTATGCGCACGAGAAGGGATTTTAGTGCAAAAATCCGAGTGAAACGCAAATATAAATCCGAAATGAAAACATTCCGCTAACGTTACGGTTAAAGAATAAGCCTACAAAAAGCACACGGCTCTTTAAATCCATTCATTTACCATAGTTTAAAATAAAACTGGCCGTGATTAGAGGGTTCCGCACTAACTTCTTTTCAAGTAAACATATTATTACCTCAATCGTTACTATCTTTATTTATTATTATATTTTTTGTGGTCAGCTTTACATAAAAAAATATTAAAACGAGAATAATATTAAACCACATGTTTTAATGTTATTAAAAGAATCAAAGAACAAGTTTTAAATTTTGCTAGCTGTCAAAATGCGAGGGGCCAGTCAAAATTTCAAACTTCCATTATTTTATTAGCTCTAACGGCCGCACTCAGAGTCGACTTTAATGATTACTTAGTTAAGTATAGATTTTTGAAACAAAACTGCCGCAATCAGAGACGTTCAGTAAATTAATGTTAATTGGCATTTAATGAGATGTAACTTAATTAGTTAAATGACAATTAACATTAATTTATTAAACTTGTCTGATTGCAGCAGTTTTGTTTTAAAAATCTATACTTAACTAAGTAATCATTAAAATCGACTCTGAGTGCGGCGGTAAGAAAGATAAATATTGTTAAGCCTCTATATAACAAACAATATTGGTATTAGATAGGAATAAAATACTTTACTTGAGATTGATCACATGCGCTTAACATCACACTTTTGAAAAAGTAAAAAAAAACTGAAAGCAATAAATAAAGGTTTCCTCTGACCCATAGGTGATAGAAAGGAACCCTAAAATAATATGTGGTAGGTAAACACCGCACCATAACACTTATTTGCTTAATGCATTTTATAGGTACCTACAACGTGCGAATGCGTATTGTTTTTATAATATTAAATATAATTTTATGCTCATGTCATGACTTGTGGGTATTGTAAAGGATAATACATTTACACATGAAGATTTTCCTGTACTAATTTTTTTTTGTTATTAAAATTTTATTTAATTTATATGTGTAATCTAAAATAGAAAAGTGTAGAGCTATAATTTGCAGATCCAAATCATCTGAGAGACCGCCGACTGCCTGAAAGATCGTGGTGTAAATATCTTATGAAAAAGATGCATACACAGTTAGTATCCCAAACTTTTGCAATTGTTTTCGTGTAGTTGCCAAGACTTGAAAAAATCAAACTAATCAACTAATTTGTATGATTTTTTTTATTTTTACCCTAAAAAGTGGCACCCAGTACTACCGGCACCGCCCGGCCCTGAAGGTTTATTAGTGCAGCCAAAATCAAATTCAAACCAAAAATCAAACGTACCTACCTACATGTCTAAATTAAAATTTCATCCTATAATAGGTACTTTAGAAAGTGTTATAGGCAGGTAACAATACATTACTCATTATTCCTATCATATCCTAAAACCGGGTCCATTTGTCTTTATAGCAATAAAATAAAGTTGAGAAACGTTCACAAATTCACTGCGCAGTAATCGGAATGTTTGAATTAACGGGTTTCAATTTCCATTCCGCAATTTCCAGCGCAATCATTATAAAATCCATTCTGTTCAAGTGTCAACTTGCAGATATAAATCACTCTTTATCACTACAGTTTTTTAATAGTTTCCAATTTGTAAAATACGTTTAATATTTTTTATGAAATTTGTGTAAGTTGTTTGTGTGCAGATGCTCAATATTTTCAATATTATGACGCTTAAAAAAGTTGAATAACGAAAAAAGCAAGTGCATGTCAGAACCCACACCTCCAGTGGCGTACCTACCTATACGAGGGCTAGACTATATGGTACACTGGGTCTCTATCAGGTTGACCAACAAACCTCAAATTTAACTAGCGACAAAATTCTCCCACCTTTGGAAACTAAACAAAATAGGCTGCAACAAGACAATTAATGGCAACTCATTTGATAGAACTAGAAATAGGGTTTCCCATAGGGGTGTCCCCATGACCCTGCATTCTTTCTGTCGCCTGTTTTTGTTGGGATTCATATTTTCACATGATCAAACCGAATTCAGTTAGGGCTCCAGTTTGTGCCAGGACTTGGGTGACCTAGCTACGCTGGTTCTGGTTCCGCGTCAAACTTTGAAACACGTCATACAAGTCCCCCAGTTTACTCTTTGAATATAATAAAGATCAAGATAAAATTATACACAAAGAAAATCGACAAAGTGAGAGTTGTTAAGTAGTCCGCTTACTTCGCGTTTATGAATGAATAAATATTATCTCCTTAGTACCTATCTGGCGCAAAAAGAAAAATAACCGGTCAAGGGAGTATCGAACCACGCACAGTGAAAGGTTCCGTGAAGATTCCTACATCCAAAATAAATTCGTCGTTTACAGTATTGTTTGTGGCCGTTGCATTGATTATTATTGTATAATTCTGGCCCTTTTGTTCATAGGGCAGCAGTTTAAATTCCTCATTCGTACTTAAGAGTCTTTTCTGTTGGAAGAATCAAAACTTCAACAAACTACACGCTTTATAGTGACGGAAAAACCACTCCCGTCCTGGTTAGGGTTTCCCCACATATATCGATACTAGCATACTCTCATTAAGCCGATCAGCCGACACGACGGAGGTATATGAGATGGAGACCCTTATACATGCATAAGCGGTGCGGTTTGGTGTTTTGAATGAGCAGATTTGACCCCGGTGGGAAATAAAATGGCTGATGTATGCTATTGTTTTGTGTTTGTTGTTGCGGGTTGCATCCATAGCGCATTTCTCGCTCCGCCAGCTATAACGGATCGCATAGCACTGTACCTAATTAGTTTTTCATCGTAGCTGCATAATTAAAAACTCATTACGTTAATTAATCACACTACGAACCGAGATTGTGTTCTCGTTGATACAAATGTACGTGAGTATATAATAATTTAATAGCGCAAATACAGGTAAGTACCGTTCATTAACACAATATCCAAGTCGCATTGTCCAACTTCTATATTAATGAGTAATTTTCCATGAATCTGACTTAAAAAGGGAGCTACTATATAAATTTGTACCCCTCCCTTTAACGCTTCGTTTAGTTATCCAGATTCTAGACCAAACACTTTGAGATATGCATTGAAGAATAAGAGATAATATTTATTGTGTCACTAGCGACGCTACGTTACAATGCACTTTTAACCGACTTCAAAAAAGGAGGAGATTGTACCTATGTTTGGCTGTGTAGTGTGTAGGTATGTATGTTTTTTTCCAATGCCTATCATCACTGGCCCACTCACCACATCTCACTAAAATCCGGACATACAGCACTGGAAAGTAAAGAGGAAAAACAGAAAATACTTCAATTTTTTTTTATATATAGGAGTAGCTAGGTATAGTGATTTTTATTCATAAAAATAAAACAAGCAATGGATAATATACGGAAAAACAAAGTCATACAATATTGTATTCTAGGTTTATATCGCCGCTAACTATCCAATGTGGAAAGTTGTTTTCTTTCAATCTTGTCGATAGTTAAGACTAGGCTGATCTACGAGTATCTTTACTTGTTGTTGTTTGTTGTGATCGAAAGGCTGCGACACTATTCAAGCCCCAGGCTGGGTTTGTGAAATCATAAAGTGAGAGCTCTATTTCTAAATAACGGGCCTCATACTTTGAAGATAAATAATTTTTTTTTTTTTAATCTTTATATGTAACTTTTTAGTATAGGTAATTAATACTTACAGTATTTTTGGAAGTGGATTGCGAAGTTTTCAGTTATTTTTATAAATATACGAGATAAAATTTCTGTCATACCTCCATGTTACTTAGCTCAAAATGCATCCAGTACGCTAAAACATGCAGAAAAATCTTCGTCAAAATTTGAAACCAAACTTAAACGATGAAAGAAAAAACGCTATTCCCAAATGTATAATATACGTTTTCACTACTCATACTCGGAAAGTAGGTCTGAAGTTGCCTGAGAAGCGGGTTGAAAGTAACCCTTTTCAGCCCTAGGGAGAATCGCTTTCAACTGACAACTGTCAAGTTATTAAATAAAAACTAGGTCTATTTTCACATTTCTATTGAACCATGTTCCAACTTTCTATACAGCCAGCGCGATGTAAAATTGAAATAACGTAAAGTTTAAGTAGGTATTAATTAAAATAAAATTCACTCATTTTTTCTTTAGATAATTCCTGTTTTTATTTTGACTTTCCTTGCATTCGTAATGAAAAGCACAGTGTTATCCTCGGGAGAAAGAATTATTTAGTCCCTCGACCTACTGGCCAAACCCCGTCTCAGGACTAAATAAGTTACTTTCACCCCTAGGATAACAATGTACTATTAATATTTAAATCAATATGACCAAAAATGTCCCTTAGATCAACTAGCCTTTCCTATCGTCCATTTGATACACGATGGATGATGAAAGCGATATCTATCTGAAAGACATGGCATGGATTTTATATGTTTAACTATTGTGTAGTTTATATATTTATATAGTATAATATTTGGAACGCTTTGCCCAACCACCCGTATCTGTATTTTTGTTTGTCCTTTCGCATAATTGATTGTCTGAGAGAGATCGCAACTATACGATAAGACCGCCATTTGCTTTCTTCTTTTCTTTAGGTAGGTACTGTAAAATTGATATTTTATGTGCATTAAAGGATTAAATAAATAAATAAGACATGGCTTTCATCGTCAACTCGATCGTCTTCTGCACTTCCGCTTCGATATCGACGGAGGCGATGCTGGTTCGAAGAAAACTTCTCTTCGTGACGTATCGAGAATGCATCGGATCGCAACGCTTCACTTTACGAACCGACTTTTAAGTAGTTCGCGATTCGCGCTCGTCTCCGCCCCCCGCCTACATTATTCAGTGGGTGATCCTGCATTCATGAGGGCGCATCTTTAAGCTAAGTTGCGATAAAAACTCGCAAGTCTAAGAATAAAAAGGCGCGCAATTTAATAAATTCAACCGCAGTCGAGCCTCGTAATGTCGTAAAACAATTCTTTGAATTACTTATTTGGATTTTTTTTTCCTCTCAGCATCTTTCCCTTTAAGCGGTAGACTCTCAATTTGCATCGCTTCAATTATGAAAATGTTAGCCGGCTTCTCATTTTTTTTTTTGGGAAATTAAAACGTTTTGTTGGCCTTTTTTTGTAATAGGTTCGAGACGTTCAACCTAATTTACAATATATAAAGATACTATTGTATTCCCATAATATAACAAGATAATTAGATATTTTAGAGGTAAGGTTTTGTTCATTAAACATATTAGTGTTGATCTGTCTTTTAGTTAGAGGTTTGAGAAGTGGCAAAGGTTTTTCTTTACAATAGGTATCTATCTATACTATAATAAAAGAGTAGAATCCGCGATTCTGTACATTGAATATTTTTACTTAAAATTGAGAGGGGTGATAAAAGAAGAATAACCAAGCCCAAAAAAAGTTTTTAAAATTCCTTTCTGTCTGTCTGTTCGCGATAATCTCCGAAACTACTGAACGGATTGTCATTCGGTTTTCATATGTAGATTACGCTTAGCCTGGAGCTACATATAGGCTTTGTTTCATTTAAATCGGATGTCAGGAAAAAAGTTGTTACATAAAAACCTTTCACGTGGGTGAAACCGCGGGGCACAGCTAGTTTTAGATAAATGATAATATTAAAAAAAACAAAAATCCACAAATATGGTAGACGCAGATGAAACAATTAAAATCAGCTATAGTCTTGGTAAATAAATTCAAAATTTGTTTTTGACATGACAATTAATTAAATGTACCTATCTACCTATAGCTTCAAAACGTAAATGGGTTGAGGTATCTTAGCACCTGCTTCCGTTTTATCCTTGAGCAAGATAATATTTCAATATATTATTATCATTGAGGAACCCAAAACGCCGATAACCAACCTTAGCCGAATAATAATTAATTCCTTTGAAATTTGCTTCTGATCGTTAGTTCCAGGTATAATCCTACTACAGAATCGTCTAAGCGAAATAATTTAATTGTTTGCCTTTTTATACACAAGGTATTTTCAAATTGTTGTCTTTATGTTGTTAATATACTTATAATATAATATTTATACTTTCCGACGACGCGATTGGCGCAATGGTCACCATGCCTGCCTGCTAATCAAGAGGTTCCGGGTTCGATTCCCGCTGAGGGTGGACTTTGTGTGATTAACACAGGGTTCCATTTTTCAGTCTGGGTGTATATATATATATATCTATAGTATATAGAAGAGAGTTAAATAGGTACGTTTACCTAATACCCCATTACCCGCTCGAAGTTGATCTTTATCTTTACATGCGTAGTACAAAATGAAGTCGCTTCCGCTGTCTGTTCGCGATAAACTCAAAACTACTGAACGGATTTTCATGCGGTTTTCACGATAGATAGAGTGATTAATGAGGAAGGTTTATATCTATAGTTTATCCTGGAATTCCTGCGGGAACTCCGAAGTTACCGCGGATGAAATCGCGGGGGACAGCTGGTTGTGAATAATATTGTGTTGGCTTTTGTGTTGGTGTGGATTTTAATAACTGAAAATTGTTTGGATAGTTACTTTAAACAAAAAACTCGATTAACATTTACAATTGGAAATAAAACTTGGACAAGAGGATAAGATGTAATATTTAGATGAAGTTAGCCGATTAGCAGAACGAAGGTTTTAGTGTAGGTGCAGGCAACAAAACACAACCAATGTGCGCATGATGCTTAGAAGAAGTTGTAAGATTTATTAGAGAAAACTTTTTTGAAACTAAAAACTTCAGGCTCCTTTCTTTCAGCAGCTTTACAGAAAGGAGAAGGAGGATTATACGCACTTATCCCCATAATATAATATGACGCAAAGAGACTCGAAGCCTCACCAAAGATAGAATATGCCCTTGGTATTATACCTCGATGATTTTTTCAAGTGGAAAAATAATGAATATGTATTATAGTCACAAAGAAAATGGGCGGAAGACGTGGGAGCATGAAATATAATCACAACAATTTTTAGACATCTGAAAATTATTATTTGAAAATTTGCCTTATTATCTTATACTAGTCGTTCCCCGCGGTTTCACCCGCAGTAATTTCAGAGTTCCCGTGGGAATTCCGGGATTAAAGTACCTTATATCCTTCTCTGTACTCCTGACACTGTACAAAGAAACAAACAAACACACTCACTTTCATATTTATAATATTAGTGAGGATGAGCGTCTCAGTAAACCAACCTAGGTACCTACGTATCCTTTTTACAAACTTATTGGGTTAATATTATCAAGGCACGATGGCAAATTGGACTTGCTTAGTTTTACAAACGAAGTTTGCAAACTCCCTTAGAACAAAGGTGCTCGATTGTAGGTAAATATCACAAACTAGTTATTTCTAGCCACGATGATTCTAGATTTCATTTTTTTATTTTTATTCACCGTATCGTATCGTATGTTTAGGAGTTACGACTCAACAGTCTCAAAAAATCTCTCGTGCAATATGTAGATAGGTATTATGAAACTGTTTAAAAATGCCACAGAGCCTACGCCGATGTTATCCTGTTATCCTGGTTATACGGGTTTTATCGTCTTTACTATGAGATACCATTATCATCTATCGATAATAGTAATAATAAAAAAAAAGTATTGACATAAATCAGTCCAAAGGTGGCAGTAAAGATAACAAGATTGGATCTCACTTGTACTAGGGCTTTATTTTACGAACTACGACAAGTCGCCAGTGTATTATTGCAATTTTTTTTTTTATGATTTATGGAACTTCCTCACCGACTCATTAACACCCAGCCGCAACTAATGAAGCCAATTAAATTTGGCAAAGGATCTCTTTTATTACCTAATGTAGGGAGCATCTGAGGATTTTCGTAAATTAACCTTGAAAAAGGGTCGAGTATATGCATAGAAGTACCGTCAACTTTAAAGTTAGAGCCATGATAATCGGTATTTGGGTTCTTCTTTTCAAATATAGAAGACGAATTTCAGAATTATTTGTGTTTAAATTTTTACGGGCTTAAAGAGTAACACGTAACACGTAACCGCATGCGCCAGCTGATAATCAGCAAAAATGATCAGTTTCTCTTTGAATTTATTTAATAAAAAGCTGTGAATTCTGTTCCAGAATAAAAAGTAAAAAAAATATCATTGGTAAAGTACTCGTGGCTTGGGTTTTTCTGACTAGCATTGTATAATTTTATACCTACTTAAAAAATCACTGTAGATTACTTCAATACTTTTTGTTACGATTTTATTAATCACAATATATCAGGAAATGGTTTTTTTTTTTTTTTTTATTAACTGATTGGTCAGACATTTGTCCATAATCTCGCCTGATTGTAAGCGTAGATATGAACTAAGGTGTTACACGTCTGCCAATTAAGTACCTGTTCACTCTGCTCTTGAAGAGGTCCAGTTTCATTGCAGGTGCTTCCGTATTGTTAATAATGGCTCAGGAATTCAGGTAAATTGATCATTCATATCAATCAAAATGTATAATAATGTTTAATTCTCCCGAAGTATGTGCTTATACAACCTGCAAATTGCGATAATCCTATAATGTGCTGACAATCATCACTGATCTTATTGTAGAGACGCGCCTAAAGATGGTGTTTTAAGTTATAGGTAACGCTTGGATGATAAATAAATCGATAGATTACATACATCGGATAAGCATATTCTGCCGTTTTGGTCTACAGTTATTAATTCATTCATTCATCGTTTGTATCACAGAAGCGGGCTGTTCGAGCAATGTATAAATTAGGACCTCGTGATTCACTTAGAACAAAATCGCAATACATTTACGAAAACCTATTATATGTAAAAAATATGAAATGAAAAAATATAAATTTGTTTAAGAAATATAGTGACAATCATAGTTATAATACTAGAAATAATGACAAACTTATTGATTATGCAAGTAGACTGCACAAGATTGTTAAATCGTTTAAAGGGCAAAGTATACAATTTTTTAATAAAGTTCCCACTGACATCCAAAACTAACGATGGAAAAATTTCAAACAACGATAAAGCAAAAACTCTGCAATAAAGCTTACTAGGTATACAGTATCTGAATATATGAATGACAAATTCCCATGGGATTGAGCAGCCCTTAATTTTAATTTTATTTATTTATGCAGTTATAATTTCAAAAAAAAATTTAAATTTCATTGTATAAAAGTTAAAATTTCATTGTAAATTTACTATTTCCAGTATGTTGCACAATGCACATTGATAAATTTAAATTTTATAGCTGTGACATATTTCAAGAGTTATTTTGTAACCTACGAAATAAAAAATAAAATAAAATAAGTATTAGTCCAAATTAATATTCAAACTTATACAGGTCCAAAACTTACAACAGAAACTTTAATATTAATGTTTAAACTAAACTACTTTAAAAATTTGAAACAAAATATCATAATCGTTAAAATCTTTCAGATTTAGCCATAGAATCGATTGCAATACATCATATTAAATATTTACTCAAAAATGAGATACAAATAACATACCTACGAAATACTTATTTCTAGGATCCAACGAAAAAAAAAAATGTGATAAAAAAACGGGGCCCGTGGGCATAAATCTATAAGCTTGCAGACTTCTATAAGCTGGTTAATCGATACGGTTATATTTTGGTTAGTAAGTTTATGAGTTTTATTAATTTTAAATCGGTTCTCCATAGAGTATATTAAAAAATGCTTTGTTTACAAGTAGGTAGAACATATTTTCTATAGTCGTATTTTCTATAGTAACTTGGGATGAGTTGCCTAAACAAAAATAATAAAATTAATTATTTAGTCAACTCATCCCGCGGGATAAGTTTGTGGGATGAGTTGACTAAAGAGCCACTTTAACAACCTAAAGAATAGTATTTTATCTTATTTTATCTTTATTTCTGCAAACATTGAAGTAGAAGAATTCATGTAAAATCTGGTAAATACCTACCTAATGTGAAATCTTTAAATATATCACGTAATTTTTATACATTTTAATTTCCATTCAATAAGTTTATATTTGTACTATAAAGTCCGCCGCCTTGTTTTAGTTCAGATGATGAGAAAGTATTTACTTTTTAAAGTAGGCACATATTTAATTTACCTTCCTTGTTAAATTGACTTTGCTGAGGATTCACAGGAAAAAGGCAAAAGCAGATTTCTCATTTACATAATATGGTTTCGATAAGACGCACGTCCGCTTCACTAAGTTTATAGCTCCTAGGGAAACCATAATTTACATAAAAAAATGTTTCAATACCCTTCATAGAGTGCGAATAAATCGTAAAAGCGGCCATTTGGTAGTATCACAGAGCAGACCACTCTCCAAGTGACACCAGTACCCAACCTTATTAAGTCGGCATCCGACCCTTTCCCAGACCGTTTCTCAGAATGTTTATGAAAGTGAAAACGCTCTTAAATGCACCTGTTTACCCTATTACAGGACATTTACTCGAAATTGAACGTGAAATAGTAGAAGAGGGACCTGTGAAAAGTGTAAGCAAATTGGGCAATACACATTCACTTAGTGTTTTTTGTAATATTTTTGCTTGTGTGTCCACTTATTATTAATTATTTTAAACTAGCAGTTTCCCGTGGTTAACCCACGTTAATTTCAGAGATTCCGCGGAAGTTCCGGGATATAGTACCCTATTTCTTTTCTGTACCCTTGACAACGTATACCTAATATAGTGTGCATAGTTTAATGAAGTTTCATTCGCGTTAATAGAGGAGTTCCCACAAGAATACCGAGACAAAAGTACCGTATGTCCTTTTATGTACCCTTGACAACGTGTATGCAAAATTTCATAAAAATCGGTGGAGTCATACGGGCGTTAAAGAGCAACAAACAAACAAACTCACTTTCACAGGTAGTAAGGATTGCCCAACGAATTTTGATGCAGTTTTGATTAACATTATTTGGGAAGGCTTGTTAGAAGTTTCCAATCTAATACTAAAATTCACGCGAGAAAAGCCGGGACAGCTAGTTAGAAATAAAATGCTGAAATATCTTGATTTTTACTTTAGTATTATATGTACCTGTAATCTAACCAAGATTAAGATGTTAAGATCAAACATAATATTCGATTTTATACTATTTTAAATAAGTACCTAATTATCATTGCTTAAAGTTTTTTTCATAATTAGTAAAATCACAAAATACAATTATAATAGTACTGTATACCTAATGGATTAATTTTATCAGATATTTCTTACGACCCCAATGCAAAATTCCAAGCAAAAATAAATATTATTGTAAATCTTGTCTTAAAAAACAACATCTTTCTCCAAAAATCTCTAGAAGTAGTGAAAATAAATGAGTTTGCTAGATGAAAATGACAAGCTACGAGGATTTCCAGCAAACCTCTTATAGTTACGAGCGCTCGAGAGTCAAGACTTTTATAAATACGTTCTAGGTAGGTACTAGACGTGGCATTGCTCATAGAGATACTATCTAGTGCTCAAGAAACATTTTATGTGAATTGAACCCGAAAAAATGTGTTAACAAAAGGCAGGAAGCACATTCTTCCATCTCCTTCACAAAATTTGTTAAAGTTTCTATTTTTTCCTCTCTCTCTTCTCTTGTCTCTTATTTTGTACCTTTTAAATGGGGACCAATAAACTACTTTTCTTTCTTTCTTTCTTTCTTTATTTTTTTATGTTGTCCTTGTATGCATTAATTATTAAATAATTAAATAAATAAATTGTATGTTTGTTTAAGAGAAACCGATGGCATTTGCTTGCTCCATAACAACCACAGTAGGTATACCTATATTTGTTTTAGAGATTTTGGTAAGATTAACTTGCAATTTAGTAATACACTATGTTTTTTTGATTTGGTTGAATAAATAAATGAATGAAATGAATTTCTGGGGCAATAAAGCATATTTGATTTGATTTGATTTGATTTGAACAAATAAAAAAAATCAAAGGATATTTTATATGAACATTTTTGCGTCTCTGAATCCTTGGTATTACTTGGTATTAGGTATTGTAAAAATCTCGTATATGAAAAATAAAGTCGTGATACATAAACGGACTTTAAAAATAAATAAAAAATGTTACAAAAGTCGTGTTCTGACACAACGTTGTCATAACAGTAATAACAATTTTCTCCAACTCGAAAGCTACGCAACTGTGTATTAGCATACATATAGGGGCGCAAACGAACGAATGCGCTCACCATCAATTTATGCCGGTGTAATATCAGGACAATTGCCATCTGAGCAAACGAGGCTGAGGGAATGTTACTACCCGCTTCTCGACTAATTTATGACATGTAATATTCGAGCTTCAGCTAACACGGTCTCACCTGTACTTGCCTTGGAGTATTAAAGAAGAATTTTCTCCGTATGCGAGAAACCATATCGCTTGTGCCTGCTGAAAATTTACCTTACCTTTCTCTACAAATGTTTAAAATTAAGACATCTGTAATTTGAAGCTTCATTCCATTTTAAACCTTTTGACTTTAATTTTATTATTTAAGATTTGTAATACAATCATCACCAATCATAATAATTATAATCATCTAGGGGGAAATAATGCGTCTAATAGGCATAATAATAGGGTATGAAAATCTAAAATCTGTTTGATCCGTCAGTTTAGATAGAGAAAAATAAAATTAATAGACAGATATTTTTTGCTTGTTCGAATTCATGAAAAATATGTATAAACCACATAGGTATAAACTTTACCGGATCGTGATGACACGCGAAATTTGGACTCAATGCATCGCCGTTATTTAAGTATGTATATACATACAAGTATTTAAAAAAAAATACGGGACCAATATTTTTTATTATTTTACATATAATATTTTCAGTAATGATTGTGATGCTCAATAAAGTGTTCTTCATTCATTCTTGACGGACGAAAAACTAAAATTTAGTCACCCAGCCTATATATTTTATATTGTTTGTTATATTAACGCTGTGACCACTACGGTGGCAGAATATGCTGAGTGGAGTCCCTTTTAGCAAGGCACTGCACCACCTACTTTTGCTTATGTTGTTTTTTGGTTATTTATTATTATTTTTTTGTGGTGTACGTGTTTTTCTTTCTAAATAAAGTTTATATTATCTTATCTTCTCTTAAATTATCAACATTAATTTATTAGGATTATAAGTGTTTAGATGTTAACTAACATTTAGTACTTTAATGATCTTCCTTTAATGATGTATCTGGATTATTACAATAATGGTTATTATAAAGTAACCGCTATAAATTAATCGAAAATACTGCGACAATCTTCGACTATCGAGTGTTCATGGAGCGTCTTTATTTTACGGGTTTCCATTCTTGCTATAGCAATGTACGTGAGTGTAACATCTCTGTTACATCTACAGGCCAAGTGGTGCTACGAAATATTAAACTGAAAATCTAGATCTCAAGTTACGGTATGATAACTTCAGAGCAGTCTTACTTTATGATTTACGGAAAAATTTACATTATGAAGGAAGAAAAGAAAATATAGTTAATATTATTTTCTTTACCTTCCTTCATGAATGTAAACGTACCTATATAAAACTTTAAACGTTAAATGTGAGCACATAGATAATATTGTGCTCAAAAAAAGTAGCCTGTCTCGCTACGAATGTTCTACGACGCTCTATGAACATGCTACGCTCTGCTACACCGTAGATAGTTGACTTTGCTTCATTATCCACTTCAACTGATACTCCGGAGATGGATAGTCATTTATATAAGCTGCCATCGGTGATACACTGTTTAGCGGTCATATTGTTTTGTTTTTGTTGTGATTTATATGAACAAAATTATTGAGATCATAATCACTGTTGTTTGTTACAATTAGAAATAAAGGAGAATTTGTTCTTATTACTGAAATATCCTGATAAAAATCCTACAACCCTTTTTTTATATTGTGCTTTTGATCTATGTATATATGTATATAAAAATGAATTCCTATTTCCCTTGGTCACGGCCTCACCCGTGAATGGTTGGACCAATTTCGCTAATAATATTTTGTTGTATTTGTTATTGTAAGGAGAAGGAGAATATGAAAGAAGTTTGGAGTTCCTGCGGGAATTCCGAAACTCACGCGGGTGAACTCCGAATTGGTTGGACCGATTTTGACGGGACTTTCACTGCTAATAAGCTGATGCTATAAGGAGTCGATAGTCTAGTACTTTGGAGTTCCTGCGGGCATTCCGAAACTCATGCAGGTAAACCGCGGGGCACAGCTAGTCCCAAAGAAATCTTCCTTTCTAAAAACACCCGTAAATACCCAGTTTTTGCCCATCTATACTTTTGCCCATCTATACTTTTTACCCCAGAATAGCATCTACATATATATCTTCTATAATCTATATAATAATAAATAAATGCGAAAGGTCACTCACTGTGACTCACTGATTAACTACTAGACCTACAAAGTTGAAATTTGCCAGATAGATAGATATTTTATAGGTACATAGGTAGGAGCCGTCAGCAAAGTCCGGATTTTACAGCGTTCTCGCGGGATATCTCAAACCAACGTTGCAAGTAAAACCGCAGGGAACGACTATCGTTCTATTTATGCTATCTCAGTAGGTAACTCTCACCGATTATTTCCAACGATTGAAACACCTAAGAATTTTTCTCTCTATTTTTCATTTTACTTCATAATTACTTTAACTCAACAGCTAATAATTTAAGCTTCCATTAAACGTGATAATTGAGAATGTATATTTCCGGATTATTTTGATAGACTTTTCTATCAACCATTGAATGGATTATTTTCCCATGACGATAAAAAAAGAATGCGTCCATTTTAATGTGTTTAACGCAGGCAATCTACTGCCATCACGCTGATGACGGGGTGGGTAGGTTGTTGTGTACAAAAAGGGCTGATTCAGCAGGTATTTGTAAACTGTTCTCTTTTGTTATTGAAATTAGCCGGTGCCCTCCCTTTGCCGTGCCCCGGTTAGAACCGATAGAAGGCATTGTACTGCTTTTGGAGCGGGACATTGTTGTCTGAAAATTGTCCTATTGATAAAGCTTTTGGAACTTGTCTTAATATAAAGACCTAACTCAATTGTTTATGTCAAGATTTCTAATACCAAAGTTTACGAATCACTAAAACTATCCACTAGAAGTACAAGTATCTGATAAAGTAAGTCTAGCCTCGCGTAGTCTACATATAATTCAATAGTTTACAATGGGATTACAATTAATAACGTATAACTTTGTGAAAATATATTACATTAACAAGCTATGCCCCGCAGTTTCACCAGCGTAAGTTTCGGAATTCCCGCAAAGTTTTTGATAAAAGTTACTTTTTTAGCGGCAACAAACAGGCAGACAGACTCAGACAATTTTTTATTATAAACAGCTTAGTAAAAAGCTTAGTAAAAATATAAAAATTCTCTGTATTTGTCCTATCCACCCAAAGGTTGTCTGGAAGAGATCGCTAGTAAAGCGATAAGACCGCCTTTTGTATGCCCTTAGTTATAAGTTTCTATAAACACACTGTAAAACTATTTTGGTGTACAATAAAGTGTATTCTATTCTATTCTATTCTATTCTATTCTATTCTATTCTATTCTATTCTATTCTATTCTATTCTATTCTATTCTATTCTATTCTATTCTATTCTGTTCTGTTCTGTTCTGTTCTGTTCTGTTCTGTTCTGTTCTGTTCTGTTCTGTTCTGTTCTGTTCTGTTCTGTTCTGTTCTGTTCGGTTCGGTTCGGTTCGGTTCGGTTCGGTTCGGTTCGGTTCGGTTCGGTTCGGTTCGGTTCGGTTCCGTTCCGTTCCGTTCCGTTCCGTTCCGTTCCGTTCCGTTCCGTTCCGTTCCGTTCCGTTCCGTTCCGTTCCGTTCCGTTCCGTTCCGTTCCGTTCCGTTCCGTTCCGTTCCGTTCCGTTCCGTTCCGTTCCGTTCCGTTCCGTTCCGTTCCGTTCCGTTCCGTTCCGTTCCGTTCCGTTCCGTTCTATTCCATTCCATTCCATTCCATTCTATTCTATTCTATTCTATTCTATTCTATTCTACTCTACTCTACTCTACTCTATTCTACTCTATTCTACTCTATTCTACTCTATTCTACTCTATTCTACTCTATTCTACTCTATTCTACTCTATTCTACTCTATTCTACTCTGTTCTACTCTGTTCTGTTCTGTTCTGTTCTGTTCTGTTCTGTTCTGTTCTGTTCTGTTCTGTTCTGTTCTGTTCTGTTCTGTTCTGTTCTGTTCTGTTCTGTTCTGTTCTGTTCTGTTCTGTTCTGTTCGGTTCGGTTCGGTTCGGTTCGGTTCGGTTCGGTTCCGTTCCGTTCCGTTCCGTTCCGTTCCGTTCCGTTCCGTTCCGTTCCGTTCCGTTCCGTTCCGTTCCGTTCCGTTCCGTTCCGTTCCGTTCCGTTCCGTTCCGTTCCGTTCCGTTCCGTTCCGTTCCGTTCCGTTCCATTCTATTCTATTCTACTCTATTCTACTCTATTCTACTCTATTCTACTCTATTCTACTCTATTCTACTCTATTCTACTCTATTCTACTCTATTCTACTCTATTCTACTCTATTCTACTCTATTCTACTCTATTCTACTCTATTCTACTCTATTCTACTCTATTCTACTCTATTCTACTCTATTCTACTCTATTCTACTCTATTCTACTCTATTCTACTCTATTCTACTCTATTCTACTCTATTCTACTCTATTCTACTCTATTCTACTCTATTCTACTCTATTCTACTCTATTCTACTCTATTCTACTCTATTCTTTTCTCTTCTACTCTATTCTTTTCTCTTCTATTCTTTTCTCTTCTATTCTTTTCTCTTCTATTCTTTTCTCTTCTATTCTATTCTATTCTATTCTATTCTATTCTATTCTATTCTATTCTATTCTATTCTATTCTATTCTATTCTATTCTATTCTATTCTATTCTATTCTATTCTATTCTATTCTATTCTATTCTATTCTATTCTATTCTATTCTATTCTATTCTATTCTATTCTATTCTATTCTATTCTATTCTATTCTATTCTATTCTATTCTATTCTATTCTATTCTATTCTATTCTATTCTATTCTATTCTATTCTATTCTATTCTATTCTATTCTATTCTATTCTATTCTATTCTATTCTATTCTATTCTATTCTATTCTATTCTATTCTATTCTATTCTATTCTATTCTATTCTATTCTATTCTATTCTATTCTATTCTATTCTATTCTATTCTATTCTATTCTATTCTATTCTATTCTATTCTATTCTATTCTATTCTATTCTATTCTATTCTATTCTATTCTATTCTATTCTATTCTATTCTATTCTATTCTATTCTATTCTATTCTATTCTATTCTATTCTATTCTATTCTATTCTATTCTATTCTATTCTATTCTATTCTATTCTATTCTATTCTATCCTATTCTATTCTATCCTATTCTATTCTATCCTATTCTATTCTATCCTATTCTATTCTATTCTATTCTATTCTATTCTATTCTATTCTATTCTATTCTATTCTACTCTATTCTATTCTATTCTGCTCTATTCTGCTCTGTTCTGCTCTGTTCTGCTCTGTTCTGCTCTGTTCTGCTCTGTTCTGCTCTGTTCTGCTCTGTTCTGCTCTGTTCTGCTCTGTTCTGCTCTGTTCTGCTCTGTTCTGCTCTGTTCTGCTCTGTTCTGCTCTGTTCTGCTCTGTTCTGCTCTGTTCTGCTCTGTTCTGCTCTGTTCTGCTCTGTTCTGCTCTGTTCTGCTCTGTTCTGCTCTGTTCTGCTCTGTTCTGCTCTGTTCTGCTCTGTTCTGCTCTGTTCTGCTCTGTTCTGCTCTGTTCTGCTCTGTTCTGCTCTGTTCTGCTCTGTTCTGCTCTGTTCTGCTCTGTTCTGCTCTGTTCTGCTCTGTTCTGCTCTGTTCTGCTCTGTTCTGCTCTGTTCTGCTCTGTTCTGCTCTGTTCTGCTCTGTTCTGCTCTGTTCTGCTCTGTTCTGCTCTGTTCTGCTCTGTTCTGCTCTGTTCTGCTCTGTTCTGCTCTGTTCTGCTCTGTTCTGCTCTGTTCTGCTCTGTTCTGCTCTGTTCTGCTCTGTTCTGCTCTGTTCTGCTCTGTTCTGCTCTGTTCTGCTCTGTTCTGCTCTGTTCTGCTCTGTTCTGCTCTGTTCTGCTCTGTTCTGTTCTGTTCTGTTCTGTTCTGTTCTGTTCTGTTCTGTTCGGTTCGGTTCGGTTCGGTTCGGTTCGGTTCGGTTCGGTTCGGTTCGGTTCGATTCGGTTCGGTTCGGTTCGGTTCGGTTCGGTTCGGTTCGGTTCGGTTCGGTTCGGTTCGGTTCGGTTCGGTTCGGTTCCGTTCCGTTCCGTTCCGTTCCGTTCCGTTCCGTTCCGTTCCGTTCCGTTCCGTTCCGTTCCACTCTACTCCACTCTACTCCACTCTACTCCACTCTACTCCACTCTACTCCACTCTACTCCACTCTACTCCACTCTATTCCACTCTATTCCACTCTATTCCACTCTATTCCACTCTATTCCACTCTATTCCACTCTATTCCACTCTATTCCACTCTATTCCACTCTATTCCACTCTATTCCACTCTATTCCACTCTATTCCACTCTATTCCACTCTATTCCACTCTATTCCACTCTATTCCACTCTATTCCAATCTATTCCACTCTATTCCACTCTATTCCACTCTATTCCACTCTATTCCACTCTATTCCACTCTATTCCACTCTATTCCACTCTATTCCACTCTATTCCACTCTATTCCACTCTATTCCACTCTATTCCACTCTATTCCACTCTATTCCACTCTATTCCACTCTATTCTATTCTATTCTATTCTATTCTATGCTATTCTATTCTATTCTATTCTATTCTATTCTATTCTATTCTATTCTATTCTATTCTATTCTATTCTATTCTATTCTATTCTATTCTATTCTATTCTATTCTATTCTATTCTATTCTATTCTATTCTATTCTATTCTATTCTATTCTATTCTATTCTATTCTATTCTATTCTATTCTATTCTATTCTAAAAATCTGCTCGTGCTGTTAATTCATCCTTAGGTACAAACAGACACTTTGATTTAATTTCTATGCATAGATATACATTGACTATGATTAAATTTCACCTTTTCACGAACTCTTGAGATGTATAAGCGATAAAGCTATAAAAGGCGGTAAAAGTTCTTTTCATTACTCATGCTCGGAAAGTAGGTCTGAAGTTGCCTGAGAAGCGGGTTGAAAGTAACCCTTTTCAGCCCTAGGGAGAATCGCTTTCAACTGACAACTGTCAAATTATTAAAAAAAAACTAGGTCTATTTTCACATTTCTATTGAACCATGTTTCAACTTTCTATACAGCCAGCGCGATGTAAAATTGAAATAACGTAAAGTTTAAGTAGGTATTAATTAAAATAAAATTCACTCACTTTTTCTTAAGCTAATTCCTATTTATATTTTTTATTTTCTTTAATTAATACTTAATAATTAAAGAAAATATTTTTTTTAGGTCGCCACAATGTAAATAAAAAATACTGGCTGAATAGTTAGCCGGCCAAAGAAAAAGAAATAGGTGGGAAAGTGTCAAGCGACTATCCGATCTTCACTCATTTTTTCTTTAGCTAATTCCTATTTTTATTTTGATTTTCCTTGCATTCGTAATGAAAAGCACAGTGTTATCCAAGGGGTGAAAGTAACTCATTTAGTGCCGAGACGGGGTTTGGCGCCTGAGCGTAGCGAGGGCGCCAATAGTTCGAGGCACTAAATGTAATGTACTATTTCGACTATTTAGATTTAAAAAATGTAGTGTTTGTAATCCCGTCGATTAGTTAGAGTAATGGATGCGATCATTGTCTTAATAAAAGACGACGCATACAAATTAACATAAAAATAGGATGCTTTAGAAAGCTTTATAATAATTTTATATAATTAAGTAACAGCACGTTCATACAGAGCATATACGTATGGTCATTCAAAAAGAAACATCAAGCCATCCCGATTTAAATAGTATATTTCATTATAAGTGCGGAAAGCCTGTCATTGCAAAGAGTTCCGACAAATGTCTACCCGAGCCGAGGCGCAGCCGAAGGTGAGGGTTGACAGTCGGAACTAGTTGCAATGACGGTTCCGCATGTGTACTGAACAACTATTTTTAATACAGTTACGAAAAAATTAAGCAATTTAATAAAATATCAAAAACACAACAAACTCAACTAAGTTCCAACTGTGATCAAGAGATGGCGCTAGTCGTATTAGTAATGCGAAACCTACGTTTCGCAATGCAAAAAGTGTGTCAAGTCGTGTCGCCATTTTTGACAGTTGGCAAAGAGAACGCACGAGTTCGGGAAAGGTAAACAAAAAGCTCGAGTATGTAATAGCCCACATCCCGAACGCTAAACGTCCCTGCAATACGCCACTTTTTGAGCAACTGTATTAAAAAAAATTAATTTAAATTATTATTATTTAAAATTATGTAATAAGCATGCATCTTTAGAGTCCTATGTGGTTTTTGCGTCTATATCATTTAGGTAGATATTTCCATTACATAATTCATGCTTAAAATTGTACCTATACAGTTGCACAACAGTCAAAGCATAGAAACTGACAACGGTAAAGCAGTTGTTCAGAACAGTTAATGTAAAGTAGTTACACAACTTATGTCCTAAACGCTAACTTACTTCGTGACTGTCAAGCGCCACTGGGTAAGAACATAAGTGCATGCTGAAATTATGTTTTGAACCTGTATAATTGTGTGAAATATGATGATTTCGCAGTTCAAAGCTACTTTATAGTTAAATTCTCCACCAGTGAGTTCATCAGAAAGGAAAGTGAGTTTGTTTGTTTGTTACGCTTTCACGTCTCAAAGAATTAACTGGTCATCATGAAATTTTGCATATGTCAGGGATACAGAGAAGGATATAGGGTACTTTTTATCCCGGAATTCCCGCGGTACCTCCGAAATAACCGCGGGGAAACTGCGGAGAACAGCCAGTACTATTTTAAATGCGAATGTGTTTTTTTTTTGTTTCGCTTTCACGCCTCAACGGCTAAACCGATGATCATGAAATTTTGCATTTATGTTGTCAGGGTACAGAAAAGGAGACAAGATACTTTTATACCGGAATTTTCGCGGGTTCTCCGAAATAAACCTGGGTGAAACCGTGAGCTATGCAAGCTAATCCAATTAAAATGCGTAAGGGTACGATCTAGAATATTCGTATACCTAATTTATTTTAGTTACTGGATAATTCTCGTGAGACCATCCGGCATGGTCTTGCCATTTAAGTTATCGACTAGATAAAGCTGGATAAAAGCAGACGTTAAATTCTCACCCCTAGAGGTTACTGTTATTAACACACAAATTTGAGGAACTATCCATACTAGTTATTTCCTAAATTTTAATTGGCTACTAGTCCTTTAAATATTTTTATTTCTATGAAGAGAAAAAAGTTTGCTAACAATAAAAATATTATATTAGGTATATTTGTATGTAAAATATTTTTGTTTTGGTTTATATTTTCAAAGTACAAACGAGCTCATAATCAAAGTTTTGTCGTATATATAGATAACATGAACGTCTATTAAAAATGGATGCCTTACAAAAATTTATACCGGAACGAGGGCAAAAGTTTTTGCTGATAAAAAATACCGACAAACGAAACTCTACAAATTGGTCCGAAGTACTTAGCTATGATTTTATGAACAAAATATATACATACAGGATGAATTTTTCAAGTGGGCGTGGATGGTTAAATCCGAAACCATGAGGAATTTCGAAAAATGCTGATTTTGTTAAAAAAAACAAAACTGTATTACTTAGATTTGTAAATAAAATTTTTTAGTCGAAAATTGAACCCATGGATTTGGAAAAAAGATACATTCTATATTACGCCATCAAATGGAGAGGGAGGAAAGTCTCATTTTAAGAAAATACTATTTTAAACATTTGCTAATCAGTTCTGTTCTTCGCAATGAAAAAAAAAGTAAGTTTGGATTTGATCCTTGTAAGCGTCATAATTTATACTTTTTTTCTATTCTATCTTATTCTATTCGTATTTATGTACATGATATTATTTATGACATTGTCAGAGGGCGCCATAATAAACTTATTTTTGTAATAGACTTTATAGAGTATTTATTTTCCAAATTAAATGGGGTCGATTTCCAGCTAAGAAAATTGTAAGTACACAATTTTAGTTTTTATTGAAATCGGCTTCAAGACGCTTTTGAGTATTTTTCGCTATTCTTCGTAGTTTCAGATTACGCAATCCACGCCCACTTGGAAAATTCATCCTGTATTTATTATACGCAGTTTTCACTCTCAGTAGAATATAATAAAACTTCTTCGTTTCGATCAATACTCTAGTGACCTTTAACTCACAAATAGGCACAGCAAATATTCATATATATATATACATATATACAGTATTATTACCCTATTTATTTAGTACTAGCTGCACCCCGTGATTTTACCCGCGTAAGTTTCGGAATTCCTGCAGGAACTCCAAAGTAGTCTAATTCACTTCGAGTCCCGTCAAAATGGGTCCATCCGCTTAGGAGACTCACCCGCGTGAGTTTCGGCACTCCCCCAGGAACTCCAAACTTCTTTCATAAGAACTTTCTCCTTACAATAACAAACATAATAAAAAAGGAATTAACGAAATTGATCCGTCTGTTCACGCGTGAGGCCGTGACCAAGGAAAATAGAGATTCTATAGATTATTTTATCGTGCGTAGGTTATTTTATGTATCACTAGCTGTTCCCCGTGGTTTGACCATCGTGAATTTCAAAGTTCCCCCGAGAATCCCAGGATAAAAAATGCCCTAATTCCTTCTCCGTAACCCTAACAACGTGTATGCAAAATTTCATGATAATAACTTGAGTAGTTAAGGCTTCAAAGCTTAAGAAACAAACAAATCCACATTCGTATTTATAATATATAGTATCTAGGGATGACTATAAAACTAACTATTGCTAGGTTAGGTTAAGTTATAGGTAGACTAAATTATCCCACAGAAATAATTGCTTCCGAACTGCTGATCATGGCTGACCGTGGTTCTTGGGTAAAAAGCGTAAAGCAGTCACATGAGGCTGTCATAGAGTTATTTGTCGATCTGATTATGTTACCCCACGACCCTTGCGTCACAGTTTGATCAAATCGTCTGTAATTGAATTGCTCTTGCGACCCAACACTACTACATCTTTGACGCATAGAAATCTAAGTAACGAATCGTCATGTTACTTGGTGGCGAAAAACTCAGAGTTGTTTGAATAATTACTTAATTTTAAGTATCTTATCTTATCTTAGACAATGGGGTGGCCTCGGTACTTCGACCCTTGGGATCTTTTGTACCATCCCCATCCTGTTCTCCTCCCTCTACTCCCTGAAAAACTCAGAGTTGTTTTAATAATTACTTAATTTTAAGTAGCAAGGGGGACTGCAGTTACCTTTAAAGCATTGTCGAGCGATATTATTTCACTTTTAATAGTTTCAATAATTGTCTTGGAGTTGTTTGTAGGTGACCAAAAAATAGATAATAGGAGGAAATAGGTACTACATATTTGCTATTTTCCTTTCCTTTTATACATCTGTGTTAAGGAACTCATATAATTTGGTAATTATCTACAATGTCTGTTTGTTTTGGTCTTTCAACTTTGCTTGTTTGTCCGGTAGATTAAGCTCTTTATAAATCCACAAACAGCTGTGAAACAAATTTGAAAGCGTTTAGTTCAGCGAAACGAAATTTATTGCTTTACCTATTAAAGTTTACCGATTGGGGTTCAAAGTTATATTTTGCTGAATCGAACGAACACATTGATAGCGAACTGTCACGATATTAACTTGTGTTCAACATGTTAGTAGATGATACTAAATGAAGTCCTGAAGTCCTTGTTGTGAAAATGTATAAATTGTTTTTTTGTTTTTCATGCATCATAAATTCATAACATTTTTTTGGACGGTTCTAGACTAGTTCGTTTAACTTTCTCGATGAAGAAATATTTATAATATGTATTTACGTACACCTGTTTGTTAAAATGAAAAAGAAAATAACATTCACTGATGTTAAAGAATTACGACATGCATCAGACATTTGATTACCAAATATTTAAAATGTTTTTATTATTTATTTAAAATGTGATAGACAGATACATAAGGAAGAGACATTACATACGTAAATCCAAAAATTAAGATCAGTGAAATTGATATAAAGCGTAGTTTACTCGTATGTCATCTTTGATGAATTCCTACATATAAAAGGTAACATTATATTGAGCATTTGTACTGAAACTCACCTTTCCATTGATAAACTAAATACGGCTAAATACTCACGGCAATCGGGAAAACAATAAAAATGCTGGTAATAGGTATTCTTATTAAGTTCCGCTTAATAAAATATAATAAAATAAGTACGGTGTATGCTTTGTTGGTCGTTCTTTTCAATAAATAAATAAATAAATAAATAAATTACTGAAATACAATTGGGATATGGGTGAAAATTGCTTAAAAAGGATGTTTTTGTTGTTGTAGTTGAAAAGGTTATTTTAGGAAACTAAGTTTCTCTCCGGTTATAAATTCTTTTACAGATAACTTCGTATAGAATTAAACTATAGTTTTGAAATAGAAAAAATAACGGATGTACCTTAAAGCTTCGGTGAAACTTTTCTAAAAAACAATATACCACACCAGCCGTGACTCGAACCTGTTTGTAATTGATCAATCGATCAATTGATCGGTGTGTAATTAGTTAACACATAGCCTTGTCCTTTTCTTCTTCTTTTTTATAAATAAAAATGAATGTTTTTATTTCTGTCCTCTATACGTTTCGAAACTATTGGTCCGATTGTGACGAAACTTTGGCGGGTTGTTCTGCCTGCGTCCGCAAAGGTTGTTGATCCCAAAACTCACGCGGGTGACACCGCGGGGCACAGCTAGTACTAATTAAATGCGAATGTGAGTTTGTTTGTTTGGTACGCTTTCAAGGCTTGACACTCAACCGATCATCGTGAAATTTTGCATGCACGTTTCTAGGGGTACAGGAAAGGTGTAGTTTTTATCCCAAAAGCGCGAGAACTCCGAAATGAACGTGGGTGAATGGCTTGTCCTTACATATTATTTATATATTATAAAACAAAGTCCTTCGCCGCGTCCGTCTGTCTGTCTGTTCCCAATAAAGTCAAAGACTACCTATACTCAACAGATTTTCATGCAATTTTCACCTATAGATCAGGAGGTTCTTTGATACTTTACCGAATTTAATGAATAGCAGATTCAGTGTGAGAGTAGAAAGAATTTTCTGAGAATGAAAAGTTTTGACCTTTACGAGTAGACTCGTAAACCCAGATTGCAGATAACTGAAAATTCCGAACATTAATTTTCCTGTATTCTGTGTCTATGTATCCTAATAAATATACGTAGGTAGGTAGGTACGTGCAAATATCTCATTCCGCGTAGGTATCCACCACATTTTTTCATGATTACAATCAAAACTTTCCTTGGATGTAATTTAATAAAAACAGGTATTTGATAAGTACGATTTTCGTAAAGAAAAAAAAATTGAGGCAAAGAATTTTTCAGCCATTCAAAGAAATTTGTTTTGGTTTCCTTTGGTGTAAAGTTAGCAAAAGAAATTCGGAAATAACAAAACAAAACAATAATTTTCTGGTATTTAATAAATCCAATCCAAGATATAGGTAAATCAAATCTTTTAGGTCTACTGGTTTCTGATTAGCCACGGAATTAGAACGGGAAGCTTTAGATATATTTTAGTGTATTTACAGACACGGCTATTAGAGAGGTTTCCTTGCTGAGCAGATATCGCTGAACCACTGTGATCCGATATACGTATATTATTTATTGGCTTTTGTCCAATATCTATTTTTTGCAATATATCCAAAATAATTTCTTTTTAAATACATATGTATTTTGGAAACGTAACCTAAAAATATTTTACTGTTCAATGATAATTTTATTATTTATTGATGTAACAATTTTTGCAGATAAGTATACTTATAAATAACAAAGAGAAGTGTGTGTCTGCACTGTGTGATTAAAATATAATAAAAGAGTAGTTTGCGCGATTCTGTACATTGAATATTTTTACCCAAGTTTGAGAGGGGGCGTTAAAGAAAGGGTAGGTAACCAACCAGAAAAAAAAGTTAAAAGAAAAAATTTTGTCTGCAGTCTGCCTGTTCGCGATAATCTCCGAATCTACTGAATGGATTGTCATGCGATTTTCACAGGTAGATTAAGCTTATCCTTGAGCAACATATAGGCTTTGTTTCATTGAAAAAAAAAGGAAAAAGTTGTTATAACTATAAAAACATTTCACGCAGGTTAAACCGCGGGGAAAAGCTAATTAAAATATAATATGGTGATATTTAGTGTGAATGACTTTACTGATTGACGACTGATTGACACGTTTTGGTTTCAAGACGATGGTTCATGATCATAAAATTGATCCAGATTGCCAGAAACATCAGCTAGTACAAATCTAAAATAATTAACAAGTATTAATTTTATGGGCTAAACAAAAGAGAAAATGGCAATTTGATTTTATCTACCAATGATTGATGGATCTTCTTTAAAACGTCTATACGCAAAAAGTCGTCTTAAATGTAAAATTGTGTTTTTATTGACCAGTAATAGTGGTCAGAGACTTTATGGGAGCAATATAGGAGAAAAATAAAATTTTACTAACGTTATCAATTTCATTCCTTGCCAAGTGCTGACTCTACAAGGGTGTCCGTCGACATAAGCGGCAGAAACGGCCGCAATTCTTCCGCTCCGCTGTGGCTCTAAGGTGATCGTTCGCCGGCTCAGCATCTATTGTGTTTGCTTTTTTATGATTCACTCCCATTGTTCGTTACGCATTCGTTGAACTTTATTACATATCATTTAATCTGCGAAAATAATTACTCCTAATAGAATTTTAGGGCATTAAAGCTTTTATTTATATCTACTAAACTACTATTTATAGAAGAAAATCAATAAAAAAAGGAATATTTCTCCTCAGAATTCTGTACGGTAATTGCTATGGGATTACCTCTGAAATTGTTACAAAAACATTAGCTCTTCTTTACAAAAATAGGAGGTATAAAATTTTTTTTTTCTTCACGACTGCTGTAGAGGTCCCAGTCCCAGAGCACCTAGTTAATGTGTTAGGTACCTACATATACTTGTGTACAAAATTAAGAGGAAAGTTTGTCAAAGATTTTTTTAATGACATATTTTTACTACTAGATATCATCTACATTCTGGAGGTTACCAAAGGTTGTATAAAATATAATAAATTTTTAAATGAAACTTCCATGGACACGCTGCAAAAATAAAAATGAATCATACGGTTGCGTCGAAGGGTTAAATAAGCTACTACTGACCGCTCGAGCTCCAATCCTAAACTCACGATATACCCGTTTTTTATTGTGAGTAAAATGAATTCAGCACTCATTTATTTCACAAATTGATTAACACTGATTTGATTTGTGGAACATCGGAGCACTGAAATACATGAAATACAGAAGCCTGAAATGGAACATAATATCCTTTAAATAATAATTACTGATGAACGGCCTGTGTCTATTACATATTCTACATTCATTTTGTCAATAAGTAATCTCGGGTACAACATACAAAGTCATACTGTTAAGGGGAAGTTTATACTGGATGCTTAATAGACGTCGAGTACAATAAATATGTGACCAACGAACTCCGGCTAAATCTTAAAATTATACGTATTATCGTTACAAATACGGCTGTAAGGGTTATACGTTATACATATAATTATGTAAAAGGAGTAGATACAGGACATTATTTTATAAAACCGACTAGCTGTTTCACCCTCGTAAATTTTGGAGTTCTCACGGGAATTCTGGGTCAAGAGTACTTTATATTTTACTTTGTACCCTCTGAAAACGTGTATGAAAAATTTCATGATTATCGATTAAGCCGTTAACACAAACAAACAAACTCACATTCGCATCTAGGTATAATATGAAGGATTCTATATCAAGAATTCTCGACATTGCAATTTAGTTTCTCCTAACACAAAAGAAAGCAAGCATTCGAAGAAAATACAAAAAGGAAACCTTTTAAAAGCTTAATACATTCTGAGGACGAATGGCAAATGTTTTCAATCTTAAAGAACGGGAAAGTTCTTTGATTTAAGACTTGAGAATTTCCTTTGAGGAATTTCCTAATAACACTTATTATTGCGAAAATATATACTTGTTCATTTTTACAGAAGCTCATTACGGTGTATAACTAAATCAGGTTTACAATATCGATTTTGTGGCAAGCTTCTTTAAATAAATAGCTTTCATACGATCTATCAATCGTTTGAACATTGATTATACCTGAGAATATACGAGTTTCATTTAACTTGAATTTTTAATAGCAGATAAAGATTTATGATCATATTATAAGACAAATAAGAAAAAAGGTGACTGTAGTCCCAGTAGAACAATATACCTAGTCTTTAAAGCAACCTTCTGTTTTTACCAAATTTTTTGTCTGTCTGTCTGTCTGTCTGTATGTGCACGCATGGGTGAAAAACTACTAAAGGGATTCTCACCAAACTTGGTACGATTGTAGTCTATACTCCTGGGCAGGTTGTAGGCTATATAACATAACGCTAAGACACATAGGACGATAAATTTAAAGCAAGTCGGATGAAAATGCGCTTTCGAGCTCTTATCCTCGCATACGCCTTAACGGATCAACCGATCATTATAAAATTTTGCATACCTATACGTTGTCAGTGGTACAGAGAAGGACATAGGGTACTTTTATCCCGGAATTCCCGCGGGAACTCCGAAATTTAAGCTGGTGAAACTGCATGAAATTTAGCATACCACACGTTGTCAGAGGTACATAAAAAGATATATAAGGTACTTTCATCTGGGAGTTCCCGCGAGATCTCTGAAATTAACGCGAGTGAAACCGCGGGGAAAAGCTTCTTTAATAAAAGAGTAGACACCGCGATCCTGTACGATTAAGTTTGCTTGGTTTCCACGACACAAGCTAATAATACCTTACTGTGGGATCGAGTAGATCTGTGTGTTGTAATGTGGATTATTATTATTATTAACCAACCACAAAAAAAATGTTTTAAAATTCTTTTCTTTCCGTCTGTCTGTTCAGGATAACCTCCGAATTTACTCAACGGATTAGCTAGCTTAAGCTTAGCCTGGAGCAACATTCGTTCCATGTCGGGAAAAAAGTAGTTATAACTATAAAAACTTTCACGCGGGTGAAACCGCGGGGCACAGCTAGTATACTTACGTACCATAAAGTTTAGTTATGAACAAAATGATTTGAAAAAACCCGCAACTTTGCGGAAATCAACAATAGAAATTACCTAAGTACTTCAATTTTATTAAGTATATTAGATTTAAATTATAATATTATATTTTCTATTAGGTATAATGTTAAATTTTCCGGTGTACGCCCGTAGCACCTGATCAAAGAGACAGCATACCCAGAAATGGAATGTTAATGGCCTGTTACGATTTAAATTGCCATTGGGGTCCTTCCAAGATAACGTGACTCTCCCTTCCTGTTCTCTGTTATGACTACCAAACTACCAACTAGTTCTATTGTAGATACGAATATATTATACCTACGTAAGTAGAGCCCATAGATAAAAGACTGTGTGTTATGTTCTAGATGACTGAATTTGAATTTTTAGTCCGTCTTGTAGATTAATAAAAAATATTGGACACGTATTTTTCCTTTTTTATCGTAATCAAAAAATAACGGCGACACATTGAGTTAAAATTCCGTGTTTTTTTATTTTTTTATTTAATATTTTTATTCATGTTAATAAAGTTTTATACAATCAAATAACTTCATAACAGCAATATTTATAAACTAGCTGTACCCCGCGGTTTCACCTGCAGTAATTTCGGAGTTACCGCGGGAATTCCAGGATGAAAGTACCCTATGTCCTTCTATGGGTACCTACACCCTGACAACGTGCATGCCAAATTTCATCCAAATCCGTTCAGCAGTTTTTGCGTGATTGAGTAAACGTATGCGAGGATAAGAGCTCGAAAGCGCATTTTCATCCGACTTGCTTCAAATTTATCGTCACTGCTCAGCTCCTATGTGTCTTAGCGTTATGTTATACCTATAGCCTATAACCTGCCCAGGAGTATGGACTACAATCGTACCAAGTTTGGTTAAAATCCCTTCAGTAGTTTTTGACCCATGCGTGCACATACAGACAAACAGACAGACAAAAAATTTACTAATTGCATTTTTGGCATCTGTATCGATCACCATTCATCCTCCAATATTAATTTTGAATATATTATATTCAATGTACAGAATTGATCTCTCTACAGTTTTATTATAAATATAGAAGACAGAAGATAGATATTTATAAATGTGACGAAACTCCGTGTGATGTCACGCCTAAGACGTACCTACACTTTATACTTAGTTATGACGTCACGAGCTCCCACTCCCACAATTTGAAAATAATAATTGTAGTGTTTCAATACAATATCTTTTATTTTTATACTATCTAACTGACGGACTAAATAGAATTTTGATTTTTATACGCCGTCATCATGTCCATTTTGTTCCTTTATTTTCATGTCAAATATACATCAATTATAATTATACCTATAGGTATAGGTATAAGACATAATATGGTTATATCTTTTTAAAGCAGATTTCAAAAAGTTTTTGTGGTTCTTAATTTTTGGTTTGACTTTAATAACGCTTAATGGCGTGCTTTTAGTACGTAGGTGATTGTTTTGCTTTTATTTCAATAAAATTTATGAAATAAATAAAAAAAGAAGACTTTGTCTGGTGTCCTGGTGCATAAAACATATTCACTTATAAAAATACTTACATATTATATATTAGAAAAATTCTGAAAAGGTATCCGTTAAAAGAGGGGAAAAGAAGTATCCCGTTGCGGTATACATTCGCGTAATGAAGTGGCATAACGACAGTCTATTCATCACTCCCACTCCCACTCTCACTCCACACACGTTTCCGTGTGAAGCCGCGTTGAAAACTGTCGCAATGGAGGCCATTACTCAACCTAATACCTGCCGTTAGATAATATTGTTAACACTGCTTTTATACCGTTTGTTCACCTTTATTTACATACTTATTCATTCAAGTGGCATGCAGCGATGAATACTTAAGAATAAAATAATATAGTAAAAGTTTGTAATATAATAAAAGAAGTTATCTAGGCATAAAATGAACAGACAATGTGAGAAATTTAGATATCCGCAAGGTAACAAATATAAGTAACTGCAGATGCATTAACTTTTTCACTACATCAAAAAAGGAAATGGACAGGTCACGTGACTAGGCACAACTTCCAGAGAAATCCTCCGGAAATCTCGCGATAAGAACGCCAGTAGCGTGGGTGCTACACGCCGTCGACTCATCGGGGCCGCAACACAAGTAGAACTAACAAATCTTCGAGAATATTGGACAATGAAATATAAAATAATGTAAACAGTAGGGCGATTATGTAACTTTTGTTTCTATCATTTTTCGATTTCAATCGGAAAAATAGCGGTTTTGTGATTAATTGGTTATGTTTAGACAGCTTCAAGTTTTGAAATATGTTTATTTTGGTTGATTGCTAGATATTGTAGGTGTCAAAAAGTGCATATTGTAATCACAAAACCGCTATTTTTCCGATTGAAATCTAAAAATGATAGAAACAAAAGTTACATAATCGCCCTACAGATCTTTAAGTTTATTAATCAAAATAAAATGGTCACAAGCAAGCATCTCAACAATAAAACTGCATATTGTTTGGCGTCGAGGCCATGTCATGCCCGCGTTTCTCCTTGGGAGCATTTTTGAGGTCAAGTTAAGCAAAAATTGCAGCATTTATGCATTTGAAAATCAAAATGCACAAATGTTACAGTTTTGCAACAAAGCAATATTGAGCTTATAGCTTTATCCGATCCAGAATTCTTTTGTTAAGTAAGCTACTCACTTAATCCAGTTCAACCTTGAAAATCACGTTTTGTGTAATGTTCTACGATGTCGCATGAATGTTAAATTTTGTGAATTTTTGTTCATGACTAGTTCATGACTTGTGAATTCGTTGCCTGTTTCTTCTTCTTCTCTTCTTTCTTATTCTTCTTCTTACTTCTTTCTTACATTCGTATTTTTTCTTGAGCCATTAATGCAATTAAGCACAATAAAGCAAGCTGGAACTATGGGGTAATGTACGCATTAGCTAGCTTTATACGCGTTTAAGCTTCTTGATTTACTTACTCATCAATGCTCAACCGAAACAAATATTCGTATGGGTATAGTTAAAAACATGAAATTTTGACATTAGTTTTTTGTTAAAAACGTAAAGAGTTACTAAGTACGAATAAAAAAAATACTCATAAGAGGGATGAAATAGGGGGGAGAGTTTTTAAGGGAAAATACTGTCAGATTCAAGTTAATATTAGATATATTATAATTTTTTTTATTGTCTCCTTACAAAATAGACATTATTTCAAGGTTTTTGAAAGTTTTACTTCTAAAATTGTGGAATGCACGTGGAATCGCCGGGACGAGTTAGTTCGATTGTGTGTAGGTACATATTACTAATGAATTAATTGAAGAGAAAATAAATGGATACATACCATGGACCAATTAAACTATAGACCAACTATATGGACCAATTAAACTATAGTTTTATTAAACGGACTATTATATGGACCAATTAAACTATAGTTTAATTGGTCCATGATACATACGAAGGTATATAAAATTGTTGAAAGTATTATGTCAACAGTTAAAAGAATTCGCAAAATATTTGTTATCGGAAAAGTCCCAAACATTTCACCTAAATCGTTAGTTGCCTGCATTTTTATATGAAATAAAACACAAAGCTATGTCACCATTTGACCAGCAAGCAGTAAATTTTTATGAATCTCCCGCGTTCCAATAAAAATTGATATAAAACACTTTTAACGATTTACGTTCAGTTTTTTGTTGGTGTTTTATTAAGAAATATTTTGATGGGTTGTTTTTTTTTTTTTTGTGTTTTTTACAACTTTATGTACCTACATAAGTAACTCATGATACCTATGACTTAGTAGTACCACAGATAATACAATACTATACTGTAGTAGGTACCTAGTAGTTGCATCGCAGGGATAGAATAAGACTGTATACGATCACAATAAACATTTAAACTATGGAAAATGATTATATGTAGGTATTTAAATCTACAAGTCTAATATTAAATCTGTTCTAAAATCAATCAATCAATCAATCAGCCTATTGCAGTCCACTGCTGGACGTAGGCCTCCCCAAGGGCACGCCACAGTACACGATCTCCCGCTTTCCTCATCCAGCCACTACCAGCGACCTTCCTCAGGTCAGAATCTGTTCTAAACATAAACAAAATTACTGTTATGTTAACAGATCTAGGTACACAGCTTTTACAGCTCAGTTAAGGGCAAGAAGCTAGGAGCAGTGCCCGAGGCCCTTATTCACAACAAGCTGTGCCCCGCGGTTTCACCTGCGTGTTTACGCAGCGTAAGCAACGGAAGCTCTCAAATGGAATATTTTTTCCGTTTTTCGCAACATTTTTCATTACTGCTCCGCTCCTGTTGGTGGTAGCGTGTTGATTTATAGCCTTTAACCTTCCTCAATAAATGAGCTATCTAACTTTGAAAGAATTTTTTAAATCTGACCAGTATAGTTCTTGAGATTAGCGCGTTAAAGTAAATAAAACAAATTAACTCTTCAACTTTATAATATTAGTATAGATGACCGATTTTATGATGCGTTAAGATAACGCGTCGCAAGATAACGCGTCAGAAAAATGACTTTTCTCTCATGCTCAAAGAAGTTTCATATCAAAATAATACATTTAAAACTTGTCTTATGGCATACAGAATATTAATTTCAAATATTTTGGCATCTGGAGCATTTGGAATGGTGTTTTTTGGACGCGCGTTTTGGGCAAGGAATTTTGCTGGTGATAGTGAATATGGAACCAGGTTAGATTTTAGGGGTCCCATTTAAATATGCGCATCAACATTCATCTTCACTGCCTGCGTTCATCTCTTAGCCTGGCCAAAGGCATTATCCTGCAGAAGTTAATATAATATTTTACGAAGAAAAAATCGTCATAGTTGTGCTTATTGAAAAGAATACCTAGCCATTAGTTAGATGAATTAGAAGAAACTCAAACCCTATTTTTATTTCCAACTCCTCAAGTTACATAATGTTTGAATTCATTCAAAACATGCACGTGTATAAATACTATATTTCATTTCCTACTTCAAGCCAGGAAGGCATATTTCCTAAAAGAAAAGACAGGAGATAAACTCTTGGGCCTCTTGGGAAGCTCTTTTGAAAGTTATCGAATTAAAGTTTAAACCATGCCTACGTCCATAAGGCACCAGCGATACTATCGCTACTGGGACATCCATGAAAAAATAATGGAATGGGACTGCGTCCTAAGTTTTTTGTCATCGAGATAATCCAAGACTTTGACTTCACTTGGCTTCAAATTAAAGCAATGTGCCACGTAGTTTTCCTGCCTACCTATATGGCACATTAAAAGCAGCGATTCGACACTCCTGCAATATGCATCCAAATTTGCATACTCATAGCACGGTAACAGCCACGCTTGTTATGTACACGTAACATACACGTAACATGATTGAGGCGCGTACGCGAAGCGTTGTATTGTTTGCATATTATAACAAGTAGGTACGCTAGAATAATCCAGGTATATCGCGAAGGTAAATGTAAACAAAATAAGAATAGATGGAAACCTAAACGATTTCTTCGCAGTGTGGTTATGTAAAGCTCTTGAAAGGCGATAGAATATGTGCGGAGAAAACTTAACTTTACCGTGAAGAATTTTATCGTATGGTTTTAAAATAGTATAGCTTCTTCTCTCCGTAAATTTATTTAGTACTATAAATAGCACTTACTATAAGATTGGCGAGTACTTCGCTGTGTTTTATTCAGACGATACAAATTACTCTGGAGATTGCATGTGTCGAGCGAAATTTGGACTCGAGAAATAAAAATAAACACAATCCAACTTGATGTTTTTTCAAGTTAATGTTTGCGTTATTTTATTTTACTTTTTACCCAAAAGTTTTTAATGCTATAGAAACCTAAAAATCATTTTCAAATTTAAATTCATATATACTTTATTACCCCGAAAGAAACAGTAAAAATTACTAATTAGACATCAAATAAACAGAAAAAACAGAGCAAAAGGCGGCCTCATTGCTAGAGGCAATCTTTTCAAGGCAACCTTAAGGTGACAGAGAGCTGTATAGATATATAGAAATTCCATTATGATACGACTTAAAGCTGATAAGTTTGGTGATACTTTTGGGTAAATCATAATAAATTAAATCGTTTGATATCGCATCAAGTTCCATAACATTCAATGTAGCATCCATTAGCAACCTAATGGCATTCCGTGAATTATGAGAATCCTATATTTATAGAGCCATTTCTATAAAGTTACGTGTATGGTAGAACTCGCTGTTGCCCGCAACTGCTCCCGCGGGTTTTTTTAGAATTCACTCGGGTATTCTTACTTAAAGGATAAAAAGTAGGTAGGTATGTAGTCTTATGCTATGTCCTTAGAAAGAATTTTTTCTCCATTGGCAAATTTCATTTAGAAATCTGGATACATACAGACGCAAAAAATATTATTTATGAAAGAAAAAGTACGTAAATAGTATTCCAGGAAATGAAAGTTTAACATATTTATTAATATAGGTACATAGTACTATTATGTACTATTGCATACGTATTTTCATACTCGTCTTTGGTCTTTATTTCAGTAAAATACAATTAAGGTATTATTTATAATAATAGTGATTATTATTCAGTCAGATTATAACTCAGATGGCAAGAAATTGTGAGGTAGCAGCTTTTACGACTACCTACGTTGAAACTGGTGATACTCAAGGCGGCTTAAAATCAAATTCATTAATTCTAATTGAATTTTCAGGCAGACTGTGGCTGGTATTCATAGTGATGTGAAAATACAATATTTTTTGCAATATTATTATTTCCAATTTCTTTTAAGATTACAATTATTGTGGCTTACAAATTTATTCTTTATTGATTTTTATTTAGGCAGAGTCGTAGAAGAAACTTTATAATTTATTGATATAACTAGAGCTGATCCTTAGAGGTTTTAATTGTCTTCAATGTGGAAATTTTTTCAGTAACTCTTTACAACGGGTTGAAAATTAATTACTCATAACTTTATATACCAAAATAGCTGTTTAACTCATTTTTCTAGAAAAAAAAAAATCCTGTTATTATGTTACTCGGCGATACTGTAATTATCAGTGAACATTTTTTTTTAATCAGTCTAGTAGTCTAGAGATTAACCCTATATACAGACTTACTATTATATGAGTAAATATACCTGCCTAGCGACAGGTGCAAAATATTTGATGCGGAAATGCAATATGTTGAGAGCATTTGTGAAATGAATTTAAGTGCAGAGATCTTGTTATTTTCTATTTTATTACCTACATACACTTTCATATTAAATTCTTCAAGTATATCTAGCGAATATACTAGTATAATACACTCATTGATTTCTTATATTATAATATTATCTGAGACAGCAATCAGCGACGCAAAACATCCTAAAAAAATAACCACAAAATTTTATAAAATCCGTGAAGATCTTGTTTGTTGATTTTTGGTTGGTACTTGGGTAATTTTTATTTGAAAATATCTTTATTTCTTAGGTTTAAGTAGAAATGTTTGTTTATTAAGTCAGTGAAAAATGGTTTCGATGTCACTTTTTAAAATTCCATTTGTAATATTATGTATTGAATCTTGGTAAAATACAATGCTATTTTTAAAATATGACCATTTACCACCAAGCCGTGGGGTATATTTATAGATCTTTATCCAACCAGACATTCTGCTCATAACCTTACCGGCTCGGCTGTACGAAACGAACCCAATTTTTTGTTCATATCAATCAATTGTTACACACGCAAAATATTGTTTGAACGGAATTCGTGATAGGTACGTCACGAAGGCCATTCTGTTTTTTAAATCACATACGTAAGTCGCACTCAGAGTCGACTTTAATGATTACTTAGCTAAGTATAGAATTTTAGAACAGAACTGCCGCAATCAGAGACGTTCAGTAAATTAATGTTAATTATTTATTTTTTATTTATTTATTTAATTGGCGTGTGCGGTGGCTAGAGGCGAATTCGTCTTCTTCCTTACATTTTGTTTATGGTTTCGTGTAGGTACTGATTCGCATATAGTGAATTAAAGAAAAATAATATTTTGTTACAGAAGGTAACACAAAACTGGTTAAACCAGTGCTGTGTTACCTTAAATCCTATTTTTCCCTTGAGAATTCTTAATATTATGTAAAAAGCTGTAGAAAGGTTTCAATAATATTATTAATAAGTTATTTCCTAATGAGACCGTTCCTGTACTCGGATAATGTGCTCTCTCTAATAGTTTTACCTAAATAAAATCAATCACCATCATAAAGGGTTACACAACTGCCATATAAATTATCGTGTTACCATATCGTCATTAACAAACAAACACGCACTCCACCCCGGTCATTATTTAAATGTACATATCTGGCATCGTGTAATATCATATAAAATTGAATGAGTGAATATATATCACATGACCAAAGGATAATATTATGCCGTATATCATTCGTAATCATGCTTTTTGCACGAACCGAGACGGACGAACTCTTGTAATGGGCTCATTCTTCAGCTATACCTGTCGACCCTCACATATATTATTTTATTTTTATCAAATCGTTTCAGAATTGTCATACAAAAACTAGTCTAATAAAAATCCAAATTTCTTTAAGGATAGATTAGTAGTGCTAATACAATTCACTGTGTACCTATATAATATCATCTACTCACTTTTGTTTGGCCCATTTAGTTTAAAACAAAAACAAATTTTATAGTTATAATGATGTTAAATAGTTTTATTATAGTTTTATTCAGACAGAATAACTATCGAGGGATTTATCATTTTACTACCCCTAATAAGGTAGGTATTTATCTTCTTACAATAATTGTCATTTTTTAATAATTTTCCTTATTACATCCCTTTACTATTTATTTTCGTAATAAAATAAGTATATGGAGTGGGATTATACGTTATTATTATACGATCATAATATCCTTTCCACGTGGTCCTTCTAATCCAATGACACTCGTTACAGACCCATAAAACCCTTCGTTGCCACAAGATTTTTTTATTTTTTTATTATGATGGTATTATTTTTTGCCAATTTCGAGCTTCCTTTAAATTGAGCGTATAACAACAGGTTTGTCATCAGATGTTTTTATGATTTATACCTTTTTATTTCTTCGAGAAGTTCAAGGCTATAAGGCTAGGTCACTGGATAAGTTTCGGATCTATAACCTACATTAAAAAGATAATTTGGACGCAGATAAGCAATAACATGTTAACCCACAAAATTAAGTTATTGATTCAGAACGATTTATTGAGAGTTAGGGAACGTTTTTTAATTATGTGTTTACCTTATTACATTGCTTAAATATGTAACTAAATATTGAACATAAAAAATGTTGACACAAAATGGCGCTCCTACTTTTAAAACACGATTTACACAAAATTTCTCCAGTGTGGGTTAACACACTATTGCTTATCTATGTCCATTTGTCATAACAACAATGTAACTTGTAAGGTAAGTTTGTTACTTTTACTAGGTACCTAAATACATATATTAGCTAGGGAGCTGGTGGCAATTTAGGTATATGATTTCATCGTCGTTGACACCAAGACGTAATGTAGTCTGTACTTAATATTAACTAGAAAAAATAGGTGACGATTTTGAAATTGTAAAATAAAACTGTTATAAATTATGTTATCGTTTCTGTCATTAATTATATCTTATTAAATACGTTTTCACAGATAGTAAAATTAAAGCTGGCAGAAGTCAGAATGGTGGGAGCTTTTATAAAAATAACTGTAAACTAAAACTAAGAAAAATAAGCTGAGATGCTGAATTAAGAAAAAATATACTATTGATAAGTAAACTACACTATACAGTACCTAGAACAGTATTGAGACGAGAGGCGCGCTCCTATCCGCTGTTTGCTACAACTCCCTGTCGTATATAAATGCAGGACAGAGAGCGCCGCTCCAGAGATTGGTTAAAACTTACAATAATATCTTTAACGATATCGATGTATTTGCCCTATCTGAACAAAATTTTAAAAAACAAATTATTATGCACCTTGCTCAAAATTGATGATTATTTTGTATTGCTTAAGCACCTAACTATGTATTTACTTCTAGACTTATGATAATAAAAATAACTGTATTGCTGTCATTTATTGATTTTACGTAATTTTACCAAAATGTATCTAATATTAGCTAGTAACTTGTGAAAACGTAGTGGATTATAGGTACTTATAGTTATACTTTATATCGAGTTGTAGTATATAATGTACGATTGTTTGTTTTCCCAAATAAAAATAAAAAAATAAAATAAAAAAATCTTATTGTTTGCTATCCCTAAAAAAGAAAAGACGATCTACGTTTAAAGTCTCGACTGTAAAAGGGTAAGGATCAAAACAAAAAAGCGAAAGTAATGACGTTGCAAAGTTTGCTCAATGTTTACAATTTTAATTAGAAACGATTTTAACGCCTCACGGTAATTACACTTTTCATGATTTCACAAACTGTTCTTGTATAATTAGCAGCTACTTACGTATGTATTTTGAAACAAGAAGTATTTAAAGAATTATTTATTAAGTTGTCTTACTCATTTTTTCCTAAACATGCAAACTATCAAGTCATTTAATAAGCCCCAAGGTTTAAGTAGCATCACTGAAAAGTGAAACCACTGTATCATTTTCTCTTTTTTATTGGTTGTGTTCCTATATATTGTGCAACAGTACAAAATATATACGTATACTGTACGTAGGTATTACTAAAATGTAAGGCAACTTGATACGGTCAGGGCCCTTATTCACTATGACCATAACACGCCGCGTTAAGATAAGACGCCGTAATAATTGTTTTTCCCTCGCGATCAAAGATGTTTAACTTTAAAAAAATACATTTCCAACATGTGGTATGGACATGGTATACAAAATATTAATTTCTAATATTTTGGCACCTGGAGCGGTCGGAATTGTGTTTGTAGGACGCGCGTTATGGGCAAGGAATGTTGTTGGTCATTTCTTTATTCATTTATTTATTCATTCATTGACATTCCTAGAGAATAAGGACCCTGGTTTACTTCCTGAGCTTACACGATCGTAGTTCCAACGCGAGGACCAGTTGCTTGCTCAGGGTGTACAGTCAGTATCAGAAATATATGATCACTTTTGACAGCAGCTGTTGAATCTTATTGCAAAGTAATTAATATCATCAACTGATAAAAGTGTTGATATATTTTTTGCTGCCTGTATAAACTGGCGACCGCCCGGTAGCTGCAGACGCAAGCGACGTGCACTCGTCACGGCTCCCTGCACCCGGTCAACGGGTATTGACATGACATTGGGATACCGTTTAAAATTTGGAGGATACTTACCTTTCAAAAATGATTCATAACAACACACTTACTAAGATAGTTTCATATAATATTGCGTTCACAATGGGCATGTTGACTAATTTTTATTTTTTAGTCCGTCTTGTAGATTATTAAAAAATATTGGACACGTATTTTTTCTTTTTTTACGAAATCAAAAAATAACGGCGATATATTGAGTTGGAATTTCGCGTGACGTCACTATTCTGACAGTTTGTATGGTTTTGCGGTTAGTGACGTCACGACCTCCTCATCCTAAACTTTAATGCGCTTTATCTCTGTATATTTTAATTTATTTGAAAAAGCAAAAAATACGTGTCTATTGTTTTTTTATTTTCTAACTGACGGACTAATTAGAATTTTGATTTTCAAAAGTAGGCAACATCCCTATTGAAGCACTAAACTAATCGATGAGTGCCTGGACGTAGGTAATAGGTAGATATATTACATGCACAAAAGGCCATATATACGAAGTTTTAGCCTCACTTGAAAGGGCTTATGTTGTTGGTCTAAGCATTATTTTAATAAATTATTTAATAATAAATAATGATATATCGTCCGATATCATCCGACTTTAAATTGAAAGTTTTTGGCGTATCACCTAGTGAGATTGAAGATTTGGAAAATGGAAGTTTTAAAATTTGTTTCTCTATAGGTATGTACCTATTATTTTATACTATTTTTGTGCTTCATACTACTTAGTTCTATATACAAATTTTACTAACCATTTACATAAATACCTAGTGCATGAAATAAAAATTTGTATACATACCAACAAAAAATAAATAATGGTTTTATGTGATGTGATTGCGTTACGTTGCTAGGTTTTTTAAACACGCCACTGAAAATAAATTTACCTTGAGTTTCAACTTTAAGTTTTTTCATCCTTTGATCAGATCTGTTTTTGTTTTTTAATAGCTCTTAGACAGGCAAACGTGCACCAGTGTGCGTGCTAACAGTAGAGCATTATGAAAATATTGTCCGAATAAAAAGACTTGAAACACTTAAAACACTTTATTTACAAAAAATATTTACACTATCTATATTTGAGATCTTTAAAACTCTGCAAATACATTATTTAAATTACGTACTTATATATTATTCAGTTGCACGATCGTGTTGTTTGTCAGCAATTATAAATGCTACATGAGGGCGTAATGAATTAATAACATACAAATTGAGAGTTTCTTACCAATAGTTTTTTACATTTTAAACTTAATGGGAATAACAATAATAAATTTCAATAGGTAGTGTATCAAAGTAATAACTACAAAATACTAATTAATTTAATAAGAAATCGACCTTTTAATATATTGTAAAGTACCTAAACAAGTAAAAATATTATGTTCTGATAGTTATTTTACATGAAATAGTCGTTTTTGTTTACCTACTTACCCATACGGGGCTCCCATAGAACAAATTTGTTTTGCTCGTTTTTGCTCAAGATCAATAACGGCAACACGTAGATGCTTGAAATATTCACAGAATATTTATTATAATCACATTAAAAATAAATAATTAAATCAAAATAAAACTAATATTAATAAATTGATTAATAAAATAATCAATAAATAATAATAAAGAATGGGTCTCATACAACAGACATGATTTTTTTGCCGTTTTTACTGATAATGTTACGGAAGCGGAACTCTTCGTCCGCGATTCCGACTCACGCTTGGCTGGTTTTTATTCTAGAATGTTGTTAGTTTGATGACTACAATGCAAGTTTTTAAGACAGGGGTGAAACAAGTAGGTACCTACCACCTGCTCTAAAATCATATTAATTATCTTTGGTATGACGACCCGATTGGCGTAGTAGGTCAAGCCTGCCCGCTAATCAAAAGGTTCCGGGTTCGATTCCCGGTGGGGGTGCACTCTGTGTGATGAACACAGGGCTCCACTTTCCAGTCTGGGTGTGTTTATATATCTATTCTATAGTAAAATATATATTATATAATTCTATGTAGAATATACCACGTTTGCTTGGTTTCCACGACACAAACTAATAATTGTAGCTTACTGTGGGATCAAGTAGATCTGTGTGTTGTGAAGTGGATTATTATTTGGATTATTATTTAGTTTAACGATAAAATGAAATGTAAAATTGAACAAAAAAGAAAAGAAAGGCAAATTTTGCCGATTTCCAATTTTTTTTTTTTTTTATTATTTACCGCTAAATACCTACAACATTCATAGGAACATAATAATTATCTATAATATAATGAGAAGTCATTAAAATTAAGTGCGTAACATAGCATAGCATAGCGTAGCATTCTATTTTTATAAATGAATTAAAATATTTTACCTGTTGATTTCCTGAGAATTGTAACATGTTTATTTTTACTGGCAATGCTTTCTATTACATAATTAGATACTAATGAATTTAATTAAATATAATAATTAGCTAACTTTATGGAAATAAAGGTAAATTATTGGTCTTTTTATCGTCGTCGGTGAGGGTTCTTTTATTATTTTATAATTTAAACAATTTGGTTAAGAAATATTTTAATTTAATTTATATAAACATTGAAATAAACTGTTTCATAAAATCGAATAGTAGGTACCTATCCAGATGAACTAAAATAAATAAGTGCATTTGATCAAATTTCTTGGTAATGCAATTGGGTTTCGCATTTTACCTAGGTAAAAAACCCATGTTTCACTTGGTTTACCCTCAGGGGTCGTATGATCAAAAACCCATTCATTATTAGAAAAGCATTACTTATTAGGTTCCACACCCAACGGTTTGTCTGAACATTATACCTACTATGTATGTACTCAGTCCCTTACAGTCAACCAGGCTTAAATGTCCCCAGAAAAAGGATAATAAAATTTAAGTCAATGAAGAATTGGAAATTGAAAATAAATATAATTTTTGTGCTAATCGAAAACAATAGTAGGTACCTTAGTACCTACTACAACTTTTAAAAATAATGTTTTACGTCATAGATTTAATTAAGAATTCGTGTTAATTAAAAATGTCAGTTGACTTCAGTGTTACTTAACGAAATTAAATGTGGAATATTGTAATTTGGAAAACATAAAGAAAAAGCTAATTATTATCTATGATAGGCAGATAAAGTGATAGAAATATATCTACATATATAAATGAACCCTTTTTTTGGTTGGTTCTTTTGCGCTGTGCTGAGTGAAATCTAGCTCAGTATAAAGTTACAATTAAGATGCAATAAATATTAATTATAGCACTTACATAAGAAAACAAATCCAAACTATCCTGGGTGTTTATTTTATTCACTTTTACAGTAATGTAGGTATACTCGTATGTACACTTGCATCCATTTCAAAACGCAAACATTAAGCTTTCATGAATTGAAAATGGAGTTAGTTCTATTCATCAATATGCAAGGCTGCATCTGGTTCGCTTTAGTACCTACCGACAAACGGAATGATTGTACACAAAAATGCATTAGGTCTAATCAGCCTGCCTTGTATGCTGAATTATTTTGTATGAAGTTCGTTCATTCGTTTAGTTTATTTAGATATTTTAATAAAAAATTTCTTCGTATATACTTAATAGTACCTATCAAGCAGGTATCTACTATAAACAATTCCAATGCATTTGAAATACATTGTTAAAAAGTTCTATTTTGTGTTCCAGCCTGTGTTATCTAAATAATTATTATGTTCATTATTGCAATTAGGTCTATCAAAATAAAAATCTAAAGAATTTAGAAAATAAAACAAAATGTCCGATGCGTGATTGACTACTCGTTAATCCAGCAAAATAATTACTATTATAGCATATACTAGCTGTGCCCCGCGGTTTCACCCACGGCATTTTTCGGAGTTCCCGCGGGAATTCCGGGATAAAAGTACCCTATGTCCTTCTCTGTACCCCTGACAACATGCATGCCAAATTTCATCCAAATCCGATCAGCCGTTTTTGCGTGATTGAGTAAACGTATGCGAAAGCGGATTTTCATCCGACTTGCTTCAAATTTATCGTCACTGCTCAGCTCCTATATGTCTTAGCGTTATGTTATATAGCCTATAACCTGCCCAGGAGTATGGACTACAATCGTACCAAGTTTGGTTAAAATCCCTTCAGTAGTTTTTGACCCATGCATGCACATACATACAGACAGACAGACAGACAGATAGATAAAAAATATTAATTTTGAATATATATTCAATGTACAGAATTGACCTACAGTTTTATTATAAGTATAGATAGATTATATGATGATGTAAATGGGAAAATATTGAAAATTTGTTGCTCAAAAATTCAGAATATTGTAGGTGAACTAAGGCAGGTTTATCGCTACGTTTTTCCGTTGTTTTCTTACATACTTTTACATTAAGAATGCAAACTAGGTATTTGTTAACAGAGACCACGGAAACATTATCTTTGAATAGCTTTCTTTTGTCTTTTAGTATGTTAGGTTTTTTTTTGCATTCATATTAAAACTTTTCAGCTAAAATATTTCAAGTGGTGTCGATTTACAATTTTATTTAATTTACTTTTTAAAAGTTAGGTGGTATTAAACCTCGTATTCTATTTTCGTACCAATCTGTTACTCTACATAATTTTCTATTTTATTTTTTCGTTTATAATGATTGAGGATAGTGAAAACTTTTGTAAAAGTTGTACCTACCTACCTACAAACAAGCTATAATTATAATGACTCCATTTCATAGGAAAATTTAAAATAATTTTGTGATATTGTGTTGCGACTTGTTTAGTGAATTATAATTTACTTTTCAACAAAAGCATTCTTTATCTCATTAAGAATATTGATTTGGAATCTCATACTCATTTATATTTATCTTATTACCTTCGCTTAGTACTAAACCAATTTAATTGGCTTCAAATATAACTCTTATTTATTTATTCCTATTCATAGGTTTTTATATAATTACATTTAATTAAATAGAATTTTTACTATGTAGGTATTATTATTAGTTATGATAATTGTTACAATAATTCGTTTCATCATAAAGTTTAGGTTGAAATTATATTTCTTCTACAATAACCCACTAAGTTTAAATATTGAATGTCATTACTTCAATTTGTAATGAGCACTTTAAGGTCATCTCGAAATGAAAACCATGAGTTTGATATTTGGGAGATTTTCCAAAAACACTACGTGTGTCGCGACTACACTTTGTAGAGAGAACAATGCAACTAATAATATTGTGAAAGATGCTCTACTTTGATACAATGCTATAGACAGTAATAACATCCTTGATAGAGATGGAGTAACTTTCACAGTCGAGCTTTGCATTGCCGCCGGTCGTTCGCCGCTCACAACATGCACTACCACAGACGCCGAATCTAAAACAATAAATCTATATTAACAATATTATTTAAATTATTTAAAATTTACGTCTACATAGTAAACACAAGCAGATAAGTAATAATAATATTTCAGTTGGATATTAAATCATTCGCTTTAAAGTTTTGTGTACGTGATGTAAGGTGAAACAGTCAAACAGGGACACGCTGTATCCGTTGCAATTTTCCACGCGTTTTATTCTTTCTCCCATTAAGGGACTGAATTGTCAAAAAACCTTTTCATTACTCATACTCGGAAAGGAGGTCTGAAGTTGCCTGAGAAGCGGGTTGAAAGTAACCCTTTTCAGCCCTAGGGAGAATCGCTTTCAACTGACAACTGTCAAATTATTAAAAAAAAACTAGGTCTATTTTCACATTTCTATTGAACCATGTTTCAACTTTCTATACAGCCAGCGCGATGTAAAATTGAAATAACGTAAAGTTTAAGTAAGTATTAATTAAAATAAAATTCACTCACTTTTTCTTAAGCTAATTCCTATTTATATTTTTTTATTTTCTTTAATTAATACTTAATAATTAAAGAAAATATTTTTTTTAGGTCGCCACAATGTAAATAAAAAATACTGGCTGAATAGCTAGCCGGCCAAAGAAAAAGAAATAGGTGGGAAAGTGTCAAGCGACTATCCGATCTTCACTCATTTTTTCTTTAGCTAATTCCTATTTTTATTTTGACTTTCCTTGCATTCGTAATGAAAAGCACAGTGTTACCCTCGGGGAAAGACTTATTTAGTCCCTCGATCTATTGGTGCCCTCGCTACGCTCGGGCGCCAAACCCCGTCTCGGGACTAAATAAGTTACTTTCACCCCTAGGATAACAATGTACTATTTTGAGTATAAAAGCAAGCCTTGTGCTAAATTTTAAACTTCTAGATTCAGCGATTAGGGCTTCATTGTAAGTCAGTCAACTTTCCCTGCAGAAATTATTTTATGAGTCAATAAATTTCTACGAAATTGTAAGTTCGAAGTTAGTTGTTTTACGTAATTTTAAAAATGATAAAAACAAAAATTTAAATTGTTCACAAAAATATAAATAAAAACTTAATATCCAGACAAACTTGGCTCAGCTTCATGAAAAAGCTTTGAAATTGAGTCTCTTTCGAAGAACTAATAAAGAAAACACCCTTCAGGACCAACTATTGAGCACTAATCACACACACACCGGTGGCATCTAGCTGTAAAAAGTTATTAAAGCACTCAATTTACATTTTTCAATGGAAAAAAGAACTGCTAGTGAAAGTGAACGCCCTATCTATATTTCATATTATTATGTAAACTAAGTTTTAATACTCGTTTCATAATAATAGGTACGCTACAATTAGTATTTTTAAAGACTGGAAAAACTTCTATTAACACTGAAATTTATAAAATAACACCAAAATAAACTCATTGCTATAAAATAGAAAAAACTTAGAAATGCTGTATATTAAAATTGTTTATTTAGTAAAAACAACTCAACATCTCTCATCAACATTTACTTTCTACAACTGTTGAGATAATTCGATACAATTTTTGATACCTATCTTTCATTTCTATTCACGGTTGAAGGTAAATTGAATAATGATTAAATATCTGCTTATATAGGATTCTTCATGAAACATTTATATTCTATATATAGACTATTATATATATTCTATATATTGACCTATACATCATTCATCCCGGTTATTATTTGCTTTATATCGTTCGGTCTCTCTCCGAGTCTACGACATTATTATCAATCATGATTTTTATTTCTTCGTATCAAAACTTCAAAGAAAAGTACCTATATACCTACTAGAATAATACAGTCAATGTAATACAAAGAAAGTTCACGTTCAAAGAGGTTTCCAGGGAATAGTAAACTTTAGTTAAATAACGTATATTCTTGGTCTTTATTTCATTTATATGACGAGTATTTAACGAGCTATACAAAATAGTAAATACCTACCTACTAAACCTACTAAACAGTAATATAAAATATACTAAATAAAAAAAAAAAACTCCTTAGACTTTCTCCAGTTTTAAAACCATAATGGTGCGTATATTATTGTGTCGCATCGCATAATCGCATAGGTATATCCACTAGCTGGTACCAACTAACTACTCAACGGTTACAGTCAATTAATAGGTACTAGAATAGAGATGAAACGGCCTTCGGCAAACGCGAGACTCGATTGAATATTGTGCATTACCTAAGTTGTGGAGATAGGGGTCAATACGCCATAGCAAGAAGAACCTAGCTAGGACGGTTCGACTCTGTGCTAATATTAATTAACCCTAAATCTCTGATTCTTCTTATAAATTTTGTTACATGACAACATGAATGAAAGATAATTTATCTGCGACTTTTGGCGGGACTATAGAAATAGACTTGAATTTAATTTACCTATTTTTAATTTGAATACTACGATGGAATTTACATGGGTAATAGTGATCTAATCGAATGGGGCATTCACCAGATGGTTGTAATTTTACCATACAACCTCACACAGAGCGCCTTACTAAGGTTTAACTGTGATGAGTTGCTTCTTCGAAACGCGTCTCACAAAATGCATTTCAATAACTGAAGAAAACCGTGTAAATATGACTTGGCTGTACGGACTTAGGTTCCTTTGTTCCATTTTCCTAAGAAAAGAAAAATTTACCTGAGCTGCTCGGAGCACAAGTGTAGTTCCCGGAGTCCCGAGGCGACGCCCGAGCGATGAGGAGACGACTAGTCCGCGTTCGCTGCTCCGTCTCCACACTGATGCCTCCTCGCTGAGCGTAATTAACCACGTGGGAGCCGCGGTACCAGTAGATGAAACTGTTGAAAGAATCCGCCATTAACCAACAGTCTTAAACTTATAATGAGGTAAGGTTAGTTTGTCTGAGAGGATAATCTCTACTATTCTGATATGAAGCGATTTTAAAAATTCTTAATTAAAATTCAAATGCAGTCGTTTATGGAAAACAACAGTATTTCTGATACTTTTTAGCCCGCAACAAAAAAATCCTGAGATAATACGAAATTTAAGCGAGTGAAATCATAGGCATCAAGCTATTATGTGCATATAAATAATAATAATAAATAAATTTCATTTAATTCGACCATCGACATGGATCAATTCTGTTAGTAACATCATTTCTTATAAACTATTGTTAGTAATACAAATTAATTATTAATTATAGGTAAGTACATCTTGACATTTGTTTGTTTGTCAGTGCATGAAGCATATAACAATGGTTCATGTACTGACAATCAAACCTATTTGCGAATACATTCAGGATGGTGTTGGGGCTGGCCCGGAGCCTGCGCGCCAGGTACGTGCACCGTTTACGCATGGTCGTGTAAAAACAGTCGACACGCGACTCGGCAAACATCCCCGACGCGCTGCAGTGCCGAGGCAGCCCCATCAGCACCCTGAACGCATTATTAAACTGCACGCGAAGGGCGCTGTACTGCTTCTGCATATACTTCACCCACAGACCGCAAGTGTAGAAAGACGTACAAAATGCTCTAAAAAGAGTAATTTTGACGCCCCCCGAGCAACGCGCGAACCTGCGGGCAATCATATTGGTCCTAACAGACAGCGCCCTACGTTCCCTCTCTATATCTGCATCGTCGGTCAGGTCAGAGGTCACAATGTGCCCAAGATATTTGAAATGTTCTACCCTATTTAACTCGGTTCCGTTCAGCCTAATGAGTGGAACTGTGTCTGGGCACTTCCGACCCCTGGCCCGAAAGACCATGCATTCACTTTTTTTAACATTATAAAGCAAACCGTGCCTAAGTGAGTACCGTTCGCATATCGCCAACAAACTAGACAGCCCACAGACCGAGGCGCTCAGCAGCACCATGTCGTCTGCGTAACTGATGTTGTTGACGCAGGTGCCATCGATATGGCAACCGACACGTGTGCTGCTGAGCTCCTCAATCAGACCGTTTACATACAGGTTGAAGAGCTTCGGCGAGGTCAACCCTCCTTGCCTCACCCCACACTCCAACCTGTATGGTTCAGACAAAGCACTCGACCACCGAACAACGTTGAACTGATTGAGATACCAGTACTTGAAGATTTGTACTATCTCCTGAGGCACAGAAATATCATTTAGTTTTTGCCACAAGATGTCATAGCATAGGACACTTAGATCCGGAAAAAAATCCTAAGCGAATTGCGAAGTTTACGTGGGTAAACAGCAGCCTACTCATCTAGTTATCAGGTAATAATATCCTGGAGCTGGGATCATGAACAAATATCCGAAAAACTTATTATAAATTTTAGTACATTCTCCATGAAAACTCCGACTTGAAATGCATAACATTTCTATCTACGTCGCTCGTAAAATTGTTCCCAATGCCATTGCTCGCCTTCTCCTTTGTATGTATATTTTAGGCAGAATTAAAGTGGTTCTATTCTAAAACTTTCAGCTTCACTTCTCTAACTACTTTATTATTAGATAATCAAAATAACTTTACATTAGAGCATCAGGCTTGAATACATTGGCAAGTAAAAGCTTGCAAAAGTTTTCTAATTTAGATCTTAAATTAAGTCCCTCTCAATTTCAGGTTCATGAATGTTTATTATTAAATAAAACGTCTCGAAAGTTTGTTTAATTAATATTGGGGTCAAATGTTAAACGAATGTACAAAGATGAAGTATCTCTAACCATTATCGGTATTATTAATATGGTATTTAATGAAGCTTTGTGTTGTGTATACTGTATACCTACTTGTTAAGCGTAACTCCCATAATATGATATGGAATAATTATGTATACAATGAAACTGCATGTTTTGACAAATTCTTTTATATAGCGTCATGTTATGTAGCGTAAAGCGTCATGTAAAGTAACAGTGTGGTTTGGTTTGGTAAGATTGTAATCACCATGGTGGTGATTGTGGTAATCACCTTATAGCGAAGTGAAACGTGTTTTCAAGAGAGGCTATGGGAACACGTCGTTATGTCCTTAACTACGTGTTCTTTAACGTTAAGGGTTCGTTTATATTTACAGACATTGAACGTGCCTGACACATTCCGTCACAGACACCGACGGACACCGTTTATTTACAAAAGGCGTCTGCACGATGCCGATGCTCTATTCACACTGCATGGCTATTCGCACTGGCATGTAGCCACAGACATATACCTACAAGCATATTCCTCCTCATACCTTCTACATACTCTTTCCGCGAATACCGGCCGGATACGGCTCGTGTCTGTCCGCGTCTGCGCAGCCGTGTTACGATAGATGTGAATACATTATTACGCACTGTATTGGAGAATATTATTTTGTCTGCGACGGAACGTGTCGGACACGCTCAATGTCTGTAGATATAAATGGACCCAAATAACGTTTCCTCACAGACAGCTAAAGCTCACTGTTGGGATCTGACAACAAAGGCACGTCATCCGAACACTAAACTATCATTGCAGCAGCGATGACTGATTCATCAACGCATAACCCAAACGCACGTTTATTACATTAGCATTTTGGAAAATAAACCCCTATGGGGGTGAAACTTTGTATGATTTTAAATTAGCCTCAAGAAATCGGTATCTGGGCTGTTCTTATCAAAAAAATCAACAAGTTAATTTTTGAGTTTTTACTTAGTATTTCAAACGCTAAGGTAAAAAAAGGTTTTGCGCCAGTGAAGCCGCAGAAGGTAGAAGATACCTACAGCTTAAGATAATATTAGGCACCATAATCGAAGAAGTTGTACCTATGTTCCAATCTAAACCATAGACAAGACTATAGGCAGACTATAGGTAATGTTAAAGGTTATTTGTTACACGTGTAAGTACTTAGTCATTTATTATTTCATACACATTTGATATTATAATAATTGCGCGACGTCGCGCGTCGCACGAGTATCGATTATCAACTTAAGCAGGCGTAGGTACTTAAACAATATGATATACCTAACGAACGAAATACTTAATAGCTATTTCATTAGCTGTTTCTAAAATATAAGTATGTAATTAATGTAATCTAAGGGTCTAAGGACTGAAAATGCGTTATGATAGGCGCTCGCTCATTACAAATTGGTGCTATTTGACTCTACAACGTGTTAATGAATTAAATGAAAACCTGATACACCCCATTTAAAAAAAATGATAATAATATGATTTAAATATATTTTATGTCGAAAAAATTAATACTTTAAAAGTTATTCAACATTAGTTTGCAGCTGATGATCTATCTACGAAATTCCAAGTGCAACGCCCTCACCTAACGGTTCGATTTTTTTTGCTGCGGGCGGCGTACGCGCCAAATATTGTATTACAAATAATTTAAACATGGGCTACTAAAAGTGAAAAAATATAACCTATATTAAAACATAGTGCGATTGATTCGCTAGTTGATTCTGAAAAAACTACTTTCTAGTTTTCAGTTAATTCATTAACACGTTGTATAATCTATATTGTGGCCATAGTTCAAATCTAACCTCAAGGTGCTTGCTAATATATTTATTACTCTGAGCTAATATTATGTGCAAACAGCGGTAATTTGTTTTCACGGCATACCTATACAAAATGACGGCTGTTTGTTAACGGATGAATTATACAATTTACCTGCGCCTATATATATATATATATATATAGTGATATACTTTTCATAATAATAATGCACTCGTATTTTAATTTATTGTATGTAATTTTGATGTAAGAATATGTAATTTTTTTTCTATTTGAATACCTAATTAAAATTTAGGAGACCAATTTATACGTTACCAATATACAGTATTATAATACAGAATGAGGATGTGGACTACTTTTGAAAATCAAAATTCTAATTAGTCCGTCTGTTAGAAAATAAAAAAAAACAATAGACGCGTATTTTTTGCTTTTTTAAATAAATTAAAATATACAGAGATAAAGCGCATTAAAGTTTAGGCTGAGGGGGTCCATGGGAAACCTGCGGAAACCATGGGTAACAGCCAGTAATTTAAAAAAATATGTAACTCGAAGGCACGTTTTGGTCACTGTAATACAAATTTTACATAAATTTTATGTAAGATCGAAATTTCACTACAAGAAATTTTAATGTAAGGTTTTTGTCATATAAAACAAATAACGACGAATAAATAATACGATAAAAAAATAAAGAGACGGTACCTAATTTATAACTTTAATAATGAAATGAAACCTACCGAACGAATAACAAAATGAAATAGGTAGGTACAGAATAAGTTTTGTATTCATTTAATTATGTTAACGATAACGAATTTTATTTATCAGAGAGATAAGTTATCTATAATAATAATTCCATGGAACATAATAAAGTCCGATGGACTTTACTAGTCTACCCGCGATATTTAATTAATTTAAACATTTATCGCAACAATGCTACACTGGTTAACGATCTACTTAATTAGGGTCCGGCAATCGAGATTTGACGTACCTACTTTAAATTGTTGTTTGCTTGTATGCCATATTGTAACATAAAATCTGCCAAAGTATAATTAGGTTTTTTAATATAGTATTTTTGCTCTTCCTTCCCCACGAAGAGTGTCTACTCCATAGAGATAAATAGTTCCGTGGTCTACTCTCTTGCTCGCTCTCGGTAGGCACTATCTTATATCTATGTATTTATCGGAATGATATTATCGTATCGAAAATTCGAATAGATCTTCCGAGTTGTGTACATGTATTGAAAAGTTACAGTTGAACAGCAATAATATGTATATGTTGAAATTTCAACAAAAAATTATTAAAATCAATGCTAGCAATTTTCAACGTTTTTTTTTTCTAAACGCATAGTTATTTTCATAAAATTTTATTCTTCAAAATATCATCTAGAGATAATCTAGAGAAAAAATTAAAAATTATAATCTCTATCATAAAATTTATCCCTTTACTATGCGTGGTCGGAAATGCAGCTGTAGAAGCTTTATATCTGTGAGTTTTATATCGTAATAAATATTAAATTGTTGATATTCAAAATAAACTCACCTGGGTGGGTCTGGCGAATGTTTAGCGATACACGTGAGATTGATATCCGATCCCGAGCGTACAAACAGTTCCGGGCCAGAGAGGATTTCCGCTTTAGATACTGAAACAATTTAATAAAATATAGTTTTAACAAAGAAAATGCTACAGGGAATTTTTTGCATTCGCTTCTCAGCAAAAATGTAGATCTTTAACTTTTAAATTTTCCTCATAAAAATGTCAGTTGCAAAAATTAAAAGCAAGCTTTATTTAAATTCTTAAATATTTACCTAATAATATAATTGATAGGTAATCTTCCTAATGATACAAATAAATGGACGCAGATAAGCAATAACATGTTAACCCACAAAATTAAGTTATCTATTCAGAACGATTTATTGAGAGTTAGGGAACGTTTTTTAATTATTTGTTTGCCTTATAACATTGTTTAAGTATGTAACTAAAATTGAACGTAAAAAATGTTACAGAAAATGGCGCTATAATTTTAAAACACGATTTACTCAAAATTTCTCCAGTGTGGGTTAACACACTATTGCTTGTCTATAATCTATATCGTTATGATATAGATAATACCCCTTGTCTGTCTATCTTAACAAATATTCTGCTGAAACTATACTGGATAGATTTGATATGAAATTGATACGAAAGTTTGTCATGTTGGAGGTTTAGCTCATATTGTTGTATCCGGATCATCAAACATTTCTCCATGGAATTATGAAATTCACTGTGAAACCGCGAGCACCTGTCTGGCTATAAACAATTTTACACTATTCATTTACATCAGTTGCAAGCATGATGTATCACTTTTTGGGTCGGTCAATACCACAGTAGAATATGTGACCAGTAGTCTACTTTAAAAACCTAATTAAAGGAAAAATTTTTCGACTAATATTTTTTTATTTCAGTTACTTTATTCGTATTTGCAATTTTCGACTTATTAATATTCAGGTTTTTCTCAGAAACTCCTAAGCTATGAATTAGCAGAGTTTCGACAAAACGAATATTATAATTATCTACTGTGTGAAGTTACATGACCACTAAACATATAATACGATTAACGATATCATAATACGAGTATTTCATATCAAAAGTGTTCATTATGTTTGTTGTTGTTGACTTGTTCGCCAAGGTACAATGGTCAGAAGTGATTTTTCGCACAGAAATAGTTCAAAGATCCTTTAAACTACTTATTCTCCAGTTGCATCAGAGATTATGAGAGAAACGTGGTAAATCCCTCCAGTGGAGTCATCTTTGATGAGGGGATCCATGTGCATAAAAAATCCACTAAGATCACCTATAGTGGATCCAAATAGGTAATCTTAGTGGACGGAGGCGAAACTAACTCAGATGAATCCGCAGCCATAAACAGCTACGACAAGATTATAACGTTCACATACCGACTACGGTAAGACGAAAAGACAGACTGATCTTCGGCTCTGTAGACACTTGACATTCGTAAGCTCCGGAGTCCCGCGGCTGCGCGGGCGCCACTCGCAGCGTCCACTCGTCGGAGCCGTCGGTATGGAGGGCGGCGAAGCGGGCGTCACTGCTGTACGTGTGCACGCCAACCGTCAGGATGTGGAGGTCTCTCTTCCTTATCCATGATACCTGTGGACAAAATTTTATGTATCACATACTGTTCCCTATACCGATTCGCACGAACGGCACGGTTGATTTCAGAGTTCCCACCCGAATTACGAGATAAAAGTACCTACCCTATGTCCTTTTTTGGATCCTGACAACGTGTATGCAAATGCATGAATCAGGTTCACCTAATCACTGATGTGCTTACAGGTTACTTTGGGACAAAAGAACACCTCTAGAAAATGAAACTTTCGAGCGATCCATCCTGCAGGAAGTTTGGTGTAGAGGTGGAAACAATGAAACATCTCATGTGGGCAGTGCGAGTGCGATGCCTTAGTTCATAAACGTGTGGGTCTTCTGGGGACGGCTTGCCCAGAACCAGAGAACTTTAGGTTCCTACCCCTCCACTGCAGACTAGTCTTCGCCGCCGCTTTCTTCAGGGACTAGAGGGAGGATCACAGGATGGGGATGGTACAAAAGATCCCAAGGGTCGAAGTACCTACCGAAGCTTTATCTGCCTACCCATTAACTAAGATAAGATAAAAAAAAACAAACAACATTCAGACGAATTGAGAACCTCCTCCTTTTTGGGAAGTCGGTTAAAAATGGTTTACAAGTGGGGGAAGTAATGACGTAGATAGAGTAGGAAGAGCTGGAACAGTACCTAGATTGACATTTTTTAGCTATATCACGGTATCACTTTGGTTTATGAGAATTTTATACTATTAGGTATACATACTTACCTTCGCATTGTACGTATGCAATTACATAAATTAGGTACACCTTAAAAATTTGCTCAATAATATCATCAATTTAATTATAGGGAAAATATTCTAAAATTGAAGTAATAGTCGCCAAGCAATCTAATGATGCATTCCAGCAGCCTCACTTGCAATTACCATTCCCATTCCTGGTCGGCAACGTATATTATGGTGTTGCAGACGTCCATGGGCGGCGGTAAACACTTACCATCAGGTGTGCCACCTGCCCGTTAGCCTCCTATGACATAAAAATACTCTTCTTTGTATGTATTATAATTATGATATTCTTAATTCATATTATATAAGCTTTATTTTTATACGGAAATGAGTAAATTTATTTATAATTCATACCAATATATATATATATATATATAAACTTTATTTTTAAGCGACAATGAGCAAATTTAAATGGGAGTGATTGCAAGTGCAAATATTAAAACAAAAAAAAAACACTTAATTGCATTAAATTATTTTTCATTACTCATACTCGGAAAGTAGGTCTGAAGTTGCCTGATAAGCGGGTTGAAAGTAACCCTTTTCAGCCCTAGGGAGAATCGCTTTCAACTGACAACTGTCAAATTATTAAAAAAAACTAGGTCTATTTTCACATTTCTATTGAACCATGTTTCAACTTTCTATACAGCCAGCGCGATGTAAAATTGAAATAACGTAAAGTTTAAGTAGGTATTAATTAAAATAAAATTCACTCACTTTTTCTTAAGCTAATTCCTATTTATATTTTTTTATTTTCTTTAATTAATACTTAATAATTAAAGAAAATATTTTTTTTAGGTCGCCACAATATAAATAAAAAATACTGGCTGAATAGCTAGCCGGCCAAAGAAAAAGAAATAGGTGGGAAAGTGTCAAGCGACTATCCGATCTTCACTCATTTTTTCTTTAGCAATTCCTATTTTTATTTTGACTTTCCTTGCATTCGTAATGAAAAGCACAGTGTTACCCTCGGGAGAAAGACTTACAAATAAGTTACTTTCATCCCTAGGATAACAATGTACTATTTAATCCACAAATGAAATAAAAATTTACGGTTTTTTTAATATTTGAGTTAGAATTCACTTTACTGTACTTAAGCCATTTAGTAACAATTGCCTTTCAAACGTTGGTATGTAATAATGTATAGACTATAGATACAGCCATACAACGGCTTCCAAGCGTCCATGTCTTTGTCAAACAATACCCATTGATCAAGCCTTCAATTATTATGAATTTAACGTAAACCAAGCGCAGACACGGGCACTCTGCACTACGTACAGTCACTGGACAGCACTGTTAGTCTAATGATTAGCTACTGTTTGTTTGTTTATACGCTTTACTATAACATACAAAGAAATTATAACAAAGGTTGATAAATAAAAATAAAACAGAGTTAAAAAATAGGATAGAGTTAATAATAATCTACATATAAGATGGTAAAATTAGCTGCAAAAATTTATAGGGCTGAAAGTATATTTTATAACACAGGTTAAGCGAAAAATGATATTATAAGTTCGGACGTCTTTCAGAATATATACCTAAAGGAAATAAATTCAATGAAAAAACATTACTTACAATTACATTCACATGGTACACAATACACGTAGCTCACTAATACGTATACGCACCACGCACACAGCGAGCGATGCATCAGCTGGTCAGCTCGATCAAGGTCATTGACCTTTAGATATCAGCGCGCAGCGCATATAATGCGATTGGGGGGCGAGCGCCTTTAGAGGTTGTTTTCTTTTTGATTGATTTATTTTATTTGAAAAAATAAGATAAAAATTCCCTTTTTATTTTATGAACATTTATAACGGTGTATACTTTCAACCTTGTAAATATTTGCAACTAATTTTACCACATCTTATATATGTATAACAATCCCCTATTCTCTATTTCCATTGGTCACGGCGTCACGCGTGAACGCCTGGACCAATTTCGCTAAGGATTTTTTTTGTTGTGTTTGTTATTATAAGGAGAAGAAGAATAAAAGAAGTTTGTACCTAGTTCCTGTGGGAATTCCGAAACTCACTCGGGTGAACCGCGGGGTACAGCTAGTAGATAATAAGTAGGACCAAACATTTTTCATTGGTTAATCTTTAGTATTTATATTCCATTCGATCTTATTATAGATACCTACCAATTTACAGTGGAGCGTAAATTGTTGTTAATTGTTGTAGCTTAATGTCTATAATTATTGGAAAATTGATTGAAAATAATGAATTGGATCATTGTATCGTCTAACCAATTAGGTTGAATAATGAATGGCACGAAACGAAGGCAATCAGTCATTAAAAAGTCTATTGCGAACGTATTTACGGTACCTTTTGTTATTTACGTACCAACATATAAAAATATTTTCACAACTGTATTTGGAGAATATATTATTATACAATACATTTTTTGTATTTCCCTTGCGTTATGCGAATCACGTAGGATTCTTCACATTTGATGGTTATTACTTATTATTATTATATTGTTATGATTCCTCAAACGCCTATACGCAGAGTACACACACCCTTATAATTTGTCCCGTGGGAAATACGCAAGTTGCTTTCTCATTTACAAATAGATTTACATTTTGCTTTCATCTTTTACCGTTAGGTACGTTTTAGAAAAAAAATATTCCAACTGAAAATATTTCCGTACAATTCGTCCGTATGACATTTTTATTATGCTGATGACAGAGTACGCTACTCTTGGTGACCACAGACACAATACCTAATAGAGTCAATAGTTACCGATTTACTTTCTATAGGAGCATCTACCACACTCTTTGTTCTCGACGTCCGCGTCATGGAAAATACAAACCATTGGTAGGTAGGTATATAGACGAATTATAAAATCTACCAGTGGCATAAATACGATGTTGTTTACAATACCTACAATACGTAAGTTAAATAGAACAAACGCAAATAAGGTGGTACGCACCTCAGCAATCTAACAAGATTACTGTTATAACATTAGCATTTACTGAGCTGAGACAAAAAAACACGGCGAATTATCCGGAGAAACATAGGGCAATGGAATGATAGAGATATTAAGTTCTCTTTAGACGTAATTTCCCTGGCCACCCTGTTTAAAAGGAGGAATTCAGTATTTTGATTTCAATTTTTTTTGTTGATTTCTATGATGATTAAGCATACAGTCCAATAATCGCTGGGTCCAGGCACTTATAATTTTGGAAATATTCTTCCTTTTGTAACTAAGGCAATTTTATTGAAAGGTGATTTACCTACTGGAAATCCTTCCCTTTTAGAGGAAAGGGTAAAACGCGGGTGAAACTGCTGGGGTTAGTTGTTAGCATCACATTATGTTAATACAAATTTATAGAATTCTGGAACTTGGTAAAATACTTAATAACCATCATCACTGCACTGTAGTTTCAGAAAATAATAAAATCTAAGTAATACTTTATAATTGACTCCACTGCAATTATTTATTTTCCTATTTAACTAATTTCAACTATGGTTACAACAAAGAGAGAAGGGCATTTAAGATTTATTGTATCTATAATAACTATATCTAGAAATAATTTTCTAAAACATAGGGATGATCGCGTCAGTGAAAACTCCAAAGTCGAACTTAACGACGTTTCGAGCGGCTACAATAACTCGTTTGTCATAACCAGGGGCGGATCCAGGGGGGGGGCACTGGGGGCAATTGCCCCCCTGAAGACCTAAATAGGTACCTACTTTAATTAGACCTTAGAAAAATCTTCGCAAGGTTGTGGCTTTTCACCAAAGTTTCATCGTAATTTGAATAGAAATATATGAATGAACCTGAATGAACGAACAAATATTCATTTTTAAAACTCTATAAATTATTAGTTCGTAACGAACCCCTATGGAAGTTTGTATCTATTATTGTAAAACAAACACAAAATCTGTCAATTCTTTCTCGTTAAAACAAATTTTCTGTTTTGAAACTACGTGCCGTATGGTATATTTCTCATTTAAAAGGAGAAGTTTCTGTGTTTGGCTGTATATATGTTTTTACAATTACTTATATATGTAGTTTCTCTATCCCTTTTCTTTAACTTCATCCAACATCCTTGAGACTTGGAAGTAAGCTATTGTGATTTCACTTCCCAAAACTAGTTGGTACCTAACTCTTCTACTTTTTCCACGTTCAAAGCAAATCTATCCATATTATTTATTTATATTATGTTATATGTAACTGACGAACTAAATGGAATTATAGAATTTCGATTTTTATTCCCCGTCATATTGGACCTCTGTGCTCAAAAAATAGTCGGCGACTTTTATCACGTGCGGTGCGCGATGAATTCGGATTTGGAAAAAATTTTGGGCAAATTTCCAAAATTTATCAAATTTTTCTTCTGTTGACTGTAAATTTTAAAATCTTCTATGGTCAAAAACATCTTTTTGTTTCAATAGTACCTATTTTTCCGTATCTCGTCATATGGACGAAAATTATTCACTTCTCTGAGTTTTCTGCGTTATTTCCCAAATTTTCTCCTCATTTTACTAATCCAAGGAGTAACCTTCTCCTTTTTGTTTACGCCGATGTGTGCTGTATGAATCTGACAGAAGAGTAATTGAAATTGAAAATTGAAATTGAAAAAACTTTATTTGACACAACACAAAGATTTACAGCATACATATACAACAACTAGACATAGTAACGCGATAAGTTGGAGCGGCTGCAAAATGTGTATGCTTTACATATTTGCCAGGCGCACTACACATATTCTTTGTACCATCTTTAAAGTGCTGAGGGATCCCAAATCACCGACTTACTTCAAAGAAAGTTTCAGATTGCTTTATGTCGGTCGTGAAGCTACGTCAGGTAGTTAGGTAGTTCTTTGTTCTTCTGATCACGAAACACGTTTTTATCACATCACATGTGCACCTCTGATGGTATTTTTTCTCAGTTTAGTAAAAAAATCGCTATTAACCATAACACTTCCTATTATTTTCCTATCACTTTATAGATACAAACCTACAAAATTTTAATTTAAAGTTGTTAATTCAGGTCAGATTCGCTGGAACGTAAATTTTTCATTTTTTACTTTTATCTGTTGTAGCTTCCATGTAGATTATTTTATGCATGAAAGTACAAGTTGAAAATAATGAAATACTAAAATAACTTTGATTTTACAGAGAATCGTACTCAAAAACCGCTATACCTACCTAAGCTCTATCGTTTTCGACACCACATTTTTTTTAAATATGAAAAACATAAAACTAAAAAGCTAAAAATAACAAAATACCGACTTAATCCATCAGACAAAAATACATGTAATACTATTGTTGGTTTGTGCTACCACTTTTTGATTTAAATTCGGAGCCAAGCCCGCTTACGTCTACCCACTTGGGTTGTTCAGCTCACAACGAACTCGTGGCGGGACTGGACTTAGCCCATGGCGTAGGTAACGCCATATTTGGCTTGTCACCGACTTCAAATAATAATAGTAGTCAAGTGGTAGAATAAACCAATAATAACTACTGGTACTGGTATAATAACTACTGGTAATAACTACCAAAAATAAACTTACGTGTATTTTTGTCTGTTGGATAAAATCGATATTTTGTTATTTTTAGCTTTTTAGTTTTGTGTTGTTGGAAGTCGGTTTTAATTTTTTTGTTAAAATTTTGTTTATTTCTTGCTTTCAAGTGAGTCCGTTTGTAAATTTATCTAAGTTACAATAGCCTAATGTCAATTGCTCATCGCCTTTTACAAAATACTACTTTTACCGACGGGACGACAGGGACGTTGATTGTTGAGGAGTTCTCCTGGTACGTCATCATCAGTTCCACTTTACCATATACATTGTGACGAGCATAAATTATTTAGGAACCATATTAAAGTTAACGAATCGGAACTCGTGAAATACCTTTTATTGAGTAGTTCCGATGACCATCTGTGGTCTTCATCATCAGTTTCACTTCTTCAAATTTTGCTTTCCAAAAGCAAATAAACGATTTACTATAAAAAATACTAAAATCGCTATAGGTGTGTCTGTAATTTTTGAAGAGTTCTCTTGATTTCTCCATGATTCCATCATCAGGTTCTCGATTTGGTGATAATGGGACCAACTTGGGAGTATACCCTTTCAAACAACAAAATCAATTTTCTAAATCGGTCCAATCGAAACCCGTGAAATACGTATTATTGTTGAGTAGTTCCGATGAACACTTGTGGTCTTCATGATCAGTTCCACTTCTTCAAATTTTGCTTTCCGAAAGCAAATGAACGATTTACTATAAAATATACCCAAATCGCTATAGGTGTGCCTATTATTTTTGAAGAGTTCCCACGATTTCCCCAAGATCTTTTGAGGATAATAAAGATTCTTAAACTATAAGATCCCATCATCAGATCCCACTTGGTGGCAATAGGACCTAATTGGGAGTATACGCTTTCAAACAAAAAATGAATTTTCGAAATCGTTCCAACCCTAGCTTCGAGTAATATAAAAAAAAAAACATACAGCCGAATGCGTAACCTCCTCCTTTTTGGAAGTCGGTTAAAAAATCGCGAAACATACACACAGATAATATAATACATACATAAGCTCAATTCAGATACTCTCAATATGAAGCACTTAAATTTTATTAATGGACTTTTTTGTTAATTCAAAAAATTTCATGGTGCAACCAAATTGCCCCTCCCTCAACCAAATCCTGGATCCGCCCCTGGTCATAACCAGCAGCACTCTAGCATTATTAACACAGCAGAACAACGGGCATGCAATACTTAAGTTACACAATAAAACAAAATCGTCACGGCTAAGCCTGGCTCAGATCCAAAACGTACAATTGCGGGCCGAGCCCGGCGCGACCCAATTCTGTTCGCTTTATTCCCACCGACGCTCGGCTCACGCGACATTTCCTATTGCACTTATCTACCCCTTGTACGTACACGAAACGAAATCAAACGCCAACGCGCGATGGAAAATGGTCATGCTGCCTGCCTGTTAGGCTTGATTCACACATTCTTTGAAAAGATAATATTTTAGTGGATTTTCTTTGGGCACGTTAGAAAAAATATTTCTTTATATTACACTGTACGTTGCATATTGTAACGGTAGGTACATTACCTACCTACAACATTATGAATTTTCGTGAGTTTCCCCATTAAATAGTTTGGAAGTTTGTTATTAATAAACAGGTGGCGATGTACCGTGCGTGGTCCGAAGCACTATAGGCCGGTTTTACTTTCTCTGTGTTATCATCATGAACCAAGTACCTTTGTGGTATACTAAACCTGTGTTACTTGCGATTGGGCGCTCTAAGCCCCAATATCAATAACGAAGGTAGCGCCACGCCACTCCCAATCTTCAGGCGTCATCGATTCTCGCTTTTTATCTTAGACTTCGTTTGAATGCCGGTTGGTATGTTGGCAGGGATTAATAAAAATAAACGTGTGATATTTCATGGAAAGCTTTCAAGATCGAGAAGCTCGAAATGAATAAATCGCTTGCCTACGTTTTATGTTTGGTATACCTACAAACGAATGGGATGGCAATCGATATTGTAGTACCTAGTTATCCAGTGCCTGCCTATTTAGGTTAATTTGCATAAGTGAGAAATACATTGACGAAAATTAGCTCATGGCATTAAAGTCAGATATTTTATTCAAAGTTGGCCATAGGTACAACTTTTTGACGTAAGTATAATTACAATAAATTATTATGACACCACCTATAAAAGTCCGCCCTTCACAGCTTCCTATAGTGAAGAAGCTGCGCAACAAACTCCCAAACAACGCTGTCACTTTAATGAAATGAAATTATATAATTAAACTAGTGTTTTCTTCTGATAAATTCAGAGTCATTAGTCATTATCATAGTAGACAAGACATAAAAATTACCAGCTGACGGCACTCGTTCACGAATATGACGTGCTCGTATAAGCTCCGTCCCGCTCAACGGTACGTATGTACATCAAAGGGAACCGAACGACCCGACTCACACGCCACCGCCTGTGGGTCATTTGAGTGAGCATGACATTTGAGCACCTGTCCAGCAACTGTCGTATCAATTTCAATAACATTTATTATTAACTAGCTGTTTGCCGCGTTTTCACCCGCGTTAATTTCGGAGTCTCCGTGGAAATTCCGGGGCACAAAAAACCCTATGTCCTTCTATGAAAGTATAATGTATACTACGGGTACAAATTACAAAACCAAAACTTAAAATAATTTTCTGTCGGTCTAGCTGTCTGTTAGTTCCGACTAATCTTCGAAACGGTGGAACCAATTTTGGCGGAATTTGCACTGGTTAGCTGATGTTAAAAGAGTAGGTATCTATCCTAGGCTACTTTTATCAGAGCTCCTGCGGGGATTCCGAAACTTACGCGGAGGAAACCGCAGGGCATAGCTAGGTATGTAATAAAGTTATATAATACCACAGATAATATATAATACTAACGTTTTATTCTGATTAATAATTGTGTAGGAACAAAATGCTGCAAGCCTGTAACTGTTATAAGACAAAATACAGAGTAATATTTTGATATCAAAAAGTTAAAGCAAAAAAAAGTGCAAAGATTTTGGTGGTTCTTAAATAAACTTTTTTGTATTATTTGTAATTGCAATATTGCAGAATTTTCATTAATAATAATTATTTATTTACCCTATTCTATTATCGATTTTTTTTAACGAAATATCTTAGAAGGTATGATTCTTTATAGTATAGGTAGCGTTAGACTACTGTATAATGCCTCTTAATAAGAAAATTTAATCTTTTCCAAGATATTCAGTCATTTAGCAGCCTACTGCGAATGATGAAAGGGAAATATAAAGTAAAATAAAGTTAATACCGACCTACAGAATGTTTGGTAAACAAGCTCTGAAAATCAGAACCACTTAAGGTAAAAGCTATTGAAGCAGTAAATTGTAACTTTTCTCATTTATAATACATGCATGTATTAACTCATATAAAATGGAACAACAAGTAGGTAAGTACCTATACACAGAATACGGTTAGTTAGAAAGGGTGTATCAACTACTATCAACGTATTATTAAAAGTGTCAATGATGTACGTATACGACATACGTGTTATGTTTCACAAAGCAACTTCTTTTAAAAAAAAATTCTCCTAAAACCTACTTAGTCGAGATATTTAAAGGTAATTATTGTTATTATGTTTTGGCGTGACTTAATCTTTGAATCCACATGAAAAATGTAATGCAACAATGTAACAAGAGAGGCGATTTGGCGAACACTGTAAGCCTTTCTTGTTTTAAATAAATAAATAAATAAATAAATAAATGCAAAGACAAGGGTTTTTTTATATTTTGAATAGGTATATATTTCACATAATGTATTTTGACCTTTGAAAATAATATTAAGCAATAGCCTTTTCTGAGAAATAAAATTATCATTTAAGATATTCCAAGAAACGGAAGATGAGGTAGGCAGTTTCCTTGGACAATATAGGTAATTAGTTCAGTAATAATACATATTATATACTTATAATCTTCTCTAAAGTCCATCTAAAGTTTACTTTGGAGTTATAGCGATAAGGCGCTTTGTATCTATCTACTAAGAGTTCCGAGATAAAATGTACCCTATAGATATCCTTCTCTGTATCTCCGACAACTTGTATGCAAAATTTCATGATCCGTTGAGCCCATGAGGTGTAAAAGCGTAACAAACAAACAAACTCACTTTCGCATTTATCATATTAGTAATATGCAATAAATAGTTTTCTATGTCTTTCTGTTTGTGTTTAACTATCGATTACCTTTGCAATCCAGTAGTAACTAGATTTAATTTAGTATCGAATTTTCAATCCAATTTCAATAAGAGCCAACTTGATATTTAATTAATTATAAAATAAGTTTTCTAAAAACCAACACGCGAATTAAAACCTCACCTTTATGAAAGAAAAAATCAACAAGATTGTTTTAGAGTTTTCCGCACAAAAAATAGTTCATGATTAGCATTTAAAAATAATTAGCAAAAAACATTTGGTTTCTACTTTGATACCCTTTTGGCTTTGTACACGATTTTCGTCTGACCTTGCGTCTGTTTACACAGAAATTTTACTAATAATAATTTACCCGAACGAATATACGTAAATAACCTACAACGCCAAACGTGACTTATACAAAATCTATTGATAACGTAGCCTGTACCTACCTACTTCCTTTTAGATCGTACTAGTAACATACTCGTATGGAAAAAATTCTGAAGTGATTTTTTGTTTAATATTTGAAGAGCACAATATGTTATTAATAAATAGGTGCGCTCTTATCACAGTATATTGTTTTAATATGTACATGAATACAGGTTCAATGTTGCGTGATACCGACAAATAGACTCGGTGTCGTTTGCCCAAATATTGCGGTAAGCCAAGGGTTGCTACTAGTTTTACCAGTAATGAAGAGATTAGATTTAAATACAAAACGAACGATTTGACTCAAAACTGTCACGTCGAGGGTTTTTTTTTTCTACCGAATCCATTGAAACTAAAACAAACAAAAACACCTCAATTGATCGTTGAATATTTTTACTATACGGAGTTCACAGATCATTGCACGAGTAACGAAATACGACCATGTTAATAGGGTTATATTCCAGCAGCGAACAATGTTATTTCAAGATATAAAAGCATATTAGTTCTGAAATATTATATTTTTTATACAACCAAGAACATTTAAAACAAATAAAAAAACCATAATAAAAAAATAGGTGACTAATAGTAGAAAATACAAGGTTGTTTCATAGTCTTGACATGAGTAAAATGTTTGAATACTAAAAATAAGCCACGTGAATGTATGTATGTGAAAGCAAGTATGTATTTCAGTTGGGCCGATTACGTAACTCTGTTACAGTTCTGTGTTGAGAGTGTGTTGTGTTGAGAGTGCAGTAAGGTGTAAAGACTTTTTAATATTCCGTTTTTTATTTTGGTAACCCTAACTACGGCGAACGCGACCTGGCGCCTGCAAGTTATGTGATGTGTGTAGCCGACTTTACCAAAATATTTTCATGTAGAGAAACCATTATAATAACATTAACTTCAGCTGTCTCAAGCTCTTTTCGAAGTGCCTACTTAGTTTTATTCTTTTCACATTAAAAATTTTGCTCAAAATTGTTGGATATCTATCTATCTATATATGTAAAAATGAACCCCGATTTCCCTTGGTCACGGCATCACACGTGAACAACTGGACCAATTTAGCTAATTCTTTTTTGTTGTGTTTTTTATTCTAAGGAGAAGAAGAATATGAAAGAGTTTTGGAGTTCCTGGGGAAATTCCGATACTCACGCGGGTGAATCTCCGAAACAGTTGAACCGATTTTGATGGGACTTTCACTGCTAATTTGGTGCTGTTATTAAAAGTAAATTAGGCTACTTTGGACTTCCTGCGCGAATTCCGAAAATAACGCGGGTGAAATCGTGGGGCACAGCTAGTTATATGTATAAAACAGTCTATGAAGTCTGAAGACTTTTAAGGTATTTTTAATCTGTAGTAAAAGTTTAATGTTACTTATAAAATACTTGCATAATTCTTGTAGTTAAAGAAAAGATATTTGAAAAGCTTCTCGATCCGAGTTACAATTTTACATTCTTTCTTTATTACGTACTTACGAGCTCCAATTCAGCGTTGCTATAAATTTAACTTTTAATAAGCCGGGCTTATTAAAAAATTTGTATCCAAATGCACAGGGCCCTCGTTCTCGTAATTTACACCATTAATCAAAATGTGACGAGAGTATATTATGTAGCCTCAATGCGCAGTTGAGTACACGCGGTGTATAATGTACAGGGATATTATGTAAATGACGATTTAATTAGAGATAAAGCATATTATTCAAGAGATTTTCAGCTCTCAGGCTCGACTTTGATATATATAGGCGTGTGTGTTTTGTGATTTTCATGATATTTTTGGGTACTATCATTATATGAGTTTACTAACCTTGTTTCCCGAAGGAGTAGATGTCCACTCCTTCGGGAAGCAAGGTTAGTAAACTCATATAATGTATTTTATTGTGTAACTATGTAGTTTGCGAATCTGCACTGTGATCTTTACACATCTACTCATATTATAAAAGTCGACTCTTATTCAGAAGGTAATGCTGGTCAACCTCCGAACTCGAACGAGCGTGAGGTTTAAACAAATTGAGAATAAAAAAATATGTGACATTTCACTCTTTTGGTTATTATGGAAAATAGCGCAATCGGTCTCTAGATGTATACTAATTTTATTATAGAGGTAACATTTATTTTTAAGATGAGTTTAATTATACATAAATTACCTTGTATACTTGCAGCTTAGTCTCCGTAAGGAGATCGTAGTAGAATAGAGAATGTTGTATATAATTCTCCTGGGAGACTGTCCATAGTTGGCTCTGTTTTACCTAGTCAGTAGGTACACGTTCTCCTCAAATAACTATTTTGGCACATCATTCCTATGGACAGTACCTAAGGCATATTATATCTACTGTTTTTAATATAAGACTACTGTAAATATACATATACCTATGCAGAATAGTTTTTATGTATACATTTATAATGTACTTAATAAAAAAAAAATGTGTGGATTACGTTTGTGTAGACTGTGACATATACTTATATTTTTGTATATCCCTGATGGCCGTGATTGAAAATCAGTGACCGTTTTGATCCTGGGACGCACCACACCAACACCTCTGTCATCTGTTCTCATAATATTATTTTATTAAATATTTAATTTTTTTTTTAAATGTTGTTCTAATATAGATTAGAAGAGAAATAGGGATTCATTATTATACTTTTAAACTAGCTGTCCCGCGCGGTTGCACCCGCGATAATTTCGAAGTTCCCGCGGAATCAATCGTCCATACAAACTTTGCTACCCCTTTTCATCCCCTTAGGGGTTGAATTTTCAAAAATCGTTTCTTATCGGATGTTCATACAAAGAACACATCCTCCAAGTTTCAGGTCTCTACAATCAGCAGTTTAGGCTGTGCGTTGATCCATCAGTCATTCAGGACAAAGCATTTTATATGTATAGATACATACAAATGAATCCCTATTTCACTTGGTCACGGCATCACGCGTGAACGGCTGGAACAATTTCACTTTTTTTTGTTGTGTTTGTTTTTGTGAGGGGAAGAAGAATATGAAAGAATTTTTGAGTTTCTGCGGGAATTCCGAAACTTACGCTGGTGAATCTTCGAAACTGTTGGGCCGATTTTGACGGAACTTTCACTTCTAATTAGCTGATTTTATAAGAAGTAAATTAGGCTACTTTGGACTTCTTGCGAAAATTCCGAAACTCACGCGTGTGAAACCACGGGGCACAGCTAGTATAAATATAAAAAAATTGTAATTGTGTTGTCTCTATTTCCAAATAAAATGGCTTTTCTTTCTTCTTTCATATAAATACCTATACATAACTGATATCTTAACTGAACGTACATTGAAAAGTGATATTAATACCTCAAAGTAATTAATACTGTGATTTTATTATTCATAAAATTTAAATGTTTGTTTGTGATGTGTTTACCAACTTAAAATACCTCTGCAACATAAATATACGTGTTTTTCAAAATGATCTCATGAAAAATACTAATGACCGGTTTACACTTCCATAAGTAAGTAAGTAACAAACCACGTGTGGACGCCGGCCGGCAAGTGTAAGTGATAAGTAGCAACTTGCCGCCGGAGAGAAACCACTTCTATTTTTTGGACAAGACAGTAGCGCGTACACCCGCCCGCTTCGTCTCCCGCTCCCTGTCAACTTATTACTTACTACTTGCCGCCGGCGGCCGGCAAGTAGGTAAGTAGAGTGAAAAAATTTATTGTTGAACTTACTTATGGATGCTCACCATTTGGACGTTGCTGTCTACTTTTCGATTAAGTAAGTTGGTAAGTTGAACTTACCTACCTACTTACTACTTATGGAAGTGTAAACCGGCCATAAAACAAAATAGGTAACCCTAAATAAATAAATTATCATAATTTACATGTTATTAGTTTACATAATGTCAGCTTAAATAACCGCACATGATTTATTCCCAGTGGGGCGTTACGACACCAGTGTCACACGCGAGTCATATTGCTTGGTGCCTTATAAAAGTCACATAGTTTTAGTGTAGCCGGCTCCCACGGGCACTTGGGAGTTTTGGCTTACCCTACACTGCGTCTGCCTCATTGTTATGTAAAGTGAGTTGACACATCTCGGTCCTCGGGCTTTGTCTTACAACTCTCCAAACACATGTTCAGTGCAATTTGTTATTACACATCCGTAAACTCATACTTGTACCAGTCGTACCTAATTGTCTTAGTTCTATTTTATAGACCATACATTATCCATAAAGATAAATATAGAGCGATATTTTTATTCAAAATTACGTTTGAAATTGAAGCACAAAGCAATTGATGTGTTTGTGTGGAAAGGCGTAAAATATCCTTCGGTGACACGCCCACAAGCGTACGAATAAGTACGTAGCTATACGTACGTAGGTATGACGTAAACTGCCTTTTCAACCTGACTTTAAAAGACTTCGCTTACATCTGTCGCTCTATATCTAATAATAGGCTAGTTGACTAAATTTTACTTTATAGCCCGTCATGTAGAAAATATAATACTTAATAATAATTAACAAAATATTGGACATGTATTTATTGAATTTTTTACATAAGTAATTTAAAAATAACGATACATAGAAACGAAATATCACAAGACCAGAATAGAATCATCACATCACTCTCATACTTTAATGCTCCTTATCTAAATACATTTTCATTCATTTGTAATAGCAAGACAATATTAGATATAATATTAATATTAAATATTTGACATTCAGTTTTATTTGTTTCATTTGTTTTAATCTTAAAGTGGTATATTAATATCATATCGGCTTTGTATATTATTATCTATTAACTTTTTTAAGAAAAAAAAACCTTTCTAACACATTATATTTGTATGTATTTTGTTGAGTTATGTGGGCTTGCGTTATTTATTTTCAACGACTGGAATTCCCTGTGGAATTTCCCAAATTAAAGGCCTCAATTATAAGAGCTTCACATAACACAGCGGACGTCGCCGAAATAAGTCATGCTATAGTCACATCGTGATCGGCATTTGAGATTAGGTGACTTTTGCATGTACCTTATTTTAATTTATCTGGGAAAGAACATGTTCCTTCGTTCGATTGAAGAATGATTTAATTACAATAAATATAATTTTGACTCAAATATGCTAATGTTCTCAATGTTTCTAAAAATATACATATAACCCCTTGAGGGATGAATTTTAAAACATTTTCTTAGTGGGGCTTTGCGTTAGTGGAGGAAACCGTTCAAAGTCAAAGTCAAATCCTTTATTCAAATTTGGCCCGTAATGTGGCTCTTTTTGACGTCAGTATAATTACAGTTATTATACGTTGTCCGTTGTGTATTAGGTACCTAGGATGTCCATGAATTTTATAGTATAGCAATATAGCAGCGTAAATGTTATGGCTGTTATTATTATTTTTATATTCCGCATCTTTTTATTTTAATGTTCATTAAACTGTATATTTTAAGGCTGTACGTTTTGCAACAATAAAAAAAATATAAGTAGGTAAACACACACACACACAAATCTCCTACACTCCTCCTCTTCCGCTCTATTTGCTGTTGTAGGAGCAAAATGTATGTATGTTTTATAGGTTTTATCCAAATAAGTAAAAATGCTTATCGAAGGGAATATTGTTTTCTTAGGAATTGCCTAGATAATAATAAACGTACACTCGAGGCCGACACAAATGAAATTATTATTCGTAAATATTGTTAAATTCTGTTATTACCTACTTATTATTGGAGTCTGGGTCATGTTTATTTTTTACATCTAAAATTTCTTTCTAAAGACTCACATAACAATGCCTAAAGTTGTTGCTGTCATAGATTCGTAATACCTAAGGAGAATTTCCAATATTAAGTGTGGCGCCACAGTCTCGGCGGCGGCGGTGGCGGCAGCGGCAGCGGCAAAAACAAATGGTAGACAATATAAGAAGCCGGCCACAGCTCGCGACGCTGGTAGCTGTGGCCAACTTCGTATGTTGTCTACCATTTGTTTTTACTGCCGCTGCCGCCGCCGAGACTGTGGCCAAGGGGTAAGGGAAAAAGATAAAATTGGAGCATTGTAGAAATCTATATCTATCTTCTATACTTATAATAAAACTGTAGAGAGGGCAATTCTGTACATTGAATATATATTCAATATACCTCTCAACAGTTTTATTATAAGTATAGAAGATAGACATAGATTTCTACAATGCTCCAATTTTATCTTTTTCCCTTACCCCTTGGCCATAGTCTCTTAATATTGGAGGATGAATGGTAATCGATACTGATGCCAAAAATGAAATCAGTAAATTTTTTGTCTGTATGTCTGTCGGTCTGTCTGTCTGTCTGTCTCTATGTGCACGCATGAGTCAAAAACTACTGAAGGGATTTTAACCAAACTTATTACGATTGTAGCCCATACTCTTGGGCAGGTTATAGGCTAGGATATGTAGGAGCTGAGCAGTGACGACATTCGTACATATTTACCTATAATATTAGTAAGGATTAGTTACATGTCAGCATGAATTATTGAGGGCTCCTTAATGTTTTAAATGCGAATTTGGCCGATCATCATAAAATATTTAGTACAAAAAAGATATAGGTATAGGTAGGATAGGATATAGGTACTTTTTATCCTGAAATTCTCGCAGGAACTCTGATATTAACGTGGATGAAACCTTAGGGAACAGCTTGTACAATATAGTATTTTTTTATAAATACGAATTTATTGATAATGATATAAATAAAATTCTATCTGATCAGCCCTCAATAATTCATGCTGACATGTAACTAATCCTTACTAATATTATAAATACGAACGTGAGTTTGTTACGCGTTCAGACTTTAATGCAACCTATATACCTACGCAAAATTTCATGATTTTCAACCGATAATCATGAAATTTTTCGTATAAATTTTCAGGGGTATTAAAATAAAAACCTAGGATAGGTACCTTTTATACAGAAAGAAGTACAAAACTGATGGATAAAAAAACAACATACAGTCGAATTGAGAACCTCCTCCTTTTCTGGAAGTCGGTTAAAAATCTACATTAACACGAGAGGCACCAGCTAGTAGGTAAAAATAGAAACAAAAATACATAAAACACTTAGAAAACCTTGAATAGCAACTTGGTCGTAGTCAAAAAAGCGAACTCACCGCTCGATCAGCCAAATTCTTGACTCGACAGTGCAGATAGGCTGGTTGTCCAACGGCGGCGGTGTAGTCGCGCTTGGTCGCGTTATCGAAGTACGGCTGCCCGGAGCTCTCGGTGGATGTCTCGTTGAGGATTACGAACTCGGTGACCAGTGGCTCGGCGCTGTCACTGATGTTGGTGATGCTACCGATGCCAATCGACGCACCTGGTAACATAAATATTTTATACTTCCAGTTGGTGGTTTAGGATTCTAAGCTAGGCTCCTTAAGGTCCTCAGTTCTGAGATAGTTCTAGTCTAGTCCTAAGTTTAACTTGACGCTGAATCTATGTAGGTGATAGATTCAGTGCACGGATTTCGTGCAACTAAATTCATCGTAAAGCTATATTATATTATAGCTATATTATAAGCTATATTATATTAAATTATACCCGTAATTACAAGCCCATAAGCTGTAATGGGCTCGTCTGGTATCGTCATATGGTAGGATCGTCACATAAATTCCCAGGATTTTAGATATTAAAGATAACCTGAAATGACTTAGTGCAAATAATTTGAAGTACCAATAAGTCATATTTTCAGTCTCTGCATGGGTAGGTACTAGGTATACCAGAATTTTTATAGACACCAACTCTGTAGGTACCTTTATAATTATTTTACTCGCTTGGACTCGAATCTGGGGGCACGGTAGTGCCCCCGCCTAGACGAGCCAAGCGAAGCGGGAGCACTCGAAGCGCTTCGTCGTTTTTTTGAATCCTTATAACTTGCGTTTGGATTATAACAGATAAACGAAATTCTACGAGTATGTTGTCAATAGCGGACTTAGTTTTAATTGCGTAACTCTTATACTTTAGATTTTATTGATATCTAAAAAACCCTGATTTCGTCACTGATCATCAAAATTCTTAGGGTACTTCCTAATGTCCTAGAAAGCTGAAATTTTGCATGTAAGCTAGTATTAGTACACAAAAAACAGATAAAATATAAAACCTGTAACTTTTATCCCCCAATCCCTTATACTAGGGGATGGAAGTTTGTATGAGAATTCCAAAATTTTGACTTACAAAAAGAAATGAAATCCCACCAAAAAGACGAGTCCACTTGTCAAAAAGTTATCAGATCTCGTGTAGAGCCAAGCTTATAACTCTACACACCCTAACTCTGCAAGGCCTAATTTCTTAAACTCTACACCTTAGTCAGAATATGTGACTTGGCCGTTCCGTTACTGCAAGAACCTTTGTATAACAGAAAAGTAATTAATAGTGGATAAATTTTTCACATTACGCTCATGGGAATAGAGCGAAATAGTCAAGCCATATATTCTGAAGGTGTAGAGTTTGAGAAGTTAGGCCTTGTAGTGTTAGGGTGTGTAGAGTGACATCTGATAACTTTTTGACAAGTGGACTCGTCTTGGCATCATTTTACATGAAAATGTTTTTGGTGGGATTGTACTTTACTCGATGTCTCCACGGCTTTGGCCACATTAACTTTAGGGTTATCTACAGGGAACTTCGGAACCTACAACGTATCTTGGGTTTACCAACAAAACATCCAATCTGAATCAAATAAAATCAAATAGGTAGTATAGTCACTAAAGAATAAACAAGACTATATAAATGTGGTTTTATACAGCTGCTGCTGTAGATACTTAATTAAGTATATCCAATACATGTCGCTTTAGGTATACGAGTATAAACCCAAAAACAAATACATTCTCGAAATTATTTGCGGTGTTCTCACTACCACACTTAAGCTTCAACAGGCAAATAAATTGCAACCTTTTGTACCTAAATAAATTAAACGTATACACAGTATACGGTACACTAGCGTTTTACGAAGCTTTATATTATGGAGAATTAAATTGGGATACAAAATGTGATGATCTAACAAGATCTGCCATAAAAGCATGCCAATGTTCGAATAACAACGGCTTTTGAATCGCTCGAATTACTTTTCGCACACGGAATTGCAAGATTCACGCATGAATGTTTTAAAAATGTATGAGCATTCGCATGTGACTTCGCGATTCCGTGTGCGAAAGTAATTTGAGCGTTCTAAAATACTGCCCTAGGCCTAAATCTAGCATAGTCATTAGTCACACATACACAATTCATAATTTATTGTGAACTTGTTTTTGTTCACGGATTCACTTGCACGAATTTTAGGATTCCTTGATTTATATTAAAAAGTAGGTATCTTATATAATACTACTACTAGGTATCGATTTATTATTATTAACTTACGAAAAAAATTAGCAAATATATACTTTTTTGATATCCATTATTGCTTATTTTATATTTGAATATCATATGAGATTATAAATGAAAATAATTATTTATTTGTCATAATGCTTGTTTTTTCTTGATTTTAAGGTAATACAGATAAATTATCACTTAATTTATCTATACTATAAGTACTATAAAGAGGTAAAGTTCGTGAGCTTGTGAGTTAGTGAGGTTGTAGGGGGTAAGTAACCTCTGTATCTACTGAACCGATTTTGAAAATTATTTTACTAGAAAGCCATGTTATTTGTGAATGTCATAGGTTATATTATGTAACCCAGAAATCTCGCGGGAACTCCGAAATCACCGCCGATGAAACAGCGAGGGAATAGCTAGTAGTTAATATTTGTACACATATCAAGCCAAAGTTGTATGATGTTATCCATACACCTCAACATTATGTAAATCTCAAGAGTTTTGGGACGGGCTTTACATTTTTGTATATTTCTCCTACACGATATAAGAAAACGGTGCTTATAAATTTCTCTTCCTTCTATAATGATGTAAACAAATATAAATAGAAGAGAACTCAAACTATATGTAGTTTATAGTGAAAACTTATAGGTACATAGAAAAAATGACATGGATTAACTAACATACGTGATAATGATAATAATAATAATAATAATCCACATCGCACACACAGATCTACTTGATCCCCACAGTAAGCTATTAGTATATTATTAGCTTGTGTCCTGGAAACCAAGCAAACGTGGTATATATACTACATAGAATTACTTATATATTATACTATAGATATATAAACACACCCAGACTGGAAAATGGAACTCTGTGTTCATCACACAAAGTCCACCCCCACCGGGAATCGAACCCGGAACCCCTTGATTAGCGGGTGACCTCTGCGCCAACCGGGTCGTAATGTATGAGCAATTTTGCCTAAATACGTACGGCTGAATTGTGTACCTATAGTAATGTACGCATTTCAGTGTTGTATAGGTACCTACAGCAACATTACGCAGAGGGAGGTCATGTTGCTAGATTATTACGTACGAGGCTACTGAATTAAAATAAAACTAAATTACGACGTGTGTTACGTATAGTAAATACGTTTGTGCACAAATTATATTCATAAGAACTTGCCGGCTTCGAAAACTATGTAGGTAGGTACCTATCTAGATACTGTAATACACTCGAGAGCAATGAATCCGGGTCACTTAAAGAATGTTAAAAATCTCGGAAACTAAAAATGATAGGTTAATGCAATAAATTGTATTTAATAGACAATGTAATACTCCTTAAATGAAAGTAAAAAAAATATGAGTCACCATACATTTTATTAACACAAAATTACATAAAGAAAAAAACTGCTGATCTCTCCTTAAAACAAAAATAGGAAACATGAAATTTTTGAACTTTATTACGATTTTCTTGAATTTTAATACTTCGTATTGCCTCCTCGTGCTTCCATTACTGCGTTTACGCGGTTTGGCATGCTGTACACCAAGTTCCTTATACGATTTTGGGGAATATTCTCCCATTCCTCTGTGAGAGCAATTTTGAGCTCACGAAGCGTGATTGGGGGAGGGTTTCGTTGTTTTACGCATCTGCCTAGCTCGTCCCAAGCATGCTCGATCGGGTTGATATCCGGGCTGCGCGCTGGCCACTCCATACGAGTAATGTTCATCTCTTGAAGGTAGTCATTCACAATCCTACCTGTATGAGGTCGGGCATTGTCATGCATAAATATAGCATCCTCACCTAAATTGACCATAAATGGACCAACGTGATCATTGAGGATTTCTTCCACATATCTTACGCTAGTTAAAGAGCCGTTTTCTATGATCACCAGCTCTGTGCGACTTTCAGAAGAAATTCCGGCCCACACAAGTACAGACCCACCACCGTAGGCTACTTTTTCTTCGATGCATGCTTGCTTGAATCTTTCCCCTGGTCTTCGATACACTCTGTATCTTCCATCGTGCTTGTAGAGCATAAATTTTGATTCGTTGGAGAACATAACTTTTGACCAATCTTCAATACTCCAATTTACGTGGCTCTGGGCATATCTTAGTCTTGAAATACGATGCGCACGCTCCAGTTTAGGGCCGTTTGCAGGTCTAAGGGGTTTTAAGTTAGATTCAGCAAGCCGACGTCTTACTGTCCATGCACTTGGGTTACTTCCTCCGAGGCGTCGAAACTGATTTGTGAGTTCAGTTCCTGTGAGAAAGCGATTTCGAAGCATGGTGTTCACCAAGTATCGGTCTTCTCATGCTGTGGTACACCTGGTTCTGCCCGTTCCTGGTCTGCGTAGGTTAGAACCAGTTTCTTCGTAACGTCGGAGAACTCTTTGTACTGTTGACAGCGACACACCGACAGTCCTGGCTGTATCGCGCTGACTCCGGCCGGTTTCCAGCATTGTAAGTATTCTGGTGCATTCTTCAGGCGTAAGCGACATAATTTCAGCTTGAATAATGAATATAGAGCACTATCAACATGGTTTATGTACCCACATAAATGACAGATTACAAACAAAAGCAAAACCAAATGCTGTAATTTCGTAGTTCCATCTTCGAAAGTGGCCGTTTTTCAAGTTTGATTTTTTTATGATATAACTTTACAATAACTAAGAAGTTTTAATACCTTCATTTAAGGAGTATCACATTGTCTATTAAATACGATTTATTGCATTAACCTAGCATTTTTAGTTTCCGAGATTTTTAGGATTCTTTAAGTGACCCGGATTCATTGCTCTCAAGTGTATTATGAAAATATATTTGTTTGTAGCGGTTTATCTTTGGAACAACGGAACCTATTTAAAAAATTCTTTTATTGAAATCAGGGTTACTATAGGAACCCTGAGTGACAGAATATTTTTTGACCAGTTTTTCTAAAATATTAGAAAAGAAATAAGAGAGAGGTTGTATAATATATAACTGAAGAAAATATGACAATGTTTTGTAAATTTTATCTGTTTTGACCTCTTCATCAAATAGTTTTCGAGAAAAATCTGAAATCTACGCAGGGAGCTACTAGCTAGTATTACATAGAAGTGGTCTCCAGTACCGTCCTTTCGCCTTTCATCTTTGAAACTCAGCCTTGTAACTTGTAGGGGATAGCTTTATGTTGTGTTTATCTACGAGCTTCCCTTTGTCGATCGTAGAACACTTAACATACCTTATTACTTATGACAAAATAATATTATGAGAAAACATAGGCGCATAAAAGGACAAAAAAAACGTTCATTTAAGTATGTATATAATATGCTACCTCATGCGCAATATTTCCTGAAGTGGAAGAAAATTGATAAGTAGTCTTTTTTTAACAGAGTTCCCAAAAAGGTGGAGGTTCTCAATTCGTCTGAATATTTTTTTTGTATGTTTGTTACGCGATTACTCGAAGACGGTTGGACTGATTTGGAAAATTCTTTTTTTGTTTGAAAGGGTATACTCCAAATTAGGTCCCATTGCCACCAAGTCGGGATCTGATGATGGGATCTTGGAGAAATCGAGGAAACTCTTCAAAAATTATAGGCGCACCTATAGCGATTTGGGTATTTTTTTAAGTAAATCGTTTATTTGCTTTCGAAAAGCAAAATTTTAAGAAGTGGAACTGAAGATGAAGACCACAGATGGTTATCGGAACTACTCAATAATATTAATAGGTATTTCACAGGTTCCGATTAGTTAACTTTAATGTGTTTTCTAAACTATTTATGCTCGTCACAATGTATATGGAAGTGGAAAGTGAAGTGGAACTGATGGTGAAGTACTAGGAGAACTCAAAAATTAACGTTCCTGCATCGGGAAAAGCAATATTTTGTAAAAGGTGATGCGCAGTTGACATTAGGCTATTGTAATTTAGATAAATTATATACCAACCCACTGAAAAGCGAGAAATAAACAAAATTTTAACAAAAAAATAAAAACAGACTTACAAAAACACAAAACTAAAAAGCTAAAAATAACAAAATACCGATTTAATCCAAAAGACAAAAATACACGTTATATTATTATTGGTTTGAGCTACTACTGATCGGTTCGAAGTCAGTGACAAGCCAAATATAGAGTAGATGTGTAGATGGGCAAGTCCACTCCCGCCACAAGCTCGTCGTGAGAAGAGCACTGAGACACAAGCGGGCTTGGCACCGAATTCAAACCAATCAGCAAAAACCAATAATAATATTAAGTGTATTTTTGTCTTTTGGATTAAATCGGTATTTTGTTACTTTTAGCTTTTTAGTCTTGTGTTTTTGGAAGTCGTTTTTTATTTTTTTGTTAAAATTTAGTTTTTCAAGAAATATAATTTATATATCATTTAATCAAAAAGAATGGAACTTGGATTTATAAGTTCAAAAACTCTCAAGTATAAAAAATTAAGGGTCTCTTTCCACACACACTGTGATTATACTCTTTTCGTGCGGAATTTCTACTCTATAGAATTTAAAGGAAACCGCCATGTCCTTTTTTATGATATATATCCGACTAATATTAGATATCAATATGAAAGTGTGAATGTTTGGATGTTTAGATGTTTGGATGTTTGTTACTCATTCACGCAAAAACGGCTAAACGGATTTAAATGAAATTTGGCATGCACGTTGTCAGGGGTACAGAGAAGGACATAGAGTACTTCATCTCGGAATTCCCGTGGGAACTCCAAAATTACCGCGGGTGAAACCTAAACTGAACTAGTAAGGATATAAGGCTAAAACGGCGTCACTCAGTCGTTTTAATGATTACTTAATTTTAAGTAAAGATAAAAAAAACAGCCGAACTCAGGGACGTTCATTAAATTAATGTTAGTTGGCAATTAAGTAAGTAGTTAAGTAGTTAAATGCCAATTAGTATGTATTTAATGAACGTGTCTGAGTGCAGCAGTTATGTTTTTAAATTTTTACTAAAAATTAAGTAGGTAATCATTAAAACGACTCCGAAAGAGAGATATTATAAGGAATCGTTAATTTCATCAACTCATATTTGATTTTCGTCCCAAATATTTAAAAATCACATCGATAGTGTTTAATTTTTTTACATAATTTTATAATACTTATCTAATAAAATACATTATTCATAAAAACAGATTCGCCACAACAAAATGTAATTATTTATGTATCTTTCGTCCGCGTAAACACGTAGTAGGAATCTTTGTTTAGGTATTGTAGAATAGATAGGTTTTCATTTACTTCGCTCATTCAATAGGTCTACCGTGAAATGGCTGTGAAAATGAAATGACATTTCACACACAAAACGACGTGCACAAAACGATTCGAGATTCTATAAGATGTGAGACGTATTTTCTTCGAGAGAACTGCCAAAAACACGCAAACAGGCTCTGAAAATATATGTACAATATCACGATTTTCACTCGGAGAACGAAGAATTACTATTGTTTCCCAAATACCGACGGTACTTATTGTCCATATTTTATAGTATCACTTAAAATTACCTACATGTACGTATAGGTGTCGAATTAGACAAAACCCTCCTTCGGCCGCAGGCAGAGTCATTTTAATGATTACTTACATTTAAGTAAAGATTTTAAAAACAAAACTACTGTACTCAGAGACATCGTAAGTAATTAGTCAAATGTAGTTAAATGCCAATTAACATTAATTCAATGGACGTCTCAGAGTGCGGCAGTTTTGTTTTTAAAATCTTTACCTACTTAAAATTACTTAATCACTAAAACGACTCAGAGTGCGGCCGCTAGACTATATAATATTATTTCACGTGTATATATAATATAATATGCGTGTTAGATATAAAATTGCCCTCACGTCAGACCGAGATGCCAACGTCCCGGTGTGGACATCGTCGATCATTCTGAAAGCTTCTAATAATACCGCCCTACGTTTTTCCTAGCCTCACCGCAAAAATTACCAAGATGACGCTCTCGAACGAATTATTTTCCTCCCTTATTGGATACGAAAAAAAAAAAACTTTTTTCATTTTGTCAGCACTCGGCAAATTGTCAGCTTTAGCTTGTTCGACCTTTGAATATAAAGTGAAATACCTACATTTACATAAGCGAAGCGAATTAATGACGCATGTAAATGCCCGTCTTAAATTTACTGGACTCTCATTTGGCAAGACCGAATAAAATAGCATGTACCTATAGGTTATGTGTATCGATATACGTATGTACATGGAATCTACGTAGGTTATTATGTGTATCTTTGTCATAGATACACATAGTAACCTGTATTATTCTTATAGATTAACATATAAATTGACTTCGATATTCACTCTCGTCTATTTTGCTTCGCGGGATTTTGTCATCTATACTAATCTATACTAATTTTATTAAAGTAGTAAGGTTTGTGAGTTTGTGAATTGTGAGTTGAGTGTTACATTACATCCCCGAGTAACAAAGGATATGTTGTTAGCCGGAATTTCCGCAGGAACTCCAATATTACTGCGGGTGAAACCGCGGTATATGTATAACTGAACTAGCTTTTGCCCGCGGCTTCGTCCGCGGGGATTTCGGTTATCTTGTTTCCCCATACAAATTTACAACCCCTTTTTCACCTCTTTAGGGGTTGAATTTTCAAAAACCCTAGGACAAGTAACTGTTTATTTCTAACCTTTAACCTAAAAACAAAGTTTCAGGCTTCTAGCTCTAAAAATGACGGACTTCCATACAAAATTTTAAGCTCTTTTTCACCCCCTTATGGGGCGAATTTTCAAAAATCCTTTATTAGCGCATGCCAACATCATTACAACTATCTGTTTGCCAAATTTCAGCGAAATCGATTCAGTAGTTTCGGCTGTGCGTTGATAGATGAGTCAGTCAGGTATGCCTTTTATATATTTAGATAGATGAAGAAGATAGATTTTATATATTTAGATGATAAAATATCTACTGAACTTTACAAGTGAAATATTAATTCTTTTATGTTTTAGATGCTATCATAACAAGGGTCATCCACCCTATTAGGAGTGTCAGATGTGACTCAGTCTGTCAAAGTGTCACTTAATGAAATCCAAGCCGAACACTCAAAGAGAACAATAGCCATACTAGCAACCCTTAGTTAATTGAGCATCTTTACTTTTCGAATTTGTTTTCGTATACAGTTGATATCACCATGATGAATAAGTTCAGTTACCTTGTGTAGCACAAACCAATAATAATAGCACCTACGTGTATTTTTGTCTTTTGGATTAAATCGGTATTTTGTTATTTTTATATTTTTGGTTTTTAGGATAGTGCATTTACTGTGTTTTTGGAAGTCGGTTAATAATTTTTTTTGTTAAAATTTTGATTATTAAAGTATAGCGTTAGGTATGTGCTGGGTTGGAGTTTTTTGGTGTAATGGTAAGGCTTCAAGTTGTCATTTAAGACATCAAACGCTCAAATTCTAGTGGAAAAATCTTAAACCAATAAATTAAAAAGTATTGCGTGTAACGAACGACGACCATGACAGTGTAAGCTGATTTTGTGTAGTAATTTTTCTACGGACATAAAACTTTTAAATACTTACATAATTAAGTAGGTATTACTACTGGTGGAATGAAAAATTTAAATTTTTAGGATTCTATTTAATATTTATATGTGTGTGTGATTTTGTCAGTTTTTTACCCCTCGGGAACATAACTGTTCTTGTGTTGGATGAGAAAGCTGACAACGTGTATGAAAAATTAAATGATGTGGTTAAGGTGTGAAAGCGTAACAATAGGGTACTTGCATGAATTATTTTTCACTCTATTTTAAAGATATATGGCCTACTTACTTAAAGCAAGAAAAAGAAAAAAATATATGTGCATAAATTAATGAAATAGAGCGTTTCAAAGTTCGTACTTTAGACCTTACCGCCGAAACGCGGAATGACGTCACTTGTTCAAAATTACGCCTTATTAATCTGTGATAGAAATGTCAATGTCGTATTGACAGGGTCATGTGACACTGACAGACAGATAACTTCAATATCCAAAAGCAAAATTAAGGTTGAACTGTGTCGATTTACTTCCAAAAGTTCCAGTAAAGAATCGAAATATATGTTACCGATGCATTTTAAAGTAAAAAAACTTCAGAAAATGGAAAATATGCGTTGACTGTATGCGTTTAGTTTCTTTTGCCTTCTCTGAAAGAGGTAAATGTTTCCTAAAAAAAATAAAAGTGACGTCATGTGTCAAGCTTGGCTGTGATTGGTGTTTCGTTGCAACGTTCCATTTCACGAAATTAAAAGTTGAATATTTTGGAAACTATTGGAAATTTTTTAGTAAATCTTTCACGATAACGCTTTTCTAAGGCTCTATTTTTGAAATATTGAGACAATTTCTTATTATAAATTTCATGCAAGTACCCTATTAAAAAACTAAACAAACAAACATTTGCATTTATAAATATTAGTTAGGATTTTATGAATCCAAAGTAGCAAAAAAATAGAGTCTAATAAATATAAAGAGAGGAAAGAAGCACGCCTAACCGTATCAAGCTCGCCGTCGAGTCGTAGACGTCTGTTATTAGATCTAGTTGGCCTTTTGTTTGACCTTGCCACCTACCACTCGTAAACTGTCAGAAAAATAATGGAAAACAATTGTGAATTCAAGTGAAAATGATAAATGACCTCTCATACACTTAAAAGGGAGCCCAAAACTTCTTTTTATCTTTATATCTATCTAGCGAACGGAGCGGGATATCGTTGAATTGGGCTCATTAAGTAGATAGAAGCTGTATGTTTTGTTTTTAATAACATTGGAAAACAAAGGCATGAGAAGCCGATAAAGTCAGCTTTTTTACGATATTTTGTACCGAAGTATTTGAAAACTTCCCATTGACTTATGAACTTAAAACTTGGTAATAATATTTGTTATTACTAACTTTTTTTTACCAACAAATACCAACATACTGATAACTCGATGTTTTTCTTTGATAACAAATTTTATTTTGCGGTTAAACGCGTAGCACAGAAGTGATGCGGGAAGCCACTGCTACGGGGCTACGCGCACTACGACAACTACGAGCGGAGCCTACGCCTACGCCGAGTAATCTGTGTTCACGAAAAAATCTTTAACATTTAGCTCAAGAGACTCCTCATTATTCTGCCTCTGCTACTGCACGTACAGAGGGCTCTTATACTCCACATTTTGTACCTAAGGAACCCTAAATGTGCGGAGTCTGACACGCACTTGGCTGGTTTTTCGCGGATCCTTCCGGACTAGATTATTTCATATTAATTTTAACTTGATATCTCTACATGTTCCTGAAAAAAGAGTCTTACTTAACAGTCTTACTTAACAGATAGATACTCGTAGACGAACAACGAAGTGATCCAATAAAGGTCTTCGTTCCTATTACTAAATTAGTAGGGTTCCATTATTGGACTATTATTAGCTATACGGAGTACCTACGTAACTATAAAAATCATCAGTAATAATAATGTACGAATATTAAACATTATCACCTTGACAAATCTATTTATTATGAGTGACAAATAAGACTTAGATAAAAGCATAAGCATATCATATTATAATTACGTATACATAGGCTTGATGGTTAAACAAGGATTTCCCATTTCAAGAGACATGAATATGTAACAATGAGAATATACTAGTATGTATAATATAATAATAGGTAGGTACCTACTCGTAGTTTGTTAACAAAATATCAATAATAATTACTCTCAGTGAATAAAGATTTGTAAATCAACAATAAAAATATTTATAATATCATTGTTTGTAATCAAATCCTTACTTATTTTATAAATGTGAATGTGAGTTTGTTTGTTTAAGCTTTCACGCCTTAACTGTGCTCAACCGATCATCATGAAATACAGAAAAGACACAGTACTTTTCATCCAGAAAAAAGTATTGTTCCTGAGAATTGAAAAGTGACACAATCTATATTGACGCAAACGAAGCCAAGGGTTAAACTAGTAACTAGGGTTAAACTAGTACAATACAAAGTGTAATGTTAATAGAGTGACGTATTGAAGGAGGATATTTTGTATTCCATTTTCGTCTCAAATATCTAAAAAAATGTGTTTTTTTTTTTATTTACGTAAACGCTGGTTCACTGACAAATTAAATATTATGGTTTATTAACACTTTTTTTAACAAAACTGCTTTAGCATAGTTAAAACTGAAAAACAAACGCGAAACGCGTAGGCAATGTCAGAGTTTGTTCTGCTCGTATAGACGGAGAGAGAATAAACACATTTCGCAAGCTGTCCATTAAAGAAGACAGTTTTTGATGTGAAGTTTCTGTCAGACCTCAGAATTCCAAGTTGCTTGATGCTTACAACACAGAAAGGAAATAAGAATTGCTTAGTTTTCAATCCAACCTAAAAAGTAAAAGTGTGCATATGGATTTTGAATTTTTGTGACTCAACCAAGCCACGATTGAACTTCGTAAACTATAATATTATAGATTCTGAGACACTTTGTTCATTCATCCTACTAATATTATAAATGTGATAGTGTGAATGTTTGGATATTTGTTACTCAATCACGCAAAAACGGCTGAACAGATTTGGATGAAATTTGGCAGGCACGTTGTCAGCGATACAGAGAACGACTTTTTATCCAGGAATTCCAGCGGGAACTCCGAAATTACCGCGGGTGAAACCGCGGGGCACTGTTAGTAAACAAGTAAATATTACCTGGTGTTTTAGTGGTTTTTTAATTGGGATGATAGCTGTCAATTAGTTTCACCTAGAGAGCGCCAAATGTTTGTTCCACAAGATCTGTCAATCTATATAGAAACTGAGTATATTTTTTGTGTTCACTAGTTAAATGATGGAACGCTGTGTAGCTTTTGGCTGTGAGGAAATAGGTGTAGGTACATAAATTGCCAAGTGATTTAACATTAAGAAAAAAGTGGGAAAAAGGATTAAGAAGATAAAATTTTATAAATCGAGCGTATTTTCGATATTATGTAAGTAGGAAACATATTAATGTTAATAATTAAAAATTAAGAGCTGTTTACTAAATGCATATTATGAAAGAATTAAATATTTAATTAATTTTGGTCTGTCTGTCCAATTTTATAAAAAGTAAACTAGGCTACTTTTATTTTAGAAAAAAATAGTTTCCTGTGGGAAGACCGAACCTCACGAATTGATTATTATTATTATACTAAATAAATAAAAAAACGAATATTTTTATTTACCCTTGAAAAAGTCGTAGTTTGCCTAAATCAGCCTACATTATAGCATAATTTTAGATTTAAGCGTCTGTTTGAGTACTTCTCGGTAAAATAAATTCTAAATTCTAAATAATATTGGTTTAACAATTCTCATTACCGTAATTATTCATCTGTTAAATGCGTCATTTACATACAAATAAATTTGCATAACTATGTTAGAATCTGTCGACTCTAATTTCGTATTTGTAGATCTCGTGATAAAGTTTGGATGTTCAGTCAGAACTACTCGTACCTACCTAGAAAACTAACTTTGGCTTAAGCATCTAAAACTACATAGAACACACAAACGACTAAATCTATTACATGGAATAAAATATTAGACGTGTCGCATTCATAATGGAATAATGAAATCATGAAATGAAATAATGAAATGAAAAGACAAGTAATGGAAACCCATTATACTATGGGTATACTTTGTTTCTATTTTAGGTACCTACTATTAGACATGAATTCTTAACTATCATATAAGTCTGAATATTAATCTCACCATTAAGTTGCTTCTAAGCTTCTCGGGTACTGCACAACTTTCCATTACCAATAATAATTGCGTCACGTAAATTAGGCACGCTATGTGTATAAATGTTTATACGCTTTGATCTGTCAGTCAGTCGCACACAGTCAGCCATGATTGATTTATGTTTACGAAATATTACTAGTATAATTTCGAACACATACACGCAACTTCCATTAGTGGATAGGTACATATTACTAATTGTCATTTATGTTGCTTGTAAATCAAAATTTAGCGGTTTTCTACCGACTAAGCTGAGTTCATTGTGTCGATAAAGCGACTTTACGGCCTCCATTATTGAAGCAGCAAAACAAGTTTTACTGTCGATCTTTTACGGCGCTGAAAATGTTATTGTGTGGGGAATGAATAAAAATAGAGTGCGAGTGTGAAACAATTGGCTACTTGACAAAAAATTTTTTTTTGTCCGTCGTGTAGATTAGTAAAAAATATTGGACACGTATTTTTTCTTTTTTTACGTACTCAAAAAATAACAGAGATACATTGAGTTGAAATTTCGCGTGACGTCACAATTCAATGCGGTTTGTATGGCGCTTATAATGAATATTGACGTCACGAGCCCCCCACCCTAAACTTTAATGCGCTTTATCTATGTTCATTTTCATTAAATTGAAAAAGCAAAAAATACGTGTCTATTATTTTTTTATTTTCTAACTGACGGACTAATTAGAATTTTGATATTCAAACCTTGGAGAATACCCAATTGGGCGGTTCCATGGTCCTTTCTTAAAGTCAAGGATGCGGACTGTCTTTGTCTGGGGGCAAAGGGGCAGGTGACACAGCTGATGATAAGTGATTACCGCCGCTCATGGACATCTGCAATATTTTGTAATGGTATTGGTTGTTTTTCCTTTTAGGAGCTCTGTTCCTGTCGCTCGCGTATCCGTCTATCCGTCATCTGTCACAGGGGTTTTACAGCCAAACCGTAGAAGCTACAATCTTCAAAATTGATGATTGATGACTCAAAGCAAGGTATGTAAAAAAAGATTTTTAAGGATTTTTAAGAGGGGCTCCCATACAGCTAAAGGGGGGCGCAATAATTTTTTTTTGTTATCTACCTTATCGTGTGGGGTATCGTTAAATAGAGCTCACTGAGTAGATAAAACATCGGAAAACAAAAGCACGAGAAACCGCCAAAGCCAGCATTTTTTACAACACTTGGTATCGAAGTATTTTCCAACTTCCCGTTGACCTATGAACTTAAAACTTGGTAATAACAATTATTATTATTACTTTTATTTTACCAACAAATACCTATTTATTGGTAACTCGATGTTTTTCTTTGAAATTCTATAATTTTTTTTTGTTAAAACCAACTTTATTTTGCGGTTAAGCGAGTAGCGCAGAAGCGATGCTCTTCATTATTCTGCTTCTGTCATGATTCTTTTTACCTACTATTCAATCGTATGTGGTAGGAAGATGTCGAGCGAACGTAAACAAATTGACAATAGAGAAAATGTATGGATGGTACTCGTTGCTCTATGCCTTTGATCGTATTCACGGTTAGTTTTCATGTGAATTTCAATTGATATATTTACTCGCATCAAAACATGCTCTTTATTTATTATACACGCACATGGATCGTAACAATAAAATTCAGCAATTTTTATGATCCCACGTATCGTAAAAGTTGACATTTGATAAATTTAAATGTTAGAAGTTTTAGTTCCTATAAAAATACCCAAATTGCTATAAGTGTGTCTATAATATTTGAAGGGATCCCTCGATTTCTTCAAGATCCCAAGTATTAAATACGACTTTTAATTACGGTTGTCAAAATTATACGGTGACATACCTATTTAAAACAAATCAAGTGAGAGGTCAAAAAAGTGGTCAATAATCGTCTAATAGTGGATCCAAGCTTTCCACACAAAATCCCATCAGGGACCCGTTGCTTCTTTATTATGTAAATTGGGTAGCATAAAAAAGCGTGCTTCTTCAATAGACTGATAGATTCGTTCGCGAAACTTTTTTCGAAGTACATAGTATCAATTTCACACCATTAAAGTCCATTCGTTTCGCGAGATTGAAAGTGCTGGCGAGTGAAAAATATTAATGAACTTTTAAGAACAAGGATTTTAAAGGATTCTGTTTTGACTGTTAGTAATGTCAGTAGGTATGTTTTTATTTAAGTACCTAAAGAATGGCACTTGGTTTCCATATGGGAAAGGTTTCCACTTATCATCGATATTTTAGGCATAAAGTAACTCGTTTAGAGATCATAATATTTTTGTAACTTTGAGTTGAGAGATACGGTTCGGCCTAAAGTGTTCATTAGAAATGATTAGGTACTATTTTATTGTGAAGTAAATAAAACGAAGTTATTACCTAATCTTTTTTATATTACTTTAATATTACTTGTGACTTTTTAGTTTGAGTATTTTATTTTATTTAAGCATTTTGCACATCACGGTACAAAAGGCGAACTTATTGCCACAGTGGCATTATCTGCCAGTCAACCTTCAGGTAGTACAGAGAAACTTGACGGTGGATTTACGTGATAGTTCCAATACATACTTTACTATTAGTAAGTAGATATAAACTCATTAAAGCACCTGCTTTTGATGTCTTTCTAGTTAGGTATAAATCGATGTAATATGTATTTACTTAGAGAATAAATTAATTAATTAATAGTTAATTAATCGCTAGTGAATAACAACTTGCCAAACAATAACAGAAACCTTAAAGCTCAAATACGTATATTTAGGCAGCTATACCAGTTCAACAGACAGTCAATATATCCAGGTCATGTTAAACCTTCTGTAACAGTAGATACTTACATACGAGGTTAGCCAGAAAGGAGAAGTCGGAAGGTTAAAATTTGTTTACCTACCTACGTATAAATACACCACGAAAAAAAAAAAATTCCGTAGTCTGGTCAACTAACTGTACTACGGAAAATAATATTTTTCCGTAGTCCGGTTGACCGAAAAACTGAACCGTAACACGTGCAAAGAGCGTTATAAACAACTGTGGGTTTGTAGAAATGTAAACACATTTGAGATCATCCGTAGTTGACTTTAACCTTTGCAATTAGAAAAAAAAATTGGTGCATGTCAGTCGGCACATGAAAGTAATAAATAAAAATAAAAACAATAAAAAGTTCATAAAGAAACCGTGACAACCAGACTACAATTAAAATAATAGGCAACTAAATATAACAAAATGATGGAATTAAATAGAAGTTTAATATTTTAGCAGACTAGGTGTTTGACCACAGAATGTACCAAACCCGATGTTAAGTGCAGTGTGGCCGAAGATTGTAAACACACCTAACCTAGAATAACAAACTGGGATTCGAGTGACACTAGTTTCCTATTAGGTGCTTGGCGACAGATTAATTGCAACTTGATTGAGCGGTGGGTTAGTTTTGTAGTCAGGGCCGGCAGTCTCGATCAGTACTTAACGATCGATGTGATCTCCTATCGATCGTTAAGTTTAGCGAGAAAATTTGCTTGCAGTATCGCGAGATTATCGTAAAATGCAAGTGTCTATACGTGAATTTTATCAACAGTTTTTCTGCAATATAAGTTATCAATAGAAATCATTAATTTGACAGTTATGTTTTATACTATAGCGGAAAAATAGTTATTTGTGCAACAAGAGAGCAAAGTCATTTTTTGCTGCGAGTGCTGATTTTGAATCCTGAGCAAGCGAAGGATTCAATGATTGATTCTAAAGTTGAATCCTGAGTGTGGCGAGGGATTCAAAGGCACGAGATGCAAAAAACTTTGCTCTCGTGTGACACACATAACTTTTCACTTCAGCAGCGAGAACACTTTAGGAGAAAATAGTTATTTACAGGTTAAATATCAGTTTAATAAGTTAAAAATCCAATAAATTACATTAAAAGACATAATTATCTTTTTGCTAAATTTCTTTAGTTAGTACAAATTTCCGAACGTGTTTGTCTTGGAGGTCGAATTCAAAATCGGAACTTCGAAAGGGCTGGTCTTTGTCTCTCTCTTTTTCTAATGGCGGGAAAGAATATAGAGTGTAAATGTTTCGAATTGTATGATTAACCCAAGGCTGAATAAGATATTCGCGGTTTTCTGAAAACAATTAACAAAAAAATTAAAACCGACTTCCAAAAACACAAAACTAAAAAACTAAAAATAAAAAGCTAAAAATAATAACACATCTATTTAATCCAAAAGACAAAAACACACGTAATATTCTTATTGATTTATGCTACCACTAATCGGTTTGAATTCGGTGACAAGCCCGCTGGTGTCTGGCCACTTGGGTTGTCCTGCTCACGAAGAGCTGGTGGCGGGAGTCGACTAAGCCCATCTACCCCCTTCATATTTGGCTTGTCACCGACTTCATACCGATTAGTGGTAACATAAATCAATAAGAATATTACGTGTGTTTTTGTCTTTTGGATTAAATAGATGTGTTATCATTTTTAGCTTTTTATTTTTAGTTTTTTAGTTTTGTGTTTTTGGAAGTCGGTTTTAATTTTTTTGTTAAAATTTTGTTTATTTCTCGCTTTTAAGTGACTTAGTTCGTAATTTCTCTAAGTTACAATAGCCTAATGTCAACTGCTCAATGCTCATCACCTATTACAAAATATTGCTTTTCCCGACGCAGGGACGTTAATTGTTGAGGAGTTCTCCTGGTACATCATCATCAGTTCCAATTCACCATATACATTGTGACGAGCATAAATTGTTTAGAAACCATATTAAAGTTAACGAATCGGAATCTGTGAAATACCTATTATTTAGTAGTTCTGATGACCATCTGTGGTCTTCATCATCAGTTCCACTTCTTCAAATTTTACTTTCTGAAAGCAAATAAACGATTTACTATAAAAAATCTAAAAATCGCTATAGGTGTACCTATAATTTTTGAAGAGTTCCCTCGATTTCTCCAAGATCCCATCATCAGATTCCGATTTGGTGGCAATGGGACCTAATTGGGAGTAAACCCTTTCAAACAAAAAAAGAATTTTCGAAATCGGTCCAACCGTCTTCGAGTAATCGGTGAACATACATAAAAAAAAAAAAAAAAAAAAAAAACATACATACAATCGAACATAGAACCTCCTCCTTTTTGGAAGTCGGTTAAAAATTAAAAAGTTACTTTGTCTCACTCAGTGAGCAAAATGCGATTTTGCTCACTGATTTCAGGTAGCAAAACCTACATGTTTGAGCTACTGAAGTGAAAAAAAGATTTAAATTATAGAGACCACGATAGATTGATATGTTTTATCGTTATGAAGATAACAACCGAAAACGATTGATAAGCAGTCATTAGGTATGTATGTCGAGACTGCAGCCCTTGTAACGATAGCAATTCATACATATACCTGGTAAAACACCATGCGGTATTATTCGGGTAGCAGCGAATTGTGCTTACGTCTGAATAGACCTTTAGTCTTATACCAATAACCTATGAGGCACCGGCAGGCACAGTTAAGGTTGTAAAACATCATTCCCTCTTGTAGGTATTTATTACAGTGCGTACAGAATATGTAACATGTTATATAACTTGAGTTATATAACACGTCCACACTATCTAACATTGTTATTCAACATTGCAACATAAAAACTGAAACTGAAACTTCTAATTCTTCTTTGATAAAATATACCCAAGTCACTCCTTATAAAATCACCAGCGAAAGTCTCATCAAAATCGGCCCAACCGTTTCGGAGATTATCCGGAACAATTTTATTTACATAGATGATTATTAAGTAGGTATTTTATATGATACCCACGGAACTTTTCATTAGCAATCTTACCCCCATTAGTTAACTTTATTTATTAGTTTCATAATTCGCTAACATTATTTTCTTTATGTCAATAATATATAACATTTCGCTAATGGAACGCGTTTGGTATCGCATATGTGGGAAACATAGTGATAGATCACTCGCAGATGGTCCCTAAGGGCCAGCGTAGACGGAACGGAACTTATTGCTTCGCTATTTATGTACCGTATGTATTATAATTTATGTTGATGCTTTTTACCAACTTTCAGTCTCCGATCATTCAATAATAGAAACCGTGGATTTTTTCAACAATTTCTGGTATAGTGACATCATCCATTAAGCAAAAACTACTAGATGAACTTTAATGAAGACCCGTGGATATCAGTTATCAATATTTAAGGACTTTTATCTTTACTTTCTAATTTATTTACTGTTTAACTATGGTTACCGACGCGACGTAATTTCACAGCTTTAGATATTCTGTCCAATATAAAAACAATACTCGTATAGAGTATCTGAAATTATGTAGCGTTTGAATCTCTCTCTTTGTAACGCAAAGTGTATTACAATACTACTATTACTACTATAAGTATTATTTTAAACACCGCGTAACCAAAAGCTCCCTTAATTATATAGATAAAACAAGACAAGTGTGGATGTGTTCAGTTTATTTAAAACACAAACAGAATTCAATTCTAATTTGCTTAATCCGTTGCCTCAACGAGAAATGTTCAAGACGAGCAATAAACTCTGTACCTACAAAGTTACATCTTTTGAAGCGTCAGCAACTAATTCGGATCTTATGTATCTATGTATCCCAAAAAATAACAAGCAAATGTTTGACGACAGTATTAGAACAAATATTGTTCGAACCTTCAAATGTTTGTTATATATATCTTTAGTGTTTATGTACTTATTTTTGTTTTTGAATAGACGAATTTTGTACTTAGGGCACATGAGTTCTTAATAATATGTTTGATTAGATAATATTCGTATTTGTTAAGAAGTGTACTTGTTTGATTAAAAACAGGCGACGGTAATAATGTGCATGGAGTATGGTGTCAACCATACTCTCGGGCCATTTTAACCGACTTTTAAAAAGGAGGAGGTTCTCAATTCGACTCGTATTTAATTTTTTTTATGTTTGTTACCTCAGAATTTTCGATATTTGATGGTGGGATCTTGGAGAAATCGACGGAACTCTTCAAATATTATAGGCACACGTATAGCTATTTGGATATTTTTGGGTATTGTTCATTTTCTTTCGACAATCACCAATTGATGAAGTGGAACTGATAATGAAGATCATAGAAGCCCACCGGAACTACTGAATAATAAATTTTACAGTTTGCGATTCGATTACTCTAAAATGCTTGCTAAGCAATTTATGTGTCACAATGCATATGGTGAAGTGGAGCTGATGGTGAAGTAGCAGGAGAACTCCTTAACAATTAACGTCATTGCATCAAGAAATACCATTTTTTCTTACAAGCAAGGTTACGAGCTTTGACGTTAGGCTATTGTCACTGAGATAAATTACCATCCACCCGCCATAAATTACCCCACTTAAAAGCGACAAATAAACAAAATTTTAACAAACAAAATTAAACCGTCCTCAAAAAACACACAAATGCCCTACACTAAAAAAGTGGACTTAGTCTATCTAACTCCCTATTTGATTTGTCACTGACTTTAAATCGATCAGTGGTAGCACAAACCAATAATAATATTACGTGCTTTTTGTCTTTCGGATTGAATCGGTATTTTGTTATTTATTACAGTGTAAGTTCACTGGCTAATCATTATTGACATCAACATATAATTTGGTTAGTTGGTTGGTTGGTTGGTCGTCCATGCTCTAAACAAACTGGGCGCTAACAACCAGGTCAGATTAATCTGGGTTCCAGATCATGTAGGTATACAAGGCAATGAACTTGCAGATAAACTGGCAAGGGGAGAATCAGACAAAACCTTTATTGGACCAGAGCGATTTTTTGGGATCTCTGACAATACTGTGAAAAAGGCAATACGCGAAAATGCCCGGAAAAGACGCACACAAGAGTGGTCATCGACTACGGGCCTTAGACAATAGGCATTCCTAACGCTTTATCCGCGACAAAACTGATGAGAAACTATCACGTACTCTCTTAGCCCACCACTGGTGTGCTTACAGATCACTTCGGTACAAAAGAACACCTCACGTAAATGCGAGCGACCTATCCTGCAGGAAGTGCGGTATAGAGATGGAAACTATGGCACATCTCATGTGCGAGTGCGATGCCTTGGCTCGTAAACGTATATGGGCCTCTGGGGATGGCTTACCCAGAACCAGGGGACTTTAGGCTCCTACCCCTCCACTACACACTAGCCTTCGCTGTCGAGGTCTTCAGGTAGTAGAGGGAGGTTCACAGGATGGGGATGGCGCAAAAGATCCCAAGGGTCGAAGCACCGAGGCCTTATCGGCCTACCCTATTTGCTAAGATAAGTTAAGATAATTTATAATTTCTGCAACTCTTTTTGTTTTATTTAACCCAAACTCTAAGGATGATAAATGAAGACACTTGTGGAAGGAGTATCTACTTAAATATTTTACTGTTCTATCTTTGACACAGCCCGCTGGTTCTTTGTAACGTTATGTTATTGTTATATACATCTAATATGCACAAACTTTATGTAAGAAATTGTTTATTAGGAAGTTGTTTTCGAATTTCATTCATTCATACCTTTTAATTATCATTTCATATTATGTAAGTTACACATTGTGTTGGTACTCAGCAGCAAAATACGCACATATTAATTTATTAAATTAGTGGACTACAACACAGAAGAAAATTGCGTTTCAGGAAAATAATGAGAAACGGGATTTTCCTTGTTTAATCTGTTGTTTATTTCCATTTTTGTGTGTTGTTTACGCATATTTATTGCTGTATAAACGATTTATAAGTCTGGGCATTTATCACGTGGAATATATATTATTTATATCGTAGTGATTTTATTATATTCTTTGACGATTGTATGTAACGAAACGGCCAAGCCACATAATTATTCTGACTAAGGTGTAGAGTTTGAGAAGTTAGGCCTTGTAGAGTTAGGGTGTGTAGAGTTATATGCTTTTCTCTACATGATATCTGATAAATTTTTGACAGTGGTCGTCATATGGACTCGTCTTAGAATCATTTTACATGAAAATGTTTTAGTTGGGATAGCATTTTATTCAATTCCTAGGTGTATCTGGTGTGAATTGCTATGCATAGCAACTCTACTCTATACTCTACTTTTTTTTGTGTGTCAAAATTTTCCCTGGCTTTCGCATAACAACTCACAAAAACTCCATCGCAATCTGATGAATGGCACTCTTAATAGTTTACATCATACCATAAAACGTATGGAAAATAACATAATACCGATTTAATCCAAAAGACAAAAACACACGTAATATTATTATTGGTTTGTGCTACCACTGATCGGTATGAAGTCGGTGACAAGCCCGCTGGTTTTTTATTTTTAGCTTTTTAGTTTGGTGTTTTTGGAAGTCGGTTTTAATTTTTTTGTTAAAATTTTGTTTATTTTTCGCTTTTAAGTTACTTAGTTTGTAATTTCTCTAAGTTACAATAACCTAATGTCAACTGCTCATCACATTTTACAAAATATTGCTTTTCCCGACGCGGGGACGTTAATTGTAAATAAAATATAAATTGTAACGGGCATAAATTGTTTAGAAACCATATTAAAATTAACGATTCGGAACCCGTGAAATACAGCTATTATTGAGTAGTTCCGATGACCATCTGTGGTCTTTATCATTAGTTCCACTTCTTCTAATTTTGGTTTCCGAAAGCAAATAAACGATTTACTATAAAAAATACAAAAATCGCTATAGGTGTACCCATAACTTTTAAAGAGTTCCCTCGATTACTCCTAGCTCCCATCACCAGATCTCGATTTGGTGACAATATAATCAATTTGGGAGTATCCCCTTTCAAACAAAAAAACAATTTTCGAAATCGCTTCAATCGGAACCCGTGAAATTCGTATTATTGTTGAGTAGTTCCGATGACCATCGGTGGTCTTTATCATCAGTTCCACTTCTTCAAATTTTGCTTTCCAAAAGCAAATGAACGACTTACTATAAAAAATACCCAAATCGCTATAGGTGTGCCTATAATTTTTGAAGAGTTCCCTCGACTTCTCCAAGATCCCATCATCAGACTTGGTGGCAATGGGACCTAATTGGGAGTATACCCTTTCAAACAAAAAAAGAATTTTCCAAATCGGTCCAACCGTCTTCGAGTAATCGGTGAACATACATAAAAAAAAACATACAATCGAACATAGAACCTCCTCCTTTTTGAAAGTCGGTTAAAAATACTAGTGCTTTTCTGGACTTGTGAACCAAATTTTAATTTTTAGTCCCTTTTGTAGACAAAAAATATTGGACACGTATTTTTAATTTTTTACGTTATCAAAAAATAACGGAGATATATTAAGTTGAAATTTAATGTGACGTCACGCCGTGCTACAGTTTATAGCACGTTATGACGCCAAGAGCTCCCACTCCTAAACCTTAATGCGTTTTATCTTAGTATTTTTTCAATAATTTGAAAAAGCAAAAAATACAGGTCTATTATTTTTTATTAATCTACAAGATGGACGAAATAGAATTTTGATTTTCATACCCCGGATACAAGCCTTATAGTAAGTATTCTGTTTTCTGAGATGGTGCAATATTCTTTGCTACATTATTTTGTGTATCTCATAAGGTTTCTACTTTCTACCTGGCCTCTTTCATGTAGGTATGCGCGCCTACAATTTATTTTTTGAAGACTTTATTACAAAAGATATAAGTACTAGTACTATTTAGAAATTTAATTAGTTTTGTTTATTTATTTCGTGCTCTCAGTGTTTACAAAATATGTTAAGTTCATAATTATACCTACTCGCCAAATAAACATCATCTTAAACCTTAGAATATAATAGGTTCTTGTAAGTATAAAAATAAAAAAATAAAAATAAAAATAAAAATAAATATAAAAATTATATTACAAATTAGTAATAAATTTAAAATTTCAAAGAAATTAAGTATAACAAAAATAAGAATAACCTTTATTAGGTATATACCTACTAGTTTATTATTAGAATTTATTAAACATAATATGTTGCGAAACAATTTCGGTATAGGTAAATGACAGTGAAAACCACATAAAAAAATTATTTTTTAGTTTAGAAGCGGAAAAATAAACAAATAAACCTTGGAAGCAGCTTTGATTGAGTACGTATTATTAGAAAATATGTATGTAAAGATAGGTAATTAGGTATGTGTTAGAAGAGACATCGATATATTATTATTTTGCATAGGTACCAATTTGCATCGAATAGGTAAAAAAGATTTTTTTAACGCAATATCGATAAATGGATATAATATGATTTGATATATATAATCTTGCCTTTGTACGTTTTATGCAGAAACTAAATGAAAATCGCACGGTTTCAAGAAGTTTATACATAATATGCATGAAATGTTGCGTATTTATAACATCAACAACTATTACAGAACTAGTAACAACAATACGACTGCAAACTCTGTGTTAACACAGTTGCTTGGCAATGACAATCAGATTCATAATAATTTACCCTTTGAAACGTTTGCACTGTAGGTATAAGTTTATTAATCCGGCCCTGGGAGATTTGCGACTTAAATACGTACTTTAAGGTACTTTAAGGTACTTTAAGGTACTTTAAGTAGCTGTTCGTCTTCGTAACTGTTCAAATATTTGTTAGTTACCCTTACAATGAGTTTTGTCATAAACTTTTAATACAGACTATGAAGTTCGCTTTATTAAAAAGTATAGGTACGTATATTAATAATTTTTAGTTTAAATATCTGATGGTTTAATATAATTTTTAACTTATATTTATTCGCTTCCTTTGTAACTAACAAATAAAATGCAATAAAATCTTAGTAGTCAATTTTAACCTGTCCTTAATTAATTTATCATATCGAAATGAAACTATGATGTGGTTAAAATGGCTATAATTTGGTATACCTATCTTGGAGCTAATCTGATGATGTAGCCAGAAAGTAAATAGTGGAACTCTTCAGTGGTTAATATAGTAAAACGCTCAAGTTTGGCCTTTGGGCCCAAATAAATTCAATCTGACGAGTCCAGGAGCGAGTTTATGAATTTTTTAAAGTTCATAATATTATTCTTCATCTAGGTACAATTTTTTTTCTCTATTTTTGTGAGCAAGAATTTAAATTTGGAATAGTGTTATCAGTCAATATCACTGACAGTTACGAAACAACGAGAGTATTTGGCGGGCATCGAAGATGGCGGCTCATTCATTTATTTTCGTGTCAGTAAAAAATTGTTAAAAGTGGATTTTGTTGTGTTTTATAGTGCGGTATTGGACAATAATTTTCACAGTGACAATTTTTGTGTGCTCAAGAAGATATATGACATTTCGAGCTGATTTCTTCGGTATCCTCCAAGAGCTCCGAGAAGGTTCTTGTAGTCTATTCAGTACCATGGCCTACAAGTTCAAACCGTACAGCGATGCTAAACGCTAATTGTGCATTTAAGTAACTTATTTTACTTGAAACTGGCTAAATGAATTATATGCGAAAGCCAATAAGAAGAAGAAAGAAAGAAAAAGAAAGAAATAACGAGAAATTAATGAATTAGAGCATGCAAGAGATATTATCTATGTCTCTTTAGATTAGGCACTGTTGATGTTTGTTTCTTTTTCTTGTGTGTTGTGCTGAAATAAATGTATTTTCTTCTTCTTCTTCTTCTTCTTCTTCAATTACCATCCCTTTGCACCTTAATATCTGATAATAAGGGCTCAGTTCTCTTGTAACCTGAGTGCTATCTAGATGAGTATGTTGTCGCTTCTACGCTGCGGAGGGATAGTAATCGATCACACCTTGACGAGGAAATTGAGTCTGGCACACATTTTCAGTTACAATAGCCACGTGTAATCATGTGAAATGGGTATCAACGTATTTTGAAGTCATCTCAAAAAGGATGTATTGTATGTATAAGGGGCCCTTTATTGTCTATTGATATCGACGGAAGAGAACATGTGAGTATCCACATAGAAGTCTTGCACAAAATAAAAAAATACACATTTTATGAAAGAAAACTAAATCATTTTTCAATTTCAATTTCAATCATTGGTAATATGGTAGCCACAAGCCTGCGAAATCGAATTTAATTAAATATTTTTTCCTTGAAATATTTATTAGATATTATAATAGATAAAAATATTTTAACTGGAAACATAATATTGTAAACGTAGATGACATGGTATTAATCTTATCTATAAATAAGAAAATATTTATCTCTTCTTTAATACGTTGTTTTTTTTTTTTTGGCTTAAGGAATATTTTAATTGGCTAAGGGTGTAATATTAGTTCTCAGAAAAAGCCGAATCTGGGAATAAATTCAAAAACGGAACTAGAGTGTATGGATTATAATAATAATAATAAATAATGATTATGATTAAGAGAATCTGTTTAACTGTCGGTTGAAAAATCAGGGCTTAGGTATTGTTATACTTCTCTATACCTAATAAAATATATAAAAAAATATTCGTTTTTTTTTGTATGTGTGTTTGTTTGTATTGGATAAGCTCAAAAACTACTAAACCGGTTTTAAAAATTCTTTCACTTATAGGATTTAACTAGGTAGGTAGGTAGGTATAGGTTCCGTTAACTTACTTTTAATCCCAGAACTCCTACGGGCACTTTGAGGCAAATACAAGTGAAACCGTGGGGATCGACTAATAGTATGAAATAAATTACCAATAAAATAATAATAAGAATCATCCTAGAAATACTTTTCAAATAATTAACCGACCATATTCACATAAGTAAAATTTTATAAATAAAAATGAATGTTTGTATATCTGTCCTCTATGCGTTTCGAAACTTTGGCGGGTTGTTCTGCCTGCGACCGCAAAGGTTCCTGATCCCAAAACTCATGCGGGTGAAACCGCGGGGCACAGCGTCATATTGAGGACAGCTGTTTATTCTTACTAAATATACTTTTTATTCAACAAAAACATGTTCAATGTGACATGTCTCTCGCATTGAACATGTCTCTGCCGGATTGCAGAGACGATTATTAACCAACTTTAACTTCTTACGATACCTAATCACATAACTCCAGCGTATAAGAAGAGCATGACTGTGTTCAGGCGGTTCACACTAAAGTTACACAGTTAGTACATAAAGTTCCTTACATTCTATATTCTACTTTGATTTGTACAGACTCTAGTGACAACAACAAAGACATTGTTCGCTAAAAATATCCCGGATTAGATAGGTACTCTAAGGTACTTAACTACTTATTACGTACAAGATACGATATTGCCACGGTCGAAGACAGTCTTGTTGATTCACTTCAGTTTCTTTTAGCAACTTACTACATACACAGATAATATAATACTAATTATTTCCATCCCTACTGAACCAATTTCGAAACCGAAAGTAATGCATCATAATAATATATCTAGGTTAAAATAGCGATTCTACTTATTAAAAGTGCTTGATTTTGCACTTTGATTTTTCACGGTGTGTTAAGCGATCCCGAGGAAATTCCAAAATACACGCGGAGGAAATCGTGGGGCACAGCTGCATAAAAATAATACAGAGTCACTTATTACATAACAAAGATCATTAACTTCATAAAATTATTGTCGATAAAACTATTGGCGCGTCACGTATAAAAATACTGAGTCGGCTCGTTGCTTTCGTTCCGTCTTAAATGGATCGAAAAACCTCGCTTAGGTCACGTATATTTGCCCACAATACGTAGACATACACTCACTACACTTATAGTAACATATGTATGTATACTTTCCGTTGTTATATTGGATATTGGCATTTGTATTTGTTCGAACTCCTAACGAGTGGACCGCACGTGGCTATCGATTACCGCTTCATACGTTCGGAAATTGACTGGGGCAGTCCCTGAATTATACGAGTCGAGGGAGATCGCAACGGATGCCGTTCCGGATAAACATGTACTTATAGATAAGCAGAGGCATGTTACCTCTTGGTTTTGGAATCGCTCTACATAAAGATCAGTACCGAACAAACACCCAATTAGCTTTTGTTTACGGTTCCGAATGTAGGTACTGCACAATACTTTTTGGTATGCTGTTATTAGGATGTTTGAAATGTTCGAGAATATAAAGTAGGTACATATTTCAATTTCTACCAGATAATTTTCACCCAATTAAAAGTGGAGATTATTAGTTTTAATAATACCCTTGAAATACATGTACCTATACATTTATTTGAAAACAATAGCTCAACCGACTTCCTTCTTAATCAGGACATGTACCTAATACATATATTTTTGTGACATACCTAATACCTATAGATGAGAATCTCATTGTTTTGTGCTTTTGTCTGAATAGCTGTTCTTTCTTTCCAAAAATTTTCATTGGTTTATTTTACAATATAATTCAGTAATCGAATATTGCAAAACAACAAGAGACCCATTGAATTGAAGGTTGATGAATGAAACGATGAATCATTCTCATAATCCTCCTTTTTCAGCTAACTAGCTATCTCTATAAATAATTGTTTATAGTTTTTTCTCAAACCTAATTTTGCAGTGCACGTTGAACTACGATTTTTCGATGTTAATGGGAAACTCTTTAAAAAAAAAAACCTATCTTCAATACACTATAATACCCGTCTTTTATTTTTGCATGGTATAATTATTATTATTAGACACCAACAAAAGAAAAATATTTTAATCATTAAAGTACCTACGTATAAAGTATGCTCCTGAATGTCCCTAATAAAACACTTGCGGTGTGTTTACTTAAAACCGCCGGAAGTTATAACCAACCGACCGGTATTGGACGTTTCTCTACATATTCAAATTATCCTAAACAAACCTAACCAACGTTATTGTAATATTTTGAGTAAATTATTCAGGTTCTTATAATGTGGTGGTAATATTAATCCCCTTACTCATTGGGCGCGTTCCCACCAAGCGAGCAGCCTCGCCCGAGGCCCGCTTCGCGTGACAGTCGCCCGCCCTGCTGTGCGCGAGGCATGCTTGGTCGGAAAATCTTATGCCGGCTGTACACACTCGCCGAGATCCTCTCGTCCCGGCGTCTCGATGAGTGCATATCTGTATATACTCGTTCTGTGTCATACTGAAGTCTCCCGCGATAATGGATGTAGAAATTACTGTTGCGGTTTGTCTTTGTGCTGTGAGCTATTATAATTTAACTAACTAAAACGTCATGCATTTGATCGTATAACTTTGTTTGATCGCATTTAGAATTACTTACAAAATTGCACTTAAAATAACGCAAAATAGTATACGCAACTAAAAACAAACATGAAATACGTCAATAATAATCTTTATTTATTACTAGCTGTTCCCCGCGGTTTCACCCGCGTCAATTTTGGAGATCTCGCGGTAATCCCGGCATCAAAAGTATGTCCTTCTCTGTACCCCTGACAACATGCATGTATTTGCTATTTAGGCATACAAAATTTCATATTGATCTAATGAGCTGTTAAACAATGAAAGCGAAGCGTAACAAACAAAAAAACAAACTCACTTTCGAATTTATAATAATAGTAAGGATTGAGTACAAAATTGTTGTATTGACCGCAAACAATTTATTAGTTTTAGGGTCTGTCCTCTGTAAAAAGGTTTGACGGTTACCTAATGTTTCGAATGGTCATTAATTGGTTCTACTTCATTTGCGGAGGAGATTAGGTAGGACATAATATACGAGATGTTGTTTGACCTCTTGCTTACGAAAAAACCGTATTAATAAAATAGTAGGTTCTAATATCGGCATGGTTGAAGCGGCATCGATTTATTGCCTTCATTTTGTAAATAGGTACCTATGTTTATTTATTATTTTATAAAAATACATGTAATGCCAGATTTGACACGAAAATCCTTGTTTGTATAGACTTACAAAAACAATAGTTTACTTTTATGGTAAATAAATAAATAATTTAAAAAATAAGGAAATGTTGAGATATATTTTGGCGCCAGAGTTCATCGATTCATACGGTTAGAAAAGGAGCAGTGAACTAAGTTTTTAAGGCATTTCCATATTGCTCACAGTTTGTGGCTCACACCAATGAGCCGTCCGCGTCAGTCCAACACTATTTCAAATGGAGACTGGAGTGTTCATACTAGCCGTCTGGGACCGTAATTCATAACGCATTCCTAAACGCTCCAGATGCCAAAATATTGTATAGTGCCGTAAAACACGTTTTTGAAGTGAAACTTCTTTGAGCATGAGGGAAAAACAATTTTTGTGGCACGTTATCTGAACGCGTCGTCTTATGATCATAGTGGTCGTTCAGACACTGGTTTATTTGCAGTTGGAAGTTCACAAATGTCAGTTTGCTCAGCTCTAGTCAGCCGATAGTTAAACGCCGATTTACGGATTAGACTGACTGACTGTGAGAGAAAGCGGCTCAGAGTCGGCCGGCTGTGAGTCTATCGTTCACAATATTATATTCATATAAAAAAATAGTTTGTCTATTCATCACAGTGCAAGTTTAGAATATTATTCGCTTAGTAATAAAATTCGAGATTAAATTGGCCAAACCATGTGAAATCTTTAGCAACGTAATTGCTATAACATGCAGAAGATGAAGAAATGATTGTAGGTATACAAACTTTTTTTCGTTTTACAACGCACTTTCGATAAAATTGAGGATTATCAATAAAAATATTTCGAATACAAATCAGAAGGCCGCAAAGCCATACTTGCTTCGCTCTACTAATATACCTAGAAATATAGTTTAGGTACTTATACAAAATATATTAGGAAAAATAAAAATAGATGTTAATAGAAATAACTTACCAAGGCATCCAAAAAGATACACCAGCGCTGTTAGCCACATCACGACTATTTGGTTTTTCACATAGTTTAATTAAAATCACTTAATACGTCAGTCACATACACAAATCACTTTTTAGTTGATGCTTTAAGTTTAGTCAATATTGATTTTTTGAGCTGTACCTAGCTATTGGGAAAAAGTACATTGAAAAAATATAAAACAAAACAAAACTTATATTATATTCATGGAAATCTTAGAGAATATAACAAGACTTTATTCTTATATTTTATTAATGTATATGAAAGCTCATTCAGTTTGTTTTTAAAAAGGTCAGTGAAGACTGTTAGATATAAGATGTAATAAAAATAGAATTGTAAAAGAGAAATCGGTAACAGAAGAAAAAAGATGTTTCTCAAACATATTCGCCGAGCAATAACAACAAGAACAATAATAAAACAAGATATTCAGTAATGGTGGAGCGAGTTTTCCTTGTGTATTCATCTTGTCATGAAACTTCCACAAACTTATTTCCATTTTGCTTGAAAAGTAACTACCGGGAAATGTTGTCATTGCACTAATTAAAACTGCTTGGATAGTTATGGTTTGGATTTGGTTGTGGAAATACAATAAAAATAGATATGATTTCCAACAGAGACTGGATAGCTTATAGTCGATTTGAAAGATACATGGACATGGCATTGTTTTTATTCCTGGATAATAATATACTATGGCAATGGCGTCCCAAACTAAGCAGAGCTTGTATAATACTATGGGTACCAGACAGCGGACATAATATCTACTTAGGTGTAACATAGGTTTTTTTGTAAACACATACCTACTATACAATCACAATTAGTACGAAAAAGAACACGGGGTACCTTTTATCTCAAAATTTCTCGGAAACGGGGAATATATAATATTTTATAAGTAAATTAGGCTCCAATGTAGCCTAATTTACTTATAAAAGCAGCTAATTAGCAGTGAAAGTCCCGTCAAAATCGGTCCAACCGTTTCGGAGATTCACCCGGGTGAGTTTCGGAATTCCCGCAGGAACTCCAATGTAGCCTAATTTACTTCTTATAACATCAGCTAATTAGCAGTTAAAGTCCCGTCAAAATCGGTCCAACCGTTTCGGAGATTCACCCAGGTGAGTAGGTATCGGAATTCCCGCAGCAACTCCAAACTTCTTTCATAAGAACCTTCTCCTTTTAATAACAAACGAAATTGGTCCAGCCGTTATATAGGTATAGATTTACCGTCGAAGCCGTAGCTACGGCTACGTATCTATACAACACGCGTCGAAAGATACCTAGTGAACGGCATCCAGTAATTAATTTCTGAGAAACAATTCATTATATGGAATAATAATAAATATAATACTTTGCTCCTTAACTGTGTTTTGAACAATATTAATTAACTTATAATAATAATATCAAGATACAAAATGGAAATATAGGTACTAACTGTGCCCCGCGATTTCACTCGCTTTAGAATCCCCGCAGCATAAAAGTATCCTAATCAACGGGTGAAAGATTATTTTTTGTTTTGTATTAACTTTTTAACTTTTTAAATCGCTTTCCTGCAAATTTTATTTATTGTCGCTTAAAATAAATAGCCTTTCAACCGTCGATATCTTCAAAATTGGCCAAATATTTTGTAGATTAGCCGAAAAAAAGAGACAGACAGAAAAAAATTTAAAAATTGGTTTTCTGTTATAAACACCTTATCTATGTTATGTACTTTTATTACCTACATACATAACTTAGTAAAAACTGGATATTTTTACATTACAAACAGACATTTGAATTTTATTTATGGGTATTCGTAGAGTTTCGAATACTCTTACAAATTATATATTATCTTACCTTATAGGTACGAAAATTGTTACTGAACTATAAATTACGTAGATATTCCCAGAATTTGGCAACGTTAAATTAATGTAAAACTGACTGTCATATCAAAAGCGGCTCAACAACTAGAGGAGTTCACCATGCCCGCTTTTTCTCTTCTTATTTTTAATCTATAAACAATAGTCTGAGGGGAAAAAAGAACTTTATTTTATCGTTCGGATGCCAAGCTTCGGTGATTCGGGCTTGTCAAATAAATAATTGGTGAAAGAATGACGTGAAGGACACACAAAGCGAAAACGATTGAAAGAAGACGAAGGTACTGAAGATCCAGTCAATAGGAACAAAACTTCTCAAGCGCATGAAATATAAATAATCTAGTTATTCGCGGATGTGAAAAGAAACTAAATTGAACAAAAATAGGACATTCAAAAAAAGGTTAATGACCTAGCATTTTTTTTTATTCCTTCATGTTTTACCAGTGAATAAAGAAGAAGTGAAAGATGTGAAAAATATACTTACTTTTTACTTATATGAAACCGAAGAGATCATTAAAACATTGAAATCATATTTTTATATGAAAGAAAACGTCATTTAAGTTGTTAGCTGTAAAATTTATGAAAAAGTGGTTTCTTCCCGCTACAATAAAACGAATATATACCTAAAATTTATAATAGCGGTTTCACCGGTTTCACCAGCGGTTTTTATACACCAACTTTTTTTCCCGACATCCAATTTCAATGAAATAAACCCTATAAATATGTACCTAGCTCCGGGCTAAGCTTAATCTACCTATGAAAACTGTTAGATTGATGTGTCTACCTGTGTAGATTCAGCGGCTATCGCGAATAACCAGACAGACAGACGGAAAATATTTTAAAAAAATCTTTTTTTGTGGTTGGTCACTATGTTCTTTTATCGCCCCCGGTCAATTTTTATTAAAAATATTCAATGTACACAATCGCGGATTCTACTCTTTTATCAAAGTAATAGATATTAATATGGTCATGATTGTAATAGGTACCTACCTACTGTTTTCATTACGTAAATCCATTTTTTCATTTATTCCTGCCTGGGTAGGCCCAGAGAGTATATTGTATTGTTTGAAATACTTTTACTGCGCATTCATTTCGCAATTTTACATTCACATTTTATATACATATCTTATCTCCAGGTATAGGATTACGCAATTTACCTCATGAGAAATTAAGTTACAGCGAAATCGGAAATTCTACAAAGGCCTTCAAATATCGAATTTTCATTGTCATTTCATGCATTGTTTAACATCACGAGTTTCAATGTGAACATTTCTCGAAAGTCGTAGAGCGAAAAAACTATGTAGGTAGGTAGGTATAAGAGAGACTTTGTGACAATGCCTCCTCGGAATTGGTGGACGCCAGTAAAAATTTCACGGTTCGCAAAAAGCGTTTTGTGCAATCAGTAGGGATTGTGCTGTAAATCTAAGCTAAGCCGCTTTATACAGCAAATAGGCAACGGGAAAACATTTCACTTCGGTTGGATATTGTTGATATCGATTTTAAAGATATTTTAAGTTACACGTACAAACTTTGCATTTGGTAACACTAGCTGATCCTCATGGTTTCACCCTCGGTAATTTCTGAGTCCCCACGGGTATGCGGATTACAATATATGTAGGTATAGCCTATGTTACTCAGGGATAATGTAGCACTCTAATTGTGAAAGAATTTTTCAAATCATTCCAGTAATTTTTGAGTTAAATCGTAACAAACAAACAAACGAAAAACCAAATCTTTCCCCTTGATATACCTAATACTTATTATAGCTTAGAATAGTCAGTACCGTTGATCTAGTGATTAGTAAAGTTCACTGCTACGCCAGGAGTCGCGAGTTCGATATTACATTCAACATTTGTGTTTCTCACAGTTGTTTAATATGTAGGTACTCGTATTTACAAAATAAAGGATGATAAGTATTATATCAGTTGCCTGGAATGCATAGTATAAGCTTTGCCTAGTTCAGTAGTGAAGGATCCGGGGTCTTGGTCTTACCACCGTCTCATAAACTGATTATAATCGTTCATTTGAATTCGACTTTATATACAGAGATGCAAAGTCTAAATTTTAAATTAACATAATTAACGATCACGATATAATAATTTTTAGGTGGGTACCTACTGTGATACAGAAACAGTGGGAGGGCTTAAGTGGAAGATTATTACAATGTACCTTCTTAGTTACTGACATAACTTCATCTAAGATAACAAAATTATTTATTACATGGTTATAATAATATAGAACTATTTTCTCGTTAGATACCGTTATTTAAGAAAGCGATATCTAGAGTGCGTAAGGCACTGTTTAGAAAAGAATAGAATGGAATAACATTTATTTCTGTACAACACACAAGAATAATAAACAAACATTAAAGAAATGCCTAATCTAAACCCAAGTTATCTTGCATGCTCTGCAGAAAGGGACACCAACACCCAACACAGCATTAGCTAGGTGCAGGTACACCCAGCGCTGGTTTTCAGCTGGCAGCCCGTTGTCACGCACGGACGGGAGTAACAATTTTACAATATAAGCCTCTGCAAATAAGTAAATAAAAACAGCGAATAAGTGAGATGTTCTAATTACCGAAGGATTTGTTCGGATGGAACAGATTAGAAACGCGCGTGCCTATTAATTCGACCGCACAAGCCGCGTCGAGGGCGGAATAGGCAACACTTTATTGACGTGTGACCCGAACGAAACTTGTGTGTAGGTACATACGTTCAGATAATTACATCATATACTTTCCAGCTATAGCACCTACACGGTTATTTGCTACTTGATGGCATTCCTTAAGCGGCGTATTTGTAGAGACAGATAGCTTCCAATAGGCTATTTGACTATTTTTTTTTCTTAATTCTATTTAGTCCGTCAGTTAGTTATAAAAAAAAATAATAAACACGTATATTTTGTTTTTGCAAATTAAAATATACCTGGATAAAGCGCATTAAAATTTGGGAGTGGGGCTCGTAAGTCGTAACGTCATAATGCAAGTAAAATCTGCACCTGCTTGTGACTTCACGCGACATTTTTAATCGTATCTCCATTATTTTTTGCTTACCTACCTACGTAAAAAAAAATACCAGTCAAATATTTTTTATAAATCTACAGGACGGCTAAAAATAAAAAATTAGTCAAATAGCCTATTCAATCTTAAGCTAATCGTTACTGAGAAATGTATTTGAATCCTCAAATCCCTCTAATCGAGATATCAGACTACCGGTACCGGAACAAAAAGTTCCCGAAGGGGATTGGACTTTCACACTAGCGGAACTGTGGGGAACAATTAGGTATTTGGTTACATCGGTTATATAGTAACGAGTATTTAGGTCTTGCAACAGGAACATTTTCATGCCTATACAAAATTTCCGATGAAATCCTGAAATTTATGCAGGTGAAACTGTGGTGGTCAACATATATTATAGTATAGTTAATGTGATAGTCAGCAAGACATTTATCTAGGGGCCTTGATTACGAACAACGGCGGATGTATCGAAGAAGTGAAGAGGCGAATGGCAATTTCTAGGTCTGCAATGGGCAAGTTGAGGAAAATATGGAGGAATCGCAACATATAAGTATAGAGCCACAAAAATCCGGCTAGTTCTGGCTCTTGTATTCCTCATTATCTTGTACGCTACAGAAACGTGGACCCTGCGAGAAATGGAGAAGAAGAAGATAGATGCCCTAGAGATGTGGTGCTGGAAGAGAATGCACGGAGTATCATGGACTGAATTCCGTAAGTACCGACGAGTCTATACTTCGGGAACTCGGCATCAAGCGGTGTTTATTATCTTTGGTACAGTCTCGTATCCTCTCCTTTTTTGGTCACGTATGCCGCCGAGGAGGGGTAGCTATTGAGCGACTTGTGGTCTAGGGAAAGGTTGAGGGTACCAGACCACGAGGAAGATCGCCTATAAGGTGGACTGACCAAATAAAAGCAGCAGTAAACGGCTCATCATCAGTACACGAATGCACGAGGAAGGCGGCCATCAGGGAGGAGTGGTGGCGTATTGTGAAGCTAGCCACCAACACCTGAAGTGATGACCACGACCACTCTGTCAAGAGTCATACCGACGAAGAAGAAGAATGTGATAGTAGGTAACCAACACAACTATGTATCATAAGTAACACAATTTAGCTTACGGCCGCACTCAGAGTCGACTTTAATGATTACTTAGTTAAGTATAGATTTTTAAAACAAAACTGCCGCAATCAGAGACGTTCAGTAAATTAATGTTAATCGGCATTTGATGAGATGTAACTTAATTATTTAAATGCCAATTAACATTAATTTATTAAACTTGTCTGATTGCGGCAGTTTTGTTTTAAAAATCTATACTTAACTAAGTAATCATTAAAGTCGACCCTGAGTGCGGCGGTTAGAGTAGATAATAATAATTATGTGTTTACCTACTGTAAGATTATAAAAATTCAATATTACAATGTTTATTGAACTTTTAACCAGTGCCCCAGAGTCTGGACCTATGCTTATACTGTCCAACGAGTAAATGAGTTGGCTGGCTTTAAAACAACTCAAACTCTATCAGTAATGAAAGAGATTAAAGAGATTAAGCTAAAAGTTGAAACGGCCGCCTGACGTTGTACCTACAATTTCCTAACAGTATTTCATCGGGTCCTACATTTCTAACATCTATGATATATTATTATCTTTACTAATACTAATATTATAAAGAAACTTCTATACTAATATTATAAAGATCTACAGTTTTTGAGTTTGTGAATTGTGAGTTTGTACGTTGTAGGGAGTAGGTAATTTCTGTAGCTACTGAACCGATTTTGTAAATTATTTCACCTATAGGAAGCTACGGTCGTCCTGAGTGAAATAGAGCATTTTTTTATCCTGGAATTCCTGCGAGAACTCCAGAGTTTGTGAGTTTATGAGGTTGTAATCTCTGGATCTATTGAACTGATTTTAAAAATTATTTCATTGATATGAAGCTACAGTGATCCTCAGTGACATAGGGCACTTTTATCACGGAATTCCCGCAGGAACTCTGGAAATTACCGCGGGTGAAACCGTGGGGCACAGCTAGTAGATAGATAATAATGTGACCAACATCATTGGTTCTCAGACTCGAAATTTCATGTTGTAAGTAAGCACAAGATTTTGTTGATATTATATGAATATTGTGGTAAAAAGTAGTACAAGCTTTTATGGAAGTATTGATGTTATATTTAATTTATGAGTTATAAAAATCGCAATTCATACTCTTCTATAAGTATATTATGTATTTTTGGGTATTAGATTCAAAGAAATTCGAGTGAAACCGCGGTAGAATAGCTATAAAGATAGGTATCTATTGTATTTTCAGTACATTCGAAAAACAGGCCGTATTTTTTGCGGCATAAACAGCCATATCTTTTCGTACATACTTAGAAGTTTGATTTTTTCACAGGTTCAAGGAACGGTAAACCCGAGTACCTACATGGTTTTGATTTCCACTCGATACCTCTATGCATTCCCGAGATTAAGGGACTTGATAGACAGACGGACAGACAGCAAACTGATCCTATAGGATACTGTATTTTTCCTTTTGAAATACGGAACCCTATATAAAGGCAGTTAAATGATTCAGAAGCAGCTGATTAAAAGGACAAATGATTTGTGGTAATCTGTATCCATATCAGCTTTTCCTCTTTCCGTTTAATTTCCGGTCCATTACTTTTTTGGGATTAGTAAAGTACCTACCCCTGTAGAGCCAATGAAGTCTACCTAATTATACTTTTTATGAGTGGAAATCTGTTAAGACTCTTAAGCTCGTAAAACCTTTTTAATTTCTATGTTTCATACCGGAAGCGTTTTGGATTTGATGAAAATGAAAATTTATAGCAGCATGGAATATTGATGAACAATTTTATTATTATTTTATGATGACGTGATGAAAAATTTGTTTTAGAAATTAGAAAGCTTTGCAATTCAATTAAGATAGTTAACATGCAACAAATTAAAAGAGGAATTTAAAACATTTTGCTTAAAACATTTTGAAATTCGGCGTTCGTTTCGCAGATTTCAAAAGCCTTGCCAAGTCAATAATTCAGAGTAAAAAGTGTTTTAATTTCAGACTTCACATACCTACTTCACTCAGTAAGTTTAAGTATTAATTTGTTAATTCAATTATTGGGTGTATGTCAATTATTGTTTTTTATTCTTATTTTATTTTTCAAAACTGGCCACTTTTATTCAAAGAAATAAAGTTCGTTATCACTGCGTAACACCGTATCACGCTAGTTAGTTGATTTAAAATAATGCAAGTGTATTTATAAATAGTTTATAGATAAAACTGATATAGTTTTTAAAATTCAGTGGAACGCTTTCGAAATATGTTCGAGTTACAAATTTTACGAGGACGCATCGCGCAGGCTCGTTCGGAGCGAGCAAGACCGCAAAGTAGACTGGAGCCCCGCTCTCGAACACACACACTGCGCATGTGCGTAGATCCATCTTTTTTTATTGTACCTACCTTGTACATCACACTAGCCTATGACAATCCGCGGTAAAGTCAGCCCGTAATATTCAATTTCCCCCATACTTGCATAAGTTTATTAGAATTTGTCAGTGCGGCGACGTACACCACCAGAATCTGTTTTCCCAAATTGACAGTTATTATCTGCGACAGTAAAACGCGAATAAACATGATAGAAGAATTTTTACAACTTTCTTGAAATAATCATTTTCTTTAGCTTGTTTTCGTATCTTACATCTATTAGGTATAATCCTTCGGTGTGGTATATACGAAGTAGGTAGGGACTTCTTGATTGATATCTGGAGATTGTAATCTACGTCTCACATACGTTTTATGGCATACTAGCTGTGCCCTGCGGTTTCACCCGCGGTAATTTCGGAGTTCCCGTGGGAATTCCGGGATAAAAAGTACCCTATGTCCTTCTCTGTACCCCTGACAAAGTGCATGCCAAATTTCATCCAATCCGTTTAGCCGTGTTTGCGTGATTGAGTAACAAACATCCAAACATCCACACTTTCACATTTATAATATTAGTAGAATTACAGATGTGACGTAGAATAACAAAGCTTTCGAAAGTTCTTCGCTAAAGTGGATGGATGATTCCGCTAAGTTGAGTTTTGAAAAATGCGCTAACTACTATACTTTATATCACAGAAAAGCAGTCAAGAAGTTTATCTCATAAATGAATTTTATATTATTTCTGCTACTCTAGATTTTATTACAGCGGAAGTTCAGTTCGATCGCTTACCTAATGCATAATGATTACCTATCACTATTATTAAAAAGACATAAAAGAGTAAATTCTAATAATTCGAGAAGAAAATTTTAGGACAACAAAGACTGACGTCGCAGTAATTTTCGCCGTTCTGAATTTATATTTTTTTGTTCTGTTAGTTTGGCACCGACTTCTAATCTAAGTATTTAAATACCCACCTAATAGGGGAGGGGGTCTATAAAAATTATTTTGTGATTTTCAGTGGGTTTACGTTTTGAAGGCGGCTCTCTTTTTTTTTAAAAGAAAGAAATTAAGTACTAATAATTTTTGTTTGGGTTAATTTTTTTTTTATTTTATACTTTTTAGTGATAGGTGTTCATTTGTTCTAGGTTTTGAGTTAATTATTTCCTAACCTAATACTTAGGAATACTCAATAGTAGATAAGATACTTACCTGAAAACTGCATTAAAATCGGTTCAGCCAAACATGAGATAATCATGCACAAGCATACATGCAGGCCAAACTAAGAACCTTTTTTTTAAGTAGGTTAAAAAAACAACATAGTATCATGCTTTAAGAAAATTGGATTTAATAAAATCCCAATCCGGTCTTCTGCAACTTTGGGACTTGGTTAGTGTGATCATTATGGAGCGCAATAACACTAGTAGGTACCTACTTACATTGCGATTTTTTTAACCGACTTCCATAAAGGAGGAGGTTCTATGTTCGATTGTATGTATTTTTTTTTTAATTTTTCAGCAAGTGGTTTCATTAGCGATAAAAGTATGTTTCGTTAAATAATTATTTTTAATTACTTTAGGTTTGACTCGCTATCAAACTTTAACTCAATCCAAATTTACTTTTCGGTTCAAAACCACTCAGCTTGATAAAAGTTAGAAGTGGTTTGATTGTCTCCGGATATCAGATATTGAACGAATCTTTTACAATTTTCCGTAGTTAATAAAATCTTTTACTGAAAAAATATTATACTCACAATTAAATCTGTAATCGCAGATAGCATCACTCAAATGCTAATTGTAATGTAGGTACTTTTCGAATTGGTTTTATGACCTATGGTTGCTAGTTTCCCACGATGTCACTATAATGTGTAAGTCCTGTGAAAATCGGTTGGACCGTTTCCTCCAATATTCTTTCATATTCTTCTTCTCCTTACAATAACAAACTCAACAACAAATATAATAAGCGAAATTGGTCCAGCCGTTCACGCGTGATGCCTTGACCAAGGGAAATAGGGATTCATTTTTAATCCTACTAATATTATAAATGTGAAAGTGTGGATGTTTGGATGTTTTTTTTAGATATGGATATGGATGTTTTTATATTTGGATGTTTGGATGTTTGTTACTCAATCACGCAAAAACGGCTTAACGGATTTGGATGAAATTTGGCATGCACGTTGTCAGGGGTGCAGCGAAGAAAATAGAGTACTTTTTATCCCGGAATTCCCGCGGGAACTCCGAAATTACCGCGGGTGAAACCACGAGGCACAGCTAGTATTTTTATGATATTAAAAATATAGATTATATTATGTTTCTATTCGCGCGATTTAGACTAATGGAATTCAGATTAATAGTTATGGTAACAAGGGAGAGAGGTGCGTGTGTTATTAATGTAATTCAATAATATTGTAATCTAAATGAACATAAGGTTCTTATGTACTCACTTAACCAGTTGTAGATCCACTAACAGTCCGAACCACGGCTTTACTCGTGTCAATTTTGGAAATGCTACGGAAACTCTTCGTGAGTAAAGGGATGAAAAGTATGTTAAATCATTCAGGAAGATTTTAGTATCCCACCAGTGAAATATTATTTAGAATCCATTGAGTAATTCCAGAGATTATCCCTTACATCCAAACTTAGTTTTTCAACTTTTTAAAATATTAGTGTAGATTTATCGCTGCGTCTGTCACTGAACTTGATCGATTGAGGTCACATTAACATAAAAGTTGTGTCAAAGGGATGGCTTATAGTTCAAATAAAGTTCTCGAGGGAATTTCTCAGTTCACGGGAGTTTCCTTTGGGAACAGCTGAAATACTATAGTATTTCATTATATACTTATACCGCTTTGTTTTCAGTGAGAACTAACTTTAAGAGCCATTATGCACTAGCTATAGTATTATATTATCTGTGGCATTAGCGAGCCATGGAATTTTGTATTTCTATCTGATAATCACACTTATATAATATCAATCACTATGTATGCAATTTGCTAAAACAACTGTTACAGGGGCATGTTTAAAATCAATAAAACAAAAGGAGGATATTTTTACTATTTTCTCACTAAGAGCAAGAGTAATTGTAAGTGGTGTCAGTCCTAAAAATAAATAAGATAAAATGAGTTTAATATTTTATCTTCCCAAAAGTTGGTCGTAATTATTTATCTTGTCAGAATAAGCTGAATGTAGTTCTACAAAATTATTTTCAAATCAGTCTATTTGTTCGTTATTAGCTCAATGACGTCACTCAGTTCCAGTGCCTTTAAAGGCAGACGGGTTAGACTTTCATTACAAAATACTAGGTTTATTTAATAAAATATTTTTTAAGTTTTTCTCGACAGTTAATTGTTTAGTCTTAATTTTGGTATAGAGTAGATATATAGCAATAATAATAATTATTATTATCCACTTCACAACACACCGATCTACTTGACCGAACAGTATGTTATTATTAGCTTGTGTCCTGGAAACCAAGCAAACGTGGTATATACTACATAGAATTACATATATACATATTATACTACAGATATATAAACACACCCAGACTAGAAAGCGGAACTCTGTGTTCGTCACACAAAGTGCACCCCCACCGGGAATCGAACCCGGAACCTCTTGACTCGCTAGTCAGTCTCGCAGTCACTAGCAGGCATGGTGACCTACTGTGCCAATCGGGTCGTCGTTATTGCCAAACCACCACCACCAGATGGCGCTATGTTCAAGAATTATTATTATTTTTCGAACAGCTGATAAGTTGTCGACATCTAACGACGCAGAGCTAATCGACGGTCGAATTTTATAATGAACGAGATCCGTTTTCAGTACCATCGTGATACGAGATACACGATTAAGTCCCGCAATGAAGGGTACGGTGACCCAAACAGTTCACCGATGCTATCGCAGGCCCATAAACAGGGTTTTGTGGCGAGCACTCCATTTGTCCCAACTCTCCCTCTATTGGTGATGACTTAAATAGATGTGCGTAACAGCAGATAATATATGGATGTAGGTATATCTGCCTGATAATTATTTTCAAATTTGCACAAGCCTAATTGCTTAGTACGTAGTCGTACCTACCTAAGTTGATATAAATGCAAGATGGAATTTACATTTTAGAACATTTCAAAGTTAAATACCTATCGTGAAATTAATAAAAACATACATAAAAATACCGGCCGAGTGCATGTCTTAACGTGTACAATAAAGAGTTCTACAATATGGTAGAACTTTTACAATATATTAGAACTTTTACAGTTAAAAACGAAAGATAAATAATGTTAATTTTTTTTTTTCAAAATATTCTGTATTTCGAAAATTACACGACTAAAGTAGGTACTTGATCTATTTCAAACCAAATTTTATTTAATTTTTTAAAGTTTTTTTTAATTTTCCGCCCCGTAGATGGAAAATAAAGGGAGAGGACTCCCGAGATACACTTTTTATTACTTAAAAAATGCTAGTCACATATAAAACATCATTAAAACTTTTCAAGAACTATCTAACGATACTCCACTTGTTTGTGTTATGCACTTAATCTTTTTTTTTCATCTGTCATACGCCGTGTCATTTTTTTTTTTTTTTGTATCTTCCTATCGTTTTTTGACAGAATTATTGTACAGAGGAGCTATCATTATGTCCATATTCTTTAGGTATAGTGTCAATAATCTCCAAATAAAATTTACGTCATTATGTTTTAGGTAGGTATATTGTTGAATAATAATGTTATTTTGTTGAATAAAAAAATAAATAAATAATTATGTCGAATTTTATTATTTACTAGCTTTGCCCCGCGGTTTCACCCGCGGTAATTTCGGAGATCCGGCGGGAATTCCAGGATAAAAAGTACCCTATGTCCTTCTCTGTACCCGTGACAACGTTCATGCCAAATTTCATTCAAATCCGTTAAGCCGTTTTTGCGTGATTTAGTAAACGTATGCGAGGATAAGAGCTCGAAAGCGCATTTTCATCCGACTTGCTTCAAATTTATCGTCACTGCTCAGCTCCTATGTGTCTTAGCGTTATGTTATATACTTATAGCCTATAACCTGCCCAGGAGTTCGTGGTACAGTCGTACCAAGTTTGGTTAAAATCCCTTCAGTAGTTTTTGACCCATGCGTGCACATACAGACAGACAGACAGACAGACAAAAAATTTACTGATAGCATTTTAGGCATCAGTATCGATCACCATTCGTCCTCCAATATTAATTTTGAATATATTATGTTTATTCAATGTACAGAATTGACCTCTCTACAGTTTTATTATAAGTATAGAAATCTTTTTCATAATGACGATCTTCTAGTGAATTTATTTAATTGTGACATAAAATATGAATGTCATTTTTAAAGAGAGAATAAAATATTTACCTGTCTGTAATTGGGATGGAAATCAAACACTTACTACTACCTCAGAGTCTACTACTTAATTGGTACGTTAAAAAACAAAACATTAAAATTTCTTCTCGTTATAACTGCCTATTCAAATTAAAAGTTCTTAAATTAATTTTAAATGGAACATATTGAAGATGTCCATTAGCAAGCAGGCCCGGGTCAAAGAAAGTGGGTCTGGGAGCTAACGAGCGTTACTGTGTGCGGCGAACTATGAGTGTTGAGGAGGCTAGGGGTCACGTGGGGGCTAGAAACGACGTACCTACCTATAAACTTATAAGTAAAGTTTGGACTTAACTGTATACTTAGTTATTTCATATTAGCTAAACGCATAATAAATTAAAGATAAGCATAGAATACGATATATTTCCCATTTGCTGTGCCCCGCGGTTTCACTCGCGCCCAACGCTTTTTATCGGTATAACAATTTTTTCCGAAATCTTAGCCTACATTTTACTCCAAGCTAAGCTTAATCTATTGTGAAAACCACATGATAATCCGTTCAGAAGTTCCGGAGATTAGCGTAAACAAACGGGGATTCTACTCTTTTATAGTGACCAATAATGCAGTCCAGAAAAAATATAATCTGTCAGTTAGATAGTAAAACGCGCGTAACGATGTGCTGTAATATTATAATTCTACCTGTACTGATGAGCCATTTTGAAAAAAATCTTGAGTGATTATAGGTATATCAAAAAATAATTTGCACTTTATTTTATTTCTACTTCTAGATTCAATTTATATTGGGGCGTTATGGAAAGCGGCTCTATGTTCAGTAAATTATTTTGTTAAAAGAAATTATTTACGTATTCAAAATAGGATTATGTTATTTTCTCCGGCTAGACTAGTAATTAAGGAGCATCAAGTCCGCAAAATTTGTTTTAAAGGTGTCTCAATTATTTTTTAAATTAAATCTTTAATATACACATTTGAAGGTCAAATTTAGTTTCTTTTAAGAAACTTAGATAAAAATTAGGATTACGAAAATGAGATAAATTATATTATTACAGAACATATGCTTTTTATACGAGTTTAATAGTAGTTTCTATAGATATTCTTAATTCAAAATGAGTGGCCGAATAGATAATTGGTGTAGTTTATTAATTTGAACAATCTTTTTTAAGTAGCTCAATCATAATTACAGGACAATTATCGCTTTTGCCTTGTTAAGGTTCCGTTAAAAAGAAAACCTGTGTGCACTGGACCAATACAAATTGGTTTTATAAAAAAAAAATCACATAGAATTGTCTGCCATTTTCTGCGTTATCCTTCGTTGCGTTCGCGCTTGCGCGTCTGTCTGTTCGCGATAAACTCAAAAACTATATGCCCCTTTCACCAATATAGATAGAGTGATTCAAAAGGAAGGTTTATACGTATAGTTTATCGTAGATTTCCTGCAGGAACTCCGAAATTACAACGGGTTAAACCGCCGGGGACTGCTAGTGTATAATAATTAAATTATAAAAAAAAATCATAATAATAAAATGCATAAGTAGTTTTGTAAGTGACAGCACCGTCGATGTTATTTACCACCGTAAAATTGGCTGCGCGCCTGTGTCGCTGGTTCGATCCTCACATCGTGATAAAATACTATAGGTTTTTTATGCCATGGAGGCAATTGGGCAAGTGGCACACCCGATGGTAAGTGACTACCGCCGCCCATGGACATCTGCAATACCATATAGGCGGATCCACACCAGACGATCCAACGCGCTCCGATCGCGGGTGGCAGGAGCGCGCTCCATAGAAGCATTTGATGTGGACTTGCCTCGCGCGATCCAAACGGCGCGTGGCAAGAGCGCGCGCTCCTTGCTCGCTCTTACATACAGGTGTCCCGTAAATTGACGTCAAGCCAGAACCAGGTGATAGGCTAAGTCATAACAGCTGTTGAAAAATATAAAAATCTTTGATATGCCTATTTAATAAAAGGACAGTCATTAAAAACTGACGAAAGCAATAATTTTGAAAAAACTTTAAGCAATAGTATTCAGGAAGTAGAAACGCTATTCAGGATTACACAATACACAATAAGAAAAAAATTGAAAAAAGTGAAGGTTTGTAGCAACAGGAGTTAAAGAATCGTCGCAGGGGGTAAATTTTTTTTACGTTTTTCTATTAAGTTATGACTTAGCCTATCACCCGGTTCAGGCTTGACGTCGATTTACGGGACACCCTATATTATAATATTTGGTGAATTAAGTGTTTTGCAAAACAATGGTAAATAAATAAATATAGCTATAGTGATAATAAAAGGTAGAATTATTGCTACCTGAGAAGCGCGACAGAAGCTTCAAAAAGACGTGGTGAGTTAGAAGGAAAGATTGCACGTTGGATAAATACGTACGTACGTAAATAAACAAAACGCTCCATGGAGAAATTTTGCTTGGGATATTCTTAAGATTAAAATATTTTGAGTATTTTGTATAGACGTTCTTAGTAGCAAAGTCAAAGTCAAATAGTTATATTCGAATTAGGCTTTTTATATGTATCTAATGGGTGTTTTTGACGTTAATAAAATTACAAAATTATGGCAGCACCCATAAAATATCAGTCCTTCACAGAGCTATGACTGGAGAGAAGAAGCTGCACAACCAACTCTCCAGCTAACGTTGTTTGTTAAAATTTATAATAATACAATACTAGTATTAAAACTAATTAATTATGTGAGAACAAAGAGCTATGTATGGTGTAGTTTTGCGTGCTTAACCCTCATCAAAGTAACGTGTTTAAAATAGTTTCTCAATCTTACAATATAATTAGTGTCGAAAATGAGTAATTGTATAGTCTCTTTATTGCCAGTTACTTTCTTTTTGGTATACTAAATGTTGAGTTTGTTGTATAAGTATGAAAGTAAATTATCTCAAAGTATAGGTAAATTAATTGACCCTGTGGAGTAAAATTGAAATGAAATGAAATGAAATGAAATGAAATAAACTTTATTTGTTACGACAACAGTTAATATGTGAAATAACATAAACAAGCACAACCAGCGTGTCGCAACAAATAGGCAACCAGCTCAGCATAAGTCGGGAACCGGGGGGCCCGACGCTGATCTTCCGCTGGTGCCGCATGTGGCGTCACGGATGTGAGCGAAGTGAGGAAGAAAGAAAACTTAAATTATACTTTTATATTAATTTCATACTTAGGAATCTCGAACCATAATAGTCAATGACTGATGACAGAAATAAATCACAAAATATGTACATAAATTACATTATAATATTACATAGATTAAATAACTTTATCGATATAATGTATGATAAAAGTGTATAATACCATATAATAATATAAACAAAACTTAATAAAATATAATATAGCCACATATAATATAATGAGAATTAAAGTATAAAATTTATAACATTACTTGAAAGGCTAGAAGATATTCGTGGATATTCGTGGGCGCTTGGACCCCAAGGCCCCAGGGTTTCGACTCCCAATGGCTAAAACATAAAGTCCCCACTAAGGGACCCATATTTGCGCCGCTTGAGGGACTCCGCAGAAACTGCCGCTGAACCAGCTTTCACGACTGAAGCTGGAAGATGAGACGGCGCAATGGTATCTACGCAAGTCGCGTCCCATATCAAAGACCGGCCCATCTTCCACGGTACCAATGTCATATCGTCGGACCGCTTGCCATCGTCGCGCACCAGCCCATTGGGTTCAAGTACAGCTGGTGCACCAGCTGTGACGAGAGCCCGGCGGATGACATCATTTAATTCGGCGTGTCTTGGAATTTGTCCGGCGCTTCTGCAGCAAGATAAGCCATGGTGTCCGAACTGGTCGACACTTCCGCCGCAGTGGCAGTGGTGAGGTGTCATACAAGGGGCACCTAACCGAAGGCAGGTGGCAATTCGGAATGTGGTGCGAGCTAGCAATGCGCCAATTTTGGCTGATGGCAAGGCTTGCAACCAGATTCCGGATTCCCACTCGCTCGCAGCCATAAGACGGGCGCGCCCTGCATTACTCGTTGACGTTTCAAGTAGTTTATTAAGTACAAGTAAGTAGAGCGGCTCATCCCAGGACTTTTGGGAAGCCGGTTTTAATGTTGGATGTTGGTATTCGGGCAGGCCATTTTCCAGGCATTTTGGGCCTCCGTTAGATAATTGACCTCGCATCTTCCAAGGGATGCTGTGAGGATTCTACCTATTAAGGGCTGCGTGCAGTAAATTGAGAATAGAAAGGCCGGTAACGAAACACTCGAAATTTTGCGTATACCTAATCCTCCGTGCCGGATCGCTAAGCAGGCCTGTGACCCATCTGTGACCAAGTAACTTCGTCGAAACTAATATTTAAAACAGAGGCCAGGACATGCTTGGTGGTGTTGTCAAGCTGTAAAAGTAAATTTGGAAATTTCCAGAGTTGGCAACAGCTAAGGGTGTATATGAATTTAATAGATATAGATCAAAATTTAAATTAGTATTTAAATAACTATCTGACTGATGATGAAAAATGATAACGATTTAGAATGGTGGAAATCAGTTTAATTAAATAGTTATCAAAATATCTCAATTTTTGAAAACTACTAAAAATTATATTCTTAACTTGGGTTTTGGTGAAATTTAACTGAAATCTAACTGTGAAATTTTGTTTGTTTTAGAGCCAAATCTCACTTTTTATACTAATCGTCAATTGAATCCATTAAACTAATTAAAAAAATGTGCGTAGAATATTAATAAAGAAAAACAACAATAAGTGATAACGCTTAGTTGCGAAAAAAATATCGGGCGAAATAAGCTACTTCGCAGCGCGCACGTAGCACGACTCGCAGACCCAGTTCATCGGGGTCACGACGTGCATAGTACCTACTTAAGGAGAGCTTGACTATGGATTCTCGATCAAAAAACACTTTTTCTTTTAATAAAGTCTATTTCGCTACAAACAATTTCATGGTAAATACATAATTACATGATAACAACAATTTGTATTTTTTCAACTCTTCACTCGTACAATATTTGTAGGTGTTATTTTGCTAAAAAATATAAAAAATGATGTCCTGATAATGAATTTGGCTTCAGAAGCAACAAACATTCACTGTTTAACACCCGCACTCGCTTTGTTTACTGGTGCACCTAATATCTAGGGGCTAATGGTTAGATTACGGTTAAATGTTATACAGGATGGATAAGTGATTGGTTAGTCCTCATCATCCTGTATATCATTTTACTATTACTCGCAAAGTTGATGAAGTATATGCAGAAGATACTTCCACTTTTTGCACAACTATCTTGCTTAACGTTTTTCAGTTTTAACAGTAAAAGCTCAGTGATATTTGCCTCTTATTTGACGAGGTCATCTCTGCAACCTGAATCTAAATCTATTTCCTCCTTGGATCTTTTAGTGCTTTCATTCACATTATAAATTTATTGGAATCATAAGTTCGTCAAAGCAGTATTATTTTTTTATTTCAGACATTATTATTTATTTAAACCACTAGTTTTGGCTATAAGTTTTTTCTATGTGTTGGTGGTAAGCACAGTTCTGATAAAAGTATATATGTACGTAAAGAATGTTCTCCGTCCGTCCGACGTTTTCTAGAGATGCTATGTTGTGAACGCAGCATCCCAACATCAAAACGTTTATTGGTTGCAATATATTCTCTTGTATGGAAATCTGGAGCACTATAAATTTTTGAATGATGAATGAATATTATTTTAAATAAGTGTTTTACAAGTTTAATATTATAAATATGAACCACTCGGGTTATTATTAGATATTATTTTTACATAGCTAAAAAGGGCATGCTGATATTAATAAATATTAAACATCGATTATTGGATTAATTATAACCTACTAGATTTTTTTATAGAAACAATTTTTTTTAAATAAAGTTTTATTATCATTTTATATCGTTGTTTTAAGTTTTTTAGAATAAGTATCTATAAGTGTATGCAATTATTGCATACTCAATAATTCAATCATTTTAATTAGCAATTATTATTTATTAACATTGATTTAATTATTAAATTTTTATCGAATGGTTTATTCGATGGTAATCGAGTCGAGGTAATCTGTTTTAGTAGCAAATCTTCTTGGTCGTTTCCTTACTAATGAAGATCGTGACCATATTATGTACCTATGTCATTGATTTACTAGTGGTATATCAATGACCTATCTCCATCTACTTCTGTCCTGCGCCAGTTCAATAGATCGTTGTAGAGTTTCTCCTGTTGCCTCTACAATACTTTTACACCATCGTGTTGGAATTCGGCCCCCGGAGCGCTTCCCATGCGTCTGTCCCACGATCAACAGCTTTTAACTGATGCATGTGAAGCTTAGTTGACGCTCTCAGTATAGGGAGGTAAGTCTTTTTATTGTAAAATCGATTAATTTGTCGTCATGAATGTTCGTATCCTTATTAGCATTTGTCTCCAGCAACACATTTCAATTTATTTCGCGTTTATTTTGCTTATGTCTCGCCTTTTGACTCACCAGATTTCAGCCCCGTACAGAACGATAGAAAATACCAAGAAAATCACTAAACGTAAAAGTTATATAAAGCGTAACCATTTATTTTAAGATTTTTCATTTTATGTATTGTTAGTTGGGCTGTATTTTAAATTACATTTCGAAATAGGTAAAATAACCTTTTTTAATCCAGCCAATTGTAAGTACTTACCTTATACCTACCTCAATACGTTAGCAGAAAGCTCTATCTTTATAATCTTTATTATTATATCATATTATGTAGCTACATATGTAGGTGCGAAAGTAGGGATAACTATTTTGCTTTGATATAAGCTGTATGCCATTAAATTTATACAATATCTTGGTATAGAAGTTACGTAAATAAAGTAGATAATTACTATAAAATATAGGTAGTTATCAAGCTGTCTGTTAGTTTTATATAGGTACCTACTATTTAAAAAAAATAAACCTAAATTAATTTTAGTACGGAATTTCTCAACTCTGCATTTCCTATAATAATTTTGTGTGAATGAACTTTTACTATTAGCGTCCAGTTTGGTGTTAATTGAAAAAAAATATATTTGCTATTGAGCGCCAGTGTTATGGCAAATAAAGAAAATTATGTCTATGTTCACTTTATTCCATAATAAAAAAACCATTGATAACATTGGTAAATAATATACCAATTATTATTAATATCTAAATAAAAATATGTAAATGAAAATAATCAAAATACCTGATATTTTCTTTTTTACATTTTTACATAATGCTCATATTATGTGGTGATAACACCTTTAAAAAAGAAGGAAAAAAAAGGATTATACGAACTTTTGTTAACTTTTCTTTACTCATAATAAGAAAAGCCTTCTAGCTAGCCTTCTATCTAGTTTAAAATAACTGACGCTCTAAAACTTCGTGAAAAATTATTTCTTTAGATAGAAAGTTGTTAATGGCTCTAAGTTTATATACTGCCATGAACTTCAAGACAGGGCCAAGACGCTAAGTAATGTTATTACAACTTTAATAATATGTTTATCGGAGAGTTTCTAAGTAAAAAAACCTCGACCCTTTCCTGATAAACGACCTCGTCCTCATAAATTGTCCAAGTTCAATCTCGGGAACCCCTTTGCGTCTTACTCACGTAAAAAGTAACTTGTTTTTATAAGGATACGCAAGATACAAAAACAAGAAAATTAATCTAAACTATATAGGTACTCAATAAATTATTACCAATCTTTATAAATAAAAATGAATGTTTGTATGTCTGTCCTTTAAGCGTTCGAAACCATTGGTCCGATTGTGATGAAACTTTGGCGGGTTATTCTGCCTGCGTCCGCAAAGGTTCCTGATCCCAAAATTCACGCGGCTGAAACCGCGGGGCACAGCTAGTAGGTAATAAAATTGAAATCACGGTACCACAATAATTAAGTCATTAAATGATTGTTAGAATACTTACATCTAATTAAAAAAAAAAACATTATAATGATATAAAACTGTACGGTCAACAATTAAATCCTCCATAATATCACTAAAACTGAAGCGATGAAGACGAAAAATGCTGTCGATTTTAATGAATACATTTCTCTACAAGTATCAGCGTTCAAATTTTACAACCTCTGGTTTTTTAACCCACATCCTCGCTATTCGTATAAATACTGGTGGGATGTGTTAAAAAAATTTTTCTTTGGATTTACTTGTTTTTTTTTACCAACACTTGGACAGGCAGTTTATCTTCTAAAATCGTTGTTTTACGGACACGCGGACATTCAAGTCATTGCTGGAACGTAAGTGACCATATTAAAACTAAAATAGAACTATTTAGAGGACTGATGAGCTAATCATTGTTCGTTTAGAAATTGCAGAGTTCCTAAATTCCAATTTTGACCTCTGGTTGCAAAGCTTGCATTTCTTTTTTTGTATCGTTACTCTTTTTTTTTAATTGCTTGGAATTTGAGCATACTTCACCTGATGTTAAGTGATGGTATGTGATCAAAGAATGCAACTAAATGTTAGTTGTTTTTTTTATTTTAGGTCTAATCTGATTTTTGGGGAGCTACTAGCATCTTTGAGATTACTTTTCCTCTTTATAAGACGTGACGCTCTTATTGAATTGATTGATCATCTAGTGAGCGACGAATTCCACCAGTACACCAAATGTTACGAAAATATATTTTTGAGAACTATCAAATTATCAAAGATTTTCTTCGTGGGTTTCACTGCTTGTGCTATGAGTGATGTTGCCCGTAAGTAATTTTTTTTAAATATAATCATTAGTTTTGACACTTATAGATATCTACTTTTATAGACAGCAGTAATTTTTAACCGTCACATTTTATAAAGATTATTAATTCCCTTCAGTAAATTTACTCATATTGATATCTATTATGCACATTTTCACTTATTTCTGCTCAATATATATTTGTAGTAAAAGTGTGAACAATATAAGGTAAAAAAATAATTTACGAGCACGTTGCTATTTACCTAACTCAGAGAGAAGTCATTTTGTCTACCCTGGGCTAGCGAATGGTTTCTAACATACAACCTTGCCTAAACTGTAATAGCGATCCTACAAAAACAAAAGCCAAATTCCAAAAGTTTAATTAAAAAAAAAAACAAGTTATATAAGTGCAGTTACGAAACCATTACGGTTTATGGAAGTCTTCTTGTCTTGCAAATATTTTCTTGCTTTCAACTTAGCATCTGTAATGATTCTTTTAGAAGAAATAGTTTTTTAGTTATCAATAAAAAGAATAACAATATTACAATCTAATAAATCAAAAAGCTTCCAGACTCGTCAACGCCTACTACCACTGCAGCTAGAAACATGAAATTTGATGCAAGGCTTCTTTTTATATCAGCAACCGTTAATGAAGGGTATTTGGAAAATCAACCCTTAAGAAAGTGAAAGAGAGGATGAAAGGTTGTATAGAAGTACCGCAATTTCTGGTATTAGAGTCATGGAAATCGATATTTGAAATCATATTTTCTAATAAAGAAATATTACGCTCATTGATTGGAACTTGGCTTTCTGCGTCCAGTGATTTATTAGGTACAAACTTAATTGTTAGTGGTAAATTTATTGCGTTCCTACATTAGAACCCTATTATCAAACAATAGAGAATATTCCTCAAAGCACAACCTTATAAAAGTATTCATACCTTTCTACGTTAGCACCAAAATGTCCGAGGGAAAACTTGTAATGGAATCTTGTCTACATAGTGAACATTACACAACTGCTATAAATCAACTAGAATGGCCGTTGCAAGATGCCTTCTTGTTGAAACTATATACCTAAAACGAGTAACGTCAATAGAAATATCTTTACATTAAAATAGTACGGGTAGTAGTATGTATTATGTAAGCAAATTTCATAATAATACTAGGTATTATTTTTTATTGTTCCGTGCCTAAAAACCTGAGAAGAAAAAAGGAACTCTTGTTAGATCACTTTGGTGGCCGTCTGTCTGTTTCTCTGTCAAGGTCCTTTTTCTCAGGAAAGCGTTGAGGTATCAGTTTGAAATTAATATTAAATTCTTGAATCTGCAATCCCATGACGCTGTGAATAAACCAAATTTCTAAGTCAACGCAATCAAAAGATACCACGACTGTTTATACCGCATATTTTGACACTCTCAAGGGAATCGAAACCTATAGGGTTAATTCTCGTTGATCTAGAATCATAAAACTTTGCATGAAGCAATGTTTTATATAAATATAAGTAAAGGGAAAAAATCCGAAATATATATAACCTTTTAATTACATTGTTATTTTAGGTAATGTAGTGATTATAGAAGATAAGTAAAAACTTATTAGGATAGGTACTAACTTTGTAGATAATAATTTTGTACCTATACCTATATCTCGTGTCGATTATTTTTTACATATTAATATTTTGCTCCCGTGTCTATGAAGTCTTGAAAACATAAGGTGCATCTGTACCATGAATTCTAATAAAATAAAATCCTATTAAGATATGTATTATAATGTGTCGGAAAAATTCAAATTTCATTTCAAATTCAATATATTTTTCTTTTTTTTTCTTTTCAATATAAAAAGTGATATTTTGAACAACATTAGGCATAATTTTAATAATTTTCTTTTGAACGAAAAAGGCAAAAGTTAATTATATAAAATCGACACTTCGATACACTTGACAAATGCCAGGAGGTACGTTCTGGGCAGGTACATTATGAAAACTAACGAAAAGTATTTTAGTGAACATTTCTATTCAAAGTTATAGCTATGTACGACTATTATTCTATGCATTGTATTCTCGCCACTATTCTGCAGTGCTCTACCTATCAAACAAAATTCGTTTTAGTGCACGTGGTGATTGTGCCGGCTTTACATAGTTTCGAAACGTTGCCACTTAATATGGACTTCATTTTCGTTGACAGCCGAGTGCTGAAAAGGGATGAAAATTATTTGTACGTTTTCGCTTACCAGGTAATATTGTCATAATTTTGTAATATTAAGCTTGTATTGAATTGCAACGATCATTTACATACGTTTTCCCGGTACAAAATTATTAAAATTTATTCCAAAAGATTTTGTACAGGTAAAATTCTTCTATTTCCTAGTATCTCATTGATATGAAATTGGATTCAGTGGAACTTGTTTTCAAAAAGATATTTCATGGAATTTTTGATTTGAGTAAAATAATAATAATATTTATATCAAATCAACACGTAAAATACCTCATTTTCCAACCCTTTTATATAGGTAACTACTAATAATCTCTTTATAACTAAAGTTGTCAGCACTGCCCCCTTAACCAAGTTGACAATTTATAATCGTTGACATATAGAAATCTCAAGGAACAAATCGTCATTTCACTTGCTTACGCAAAACGCAAAACACAATTTTATATGACCACGTGGCATAACGATTTCTTCCTTGGTTTTCTATGCATTGACGATCATAGGTCGTATTCTTGGCTAAGGGGGCTGATGTTTTCGGTGCAAAGTTATTTGTTTTCATGAACAATATCAATAAAATTAATCACTTAATCTTCAACGAAAAATTGTAAGAAAAATTTATAACTAGTAGGTAAACATCGGTAGCCTAATAATTACATTCCTCTTTATCAAGGTGTCTTTATTATATAGTAAGTACCTATAAACATAATAAGTATAATATATAATTAAGAATACGTGCCTGATCATAATTAGCAACACAATAATATGTTTACTATAGGTAAGGATATCACGTCTTGTCTGTCGTAGCGTATTTAGTATAAACAACAAAATAAATCTGTAAATAATAGGCTTTAGCATGTGTCAGTAATAAGCGGAAAAAAGAACAACACAACGTTTTTGGTTGCGTTTTCAACCGACTTCCAAAAAGAAGGAGGTTATATTTAGTTATTTTTTTCGAAACAGCGCGTTCGTATCCTTAAGTATTTTTTACGATATTTCAGTTTTTTAAGTACCAGTTTATATTTCAGGTTTTATACAAATTAGTTTTTATACCGATGTATTTGATCCTGCAAACAATATTATGGTCCTTTATGCTATGTGCAAGTAAGTTATCATTTTATTACTTGGGTATTTATTATTATTATTTTCAATTTACATATATGCTTTCTTTAAAGTTTAGAAGGATAGCTCAAAGCCTGCTGCCGCAGAAATCATTGGGACACACTTTTTATCAATAAAAATCTGAATCTGAATCCGAACCAATGCTAGATCATTAATTTTCAGCCAGGATAGTTGATACACGTAATACCTTACTCATTAATTATTAATTAAATAATGAACCACACATAACTGACGAACGGAGCACACCATACATACAGAGTATGTAAATATAATATATATTAGGTAAATAACAAATATGCGAATACGTATCATTATTGTGGACACCATTTTTTTATGTAACGCCAGCAGCGCTCTGAAAGCAAAATGTTTTGATTTGATTCCACTATTCGTTCCAGTCAGCCAATTAGATGTATTAATTTGCAACATTGAAAACATGAAAAGCCTAGTCAGAGCGGTTCGAAATGAAATGAATTATAATGAAAGCGAAGCATTCAGACACGTTTTGCTGCAATATATAAGCCATCATCGCTATATTATAGGGTAAATATTATTATACCTACATAGTACATACCTTATACCATCTCCCTGAGGCTATACTTGACCGAGTTTCTTTTATACATTTAAAACTATGACAAAAAGGAAAACCCGTCGGATTCATGACATCCCTACATATCTTAGTGTTTTACCTTTTCTTTCTAGAGAAATTTGAAAACTAATGTGAATAGAATATCTCCTACCTATGTATTATCTATACTTCTATACTTATATTGTAAAGAGCAAAAGTTTGTGAGTTTGTGGGTTTGTAAGTTTGTGAGTTTATGAGTTTGTGACGTTGTAGGGGGTATCCTCTGGATCTACTAAACCGATTTTGAAAGTTCTTTCACTTATAGAAAGCTGCAGTGACCCTGAGTGTCATAGGGTATTTTTATCCCAGAATTCCCTCGGAAACTCCGAAGTTTGTGAGTTCGTGAGTTTATGAGATTAAAGTGGGTAATCGCTGGATCTACTGAACCGATTTTAAAAATTCTTTCACTTATAAGAAGCTACAGTGATCTGGAGTGACATAGAGTACTTTTGATCTCGAAATTCCCGCGGGAACTCCGGAGATTGTGAGTTTGTGAGGTTGTAAGGGGTAATCTCTGGATCTACTGAACCGATTTTGAAAATTATTTCACTTTTTAAAAGCTGCAGTGATCCTGAGTGACATAGGGTACTTTTTGTCTCGGCATTCCCGCGGGAACTCCGGAGTTTGTCAGGTTATAATCTCTGGATCTACTTAACCAGTTTTGAAAATTGTTTCACTTATTATACAGCTACTACTGCTTGCTATACAGCTACAGTCATCCAGAGTAGTACTTTTTACTCCGGAATTCCGCGGGAACTCCGGAGTTAGTGAGTTTGTGGGTTTGTAGGGGGTAATTTCTGGATCTACTGAACTGATTTTAAAAATTTTCCTTCACAATTAAAAAGCTGCAGTGATCCTAAGTGACATAGGGTACTTTTCATCTCGGGATTCCCGCGGAAACTCCGGAGTTTTCCCTGGAACTATTGAACAGATTTTGAAAATTCTTTTGAAAAATAGGGAGCTAACTGCTAAAGTGATCCTAAGTAACATAGGGTACTTTTTATGCCGGAATCCCCGCGAGTACCTGCTCCAAAATTAGCGCGGGTGAAACCGCGGGGATCAGCTAGTGTAATATAGGTAGATACCTACTATGTATTACGTTGTATGATAAAGGCAGAGAAATGAAAAGAATGTAACATAAAATAATAATATATCTAATACAAAAGTGTATTATATAGGTAGGGACATTATTATATAGAATGTCTTTAGGTACATATTATAATGTGAATCTGCCGTACCTATTTGCCGTGGCTGTTGGCTAAAGTAATGTTATTTTATTAATGTTATGAAAATAAACCCTCAAAGTTTATAGAAACATTGAAAGAATGTTATATTATACATGCAAATTAACAGTAAGTATAAATTTCTTTGATTGGCACTGGCTCATAAAAACACTTAAGAGCTCGGAATAATATAGAAGGAAATATCTACATAAGTACCTATGAGCTAATTTTCTCGAGGAATTACTTAATGAATTATTTCCTTGATTTTAAGGGGCTGTGTTTATACTTGGTATTCTTCCCTAATTATAGAAAATGAAAGAAAATATATTATGTATTATGAAAAATTAATTTGCCTCTGAAGATTATGGGCTTTGATAGACGCAAACAATAATAACAAAGGGTGAAATTAGGCCTTGTAGAGTTAGGGCATGTACAGTACAGAATTAGCTTTACATGAGATCTGATAATCTTTTTGACAGTGCGAGTCATATGGCGAGACCAGAATATTATGACTCGCACTGCCAAAAAGATAATTATCTATCTTGGCAACATTTTATAACATAAAAATGTTTTGTTTTTGGAATTTCACTCTTTTTGTGATTTACTTGTGATAATTTTTCTATTATTATTTTCTTTTTTACATTTATTTTATAATAACAAGCAATCCCTATATTCATTTTCAGACCTGTAGCTGAATTTTCAGACCTCTAGCGTCAAAATTACGGAAGTCTCATCACACATCCATCCCCTAGTAACGAAGAACTATGCAATTAAAACTTTATTTGTCTGATAAGTTCGTTAAATTCAAATTATTTTTATCTTAAATATAGGTAGGTATTAGTACTACAGAGTTCTAAAATGATATCAGTAGGTCCACTATGTTTTGTCTACGGGGCATACAATATATTTAGCTATTGACAAAATATCTCAAGATTGAGAATTTTGATACAATCCAAACCCAGGTTATAAATAGGGTCAAAAAAAAACCAGTCAAGTGCAAGTCAGACTCGCGCACAAAGGGTTCTGTACCATTATCTACAAAAACGGCAAAAAAAAAAACATGTCTGTTGTATGGGAGTCCCCCTTAAATATTTTTTTTATTTTAATTTAATTATCTATTTTTAAAGTAAATATATAACTAATTATTCTGTGATTAGGTATTTCAAGTGTCTACCTGTTGCCGTTATCAATATCAAGCAAAAACGAGCAAAATAATGACGTTTGTTGTATGGGAGCCCCCGTAAATATTTATTTCTGTTTTTCAGTAGGTACTTCTTGTTATAGTGGCAACGGAAATACATTATCTGTGAAAATTTCAATTGTCTAACTATCACAGTTTATGAGATACAGCCTGGTTGGTGTCAGACGTACAGACTACAGACGGACATACGGACGGACAGCGAAGTCTTAGTAATAGCGTCCCGTATTACCCTTTGGGTACGGAACCCTAAAAATGACAAAGTGGTTCGAGAATAGGTAGGTAGTGCCCTTGCGCTTCGCTTGGCTTGTCTTGGCGGAATGATAGATGAAATCCAGCGATTGATCGTTAACATCTAAACGATGGCATTGTGTTAATAACTACTATCTACTTCTAAAAACGATTCTCAGTTTACTGTACAACAAAATTATTGATTTTCTAGGTTTACATAATGCCTACCAATTTTATTATTTTACGTTAAAATATTGTATTTAAAAAAATTAAATAAAAAAGCTTGTATTTTTTGCTTGTACATACTTAAATGATAACTTTTAAAACACATTTAAGATTATTTAAATCTTTATTGGTTTTTTAAATATTTTGGTGCAGATTTGTAAAGAAGATCGAAAAGACATTCAGCGAGCACATGTTTGTTAGTTTGTGCATGACCGCATGCGTCGTGTGCACTTGTGCGGTGCAGATATTGTGTGTGAGTATACCCACTCACTGCTACCACTTTATAGTTTATTTCGGAGTTCCTGAACGAATGGAAATGATGATATCCTACTAATATTATAAACGCGAAAGTTTGTAAGAATGTATGGATGGATGGATGGATGGATGGATGTTTGTTTCTCTTTCACGCAAAAACTACTGGATGGATTTAAATGAAACTTTACAATAATATAGCTGTTTATACATCAGATTAACACATAGGGTACTTTTTATCCTGGAATTCTCGCGGGAACTCTGAAATTACCGCAGGTGAAACCGCGGGGCACAGCTAGTAAGGTATAAAAATCTAAATTCCTAAATGGCCGTCAGTTATAAAAATATAGGTACACGTTTTTTTTTTTTTTTGCTTTTTCGAATTATTGAAAAAATACTTAGATAAAACGTATTTTTTTAGGATTGGGAGGTCGCGACATCATAGCTTAGTATTTAGGTCCGTTTATATCTACAGACATTGAGCGTGCGCAAGTTTCGGAATTCGGGCAGGAAGTCCAAAGTAGCCTAATTAAATTTTTATAACATCAGCAAATTAGCAGTGAAAGTCCCGTTAAAATCGGTCCAACCGTTTCGGAGATTCACCCGCGTGAGTTTCGGAATTCCCGCAGGAACTCCAGAGTTCTTTCATATTCTTCTTCTATTTACAATGACAAACACAACAAAAAAGAATTTTCGAAAATAATAATAATAATCCTACTAATATTATAAATGTGAAAGTGTATCCACACTTTTTGGATATTTAGATGTTTGGATGTTTGTTACTGAATCGCGCAAAAACGGCTGAACGGATTTGGATGAAATTTTGCATGCACGTTGTCAGGGGTACAGAGAAGGACATAGGGTACTTTTTATCCCGAGATTCCCGCGGGTGAAACCACGGGGCACAGCTAGTAATAATATAAAACATTTATTCCCAGTCACAATGTTAATTGGTCCAGCCGTTCACGCGTAATGCCATGACTAAGGGAAATAGGGATTCATTTTTATGTAAATATGTAGATAATAAAACATGGTGTAATCGATTCGAAAGTCGATTCTGAGCAAACTACTACACTAGGTTTTGAGTTCATTAACAAATTGTATTTTCAAAACAAATACCTATACTAGTGACACGAATTTTACATTAAGTATATACTACTAGATTTAAGATTATATAATACATAATATTATTTTGAATTTCAGATCGAATCTCCAATAAAGAACTTACTGGCGGTTTTTTGGGTTTTGGTGTATCTTTCTCTACTAGCGTCCATGTTCTTTTTGGACTGCTACTTTGCTAATACTATAACTCAAAAGGTAGATATACCTACTTAATTATTAAAATGAAGTTCCTATTTGCAATATAATAGTAATTAAAACTTAATATACTGATGGTGAGATTTTTATTTGCCATGTTTTAATGCAAATTTTTTATTCTGAAAACATTTGCATTAGTAGTAGTTTTAACACTAGTCTCAAAGATGAGTCTTTTGTAATAGATTGTGCCCTGTGATTCTAGCACAAATTCCTACGTCAACTCTGACATGACAAACACTAGGTTTTGTTTAAACACTCTATCTCAAATGCACATACATATTACAGACGCGCTTCAAGTCAAAATATAAGGTATCATGAGAAATAATACTTAGCTTATTATGTAGCTTTAGGTACAGTACCGTTGATTTAGTATCTGATCTATAGGGATCCCGACCGCCACACCAAGGTTTCATGGATTTGATCCCTGGGTGAGGGTAAATATTTGTGACGAACATGTCTTATCGTCGAACTTTACCCCGAGTCCAATTAAGGCGCGCGCCAGTCCTTAATTGGGGGGGGGGGGGGGGCACCAAGTAAATTATTACTGAGGTTTTCGAAATTATCTTTTAGGTATATTCTTTCTTGACAATTTTTACAAACCAAACTCTTGAATGAAAAGTGTTCTCTTACCACTTTTCTTTAAAGTTTCTTTGTTCAGGGTGCTTACTCGGGCCGTCTTTGCTGGTGTACTGCCTGAATGTTTACTATTGTATAAGTATTTAGTAGAAAAAGAAAATTATACAGGTGTACGTTAAAGTTTTAACAGGGGACCTACTGAAGGAAAATTTTCATTTCATTTTTATGCCTTTCGGTTTGAAATCAAAGAAAGCACAATCTATACTATAATGAAAGAGTAGAATCCGCGATTCTGTACATTGAATATTTTTACCTAAAATTGAGAGGGGTGATAATATTCTTTTCTATCTGTTTGTCTTTTGTGTTTATCTGTTCTTTTGTGTCTGTCTGTCTATCTGTCTGTCTGTCTGTTCGCGGTAATCTCCCAATCTACTGAACAGATTTTCATGCTATTTTCACATGTAGATTAAGCTTAGCCTGGAGCTACACATAGGCTTTGTTTCATTGAAATCGGATGGCGGAAAAAAACTTGTTGTATAAAAACCTTAATGCGGGTGAAACCGCGGGGCACAGCTAGTAATAATCTAGATCAGCTAGAAATAAGTAAACCTAATCCGTGCCATTTTTGCTTTTATTTTAGAGCCTACATCTTTCAACAGTCGCATTCGCTGGACCATGGTTAAGGATGCCAACCAAACTGAAGAAAGACCTTATAATGTTTATAGCGAGAACTCAACAACCCCTACAAATAACAGCGTTGGGGATTGTACCTATATCGTTAGAAACATTTAAAATGGTAAATAATGTATTTTTTATTTCGCAAAATATACGCACCTCGATGTTCAACTTATGGCGCCTCGTCTGTGTTGTTTTAAATGTACTACAATATCACGTGGAAATGAAAAAAATTATAATAATAAATTCGTTGAACCAATTTAAAATACAGTGCGAGATATTCCGCGTTGAATATTTATCAATTTATTTATCACTTTATTCTTCACAGAATAAAGTGCATTTTGAAGCTTGAAATAATAAATATGCATGAATGTTCGGTAACAATCCTGAGTACACAGTTATCGTAAAGTCTAACGGTAGTTGGTACCTATTAGTGCAAACGGTTTTAAGTAAGTAAGTATACAAAAAAAAGTGTAAATAACTCAATGACTTATGAACTTAATAATTCCTTTCTTTCATTATCGAGTGGCCTTGGAAAATTCTGAATAAAAGTACCTACCCTTGTTACTCAGGAACATCAGCTATCTCTAAGTGCAAGAATTTTTAAAATCAGTGAAATAGTTTTACTGATAATACTTATTAAAAATAAAATCTTTCATCTTTATAGGACAGATAGACAAATAAAATTGAGTATTTTTTTTTAATAAAAAAGCTTCTAATACCTAAAGAAAACGTTATTCTTCCGCCACAGTCGATGTTGTGTCACTCAATCCAAAGTGTATGCGCTTCATTAATCTCGGAACTTTTCAACTTTTTTGTCACGTCAATGTCTATACGATCCCGCCAAAAAACTCCAACCTAATCGACATTGTGACCTTATTTTAGATATTTTCAGTGAATAAATTAAGATTTTACTAACGACGTACTTATTTATTGAATCTTTCTATAGATTGCTGAATTAGATTTCGAGTATCTAATTTGATTAGTCGAGTATTTTAGACTAATCAAATTGCAAACATACCCAAGAAGTAATTTTAAATGAAGAACTTATTTAAACCCTCGGTAATTATATTTCATGATTAATTTATAAAATTAAAATCATGCAACTCCAGTCTACTTTGACAATTATTGATTTAGGCAATATTAGGACAATAACATAAATTTATTATATAGGTATGCCATAAAATTTTCATAACGGATTTTGATGCAGTTTGTACCTACTATCATCTTTATCCTACAGGATTTCCTCCGGTTTTTTGATGTAGTAAATATACAGGCTATCTACATACATCCTTACTTAAATGCGAAAGTGAGTTTATTTTTTACGCTTTCACGCCTTAACGGCTCTATCGATAATCATGAAATTATGCATATAGGTAATTTGTCAGGGGTACAGAGAAGGACATAAGCTAGTGGTTGATAAAAAAATAAAATGCTTTCTTAACTTAAACTTGTACCAAAAGCTTCTTTTATTTCGTAACCATGTAATGCGACCACACGCGCTTATTTACTCCGACAATAATTTAATGAATTGCTTTATTAATACAAAGTCAGCGTGCGCATGACACAAACGCCGCATGACGTTAATGGAATTCGTCTCGTATGTAATTGGAGTAGTCATCATTAAAATATGATCATACAGCTAAATAAAAATAAATACCGAGAGGCTTTGAACGAAAAGGAAGCGGAACGTTTAAAAGGATAAGGTCGTATAACGTTCGTACCTACAATCAAAACTGATTCCTTTGAATTCTGAGTTCGATGTTGTTCTAGTGTGGCTTGAACCACAAAGTGCGGTGAATGAAAAAAATCACCACCGCAAGGTCCTTTGTACTACATATTATAAACTTTGTTGCATTTATGTATGAGGAAAAAAATTGTATAACTTGAGACTTAGGTACGGTATTTTGATCTAAAAATCACAAGGTAGGTACATAGTGTAAAACAAAGTCGCTTCCCGCTGTCTGTCTGTCCCTATGTAGGTATACTTAATCTTTAAAATTTTTTTACGGATTTTGATGCTATTTTTTTACTAGATAGAGTGATTCAAGAAAAAAAATTATACCTACTTATAGTTTATCCTAAAATTCCCGCGGGAACTCCGAAATTGCCACGGGTGAAACCGCGCGGGACAGTTATAGTATTTCCATAAATCTTAGTGCTGCCTTTACAAGCAGCTTTTGTTGCGGTTTGTATGTTTTACTCTGGTCATTTCATTTAAATGATTATACCTATTACAATATTAAAATCGAATATAAAATATTTCGAAAACCCTAACAATTACCCAACCCAAAATATTTTATACCTACATATATTACATATGTACCTATTTTTATTTTAATTATATGACAGCTACGATATATGCGCACGTGGCGATGAGTATGTAAAGGCAGAGAGAAGGTAATCACTACGTGTGTAAAGGGATTGAGCGGCGAGCGTTTTCTTTTTGATTGTATTTTTATCTTTTATCTTTTTTTTTTATGAACATGTTTATAACGGTGTATACTTTCAGCCATGTAAATATTTGCAGCTGAGTTTGCCATACCTTATAAATAAGTCAAAGTTTAACCATTGAACTACCAATTTAATAATTTCATTACGTAAATGGGTCTCATAGGAGATCTATAAGTTTTAAATTTACTCGCAAGGTTTTATTCTCCCAGTAGATCCTTCGTTTATGTTTTACTAAGGAGGTTAACTGCGTTTAAGATGACATCCGCTTGGGAATAGTTACTACTTTTCGATGGCTCTCTGTAACTTACACCATTGCCAATGAGTATCATGTACATAATACATATTGTATATACTGTCTGTGGCCTGCGGTTCGCGCATGTAGTTTTTCGTGTGGATTTTGTGGTATCAATAGTTTTTAGTTTTCTTTTCTCTTCCGTTAATCGATTGCGATAAAATAAAAATTTAGACGATATGGAAGCTAACTGTAGGTAGTCTTGAATGGATCGACTGTTTTACAGGAAAGGAAACTAGAACTGTAAAACTTCTATTCCCTACTTCCTATCATTTACTCTGATATTTTTATCGATTTCAATTTTGATGGATCTACTGATTTCTAACAAATTGATACAATATGGAAGGTAATAAAAAATTGGATGCATACCTACACATGCACAAGCAGTGTATCTGCGAGTACGTCTTAATTTTTATAAATAAAAACTTTTAAACTGGCGCCTACAATCTACATAATTATATACGGTCACTAGCTTTGTTTCACCATCACTGCTTTATAACCTATAGGTAGGTATGTTATACTTACCGATCAATGACAAAACTCATTTCGTATTTTACGAGAGACGCAGCTGACATAATTTTTCCCCAAGTTTTTAAGTTGGTGATTTGTTTTTTTTTAATCCAAATATTTTGAGTACAAATAATTTTTCATGTTGCCGTTCGAGATCACTCTTTGCGATCGCTTTACTATTTGCGATCTTTTGATATTTTTATTATATAAGCATTTGAAAAAGGAATTTAATGGTTAGTAGGTGGACCATATTTTTCAGTGATAAACATTCGAAAAAGAAATTTTATGGTGAAGTTGGCTTTCATAATTTTCTATTTTATTTCAGGTAATGAACTGGACTTATAAGGGTTTCGCCGTAATGAACCAAATGAGAAATTAATTTTACTTAAACTTTGTAGGTTTTCAAGCGTATACCCAACGCTTACCTGTCATATCATACTTTGGTTCCTATCATATTTATTCATACTTCATCATAATATTAATTAGCATTCTTGCTTTTTTTTGTTTTCTTCATTTATTTACACTGTTCTAAATATGAAATAAAAAAATAATACGAATATGTCAGAGTGTATACCGGCAAGCAGTATAAGTTTTATGGAAACACATATTTTACCTATCTATTTCTATTTAAATAATACATTTTTTTAGCACAGAATAAAAATGAACTATTTTAAGCTATTGTAAGACATTCTGCAGTTATATAATATGTTCTTATTTTTGTGAAAGTACATATTCGTATTGATCATTATAGTAATCCAAATAAAATGTAAAAACTAATATCCTAGTTTTATTAATTCTACAAGTTGTTTCCCGCTGTTTCATCCTCGATAATTTCGGAGTTCATGCGGGAATTCCGGGATTAAAGTACCTACCCTATGTCTTCTTCTGCACTCTAGAAAACATGTAGGTATGCTAAATTATCATAGCTTGATGGCATTTAAGAGCGCAGAGTCATGGAATTTTAAATGTCATGGAGTTTTCAGTCTAGTTTATGTTTTTAGTTGTACCTACTACTAAAGTAAAGAGAAAAAGAATAAATTCAGTAACAAGTACACATGAAGCTAAAATAGATAATTATAAGAATGATTATTGAGTACAGATTAGCCTGCTAATTTCACTGTTCTTGGAATTAAAGTTGTATATCAGTTAGATAAAATAAAATATGTCATTTTACTTTATAACCTCTAAACTTAACGTACTTAGTAGATACCAAATAGATTCTCCAATTTAATTTATTCATTAGTAACAAATGTGCCACGCCATCACCCGTGACTGCATTGCGGTCGTCCATATATGCAATTAATCAACTGATATAGACGCCACATATGGTCACTTTACCAATCTATATTAATATATACCTATTTGTAGATGCCTAATATTAATAGATATGTACGTACGTATAATGACTCCGTATGAATCTCCAATCTCCAGTATACACCAATGTCGTAGTGGTAAAGATTCTAAGTAAAAAAACAACTCGTCTTATAATGTCTTTGCTTATACCTAATTGATACCTACCTCAGTTCCTCTTCAAGAGCGCTATGCATACTTAAGTTAGTAATCTACACTTATAATTATAAAAGACGGAAACTATAAGTTAATAAGTTTGAATCTCTGGGACTACTGAACCTATTCTAAAAATTATTTTCCTTTAAGAAGTTACAGTAACCATGAGTTCGTGAAAGAGTTTCGAAATTTACGTACCTATCTAACTGAATCCGATGTAGGTAACTTGACCTGAGACTCCCGACGGATATTAAACTTCTTAATATACGTTTTCCACTTATTATTCTATTTAACACCTTATTAATCGTATTTAAAATATATACACACACCTACATAACATAGTACTTATAGTCCCTTTCGAAGGTACACACAAGGTAAACAGCTGTTTCCGAGTGAATTATGTTAGCAATTAAATTGCAGGCAAATTTGATGCAAAAAAACCCAGCAAGCTATTTACGACTAGTATAGAAAAATTAGTGAAACAATTACAGTTTTATAATTTCTTCAATAATTGCTCCAGAATAGCTCAACCATAGACTCGGCGTGTGTCACCAAGCGAGAAATTGCTTAATAATCGCTCGTGTAGGTTTATCCCTTTAAGGTTCACTTGACTTTGGCCCATCCAAAAAACAATTATTTATTTTATCGTTAACAATATTCCGGTAGCCTTGGGCAGTTCGGTTTGCTCTACATAAAAAAATAATTGTCCTTTTTTATTCACCAGGGAACACAAATGGCATCTTTTCGAGCGCTGCCTATGTTTTTGGTTATCTAGATTTACAGGCGTAATAAAAAAAATTTGAATGTCGTGCTCTGGTAATCGTCGATAGGCGTTTTAAACTATAGTAACAGGCAATGAAATAAAAAACGGCAAAAATTTGTTTGCCTTTATAAAATGAATCGTTAGTGATAAACTGTGAAGTCAGCAGCAGAAATATTTAAATAAATACTTGAAATTCATTGAATCTTTTTGCAATAGTCTAAAGTAATATAATATTTAAAAGGGGAAAGATTTGATTTTTGTCTGTTTATTTGTTACGATTTATCTCAAAATCTACTAGGCCGATTTCAAAAATTATTTTACCATTAGAATTTTATATTACCCCTGAGTGACATAGGCTGTGTTGTAGCCCAGAATTCTCGCAGCTAGTATCCAATACAGTTCAGAGACATATATACCTAGCCAGGTGTTACACCTTTCTGTAGTATCTTGTATTTAATTTTATCATGTAGATACAATTATTATGCGTAGTACTTAATTTGCTTAATAGCGGTCTGTCTCATTCTTTGCATGAATATTAAATTCTGTCAGAATTAACACACAAATTCAATTCGGTACTGCAAAATCGATGAGGGAAATGAAAACATGTTCAAACTAAGCACCTGGGTGCTTTCGAAAGCAAGCGGATTGGATATGTGACCGTACATTTATAAACTCAGCGGTTTTTAAACTTAGTCGTCAGAAAATGTTCATAATTGTAACAGTCTGTGACTTTGGTATGGGAAAATATGAAAAGATTATAATATATTATGTAGAACTGATAGTTATGGTAAAAGTCAATGGATATAGGACATATAGGTACATATTTTTATTGTTAAGGTTAAAAAATCTAATATAGCAAGTACCTACCTAAATACATACCATAAAATTGTAAAATATTAAATTAAATATATTATATTCTGAAACGCGCGGTTTCATGCGGTTTCACCTGCGTTAGTTTCGGAGTTCTGGCGTGACTTTCGAGATGATAAATTCCATTCCATTATATTCAGTCAGACACATTACATTCACTGTCACTATTTATACTAATCTTTGGAATACAATCGATAGATTTTGACAAAAGCTAACGATTAAAACTTAAATGAACGCCGTAAATTTTCCGAATCAAAAGTTACACATCGCTGCTTTGCATGAATAATGACACAATCCAAAAAAAGCTAATTTTACTGTAGAATTGTGTAGTAGTTTTACTGAATGGTTTTTCTTGCAACTTTTTATCTATTGAAGATTACAAACAAACAATGTATACATCAAAAGCATTCATTAACCCTTTCTGACATCTTGCGTCAACGTCGCGTCGCGCTTCTTTTAAAACAGTGATTTCAAAATTTTGGATTGTGCGGTTATTCATGCAAAGCAGCGACATGTAGAAATCTCGATACGCAGCATAATGACCTCAAAATGGTGGCGCTTCCCCTTTCACCCCACGAGATGCGTCACAGTCCTCGATTAGCTTATTAAATTATTTGATCCTTTAGCTATCCAATGGTGTAACTGAATTTAGGATGGAGATGATATAGGTACATATAATATGAAACTGCAACACCAAACAGTATAGTATTATATTACCAAACTGATAGATACCGCGTGATTCTGACAGACCGATAAATCTTAATATATATAAATCACGTGTCACGTTGTTTGTCCGCGATGGACTCCGAAACTACTGAACGGATTTTGATGAAATTTTGTAACCATTTATAATATGGTGCAACTTAAAAGATCGTATTTATCCCGGAATTCCCGCGGAAACTCCGGAATTAATGCGGGGAACAGCTAATCACCGTAAACTACTGTCACGGGTACAAAGAAGGACATAGAGTAGGTGCTTTTCCCGGAATTCCCGCGGGAACTCCGAAATTACCGCGGATGAAATCGCGGGGGACAGCTAGTATTTGTATAAATACTGTCTTTAAGGGTAGGTAAGTGTCTTAAGTACCTACTGTAAATAATGTCTTTCAGTTTTGCTTTTTTTACAACAGTGGTAAACCGAGACCGTTTCAAAGCTCTGTTATATAAATAATTATTATCATTTATAAGTAATAAAACATGCAATATGACGAAATTTCCAACGGTACAGCAACAGATGCACGGTTGCTGAGCGCTCACACGCGCCACGTTGCGCTGTCGACTATTCAATTCGATTTCAACCCGTAGCAAATATGTACCTACGAAAAGCAGAATTCGCTCAAATGAATAACACAACTTATATTCTCTATTAAACTTACACGTACACTATTTGATAGTTTGAACTATGGTCATTTCATTTCAACAGGCGATTGCTGATCATTATTTTACCTTTCTATACAGGGCGTCCCGCGGATATGCCACTAAGGAGGGCAAGTACGTTGAATATTGTAGATGGAACATTTTACTGAAAGAAGACATTATTTGAATTTATAAATCAATTTAAACTGCATCCATAGATTTTCCATAGACATCCATCCATAGAAAAAAAACTGCGGGTAGCTCGCCCCGCTAAGACTGTTTACTTGAGTGCTCCGTGATTTATTTTATTTATGAAAGCAAAATAAACAAATATCAATTTAAAACTTTGATAATATTATGAAACAAACAAATACGCAAATAGATATGTTAAAATTAAGCAGATAAACTATGTCACATTGAAGTTTTTGGTGAAGACATCGCACCTGTCAACCTATCAAGATACATCTTTACCGTGAGTGTCTTGGCTTTTACCGAATTTGTTAATTGTGGTCGGGATGAGAATTTGCTTAGCATGCGATCAGCAAATCAGCATAGCTGAACTGCTAAACTGCAGTCAGTGCGCGGGAAAATACCACTATAAATGTGTAAACATAAGCAAAACAACATACACCAGCCAATTACATAACTTAGAACGGAAGTGGGTTTGCCCCGAATGCAATAGAATAACGAAACGGCCCCCTAAAACTAATGACACTCCTGTTCGCAACCGGTTATTAGAACTCGACGAGACCAACATGTCGATTGACGACCAAATTTACGCCGATCAGAGCATATCAGGCAATACCGAAACTACTGAATCTCCGACAGCGCAATCTCCCGGTAAGAGCCAGCGAAACGTGATCGACCCGAAAGAAAAATGTAATATTATCGAGCAGCTAAGCGAATTACTTGACAGGAAACTAGAAGACACAAAACATTCAATCCTATCTGAAATATCTTCGATAAAATCTTCATTACAGAACGAAATTACCCATGCAATCAAAAATATTAAGAAAGAAATTGTTCAGCACAACATGGCAGTAAACAAAGAACAAGACCAAATAAAAGTAAATATTGAAGAAATGAACAAAAAGATCACGAATATCGAATCGGAAAACTCACGTTTAAAACAGGAAATATTAGACCTAAAAACCAATAAAATGCACCTTGCTAGAGCAACAAACGACTGCGACTTTTCGAAAAAATTCGTACTATATGGTCTCCAAGAACACTATAACGAAAAGTATGAAGAATCTGAAAATGAGCTCCATGACAGAATAGTGCAAATTTTCCAAGAAATATTAAAAATAGACTTGACCGGATATGTCGAGGATTTGAAGAGAATAGGAAAACGAGGATACCGAAAACCGTTGATCGTCGAACTAATAAGCAAAAAGATGACAAAATACATATTGCGGAACTCTAACTACTTCAGAAGAACAGGACTAGCCATATCACCATATTTAGACGAAGAAGCAATGCATGAGCGCAAAAAACTACAAAAAGTACTACTCGGGGAGCAAAAAAAAGGAAGACACGCCGTCATACGCAACAATAAACTATACATAGAAGGAAAAGAATACAAAGACGTGCGTGAAATAGTGAAGGAAGACAAGAACCAAAAATGTACACAACAAAATGCTTTGAGCGAATCATTACCAGATGCCAACGAAGATGAACAACGGAATAATCAGACCTTTCGCCCCATACTTTAATATACTTTTACAGAACTGTCAAAGCATAAAAAATAAATCACACATACTCGAAAGTCTATTAGAGCAAACACATTACCAAGTAGTTTGCTTAACGGAGACATGGATAACTGAAGATCAAAAAGATATGATAACAATAGGCGGCTACGTTTTTGGTGCGGCCTATTATCGGCGAGAGCACAGGGGGGGTGGGGTAGCTATCTTGTTAAAACAAGGCGTCCAATACACCGAACGGCAAGACATCGCAGACCTGTCTGTAGAACACACTGTAGAATGTTGTGCTCTAGAGTTAAATTTTGGTATAATTATTGTTAATATCTACAGAGCTAACCGCAATAAAGATATATTTTTCAACTTCCTTAACAATCTGTTGGCCAAACTTAAATGCAAAAGTCATAAACACATAATAATTACGGGAGATTTCAATATTAATCCATTGATAAAATCAAATGATAGCCAAAATCTAATCAATACTATGCACGAATACAATCTCAAACAAATAATTAAAGATACGACAAGGGAGACCGAAACTACGTCATCATGTATTGACCTAATATTCACTAACCACAACGATTACTCGGTGGTAGTTGAAGATTTGGGCATATCAGACCATAAGGGTATAATATATAAATTTAAAACGAAAGAAAAAAACTTAAAATTAAAAAAGACATACACTTTTAGAAGGTGTTATAACAGTAATAATATTAACGCTTTTAAGACAGCTATAGGACTGATACAATGGAACACAATTATCACCAACGATAATGACATAAACAGGAATTATAACCGTTTACATCACACACTACAAAAAGCACTTAACGACCACATTCCTTACAAAAAAGTGGTATTCGGACACCCTCGACAGAAGACTTGGCTAACAAAAGGACTAAAAAAATCATGTGAAAACAAAAGGTTGTTAAAAATACTCACAGCGAACACTAACAGCAAAATTTTAAAAAATCACTACCGAATATACACAAAAATCTTGAAAAAATGCGTCAAACTTTCGAAAAAAATAAACTTTACTAAGGAAATTAACAAATCTACCAATAAAACAAAAACCATGTGGAGTATAATCAATCGAACTACAGGGAAGACTAAAAAGCAGAACACTAACAAGAAATTAAAATTAAAAACGAATAATGAATTGCACGAATGTCCACAAACAGTTGCTAATGAATTTAACAAATATTTCGCATCCATCGGAAAACCAGACCCCGATGCAGAGACATGTGGACGGCCAGTCAAACAACCACCGATTAATTCCATATACCTAACTGCAGTCACAGAAAAGGAAATAAAAAATATAATTAAGCAATTTCCAAATAAATACAGTTGTGGATACGATGAAATACCGCCAATTTTAATAAAATCGTGCGGCACCGAGCTTGCGCCGATACTCACACAATTGGTAAACCAATCAATAGATGAATGTAAATTTCCAGATAAATTGAAAATAGCCAAAATAAAACCAATCTTAAAAAAAGGAGGAAACCCAGAAGATCCTGGCCAATATAGACCAATCGCCTTGCTGCCCACCTTATCTAAAATCTTTGAAAAGCCCGTTACTAGCATGATATATAAGTTCCTAGAAAAATTTAACCTACTAAATACAAACCAGTTCGGATTTCGCAAGAAACGCTCCACAACGTTGGCATTGTACACCTATATTCAGGAAATACTGAAATATCTAAGAGATAAGCATTACGCTGTGGGGCTACTTCTAGATATGACGAAGGCATATGACAAAGTATTGCATGGGACACTCCTAATGAAACTGAACGGACTTGGTATTAGAGGTCGCGCACTTGCATGGGTACAGTCCTACCTAAAAGACCGACAGCAATTTGTTGAAGTGGAGCAATTCGCAGATAACTTAGATCGCTGTACCTACCGTTCAACAGTCATAACCACGAACTGGTCCATTCCACAAGGAAGCGTGATGGGATGTGTGCTTTTCCTGGCGTACATCAATGATTTACCAAACATCACAAACACAATGTGCGTACTATTCGCTGATGACGTTTCCCTACTATTTAAATGTCCCAACAACTCGAAATTAAGTATAAATAACTACATAACAAACTCACTTAGCTCAATAACACAATGGCTACATGAGCATAACTTGGAAACCAACAAAAAGAAAACTAAAATTATACAGTTTAGGCCATACCAGAAAAAACCGATAGATCTCAAAAGTGTTACATCTACCCAAAAAATAGAAGAAGTGCTACAGGTCAATCTACTCGGTGTCACCATAGATTCCTTCATCAGCTGGAAGGCACATGTAGACAAAATTAAACAAAAAATGTCAAAGTTTGTATATGCACTAAGCGTGATAAAGAGGAACACCAGTAAGGAGTGCGCACTAGCTGTCTACTATGCGTACGCATATTCCTGGTTACGATACGGTTTAATTTTGTGGGGACACAGCACGGACACTCCAGACCTGTTCATGTTGCAGAAGAAATGCCTAAGGATCATAGTAAACATAAACCAAAGAGACAGCTGCAAACCATATTTCACGAAAGAAAAAGTCTTGACGCTCCCTTCCATATACATCCTTGAAGTTGCTACATTTGTTAGGCAAAATATAAATTTATTCGACTTTAACAGAAATCCCCGCCGCAATAACAAGCTTCTAATTCCAGAATCAAAACTAGATATATATAAAAAAGGTCCATACTACAGAGGAATAATGATTTATAATAAAATCCCGGACGACATAAAAAACACAACACATGACAAAATCTTTGCAAAACGACTGAAATCTTTCTTAATTATGAAATGTTACTACAAGATTGACGACTTCTTGACAGATAAAACGTAAGTTCTATAAATTAATAATGTAAATGATGGATGGTTTTTTGTTTCATTTTATTTGTAACATATTTTAAAGTGTACCTAATACTGTTATCATTATAATATTGTAACACCCTGCCAGGGTACATGTAATTTATGTCTATTTATAGCTATCTTTGCATGTAACAATTAATATAAATAAATAAATTTTAAATAGTTACATTCCTGACTTCGTAACGATGGGATCAACTTAGAAGTATACCCTTTCAAACTGTAGCAGAATTGCGTATAACAAACAAACAAAACCTCCTCCTTTTTAAGTCGGTTAAAAAGCTATATGTTTGAAACTCATCCAAGATATTTTATAACATCTTTAGACGGTCGGCGTAGGTATGTTAAAAACACGGAACTGTATAATTATGTCAGTAAAGTAAAGCATAATAAAACATCGTCGAGAAAAGCTTACTTACTTTCGCCTCGTCTGGTAACATCGCATCCTCTTCATCACTGAAATCTCTAAAGTAGAATGCAAACACACTACATTGTTTAAAGATTATTTATTTTTAGTAAACAGGTAAATCTGAAAATGATTTTATAAATATAAAAATTATTATAACACAGTAATTTTATTCTGTACGTAAAGCATTATTAAGTATCGTACAACAATTATAACCTTACATAACTTTTCATTAATTATCTGGCAAAGTTTTTTTACTTGGAGCTTAACAATGACGGGAGTAAGAGACAAAGGAAACGAATCGTCATTTCACGTGGTTACGTAAAATCGTACAATTAAAAATCCAGAGTTGCATGACCCCTCAGATAAAATAAAAACCAAAGACGGAACGCGTAGAGCAAACAAGTGAAGCTCGGAAAAAGACACCACGCCGTGCACGTACACAGAAACACGCACACACTTACAAGAACTTTTTCTTGTAACACCATACCTTTTAGTTTGAGCTTCTCCCGCAAATGGAGGTGACGCAACAATTATGTTAGAAAAAATGCCATATTGTGTCGTCAACGGTCAAGAAATAAAAACAGCATGGAATCACTTATCACCAGTAAGTAAACTTAGCAAATCCATACACTTTCCTAATCACCACATGCATACGCAAGGTCGGCTTCACTTCGTTGTCCGAGAAGTCCCGTCTTTAGTTTTTATTTGGTCTGAGCATGATCCTTAACGATTTCATTCCTATAAATAAGCAGGATCACGAATATAGCTTCAAGTATGGCAAGTCTTGGAGATATGTAATGGAATACGTATACGACATATTATTATTGCTTTAAAAATTTTTCGGGATCCCCTTGATAAAAATTTATCAAGGGGATCCCGAAATGCGGGTAAATGCTCCGGGGGGAACAGATAGTTCAAATCAAATCAAATCAAATATACTTATAAATATAGTTATATGAATAAGGCGTATCAATTCTCTTTTCATTTTTTTCTTCATTATCCTGATTAAATTAAACGAATATCCTACTAATATCCTACTAATATTAGAAACGCGAAAGTTTGTAAGTATGTATCTATGGATGGATGGATGGATGGATGGATGGATGGATGGATGGATAGTTGGATGGATGTCTGTTACTCATTCACGCAAAAACTACTGAATGGATTTAAATGCAACTTTACAATAATATAGATTATACATCAGATTAACAACATATAAGGTACTTTTTATCCCGGAATTCCCGCGGGAACTCTGAAAATAACGCGAGTGAAATTTAATTAATTATTGCATAGTACACGTTGTCAGGGGTACAGAGAAGGACATAGGGTACTTTTTATCCCGGAATTCCCGCGGGAACTCCGAAATTACCGCGGGGCACAGCTAGTCTAAAATAAAACACCTACAGCAACAAGTTTCCAATAGAAATAAAAGAGAAAAGTAAACAAAGATAATTTCCAAAACTCCCCCACAAATGAACGAATACGTAGAAATTTCTTCAGCAAAGTTGTTTAACAATAATAAAGAAGTGTTTTGTTACCAATCATATTTGTATATCAAATGCGTACTTTTTTTTGATAGGTACTCAAATAATGTATTATTGGGATGGAATTTTTTACGTACTGAAGTGAGCTATAAAGATTTTTTTATTAATACCTAACAGCAAAGAATACACACTACATAATATGAAGTACATGTACAACTTTTAAATTTTCAATTTCTAGTAACTATGTGTTTACAAAGGTTGATTAATTTGTCGCTTTCCTATAAAAAATATAATGTATAAATTATTAAAAAGTATTTAATTTTACTTATACGTGGGGCGCACTATAAGTTTCCGGAATGAATATGAAAAAATACTATTAAAGGTACAAAATTAATTTATTGTTTTTCAAAATAATCTCCCTTGGCGTCTATGCACTTTTTCATTCGATGAAACCAGTTTTGAAAACTTTTGTGCCACTCCTCTGTGGTGACCTCTGAAACGTGTTTTTCATACTCCTCGACAGCCTCTTCTGGTGATGAAAATCGTTGACCGCGTAATTGGTTCTTAATTTTTGGGAACAGAAAAAAGTCACAAGGTGCCAGGTCGGGACTGTATGCAGGATGACTCATTAGTTCTACATTTTTCGCCTTCAAAAAGTCGTTTGTCTGTCTGGCCGTGTGAGAACTAGCATTGTCGTGGTGAAGGATGATACGGCGTTTACGGTTATTTTTACGGAGTTCGTCAATAACTTCCGGCAAACAAATGGTCGTGTACCAGTCACTATTCACTGTACGACGATTCTCTAAAGCAACAGTAGCCACGTGTCTAGTTTTATTAAAAAAAGAAGCAATCATCCGCTTAGATGCACTTTTCACGCGCGCCACTTTGGTTGGTTTCGGCTCATCTTGAAAGACCCATACGCTCGATTGCTGCTTTGTTTTGGGATCGTAGCAATAAATCCATGTTTCGTCACCTGTTACTATGTCCCACACCAAATTTGACGCACCTTCGTTGAATCTGGTAAGCATGGCACTGCACCAAGTGACGCGGTCCGTTTTTTGAGCCTCGGTCAAGTTGTGTGGGATCCACCGCGAGCACAGCTTTCTCACACCCAAATGTTTATGTAGGATTAATTGTATTTGACTCATGCCTATTTCTAAGGATGCGCGAATTTCATGGTAGGTCACATGCATGTCTGTTTCAATCATACGGCGCACAGCATCGATGTTTTTGTTGGTCACAGCGGTGGACGGCCGACCATCGCGAGATTCGTCACTGAGATTGATACGACCACGCTTGAATTCTGCAAACCAGCTATAAACAGTTGTCTTGCATGGTGCTTCATTGCCCAAAGCTGTTTCAAGCCGAGCGATGCTCTGTTGAGCTGTCAAATTACACTTAAAATCGTAGAAAATCATACTACGAAAATTTTCCCGAGTTAAATCCATGTTGATGCAGACACACAATTTTTTAAATGGCGCCACAAGGTAAAAACAAAAGACAGTCAGATGAAACAAACTGCATTCTACAGCCAAAGAGTTCTATTTTCAAATGTTGCAATACATTTTTAAATATTGTTTATGTAAGTGGCCAGTTCCGGAAACTTACAGTGCGCCCTATGTAGCACAGAAGAATAAAGAATTAAATTCAGCTCACGGTGATTCGTTAGTAAATAGCTTTTGTATTTCGAATGAGCGTGCATCGTGGCGAAGTTAGAACTGCTCCACGGCGAGGTCATTTACACGAATTGCTCTTTTGATTCCCTGCCGAATTGTTCCAGTGTTCTGCACCGCAGATTAAACGCGCAACTATCTAAGTACAACACTATTTGCCGCACTGGCAACGGAATAATTTTCCTGTAGGTATATTCCATTTTCAATTTAGATCTCTTTGCTGTCCATTTTCAGTCATCAAGTACATAATTAGTTCGGGCCAGTGGCGTAGCGTGCCTTGGAGCGGCCTTGTATCAAAATTAGTTGGAGGGGAGGGGGGAATGAAGGGTAAAAAATAAAGATATTGATAGATTAAATAATAAGCACAGATAATCGCTTCGCTTCCTCCTAGAAATTGAGGTAGTCAAACAATTCAAATTAACTATACACTTTTCTTGCCGCTTTTGCTTAAACACGTTAGGGGCCTCTGTAGCCCGGGGCCCCTGTATCATTGAAACGGCTGATATGGCGATAGCTACGCGCCTGGTTCAGACTGAATCAGTATCTACATGCGAATAAAAAAATAATCAACTGCAGTAAAAGAACTTAGACGTTTATGTATAGACAAATTTTCTTATTAAACGTTCCTTTTTTTCTAGAGTACAGTCAACAGCAAAAGTAGATGATCAAAATCAGAAATTCAATACTAATGAAGGGAGTTCGCGTCAGAGAGTTTCGCGCGTTCACTAGGTTTGAATATTTTTTCTTCTTCTTAGTTCTGATGCGAATTGAGTTTATAACTTTTGGAGTCAAAACTGATCACGAATATAATATGGCAGCTGTACTAGTAGTAAGCCTTTGGTATAATTTACAATCACATACTTTTCAATCACTTCGACGCCACACAGTTCTGGCGCGAACTCCGTTCATTAGTATTGAATTTCTGATTTTGATCATCTACTTTTGCTGTTGATTGTACCTAAGTATAAAGAAAAAACCGGCCAAGTGCTAGTCGTACTCGCGCACGAAGGGTTCCGTACCATTATCTATAAAAACGGCAAAATAATCATAGTGTATGTTGCATGGCAGCCCCCCTTAAATATTTGTTTTATTTTAATTTAATCATTTATTTTTGAAGTGAATAGGATATAACTTAATATTCTATGAATATTTCAAACGTCCATACCTGTTCCGTTATCAATACCGAGCAAAAACGAGCAAAAAAAATTACGTTTATTGTATGGGAGCCCCCTAAGATATTCATTTTATTCTGTGTTTTAGTATTTGTTGTTATAGCAGCAACAGAAATACCTATATCACCTGTGAATATTTCAACTGTCTAACTATCACGATTCACGAGTACAGACGGACGGTCAGCCATAGAGACGGACGGGCGGACGGACGGACAGCGAAGTTTTAGTATTAGGGTCCCGTTTTAATCTTTGGGTACGGAACCCTAAAAAGAAACGATTTTTGCATTCAGTGCGCTCATTATTTAAATTTCCAATGCAAATACCTAATGGCATCACGCTCCGGGGACGCGCGACCGGATAATATCGCTATGGCAACACTTGTGCGGGGTAAGAACGGCCAATTATAATGCTCCATATCGCAGCGTGAACTGCGCCCTTATTCACTATGACCATAACAACGCCGCGCTAAGATAAGACGCCGCAAAAACTGTCTTTCCCTCGTAATCAAAGAAGTTGAGAAGCGTACCCTCAATACCTGTTATATATATGTTTAGTTGTTGTATACGTATGCTGTAAATCTTTGTGTTGTGTCAAATAAAGCTTATCAATTCAATTCAATTCAATACAACGTTTCTTATGGCATAAAAAATAATAATCTATACTTATAATAAAACTGTAGAGTGGTAAATTTTGTACATTGAATATATATTCTAAATTAATATTGAAGGATGAATGGTGATCGATACTGATGCCAAAAATGCAATCAGTAAATTTTTTGTCTGTCTGTCTGTCTATGTGCACGCACGGGTCAAAAATCTATACTGATGCCGAAAATGCAATCAGTAAAGTTGTCAGGAGTACAGAGAAGGACATAAGGTACTTTTCATCCTGGAATTCCCGCGGGAACTCCAAAATTACTGCGGGTGAAACCGCGGGGCACAGCTATACTATAATAAAAGAGTAGAATCCGCGATTCTGTACATTGAATATTTTTACCTAAAATTGAGAGGGGTGATAAGAAGAGTAACCAAGCACAAAAAAAGTTGCAGTTTTCAGGAGTAGATTAAGCTAAATCTGGAGCAACATATAGGCTTTGTTTCATCGAAATAGGACATAGGGAAAAAAAGTTATGATCAGTTAAAAATTATAGCGCAATGCAATGGTCGAAAGCTTCGATATAATGTTGCATAACGAATATGATAAAAACCTTTTTAGAGATATGCATTTTTTTTTTCTTTTGAATTTATTTTTCGCGAAGTGACAGTTTTATAGTTTGAAACTGAGGTTTGGAGAGACAGATGATGTGATTATATTTTCTTTGAGATTAAATAGTATATAACCACTGCGTTTTAAAAGAGTGAGAAAATCTAACGTCATTACTGTCATTGCAAGGGTCGAAAATTTACGCGGGTGTAACTGCGGGCACCAGCTAGTTTCTAATATTTTGGCATCTAGAACGTTTGGAAATGCGTTTTTGGGACGCGCGTTATGGGCAAGGAATGTTGTTGGTCACAGTGAATAAGGGCCCTGTTCTGCGTAGGTACGTTTTTATAGGCAAGAGTAGAGTAGGTGGGACGAGTGAAGATGAACATACGTTCTACGTGTGAAGCATTCAATTTGCAGTTAAGTAAAAACGAAAGAGATCATGCTATTTTATTTTCATCGTGAGCAATCTTTTTTTTTTCTGAAATTCATGTGACTTACAACCACTGATATAGATTTGATTTAGGGTCTCTAGTAGTCTTTGCCACTACGTTTCTTTGTGTCATGTCACTCGATTTTTTTTATTCTTTAAAGCAGGCGTCTGTTCCTCAATCACTGAATCAAGCCGTGTCTGGCTGGCAAGTTTGGCGCTTTGACGGATTCCGACTACAAAATTCCGTATTGCGGTTCACTTGCCTTACTATGCTTGTTGTGTCGTGAAAAATAAAGCTTTCCAATTAAATTCGATTTTATTCAATTCGATTCCACAATCTTCTCTCATACATCACCATGTTAGGTAGGTACATCATCAAGACAATAGACAAAAATATCCATTCTAAAAGTCTTATAGAGAAGAAAAGTTTGTAAGATTGATCTCTCGACCACTAGATACTGAATCAATATATTCTTATTACCACATTATTTATTTATTTTATACTGGGGCGAGTCGCGCATTTTCATAAATTAAACTTTTGGTTGATAACAAATAGTTTTGGCAATAAATGGTTTTGATTTATTTAGTTATTACTTAATTTATTATTCGCATCTTTTTAAAATCTGAAACGTGTTATCAATATTATCATAACGTCCATAATCTCCATCCCATCACAGGAAAGTCACTCGACCTTACCTACTTAATAGTCATAATATCTTCCTAACATGCAAAACGGTATTCCTGTTCATCTGTGATAATTACACCTAATTACCACATTACCGCTCAAGTGACACAAGTGATAAATTGCACGCAGTTTCATTAGTTCATACAATTATTCATTTAATTGCATATAGATTACTATTTTTTTTTCGTTTATTATTTATTAATGTATCTGGGTAGGTATATTTGTGTAATCGTACTTGTTTTAATAAATGGATGGTGAATTTGTTCTGTGAAAAACCATCAGGCGCATGTCAGTTGAAATAGAAATAGAAATATATTTATTTACACACACAGCTGACACCACAATATAAAATAATATGATAATTTGTAATAAAAAATGTCAAAAAAGATAAAATTAAACGAATAACCTTATAAACAATTGAAATAAAAACAAATATCTAACAAAAAAAATATGTGAAAGTTCTGGAGATCGATTTTTGAATCGCTCGAATTGCTATTCACACACGGAATCGCAAGATTCTCATGCGAATGCGTGAAATTGTATTTTTGAAATTTCATTGCACGTGAATTCTGCAACGAGTGGGTCGGACCACTCTTATTTGAATTCGAATAAGAATTCATCGATCGAAAGTTTGACGTTTAGTGGCATAATGTCATTTTCATAATTTGACATGATTGATAGTTTGACATCAAGAACGTTTCGTTGTAAGTCCGATTCTCAGAAGAATATTCTTCTGAGGTCCGATTAAGTACCATTTTATGAAAATCTATGAAAGTTACCTTCCGGTTTTTAAATATTCTGCGTCAAATGAAACAAATCTAAAGGAGTTTCAGAAAACAGCAACACCGTATTCGAATGATTCAAAAATATGACAAAATGGGATTCACTGAATTGAATTTCACATGTGAATTGATCTCACATAAGATATTCGAGCGATTAAAAAATCGATCTCCTGGTCCACGCGAAAGTTGGTGAGATTAATAATAAACCATAGTCTAGGTATATGGGCCAGTCAAGCGTCCACTGTACCTGCAATAAACACAGAATGTTCACATACAGGAAATTAACTTAGGTTTCCGGGCAATATGTCGGCGAGTGTACCTAATGTTATTTTAAAGTTAGAGTTCGTGGTAGAGGCGTCCACGCGACCCTACCATCGGTTTCTGCACTTTCTTCCCTATCTGATGTGAAATTTTTATAAAGATTGCATCAGCGAACTATTTCTAATGATATCAGACTTAGTAATATACTACTGAGAAAGTTTTTTCATCGAAAGTTTCTATTGGCACCTGAGAGAAAGGTTTCGAGAAGTTATTTGTGTTGCGGTAGAGTGAGACATGCAATTACTGTATAATGAATTTGCAAGTAGGTATGCTTGAGGTGAGGGACTCTAATGTCTAAAATTAGTTGGAATGTTGAAAAGAATATTCCATTCGATTTGATACCTTTGTTTGCACCCCTGTCTGGGTTCTCTGAATCCAAATAGCAAAAAACTACGTGTGCATACGTATATTAGGAGTAATGCTTCTTTGACGGTCACTGTGAACCTAGCATCTCAAATGTTGGCATCTCAAAAAAAAACTTCAGATTTACTTGCATCCAGCATAGTTCTACAGTTCCTGATAGATTTCAACAATAGTTCTGTTGATTTACCAATTTAAACGCAATTTAAAGAATGAGATGCCAACTTCACAAATGACATTCCAGCATCTCATTAAATTTGAAGTATTTGAGCATCGAGGAGTTATGTCTAGCATAGTTCTGTACCTCCTGATTGATTTTTAGGATAGTTCCGTTAATTTGGCATTAAAATAGAAATTTTAACGCAATTTAAAAAATGAGATGCTAACTTCACAAATGACATTCCAGCATCTCATAAAATTTGAAGTATTTGAGCATCGAAGAGTTATGTCTAGCATAGTTCTGTACCTCCTGATTGATTTTTAGGATAGTTCCGTTAATTTGGCATTAAAATAGAAATTTTAACGCAATTTAAAAAATGAGATGCTAACTTCACAAATGACATTCCAGCATCTCATAAAATTTGAAGTATTTGAGAATCAAGGAGTTATTTCTAGCATAGTTCTGTACCTGCTGATTGATTTTTAGGATAGTTCCGTTAGTTTGGCATTAAAATTGAAATTTTAACGCAATTTAAAGAATGAGATGCCAACTTCACGAATGAAATTTCAGCATCTCATTAAATTTGAAGTATTTCAGCATCGAGAAGTTATGTCTAGCATAGTTCTGTTTATCCTAATTGATTTTAAGGATAGTTCCGTTGATTCAACCTTATAATAACAATTTAAGGGTGAGATTACGATACGATTTTTTTAAATTTCAAATATACAACTGTGAGATGCTGACATTTTAATGTCAGTTCTGGCCTCAGTAGGGGGTGTAATCGACAGATTTGGTCATCTTGCTTACTATCGAAAAGAGTTCCCATCTCTGACTGTATTCAATAAAAAAATACGATTTTTTCACATTTCAAATATACAACTGTGAGATGCTGACATTTTTATGTCAGTTCTGGCCTCAGTAGGGCGTGTAATCGATAGGTTTAGTTATCCTGCTTACTATCGAAAAGAGTTCCCATCTCTGACTGTATTCAATAAAAAAATACGATAAGCAGGATAACTAAATCTGTCGAATACACTACCTACTGAGGCCAGAACTGACATAAAAATGTCAGCATCTCACAGTTGTATATTTGAAATTAAAAAAAATCGTATTTTTTTATTTAACACAGTCAGAGATGGGAACTCTTTTCGATAGTAAGCAGGATAACTAAACCTGTCGATTACACCCCCTACTGAGGCCAGAACTGACATTAAAATGTCAGCATCTCACAGTTGTATATTTGAAATTTAAAAAAATCGTATCGTAATCTCACCCTTAAATTGTTATTATAAGGCCGAATCAACGGAACTATCCTTAAAATCAATTAGGATAAACAGAACTATGCTAGACATAACTTCTCGATGCTGAAATACTTCAAATTTAATGAGATGCTGAAATTTCATTCGTGAAGTTGGCATCTCATTCTTTAAATTGCGTTAAAATTTCAATTTTAATGCCAAACTAACGGAACTATCCTAAAAATCAATCAGCAGGTACAGAACTATGCTAGAAATAACTCCTTGATTCTCAAATACTTCAAATTTTATGAGATGCTGGAATGTCATTTGTGAAGTTAGCATCTCATTTTTTAAATTGCGTTAAAATTTCTATTTTAATGCCAAATTAACGGAACTATCCTAAAAATCAATCAGGAGGTACAGAACTATGCTAGACATAACTCTTCGATGCTCAAATACTTCAAATTTTATGAGATGCTGGAATGTCATTTGTGAAGTTAGCATCTCATTTTTTAAATTGCGTTAAAATTTCTATTTTAATGCCAAATTAACGGAACTATCCTAAAAATCAATCAGGAGGTACAGAACTATGCTAGACATAACTCCTCGATGCTCAAATACTTCAAATTTAATGCCAAATTAACGGAACTATCCTAAAAATCAATCAGGAGGTACAGAACTATGCTAGACATAACTCCTCGATGCTCAAATACTTCAAATTTAATGAGATGCTGGAATGTCATTTGTGAAGTTGGCATCTCATTCTTTAAATTGCGTTCAAATTGGTAAATCAACAGAACTATTGTTGAAATCTATCAGGAACTGTAGAACTATGCTGGATGCAAGTAAATCTGAAGTTTTTTTTTGAGATGCCAACATTTGAGATGCTAGGTTCACAGTGACTCTTTGACGTGAATGATAAGTATTAAAAACGTAAAATTGTAACTAATGGCATTTATTTTCTACTAGCTGTTCCCCGAGATTTCATCCTCGTTAATATCGGAATTCAAGCGAGAATTCCAGGATAAAATAACCAGTAAAATGCGGTATGAAAAATTTCATGATGATCGGTTTAGTAGTAAAGGCGTAAAAGCGTAAAAAACAAACAAACTCGCATGCGCATTTATAAAAGTTTGGATATAAAAATTTGACATGCAGTTACCGCATGTTGCCAAACTACCTACCAACTCAATATGCGTTATTTTTATTCCCTGCAAATTTCTACTCTCAAAAGAATGTTTTTAAGAGCCAGCGCACACTATGCGACACGCGACAACGACAGCTCGACGACTTGACGACGACCTACAATTTTCATATATTTTGTTCAAAACTCCGCACACTTGGCGTCAGAGTCGCACAGTCTCAACGACAAGCTAGGGGGTCGGAGCGAATTCGTTCCTTGAGATTGAGACGCAGAGCTGTCGCTTGCATCGACGACAAGTCGTTGCAACAAGACGCAACGACGAGTCGCATAGTGTGCGCAGGCACTAAAAATATTGGTAAATTGCGCAGCCTCTTGTCTCTTTGAAAGCTGTTGCTTTTCTTGAGAGATTGATTTATGAAATTCATACTCGTACTATGGGCACAGCACAGCACGGTGCACCATGCGTACTGATTTTCAGACGCAATTAAATTGGACAGGCAACGGGGCACTAATGCAGTGAGCCATTAGCTTTAAGTGCAAAGCTAATTGTTTTATACATTCTTTTAGAAATTTCTGCTGGTTGTGGTTGCTACGGATTTTTATTTTGTTAAGATATTTAAATTGCCGACAGCTCTATTTTTAAACTTTATTTCTGTGTCACCAAATGATTATTCGTAAATCGCGTTGATATAAGTAGGTATACGTTCAAGCGTGATTCCGTGACCAAGGGAAATAGGGATTCATTTTTATTCAAATTCAAATATACTTTATTGCCCCAAAAGAGATAGTAAAACTAGGACAAATAAAAGATAAGACAGAGCAAAAGGCGGCCTTATTGCTAGAGGCAATCTTTTCAAGGAAACTTTAAGGTGATAGAGAGCTGTAGATAGAAACTAGAAGCTGGTGGTCGGTGCACAATTAAGGTAATACATATACTATGTATATACGGATAATTTAACACTAATACATACAGATTTCCTAAATGTAATACTTACAACACTCTATACACATATACCATACTTACGAGTTACAGTTTTTATATAGGTTATACCTAGATTTACAGCGTTTTTTATTTTCTTAATTTTGTGACATTTCTTTTTATAACAATCAATTAAACTCACCGCCCCTTTCATTTATATTGTTATTGATGCACCACGAATCAAGTCTCTAAAATTGTTAAGTATTAAGTTTTCTCTTAAGATGCCAATGTCTCCAGTAAGGATACTTGTAAGTCTACTGGCTTCATCGTCCTGTAACAACATATTGTGACACTTTGTACGTTGAGCTCGACTATTAACTCTATGGAGCTTCAAATACCCTGGTAATCCCCACTCCAAGTATTTTGTACGAGACTTTTAAATTATATCTACATCGTAACAGCTTAACGAGATTTGTGTAGTTTTGTTTTATCCGGATTTTGTCTACTTTACTACCAAGAGATATTATAGCGACTATTTTTAAACTTTTTCTTGTCTTATATTATAATTATGTTCATACTTATTTAATATTTTTAATATGAAGTTTGTGAGTTTGTGTCAAGACACAGGGGGTAATCTCTGGATCGACTGGATCGATTGTGATAGTTTTTTCACTTATAGGAAGCTACGGTAGTCCTGAATGACATAGGATACTTTTTAACCCGAAATTTTCACGGGAACTCCGAAATTACCGCGGGTGAAACCGTGGGGGACAGCTGTGATAGATGAATTAGCATAAGTGCAGTAATATCCCAATAGACTCTCAAGTGTGCCCAAGAAAAGAAATTATCAATAATTAATATTGCACCTACTTATTTTTGCTTCTGTTTTAATTCACATTAAATTTAAAATTGGTTAAATAAAGTAAGTTACTACTGATTCTTTTCAATAATATTAACTCTTTATTCGTTACGGGTAAAGCGTTGCGTACACCTTTTTCAGTCTTTGAACTCTATTACTATTACATTATACCTAAAATTCAATGACCATCAAAAGTGTTTACATATTTCTGCTACTGACTAACTGACTGTACTTCTTACCACCTGAAACACGTACTCTTCTTTTTTAAATGAATATTAAAATGATGTTCGTAAAAGTCAAAAACCTTTTTTCATTGTCACCACAAATCACCGCAGCTAAAGCGGGTCGGGCTAAGTGGTGACTTGTACAGAGAGCAAGCGGCACTAGGCAACTAATGTAAAGGGCGTGTCGAACGCCGGATGCGCCCGAAACGCAACACTTACTCCATACGGTAAACACACACCCACTAAAAGCTCTCGAGAAACGAAGACAAGCCTTTTTTTGTAAATATCTGAGAAAAAGCTTAACATAATATAAGAAATATCGCCCAATAGGATTGGCTCACTCATCGTGAATCTTGTTAGCTTTTGATTTACCTAAATTATTTACTTTTAAAATAGCTGTTCCCCTGGGTTTCAGAGCTCCCGCAGGAATTCCATGTCTTTTTCTGTACCCCTGATTACGTTTAGGTACGTAAATTTTTATAGTGATAAATAGTATGAAAAGGTAACAGACAGACTTACTTTCACTTTTATAATATTAGTATGGATATGGCAATGACTGCAGTAATAATGATCTTACATTAGTAAATTAATGTATATATAACACACCATTTATTTTATATTTATTCTTTACTAGCTGACCCCCGCGGTTTCATCCGCGGTAATTTCGGAGTACCTACTCGCGGGAATTCCGTTATAAAAAGTACCCAATGTTACTCAAGATCACTTTAGCTTCCTATAAGTGAAAGAATTTTCAAAATCGGTTCAGTAGATCCAGAGATTACCCCTTACAAACTCACTAACTCCAGAGTTCCCGCGGAAATTTCGGAGTAAAAAGTACCCTATATTACTCTGGATCAGTGTAGCTCCCTAAGTGGAAGAATTTTCAAAATCGGTTCAGTAGATCCAGAGATTACCCCCTACAACCTCACAAAATCACAATCTCCAGAGTTCCCACGGGAATTCTGGGATAAAAAATACTCTATGTTACTCAAGATCACTGTAGCTTCTTATAAGTGAAAGTATTTTTAAAATCGGTTCTGTAGATCCAGAGATTACCCACTACAATTTCACAAACTCACGAACTCACAAACTCCGGAGTTCCCGAGGGAATTCCGGGATAAAAGTACCTTGTATCACTCTGGATCACTGTAGCTCCCTATAAGTGAAAGAATTTTAAAAATCGCTTCAGTAGATCTAGAGATAGTTGTTTCCCCGTGGATTTACCCGCGGGAATTTCAGAGTTCCTGGGGGAATTCCAGAATAAAAAGTACCCTATGACACTCAGGATCACTGCAGCTTCCTATGAGTGAAAGAATTTTTAAAATCGGTTCAGGAGATCCAGAGATTACCCCCTACAACGTCACAAACTCACAAACTCACAAACCCACAAACTCACAAACTTGCTCTTTATAATATTAGTATAGATTACATGATGTTTTAGTTAGATCTAATCTTGATTCTGTAATAATAAAGTTAAACGTTCAACGAGTACATATTTTCGTTCAGTAAACGATTCCAATATTTGAACGACCGATGACAATACACCAATTTAACTTTTAACGAAAAAATAGAACGCATGAAAACATTTTTGAAATAAATCGACGATTTCCGTTTTAGTGTTCAAATCTCTATTTATTTAATTTGCATCGATATCCGGTAGGTAGGATGCCTACCACAGAGTAAAGAATACGTTAACTAGAGAGGGGAGAGCAGAGAGGCACCACGGTTATGAGCAGAGCAGATAGTCATAACTTCCCAAAACTCTGCTTGTTGACATCCCAAATAAATATATTCTATATTCCATTCGTTATTCCATGCACATTAGTTATTAAAAACAAACTATTTTTAGTTTATATTCAACTGTAGCGTTAAATATATTTAAAGATCGTGTTCGTGACGATTAGCTAATAATGTGAAAACAGCCAACAACATCGGTTTTCATTTGTTTTCATAATAAACTAGATGCTTTGCTATCAGATATTCTGTGGTCGATACCTATATTACCTATAGATAGGAGCAGTATGGACGTACGCAATCACTGCACTACGGAATGATTGACTATAAACAACCTCTATTGTTTGCTTTGCACACGAGATCGTCTCGAATGCTCTTTGTTGTTCTCATTTCCATTTCTAAATACTGTTAACTCTATCCAAATAGAATCAATAGAGAAAATCGTATGAAGTTACTTTGGTTAGATGCATCTTTGTGTCACCCCAAATTGAACTCAAATCTTTTTTTTATTTCCTGACTAGCTGTTCCTCGCGGTTTTACCCGCGTTAATTTCGGAGGTCCCGGGGCTATTCCGAAATAAAAGTACTATCCTATATATTTTTTGTCACTGCCAATTCCACTAAAATAAATTAATAAAACAGCTGCTAGAGGCCTATAATGTTGCACAACACATGCTGATCACTAAACCAGGGGACCTTGTTATTATGTATTTATTATATACCTACTTACTGTTCTCCGCAGTTTCCCCCGCGTTCCCGTAAGGCTAAAGCAACACTGCAAAGAGCTTCGCTTATTGCTAAGAGCCAAGAAACTCGCCGAGTGACTAATCCTATAGTGAACAGACATATTGCGAACTATCGCAGCTGGCCACACTGCAAGCGATGCCCCTAGGTAGGTGCCTTGCTAGTTAAAAGTGTGACAACCTGCGATACTCTCGTTTGTTCACTAGGATTTCTTGGCTCTTAGCAATAAGCGAAGCTCTTTGTAGTGTGGTCTTAGCCTAGGAGTTCCGGAAACAAAATATATAATAATTATGTCCTTCCCTAAACCTCTGAAATCGCGTATGCAATATTTCTTGGCGATCGATTGAATAGTTAAGGCGTGAAAGCGTAACATACAAATAAACTCACATTCGCATTTATATAGTGTGGATTTGTAATTACTACTAGCAATTAAAGCTTAGTAATAATAATGTGCCGAGTGAACTAACAAATAGTGGTTGCTTTTATCTGTTTGCAATAACATCTCAAGACCATTAAAACATATTCGAATGAAGGTTCCACCGCAATAATTACTCTCCCACCGCACCTGAGAAGTGGCTGCGACGGCGAAGACACAAATTGCTCCACTTGATAAATTGTTGAGCACAAACAAATGTAACAAAATAAACAACGATTCGCCCTTTACGACTCACCTTAACACAATTTACGACTTTAATAAAACAATTATAATTAATTTTAAAGGTTATTGTGGCTTCTCGCGTTTTATTAAATGCCGGATGAAGCGACAGAAATGTTGAAGATATTATATTATTTATTTTTCTTTGCTCCTAACAGCGTACACATACCTATAATACGAAATTTTACGACGATCAGTTGAGTAGTAAAGCCAGAAAGTATCTAACTATAATAAAAGAGTAGGATCCGCGATTCTGTACATTGAATATTTTTAACAAAAACTGACAGGGAGCGATAAAAGAAGAGTAACCAACCACAAAAAAAGAGTTTTTAAAAAACTTTTCTGTCTGTCTGTCTGTCTGTCTGTCTGTCTGTTCGCGATAATCTATGAATCTACTGAACGGATTTTCATGCGGTTTTCACAGGTAGATTAAGCTTAGAGGCTTTGTTTCATTGAAATCGGATGTCGAGAAAAAAAGTTGTTATATAAAAACCTTTCACGCGGGTGAAACCGCGGGGTAATAAAAAATAAATAAACAAACACAGAAACTCATATTTCCATTTATAATATTGTCGTAGTAAAGATTACGTTCACAGAATACATCTACTTACAAAGTTTCAACAGTTATAGTCTTATAGTTTCGGAAAAAGAGTGGCTATGACATACGGACGGACAGACAGACAGACAGACAGACCGACATGACGAATCCATAAGGGTTCCATTTTTTTGGCATTTGGTTACGGAACCCTAAAAAAAACATTTTTAACGTAGATATTGTAAAAATAAATTACGACACTTGAACACCCTGCAAGCAACCGAGGCGACGCGACGCGCAAAGCGCTGACCCGTGATATCCTAAATGTCAATCAACGCTCCTTTCCTTTGTATTGTCTCTGACAAGTCAACAAATCAAATGTAAAGGTCATTGACCTGCGTGAACCCACGTTTTATTTGGAGTGTTCTCTGTGATTTATCAGCGGTTTTTTATTTATATTTTTTAATCATACGTATTTATAAGCACTAATTATCGAGGGCTTGAATAAATCCCTCGTCAGGCGTAAGCATGAAATTATTGAGATTTGAATAAGTCTCTCGTAGAATCTGACAGCCTGTATACAAAGTATAAACTTATATTAGGAGTCCTCGAGGGACTCTGAAATTCATAGGTTTAAACTACCGGGACTACCGGGTCTCTATGTAGTTAGGGGACTAGAGACCTCTATCAAATTATAATCCACCTCTCAAAGTAAATACCATCAACTGACATTGATATAAAGTGAGTTAAAGTGGAACTTAGCTATATTTAAGGAAAAAATTTATGCATTGATTTCGGCACTCGGCATATTCACATGAATACAAAAAATATAGTTTTTAACCCTCTGGATTTTGAGATATTATTTTTTATCAACTTTATTCATTTTTGTGTGTGAAAATAGGAATCCCCACGGTATGAATCTAGTTTGTTATAATAAATGTGCGTTTGTCAGATTTCGCGAAGGATCATTACTCAGAGGTTGTGTTTGAGTGTTTTTATACACAAAAAAACAACGCAGCGCACACATAAAATTGAACTATTACGAAAATTTCAACACAGAACACCTGCGGAGCTAGGATGCGCAACATGATATGTTTATCGAACGAAAGATAAAATTGTCGACACGACAAATATTTGTGGGCGTCCAAGCAAAAAAGTGCAGTAGTGGGGTATTGAGTTAAGACTAGATTCGGTTAAACATTTTTTACCACTGGTAGACAAAACGATATATTATGTCGACGAGAATCGATAAAATGACTCGATAAAATTTTATCATATTGCGCATCCTAGCTCCGCTGGCGCCATGTTCCCGCGTCACACAGATAAATAGCGTGAATATAATTTTATTCCGCTATTTACACAATCCAACGCAATATTTATTTTGCTTCTCTGTGTACATTAAATCAACTGAATGTCTGGCTAGGATATAGTGTATACTAGTGGTTTCCCACGGTTTCCCCCGCGTCAATTTTGGAATTCCTGCAGTAATTCCAAGATAAAAAGTAGGCACTCTATGTCTTTTTCTGTACTACTCCTGGCAACGTGTATGCAAAATTTCATGCGGTTTCATTTGCGCTAATTCCCAAGTTCCCACGGGAATTTCAGAATTAAAAACATCCCATGTACTTTTCTATAAGTACCGGCTACGTGTGTGAAAAAAGTATAATCAGTTGAACAGACAGTTAAAGCGTGAAGTTAGCGTGAAGTGTAAAGCGTTTGCATTCGCATTTATAATAAAATTAGTATGGATTTAATATATTTATAATTATTTACTATTTGTTCGAGTTGGTAAATCAGAATCGTGCCTACTGTAGAAACAATTATTGTTTAAATAATTATATTTTTGTAATTAAACTTTTATTGTGTATAAATCAGTGTTTCAAATATAAATGAAGCAATGCAATGTTGAACTATCCCATGTTTTAAATGGTTATAATACTCAAATATAATTGTACGAAGTACTTAGTAGGTATCTGAATTATGAGTAAACATAAAATGAAATTTCTTGGCACCCCAAAAAAGGGGAACTTAAAGGGATTTCCTGAAGAAAGTAAACCGCGAAGATAACGGCTAGTACCTATCTTAATCTGATCCATAGAAACAAAGCGAGCAGAAAAAAATACTGTAAACATCACAATTCCGAGTAAATAATAGATTAATATTCGCTAAATACTTGTGAAAAAATATTACAAAACATGTTCGCCACACTAGTTTTACTCTCATACAACGTGTGAACTGCACTTAACTTTAATATACATATATAGGTAGGTACTGCAGTTAAGTGAGCAAACTATAAAAAGTTTTAAATACCATTTTGTAGTTTAAAGTGAGTTTTTAACGTTTAGTTGGGTGCCGCAAACGAGTCGTTTGAACAGACACTTGGCTTTATGTCCTACAACTCTGTTACTGATATGACGTAACTACTTATCCAAAGAAGCATCCAAAGTAGTCTAAGCGGTGATAAATTAATGAAATAAAGTAAATCGTTTCAATTTAAAACGATGGAACGGCCTATATATTTTTCACGAATGAAAGAATAATCGTGAAACGAAAAGAATATCAAAGAGCTGTTTACTGAAACGGAAACACGTTTTCTGTTTGATTTCGAGTAGGTAAGAGAACTGAAAGGTGGGCAATGTAGGTAGGTATTTAGAGCTGGAAAGAAATTAAGTCGGGCGGCAACCCCCGGCTTGTGCCTCGCGGGCCGGCCTCGCCTCGAGTGGCGAGTGAGGAAAATTTAAAAATGGAATTGCACCGCTTTTAAAACGTGACTCGTAACTGCTGAGAGAATTTCCTTCGGATCAACTTTAATTTGTTTCGACACCTTTGTAAAGCGTCTGGAAACCACTACGAACTTGAGTTCTTGGAAGTATCTACATACCTACCTACAAGTTGTTACCCTATGTTTTCACCTGCGTCTCTACATTTTCACGTTAGGAGTTGAGTTACTTACTAAAAACTCTGATATTATAAGAAAAGAGCCCCAATTACTTATCGATTGCTTTTTGATTTTAAGAGTTTGGTTCATAAAAATTCAAAATTAATTAATCAGTCAGTCATGCTATTTATGTATTTATTCACCGTACATAGTATACAGAGTGTAGTAAAGCTAAACGAGGTAAGTAGGTACGTAATAAATATAAATATGTAGGCACGTAATAATAAGTAAAAAATGGTAGATATAATATTATGTTGTAATGTAATTCCTTGGCCTTTGATAATTTTATGCTTTCTTATAGATCGCTATAAATATGAAAAAGAAAACACCGATAAATTTTCATGAATTTTTACGTCAAAAATTAATTAATGTGAAACGTCTAATGCGGAGGATCAAGCCAGGGTCCTTATTCACAATGACCATAATACGCCGCGTAAAGATAAGACGCCACAAAAATTGTCTTTCCCTCGTAATCAAAGAAGTTTTACTCGAAAAAATACATTTACATCGTTTCTTGTGGCATACAGAACAATAATTTCTAATATTTTGATATCTAGAACGTTTACGATTGCGTTTTTGGGACGCGCGTTACAGGCAAAGAATGTTGTTGGTCATAGTGAATAAGCGCCACAGCATGCGTCACAACGCTATGTGATAATAGATATTATATAGGTATACGTATTAAATTATATGTACTAACATGTAATTCAGTGCCACTGACGGCACCCATGCGCAAGTGACTCTGCGACTGAAATCACTAATGAAATAATTTAGTTGCCCACATTTCATTTTTGTATATCTTTTCTTTAAAAAATCTGGATATTATATTTTTTATTGGATATTATGAATTGTGCTTTATTTATTTCCTGTCATTAGTTATCCTTTTAGGTTCATTATCTCTATAAAATAATTTCGATTTTTCACATCTACCTACCAGACGTCCCTCGATGCAGGGCTTAATTTTTTTTTTATAGATGAGACGAGAATCTGCTGAAATAATATATAAATAAAAAAAATTATAAGTTAATTAAATATAGGTAAAACTTACACACATAACATGTCAGGCTATCCTTATATTAGACCGTGATTTCTGGGACTTCCTCAGAATTTATTGCATCTACTGAGGTAAAACCCTTTGTCATTTCTTAACCCCCTTCTTCTGAGCAAAGTTTTTTGTCAATCTATTTTTCATTGTGGCGTTAAAATAGAGAACAGCAAATTACTAGATGATTACATCATTTGCAAAATACACGTAATGCGCCTAAACGAATAAATACGTAGGTATATTTGATTTATAAACTAGCTGTGCCCCGCAGTTCCACCCGCGTGAATTTTGAGATCAGGAAACTTTGCGGACGCAGGCAGAACAACCCGCCAAAGTTTCATCACAGTCGGACCAATGGTTTCGAAACGCATAGAGGACAGACATACAAACATTCATTTTTATTTATAAAGAAGATATATTGGACGCTTAAGTAATAAGGTATATTACATACTATACACCTAACCCTATTCGATTTCAATTACCTGCACAAGTTGGCGACAAAAACGCGTTATAAAAAGTTAAATCTTTTGCAGAAAACTTTTTGACGGGACAAGGCGTACGAATTATATTTGTATAGAGCGACAAAAGAGCCGTTCCGGGAAGTTTTCTTTTATCCACGGATAAGTTACGTGATTTATAAGTATGATTTTGATTGTCACGGACTTATATAGTACGATGTTTTGCTACAGTTTCTGACATCACATTATTATCATCTGTATTATATTATATAATTTAATGTGACTCACACGGCAATATGATCAGCTTTGTTACCTTACCTGACAAGCTGTTACCCGCGGTTTCTTCCGCCTTAATTTCAGAGTTCACGCAAGAATTCCGCGATAAAAAGAACCTTACGTTATTTTCTATACCCTTGACAACGTGTTTAAAAAATTTCATGATGTAGTTGTAGAGACAAGGCACGGATTTTTTATTTTATTTTTTAATTAAATTTCTTTATATATCTTCTTAACTTGATTCCCATAATGGACTATACGGAACCCTCGGAGTGTAACTCCGACTCGCACCTGACCGGTTTTCGTACCTACTTTCTAACGTTTGTGAGTAAGAAACACTATAATTAGTGCGTTGTACGCAACGCTAACGGTATTATTGTAAAAAGTTAAAGTTTAGGGCGTTTAAAACGTGACAAAAATGGTATTTTTAAAGGTTTTTTTACATAGGTATTTTCGATATCAGTCCAACCGTCTTGGAGTAATCGGTGAACATACATAAAAAAAACATACGATCGAATGCATAACATCCTCCTTTTTGGAAGTCGGTTTAAATAAAGTCGCTTTCTCTGTCCCTATATACCTATGTATGCTTAAATCTTTAAAACTACGCAACGGATTTTGATGCGGTTTTCACCAATAGATAGAGTGATTCATGAGAAAGGTTTATAACTATATTTTATCCTGGAATTCGTGCGGAAACTCTGAAATTACCGCGGGTGAAACCGCACGGGTCAGCTAGTAAAAAATAAACCTACGTGTAGAAATGTTTAAACTCTAGTAGGTACAACCACAATTAAACCAAAATTGTTCTAATAGAATAAACAGAAGCTAGGTAGGTACATATAGGTACTCATTTACTCAACCATTGTCTGACTCCCAAGACACGAGCTTCAAGCTTAGTTGATGTCGCATCCACAGTGGAAAAAGGCATAAGTAATTTTATTACATATACGATAAGTCAATTTTGTCTTATTTGTACTTTAAAATTATGAGTGAATGTAATGCCTTTTTAATTAATAACTTGATACACCGAGTAATTACTCGTACTGTAAGAGCTACAAGAGTTGTTATTCCCGTAAAAAGCAAAACGTGTTCTCGTTCGCTGAAATAAGTAATTGAACGTTGCTTAGTGATTCAAGAGATTAGTTAAAACATCTGCAGTGCTTCTGTAGCTTTATACAAATCTTTTAAGCGCTGCAGACGCTAAACAAAAGCTTTTAGTTGTGTTTTTTCGGTTGCATTCCTTAGTGTGAAAGGTAGAATTATGTTAGGATAACTTGTGTTGGTCAGTCTATTTAGTAAGTTGCTTTTCTTAAAAATTATTGGAGCGGAAAATAAGATGTACTTACCCAAGTTCTAATAATTAAAAAAAAAGTAATTAAAACATAATCATCTAGGATCAGAATCCTCATCAAAACCAATTAAATGAGCCCCAACTCGATGGCGTTGCGTCGTTTAATTACAAGATTCCCGAAGATCAGATCAGATCCATGTTATATTATTATTTATTTTTTTATGTCATAGGGGACAAACAGGCAAGTGGTACACCTGATGGTAAGTGATTACCGCCGCCCATAGACATCTGCAACACCAGAAGGCATGCAGGTGTGTCGCCGACCTGGAATGGGGATGGGATTTAGATGTAATGTTGAACTACATAACCATACAAAGTTTCATTTCTGTGTGATAGTCTCCAAGCATTATTATTATTGTTATTATGAAAGAAAATTTGTATGCGTTTCCTCTCCGCACACTTTGGGATTTCCTCGAGTTCTCTAACTTCGCTGCTGCACTGTTCTCCTGACTGAAAGTAAATGGATCAATATATTGAAGGTTTCATGATCCCTAAAAGATGCACTAAGAGTAGTATTTTAATATAAGGGTAATATAATGGATATTCAAATAGAAGCATTTTTGTGAACCTAAATTTTTTGATAAATAAATGTAGGTACATAAATGAACCTGTGAAAGATTTATTTATTACAATAATACACGAATCTGTTGTCAAACGTGCCCTAACCTCTAATGCGAATTCGTGATATCCGCAATATCTTTCCGTCTCGGTCGTAAACTGCGAGTGAGGTGCGACGACACTTTTTATACCTCACGTTCCTGTCACCATCATGACACCCTGTATAATCGTAAAACCATAAACCCCTGTGGTTGGGTAAGACGCCATAAATCCTGAGCACTCAGTGTAAAAAGAAAAAGATAAAATTCAAATTTACTTACAATAAATACGTAAATATTTAACAATTGATTGAGGATAAAATGATTTTTCTCTTTTGGATCAACTGAACCGATCAACTGTGTTGACAAACTGATCAACTATTCCTATTTCTAAGGGTACAACAAAGCTTACTCGTATTTACATTGATATGTAGAAATCGATAATTTAATTAAAATTATTTACGTAATTGTTCATTGTACCTAACAAAGAGGAAAAAATAAAACAATTTTCATCCCGAAATAGGAGATTAAGCAAAATATAAAAATAAGTACATTCTTTCAAATTTAAGATTGAATTTGGTTGAATATAATAATATGTACAATATAATAGATTAAAGCGATCGCCGTCATCACAATTACTTCGCATATCGTATACTCGAGATTGGCAATAATCTACACGCTAATCTATTATAAGAAAGCAAAATTTACTTTACTTATAACATACAACTCCAACCAATTTTGATCTCGAGTTAACACCATATCACAATCTTCTCTGTTGTACAATGTACAGCCCTGCCCTCTTTATAAAGCAATTAAATGTAATCACTGCATAGTTTCACATAGCCAGTGGAAAAATACATGAGAAAATTTCTTTGTTACCCGACGGGAAAATAGTTGCATAAATTTTTGTGATTCATTCGCGTTCTCCGTTTGCCTAACCTAAAGGCAAACTAACCCGTGGCCGTAGATTTTTTGTGTCAAAAGGCGGCAAGCGTCGGTGAAAATATTAGCATGAAAATGCGGTAAATTACAACGGTATATACCTTAAGTAAACATGTTTCATAACTGAAATGCTGAAATATATTTATTGTGCCGGCAAATTTTCTCAGTTAAATAAAAAATAATACTTACTGGATATAAATGTATCGTCTGTTTTTGCTACGCATTTGTTCTTTGGTTTTTTGGCGAAAATAATCATAGATTTCCATCTATTTGTTGGTTTGTTCCGATGGATTTGAATAGTTGGATTTCTAGGTCTCAAAGAAGCTTTTTTTTTCTCTTTAGAGCCTGTTAATAATGTCACCGAATTCAAACCGATCAGTGGTAGCACAAACCAATAATAATATTATGTGTGTTTTTGTCTTTTGGATTAAATCGGTATTTTGTTATTTTAGCTTTTTATTTTTAGCTTTTTAGTTTTGTGTTTTTGGAAGTCGGTTATATTTTTTTTGTTAAAATTTTGTTTTTAATATTAGTTAAGATAGTAAGGGTGTATAGTGGATACTGTAGTTTTTTCAGAATATGTCAGTACTTAATACATTTTATTGTTCTAACAGCTAAGCCACGCTACCTCCTCACAGTCTTGTACAAAACAAAGATCTAGCGAAGGCACGATTTGCGCATCCGTTATAGTTTCGTTTCATTGTTACAATAGACATATAGGTAGCCGGAACTCCCACAGGAAACTGGCGCCGTACCAAAACTACTATTGGGGAACCGTTTGACATGGCTGACAGGCTACAATTTGCGGGAACCTAAAATGGTCCACATTATTTGTATCGAAACTTTATTCCAATTACTCTAAAAGTTTACTTCGTGAAACATTATTGAATTTTTGACGACGTTGGTAACTATACATATAATAAAATTGTAACATGTCGATGTTTGTACATGGGAGATAATTGAGGAAAAAAAAAATTTAGGCGACTCTATGAGTGATATAGAAGCAAAAAATACCGTTTTTTAATTTTTGTCTGTCTGTCTGTCTCTCTCTCTCTGTAGGTATATGTTTGTATTCGTAATACGCAAAAACTGCTGCACCAAATTGAATGCTGTTTTTTTTGTTGTATTGCTAAGGGTCTAACTTAGATACTCATGTTTCAATTTTTCGAGATTCCATCTGAAACTCGAGATATAAAAAAAAATGCTGGTCATCCTACCAATATTACAAATGTGAAAGTGTGGAGATGTTTGTTTAATCAATCACGCTAAAACGGCTGAACGGATTTGGATGCAATTTGGCATGGACGTTGTCAGGGGTACATAGGGTACTTTTCATCCCGGAATTCCCGCGGGAACTCTGAAATTACCGCGGGTGAAACCGCGGGGCACAGCTAGTAAGTATATAAGAATGTCGATCGAATTCGATTTTATTGATCAATTATTAAAAAGGGTCGTGTTACACGGTTCATGAATCTTTTAAATGTTTATATCAAGAAAGTCGTTGAACTCAGAAAATGCCTATTGAAAAACAAGAATTACTTTTAAGAAATTTTGTGATGCCAAATAAAGTTATGTCTATGTCTATGTCTAAAAAATAGGTTCACAAATGGGTTTTAGTTGATATGAACAGCTAAAGACTGGAAATCGAAAAGTAAGACGAAGTTTGCCATTATATTCATCAATGTTTCCTGATCATTACTGTTTGAGTTTCCCAATTCTCACTGGCGGTTACTTTTGTGTCATTTCTTATTTGATCACGTAGGAAAGCCTATATTGTACCTATTCAAGAAAGGAAACTGCGTTTTGTAAAGTATTTAATCATATTTTAATGAGTAACTTCAAAGAAATTTATCAAACTGTATTTCAACAAAGTTCTCCTTCTCTTTTTAATGGATTTTTATACGTAGCGTATTGCAAAAACTACAAAGAGTTTCCTTTTAACCAACTTCCAAAAAAAGGAGGAGGTTCTCAATTTGACTATATTTTTTTATCTTTGTTACGTAATTACTCGAACATGGCTGGACCGATTTAAAAAAATCCTTTTTTGTTTTAAGGCTCTCCATTGTCATGAAGTCAGGATCTGATGATGGGATCTTGGAGAAATCGAGGGAACTCTTCAAATATTACAGGCACAGCTATAGCGATTTGGGTAGATAAACTGTCACTTTATGAATTATAAACCAACCCACTTAAAAGCGAAAAATAAACAAAATTTTAACAAAAAAATCAAAACCGACTTCAAACTAGACAAAAATGCACTAAATGAAAAAAATTACAAAGTACCGATTTAATCCAAAAGACAAAAACGCACGTGATTTTTATTTATTAACATCCAGCAGTTACAACAAATGTCAAAATAGCAAGTTGTGGTTTAAACCACAAAATCTTCGTATTTTTTTTTCGGAGATCGAACATTTGTGTAATATTAACTCTATCAAACATTACTCTATCCACGTAATCGATGACGACAGCAGATAGACTACGACTCTCACGGGAATAAACTCTCCGAGTTTGCTTGAAAACTTCTGCATCTTAACATTTCATTCGGTAATCCGAGAATATTTTAAGTAATTAATCTTTTGTTACCTGCCTAGTAAGAACTCGAGCTCGAGAAGAACTACCATATATACATATATAGGTAATAGATTGTAATATTTTATAAGGATTAAAGATTAATTTGTGCTTAAGTCTTATTATACTGACCACATCTTTTTTTATTGAATACTAGCTGTTCCCCGCGGTTTCACTCGCTGAAATTTCGGAGATCCCACACAGGAATTTTGGGATAAAAAGTACCCTCCGTACCGATGACAACGTGTGTACAAAATTTCATGATGATTGGTTAGGCCGTTAAGGCGTGAAATCGTAACAGACAGACAGACAGTTACTTTCGCATGTATAATATTAGTAGGGATAGGGATTTGGCTACTTGACTAATTTTTTTTGGTCCGTCGTGTAGATTAATAAAAAATATTGGACACGTATTTTTTCTTTTTTTACGTAATCAAAAAATAACAGCGATACATTGAGTTGAAATTTTGCGTAACGTCACAACCCGATGCAGTTTGTACGGGGCTTATACTGAATAATGACGTCACGAGTCCCCAACCCTAAATTTTAATGCGTTTTATCTAAGTTTATTTTCATTTATTTGAAAAAGCAAAAAATACGTGTAGTAATTTTTTGTACGGTAAATTGAGCCTCAATTTGAAAAAAACATATTTTGGGCTTTTCGGGCCAAAAAGGTGGAATTTTAATGCTTACCGCTGAAAATTCAGGTTTGATATCAGTATCGTTTGTCATCATGGATAAAAACAACTTCGGGGTCACCAATATGTGACCACAATTTATTATACCACTTAGACTATTTGAAATATATATTTTATACGCTTAACTAATGTATCATAATAATTTTAAATAAAAATCTTATCTTTTATTTGTCAATCATTTCTTTTTTACAAAAAAAAACTAAATGTATTAAGTACGTAGTATACTACAGCTATTCTTTATTTTCTGACTGATGGACTATTTATACGTAGAATTTTAATTTTCATACCCTGGAGAATACCCAATGTGTAGCCAGTAAGTAATAAATACATAGGCTAAATGCGAAAGTGAGTTTGTGAGTGTGTTGTTAAGCTTTCACGACTTAACTACTCAACCGATTATCATGAAATTTTGCGTACACGTTATCAGGGGTACAGATAAGGACGTAGGTTACTTTTATCCTGGAATTCCCGCGGGAACTCCGAAATTAACGAGGGTTACCGCTAGGAACAACTAGTACATATGTAGTGTGACGACTGATAGGTATACCTAATACCTACTTATACGTTTACCTATACAATTTTGTAGATATACAAATACTTACCCAGACACTAGTATAGTACCTATTATATTATCTGTACCTAGACTCTAATCCCGTAAACAATGAACGAACCCGTGACTGCGAATGCGTTCTAATGTCACGGTATAAAATACCATACCGCCGACTCATTACAAATCTATAACAATAGTTGAATTAGGACATTATTAAACACGGACTAAAATGTCGGTATTATACCTACTAAGTATTGTGCGCAGTGTTAACATACGACAAAATAGGCGATTCGATCCAGTCGAACGCATCACTTTGTTAGAGGAATCGGTTTGATCCGATTTATTTGTTCACATAGCACGGCATGTCCACTGTACTGTGACTAAGTACCCTTAACATAAGTTGAGAAAGCTTTAAATGTTTGTTCTCGTTTCTAGAGTATTTCACTGAATGATTGCCTGAAGATTTACAGACTCTTATGAATAATCATCAGATTGAAAATTTAATATCGAATTGAAACTATTGGGAACAGAAATTCAAATTTAACTTCAAATGCATTTAATCGCAAGAATATGGTAGATACAATGAGATGTCAGTTCATATTACCTAGTTGACCGCATATTCGCTGTACAATATGAAAATAAAATAATAAATCAACAATTAAAATAAAAATAAAATTAAAATAAAAGATTAATATCAAAATAAAACCACAATCAAAGTTGAGATAAAATTAATCAAAATCAAAGTCAGCTGCTAAGTCAAAAACGAATATTATTTGAATTATATTTAGTCATGATTTAAAGAATCTCTGGTGTTATTTTTTTACAAATTACAAATGTCAAATAGATAAATTTTAGGTATGTCACATTCACAAATAAATCAAAATACCCACGACAGAGTGATACAAATAGCTTTGCACAGATTATATTATAATTACGATTTTAATCAAGGGTTTCTTTGGTGTAGGACAAACCTTTTAACTGACTACACTTTAAATAATTAAAAATATTTACGTAAGATTACTTTAATGGATCGTAACCTAAGTATTTATATTGAAAGAGGCCGATAAGTCGATTGCGCTATTTCGAAATTTTACCAAAATAAAACCCAAATCAAAAATATTACGTTACGGATATTCGTAACTCCTATTTAGAAGATAATATTGGTTACTGTTTGACCTTACTTACCGCCGCACTCAGAGTCGACTTTAATGATTACTTAGTTAAATATAGATTTTTAAAACAAAACTGCCGCAATCAGACCAGTTTAATAAATTAATGTTAATTGGCATTTAACTAATTAAGTTACATCTCATTAAATACCATTTAAAATTAATATACTGAACGACTCTGATTGCGGCAGTTTTATTTTAAAAATCTATACTTAACTAAGTAATCATTAAAGTCGACTCTGAGTGCGGCCGTTAAACGACCAACGGAAAACTAAAGTCAAAAGTGTGAAGCTATAAGGTTTCGTTCCGGTAAAAAACCAAAAATAGCGCGATTAGCTTCCTGGAGTGTTTAAAACTTGTAGTAAGGGCACAAGCGTATACTGTCCACTTATTTACGTACCGACAGATATTCCTTCCGCGTACAGTGTTTCAAAACTAGTCTCTTAGTAGATATACAGAACTGTGGATAAGTTTCTTTAAGTAACTTGATTTAGCTTTTAAATCCGCTTTTATCCTGCCAAAAGAATTTAATTTTTGTACGAATATATGTAGGTATAGGTACCTAAGTATGCAGCAAAATAATATTTCCAGACTTTTTAACCTTGCTTTGAGTAGCACGTGAAATCATTTAAACCGATAGTAACTTAACAATTACAAAACCTATTGGATACCTACTTGAAGGTACCAAAAAATAGATCATGTGAAATACTTTCGAATGATTTGCTTGTCATATTGTAAACATAATATAATTTCATGATAAAACGTTTTTTGCATTTTAGTTAATCATCATAGTGTTCATAAAATCTTACGAATCATCAATAATAAGGTCCAACTATTCAAGATACTGAAAAACCACAAAGGTAGATCGATAGAGTTTTTTTTCTTATTAATGTAGGTAGCATCAAAAGTTAAATATCAAACAGTTGTCGGATAATGACTTTGTAAAATTGATGGTAAAGTATACAGTGTATGGGCCATGCGCAATGTAGCGTTACAAAGGAAAATCCGATAAATGTCATAGGAGCCCTGTATGCGACGGTCACGAGTAGCATAGCGCGCGTCGATAAAGAATTTATAGAGAAATTCCCAGTAAATTTTCCCTCAATACAGTATTTTCCTTTTGTTGAACATTGTGAACATTGTGTCTACAAAAATGACGTGGTCATTTTGCTCTCTCTTTTAAATATTGCCAAAACAAACTTATGCTGCATCCAAGTAATAAAGGAAATTTTTGAACATGATGGAATCTTTCATTTCACGTTTATTTTACTCGTGTGTTTTCCTAACCGACATACATATGAAAAAAGGGGTAGACGTCGTCGGTATGAAAGGATTTTTATCCCGGTATTCCCGAGGAAATCCCTGAATTCACGCAGGCTACTTAGTAATAGTTAATTAATTTTCTGCACGTGTCCCTGTGCACTTGCGAAAGAGTAGTGCAGTGTCCAAAGTCCGTAATAAAGTACCTATCTCAAACATCACCGTAGATAACTATCGGCACGCAAGCCTTAATTAAAGTGAGCTCTTCAACGCGGACGTGTTACGTTACCCTTGTAGGTGGAACAAAAGCGATGGCAGAAAAATATTATGGCGGGAAATGTGATGAGAAAATCCCGAGGACTTTTGGTTTACGCTTTTCCTGTACGATATGACGGTGTGTAGTTAATGTGCCTGCGGTATGGCATGCAAAAGTTGAGGAAAATCTTTTTTGCACAAATTATTTAGCATGTCGACAGGTTGATGCAAACATGGCATGGATGGATATGGCATAAAAATGAGCGGAAACTTCTCTTTACAAACACGGAAGTTTACAGTCTCTATTTATTTATTTTTTACTAGCTGTTCCCTGCGGTTAATTTCGGAGTCCCCGCTGTAATTCCGAGACAAAAGTACCCTATGTCCTTCTCTGACCTGACAATATGTGTAGGTATGTAAAAATTAATGATCCCGATTTTGAATTTTTTTTTACTTATACCTAGTAAGCTACAGTGCTCCTGAGTGACAGGGTACTTCTTATCCTGGAATTCCCACGGAAACTTCGTAATTACCTACCGCGGGTGAAACCGCGGGGAACAGCTAGTTATATACCTATAAAAAATACAACTTTAATCATGCACTTTAATGCGCTATCCTTGAATACGTACCTTCGCATTTCACTTGTAGGTACCTACAATAGAACTCCTCCAGTCATTCCTAATAACAGCATTTGAACTCGAGCAATGATTTGAGCGCGGAGGCGGAAAAAAACACAAGCCATTCAGAATCTATATAGTATAAGAGCTTTCTGTATGATTTACGCATTATTTAAAAAAAGTTTTACGGTTTATATAATAGAATATCCGTCCATTCGTTATGTAAACACTTAAAGACGTAAAATAGCATATTTAGTATTTTTAAGAACGTAGTCTAAGACTGTCACAAGGGAAATTTTCAATTTTAAACTCCAAAATGTTTGAGGAAGCTTTGTGTAACTTTGGGATGTCTCTCGTAAATTATAAAGGAACTAGCTGTCCCCCGCGGTTTCACCCGCGGTAGGTAATTACGAAGTTTCCGCGGGAATTCCAGGATAAGAAGTATACGCTATGTCACTCGAGATCACTGTAGCTTACTATAAGTGAAAGAATTTTCGAAATCGGTTCAGTAGATCCATAGATCATCCCCTACAATCGCACAAATGTTATTATTATGCGCTGTTGTTGTTATTGTCTAGATCTAGGTTTTCCATGAAAAGTTAAGATAAGGTACCAGCTCTAGTTAAAAAATATTTCCAAAAATGTTTTTTTGGGTTCCTAAACCTTAAATGGAGAAAAGTAATTCTTATGGGATCACTTCGTCGTCCGTCTGTTTGTCATGCCTGTCTTTTTTATATCACTCTGGGCGGTGAAAAAAATGTAACTTCAAAAATTACTCACGTTTTGACACTCGCAAGGGAATCAAAACCTATATAGTACTTCCCATTGACCTAGAATAACGCGATTTGGTTAGAAGCCATGTCTTATAAGTCAGGTATAAAAATATCCTCAGCGAGTGACTCCGACTCGCACTTGACCGGTTTTTTGTACAAATTTTATCTAAACCTTTCCGTTTATAAATAAATTATATTTGTAGAATCCTCACACAATGTAAGAGAGTAAATAACAAAAATATTTTTGCAAACTTGTGAGGCGTTTTCAATAACAAAGATCTATATAAAATATGTAAAAATAGCAAAGATCTATTATGTTTTTATTTTTTACTATTTTTGAATTTTTTGATTATTGTTGTTTTCTTTTTTGTTTGTTACCACTGAAGTAGATGAGTTTTAGTTTCTATTATTTATTAATATAATTTTGGTATCCGCGGAAGACCAGCGTTGTGTATAATGTACTGTATAGGTACAAATTGTTAAACTAGTAACTAAGATTATTACCTAAATAAACTTTTTATTATTAATTATTATTAACACGCAGGTAGGTATTTTCCTATTTCAACAATATGGATTGCGTGGGAACAACAAGCTTTTATATGGCACTTGCGTTGTACGATGGCGTGCGGATGGCGTACGATGGCACGCCTATTATATAAGTCACTTATAAGTACATCGTACTTTTGTACCATCTATATCTATAAATTAGCTGTGAGGGAAACGCTCATAGATATTGCTTGGAAAAAGAAATTACTATTCGTCTCTTTTTCAGTTGGTGACTTTTTTCTAGCGTGTATCTCGTAGTAGGAGTGATAGGTTGGCTAATGGCATAGGCACATTAAGAACTAAAATTTGATAACTTGCAGACGATTACAGCTTAAAAGAATGTTTGATTGAACTAATTTTTTACATGTATAAGTAAGTGTTATTGGACACATTCTTAGCATAGAAGTTTAGGTCAACTTTAAAATACTTATTAGGTACCTACTTAGTCAATACTATAGATTGGCTAGATTGTATTTTAATTATTTACCTCCCTGGGTATATTCATTCATTCATTCAGGAAAAAAAATGTCTAAGTATATCAAATGTATAGTCAGTAATGCCAACCGTATAGCGAGTGGATGTTAAGTAAAATCATATATGGACAAATCTAAAAGATAGGTACACTTTTTTACTACTTATACTTTATTGCCCCAAAAAACATTAAAACTAAAAAGACGAGACAGAGCAAAAGGCGGCCTTATTGCTAGAAGCAATTCATTTTAGGCAACCTTAATAATATTTAATCTAAAGCATTATAGGGAATAAAAGTTGAATTCGGCTGCCGATAGACAATAGGAACGAATAGAACTGAAAACAAAGGCGTTGAGCTAGTTTGTAGTAACACAGTATGCAAATTGGACGGAGAAAAAAAAACGTATAAGAGCTACTCGTTTATGAATATTCATTGAGACATCGTTATTCGTTACAGGGATTCTCAAGTCACTTTTTTTTATCCCATGTCTTCTTATTCGGAACCAGTAATGATTAGCTGTAATGGCATGGCATCAGCAGATATCTTATTCTTAATCTTAATATACACTTGCGAGCAAAACTATGGAATCGCTGACTTGTAATTTGCTACGAGCGATTTTAAAAACTAAATGACTAATGAAGATGAATGAAAATGACACCATTTGAAAGCTATACTGTAAACTTATAATTAATACCATATTAATTTAAAATTGTACCCGTATTTCTGGAGCTTTCCTGGTTTGAATGAAGGAGAAAGGAAAAAGTTCAAACAAAACTTTAGAGAATAATCTTTATTTGGTCTTGAATATACGGTATCAATATTTTGTGTTGCCTCCCCTAGTCCTAATTACACCACGAAGACGATTCCTCATGAACTTAATCAGCTTTTTGATGGAATTTTGTGAGATACCTTCCCACTCTTCTAAGCCGATTTCAGCTCATCAACACTTGAAGGAGCCGGATTTCTGGATCGAACTTTCTTTTTCAGCTCGTCCCACAAGTGCTCGATAGGGTACATATCGGGGCTGAGTGCTAGCCAGTCCAATATGGCGATACCGACTTCACTTAGGAACTTAGTTGTGGCACGTGAGGTGTGGCAACGGACGTTATCGTGCATTAAGAGGAAGTTATCACCAAAATATCCCGCATAAGGAACGACATGTTCCAGCAGAATATCGGCGATCTATCGTTCTGATGTTAGACCACCTCCTCGTCCCCCACCAGGCAAGAAAACAAGCTCCGTTTTCCCGTCAAATGAAATGCCGGCACACATCATACAGGAACCACCCCATAGGCTACTATTTCAGTATAACAACATCGAGCAAATCGCTTTCCAGGCCGCCTGTAGACCCGGTTCCTTCGGTCGCTACCATGCAAGCACATTCTGCACTCGTCTGAGAATAGAACTCGCCCCAATTGCTCAACTTCCCAATCAATATGGCGCGAGCAAATCGAACGCCTGCTTGTCGGCGATCTGCCGTTAGTTTTGGGCCTGTGGCAGGCCTTTTTGAAGTCAAGTTCACTTGCTTGAGTCTTCGACGAACTGTCCACTCACTGACAGCCACCCCACGAACTGTCTGAGCTCCTGCTGAACATCGAAACCGCTCAAATGACGATTTCGAAGTGAAGTTGTCACGATAAAACGATCATCTCTGTTTGAAGGGCACCGGCGCCGTCCAGATCTTGGTCTCGGAATGAAGCCTCTAGTCTCCCGAAAGCATTTGTAAACTTTCGAGACCCAAGACTGGCTTATGTGGAGCTGCCGTGCGACAACTCGCTGGCTATGCCCTTGTTGAAGTAGGGTAACAATTTGTGCAGCTTCCGTTGGTGTGGTATCCATTATGGTCCAGTCACAGGACGAGATATGTACTGGACTACGTGTAATAGGCGATTGATAAGAAAATTTTGATACCATGTGCTTTTATAGTGCATCAATGCGCGCCAGGATTCGAAAATTGATATTGTGTTTTTTCTTTTTCCTCCACTAAAATCATGACAACTTCTGATATACAGGTACAGTTTTAATGAATATGGTATTAATTCAAAGTTTACAGTGTAGCCTTTCAAATGGTACCATTTTCATTCATCTTCATTAGTCATTTAGTTTTTTAAATCGCTCGTAGCAAATTACAAGTCTGCGATTCCATAGTTTTGCTCGCGAGTGTATATACCTAAATCACGTGTCACGTTGTTTGTCCGCGATGGACTCCGAAACTACTGAACGGATTTTGATAAAATTTTGTAAACATTCATAAAATGGTCCAACTTAAAAGATAGGATAGTTTTTATCCCGGAATTCCCGCGGGAACTCTAGAATTAATGCGGGGAACAGCTAAAGGATATAGAGTACTTTTTCCCGGAATTCCCGCGGGAACTCCGAAATTACCGCGGATTAAATCACAGGGGACCGCTAGTCTTATCTTAATATATATAAATCACGTGTCACGTTGTTTGTCCGCGATGAACTCTGAAACTACTGAACGGATTTTGATAAAATTATGTAAACTTAAAAGATCGTTTTTATCCCGGAATTCCCACGGGAACTCCGGAATTAATGCGGGGAACTGCTTATCACCGTAAACTACTGTCAGGGGTACAAAGAAGGACACAGAGTTCTTTTTTCCTGGAATTCCCGCGGGAACTCCGAAATTACCGCGGATGAAATCGCGGGGGACAGCTAGTATGTATATAAATTAGGCGTCACGTTGTTTGTCCGCGATGGACTCTTATACTATTAAATCGATCATGATGTAGGTAATGTGTAATGATGTAATCTGGCCCAACTTAAAAGATAGGATAGTTTTTAACCCGGATTTCCCGTGGGAACTCCGGAATTAATGCGGGGAACATTTAATCACCGTAAACTGTACTGTCAGGGTTACAGAGAAGGACATAGAGTACTTTTTTCCCGGAATTCCCGCGGGAACTCCGAAATTACCGCAGATGAAATCGCGGGAGACAGCTAGTTATAATATAAATTTTGAATTAAGTCCTTAGGTGTTCATAGGGAGGGACTTGATCAATAAGAGTTCAAAGTTCAACGTTTATCCACATTACAATATCAAATCACACTTCATATTTAATCTCTTTCCCAGAATCAACGGGAGCAATCGTAATCAAAAAATAATTTTAAAAAGTAGTCATTTCCAAAATAAATTCTAAATATTAAATTAATGCTGACAGTGAAAATTGAGGTAAATCATTAAGTTGGTTTTGTAAGTGTAGGCGCACATTGTCAAAAATGCAAAACGACAGATTCGCAAAATGTCAGAAGCTCAAAATATCAACGGACGCAAGATGCGTGAAACTCTAAACGACAGATTCGCAAAATGCCAGAAACTCGAAATGCCAGATGGTGAAAATGCCAGATGCTCAGAATGACAGACTAAGGAAATACCAGACTCAACAAACAATGTGTATAGTTTTTATAGAAGACTAGCTGTGCCCCTTGAGGAAAAAACTAACAGCGAAAATATATTCCACAGTTAACCGTTAACACAGCGTATACATTTCATTGTATAGTGCACTATACAATGAAAGCTCTCAAGACGAATATTTTTTACCGTTTTAGCAACATTTTTTATTGCTGCTCCGCTCCTATTAGTTTTAGCATGATGGCATATAGCCTGTAGCCTTCCTCGATAAATAGGCTATCAAACACTGGAAGAATTTTTCAAATCGGACTACTTACTTCTTGAGATCAGCGCGTTCAAGCAAATAAACAAACTCTTCAGCTTAATAATATTAGCATAGATACGCAAGAAAACATCCAGGTAAAAATTGACAGGTAAAAGAAAAACGCTTGAATTTACTCTTAACTTAAAAAAAAAACTGTAGTATTGCCTAACGAGGATTAAGTAGGTATATAAAAATATTGAATATAAAAGACATCTTGTTTTATCGCTTTTTTTAATAAAAGTTTTTGCAAATTTGATTTTTAATGATACATTTGAAAGTTCTACATTATTATTACAATTAAACTGTGTAAGTTTGGGTACACCCTTTATACAGTAGTTAGTAGGTATATGGAATAAGAACACCGATTCTAAAAATTCTTTCACCGACTGAACTGTACTTAAAATCTTGAAATAAATTAGTTTTTTTTTTAAATGAAAACTTTCCGTTAGTTTGTCATTAACCATTCTTTTCCGGAATTTGATCCTTATAATTAATATGTATTAATACTATAATTCGCACTATTTGTGATGGTGCAATAGTAAAGAATGGTTTATTTTTCTATAAACCAACCGTTTCGATTGCCAGCTAGAAGTATTTTAAACAAAATGTGAACATACAGTTTTACATAATATAGTTTTTATCAAAACCGACCCCAGAGTCCTTTGAGCATTTTTCTCAATTCTTTGTAGTTTCGGATTCGGCCATCCAAGCCCACTTAGAAAATGTATGTGTGTACGTATAAGATTACTTATTGTCAGCTTGTTTTAAAAACTGCAGTGAAGAACAATTGTTTTTGTTGCTTTTTTCAACAAAGCCTTCAGTGTTTCAGCACTAAAGCAAGCAGACAGATGTAGCGCTCCGCAGTCCGGCCACTCTCGGGAAACTTTAGTGAACGAGCAAATGGATTGAATCGTCACCGGGAGGATGCGCCGGGCTTAAAACTTTGCGGACCTCATCTTAGGAATTCAGTTTGTTTCAAATTTTATATGTATGTATCTTTCATGTAAAATTCATTTGATGGAATTTGCATGAATCATGGTTTTCATAGTGTAATAAAAACTTTGTGATAAAAAAAACGAATTTACGATAAAGCTTATAGATATGCTATCTATCAATGACCATGAAATTAATACTTTTGAACATAATAAATTAACGAATGTATTGCTTTCAACAACAATTGAATATTAACTGTCCCCCGCGGTTTCACCCGCGGTAATTTCGGAGTTCCTGCGGGAATTCCAGGATATAATATAAATATAAACCTTCCTCATGAATTACTCTACCTATTGGTGAAAACCGCATGAAAATCCGTTGCGTAGTTTTAAAGATCTAAGCATACATAGGGACAAACAGACAGCGGGAAGCGACTTTGTTTTATACTATGTAGTTATGTTTGGCTAACAAGGCACTAGAAACATAGTTTATGCTAGTTTTAATCATTATAATAACAATAAAAATATCTATTTAGATACAGATTCGTATTCCACAATACAATATAATAACAATTAACCCTTATAACGCTGGTACGAAGCCGTTTCGATTTCTCAAACGAGCGCAAAATCACAACGTTGACATTGCGTGTATTTACTATATTGTATCTATACTAATATTATAAAGAGGAGAGATTTGGTTTTCTGTTTGTTTGTTACGATTTAACTGAAAAACTACTGGACCGATTTCAAAAATTCTTTCTCCATTAGAAAGCTACATTATCCCTGAGTAACATAGGCTATATTGTAATCCGGAATTCCCGCGGGAACTCCCAAATTACCGCGGTTGTAACCGCGGGGAACAGCTAGTTCAATATAATTTCCTGCCGCGCGAGTGTTAACGTTAATACGGTGATTAACACGTATTGGTAACGTCTACATCCTCTCGATGTTATTATCTCGCACGTCTGCAATAGGAATATTTGCTCATTCACTCGATCCAATGAAGTGCGAACTGGATAACGCGAATGGCATCGCCTTCCACAATGGATGCTGGAACGCTCCACGCTTATGCGATGTAAAGGATCATGTTTTCTATAAATATTTGAGAATTGGAAATTTTATGTATGACGTCACACTGTTTCACAGCACCCTTAGGTACTTTGTTTTTAATAAATTTTGCTTTTAAATAAAACACCAGTGGCCATAGAACTATAAAATATAGATAGGTAAGTAATGCTCGTAAATAAAACACATGAATAAAAAGTTTCATTGGATGTTTATAATGTTTTTCTTTTGATGTGAAATGTGTCTTAAATAATTTAAAAATTAAGATAAGTCATATTTAACGTATAAATTGCTTTTTGGCTTTTACAAAAGATTAATTTTTTGTCTGATATTAAAAAAACTGTCATGATAAGTTTTCATTCTGAAAAAAACTTCATAATTGGATCACCAACTGCCGCTGACACGGCGCGGCGGCTCGCTATTTTATTCTACGTGATTTTCAATTTATTATTCTTTTAAAAACTATTTATCAATCTGACCACTAAATCTTTGATCAAAGTATCATAAGTCTTCGTTTAAGTTAAGGTGAATAAAGTGAAAAAAGAAAGTTAAAATAATGGAAATAATTCTCGTATATAAGAACGAGAAAAGATATGTATTTTTTTTTTTGTAATGGATAAACTCCATACTTATCCGAATTTTAAAATTATATCACCTAGTACACTCTACAAAGAGTAACATTATCAGCGAATAACGTGGGTTGTGTTTTGTATTAAAAAAATTGAGATCTCTACGAAAATTGTAATAACATTTGTTACACGAGGTATCAAACATTAACCCAAAAATATTTTCGGCGTACGCTGCGAAAACTTTTCATGATTATTATAGTAGGTACCTACTTACAAGTGAGTAGGTATCACGTATACATAAATTGTTAAATTCGGTCCGTGATTAATAAACTCGCATAGAACACGAGTTTTAATTGACTTTGATTATGTTTCTAATCGTACCGTAACAACCATTAAGTTTCTTTTATTTGAAAGGCAAAAAATTTATTGTAGCGGATCTATTAACGTCTAGAATTAATGTAGATACGGTTTCACTTTAACATTAGAAGGTATATGCAACTGTTATAATATTATAAGGATTGCAATTATTATATTATATATTTATATTTTAAATTTACAATTAAAACTAATAGCTCTTGCCTTCTTTTGAGGAGTTCCATTTTTTAGCTCGAAAAGTTTTCCTCAAGTATACCTAACTACCTATTAGTAATTGTATGTAACCCAAAATAATGTTATCTTTAAAATAACAACCATCATTTAGTTAATCGGAAGATAGCCTATCAATCGGATAACACACACAAATATTAAGGGCTTATAGGTATTTCCTTAAAACCAAGATCGGTTGATCAGATCGGATGATTTTATTTATGGATAGAGCAACCATCCCTACGGACTATCCACTATAAATACAACACACTCGTCTGGGGTTTAAGTGGTTTCAACTTCATAAGTCCACACCGTTCGGGAACATTGGGCAAATAGTGCCCCAGATAACAGTTTAACGGTCGAGCCTTCAAACTTCTGTCAGACTAGGGCTCATTATAATACTTTAATGTTTACGAGGTTGATGTAGATAAATATAAATTTGTCAGGCCTGCGTCCACATTAATTTAATCTCAATTAGGTTATATCAAAATGACAGCTATATTTACATTTCTTTTTATTCTTCACTTCTGTAACTTCCTACTATACGCTGATGACTTAAAAATGTATCATACTATAGAAAATTCTGAAGACCAACTTAAGTTTCAGCAAGATCTTGATCGTTTCTCTAACTATTGTGATCTAAATAAACTATCTCTTAGTATAAATAAATGTAAATCAATAAAATTCACAAAAAAACGTAGTACTATGCAATACTTTTACACTTTATGTGGACAAACACTTGATATAGTAGATACTATTAGGGATCTAGGAGTCACTTTTGACACAAAATTGCACCTCGACATTCACATAGAGAACATTATTAACAAGGCTTATAGATTATATGGGTTTGTAATGCGCACCTGCGCTAAATTTAGTCAACCAACTACTTTCCTACTTCTCTACAAATCTCTGATACGTTCTCAACTCGAATATTCTGTCTCTGTATGGAGTTCATATTATAATAAGTATTTAGATGCGCTGGAATCTGTACAAAAAAAATATCTTAGATTAGAAATGCATTATAAATGTTCCAGGAATCGTTTGAGTCACCACTTACTATTAATAGAGAAATAAAATGTAGCTACACTTAAAGCAAGACGATTGCAGCTTGAAACCATGTTGCTGTATGACTTGTGCCACAATAGATATGACTGTATTCCACTTACTCAAAAATTATCTTACAAGGTTCCTACTAGATCGCATTCCCGTAAGTGTAATAAACTGTTTTCTATCACTATCTGTCGGACAAATGCGGGGAAGCGATCACCACTATATCGGCTTGTAGATTCTTATAACAAATACTTTTCTGATATAGATATAGTTGGTGCAAGAGTGGCTGTTTTTAAACATAACGTCATTAAGGCAACTAAAAATATTTAAAACTGTAACACATCAGATTTACGTTTGTACTACTGTTCTGTTTGTACTTGTTTACTTGTATAGATTGCTTACTACTCCATCTCTACAGTAATATTTAGTAATATGTGGTTGACGGTGCTGGTGGCACATTTATTACTAGTTGCATTTTATTACTTTTTAGTTATGTAACAATGTGACTACCGTTTGTTAACCTCAATAAATAAAAAAAAAAAATATAGATATATATACCATGGACCAATTTATACGTAACAATAGACTGCTCTTTCCGATGACCCGAGTTATGACCTATACTTGAAAACATTTATATACAAATATTATAAAGTATGGAAGTAATTCTGGCTGCCTGATGGCAATAACACTAAACTAATTTTGATGTGATATAGAGAGCTTGCTTGAACTCTGGGGAAGGATATAATCTTAATACACTATTAATTTTTTGATTAAATTTGCGGAGGAATACCAAAATTCAGCTGAATCGCAACGAGCGTATCAATTGGTTTTCAACATAGGAACCTAAATCTTAGGTTTTCTTTTTTTTTAAATAGTAGAACCTATTTACCAGACAACTAATTAAATTTTCTTGTGAAACATGGGTTATGACGTTAAAAGAAACCTAAAAAAGCAATTACCTAGTCATCACGTCGTCGCCGAATGTTATCTATCTATTAATACGAGGATTATAGGCAGGTAGGTATATTTTATTAATTTTGTTTTTAAATCGTTAAATTAACCCACAGCGTGTAAAATGACTCTTGTCCAAACGGTAAATTTACTTACCGCTGCGAATTAATGAATCGATTAATCGGTTTTATATACCTACCTACAATAACAATTAAGAAACAAAAACAAACCGAATATTAACTGAATATTTAGTTTGCTCTCTCTAAATGCTAATAATAAATAGCAATAGATTTTTTACCTACCATGACTGTACCTAATTTGAGAGCGCCATAAAAGGTCATCTCTAGATTCATTCGTATTTATTAATTAGCGTCATTAGAAAGTACTTTCTGCTAATATTATTTAGATAAGATTGCGTAAGTACCTAATTACTTCTTAATTATACAAATATGAGTTAATTTTCCCATCAATCATCTAAACGACTAGGTGTACGAGAATGCTATCTCAGCAATCCCAACTACATATTAAACTTGCGGTGTAGTAGGTATTTGCGGCCTATATTCACTGGCCAAAGGCCAAATCCAGGCCCAAACTTGACAAGCGGATCTTCTGATCTACGCATTGAGTAGTTATGTACGACCACAGAAGAGAAAATAACAGACAGAAGGAACATCAACTTAGTTTAGTATGAAAACTAATGAAAACCAGTGTCGTCGGGTGATTTTCGCACACAAAACTATTCATCACGCATTAAAACATTCATTAACGTAAAAAAATGTATTAAACGCTGTATGGTTACATTTTTACTTAGTCACTGTTTTCAAAATGCAGTTTTGGGAATATTGTAGTAAATGTACTTGGGATGGCAGCAAAGGAAGTTTTGGGCAGTTACAGCAACGCCATGGTTGCCCCGCGTACATGTCCTCTCTAGTTAATTTATTTGCTCTGTGTGTACGACTCAAAGTATCTATTCATTATCACAGTTTCGAATTTATATTGAAAACTTTGTACGTTTATCTAAAAGAAGAAAGATGGAAGAAGGATGGATTTAGGAATAATTTGAAACGGTGTTGGTACTGTATATAAACCTATTAAGCCACCAACCCACACAGAGGTCACATGGTGAACAAAATCCTGACCATTAGGGTATAAGCGAACCATTACATTAAAATCACTTGGACCTAAATAATATAGTTTCCGAAAACAATCGCTCATAACTTACTAAAAAAATATAGAACTTTATTTTTTAACCAATCAAAAAGGTCGATTAGGTATGTTAACCAAGGTTCATAGACAAGGCGAAGGAAAGGTGAAGTGTAGATGCACAGAAGCAGGTACATAATCCTACTATATCCTACTAATATTATAAATGTGAAAGTGTGGATGTTTGGATGTTTGTTGCTCAATCACGCAATAACGGCTGAACTGATTTGGATGAAATTTGACATGCATGTAGCCTTTGACATGGAAAAGAACATAGGCTACCTCTTATCCCGGAATTTCCGCGGGATCTCCGAAATTAACGCGGGTGAAATAGAATTAATTATTGCATACTACACGTTGTCAGAGGTACAGAAAAGGACATAGGGTACTTTTTATCCTGGAATTCCCGCGGGATCTCCGACATTAACGCGGGTGAAACCGCGGGGCACAGCTAGTACATAATATGCCATCTCCAATTACAAAAGGTTTTGCCATTATTTGAGCTGTCCTAAAAGGAAAAGAACAACAGAAATCTTTTTCCGGATTTGTTACTATAATTTTTTCGTAGTGTGATCGCGCTAGGCTCAGATGGTTGGGCCGAGGATGAAGTTGATGAATGGAAAGAGAAAAATATTTCATAGTTTCTCTCCCAATGGGCCTGGAGCGTTTTACTGAAATTGGTCGCTGGAAAACTTTAACGCATTAATATAACTTTACAAAGAAAAACAAGTAGTTGGTCATCAGCTGTTTTGTAGAGCGATAGTATTTTTTTACTATAGTTGGTGCATGCGGTTTTACCTACCAACAGAAATTACCTCAACAACTATCGGGTTCACAGGTATAAAAATTCAAATAATAATGCTTTTTTTTACACAGGATCATCTGGTCTAAAGTCTAACTAAGAACAGCTCGTGCTGGGTGCCTGATATAGCCTACGATACTCATAAATAACGTGGCTTTTTATTAGTAAAAGAATTTTCAGAATCGGTTCAGTAGACCCAGAGATTACCCCCTAGGTACAAACTCACAAACTTTACCTCTTTATAATATTAGTAGGTATACTTTGATATAGGTAGAAATTTGTAATTGATACAACATAGAAATTCACAGCAGAAAGTGTGAATTTCTATGTTGTATACTTATATCCATTTGTATGTATGATTTCTTAATAGAGAAAAAAAAATACCTCAAAGCGGAAATCGAACTCGCGTCTGACATCTGCAGGTTTTCTAGCGGCACCGTGCGGTATTGTGTGAATCATTTATTTTACAGCTTTATTTTAACACTTAACCGCGATTTGGTTCCCGTGATTTTAGATTTAGACTTTCCTAAAGGTTTGTATAGGTATATTTCCGATGGTAGGGCAATAGATATCTTCCTTTTCTGCTGAAAAATAAACATAATTGGCTTCCCCAAGGCTGTCACTGTTGCAGGATCTGCAAACATTGTGTGTTTTCGAAAAAACATTTTTGCTTTTTTAGTTTTATTATTTCGGAGAGACCAACCAAAAGACAATAATAACGAAAAAGTTAAACAGGTGTATAACATTAATAAAGTGTTGAGTAGTAAATTTCTATACAACTTTTTAAGATACTAGTTCAAAACAAAACTTCTTAGCAATAACGCAACACCTAAATGTTTTGACATTCGATCTCGCTAAATGGTCACCAAATACTTACTTAAGTAATGCTGCTAATAGTTACGAAAACTCTATACAGAAATCTTACCTCTTCGTTCGTCCTTTACCACAAATGCCACATGGTATCCCCGTTTAGTTTTCCAGTTGTAAAACATAGTTTGCAACTTAATCTCGGGACTTGAACTATCTTTGTGAAGTTTACCTAATTCAGATGAGATCATTAGCTTCATCGTAGGTAGTTAGGTACACAAGTAATAGATTGGTTTAATTTGGTTTATAGCACATAATTATTGAACTAAATATTTCAATGTATGTGTGTAGCCAAATTTTCAGCCAATAAAATAGATATACTGAGATAAGATACTGCCGCTCCGCTTATGTGATGTTTGAAAATGTTCTATTGCTACAATTACATCAATTTACACTTTAAATCATGTCATAACTTTTGTTCCGTGAACCGATTGCAACAAAATCAAACCACCGGCACATAAATCATAAATCAATCATACTCATTGAAACTGATACGGACGGTAAATAATAGTATTTTTTAAAACATACCGATAGAATGTCATTGAATTTTATGCGTTAGGTACCTAATAGTGCTAAATTTTGTATACATACATGCGGAAGACACTACCTCCCAAAATACAGGTTTTCCTATTTTGGGAGTCAATAAAGTTTATTAATACTATTATCAATATAGTAATTTTTACTTACCATATTGTTCAATTACGAGCGGCGTTTTGTATAGGACAGAAAAAACATACATACAATCGAACATAGAACCTCCTCCTTTTTGGAAGTCGGTTAAAAATGTATTGTTATGGGTAATCGTGCATCGATAATTTAATCGATACCGTTAGCCGATCTTGTTATCACGTTTCGAACCTATAACCTTAGCGCTTCCGGGTGCTTCGAAATAAAAAAAATGGTGAATGTTTATAAACGGGTGAATTATATAATTTGCCTTCGAACGATATGCCTATACATTAATTCTGAAATTTTTAGGAAATTTTTAACCAAAAATAGGTTAAAACATTTTTAAAGGTGGATGTAACAATAAATTAGCGGTGGATCACATCACTCAGGTAAGCTGACATGAGTATAGGTATACCTACGTCCATTTAGTACCATACAAGCCCAAAAGCCTGTTCTGCGTAGCCAAAACACGTGCCACAAAATAACAAATATTTTAATAAGTATAAATAAAGTGTTATAAGTATAAATATTTATTAAAATATTTGATTGGTAGGTACTCCACCTATACCACCACCTACTACCTAATTTCTAACAATAGCTAGTTTTATTATATTTCATGTGCCTCACATATCGGCATAGATTACAAAATCGGATCACGTAATGCTATGCACAGTATATTTTTATAGCGTCGGCGCTCTCCAGTGCTCCCAGTAAGTGTGCGTGCTCGGATGGAATATGTATGTATCATTGTTTGTTTGCTATTTACGCAACGTTCAGCGAAACCTGAATGTTAATGTTGTGGCTGCACAAGCGGTCGGATAAATAAACGCGCGTTTTAATGACGCCAGTGATATGATGAAGAGATATGATATTTGAACACGGCATCTATTGATGTCACTCTCCTTCTGACCTCTTTGAATAGAGCTCAAGACAATTACGTTATACATATAAAATTGTAATAACAATAATAATAAAATTGTTTATTGCCATCAAAAAGGTGTACAAAAAATGTACATACCTGTATAAAATTACCTGTTTTAAATATTACCTACCTATATGAGTGTAAATATACGTTATTATATCCGTTACCTGACATTGGCTCGGTACCTGCAGGTAATTTTGGCAGGTAATATTTGATATTAAATTATGGAAAAAAAAACGGAAGCATGGCAGTGGAAGGCATAGATAAGTTTGTAAAAGTCTGCCCACTGACATTCGTCAATCTACGAGTAAGAATGTTTTCAGAACTAGGGTATATCGGCATCTCCTTGGTAGGCAGTAGATATTCGGAATGTGCAGCATGTTGTACGTAGGTATGCTCTGTGCATTTGGGTCTCAGTTTTGTTTTATGTATAATTTATATATTATATTTTGTATTGAACTAGGAAATTATATTTAGTTCCTCTCAAGCACCACCAAGCACACTTTCTGAACACCGTGAAGGTTGACTGGTAGAGAATGCCACTGTGGCATTAAGTCCGCCTTTTGTACCATGTTGTGCAATAAGCTTAAAATAAATAAATAAATAAATAAAATATGTTCTAGTTTCATTAACCAGGGAGGAAATGTAAACGGAGCTTATAACAATAATTGTGCGGCATAAATATAATAAATATAAATGGCTCTTTTTAAAGCAGCTATTAAAATTTATTGTGTGATTATTATAATTGCTGGAGGGTTTTGTTGTAAGCTCGTTTAGCCGATGACGTAATTATGCACTTCCCATTATAATAAAATAAATCCGTTAACGGTAAAGTTAATCAGCACACAAACAATTAGTAGGGTTTTATTTTTGGGACCAAATCTACATTATTAGGTAGGTATTATAAAGAGGTAATATTTAGAAGTATGAATGCAAGGACATCTCTGGAACTTTAGTCTTACATCTCTTTCTCTCAAGCAAACTTGAAATTTATATTAGTTTTAGTACCAACCTACAAATTACAAAAGATTGTGTAGGTATGTATTTATTTGCATAGGGGTGAAATTTTCAATTATGAAGAAGCCCATCTCAATAAAGATTACAAAGAAAAACATATATAAATGGATTGTGGAAAAATCGCGCTTCCGTACTGGTTTATTTTTCTTAAACTATGTTAATAAAATTAATCAATATCTAACTATGAGTCTACCAAGTTTAGTCTTGGGAGATTCCTCGTCACATGAAAGAATATAAAATACCTACCTATAATATGTAGGACTTTAGGTAAGTACCTAAGTACAAGTGATGCGACTTTGCTCTATCTACATCGTGTTAATGAATTAACTGAAAACTAGAAAGTACTTCGCCCATAATCAACTTGCGAATCGATCGCACTATGTTTTAATATAGGTTATATTTTTTCATTTTTGCCCATGTCTAAATTATTTATAATACAATATGCCGCGTGCGCCGCCCGCATGCACAAAAATTTAAACCGATAGGTTCAAACCGATAGCATAGCGCTTGGAATTTCGTAGCTAGGTCACCTCCAAACTAATTTTGAATAACTTTTAAAGTAGGTACCTATTAATTTTTTGACATAAAATATACCTATTTGAATCATATTATTGTTTATTTTTTTAAATAGGGTGTATCAGGTTTTCAGTTAATTCATTAACACGTTGTATAAATAGATACAATAAAAAACAAACACATAATATCCTGAATTTTAGAAATGGTAGACAACGGCTAGTAGAGCGGTCGCAACCAAATCGTATAATTCACAAACAAACAGCAGCCATTTTGAAGTTTAACGCTGGGAACAGAAAACGTCGCTGTTTTGTAATTGCAAGCATCCCGACGCGCTAGGTTAGGTTAATTAGGTCTGAACTGTGACCACAACAGAGTTAAACGGTATCGGTTTTCGATGCACGAGCACACCACTAAGTATTTTCTGTCCTTGGTGTTATCTTTCTTCATATATCTATACTATAATAAAAGAGTAGAATCCGCGATTCTGTAGATACATTGAATATTTTTACCTAAAATTGGCAGGGGGCGATAAAAGAAGAGTAAGTAACCAACCACAAAAAAAAAGTTTTTAAAATTCTTTTCTGTCTGTCTGTCTGTTCGCGATAATCTCCGAATCTACTGAATGGAGTGTCATGCGGTTTTTACCTACATCATTCCGTAAGGGTTACAAGTAGATAGGTACCTACCTACCTAAGTATGAATTTTATCGAGGGCTTGATCTCTTGTTAAAAATTACACCTGTATAAGTACACCTGTAATAATACTAAAACTGGGTATAGAGGCGAGTCTGTAAATTGAAAATAAAAGAAAATAATGGAGGTCTTATCGTTAGCAAGTCCGTAACATTTTTTAAATTTCTGTTTGTCGATCTAGATAGGTATCAGTCTTGTGTATTCTTACCTTCTGTTTGTGTGCGTATCGCAGTCCTTAAAGTCTATCATATCTAAGATTTAAAAATTCCATTGGAATCGATATTAGGAAAAAGAAGTTATGATATTTCGAAACTTGTATAGAATAAAAAAGTTGTTACATAAAAACTTTTCACGCGGGTGAAACCGCACAGCTAGTTCAAAATATCAGTTGTTTGTAAAATGACGATTTATACAATACTAGCTGTCCCCGAGGTTTCACCCGTGGTAATTTTGAAGTTCCCTCGGGAATTTCAGGATAAACTATAAGTATAAACCTTTTTCTTAATCTCTATCTATGAAAAAAACCGCATCCAAATTCGTTGCGTTAAAGATCTAAGCAAACATAGGGACAAACAGACGGCGGGAAGCGACTTGTTTTATACTATGTAGTATGTACCTACCTAGAGACTAGCAGGTCACGCAACTGTTTCACCCGCGTTAATTTCGGAATTACCGCGGGAATTCTGGGATAAAAAGTACCATTTGTGGGCCTCTGACATTGTGTGTGCAGAATATGACGATCGGTTCAGTAGTTATGGCGTGAAAACGTAACAAACAAATAAACTCACATTTTAGCTTTTACAATAGTAAGAAATAAGGATGCCGACGGCATATACCTAGGTACTTTTAAATACTACATCGTATGTGAAGCATGAACCTTTGTGCACCGGTGAATATTAAAAGCAACTGTCAATTTGATCAAAATTTTTACCAATATAACAAAAAAAAAAATTACAATTGCCATTGAACCGTAATAAAAAATTACGACCCGTCGACCGAACTACATAGAATGAATTTTCTACGTTTTATGGGCGCAATAAATGGAATTGTCATAGAATTACTAGTGAAACATTAGTTGGAAAAATTTCATGTTTGAGAATGAATAACAATGGAAAAAGCGATAAGCAATTCTCGACAGACTCCTGATCCATAAAAAATAACTTGCCATTTCTTCCCCTAAATTGTAGGTTTTGAATGAATTTAGTTTAATATAACACTAATATTATAAACGCGAAAGTTTGTAAGTATGGATGGATGGATGGATGTTTGTTACTCTTTCATGCAAGAACTACTGGATGGATTTAAATGAAACTTTACAATAATATAGCTTATACATCAGATTAACACATAGAACTCTGAAATTAACGCGGGTGAAACCACGGGGCACAACTAGTATAACATAATTAGAGCGTTTATCACTATACATAAAACAAAATTCTCCGCCGCGCCGGTCTGTCTGTCTGTTAGCGATAAACTCAAAAACCATTGAAGCATTTTCATGCGGTTTTCACCAATAGATAGAGTGATTCATGAGGAAGATTTAGGTATATAGTTTGTCAAGGTTTTATGTAAATTGGTTGAAATATAACGATAATTGTTGAAATAGTCGGAAAAGGTAAAGCTGCCTACGTTGTCAGGGGTATAGAAAAGGACCTAGGATACTTTTTATCATACGGAATCCCAGCGGGAACTCCGAAATTAACGTGGGTAAAGCCACGAGGAATAGCTAGCATCTATTAAAATGACTCTAAAATTTTATAGAGCTGTAATAAAAATAATATTTTCCGATTTTCCATGGAGAAAATGCTATAAAACAATACCCACTTTTTCACCATCATAAGAGGTATAAAGTATTGAATAAGTTAGAATACGAGTAGAATACGTTAGCATTAGCTAATACTGCTTAATGTATAGTGAATAGAAATTTAGAAATTTGCTTATTTACAGTTACACAGGTTTTTTTGCTCATCAATCAATTTGATCATCATCATAAGGAAGTAACATACTAAGAATGTTGGCAAACTTCTTTTTGGTCATTCGAAAACAAATCGATTTAAATGTAGGGACTCACACACATAGTTTGTCGTGGATTCATTTTTAATTAACATACCTAGTAGGATAGTAAAAATATAAAATAAGTAGCTGTTTCCCGCATTAATTTCAGAGATCCCGCGTTAATTCGGGGGTAAAAATTCTTATGTTCCTTTATGTACATATATGTAAATGTTAATGATAATCCTGACAATGTGTGCGCAAAATTTCATGACGATCGGCTGAGTAATTCAGGTGTTAAAGCGTAACAAATAAAGTTGCATTTGCATATTATATAAAATTAGGTATTAGTATAAGGATATCCACCGCCGGAGCACAGAAAGCCTATGTCGACGGATGACGTCATGATATTGACGCAATTTATTCTCGGCGTGATCCGGGATTCACTTCTATTTTCTTTTTTTTTTGACATCACGATGTTATTGTTTTAACAGTTTAGGTATCTACGTGAAGAAGAAATAAGAATTCAATTTTTCGGATTATCCATTTTATAAATGCGAAAGTGTGTTCCTTTATACATTTATATTTTGTTTGTTAGTTTTTCATGCCCTTACGGCTTGACCGATCATCATAACATTTTGAGTACCTACCTAAACGTTATCAAGGGTACAGAAAAGGACGTAGGGTACTTTATATACCGGAGAAACTGCAATAAATTTTGCATATGTATGTTGTCAGCGATACAGAAAAGGAAATGGGTAAGTCTTATATCGGAATTTCCGCGAGATCTCCGAAATTAACGCAGGTGAAACCTCAAAGAACAACTAGTATAAATAATAAAATAGATTTCTGTTTACTTTATCATTTAAAGGGACGGGTTGAAAAAATAATTAAAACAATTTAGAATTTCTGTCTATTTTATCATTTACAGAGAAATGTTGAAAAGCTAATTAAAACAAATCCCCAAAATAAAGCATGAAATATAATGTATCCTTACTAATTAATTGTATGTGCAAAAGTGGAATTATGAATTTATTTTTCACAAAGGTAATTAAAGGACCCGCGTTAGGTAGGTACTAAATTAACTTAATAATGTGCTATAATACATATTATTTTGGAAAGAGAGAATGGTTTGTTGCCATGATTAAGAAAAAAAAATCTTCTAAATTTTAAACGATTCAATAAAAAAAAACTTTTCCTCAAGTTCCGCGCCCTATCTTCGTCCAATCAAACACTTAATTTGGAAGGTCACCGGCTCCTGTTTGGTTTGACAACCACTGTAATCGAGTTTGGTGCTCCGCTGAACGCTGCGCCGCGCGGCGCTGTGAGCGCTGTAAATCAATGAATTTAATTCCAACACGGCGTTTGCATTTCAGAACTAGAGGACCGACTACAACGGCCCTTACTATTTATTTTTTATTTTATTTATAAGCAAAAAACGACTGCGTAATAAATATTTTTTTATGTAAAACCACATGAGGTTATGACCTCCTTCATCATTATTGACTTTTAATTTTTTAAATTGCTTTATTTTGATACCTATTCCCTTTTGGCATTCCTTATTTTAAATTTAAATCATGCTTTTTTTTATTTATAATTTCATCCCAATTTAAGACTTCAAGCAATTCGTATAAAAATTATTACTCATAATATTATTTCCGTTGTTACCTTAGAACTTAGAATATAGTACATAGTTTCTGTCTACTACGTTTGATTTACTCGCTATAGGGCTAGTAGAGGCAACAGAGCCCCTCCACCATACCTACCTGAAACCATGTCTATACTTGACAACTGACAAGTCTACCTCTCAAAATGAGTTTAACAAACTGTTTATATCTGTATACTAGTAGGTAATAGGTATTCGAAAAAATTCATCTCCCAGTCGACGCGACTTTGTAAACGATAGGGTTCGTGGTAGGGTTATAGTCTTGGATGTATTTCACCCGTGGCCCGGGCTTGATACAGTTATGTTGGACGCACGACACGACGTGCCGCGTATTGTATTGACATCTCACTATTTGTTACCACTTTGATTAGAAACGACATGGGCACATAGTAACAATCCATTCGGCATTTAGAACAAAATAATATTCTGTAAAGAGTTGGCGGATAGAACTGAATAAAACTTTTGATAGTAAATTACGTTTGGTTATTTCAAATTTTCGATCTATATGCATATTCTATAAGGGCATATAAAAAAATGCCTTATTGATTTATCAATATCTAGTACAAACCGCTGGGTTTGTTTTTTATTATTTTTATTGTTTGTTTTAATAAAGAGTTATCTATCTATATTTTAATTCCACACTTAAGAGGGGTAGATATAAAGTGTGTGTCATGAAAATCGGTAATTGGGTTCTTCTTTCAAATACTTATATAAGTAATAATTATTTTCAAAAATTACTTTTAGGGCTTTTTCCCTTGGCGGTGAAACGAGTGAATTCATGGGAGGGGGAATATATACAATTTGGTTAGGTTGGTTGGGTTAGGTAGGTTGACCTATGTGATATTTAATCTTAGATAGGTACATTATTTTATTGTTTTTTTAATTCAATTTTTTATTATCAATTATTTATTTACACATTTTATTTTTAAAATTTACAATGTTACAGTCTTACTTGTTAATTATTTACAATTTTTCCTGATATTTACTTTTTTGCTTTTGTTTTTACATTTTTGTGTAAAAAAAAAAAAAGGTTTTTATTATTTTTATCTATTTAGTAATCGATTCTTGACATGTAATAATTATTTACCAAAATAAATGAATATGAATATGAATATGAATATTAGGTTATTTAAAGTATAAATTATTTTCCCGAGGATAATTAATTTGTATCTTCAAGCTACCTCGATACGTCCAAAGTTACATTAAAATTGACTCAGCGGGTTTAGGTTTAGCCACGACACATTTAAAGACACTTGCATTTATAATACCTTCCCATTATTATAGTCAAACTACTATGAAGTTGTGTAATATTATAATTGTTGTTTTACATTAAAAAATATTTCTTCCTTTAACAAGTTTTGAAAGTCATACTTAGGTACAAAACCCAGTTTTTGCAAATGAATTTTAACATAAATAATAATAATAATAATACCTAATCCACATCACAACACACAGATCTACTTGATCCCACAGTAAGCTATTATACTAGCTTGTGTCGTGGAAACCAAGCAAACGTGGTATAAACTACATAGAATTACTTATATATTATCCTATAGACATATAAACACACCCAGACTAGAAAATGGAACCCTGTGTTCATCACACAAAGTCCACCCCCACCGGGAATCGAACCCGGAACCCCTTGATTAGCGGGTAGGCATTGTGACCTCTGCGCCAATCGGGTCGTCAAATACCTAACGTACTCAATGATATTATACTTAGGTAAGCACCTATTAAAACCGTACTTATCTAAATTAAAAATATGAAACCATCATTCTTCACGCTATTTATTTTTGACATCTTCTGATGATTTACTAACTTACCTGAATAAAGGGCGACTTATCAAGTATATAAATGTAGCTAAGGAGGTATATACCTACGTATAAAGTAACACACAAAAGCGCAAAGTACCTATACTTAGCTGACAACAGAAAAGTTTCAAAATTCCATTCATTTGAATAACAAATAACAATTTCATTTAAATGCTCTCATTTCCCATCGAATTTGCCGTTCGTTTGAAATAGAATATTTAAGTGTAGAGGTGTTTGTTTACTAGACGCTCGTTGTCGAGTTCGTGACAATCGGCGCGATTCTATTATCTTCATTGACTTATTGTTTGGACAATATTGTAGCAAAACGAGCAAAGAAATCGTATACTTACGGCTGTAAAAAAGAAATATCCCTCAGCCGCCTATACGAAACCATAACCGATGAACTTTTATAAACAACCGTATCTACAAATGTAATGCCTCCACTACATTATCGCCGAGTACAGAAGATTATATGCGATCACGATAGTGTAGAGGGCATACTCGGCTGTACTCGCCGATCATCGTCTATGATTGCCTACGACCCGCGAATTGTCGGTTTTTGGGCACGTGTCAAGGGGAATCGCCTGTGATCGCGTTGAGGTGTCCACATTATCGCCGATCACAAGATCACACGGTAAACGATCATCGGCGATAATGTAGTGCGCCTGCAACGTTATGCCTATAACGTTCCGGGGCGGGAACATGGCGGGAACGTCAACAAATGTGTGCGTTAGAAAAGATCCTTATAGATTTTAGTTAAATAATAATTATAATTATATATTTCGGCTGATATGATGATAACGATGATGATATTATTTATTGGACATAAACAATACACACAGATATAATCTTTATTTGGCATCACAATAACTTAACAGTAGGTAAATGAAGGAATATTTACAAGTTTTAGGAAGGAATTGTTATGTACATATTTGCTGTGATGCCAAACTGGAGAAACCATGTATTAGGTTTCGACACCAGATTCTGTATTCATTTAGGTTGAAAAGGTAAAAAGGTGAAAAGGTAAAAAATAGAATTATTTCTGTTACTAGCTGTTCCCCATGGTTTCTGCACCTGCGTTAATTTTGACGTTCCTACGGGAATTCCGGGATAAAAATAACCTTTGTCTTTCTCTGTATGATGTGTACCTAGGTACCTTTGACAACGTTTATGATAAAATGCATGACATCTATTGAGCGTATTTGAGGCTTAAAAGTGTAACAAACATACAAACAAACAAAAAACAAACAAATAAATAAACTCACACTCGAATTTTAGTAAAATAATCTTAATCATGTTTAGGACGTATATTTTACGAAGAAAAACGTTCTAAATAAGATGGTGTTCTAATATTAACACTGACAATTAATATCAACAAAAATATGAATGAAACAAAACACTCGTTAGTATGTATCTATGTTATATGTAGATGTAGATAGAAATCGCTGACATACCTACCTACTAATAAAGCGCTAGAACAATTTGTAAGGTATATTCAATTAGTGGACTTTGCCAAGTGGACTTTCCCGAGTCGTCAGCAGTTTCTTCAAATTAGGCTCTGGCAGGTATCCAGACGATTAACAAGTTAGTGTAGGCTGTTTAATTTCATGCCCCGACGCCCGAGCTATACTCGAGCTTTACGACATACCTACTTTCTTTAAAATGCAGGCATTAACACATCAAGTGCCCTTTACAAAGTTTACCACGTTTCATTAGCAAAAGATCGATTTGAATTAAAAAAAATTGTCAAATAAATAGGAAATTTAATTTTATGAGCTTTTCGTCCGTGATTTCAAGACTCCTATGGAAACTGTAAAAAGTATCCTATGTCACTTAGGACAGGAATACTACAGCTTCCTATTAATGAAACAATTTTTAGAATAGATTCAGTAGTTCTAGATATTATATCCAAACCTTACAGTTAGGACAAACTTTAACGTGACAAAAAAGATCGAATAATAAAAAAATCTTTAGTTGGTTAAAATATGGTACTTTAAAGTTAAAACCAATGATTTTTACTTTAAACAATATTCATAAGTAGGTGGCCCAGACACCCAAGTTTACAATTCATTTAAATTAAACAAGCATTCCCTTATATGTACATATAGGTAGCTGCGTATTGCGTAAATAGATTTAATTAGGTTCCTAACATAAATATACTAAGGCCAAGTTCAAAACATCTAGGTAGATATCTACTGCTGTAGAGTATAAACGTTTTATACCTGGTTCAATTGGGGTTGATCGGTATTTTGATGACCTAACTATATCGTAAACGTAAATTAAACGTAATCAAACAAATTGTCACAACCCTGTCTTGTTTTGGTCACATTGTCTAGCAACCCCCTAGTTAATTGGGATGTGGACTACTTTTGAAAATCAAAATTCTAATAAGTCCGTCAGTTAGAAAATAAAAAAACAATAGACACGTATTTTTTGCTTTTTCAAATAAATTAAAATTATACTTCAAATAAATTAAAATATACAGAGAAAGCGCATCAAAGTTTACCTACTTGTTTTGATTTTATCAACTTGTAAAAACTTTGTTTATGCTCAATAAAGTATACAAACAAACGAACAAAGTTTAGGGTGAGGGGGTCGTGACGTCACTAACCGCTAAATCCGCCATACAAACTGTCAGAATAGTGACGTTACGCGCAATTTCAACTCAATATATCGCCGTTATTTTTTTGATTACGTAAAAAAATAAAAAATACGTGTCCAATATTTTTTAATAATCTACAAGACGGACCAAAAAATAAAATTAGTCAACATGCCTGCATTGTTGGCTGTCAGGAATATTCTAATTAAAATCCGTTCACAACAAATGAGAGAAAGTTACTATGTTTACCAGCCCTAGAGTACTTACCTAATTCGATGTCAGGGCAAATAACAATTTTATTTGAGTACGACTACAACCAAGTTACAGTTAGAAGCCGTATTTTGAATTAAACTTTCGCGTGCTCAGCGAAGTAAATTTTGAGGCTTTAATTATTATTATTAACTTTTGGTATAAAAAAATATTTAAAGGGTATACCTACCCTGTAGATGAAATGTTAATGCAACCAATGACATGAAGCTGTAAGAATAAAAATAGCGCATAAAGAGATTCCAAACACTAAAACCCTCAAAAACACTAAACAGGAGGATGAAAAATAATCTATGAGTGTATTTGCGTAGCTATCATACCTACTTACCTACACTATTATGAATTTGAAAGAGACGAAAGAGATTTGCAAAACCCGTAATAAGAGGAGGTAAATCCTCATTCTACTCTACCTGAGACTATTTGATTTTTGTAGGTAACACCTCAAGAAACGTTTAGAATTAATTATATGATAAGAGAGAATTACTTATCAGAGAGATTTTGATTTTTCGAAATCGAAATCTCTCTGAATGGGTAATATATTATCTTATAACGACAAAGACGAATTTCGCCAGCGGCTCCGTTCGCGCGGTGTTTGAAAGTTCACCGACGTCACGGTCACGCCCATAAATAGTAGGTACCTGCACTTTATACGCCTTACTAGGCCACATAGGCTACATTGATATGATATACCACAACCACCTGTACGGTAAGCTGTTTCACACGGTTTCACCCTCGGTAATTTCGTAGTTCCCGCAAGAATCCCGGAATAAAAAGTACCCTATGTCCTTCTCTGTATCCCTGAAAACGTTCATGTGAAATTTCGTAATGATCGGTTGAGCCGTTAGTGTATGAAAGCGTAACAAACAAATTCACTTTCGCATTTATAATATTAGTTAGGATTTACAAATTGTCATAACTCCTCATTTCGTGAAACATTCTGGAAACATTCGTGTCAGAATATTCCCATTTCCCCTCCGTCGCCTTCCTGGTGACATCCTTTTTTCAACCCTATCTACAAAACCAACCCCTGAAGCCGCAAACTAAAACTCCATCTACCCCTACTATAAGCTACCACACCATATAAGCCACATTAGAATGCGGGAAAGGGTTGCGGAGTTTTAGCGGCACGCACGGACAAACCATTTAACTTTTTATTACCTATATCATGGTAAACCAGCCCCGTGGTTTCACCCGCGTTAATTTCGTAGCTCCCGAGATAAAAGTACCCTATCCTTTTCTGTACCCCTGACGTGTATGCATTTCATGGTGATGAAAAGGTAATAGACAAAGTTAGTTTCGCATTTACGCTGTTATACGAGGGTTGTTAGGTTTCTTGTAGCTGCGCAAAAATAGAAGCCCCGCGAAACGCGCTTTCGTCGACTTTGTTTTAGATTTGTGCTTTAGTAAACGCGGCAAGCCGGGCCCTGCCATCATTATTATCTTGAATTTTAGTGTTTATTTTTTATCATCCTACTTATCCTACTTAATATTATAAATGTGAAAGTGTGAATGTTTGGATGTTTAGATGTTTGGATATTTGTTACTCAATCACGTAAAAACGGCTGAACGGATTTGGATGAAATTTGGCATGCACGTCGTCAGGGGTACAGAGAAGGACATAGGGTAATTTTTATCCCAGAATTCCAGCGGGATCTCCGAAATTAACGCGGGTGAAACCGAGGGGCACAGCTAGATGAGACACACATTTCAGACATAGATGACTCTTTAAAAGTTCAAGTTAGACAAGGAAAGCGCTACAGTCTAGTGACGTCACTTGGCTTGAAACGCCCTGCAACCGTCATACAAAATTCCGTTTTAGAAAGAGACAGATATAGTCAAAATTAAACAGTTTATAACTATTTTATATTTTAAACAAATCTATTGATTTTTTGCTTATGTTATGCTTATCCATGATATTTTCGAGTGTAATATCAACATTCAAACAACAGTGAAATAGCCTGAAGATTGATAGACAGGTTGCAGGCTTCACATAAAATTATCTGGCATGCTACTCCAGATCCACACACTGATACTCAATGTGTAGAGTTAATCCGTAACCAGCAATAAGTATTAATATGTGCCTAGCTTTATTATAGAGAATGTCTTTGGTGCCTAGGCATATATAAAGCCCGGGTGGGCTGGGTCCACCCCAGGATGATCTAGTGCCCACCCCAGGATGTTGGGCTACCGATTCGAAAATCTAAAATAGGTGATAACTAACTTCAAACGACTCTTCAAATTTGTAGACTTAATTTTTTTAAAGTTTGCACACGCGACTCCCGCGAGTATAAATATGACATTTCAGGGGCATGACCCCCCTGAAAAATAACCCTAGATACGCCAATGTGCCTAGGTGATAATGAATATGATAAATTAATTTTAAAGCGCTAAACAAACTTACTTTAATGTGCATCGAAACCTCAGAATTCAATTATTAATTGTCAAAATACATATATCCCAATTCTATTTCAAATAACTACTATCAACACGAGAAAAATTTGCTTTCAATTACAAATTATTCAATTTACATTTTTATTTGGTTTTAGCATTTAGCAATTTCATTGAATGGAAAACGTAACTCCGGCCACGCGAGGCGACGTAGATATACGTTACTACCATTTATAGGTAAATGCAATCTGCAATTTGTTAGAGAACTAATTGGATGTGGAAAGCTTTTGATCGAATTAATCCTTTGGACCCGAATGTGACCTCTGTGATGCACCAATCACGGACCCATCAGCATTTTTTTCTGTTTGTTGTTAATTTACCTGTGGGAATAAAAGTGTAGGTGTTTTAAAATACTTTTATCTACACTAATGTTGTAACATTCTACTTATGTTTCCAATACTTGACTTATAATTACTACTGTTATAGCGCAGACAACAAAACACTCAATTTAAGCAATTTCACATGATGGTATAATATCCACATCGATATCGTAAAATCTCATTATAACATCAATAAAACGCGACCAACTTGATTGCAGGGCCAAAAAGGAATTTAATTTAATACTTTTACTCTTGTTGTTTGATTAATTGCAATAATGAAGATAAAGTAGTGTATGCAACTGCATATAACACGGGTAAACACTCGTTACTATTATGAAACTCGCTGCGCTCGTTTCATAAACTCACACTCGTGTTTTAATACCCTTCATTATATGACACTTGCATAAACTATTATTAAAGTCTCACACGTCGTTCATGCCGCCATAGCTCGAATGCCAGCTCTGTGTTGTCTCTAATTTAAAAAGTGACTGACAGAGAACTGCTATTCAGCCAATGCCAACAGTAGGTTTTATCCCATCAAAAACAAACTTGTAAAAAAGTTCCAAGTCTCGCGACTCAGTTCTTCTACAGTAAAAAGTTGTGAGATCAATGTTATACCAAGTCGGTTAATTTATTCAGTGCCTACTTAAGGGTCCTTCTGTCTAAAGTTATCATGTTATAAGCTAATCTAATAACATTTTATAGTGACCATATCAAATTTAAAAATCTTTTATGTTTTAAATAGATTGATTGGCTTGGCGATCACGTGAAAACACAATATATCTCACATGTAATACATAATTATGGTTCTAAACTATCTAATTTAATTATAATATGTATTGATGATCGGTCAGTGAGTGAGTGAGTGAGTGAGTGAGTGACCTACAAAATTAAGAAACTTTGACTAGTTATAATTCTTGAACTACTGGTTCAAATCGAATGAAATTTAAATTATACCATCTTTATACAATACCTGCTTGTTTACTAAAAATTCAGGCTTCTAGTTTTATCCACAACGAAGTTATAGGGGGTCGAAAATGGCCTGAATTGCTTCGAGAAAAGGGTAGTAGTACGGCCGTGCCGCTTTTGTTGCTCGACTTGGCGGGGGCACTGCCGTGCCCCCAGATCTTTCTATTACTTACAAAGCTACTATGTTTAATCGTTGGTATCATGTTACGAGATAAAATAATTGTAAATTGTAAAATAGAGTCACTATCTATATTCCTTCTTCGTTTTGTTCTTATGGACTTTCGCATTTAGGTAATGCATTTAACTAGTTTAAAGTAAAACATATGATTTAAGTACTAGCTATCCCCGCGGTTTCACCCGCGTCAATTTCGGAGTTCCCATGGGAATAGGGTACTTGCATGAAATTCATAATAAGAAATTGTGTCAATATTTCAAAAATAGAGCCTTAGAAAAGCGTTATCGTGAAAGATTTACTAAAAAATTTTCAATAGTTTCCAAAATATTCAACTTTTAATTTTGTGAAACGGAACGTTGCAACGAAACACCAATCACAGCCAAGCTTAACACATGACGTCACTTTTATTTTTTTAGGAAACATTTACCTCTTTCAGAGAAGGCAAAAGAAACTAAGTGCATACAGTCAACGCATATTTTCCATTTTCTGAAGTTTTTTACTTTAAAATGCATCGGTAACATGCATTTCGATTCTTTACTGGAACTTTTGGAAGTAAATCGACACAGTTCAACCTTAATTTCGCTTTTGGATATTGAAGTTATCAGTCTGTCAGTGTCACATGACCCTGTCAATTCGACAGTGACATTTCTATCACAGATTAATAAGGCGTAATTTTGAACAAGTGACGTCATTCCGCGTTTCGGCGGTAAGGTTTAAAGTAGGAACTTTGAAACGCTCTATTTCATTAATTTATGCATATATTTTTTTTCTTTTTCTTGCTTTGTTTAAGTAGGCCATATATCTTTAAAATAGACTGAAAAAAAAAATTCATGCAAGTACCCTATTCCGGGAGAAAACGTACCCTTGTCACTCAAGACTACCGTAGCTTTCTAAGTGAAAGAATTTTCAAAATCGGTTCAGTAGGTACCTACTTAGATTCAGAGATTAAAGAGAAAAAATATTTAATAGCTTAGGTATTCTAATCTCTTTTCCTGTTGCGGGTCTGCTGGAAGAAATTCCACATGGAATAAGCATGACCCTTGTACATTATTACTTTTATACTTTCTTTCTTTTTTATGTTGTCCTTAATATATTATGTGCAATAATTGTTAAATAAACAAATAAATAAATAATTTCACGTTTTTTCATATTGATCTCAAGATAATGGAAAAATTACAAAACATCTACCGAATAAAACAAAATGATATATATTGCTTTTCAGGCTAAGCGCTAATGGTAGGTAATATTTTTTTATCATTATTCACTATTAATTGGCACTTAAGTCGTCATTAAGCATCATTAGTTAATGATAATCGAATCGAATAGGCAGGTACTGCAGGTACGAGGCAGGTACCCAGTGTTGCCAACTTAGGGGTTTTTCCCCTAGATTTAGGGGGAAAATGAATGCAATGGGATTTTTTAGGGGTATTATATTTTTAGGGGTTTTTAGAATATTTTTTAAAATTTTTATTTCATTACAAAAAATAGAGGTATATAAATATAGGGCCTGAAGTAGAGCAATCTAGCCAATCATATTTATTTGTTGATCTAACTTCTTAGCGACATCTAGTTTATTGTATTCAAGTATTTCAAGTATTCAAGTATTTTCTTATTATCAGTGTTTACCATAAACATAATAGGTACAGGTGATAGGAGTTAGGACGCGACTGTGGTTTCGTTGTCTATGCTTAGAACTTTTGGCGGGATTTGAGCAGAAATGGACGTCAGGTTTATTTTTTGTTTTACAAATTAGTTTATCGTTATTAATATTGTGTGATTGTGGTGAAATTTACATAATAGTGATTCATTAGTGATGAACAGTGTGCGGAAAAAGTGAAATAGGGAAGATAACATAGGGTGTTCGTCGGGAGTTTGTCGTTATATGCAACTTCCCAGAGCGTCCTATTAAGGTTTACTACGATATTTTTACTACGATCAATAGGAAAGCCGTAATTTCGAAAAGTTAAGAATTCCATAATTGGCATTTTGATAATAAATCTTTATTTTGTAATTACGAAAAAAAGATAAGTAAAAACAATCAAGGGACATTTTTGATTAAATTGTTTTTTTAAGACCATTAATTTCACCTTAGTGATTTCGAAACTAGGCAAAAATCTTGGCGCTGCTTTTTACTATAGTTTGAATAAATCTTTCTTTTCTTTTCTTTTTTTAATAATATTGTATTTAGGGGGATTTAGGGGTTTTTTACTTAACTTTTAGGGGTAAATATTTTTGAGGGTTGGCAACACTGCAGGTACCCTGAGCAGGTACCTAATACTAGAACTCGGTGTCAGTTTGTACCAGTCAGTGTCAGTTTGTACCAGTCAGTCGTAGAGTCAGTAGTATTAGTACTGTCAGTTACTCTTGGTTGACAAGTTGTCAAAGGCACAACTCGAACTCACGTTTCGCCAAGGCGTTTCGCAGTGTGGTGTGATTCTTTGAATTTGGTTTTTGTATGTAACTTATGAAGTTAGAAAGTGAAGTGAAATTAATGCTATATTATTAGCCGTAAACGTGTCGTGTCCTACAGGCTTTTTAACGTTCGAATTACTAAAACTGTGATATTTGATTCTGTGCTTATTTCGACAATTTCAAGATGAGGCTGGTAAATTCTTCGAAACTTTTTCAATTACAAAGCGAAACGAGAAATATTCGCAATATCTGTATAATAGCACACGTGGACCATGGAAAAACCACGCTAGCGGACTCCTTGATCTCCAGCAATGGTATCATATCGCAGAAGATGTCGGGAAAACTAAGATACATGGATAGCAGACCTGATGAACAATTGCGAGGAATCACAATGAAAAGCAGTAGTATAGCGCTTTATCATGCGGTGGATAAAGAAGAGTTCCTTGTCAATCTCATAGATTCACCAGGTCACATTGATTTTTCAAGTGAAGTGTCGACAGCTGTGAGATTGTGTGACGGTGCTATTGTAATTGTGAGTACCTATACTTGTTTTTGAAAAAATTCTTACTCAAAAAATTTTGTTGTGTGGAAATTTATTGAAATTAATTGTGCAATGAGTTCAAATATTTATACAACGTGTTAATGAATTAACTGAAAATTAGAAAGTAGTTTGCTCAGAATCAACTAGTGAATCTATCGCACTATGTTTTAATATAGGTTACATTTTTTTCAATTTTATTAGCCCATGTCTAAATTATTTATAATACAAGTTTGGCGCGTACGCCGCCTGCAAAAAAAAAGGTTTTCAGTTAATTCATTAACACGTTGTATAAATAGGTACCTAATATAGGTTTATAATCATTTTAAAATTAATATACTTATTAAATATCTATATCTAATTAATGAGGCAATAAGCATATTATTACATGAATTTATTTTATAAGCATTGTACTCATTGCTGAAGAACCTAATAAGTAAATAAATATAAAAAAGAAAGTGTAAACAAGTGTCTGCCATTTTTTATTAAGAATTACTTATTTTTCTGAGATAATTGATTACCAGATGTCCAAAAGTGATTAAAAATTCTTCTCATTTTTTTATGTGGAAACATGTTGGGACAAAGAGAATATTTTTGTAAGCCAAGGCAACCTTCTGGTGTGTCGAGCTTAATTATGTCAAACATAACTTTTTGTACACCTACATAATTATGTAGTATTTATATTTTATATTTGTCTGTTATAGGTTGATGTAGTCGAAGGAGTTTGCCCACAAACAAGGTTGGCGTTAAAACAGGCATACAATGAGAACATTCGAGCGGTACTAGTCCTGAATAAAATAGACAGACTAATTGTTGAAATGCAGATGACTCCGCTAGATGCCTATGTACGTCTCACTCAAGTTTTAGAACAGGTCAATGCTGTGATGGGTGAGTTGTTCACCACTCAAGTATTTGAAAATGAAGACACCAATATGGATAAGCAAGTATGTTTACTCACATTGAATATATTATACTAAGCTTTTTTTTGGTTTTGCTTGTGTTGATGAAGATGTCATCAATCATTTTTGTCTTTTGGCAAAAGTACCATGTTTTTTTTTTGTCTTCCTTACAACATGTAGGAGAAATTTTAAAATGACTGAGTACTTACCTAACGGTCAATAATAATCCAATGGTTGGCCAAATGGACGCAGATAAGCAATAACATGTTAACCCAAAAATTAAGTTATTGCTACAGAACGATTTATTAGGAGTTACAGACGTTTTTTAATTATGTATTTACCTTATTACATTGTTTAAATATGTAACAATATGTTGGACATGAAAAAATGTTGACACAAAATGGCACTATAATTATAAAACATGATTTACTCAAAATTTCTCGAGTGTGGGTTAACACACTATTGCTTATCTGTGTCCAAAAATGTAAACACTTATGTCATTCATTGAACTTTATTACTATTGCAATAAGATTTACCTACTCTAAAAAGTATTATAAATTTCTTTGTTGCCTTACATATTAATATACTAGCTGTAAATTTAATAATTTATTATTTAACATCAACATTAAAAAAAAAAATTAGTAAGTAATTATTGAGTGTAACAATATTTTATTGACTAAATCTCTTTTTTCAGAACGTTCAGCAACCAAATGATGATAGAAACTTTTATGATTGGACATCAGCACTTGATGAAGCAGATGACTCGAACCTTTATTTTTCGCCCGAACAGGGAAATGTTGTCTTTGCTAGTGCATTGAATGGATGGGGTTTCACTGTGGATACCTTTGCTAAGCTCTTCTCCACAAAGCTCGGAGTCAAAGAAGAGTTGTTAAGCAAAGTCCTGTGGGGTGATTTTTATTTGAACACAAAAACTAAACGATTCATGAAAGGTGCCCAGGAAAAGGCAAAAAAGCCACTATTTGTTCAAGTAATACTCGACAATTTGTGGAATGTATATGAAACTATATTAATAAGAAAAGAAAAAGAAAAAGTTCCCATTATTTGTGAGAAACTTGGTGTCAAGCTCACAACCCGTGATCTTAGGCATAATGACTGTAAAGTGCAATTAGAATCATTAATGATGCAGTGGTTGCCTCTTTCGCCAACTGTAATGAATATGGTTTGTAACAAACTTCCTTCACCAAAGGAGATATTACCAGTAAAAATTGAGCAATTAATGTCTTCCAAAATACGTGATTTCGAATGTTACCACCCTGACACAAAAGCATTGAAAAATGACTTTTTAGCATGTGATAGCAATGAAGATAGACCACTAATTGTGTTCATATCGAAAATGTTTGGTGTGGACAAGTCCATGTTACCCGAAAACAAACCTAAGCCTTTAACAGAGGAAGAAATGGCTCACAGAAGAGAAAAGGCGAGACTAATTCGAGAAGAACGAAAACAAAATGAAGCTATGCCAAATCTAGTAGAAAAGAGCAATGGTCACAAAGAAGATATTGTAGGTCCTGAAGAAAAAGATCTGGATCAGACAGCTTTTATTGCATTTGCTAGAATTTACAGTGGAAAAATTAAAAAGGGTGATAAAGTTTATGTTCTAGGACCAAAACATGATCCGTCCAAAATACTGAATATGAAAGACTTGAATGTTGATCCTAACAAAAAGTTAAAAGATTTACAAAGTGATGAACACATTATGTGTGCCGAGTGAGTAATTTCTGCATTACTAATAAACATGTACAGATAGTTTTAGTATTTGTAATGGTATAATATTAACATAAAAATTTTTCTTTTTCAGAATCAAATCATTGTACATTCTAATGGGCAGGGAATTGGAAGACATCGATGAAGCAGTTGCTGGAAATATTATAGGTAGGTATTCATACTGACTCTTTATGTGTAGAAATCGTTCATATTTTATATTATTAAACGAAATAATTATGATTGTATGACGAAATTCCGTACTAAATCCAATTCATCCATAATTTCAGGCATTGGAGGTCTTGAAGAACATGTGCTAAAGACAGCCACGTTAAGCAGCACGATAGCCTGTCCAGCATTTAGTGAAATACAATCTGCTGCTGTTCCCATCTTGAGGGTGGCATTGGAACCTGAGTGTCCCTCACAATTACCACAACTAGTTAAAGGTTAGTAGTTTCTTAGTTATTTTTCAAATGGGTGATCAAAATCTATCACTCATGTACTTAAATTCAAGTATTTGAAACAAAACTTCACATTCTTTTGTATTCACAGGTCTCAAACTCCTGAATCAAGCAGACTCGTGCGTCCAAGTGATGGTCCAAGAAACGGGAGAGCATGTAATAGTTACTGTTGGTGAAGTACATCTCGAGAGGTGTTTAGAAGACCTAAAGTAAGTATTTGCTTTCATAGATCTGGTATTTTACTGTTTCAACAGTTAGCTTTTCTCTTCTTATTGTTTACCTTGAATAGTTTGAAAAATGAAAATAAAAAAAGAATAAAACTCATCGAAATGGCGTAATCTCCCTTAAACTAACTTAACTAAAGTTGTTAAACTAGTCTTTGATTTTCTTGTTTCAGAAATAATTACGCAAAAATACCAATAAAAGTATCGGAACCTATAGTTCCGTTCAGAGAGACTGTAGTGGAACCTCCGAAAATCGACATGGCTAACGAAGAGATTGATTTTCAAAATATTGATAAAGGAAATAATAAGGAACAGGATCCCGTCGCGACCGTCTATACGAATAATAAACATAGCAAAATTCGAATAAGAGCGAAACCATTGCCGCACGAAATAACACAACTACTAGAGAGGTCCACCGATTTGCTCAAAGCCATCTCACAACACATAAAAACACTCCAAAGTGTATCCAGAAACGATCAACTAGAGATCAGACTGGATGGGCTGCATTTGAGGGGCACAAAACATCAGCTCTCTGACCGCATGTTGAAACTTGTAGAAGCCTTTAAGAATGAACTTCAAAATATATGCTCTAAATTGGGCCCCGAATGGAAAGATGTGGTCAGTCAAATATGGTCTGTGGGCCCCAGAAACTGTGGTCCCAATTTGCTATTGAATCAGACGTCGGATTACAAAACCAAGTATTTGCATCATGAAAAAGAAATCAAAGAGGATCCGAGATTTGAATATGAGAGTAGTTTCGTTAATGGTTTCCAATTGGCAACACTTGCCGGGCCGTTGTGTGAGGAACCCATGATGGGGGTGGCTTTTTGTGTAGAGGAATGGACGCTAGACACAAGCGAAGATGTCACGTACACTTATGGACCTTTATCAGGTTTGTAAATTGTTTTTTAATACAGTTGCTCAAAAAGTGGCGTATTGCAGGGACGTTTAGCGTTCGGGATGTGGGCTATTACATACTCGAGCTTTTTGTTTACCTTTCCCGAACTCGTGCGTTCTCTTTGCCAACTGTCAAATGGCGACACGACTTTGACACACTTTTTTGCATTGCGAAACGTACGTTTCGCATTACTAATACGACTAGCGCCATCTCTTGATCACAGTTGGAACTTAGTTGAGTTTGTTGTGTTTTTGATATTTTATTAAATTTCTTCATTTTTTTCGCAACTGTATTAAAAATAGTTGTTCAGTACACGTGCGGAACCGTCATTGCAACTAGTTCCGACTGTCAACCCTCACCTTCGGCTGCGCCTCGGCTCGGGTAGACATATGTCGGAACTCTTTGCAATGACAGGTTTTCCGCACTTATAATGAAATATACTATTATTTTCTTAATAGCATTAAGAACTCATTGCATACTGTAAATTTTGCTTTAGTACCTTAATGGTTAACCGGAGAAGTAAAAAAAATAAATTACTTATCCGTGCGATCTTTTGCTAGTCACCATAGTCTAGACGAGTTTATATTTTAAATATTTATTGACTAGCTGTTCCCCGCAGTTTTTCAACAGAATTCCGGGATAAAATGTATCCTATGTTCTTTTCTGTACCCCTGACAATGTGTAGGGCGTAGGCATAATTTCATGATGATCGATTGAGTAGATAAGGCGTGAAGGCGTAACAAACAAACTCACACTCGTATTTATAATAAATGTATAATATTAGTGAGAATTGTATGTAACATTTTTTACGTTGCAACATTGAAATAAATTTGTTAATTTATCTTATATACGTACGTTTTAGGTCAAATAATGTCTGCGGTAAAAGATGGGTGCAGGAAAGCATTCCAACTGCAGCCACAGAGATTGATGGCGGCCATGTACTCCTGCGATATTGTCGTCAATCAGAGCGTATTAGGTGAGTTCTCAAAATCGCAAACTCTTCGGATTTCACCCAACAACTTAAATTATTGTCGTTTTCTAACACATCAGCCAGATCTATTAATAACCTTTTGCCAGTAATGAAAATAATCACACCTCCGTCTGGTCTCCGTCCGTCAAACTAAGCAGATTTTGTATTAATGAATAATGGTACCAGATGGCTAATGTAATCCTTACTAATAATATACAGGAATATTTTTTAAGCAATGCGCAAAAAAATTTTGGTGGTTCAGTAATAGTACACATTTTCATTATTTGTTCAAAACTTTTTTATATTTTTTATCCGGCTTTAAATTAGCAAAATATGGACACTATCTAGTAAATTAGTACTCGGCCCATCACTACTCTCTAGTTAATTCATTTGCTCTGTGGGCGTCCACACGTGGTACATTACTTACTTACTCACTTACTACTTATGGAAGTAACGCGACGCGTTCGCCCGCAGGCAAGCTGTACGCGTCGCTGGGGCGGCGCGGTGGGCGCGTGGTGGGCGGCGACCTGCAGGGCGGGTCGGCGTCGTTCCACGTGCGCGCGCTGCTGCCGGTCGCCGAGAGCTTCCGGTTCGCGCTGGAGCTGCGCACCGACACCTCCGGCCTGGCCGCGCCGCAGCTGCTCTTCAGCCATTGGGAGGCGAGTGATGCGACACACGCATTTTGTCACTAATAATCCCTACTAATATTATAAATGCGAAAGTAACTCTGTCTGTCTGTCTGTTACGCTTGCACGCCTTAACGGCTCAACCAATCATCATGAAATTTTGCATACACATTTTCAGGGGTACAGAGAAGGACATAGGGTAGTTTTTGTCCCGAAATTCCCGCGGGAACTCCGAAATTAACGCGGGTATAACCGCGGGGAACAGCTAGTATAAATTATATGGATATACCTACTACTTCTGTTATAAAGAGGTAAAGTTTGTGAGTTTGTGAATTGTGAGTTTGTAGGGGGTAATCTCTGGATCTACTGAACCAATTTGAAAATTCTTTCACTTATAGGAAGCAACGGTAGTCCCGAGTGACATACGGCACTTTTTATCTCGAAATTTCCGCAGGAACTCCAAAATTACCGCGGGTAAAACCGCGAAACAACGGAAATAGTATTATTGTAAAATAATTTTGTCACTACACTAGCTGTTTCCCGAGGTTTCACCTGCAGTAATTTCGGAATTCCCGCGAGAATTCCGGGTTACAATATAGTCTATGACACTCACAAATGACGTGGCTTTCTATTGGTAAAAGAATTTTCGAAATCGGTTCTGTAGATCCATAGATTACCCGCTACAACCTCACAAACTCACAAACTTAACCTCTTTATAATATTAGTATAGATAATATTATAAAACAAAGTCCGCTGCCGCGTCTGTCTGTCTCTGTCTGTTCGCGATAAACTCAGAGACTGCTGAACGGATTTCCATGCGATTTTCACCAATAGATAGAGTGATTCATAAGGAAGGTTTATAAAATAGTTTTGCAGATTGATTTCGAACTCATTGGTGTACATTTTCAACATGAATTTCCTGTTGATTCTTCAATGATGATGAATGAATTTTAATGAAAACTCCTTTTTATACAGGTGATAGACATCGACCCCTTCTGGCAGCCACGCACCGAGGAGGAGTACCTCCACTGGGGGGAGAAATGGGACGGAGTGAACAGGGCTAAGGTGTACATGGACTCGGTGCGGGCGCGGAAGGGGCTGGCCACGGACAAACAGCTCGTGCAGCACGCGGAGAAACAGAGGACGCTGTCCAAAAACAAGTGATAAATACTTCCAAACATTCACTACATACCTACAGGAGACATACCTACTTGGAACTGGAAGAAATAGGGTAGTTTCCGGCATATGAAAATTAAAATTCTATTTAGTCCGTCAGTTAGATAATAAAAAAAATAACAGACCTGTATTTTTTACTTTTTCAAATTGTTGAAAGAATACTAAGATGAAATGCATTAAAGTTTAGGAGTTAGGGCTGTTGACGTCATAAAGTCCTATAAACTGTAGCACGGCGTGACGTCACACGACATTTCGCCTATTAATGTATTCGTTATTTTTTCATTCCTAAAAAATATAAAATACGTGTCCAATATTTTTATTAATCTACAAGACGGACTGAAAACTAAAATTTGGTTGACAAGCCCATTTTAATCTATCAGTCTACAGGTGGACAATCAACCCGCTGCTTGGGTTTAAACCCGATAAAAGCCAGTCTTTTACGGCCTTTTATTGAGTTACAGCCAAAGGCCTGTAACTCATAAACTCAGGCAGTAGATAGATGTTGATTTGTTTAATTTTATCTTTTTCTTTCGTTGTCACAACCAAAGTATATGATGGAGAGTTTCTTATCCAGTTGGGAAGTAATTATATGAATGGAAAAGTGTAAGAGAGACAAAACGATCGTGTGGCTAATATTTGCCTCTAAAATTCTGTTCTAGATCTTTGACGCTTCACTGTTTTATCACTACAGCCGTAAACAAAAGAGACAGGTCTTGACCGCACGGTCGCTGTGTCTCTTTCTTGAAAGAAGTAAATTTGCCCATTCCATTCTCTATATCTATCTATATTATAGATACATACACATAACACATTTAAATTTATTAATTATCTTTAGAGCTATAGGTATTTGTTGTCCTTTATGAACTTCTATTATTCAGTTTTCGTGTACAGGACCTTAATTGATTAGAAATTTTGTAAATAATTTACCCACATATAACATCATATGTTCGATGTTCAATGATTTTACTTTGCCTCTGAGGAATATTTGAATGTTAAATATTATCCATAGCAATGGATATAGAAGTATTATTATTTATCATAGTCTATTTTTTTAATAGATACAGTTAAAATATAATAATGTATTTTTTCTATGGTTAGATTTTTTACTATACTGTTTACCCGACGATTGCTGTTGTGTTGCCTAAATCGTCTATCTATCGTCAGTTGTCAAGAGCTCAATCGGTTGAATTTGAGATTGATCTCCAAGAAATTTACTTAATTGAACATATTGAAAATTAAATTACGACCAGAAACTCGACCCTAAGTAGAGTACCCTATTACATATTATATCTTTGTTATATTTGGACTTATACTCATATATGTACACGCGTATAGTAAAACATTTGTTATTGATTTATAGTGAATAAATAAAATTAATAAATGAATAACTTTCATTGCGATTCATGCGATACCCCATCCTCTATGCGCTATCCAGTCTATTAGATGGCGCCGAAAACAGTTTTAGAAATGGTGAATTATTACAAACCATACTACCTTAGTATTGAAGTTGAAGTTTTTATGAATGACTGAATATACAGTATCTTAGGAACTTTTTTCAATTTAGCTAAATGGGCACCTAACATTATTTTTACATAGTTATCCAATAAAAATCTATTCATGAAAAATGAGTAACGGATCTAAGGGTCATTCACCAAACCCCATTTTTTGTAAATATTTTCTCCGTATTTTAATGGGATTTTATACATATATATTTTTTTAATGCATCGGGGCTTGAATTTATTTGTTTTTACAGCAATGCTATTTTGGAATATAGAATTACGACAGAGGGCTGCCATAATAGTTATTAGTAAAATAAAATTAGTTTGAAATAGACAAGACGTATTTATTTCAGTTACATTTTATTTATCGCACTTACAAATATAAAATTAATTATTGCAATTATCCAATACTATTTACATCACAATTAATCATCTTAAATTAATACATATTATGGTTTTTCTTAGATCTTCTAATTTTCTTTCTTAATAAACGTACTAGTTAGATTAAACAAAATATCACTTATCACATTATCTCGTGTACCTATTTTTTTTATAACTTTAATTGTTAGAAATAAGAACTAAGTAGATAAGGCATCATTTTGAATAATTTCCATGGTGGGGACTTAATTTGTAAAAGATATATTAGAAATAAATACCAATATCTTTATATATCTACAAGGTTATTCCAGTAAAGATACCTAGAAGTTATAGGTATAAAAATGTATTCATGATTTGGTGATACTTTAAAGTGCTCACGACGCGGTACCCTCTTTCTGACTAACCTTGTATTATATCGCGTGATTATGTTATTTCCTGGCAAACAAAGCTAAAATTATTCTTAAATATCTATCTCAAGACAAATAAATACCTGTCTTTGAATTTAGTTGTAATATTTACTACGTATTTTAAGTAACCGTTAAAATAACTTTCTCATAAAGTCTCTCATACTTTAACCTAGTAAATGCAACTCACTGAGTAATACCTGAATTACCTTTAGGTATATTATAATGTTACAACACCTTGCAGTTATCATGAATAAACCGCCACGACGCGTTATATTTTATAATTTCTCTCTCGAATGGACGGTAGGTACCTACCTACCTACTGAAATCATCATATCATAATTCTCAAAGAATATTAATACTGGCGTAGATAAGACATTCGAATCGTTTTATCGATTATTATTTATTTATTCTACAAATCTATTTTTTTTTTTGTACATAACTATTTTATATTTCAGAAACAATCTAAACTCGTTCTCGTTCCATTTTAGACAAAATCTTATCTTCATTTAATTTTCAATCAAATATAGATGCATAGATACCAATAATAATATAAAATTTTCACCAAACTAAAATACAGGTTTAGCATGGGAAAAAATCATATAAAAAAAAATTAACACAATAATTCGACAAAGGAGCTATAGAACTAAGCGTTTCGATTAAATAATATACCATTATTATATTTGTACGTTGAATTCAAAAAGGTCCAAGTCAATAAGAAAAGGTTACATTAAAAATCTTTTATGAACCCAACATACTGCTTCTAAAACTATAATAGTCTTTAATTTTTATGATGTAATGTTCAATCAATCCAATGTAAAGACCTAGCTAGTTCTATCAGTTTACTCCACGGGAACGGCGGGTAGTCTGACGCCATTCGCTTAACTCTGGAGGCTCTCGATCTTCTATTGTAGTAGTTGTTCCCTAGATAACTATGCGTATGATATCTGTTGTAGATGGGCTTCTCTTGGTAGGAGTTCGTTTGAGAGAAGTCAACTTTATACCCGCTTGTAGTGCTTTGAATGTTGATCGCTGGATGGCGATTTGCGTTGAACCCTGTGGAAATAGCATTAATTAGGTACATATATTGTTTTAGTATTTTCTAGACTCTCTCACGAGGTCTTCGATAAAAGTCTTTTAAAATCTTAATGATATAAATAATAGCTTCTTTAATTGCCAATTTTCATTTCGATTTGTCTGGATAGGATCTAATCTGAGGTTCTAATCTGGGCCCTTATTCACTAAATAACATGTCTTGCTCATAACGCGCTTCCCAAAAACGCAATCCCAAACGTTCCAGGTGCCCAAATATTAGAAATTATTATTCTGTATGCTATAAGAAACGTAAATGAGTATTTCCCAAGTGAAACTTCTTTGAGAACGAGGAAAAGACAATTTTGGTGGCGCCTTACCTTAACACGCTGTGTTATGGTCATAGTGAATAAGGGCCCCTGAGTTAATGCGTCTTGAAGCTATCTAAATGACATTGTGCAATTTCACTCCATCCTGCATCCTTGAGTACACCTAATCTTTGGATATTCAGTTCCAAGACGCTATAACTCTGATAAGACAAATAATCGAGACAAGTCGTCATAATAACCAAATTCTCCATTTAATAAGACCTTTTCCACTATAGGTATATAGATTAGTATAGTAGGTACAATGTACAATACAGTAGGTAATGTAGGTATACTCATGTGTGCAACATTTAATTATTAGGACTATATTCATAATATCTGAATGAAGTGACCGATTTCCATTGCTTAACAGTGTAACTAGTCGTCAGTTTAGCAATTCGGGAGCAGTCAAGTCAGGACTACGCGTAATCAACAAGTCACATATCAGACTCATAAAACCTAATTTTCGGATCCAATATCGATTGATTTTAGGAAACAAGACATTGTTACATATCACGTTGTTAATTATAACCTATACATACCTAACCAGGAATGACTTAACATTATTAGATAATATTGCTCGGTCATTATAAATAATTCCTCTCATTAATCAAACATGGTGCATATCATAATTATTACAGTTCATTGAAGGCTTACCTACAGCTGCAGCATTATAAGAAGTGGCGGTGGGTCGCACACACATCATACCGTACACTCTGATACCAGGCACTGACGCATACGTCGGCTGGTCGTGTGACATCGGGCCCTCTGTAACACGAAAGTTGCACGTAATGTCGTAGGTCGTAGGATAATAATTATTGTGACGATAGCTATCTGGGGGCACGGTAGTGCCCCCGCCAAGACGAGCCAAGCGAAGCGGAGGCACTACCTTTTTTTTCTAGAAGTGCTTCGTCGTTTTTTTGAACCCTTATAACTTGGGTTTGGATTATACTAGATAAAAAAAATTCTCGGGATATGTTGTCAATAGCGGACTTATTAAACATATAAAGTTTAATTGCATAGCTCTTATACTTTAGATTTTATTGATACCTAAAAAACCGTGATTTCGTCACTCACTGATGATCATCAAAATTCTTAGGGTATTTCCTAATGTCCTAGAAAGCTGAAATTTGGCATGTACCTAAGCTAGTATTAGTATACAAACAGAAAAATTATAAACTTTTATCCCCCAACCCCTTCCAACTAGGAGATAGAGGTTTGTATGAGAATTTCGCAATTTCGACTTACAAAAAGAAATAAATCCCATCAAAAACATTTTCATTTAAAGTGATGCCAAGACGAGATGGGCACTCTCAAACAGTTATCAGATCTCATGTAAAGCCAAGCTTATAACTCTACACACCCTAACTCTACAAGGCCGTACTTCTCAAATTCTACACCTTAGTCAGAATATGTGGCTTGGCAGTTTCGTTGCTACAAAAACTATTGTATAACAGAAAAGTAATTAGAGTGGATAAATTTTTTACCTTACGCTCGTGTGAATGGAGCGAAATGGCCAAGCCAGATATTCTACCTAAGGTGTAAAGTTTGAGAAGTTAGGCCTTGTAGAGTTAGGGTGTGTAAAGTTATAAGCTTGGCTCTACATGAGATCTGATAACTGTTTGAGAGTGCCCATCTCGTCATGGCATCACTTTACATGAAAATGTTTTTGATGGGATTGTAAATACATTTTTATGCTTTATCTACGAGTAAGTCATTATTAGCAATATATTTACCTAATATATGGTTCTCTGGACACCGACATATGACTAAATAGTGTGATTTGCCGGTCCGTATATTCTGCAAAGCCAGCAGGGACCAGTCGCGGGGCGCCCGGCACTCGCGCATCTCTGACACCGCTTCGCATGTCTTCACCAGGGTCACCGCCTTGCTCGCGTACTGTAATTATACGTAGAGTCAGGGCCTGTCCTGCAGGGTGTGCAGGGTGTGCGGTGCACACGGTGACAAACCGAATTCGGCTGAGAATCGGACGAATGCTGGGTTACCGGCGCCCCCCCACGCTCGAGGCGCTTTGCATGTCGTGATGTCGTCTTCTTATCTACCTAAACTCTCCCTCCCTGTGAGGTATGGTAATAAAATTAACGTATCTGATAAGGTTGGTGATTTCATTCCTTTTTTTGGTGTATAATAGGGGGTTCGCAGGCATTTTATTACATCCGTGATATGGGGGAGGGCGCCTGGGTTCAGATCGCACACGGGCGCGTCGGTGGCTAAGACTGGCGCGGCGCTGCGTAGAGTCGGTCTTTTTACTCTGTGTAGCTATAGAAATGTGATTGTGGATGAGGGGCTTTCAGTCTAAACGTTTAATTCTTATAATCGTAAAAATAGAATTGCTTGAAAATGTTTTTTTGCTGCATTCTGACAACACCTACACACCCACATAGACAACAGCGATTTATAAACTTTTGTTATGTAGGTACCTACCCAACGTAACACCGAGAAAAAGAAAATATGTAAATGAAAAAGAATATCCAAATATGATTTATAGATAGGTACTTATCTCTCTTTTTTCTTTTACCTACCTATACATATTTAGGTATATATACCTATCGTAGTATGATTGATAAAACTAAACTTTGCGATCATCTTATAGCGTGATTAACTTATCCTTTGGAATAATCTCAGAATTATCAAAATTTTTACTTTTTTTTTTGATTAGATATCTTACGACACAATATTTATATAAAGTTACAGTAAGTATAAACATTTCTACAACCATTTCTAAACATAGAGATAGGTAGTTAGCTGTTAGGTACTTGTGTGAAAAGACGCTGCTTTCTTGCTTCTTCTAACTCTAGTAAAGTGAAATAAACTTCACTTTACATACTCGTAAAGTTTGTGGATGAACTGGGTGTTAGCAGACTACAGTCTCGGGCAAGTAGGTAAATGTATCGCATAAAAAAGTATGTTTTATAGTATACTTACCCATTCCTACTGTAAGGTAAAAAGAGCACAATAATTAAATATGGATTGGATGTTATGATACACCGCCACGTCTGGCCCTAAACTAAGCAAACTTTATACCTACTATACCTAAGGGTACCAAAAAACTGATAAAAGCATTTTCTTATTGTTCTTTTAAATACCTAAGTACAAACATTACACTCAGAATCAATTCTTCACACAAATGTTTGTGATTCGGGGATTGAACCCGCGATACTTAGCGTAGCAATCAGGTTAACTAACCACCATACCGATAGTGCTATAATATTATGAACCTACGTATACAAACCAGCTATTGCATATAGCTGTTACCCGTGGTTTCACGCGTATTAATTCCGGAGTTCCCGCGGGAATTGCTGGCTAAAAGTACCCTATGTCCTTCTCTGTATCCCTGACCTTATGCAAAGTTTCGTGACAACCGGTCGAGTACAGATAATGCGTGAAAGCGTACAATTATGCCATTGGCCCGTTCAAAAAGCTCTATGCCTCTATACATGGTAGCGAATTACCTTCTTCTTGGAATCCGTGGTGAGCCTGGTGGTATGCAGGTCATCTGCGTTGAGGCTCGCGGAGCACGGGTCGCGGTAGCGCGCTGGGCACGCGCACAGCGGCTGGGTGTAGTTGAGGCGCACGTACACGGCGTTGCAGACCTGTCGGATTGCGAACGAAACTGTTAGACTGGCTTGGAAATAACCGTTCGTACGTGGAACTTCGATACTCTTTTTTTTTAAGTATAACTTCTATACGCACGCTGGACTTGTAAACTGTTGGAAGCGAGACGGGAGCGTTACGAAAATTGTGATCGGGCGCGCGGGGCGAATGGAAGCTGAGAGGGTATATATGCGCGAACCGGCTAGTGATTTACCTATATATTACCTGTTGTATAGCGCATTCTGGCAGTAGATAAAGGTGTTGATTGTGAGGATAGTAATGGTACTTCGTTGGTTTCGCCAACACGGATGTGGATCCAGCCGGCAATGGTACTGTCTGCAAACAAATAAAGTTCGTTTAAAGAAGAATATTTGTAGGAAATATAGAACTATTATAACAAAAATGGGAATAGTTATGTTTATTCGTGTGGAAACTATACCGCAAAGCTAGATAAAAGTGTAAAAGCAACGAATCCATGACACCGAGTGAAATGCCATAGAGACAATTTTCCGATGCCCACATCGATCTTTCTATCTATCTACAGGGGCCGTATTTTTGAATCGCTCGAATTACTTTCGCACGTGAATTCGCGATTCCGTGCGTGAAAGTAATTCGAGCGATTCAAAAATCGACCCCCAGGACCGTTGCCGCGTTGGTCGAGTATCTATTAGTTAGCGAACTGAGTGTTTAGCGGGGTGATATAGGTTCGAATTCCACGTCCAGCTAACAGGTAGGTAGTTTATATTTATGCTGAGTCCAAATGTTTTCTTCCATTGTATAAGCTTTGCTCTATATATCTATGATATTAAATATCTATAAAAATACCTATTTTTTTGACTTTTTGTATGAAACAAAACGAAATAACAAACGCTTAAAAACATGTAAACCTCTCTACAATTTCTACAATCCATCAAGATAGCGTAAAGTTATAATGCGAAATTCTTATCTGGTACAGTCATCTAACATCCACTTGTAAGGATGTTGTATTTATTTCGTCTTTGGTACGAAGTTGAAGCAACGAGGGGTTTGTGGAAAACCATTCGTGCGCGATGGTTCATAATTCTTTAACATAATGCTTCACGGTCATGCGCGATGCGATTTTACAATTACGTCCTCAGGTTTATTGATGGGTCAGGTCATTAAACTGTATTGTTCTTGTAATTAACTACTTCCCATGTTCAAGACATCGATTTAATAATCTGTTCATTAATCGGTTCTTTTCGGTCAGTCTTGACGATTCGAACTAAATGAACAAGGGTTAAGTAAGTCCAAAAACAACACTGAAGATCTGATACCGCAGCCTTAAAGTAGGTATTTAACCAAGAAGATGACGTCATCCTTATATATACTTATATAAAGATATACCCTATTAACACAAAAATGTGAAAGAGTTGTCCAAATCTTTGGATGTTTTATGCCCAATCGTACTTGAGTGTTTGAACAGATTTAGATGAAATTCGGTTAGCAGATAAACTGCATTCGGAAGGCCGGACTACTTTTAGGTACCTATAGGTGTCCGAAAACCAAAAATTGACATGGAATACTAAAATTCACGTAGGCGAAGCCGTGAAGACAAGCTTTAATGTTTCCATAAAATGCAAGGTATTACACGATACTTCTATTAAAAAAACGAATATATACGTCGTATCTCTCAATAGTATTACGCATAGAGTTGATAGACACGGAACGAAAGTCAGCGAGTCATGGAAATTCAAATTTGGTGACATTATGACGTCTTTCGACGCAAATGTAATTCCGCGGCGCTCAAGCACAGTTTTTCTATTGTTTTTGTTGTGATTCAATTCCGATTTTGAATGAAACTATCGCTGTGTGTAAGTATCTATCTCTGCAGTGTTACTATCAGTTTATTGTTACTTAATTAAAAGACTTGGATAACAATGTCAATAACTATGTCCACCCGCTGTGAGTTTTAATTTTGATAAATATCTATCTCGCACTGATCTACCTCATCTGCTCCAGTGACCTGCATAGTAAGCTGGTGCTTGCACAAACAAACGACTTTTTCTGTGAGCCTCTTTACTTTGGTACGCACCGTAGAGTTGCTACTTACTCTCATTTTTGTTTGTTTTTACTCCATCTTAGAAGGTTACTCGATTTTAACTTTCATTAAATTCATTTCTAGTGAAATTGCGACTTTTTGTTCATAGGTTTTTTCCAACTTCGCTGGTATTATAATAGTACCTAGTAACCTACGTAAGAAGATATCTATTCTATATATATTTATAATAAAACTGTAGAGAGGTCAATTCTGTACGTTGAATATATATTCAAAATTAATATTGGATGGTGATGAATGGTGATCGATATACTGATGCAATCAGATAATTTTTTGTCTGTCTGTCTGTCTGTCTGTATGTGCACGCATGGGTCAAAAACTACTTAAGGTATTTTAACCAAACTTGGTACGATTGTAGTCCATACTCCTGGGGGGCTAAGATGCGCAAGACGACAAAATTTTATCGAGCCATTTTATCGATTCTCGTCGACAAAGCCATACAATATGTCGACGAGAATCGATAAAATGGCTCGATAAAATTTTGTCGTCTTGCGCATCTTAGCCCGGCTGGGCAGGTTATAGGCTATATAACATAACGCTAAGACACATGAGCTGAGCAGTGACGATAAATTTGAAGCAAGTCGGATGAAAATCCTCGCATACGTTTACTCAATCACGCAAAAACGGCTGAACGGATTTGGATGAAATTTGGCATGTACGTTGTTAGGGGTACAGAGAAGAACATACATACATACTTTTTATCCCGGAATTCAGGCAAGAACTCCGAAATTACCGCGGGTGAAACCGCGGGGCACAGCTATTCAAAATAAATTTAAACAAAATTCAATGAGATGTTACAATTAAAATTAAAAATTTAACTTAACACCTCATAACTAACGTAAAACGCAAAAATTATAGATCCCTATAGGACATAATGTTATAAAAATAAAGTATTGCACGTTTCGTTTAGGAAGAATGTTATCTTGTTAAAATATCTTCTAGTTTTTGTCGGATTTCGAAATTATAGTAGAAAACACTAAATTTTCACGAAAAAAATTGTTTGTTACCTAACTTGACAAATTATAATGATCTTCTATTTTCCGTCAACGTCTAGTTAGAATTTTTGAACACAAAAACTACCTACGGTTTATATCTTTTGAATCTATTTATTATCTATCTATAGCAACTCTCAAAAAAAATGTCATCCAATTACGGGCTTACCGTGGCGCTGTATCTAGTGCATCTAAAATGACTTGGATGACTCTTAATGCTAGGTATTAGGTATAAGGAAAAGGTATACCTAACCTATGCGTATAATTTTTGCAAAGGGTCAGGAAAACTGACAACGAGGTCTCTATGAGGGATGTATTCATGTGAGGCGTGTATTAGGTAAACGCTTATATATATATTATGCAGCCTTTAGGATCTCAGCTAAATCATCATATTATACCTATCTTTCAAACCTACATTTTTGTTATGATTAAAAATTTTTTGCAAATCTTATGGAAAATCTTCCTTTATTTGTCGTGATAGATGATGTCAAAGTTTATTTTAACATTAAAGATTTAACGTTGAAACTTATCTGCTCGTTTTGAGCATTTTTATACCGTAAGGATGTATCTGATAACAAGTAGAGGCGTTATAGTTGGGTCTAGAGAGAGAAGACTAAAACATAACGTATCGTTACCTCGTTATAGACATTCTATATTAAAGGAGCTTTTAGTAAGGGACTCGGTAGGTAAAAGAGAACTGCAGCGATTATCAATTGATCCGATTTAGTTTTCTCTTTATCCTGCGTAACTGGTTTTATTCAATTTGGTGAAAAATATAGAAATAAAGAAATGTAGAAAATAATGAAGAATAATAATAATAAATAATAATAAGAATAATAATAACAATAATGTTATTTTCTCTCTGATATCTTTAGGTATCTTTAGGTACATGAATTCCAAAAACTGTATTAAGATGCTTCGTGAAGTTTATCTAGTTTTTTATTTTTATTTTTCGGTGAAGTGAATGACAGCTCTCTCAAAGTCACAAAGTTTTTGTTGTGATAGAAAAAAATCAATTACGTAATTTTTCACAGATTGATCTACAAAATACAAGTTGAGTAGGTAATAAAGTCTGTAATTTCAATAATCCACGTAAAAAACCAATCATTTCGAAAATATGCTTAGATATAACTATTCAAAGAATAGAAAAAAAAAACTAAGAATCCATAAATGCGAAAGTGAGTTTGTTTGTTTGTTACGCTTTCGGCTCAACCGATCAACATGAAATTTTGCGCGCAACACGTTGTCAAGGGTAGAGAAAAGGATATATAATCACATAGGGAACTTTTTATCCCGGGATTCCCTCGTAAACTCCGAAAATAACGCGGGTAAAACTTCATTGAATTTTAGATACCTACTACATGCAGGTTATCAGAGGTACAAAAAAGGAAATAGGGTACTCTTATCCCGGAATTGCCGCGGGATCTCCGACGTTAATGCCAGTGAAACCGCGGGGAGCAGCTAGTAAAATAATATGAAACTAAAACCTAAATCTATTACGAAGCATATCGCCTCAGTGACATGATTTATGAAGATTACTTATTATTTATTGATTTTTATTGCGTCAATAGATTACTTTATATTATCGACTAGCTGTGCCCCATGGTTTCACCCGCGTGAAACATTTTTATATAACAACTTTTTTTTCCTTAATCCGATTTAAATGAAACAAAGCCTATAATATGTAGTTCCAGGCTAAGCTTAATCTATCTGTGAAAACCGCATGAAAATTCGTTCTGTAGATTCGGAGATTATCGCGAACAGACAGACAGACAGACAGAAAATAATTTTATTTTATTTTTTGTAGTTGGGTACTCTTATTTTATCGCCCCTGTCAATTTTTGTTAAAAATATTCAATGCACAGAATCGCAGATTCTACTCTTTTATCATAGTAAGTATAGATAGGTAGCGACTCCAGGAAATCGATCATTCAAATGTTCGTAAAAGAATCCGTTGCATACAGAAATGTCAACGTCAAGAGCACAGTTAGATCACACGGGATGTTTGCCATAAACGCACATCTCCAGGTTGCAATCTTGACATGATCTGAACTTCGTGATCCGAACTGGTCAAGATGAACTCAAACTTAAAGTTCGATGAACTTGCAGACTTTGAATTGGTTCAGTTTTGATTTCGTATATTATACAATTGAAATAATTTATGTTATTTCAAGTTGAAATGCTATGTTATTTTCTGTTTACTATAGCAGTCCCGATGATTTTTTTTGTAAATAAATACATAATGCTAATTAACTTAATGCCTATAACACCCAGACTCAGAGAGAGAGAAGGTTAATGGCATAAATTTCTACCCTGATGCGGGGATCGAACTTGCTATACCTGGCATAGCTGTTAGGCTTGGTAACCACTAGACCTGCAACAAACGGATGCGGTCAATACTTTAACAAAATGCCGTTTTGCTTAAATATGAAGTAGATACTCGTATTATGTAGCTACTATACTTTTGAAATTGTGAGTGACTAGCTATTCCCCGCTGTTTTACCCGCGTTAATATCGGTGATCTCGTAGGAATTCCGGGATGAAAAGTACAGTAGCGTAACAAATATAAACAAATAAACTTACATTCGCATTTATAACTAATAGTAAGGATTTATTTATGAGCAATAACGAAGCTTTCAATGCAAATTATATTAATTTTGGACTTAGGTAATAGCTCAGTCGAGATATATTTTTGAGAGTAAAGAACCTCATAATTACAATAATCCTATGAAAATAAAATATTAAAATGTACGTACCTACATTGAGAATGTGAGTCGAACAATTTGGTTAGATGACTTAACAATATTGAAAGTGATAATAAATTTACCAATTTTTATTAATTTTATTTGTGTTATTGGAATTCTAAATAGGTAATATAAAAAGGATAATATTCAGTGTGTTAAAAGTCCGTTTAATAGGTACTTTTTATTCATTTATTTATTTATTTATTTATTTAACAATTAATGCACACAAGGACAACATAAAAAGAAAGAAAGTATAAAAGTAAACATGTACAAGGGTCATGCTTATTCCATACAATTGGAATTTCTTCCAGCAGACCCGCAACAGGAGAACCTTCATTCATTCTTCAGTTATAATATGTACGTAGCTATGGGAATGCTAGCTTGTAAGAATGTATGGATGGATGGATGGATGGATGGATGTTTGTTTGTTACTCTTTCACGCAAAAACTACTGAATGGATTTAAATGAAACTTTACAATAATATAGCTTATACATCAGATTAACACATAGGGTACTTTTTATCCCGGAATTCCCGCGGGAACTCTGAAATTAATGCGGGTGAAACCGCGGGGCACAACTAGTATGTATATATAGATGTTCTTTTTTATTCCATTTGGCTATGGAACTCTAAAAAAATGTCTATCATTAATGTATTCAGATTCCCATATCAAGATGTAAGACTAACTAGTAGTTATCGTATCTGTAAAAAAATACACATTTTATCTAATTGCGACCAAAACATCTTGATAGTGTACAACGTAGTCATTAGTCGACACGCTTCAATCTCCGACAGCTATTAATGTGGTCTGTTGTACATTGTTCTAATAAACACACATAAAAGATATTTTCCCGCGAAAACACGTGAACTAGGTCCCGCAAACTTGTGTTTTGTACTTAATCGATTTATAAATTTTAATCAATGAATACGCGATACTTAATATAATATTATAATTATTGCATTATGGTTTACAATATCATATGTTATGTTTAGGCTATTAGACTACTTTTTTTTTTAAATTCTATTTAGTCCGTCAGTTAGATAATAAAAATATAATGGACACGTATTTTTTGCTTTTTCAAATTATGTATAATGAAAATATACCTGGATGAAGCGCATTAAAGTTTGGGAGTGGGGCTCGTAACGTTATACACAACTAAAAACTGCGCTTGATTGTGACGTCACGCGACATTTCGACTCAACGTATAGACTCCGTTACTTTTTGCCTACGTGAAAAAAGAAAAAATACGTGTCTAATATTTTTTATGAATCTACACGACGGGCTAAAAATAAAAAAAAATGTCAAATAGCCTATTTGAGCATCCTCCCTTCGTCTATACCAAATACGTAAGCGATCATTAATCTTTCTCCAAAAGCATCAAGTCCTAAAGGTCGACGTACACCTATAGCGTTCGATGGCCGCAACGGTCGAGTCGCGGGCGCAACCTACCTCAACACACGTTCAGGGTTGCCCTCGCGTGTACGTGACCGTTGCGTAATTACTTCCGACAAAGCCCTTGATTTAAGAGTCGATATCAATCAATACGAATGATTAAAGGTCAGTATTATTTTAGAATCGATAGTTTAATATGTTTAGTGTGACACCAATTAGAGTTTAATTACTGACATCTTGTGATAGAGGCTAGACTTATTGCTTTATTTTAATACATTAAATCAATGAACGCATTATAATAAAACTATGTAAAACGTGCTTGAAGGTTCGTCTTAATTGTGTATTAATTGGTATTGGTTTGGTATGTTTAATTTTTTCATATAAGATCTATTTGTTCATCTATTAGTTAATTATCTTATAGTTTTTAAACAACATTCAAACATTTCAATTCCTAATTTATTTTAAAGAATACACAAGTTATTATTATACTAAATCATTATGTTTTTGTGATAATGTATCTTTCCTCATCATCGTGCGTTATCTAACTACTGTCATCAGTGGAAGAACGGTTATTTTGCATACATTATCAACAGCATCATGTCTATAATCATACCTATAATTGTGCAACACTTGCAATTGATTAGCGAGTTGCGAGCTATTTCTGAACGCATTCTCGTATTCTTAACTGCATTTAATTTGCCGTTGAAATGGACGTTGAGTTGTGGTCAAGCGGCCGACTAGCCAGTTAGCTACTATAGACACGTGTTGCGGATTCAGGTTCTTCTAGATAGCGGGGTCTAGTCATTCAATACCCGAGTTTCTCGTTCCGGACTGTTTACAACAAGTTACATATTTCACTGAATAACACTTTAACATAACTGCCTTACCTGTTCAATAAATATTACACAACTAGCTGTTCCCCGCTGTTTGACCCGCGTTAATTTCAGAGTTCTCGCGGAAATTTCGGAATAAAAAGTACCGTATGGCCTTCTCTATACTTCTGGCAAAGTGTATGTAAAATTTCATGGTGATCGGTTGAGCGTAACAAACAAATAAACAAACAAATTCACTTTCGTATTTAATAGTAAGGATAGAGGGCTTGAGGATTAGACAGCGAAGATTTTAATTGTTGAATGACGGACTATTTTGTGTGTTGATACAATCTGTTATTACAATATTTTGGTGATGTTTATCTTTTAATTGACAACTTTCTTTCAAAATAATATTATATTATGTTCTTTCTGTGTCTAACAGTTTCTTGATAAAAAGATTAATATCTTTTCAAAATTAAGTTCGACCATTCGCAAAATATGTATTTGAAGTTCTAACTCGTATTAAAAAAGCTACCCAATTAAAAGCAGGAGTCATTGCAAAAACAATTTGCTTACAATATAGCTGTCCCAGAAAAGAAAACTTCCTGATTAAAGCAAAAGAGGATGTTAAATGCTAATATACTGATAAGTAAGAAATGAGATGCAAATTCAAAGAGACGTGCCAGTTCCTATTACGGTAATATGTACAAAAAGTTGTTATCGCGATCAATCTTAGAAGTGATTGCATGAGAACACTCCATGGTAATTCGATGATACAAGGAGTGTTAACTAGGCAGTAAAGAGTTGAATCATGAAGAATGTTTAAAAGATGTTCGACTTTCGAAAATCAAAATTTTAATCAGTTCCTCAGTTAAAAAACAAAATAATAATAGACACGTATTTTTTTCTTTTTCAAATTAATGAAAATATACCTAGGTACATAGATAAAGCGCATTAAAGTTTAGAGTGGAGCACTCGCGATGCCATTATTGGGTTAAGCCCCGTACAAACTGCACCCGGGTAGTGACTTCACGCGAAATTTCAACTCGGTGTATCGCCGTTATTTTTTGATAAAGTAAAAAAAGAAAAAATACGTGACCAAAATGTTTTATTAATCTACACGACGGACTTAAAAAAAAATTAGTTAACTAGCTCATTGTATCCTTATGCTTATAGCACACAATTTATTATTTATTGATTTTTGATTTAAAAATAGTTTCTAACGTATTTAGAACACGGAAAATAAATAAATAAACTAAAAATCGATTAGGTACAGAAGATAATGTTATTTACTCTCAAATAACTGAGCAACAAAGAGACATTGTGAGAAGCTTCTATAACATTTTATAATGGCGCATTTCTAAGTATAAGACAAAAGCCAGTCTGGTTGCTTCTAGTCTGGGATCGTTATCATCTCACGACACGACCGTTGCCTTCTTGTTTTTCACAAACCAACCGACGCTAGCGCACTTTAATATACGTAGTGTCACTTTATTTCCTAGAAAATTATATACTCATAGGTAATATTCTGATTTGAGCGGTATGACTTAACTAAAGAAACGGCGATGCACTGTGGATAAACCGATGGTTCAATATAAAGACATTAGAAACGCCCCAGGACCTAGGTCTTGACTCAATCATTTATTATCCACAATAGTAGATACAATGTTCTCCTTTTCTGTGCTTTGTTACATTGTACGATGAATGATGAAACTCAACTGTCTTTTTTTCTAATCAATTTTATATTTTATTTTATTTTTGCCATAATTTCATACATTCAAACTTATAACTTATTATACATTTGGAATTATAAGAAAATGCGTAACCAACTCAATAAATTGGAATCTCATGTAACTCAATATTTTTAGTCTTAACATTGACGTACAATTAAAAATATGTAGGTATAATGATAACAAAGACGTCTTTAAAGTTTTACGAGAATTATTGTAAACGGAGAAATTAGATTTTTTAAATAGATATTATAACTTTACCTTTAATCCATTGTCCTCTGTTCGAGCCGTAGCGTCGTGACGTCGAGGACGATCTTGGAATGGTTAAGTTCGCAGTACGTATTCCGTTGGCCATACCAGATACAAGGCACCGTATTAATCCGGATCGGGTTGCAGATTGTCGTGTCCACGTCACCTAAGAGGATTTGTTGCGGTCCCAACCGCAAGAAGCAGTGGGATGGCCGCGAGTCTAACAAGCACCGAACAAGGCGTGGACAAAACCAACCGAGAGAGTAACGAATGGAAAATTATATCAGTATCTGAAGAAAATGTCTATAGCATTAATGTATATAAATGTCAATGTATTTACAAATGACTTTGTATTTACCTACGTGTATTCCAATTGTATAAATGCGAATGTGAGTTTGTTTGATACACTTTCACGCCTTATCTACTCAACCAAACATCATCAAATTTTGCATACACATTGTAAGGGGTAGGGTACTATTATCCCATCCCATATGGGTTTTATAATCTAACTTACCACGCAAGTTTTTTAATTTATTTCAAGCTAGGCAAAAATTTTGTAACAGTCGGTCACTACAGCTTTGCTTTTTTATTTACATATAAAATTAATGTGTAAATTTCTTTTCAGTAGATAATGTTTCTTAGGTACTTTTAATAAACGAACCAACGGAATGGCATGGTATGTATATTGTAACGTACCTTTATAGGTTTCGTACGTGTAGGTAGATACGAATGCCGTAACCGATAATTTAAGTATAGGGTAACTTAACACATCTCATTTTCAAGATATCTAGGGCTGCATTTTTGAATCGCTCGAATTACTTTTCGCTCACGGAATTTAAAGATTCACATGCGAATCTTTAAATATTTCTTAAGGATTCGCATGTGAATCTTGCAATTCCGTGTGCGAGAGTAATTCGAGCGTTCAAAAAATACAGTCCCTAGTATCGTTCCCTGCATATAAATATCACTACGATTGACCACATGAACAAAGTCACAAGCACAGCTAGTAAAGCACGACGTATTAACTTTAAATTTTATTCGAAAGCTCTGAACGCAACTTAAATAGAATTACAATGTAGTCGTATAGAAAACGCATGAATGTAGATTTACATCAGTGTCAATGTCTTTATTGTGTTGTGCCCGCCTGAGCACGAGCGAGATTGTTTCATAGAGACCCAATGCAATATCGACTAGGTTCCATCTAACAAGGCACTTGATATATACAAATACAACCAGCCAGATAACTGAAGCGAGCTACCTCAATCGTATATTATGCTGGTCCACGCTGCTGAAGCATCTAGCAGACCAATCCCATTTAGTAAACACTTAACTGAAGTAGGTATCATTGATCTGCACGACATTGCTAATGTTGCAATCCTTAAAGAGACCTTTAAATCTAATGCTAGCTGTTCCACGCAGTAAAGCCAGTGTGGATTTCGGGATTCCGTTAGATTTGTATTTTTTATATATCCAGTATCTATTTATCTATTTATCTTTTTCTGTGTGCAAAATTTTATTGAAATCCGTTCAAAATGTTATGTATGATTGAGTATTAAACATCCAAACAGCTTCAGAAACTTTTGCAGTTTAGATAATAATAGAAAATCTCATTTTGGTGTCTACAGAATTCCTGTCAATACTTGAAATTTTCATCTGAACAAAAAGAATAACTGAAGTCATATCTTGCAGTCGTAAATTCTGAACTCATTCGCAGCAGTAAGATTCTCTGATCACTACACAAACTGTGCTTCCAAATGTAACATGCATAGAGTAAGATCACGAATATTGTAGATTGGTTTTATTAACCAAATAGCCCACTTATAGTGCAGTAGTCGGTTGCAGTTTTTGCGTGCATAGCTAACTGGTCATGCCATATATGATCACGCATGTAATCTACCAGTACTTTTGCCCGGAAAATGGCCACAAAGCTAATCCCGTTCTAACAGGTTTGTGGTAATCGATGTAGGCATCACTCGCCGATGCGCTCGATCTTTTTCATTGAGTCTCATTGTCTTTGTTCTTCCATGTCATTCTTACGTTTTAACGGTGAATACTTGTATTATGCAACCCGTTGTGTGTTAACTTCTAAAGGTGTATCGATAGCAATATAGCGTGCTAAGATGAATTCTTCAGCTCTACATACATCTATCTATCTTCTATACTAAAATAAAAGAGTAGAATCCGCAATTCTGTACATTGAATATTTTTACCTAAAATTGAGAGGGGTGATAAAAGAAGAGTAACCAAGCCAAAAAAAAAGTTTTTAAAATTCTTTTCTGTCTGTCTGTCTGTCTGTTCGCGATTATCTCCGCATCTACTGAACCGATTATCATGCGGTTTTCACAGGTAGATTAAGCTTAGCCTGGAGCTACATATAGGCTTTGTTTCATTGAAATCGGATGTCGGGAAAAAAGTTGTTGTATAAAAACCTTTCGCACGGGTGAAACCGCGGGGCAAAGCTAGTATTAGAATATGACGTAATAAGAACGTCCGTCGTCACTGAAAATCAGCTTCATTCACACTTTTATGCTTGTTTATCCTACTAATATTATAAATGTGAAAGTGTGGATGTTTGGATGTTTGTTACTCAATCACGCAAAAACGGCTGAACGGATATCGATGAAATTTGGCATGCACGTTGTCAGGGGTACAGAGAAGGACATGGGGTACTTTTTATCCCGGAATTCCCGCGGGGCACAGCTAGTATTGTAAAAATAAGTATAAAGTTTTTTTCCAGTGTATTGTTTAAGTTACAGTTGAAATAAACTTTTAACCTGTTCTATTATATTATTTTTATATTTGGTTCCCTCGCTCGCTCCGTATCAATTATGTGCGTTCTTTATTACTGTTGCTACCTCAAGTTTCGTTTTGTTTTCGCGATGGCATCTGCAGGCCGTACTTGGTACAAACGATGTTTTCTTGCATCCTACGCTCGATAATGGCCTATACGTTGCCGTGTATCGTTAGAAAACCTTTCTCGAAATAATCTGCGTTATTTATCTTTAAAATATTAGTATTCTCTCAACGTTTTTGTGCTGTTCATTGCTTCTCGTTATGTTTCATGTTCATTTTTAACAAAATTTACTTATAATAATAATTATTAATTGTACTTAAATGTTAGTTCTAATAATATTTAATTTATTTATTTGTTTTTTAAACTAAACAGAATCTTTAAAAGTTTTCAATGATCGAGCCAAACGTTTTTCAAATTAGGTACCAAAAAATTTAACAATTGTAAACTTTTCAGTGATAAATTTGATTTACCCTAATATAATATTTACCATTCGGTTTATATTATCAACGAGACGGGACTTCATAAATATAGCTAGTGGTGGGATCATGGTCGATTTATTATAATTTTTCATTCACGGTTTCACTTATAAAGAAAATTCGCTATGTCGATATAAATTATAAATGCTTTTGAATCACGACCATCTTGACCGTTTGCTCCAAGTTCCACTCTCGCAATAAGTAACAAAATTTAATTTCCATCGTGACGTCTAGTGTTATTCTCCGGTTATTAATTGATTGCATCGTTTATAACGTTAACATTTCCTCTGTAAATCTTAAACATTGCTTTTACAATTGACCTGTACTTGCATGTTGTATTTATGTTCAAGTATCAATAAGATTTTTATATCTACATATATTTATCAAGATCCTTTCACGTCGTAACCGCAAAAGCTTATTAAATATATACGTAATATGAAAATCAGTTTGCTAAGGAACAAAATATTTTTGCATACATTTAAATATATGCAAATTCGCAACCACTTGAAATTTATAATGTTACAAACATGAATTATTTATATAATGAACTTCCTGGATCAATGATTATACATTACTATCTTAAACATTGATAAAAATGTTCTGATTCTCTCTAAAATTATGTTTAAATGCCTGTAGATTGTACAAAATTCACATATTTGTTATTTTTAATTGCCGTGAAACAATGGTGTGAAATATGCATATTATGTTGATGGTTATTGAAGTGAAACCCGTTATTTCTGAGGAAGCAGTCTATCTTTATGGTTTATTAATCATTTAGCTAACCAGCAATTTTTTTTTTCTCTTGGTGCCTGTATTTTGATAACGTGAGTCGATCTATGTTGTACTAGCTGCTCTCCGCGGACTCTGAGTGTGGCGGTATGACTATTATAAATACAACAGCGTTCATTCTCTTTTCACAAAGAACTTTCTGTTAAAAATTTTAACACTGATTTATGTACAATGCTTTTAAGCCGAAAGGTTATATAGAGTGTGTACCTACTGCTATAGGTCCGTTTGCCACCTGACTCAGTAAATCTGTCCGCGTCACTATCATTACTATGATTCATCATTCCACCGCAGCCGTCGCCCACGATTTCCATGCAATCTTTACAACGGCAACGCTCGCGTGCTTTTACTTAACAAAGACTAGGAAGTTGCTCTTTTGCTTGCAATCATTGTGGCTTTTATCAAACCATAGAGGTACAAGATACGCGTACCTATACCCTAAGTAGTGGTAAATTGTCTGGTCTTTAACTGCATTGATTTAACATGAAACAGTGATGAAACAGTTAAATAGAGAAAAGTTAGAGAACAGAGAAATACAATCAATACTCAAATTAATCAATTTGAGTTACTCTAAAGCGTGTTCATATTCTTACTATAAAATAAATTAATAAATTAGGAACAATATTTTTGGCCTATAATCGTGTAAAACAAACACAAAGGTATACCATAAATTACAATAAAAATATAAAGTAACATATTTAGAATAAATAAATTCATCATCAATACTTATTTTAGAGTTACAAATCAATGATCGGCGGTTTCCTAAAAATGTTTCATTTTTGAGATAGATATGATCTAATAATTGCAATGCCCATGCTATTTTTGTATCATAAATAACAGAGCATTCTACTTCCGCGCGAATACTTATTTATAAAGAAAATTGATAGCCTCTGCCGGTAATCTATCTACCGACATTAAAGATAGGTACGCGAGCTTAGCTACTTCAAAACATTTGATCTTGCTAAATCTAATCCAGCGGCTATCACAGTATGGTTGCAGTGAATCGCCAGGTTTGCTCGCTTTTTATGATTTACCTACTAGCTGCTCCCCGCAGTTTCACCCGCGATAATTTTGGAGTTCCCGCGGTACCGTCTGTCCTTTTTTGTACCCTTGACAACATGCATTTAAAAATTATAAATATATAAAAGTATAACAAGGATTTCAAGCAACCAATTTACACAAAACATTTACAAATTATATAGGTACCTACCTAAACCTTCCTCACGAATCACTTTGTGTATTATGAAAACCGCATTAAAATCCGTTCTGTAGCTTTTGAGTTTATCGCGAACAGACAGACGGAGGCGGCGGAGTATCTTTGTTTTATAATTAATAAGTAAAATTAAGACTACATCAAATTTTGACTTCGATATACCTACAAAATTCTCGATTAAGTATACCTACCTACCTCCCTACCTACTTGGGTAAAATTCGGCTGCCCTAAGGAAAACAAAGTAATTGCAGCAGAATAAATTTTACAGGAGGAGCGAAAAACCGGAAATAGCTTTATAAAAGAAACCTTCCATAGTTTGACTGTTTTCTTAATTTTAATTTCTCTAAAACTAAAGCTTTTTTGATGATTGTGAGTATGTAACAAGGTCCGTTATGCGTGAAAAGCAGCAAAAATACAAAAAAAAAACTCATTTCGAAAAAAATGTCAGTTGCTTTGTTTCTCTGCAGAGCAGCCGAATTTATGTTAGATCATTATGGAGCGCGAAGTGTGCGATCCAATTTTTTTAATGTAAAATCAGCTATTGACTGATTGCCTACTTATATTAAGTTCAGTTAAAGCGCGCATTCGGTTTGTTCGGAATTCGGATGCACGTAGTTGCAGTTGTGGACTTTTTGTATGATGTGCGTGGTGGCTTGATCCACATTGCGATTTCTATGTGCTGTTGATATTTTTGTGCAGCATTAGCTCAAGAACTCATGTATGTACATGGTACTACTACTACTATACAGTATTCTAAATGCATAATTATATGTAGAAAAATTAATTATTACATAGGTCCCTAAACTTTTAACTTATGCCGTAGGTATTATACGTTATAGTGTTTTTGTCAACATACAGAAAATACTTAAAATATAGTTCAACAAAATGAATCAACATTATTTTCTGATACTTTTTATCCCTATTTTTTTTTAAATAGTTTCTATAGTTATACCTACCTAGTATATGCGCCCAAAGCATATAAAAGAAACTATCAAAGGGACACATTTTTTACTATAAAGCATTTGAAAGTGAAACCGCGTGTACCTTTTCGGTCGTAAAAAAGGCATTGTGTATACCCGCTACGAGTCTAAACAGTTTGCCTACAACCTACTTACCTAAGCATCTTCTGTAACGCATCGGAATTTGTCCTAGATTTAAATAATCGACCTTCGAATTGACTAAACAAGCTCCGGGAAAAACTGACAGGTCCGTCGAGACACTCGGACGTACCTAAGGTAAATATTTCAGTAAGCTTTAGTGTAATATTAAGTTAACAAAATATTGCTTGAAAATAAAAAGCATTACCTTACTTATTTTAATCAACTTATTAATTATTTTTATTAATCTTGTACATACCATTGCCCTACGCATACCACCATCACTACATAGTATACAACAAAGTCGCTTCCCGCTGCCTGTCCCTATGTATGCTTAGATCTTTAAAACTACTCAACGGATTTTCATGCAGTTTTCACTAATAGATAGAATGATTCATGAAGAAGGATCTATATTTAATCCTGGAATTCCTGCGGGAACTCCGAAATTACCGCGGATGAAACCGCGGGGGACAGCTAGTCTACAATATAATATAACAATGTTAACAATGGTAATGGAGACTTTATATCTTATAATTATTAAAGCTATTAAAATCTAAATTATATATTATATTCTTTCTTTCTACAAAAATCCTTGGTTTTGCATGAAGCAACAACAAAGACAGTGTCACAAGGTCCCGAAATCGAAAGTGACATTATAATGAGACGGTAAGATCCATAGAGATTCTTGTCATGTGGCTGCACATAATAATTATGATGTCAATTATTTGTTTTACTTATTTTACTGGTTATTTAATTAGTCATAATAATCATTTTTGAGTAATGGAAGCGATTTTTTCTGTTATTAAAGTAACTAAAATACTATACCAAAATAGAAACAACTCTAGCTATATTATTATAATTAGTATTTTCAGCGTTTGAAAGTAATTTATGACATAACGATATCTATGTGTGAAATCACATTGTTCTGACAAATTACATCAACTTTACTTTATTGATTGGTAAAATTACTGTTTCATTGTGTAAATCACAATGCTGAGTCAATTTACACAAACTTTGGTTAGATTTACCTATATTTTCTTTAATTTTAATGACGATTTTCCTGAATTCTACTTATAATCAAAGTAAAATTACATAATTGCGTACTTTTTCAGATTTTATTTAACATCAAGTTCTATTTTGGCAATTTTACACATTTTTAAAGTAAAGTTACATATTTTTTATGTATTGCCCCGGTGGAAACCCAAACCCATGTGTAAAAATACAAATATGTCTGTAATTAAACACATTTTAGTTACTATTACATAAATTTACACTGAAATTACAAAAAAATATGAAATTTCGAAGAAAATATGTAAAATAAACGAAAATTATGTACTTTGCCACAATTTTATTTACTTTTACATTTTTTTGGGCACTTTCTACAGGTTTATGTAAATTTTTTTCATGTAAAATTACATAATTTTTAACAGTGTACTTATGAATAAAAAATCATAAAATATAAAAATACCCATTTATGATGGAGACAAATTATTTGATACAATACGAATATGACAGTAAAATACAATACATATCTATACATTATAAAATAAAATGCTTTGTCCTGAATGACTGATGAATCAAAGCACAGCCTAAACTGCTCATCGTAGAGACCTGAAACTTGGAAGGTGTGTTCTTCGTATGATGTAGGCATCCGATAAGGAAGGATATTTAATAATTCAACCGCTAAGGGGATGAAAAGGGGTTGCAAAATTCCGCGGAACAATTCCGCGGTAACTTCGAAAATTATCGCGGGTGAAACCGCGGGGGACAGCTAGTATTAATATAAAATTGCAAGATAAAATAGATGTATATTCACCCTGTTCGCGTACAAATACCTCATCAAATGGAAAACCAAATACCACTTACATTAATTATATAATTATGTTTTAAGTTACTATAGATTTTTTGGTTTAAAGTTACGGAGGAATTACCTTAATTATACGTTAATGACTTGCAGTTACATTGAGAATTAAAAAATTCCGAACAACCGTGAACCATTTGTGGAAATGCAAAAAGAAAAAATTTACGCAAGGAACATAAAAATAGAAAGCTTGCAGAGAAAGGGCCATATAAAATTGTTTTCACATTATTACAATACGTTAACAATCGGGGTCTGTCTGGTGATTTATCCGATTTCACCTATAGTATCGTATCGAAATTATAGGCTTGGATTGATCATTGACTCATACGTATTAAAGTCTGATTATTATTTGAAGAGGTCATATTATTATATACTTGTTTCCATTATGTCTTTGTAAAATAACAATCGACTAATTATGTATACATTATGTAATTTAAACGACGGACTATCTCTCGAGTATGCTTTAATTCAACTAATAAAAAAATACATTAAGAAAAACACAAACGATCAGATCACTTTTCACGTTCACGAGGTTTTTTTTAGAGTCAGTTAAGGTCAAAGAGGCGATTTCTGCAAATTGTCGAAGTTGGTACCTACGTAGCCTTTTTGTTTTAATCTAAGTATGCAGCACACTGCTGTAATAATCTCAACAATTCAATGCAATTTACGACAATTTTCTCTAATGGTGTAACAATAATATCAAAAACAATATAAACAAACAAAAGTTATTTGGGTCACAAAAAATTTATTGAAACGGAACGGATGCAAGCGCGAGTAGGATTGTTTTATTACCTAATTAAACAAGGAAGTAATTTAGGTGTACGAGCGAGTCAAGCGAGTGACGATGCTTATAGTTCTTATATAGTTGATCCCTAACACCTGAATTGATTAATTCACTAATGCAAAATATAAAAAAATACCTGTTACCCGTTTATTTTAAATAAGTCTTGATAGAAGAAACTTAAAAAAACTTTTTTAAAAACAAGCTTTTATTTAAATACGCTAAAAAGAATAAATCATGCATTGTTATCCAAACTAAACGTGTACCTACACAAAATTTTAGCTCAATCGGTTGAAGATAGTTACTTCGAAATTGATTTGCAAGATTCCATCCAAACAAACATAGTAACATACATTGCAAGTTAAATAAAAGCTCTATAAAAGTGTTCACAATTGTCATATAAAATCAAATTCGCATCCCTCATTAAGAGTTCATTATCATGTTCAAGGGTAAGTTTTTTTTTAATTTTCGTCATTCATGGCTCGATTTTTATAATAACAATAATCTATAAATAAAATATAGGTAATCTATTATCATCGCAAAAAACCTCTATTCAGACTTACAGGCCACTAATTTATTAATATCTCTTTAAAACCTTAATATGATATTCAATGCACATTTCAGTTCGTAATAAAATCTTATTGCAGCGTAATAGCTATTCTGCTATTCTTCCTCATTTACCGAGTCATGCTCTGTCCCGTCCAACAATCGCCGCATTGTATCCAATCGTTTAGTTGGTGCTCGACGCACCTCGGCGCAGGCTTTTGAGGTCGAGTAAAGCGCGATAGCTATTACAATTTCACACACCATTCATTATTCAAAAGCAGCGACTGCCCATCCGCTTGCGTTCAATACTATTGAACTTTGACTGCGCACGCGACGTTCTTTTAAACCAGCTTTCTTTCTAACACACCAGACGCACCTGACAAATTGCTTTATAATGATTACTAATTAATTGGTCTTTCGAATGGTTTGGATCGTTTTTGCTATGATTGATCTGGTACACTTTTTGTTATACCTACAAATATTATAAATTCCAAAATAACCCTGTCAGTCTGTATGTCTATCTGTCTGTCTGTTACGCTTTCACGCCTTAAAGGCTCAGCCGATAACCATCAAATTTTGCATTCACGTTGTCAGGTATACAGAAAAGGACATAGGGTACTTTTTATCCCGGAATTCCCGCGGGAACTCTGGAGTTTGAGAGTTTGTAATGTCTGGATCTACTTGAAAATGGAACCAATTTTGAAAATTCTTTCACTTATAGGAAGCTAAAGTGATCCTGAGTGACATAGGGTACTTTTATCCCGGAATTTCCACGGGAACTCCGAAATTATCACGGGTGAAACCGCGGAGGTCAGTTAGTAAATAATGTATCTACTTCAAGTAAAAACTGCACAGTCATTTTGAATGAACAATATGATAGGTAATGTATTTTTATCTATCAAGCCCTAAAAAATAATATGCTACGATCTAAGTAATCGTTAATGGTTCCATCAATAAATAATATCAACTTTAACCATTGTGTATGACGGGTGGGTACGACTTATCATTCATTGGAATAAGTTATTACAAGCTCATGCTGTACAGTGGTGGGAACTGGGAATGCGCTGGAAACACTCAAGGCACGTCGTACATCGAACCCTGGCGGCCGTTTTTCTGCACTATAATCTTGTGCAACTACTTTTTATTCACCCTTATTATTACCTACACATCACACATATTACCATAAAAACCCTTGAAACAATTTATTTATAGACGCAATTATAATTTTAATTTATTCGTTTTCTGACTAGGTTCTCAAAGAGTATATAACCACTAAGTTTTATAGGTACCTACTTTTCTAAATTCAAACGACTACGTCGATCGCGTTCTATCATGCTCGTTCTAATTCGAATTAAAAAAAAAATCTTTAGGTTGAATAATATTCTCTTGAAGTTTTTTGGCGGGAACCAAAGATCGGTCATTTATTTTCATGTCGATAAAGAATGGTTAAAATGGATTTTGTTGCCTTATAAGGTACCTATTGTATTGGACAATCATTTTCACAGTGACATATGACATTTCGTGCTGATTTCTTCGTTTCCTTCTTCTTCGTTCTTGCAAGCTACATAGTTCCGTGGTTTGCAATTTCAAACCGTAAAACGAAGCATTTTATTAGAATATAATAAATACATTGATCTATTTAATTTTACTTGAAACTGGCTAAATGCATTATATGCGAAAGTCCATAAAAAAGAAGAAAGAAAGAAGAAATAATCTCTTTTTATCTTCAAACTGTCATACAATTTGTGAAAATAATTCAAGTAAAATACATATCGCTGCTTTGCATGATTAATGACACAATCCAAAAAAAGCTAATTTTACTGTAGAATTGTGTAGTAGTTTTACTGAATGTTTTTTCTTGCAACTTTTTATTTATTGAAGATTAAACAAACAATGTATACATCAAAAGGGCATTCATTAACCTCTTTCTGACATCTTCGCGTCAACGTCGCGTCGCGCTTCTTTTAAAACAGTGATTTCAAAATTTTGGATTGTGCGGTTATTCATGCAAAGCAGCGATATGGGTGTCAAACACCAAGAGTGTGCATTTCAAACTTGGGCCAAGCGGTTAGAGATCTTTGTCTGCATATTTTGTATGACCTTAAACAGTCGCAATAAATAGGTACTTAGCTACAAGTAGCGAACTACTGACCCATAGCTGTTTATCGTCTGGAAATGCGATTTCTATCTATAATTGAGCCTGTTGATCGTTGACCCAACATAACTGGTATGCCGTCATAACCTTTGTTACCGCTTTCAAGCTTAGCACATCCTATGTAATATTCGCTGTGGATGATAGTCTTTAAAGTGGGAGGTATATTATTGGAATTTATAGGTAGATTTATATCAGGCGAATAAGAGACTACGGCATAATTATAAAATGATGCATGACAAGCATTATATAAATTAAGGAGAAGATTTTCTAAAATATACAACTAATTAAAATAATGAAATAGCATAAGATATTATAAAATAAAATTTTATCAAGAAAATTAAAATCTACTTCCAGCAAAATTTTACTAAAAAAAATTAGGTAACCGACTTCAAGAATTACGTTGTTTGTCTCCCTTTGGAACAAAAAATAGAATTTAGCAAATCCGTAAATATAATAACGGAGTTATGCCCAAACATACATAAAAAAAATATAAACGAACCGAATTGATAACCTCCTTCATTTTGAAGACGGTCAAAAATACCAAATAAATGCTACTTTAGGTCGCCCCGCTGGTCTGCTGAACGTTTCCATTGGTCACGGGATATCGAACAGCGATTTGACAGGTGTTTCTAATGCATTTACGAGTAGGTAGGTATCTATGAAATCACAGTGAATCCCCCTAATCCGTTTAAAAGTAACGTTAGGTTTTCCGTCTATCTTTCGACGCTTTCGGAGCTGACGTTCGAGGTATTCTAATAAAATCATTGACAAAGAGATAAGTGACGAAACAAATTGCTGGCCGATACACACTTTCGTGATATGTAGACTGTAGAGTCACAACAAAGAGTTAACTTGCATGTTGACCAATCAGAAGCCTATACATACGGTTATGCAGCCGTAAGAAAAAAAATTCACATCAGAATATAAACACTCTTACCAATTTATCAGCGAATTAGCTTCGGTTAACAGGAGTTTGTTAAACTTAATCATTATTAAATTAAGGTATGTATTATATCATAGGTGATTTCTCTTTAATTACTTCTGTATTTAATCATACTTATGTTTGCATTGTCTACCTATATACACGAGGGTACTAAAACTGAGGCTGTACCTACTTTGAAGATATTATTAGTATTTTTTAGAATTTATCGATCAATCTGTAATGTTTGTATTCACATCATTAAAAAAATTAAGCCGATTTTTCAGTATTTGCCTTACTTATATTAATTTAAAACATAAACTTTTCATCGAAATCAGTTTACGGAAAGAAGTGATTTGGCATTCAAAATATAGTCACAACAGTGGCGCCACGTCATCGCCAGCGCATAACCACCTTACAGCATGATGAAGCGATCCACAAGCTACTCCATTCATAATAAAGTAAAAGTCTTACTTTTTTGTCTTTCTTAACACGTAGGTATCACGATTATAGACGGGCGTCCACGTTCTGAATCAACATATATGATGCTTATATTATCCTGATTCATAAAGGGTTCCCGAGGGAAACACAAAATTAACGCAAGTGAATCCTTATACTCTCTGTAGACTGTAGTAAAATGGTTGTATATTGACATAATAGTAACAGTAACGACATGTTTACCTTCCTCCCTTCATATAAAGTAGATATAGCAGGTAATTTTAACAATTTAATTAATCGTCCATCAAGTATTCCGATAGCCATTTTCTGAATAATACCCATACCCAAGTTCAAGTTAAAGTGTGTTAAATAGTTTATGCTCGATAAAACATCTCAGCGGCTTTTTGCTTGTTTAGGTTAAACAAAGTCTTATTCCGTGGCCGTAAAATCTTTTTGTACACTTTCTACGTCGATTGAAGTGGAATAGAAAATTTGAATAATGACAGTGTGATTTTGAACGACGACGTGTAGGTAAGTATTTTTCAGAAACGTTTTTTTCAATAACTACAATAAATAGATGGGTGAAGGTGACTTTTTGCGATAAAAATCAATGGGCATCACCGCATAAATTACGTTTCATAAACTGCGTGGCAAGATAATATTGGTAACAATTTATACTTTCCACTTTCCAGTTTGTCTATCGACCATTACGAAGATCAATTTACTCGAACCTACCTGTAACAAATAAACAAACAAGTTTTAATAACGAGTGCAATTCCTTTTCTTACACGTTTACGCGCTGCTAAAATAGAATCGACTCGCCGCAATGGAATCTATAATCACGGAGAAAATTATCCCTCATCAAATCTGTGCCGATATGTATTCACATCGGATCCTTAGAGCTATTTGATATCGTGTACGTGCCACGCGTTACGTCTATATTTATGGGTTAATCGTGGGTTTCTTGTTTCTGACACTGGTACATCGTATGGCTTGCTTGTAGGTCAATGGGACGATGCATCGCATAGCACGCGCTGCACTTTCATTTAGTTACTTACATGAAAATCGACTGTGGACGGGTGACTGGCGTAGGAGATTGAATAGTTAGTTGCAAAGATGGAATTCATAGCATTAAAAAAGACGAACTTTATGTTTGAATATTTTAATGGTTGGTTTTGCTGTGAACGTCATCATACTCAAATCGGCTCAAATTTAAATATGCTAGTTCGGAATTCAATTTAAAGTGTAGGTACAGTTAGCAGAAATTATAATTCGTCGCTTCATTCTTCAGATATAGTTTAATTAACCATGTAGTCCTTCTAAGTACTAGGTAACTTCGCACATTTTAAGAGTATTTCAATTGATAATAAGAAATTTGGAGTGGGGTAGGCGCCATCTTGCGACTGTCAGTCACTGCTCTTGTTACGGTTTAGTTCTCATTCTTTTAATGTGCGTGGTAACGAGCACACGTTCTCTCCAGTTGTCCGTCCAATAAGTATTTCGGAGTATACTTACAAAATGCCGAAACGTTCAGCAGAAGAAAAGCTAGAACGTTATAATAAAAAAATTCGAAAACTAGAAGAGGAGTTAAAGAAAAAACACCGTCGAGTTATAGTTTATTCCGATGAAGACGAAATAATACAAAGTGAGTATCATAAATTTGTTTAAAACAAAGCATGGTATCGAGAAATCGAGATTTATTCAGAAAATGCGTGGAAATCTGCAACAGATATGCCACGTTGTCTGAAAATTGTGGGTAGTTAAGTAACTACCTCACATTCATGTACATATTTTACAATATTGCAAAAAAATAAAAAATAAATACGTGCAATCTGAGACAGATATACACGTTATTTGTATACTTATTAAATCCAATAAACGCTTTAACATGTCTAACAGAAGATTACGTTTATTTTAGGCAAAACGACCGTGGATGATGAGGTACCTTTATATAATGACTCGCAATCTCAAGAGACATTGACACTTGATCCTGTGCTGGCCTCATCTACGGACAATACCCAGCTTGAACAAGTAATGTGTGAGGAAACCACACAGCCAGCTTCCGAAATACCGGGTTCTTCAACTGAACTTACTAGTTCCGAGCTAAATCCTGAACTTTTGAGCGCCCTCGGGGCTTCAACATCAGATGCCCCGGAATTCGGAGCAAAGATACACGAAACTCTAACGAATCTTTGGTCACCGCTACTTAAGAAAGGGCTGCCAAAGGAAGATAAAGAAAAGCTGTTGAAAGAATTTTCAATACCAGAGAACTGTAAGAATTTACAATCTCCAAAACTCAACGCCGAAATATCTGCGGCAATTACCGACTTGGCTAGAGCAAGAGACAAAAAAATTGCAAATTTCCAACAACAATTAGGTTTTGGCATTACTGCAATTAATCGTGCAATGGACTTATTACTTTCCAAGGAAGATAATAAAGTGGGTACTTTAAAATACTTAAGTGATGGGTGCCGCTTACTCTCAGACCTTCACCACAATTTCACTAAAGATAGAACAAGACTTATCTTACCAAGTCTGGATACTAGTTTTAAACATGTAATCCAGGACGCCGAACGAGATGAAACATTGTTCGGGACTGACTTAGGAGAAAAAATAAAAGCCAGTAAAGCAATCGAGAGACAAGGATCCCAAATAAAAAAGACTGTGCAAAAATCAAACTCCCAATCGACTGGGAGCCGGCCCACCCAGCAGGGAAACTGGGTAGGACCTCCTCGTTACCCGTCAAACAGGGGGGGGCGAGGAGGTCTGAGGATGAAGTCGACAGCATCAGCGCCACCGGCGGCACCACAACGTCGACAATATTACCCGAACACGGCCTTCAACACAAAATTTACACAGTCGAAGACTCGTGCATCAACCCACAACCATCATTAATACAGGTACACGCAGGTAGAATTACATTATTTTTTAATTGTTGGCTTAATATAACCAACAATGCAACAATCTTAGATTGGATCAAATTTGGTTTTTCAATTCCATTTGAAAAACAAGTCTTACAGACGGTAGTTCCTAAAAATTATTTTTCTTTAAACGAAAAACGCGATATGACCGTAGCGATTAATAAATTAATCGAATTAGGAGCTGTAAAACCTTGCGCTCCATCCACATATCAGTTCATTTCTAGAATTTTCCTAGCACCTAAAAGTAATGGTGGGAAAAGGTTTATCCTAAACCTAAAACCACTCAACAAATCTATTTCCAAAACTCATTTCAAAATGGAATCTCACAAAACCGCATCAAAATTGATCTCCCCTAACGAATATTTAGCTAATATAGATTTAAAAGAAGCATACTTATTAGTACCAATGGCTGTAGTTGACAGAAAGTATTTGAGATTCCAGTTCCAACCGCATGATTCACCCGAGGTAATCACATACGAATTCACGGCAATGCCGTACGGTTTATCTGTGGCCCCGTGGGCATTTACCAAAATAATGCGGGAAGTTGTGGGTAATTTGAGAAGACGAGGTTTTAAGTCTACCCTCTATTTAGATGATATTTTATGTATGGGTGACACATACGATGACTGTGTAAGTAACGTATACGAAACAATAAAATTGTTGCAATGTTTAGGTTTTGTCATTAATTTTGATAAAAGTAACTTAAAACCGACTAAAGTCATAAAATTTTTGGGATTTATGTTTAACACAGAAATAATGTCAATCTCATTACCCCATGATAAACGTAATCATATTAATCTATTAGTTAACAAATTTTTAGGTCTTCGAACATGCTCTATACGAGATTTTGCGCAGCTTATAGGAGTACTGGTCTCAGCCTGCCCAGGTACCAAATATGGTTTTCTATACACAAAAATTTTAGAACGACAGAAATTTTTGGCATTACAAAAATTTAATCAAAACTATGAGGCAAAAATAAATCTCCCCAGTATTATTAAAGATGACTTAATCTGGTGGAAAAATAATGTGTTCACAACATTTTGTTCTATAAAATCTTGTGCATTTAAGTTAGAAATATATACTGATGCTTCTAGGACAGGCTGGGGCGCAGTATGTAAAGATAAAAAATGTGGTGGCGCATGGCGAAATAGTGAAAAAGAACACCATATTAATTTTCTTGAATTACTTGCTGTTTTTTTAGGACTTAAAAGCTTGGCTAGTCAGGAATCGAATTGTTCAATTTTATTGCGTATAGACAACACGACAGCTATAAGCTATATTAACAGAATGGGAGGCATTCAGTTTCCCCATCTGAATAATTTATCAAGAAACATTTGGCAATGGTGCGAGGAACGCAATTTGTGGTTATTCGCTTCTTACGTCAACACGAAAGAAAATTGCGCAGACGCAGAGTCTAGAAAATTTAATCCTGACACCGAGTGGACACTGTCAGATAAAGCTTTTCATATCATTCTTCAAAACTTTGGTCCTGTAGAGATCGACCTTTTTGCAAGTCGCACCAATGCCAAATGTGACACATTTGTAACTTGGTGGCCAGAACCCGATGCAGCCGCAGTGGATGCATTCACATTAAACTGGAGCCTCAAATATTTTTATGCTTTCCCTCCATTTTCACTAGTATTAAAATGTTTAAGGAAAATATTAGACGACGAAGCCGAAGGAATCTTGGTATTCCCCTATTGGCCATCACAGCCATGGTTTCCTTTGCTAAATAATTTGCTAGTATCTGACATAGTATTCCTGAACCCAACCAAAGATTTATTAAAATCTAATTTCAGAAGTCATCATCCTCTGCACTCCAGCCTTACCCTGGGTGCCGCGAAGCTCTCCGGGCGTCGTTCACCCGCCGCGGCTGTCCGCCTGAAACACTCACGCTAATGCTTGCCTCACTCGCAGACGCTACTATCCGTCAGTATAGCGTCTCCTTAAAACTCTGGTGGGAGTTTTGCACGAAAAGAAATATTGAAGTTTTTGAACTGTCTATGCCAATGGTTTTATGTTTTTTGAATGAGCAGTTTAATAAGGGTTGTTCATTCGGGTCTTTAAATTCGCATCGCTCTGCTTTATCTCTACTTTTAGGCGAAGAAATAGGTTCAGACGATTGCATCAAGCGTCTGATGAAAGGGGCTTATAAATTAAAACCGAACAAACCCAAATATAATATTACTTGGGATACAAACATTGTACTCAACTATCTGTCTTTATGGTATCCTAATATTAACATTTCATTAGAAAATATAACTAAAAAACTAGTCACCTTGTTAGCCCTCTGTACAGGACATAGAGTTCAAACATTATCTTTAATTAAATTAACAAATATTAATTTCGAAACAAATATAGTAAACATAAATATTACAAATATTATCAAAACTTCAGCCCCAGGTCGTGAACAACCCGTATTATCCTTGCCGTTCTTTGAGAGTAATATAAAAATTTGCCCTGTATCGACTTTAAAAGATTATATTTTCATGACCAAAAATATTAGAGTGCAAAGTACAGATTCGCTCTTCTTGACGTACAAACCTCCCCACAAAGCTGCCTCGAGCCAGACACTAAGCCGCTGGATCAAACAAACGCTTAGTGCGAGTGGCGTGGACACAAGCATATTTAGCGCGCACAGCACGCGACACGCAGCCACCTCGGCTGCACGTGCCTCCGGCCTAAGTGTGGACGTCATCCGGAGAACAGGTGGGTGGACTGATACCTCCCAAATGTTTGCCAAATTTTATAGCAGGCCTATAAATACAAACCCACAAAACAAATTTGCACTATCGATACTAAATGGGTATACTGATCAATGATTTAAGCGAATTATATGTTTGATTAACACCTAATTTAGAACTATTGCTAAGCGTTATTGTATTTGATTTAACTAAGATACCTAATAATGTTATTATTAAACAGTTGTTGATTTACTTAAATAAAGCGCTAAAAAGTAAATATCGTTTATTTATAATTAACAAAACAAAACTTTATCTCTAAAACTCTACATGGTTAATTAAACTATATCTGAAGAATGAAGCGACGAATTATAATAGATGATTAAACGAACTTCCAAGTGAAGTTCTATCACTATTATATGAGTCGCTTCATTCGAAGATATGATCATCACCCTCCCTACCCGGAAACCCAGATTGAAAGTTTTGTTTTAATTCTCTAAAAAATGAGAACTAAACCGTAACAAGAGCAGTGACTGACAGTCGCAAGATGGCGCCTACCCCACTCCAAATTTCTTATTATCAATTGAAATACTCTTAAAATGTGCGAAGTTACCTAGTACTTAGAAGGACTACATGGTTAATTAAACTATATCTTCGAATGAAGCGACTCATATAATAGTGATAGAACTTCACTTGGAAGTTCGTTTAATCATCTAAAATATGTAAACATATCTAATAAATTTGTCAGTCATTGAACTTTATTGCGATTTTTTGTTTTAAGATTCAACGACTGTCACAAGTGATTACATATTTCTGATACTGACTGTACGTTTGAAGCGTATTCATAGGTATACACTTGATTGACAGTTTTTAACAGTGCAGTGTACAGTTCAATTCACCGCGTAGGTACCTACAAGTTCACTACTTTCATTGCCTTCCCATCATTTTACCGTGAACATGCTAAAAAAATTATAACTTTAAAAACCTTTGTTAATTTTATGGATTATAAAGAAACGTGATAGTTTCATTGTGTTTGACCTTGAGGTATTTTTAACCGGTATTCATGTATCATAATTAGAAGAAACAAATTTTTGCTTTGTCATTGAAATTAACCCTGCTTTAAGTTCCAGATAGCTCCGCTTGTGAGTTAGAAAGAGGTGTAATTATCTACTAACAAAGAACACAACTGTGAGAACGTAGGTATTCATATCATACTAGTACTATCGTTGAACTTAATTCTTACTCAAAGATTAGTAATAACAATAATTATAGTTAAAATATGCCAGAGAATTTAAAATTCTACATAGTAATAAATAAATACGAATCTAAAGGTGTTATATAATTAAATTGAGTAAAAATTTTCGTAATAAAAATAAAACCAGCCGCGCGGTTTCACCCGCGATAATTTTGAAGTTCCCGCGGAATTGTTACATACAAGCTTTGCAACCCCTTTTCATCCTCTTAGGGATTGAATTTTCAAATATCCTACCTTATCTGATGCCTACGTTATGCAAAGAACACACCCTCCAAGTTTCAGGTCTCTACGATCAGCGGTTTAGGTTTGATCCATCAGTCATTCAGGACAAAGCATTTTATATGTATAGATTTTACTATCGTATTCGTATTGTGTAGATGACTTGTCTTAATTTATATAGCATCTACTTAGCTGACTTTTTATTTTTCTACATCAAATGGTTGTAAAATCTAGACTAAACAATTGAATGAAAAAGAAACTTTACTTAAAAGCAAAATTTCCCAGGCATTTCTAAAACGATAGCTGAAACAAATGAAGACACTGTTGTGGTTTTGTTTTACTGTTTATTCTTTCACCTCTTGTTGATTTTGGATGAAAATTTTATAAGTCATTAAATCAGCAATGATAAAACGACCTATCTGTGAAGATTTATTTACGATTTCTTGTTGATGTAAATTGTAAGTTTACGATAAGAATCTCTGGGCATTGTTTTCTTATCGTTTCCGTCGAAACATTGAGCAATTGCTTTTGTTATCCGAGATCGTAAGGATAAGCGAATCACAGTATCCTTTCTTCAAATACCTGATAATAATATATTTGATGAAAAATGAAACGCATCTTGATACTCAAATAACTGTTTATAATTTTAGACTCAATTTGTGCTTCGCGTCAATTTTTCTGTGATAAAAACGTAAAGTTTTTTTATCATAGAGCCACCATAGAGCCTTGCCAAAGAGCCTTAGCGTTTAGTACCTATTTACGGATTTTAATCCGTTGGTAGGTATTAGTCAAAACTTATACGGACCAATAAGCATGAACACCGTCTTCGTAGTCTGTAGGTACCTACCACCTGTTGAAGCAAAATATCTGGGTCAGTTTTTGTTGTGTCTCTTTATTATTCAAACAAACACGACGCCACATTAATTTTGCTCTCAGTAAGAAACTTGTTTCTTTTCGTGTCTAATTGTTTTGTATGCGAAAAGTTTTAGTGACTATCGCACTGTTTACGCTGCTGTCTTTATTCCTTAACAATGGTTTAAATGATGTTTCTTTTACGTCAATTAGCAGTTAAATGTTAGATATAATTTCACACTTGAGTTTTACATTTTACTACAATATTCGAGGTGATTTCACGGAGAAATCAATCAGACCGAAGAGGTTTCGGTCGCCCAACGTTGCCAGAAGGATATGTTGGCGACACGATATCAGCGACCAGCAGGCACAGTGACCGACCCCGCACGGTGTCAATAATGTGCAAAAGCTAAAATTACCTACTACCGCAGTATAAGTAAATTTAGAAGTAACAAAATTTTAGACTCCTGATTTTTTTATGGTAAATCGTAGTTTTATTCTAGAACTGCTTTTTACTGGTTTATAATAAACATTGAACTTCATTACTGTTAGGTATCTAGTCTTCAATTCTTTTCCCACGAACTATTGAATATTCTCTCATTGTGGTTGCATTATAATGCTGCAGTAGGCCTAATGTTTATTTAAATTGTTATCATATGTAACGTTAGCTTATTTCTAATTACTTTTCTCTTTGCTCCGTTATGCAACTTCGAATCCAGATTTCTGCATAAGATACTAAGTAATAAAAAATATTACAATAATAACAGCTATGGCTTCTAGAAGCGTATCTGTGTACAATTTAAAAAGGATAGTATGTTAGATGTAAGTCTGTAACGCAATAATAATATTGCGAATCATATTGAATTTCATTGTTTGTTGTTAGCATCATCGTGCTTATTGTAAGATATAATTCCTTTCGGCTTGCTCATCTATTTGAGCGGTATCTGAAACGGTATTACTGATAGCGATGTAATTGTTAGGTACATTCGTCAAAATAACGTTTCCGGGCACGACAGAACCCACTTCTGAGGTGAAATGCAAGGTCGGGAACCGCTGCATTATTGTGTTTATAAACTTTTTGTCACGCGTCTCACCGCCTTGCATTGTTACAAGCCACTGATCTACTCCATTGAGACAGATATGCCGTGCGATACTTGACTCGAAATCATTTCTCATCTCTTCCGCGATTGATTGACGAACGCAAGCCCCAGTTATTTCAGCATGCGCAGGTATTTGTCTCGCTACAACGATCGTTAAGCATTTAACGTTTTGTTCTTTGTGAATATTTTTATTAAAAATATATATTAATATTGGATATAGTATTTAAAAAAATATGCACCAAACAATATTGATTAAAAACTATAGTGACTATATAATTTTTTTTTACGTAGTTTGGTTTTGAATTTTGTTAAAAATTTAAGCTTTAAAACTTCAATTCTACTTTAGTTTAAATAAGAAAACTTGATGGATTTTTGTAAATTTAAAAATTTTATTGTAATAAACTTATCTACTTGTTACTTAATTCTTGACTAAACAGAAACGTTACAAATAATAAATACTTAATAATAATCAGCACAAGTCGACTATAACAGTAAACGATAAACATATAAAAGACAGGATTGTAAATATTCATGGCATATTAAAATCCGTGACTCGTGAGTTAACAATCCTGTATACAGTCGTTCCCCGACTGTCGGCTTCCTGGCTCGAGCGAGAAGCGATTGCGGTTTATTTTATATCCAACGTGGAAATGAGCTTGATGTAAACGTCTCTATTTCCCCAGCCCGTTTGAAACCACAAGTCGTGTCGGGGATGTCTCTGTACTTTGTTCCCGCTCGAAATAGCTCACGCAATATTGCGCAATGATAAACCGCCGCCAGCGGTACGCTAGCGTAGCGTCGTCACCTGCCGCTCGCCGCTACAACCTTAAGAATAATTTTATAGCCAGATTATTAGACGACCTATCATAGGGAACATATACGGTGGACCTCAAATCGAACTCGTATTTTATAGCCATTTATAACAGAACAAGGAATAGCAGAACAGTAAGACAAGTTCTGTTCGACAAGAGCGTACCCGGGGTAAGTGTTCTAAAAAAATTTGGTTTCGTATTAAAAATGGTTGTAACTCGTAAAGTGGTTTTAAGCCTAAGATGCGTTTTGACATTCAACTCATTGCGCTCACGACTTCCGGAGAGAGAGTACGTTTCTCATGATGAGTTCCACAGTGAAGCGGTTTTTTGTCCCTCACAGTCACTAGACGCGGACCGTATAGAAAATATATAGGCACTTATGAAGCTAAAGTAGCGTGGAAAAAACACGAGCTGAGTCATCAAAAAAAAAATTAGTAAAAAGCTTAACTACTATAGAGTTTTTAATTTCCTTCTACGATAGTTTTTTCAAGTTAACATCAAAACATTCATAACAACTGTTATCATTTTCTTTTTTGCAATGCACTCATAGTCTACGTCGATTTTCAAATGATTGCTTTGGTAATTCGTGATATTGCGAGAACCGCGACTAACGGACTTTTCATAACCTCATAACATTGGTTTCGCCTGCATTGCATTAGCCGTCAAACTGCAATCTACTCTAGATTATCTTCTCTGCCCTAAGCTGTCATCTTCTGCCAAATGTATCAATATAAATTTACCTATTTAGATAAAAAAAAACATTAAGTTTCTATTTGCAGTTCAACTTCATAAACTTCAATTTTAGGTTAAATTTTAAGCTTTATCGAATCAAGATTTAACAGTTGGATAATAACATTTAAATCTCCACATTAACCCAGAAACAGTAACGCGTACTAATTGCTAATAAATGTTTGTACCTACTCAAAACATTTAATAAGAACTGTTTACGTATATGTGAATCGTACTAATTTTGTACACTATGCCATACAAAGTGTGGTAAATTAGGTTGAGTGCACTTCAAATAACTGTTGGTGAATTCTTGTTAATACATGACATGACAGTTCTACTACATGAAAAGCTTTGGAGATGCACCAGTCGTATGCCGAGGCCAGTCTTCGTGACTATCATATTAGCAGGGAAATGTTTGACCCGAGGCGATTCTCACGCGGTTCGTTCTAGGTCGAAATGCGATATGAGTAGGTATGCGTTCCAACCACGTATAAATTGCATGGTTAGCTGTCGCATAGCCGTCAGAAGATTATTGATGGCAGTCTCCGATTGAATGTAAAATTTCACTTACCGTATTTAACGAGTGAAAATCGACACAGAAATTTATTATACTGAAATCCCATAAATATAAAACATTGATGTAAATAAGGCAAAGTTTCTACCCAAAAAGTTTCAGCCAATAATATTATAAGGTTTCAGCCCATAAAAGTATTGAGATCAAAATTAATCTTCTCTTGACAAATATTTTTTCGTTTTCAATTTTGGCACGTTTCATCTTTTGAATTAAAAAAAAAGTTCTTTTAGGAAGTATTAAAGCAGGCACAAATAATTTTATGTTATGATAAAATAACTTCATACATTTAAGATAAACTAACAAAGGTGAAACACTTTCATTTTTTATGTTAAAAGAAAAATACGACCGTACCTACTTCTAAAGCGTTATGTGATTTTATCTTTTCTAGCGACTTTTATATTCAAAGGGCTGATTTTAGCGGTTTTATGTGCGTCTCAAAATTTGATTTCAGAGAATTCGCTTACTTTGACTGCTTTAAAAGGAGACGAGAGGACTAGAATAAAGAGTAGGTACAAATCTTTTGAGGTCACAGGTCACAAAAGTCAGACTGATTATAACTAGTCTTGTCTATTGCAACTTGTATGACTTGGTCTATTTTATACGTACATATACTGTGTAAGTCATTAAGTTGTATTCTCCTTTTTTTTCCCTAATCTGGATCGTTTTCTTTTTAACTATCTGTTAGGAAAGATTTTACTAATGGCTTGCATATGTATAATTCTTTTATTTTCATCATATTTGCTTCCTGGATGGATACCCGATTATGACGATGTATGTGGGCAATTTCAGTTATAAAAATTTGGTAATTTATGAAAAAATAAAATCGAAACTAGAAAATGACAGTAACCGATATAGATTTTATGTTTAAAAAAATTATCTAGAGTCTAGTCTCACTATCCACGAAAAAAAAGGGGAATAGATAGATACCTACGTTTGTATCATTTTGCATGAAACAGACGCAGCCCATGTTTCCTCTTAATAAACAGGCCTTAACTGTCGAGCAAGTGCACCGGCCGTCGTAAATTTTCACGATTCATTGAGGTTTGAATATGCTTGCGGTGAGGCGGACAAAGATGTATGCAATTTCTCTATAGAAAGCCCCGCTTTGTCGATGGTCATGTAGGTGCTACTCTGGTTGGAGAATTTCAGCATTTATTTACTATGCATGGAGAATTTAAGCATGTCTTACAAAATGGTATCATTAATGCCTAAGTGGCTTTGAGTCAACCTTCCTGAAGGTTGTAAAGAATGCGTACAACCAAGTAATGCTCATCGAAAAGCAGATAATTACCTACACTCAACATAATATTATTATTGATAAAGTTTTCATGAGGCTCTGAGGCATTATTTGTGAAAATATATTGAAGATATCGAAAATTGATTGAGACCACAATTTTATTTTATGATTTACAATTTTATTAATATGGAGTCATAGTTTTTAATTTTAATACTTGCATTTTAATAAACACTTAAAAAAAGTGTCCACGGGTATTGCATACCTACTTACTCTCAAAACATCAGTTTCTTTATACCGTCTTACTGTTTATGAGCTGCTAACGTTAACGGTACTCCGTTTATTGAATTACCACGGCACTTTTTGCTTTAAATTTTGTTTTTTGGTGGCTTGTCTTAACTAAATTTATTTTTATACGTAACATTAAAAAAAGACAAGTTTCCGCACCGTTATTTTCTTGATATAATTACTTTGGATTCTTGAGGCCCTTTGGGCACAAAAACATGGGATCATCGACTACATAGATCGTTTCTATTGTGAATGCAGTCGCGAAGTTTGTAACGGAAGATAGCTTGTATCCAAAACTACAAGAAAATTGTACGTCGGATGCAGTTTAACTTTTCGTCCGAGGTTTAACTACCTAATAACGCTAAACTTAAGAGCTATATATATTATGTTACTCTACAATGATAAATAAATAATCATGCCTTCATGTATCCAGCTGTGAAAGTTGCAGTATCACTATGTATAAGGCTTACTTTTGAAATCTTAGATCTTGATATTTTAATAAATTGATTGTTATTATTATAATAAAAATTATTCATTAAAATTAAAATTATTTAAATAAAGCGCATTTACAGTTTAGGCGGGCGAGCTCTTGACCTCATCATCACAACCCCTTATAAACTGTATCGGATTGGGACGTCATGAGACACTTCAACTCAAGGTTTTTTTCAATGTATCGACCCGTGACCAAACTGAACAACGATTATTATACCTAGATGTGACCCGACATGACTGCAATGCGCGAATCATCGTTCAAATATGTAGGAAAATTTCACTTATAGTTCGTAAATTACCTACACAAAATTATTAGTATGACCCACGCAATTAAACAATTTTTAGTGGACTCAAGTAAAATTAAAAAATGTTAACTTTTTTTCTTCACTAGCTGTTCCCATGGTTTTATCCGCAATAATTCCGGAGTTCCCGCGGAATTCTTAGATAAAGAGTACCCTTTGTCCTTTGTACCTCTGACAACGTGTGCGCAGAATTTTGTGGTCATAGCGTAACAAACAAATAAACTCACATTCGCATTTGAATTTAAAGAAAAAATTAATGCAGGTATTTCCAATATTTTTTTAAACATTTTCACTCACAATAATACCTAATTAATTAGAGCCTCAAATAAAATAGGGACTAGATACAAAAGTATTTTTTCTAAATTATTAATTCTTGTGCAAAGAAAACGGTCACACATGAGCTAGGTCGACGGAGTGACGCCTTGCCATCGTTAGTAACGTAGTAGTACTTATAGAACTTTCTTTAAATCTTAATCACAATAGTAGCAGCTCTTGGATAAGTCTTTATAAAATTCAATCTCTATTGACGGTTGAATAGAAGTGTGAAAGCGAGCATTACCGCGGCCACATCAAAAGCTACCGACAACGCCTAATTACTCAAACTCCGGGTCGAAATTCTCAAGTCAACTTATTTAGTAAAATGAAAAGGCCACTCCGACGAGTTCGCCTCTCCTCATTTTCAATGGTTACTCGGTCGTAATAGTTCACAATAGCTGCTAAGGTTATCAGACCGGATGATGAGGCTCTCAGCTTCAATTCTGTCGCTTTCACCGATTACCGTACCTTTTGTATCAAATTTGAGGTCATCGATGACACTTGTTATACAATTATCATTGAACTAATAATGTACGAGTCCTGTAGTATTTACCATTTTATAGTGAAACTCTCCAGTTACCTCTTTCTTCTCCAACCTTATTAAAAGCAAATTAAGTTGTTATTAATAACCTATTATTCACATTACAATGAATTGAAATGGCTTCCTATTCGCCGTCGTCGGGACTTACATATCCTTTCTCTCTTGTACTCTGTGTTATTTATCCCTAAAACTCCTTTCTACCTCAAAGAACGTTTCCAATTCCTCTCTTCCTCCCATAGCCTCTCCCTTCGTTCATCCGATAACTTATGTCTTTCCTTACCTATCCATTCCTCTAAATTCTATGACTTTTCCTTCACTGTTCGAGCCGCACGGCTTTGGAATTCCCTACCTGTGCCTATCAGGGCTGCTCGTTCGCTGGAAATATTCAGGGAGCTATTGAAGGAACACTATCTGACGTCTAGTTAGCACATAAAATTCGTATTCTATTATAGTAGAATTATGTATTGTTTATTGTTTTAGTATACAATTATTTTACGTATAAGTATCTGTATGTTGTAAGTTTACGTAGTTTCTATTATTTCTCGTATCTATATATCAGTATTTATATATTTTGTTATTATTGAAATTTATTATGCAGATATTAATGCCGCACTATCTACCTTTCTTTTTACATCTCTCTCTACCAGAGGAGGCTGCCTATGAAAAATTGCTTTCAGCAATATAGGTCGCCTCGTTGTACGTATCCATATGTTTCTGTGTTTTGTAAATTTTGTGTCTTCTACTGTGTGTGCAATAAAGTATATTTGATTTGATTTTGATTTGATTTGAACTGTCTGTTTGATTTAAACGTAAACTAAGCCACAAATACATATAATGTCTGTAGATATAAAATATGAAAATGTTACAATGCCTACCACGCGTACTTCATTATTGTTTATCCGAGTATTTATATTGTGTCAAGTGGCGTACTTGTCTATATCAATCCAAATCTCACGATCGTTACCGTTGGCCTGGTACGCGGGTAGGCGTCTAACCTCATTCCGGTAAACGCAACCTTATAAGGGCCCTATTATTCTGTTGAAATAAGGGCACGTGTAGTGTTCGTCTTCTTTGTTCAAAATCAATATCATCAAATAAAAAAAAATGGTCTGTTTCATACAATTTTTTTTTGTCATAAAAAACTATAAAGAACGAACTAACCCATACAATTTTGTTATATATAGGTAGGTATAAAGAATAATATAAATACATATTGTAAACACTTACCACATCCACTGTTACGTTTAGATAGGAAGCAATTGAAAGCAGAATACCATAAGATATCGCATACAAAATTATTCCGCAGAAGCAATTACCGACACGAATCACTTACCGCCGCACTCAGAGTCGACTTTAATGATTACTTAGTTAAGTATAGATTTTCAAAACAAAACTGCCGCAATCAGAGATGTTCAGTAAATTAATGTTAATTGGCATTTAATGAGATTTAGTTAAATGCCAATTAACATTAATTTATTAAACTTGTCTGATTGCGGCAGTTTTGTTTTAAAAAGCTATACTTAACTAAGTAATCATTAAAGTCGACTCTGAGTGCGGCGGTTAGACTTTAAACAGCCGAGCCGTTAAATACATCTGCAGTAACTATTAAATTAATAATATCGTTGTTAACAATTTAACTTTCCGATTTGTCCGGGTAAGATTAATCTTGTCACGTAAATTTTACTGCACGGGAAAGGCGTATAAAATATGGAAGGATTTCCATAAATTTGCCGATTTGTTCCCACTTATCCGAGATAGCGGTGTGTCACGATATAAATAAGCCAGCCGCGAGTGCTGCACGTTCAAGTGATCTTACCCATGATACTCGTCTCCGCACTCATGCGTTCGCAACTTGTGATATCATAGTACTATATTGTAAGCACCATATTATTTTTAATTGAAACTAATATTATAAAGGGGAAAGATTTGATTTTTTGTTTGTTACTATTTAACTCAAAAACTACTGAACCGCTTTCAAAGATTATTTCACCATTAGAATTCTATATCATCCCTGATAACATAGGCTATTTTGTAACGCGGAATTCTCACGGGAACTCCGAAATTAATGCGAGTGAAACCGCGGGAACAGCTAGTCAAATATATACGTATAGCAGCATAGCAATTTTTTTTTTTTTATAATAGGATTTAAATAAGGCAGTTAGTGATTTGACGTGCATCTTATCACGAGCCACTGACACGCGAATTTCGCTAGGGAACGTGAGCTGCATTCGCACAACAACAAATTTAGCGGACATCCTTTGCATTCATTCCGCAAGGCAACACAGTGGCATAAATAAATAAAGTTTGACCCGCGTCAAACCAGGGAAATTGTCTGTCAGTTGATACGTGCTCAATCCTCAATGTAGGCTGAAACTTTCGTCTCATCTAGCCATTTCAACCGCACCGCAAACAAGTACACCGGTCACGTTTCATAGACAACCGCCGGAATCTTTGTACCCCCGGATCTATAATCAAGCAAAATAAGTCACAAAAACAGAAGAACTGTGGACGACAATTCTATATCCTCGAATCATAGAGCAAAGTGAATCGCAAATTAAAAGAGTTATAGGCGACAGTTTATTGTTAAATGGTCGATTGCCGCACTTGTTTGCTTCGGTTCGCTGACACTTTCCCACGCCCAAGTGCTCCAAATACCCACAAATGATATTTCTCACCTTGATCTCGGCACGTCCTCGATTATTGTGATGATAAATGGAGAAAATCTATACCTAAGTATTTTGTATTATACAACCACTAGACTAGAAGATTTATTTCGACTCACAGAGTTATTTATTCCCAATCTGAGATTAGGTACACCACTATTTTTCGAATTACCAGATAAAGTTTGGGGAACAACTTCGCGTATCATACAACTTTTGTTATATCCAACCTTTGAAATCGTGACATAAAAATAATTTCAAACAATTTCGATTCAACCTAAAAAAATACACCTACCTACTTACGTACTACGTATAAACTAGAGCAAAGAAAAGAAAAATAATGGTTCATATAGAACTAGTTGGTTTAATTTTCTCAGAGTAAAAGTTGTAAATAAACGATTTTTACCCTGAATTATATTATTAACGTGAAGTTATATTTGTTGTTAATAATATAATTCACTTAGATTTTTAAGTAATATTTTTAAGTGAGTTTACAATAATATTAACATTACTTACAAATTTTAATATTGATACGTTTGAATTTTGTTTCGCTTACAAGTCTTTATGTATATCGACTTGATTTTCATATAAAACATATCATAGCTACAATATACCTATTTATTATTTATTTATTTATATAACAAAACTTCTTTCTAGAGAAGTTCTCGTTGAAATTTTATGTTTCGAAGTAACTGTTTGCATATTCACTTGAACAATATTTGTTAACTGCGTTTTACTATGTCAAGTTCTCACATGCAATGTAAAGCATAATAATATCTTTCCTTTTTGCATTTCAATTCACTCTCTCGTAAAGTTTAGTTTGTTCGAGTTTAAAACAAGTGAGTATAGCAATACGTTCATTAATTATAATTTTTTACAAATTTCATTATTTTTTTTTAAGTATTATGGGTTCCCTTTTTTTATTCTATATTCATGCGTCTAATTCTGATTTGGACCTACGAATATTGTTAAAAAAGAAACCTCAATTTTTTTTCTTAGCATGAAATAGTTCCTAAGTGTGCCATGTTAAAAACATTTAATATTAAACAACTTTATTTCTATCTGGTTATATTTTATTTTTATATCGTAAAAGTTTAATGATATGAGGTATAATAAATAAATAATGTTACAACTAGTTACTGCACTCGATTTATACTTAAGGTATTTAATATGTCAACTGTTGAATTTGCCACTTGATATGATAGTTTCGCGTGTACACTTAACACATGTACCTACTTTAATTATCGTGTCACCCACTTAACAATGACTCGTTACCTATTCTAAAACCTCATTAGTTAACGTCATAACATCGTGTTTAACTTCAAACAACCATATTTTATAAAAACAAGTCAACTTATATTAAAAAACTTATATAAAAAAAATATTTGAAAAGTAATAAAATCTTATTCTTTATACCGGATGTAGCTAGCTATCAATTGTTTTGAAAAATTCGTAATCAATTTGATTCGAATTGAATACCAAATTAATTCAGATTCGCAAGAAACATCTCAATGTAATACAACTTGTGTGATACAAAAACGCCAAATCATTACTTTCCTTCTGACTAGGGCATTATTCTGTTTGATTCTTTTCAATCATCGAATCAATCACCGGCCCAATGGTAGTGACCAAAAGCATGTGCTAATGAAATGACTATCAAAATAATATCACCATTGAATTCATTTTCACTTTCAATTGTCTTTTAATGAATAAGAGGTCAGAACCACATCACTTTCGCCTGTAGGCCAGTATTGCTCTAATCTCATGTTTACAATTGTAACCAATTACGTCTGGTTTCATAATGTTTGATTGATAATAATGATGTTCTTTTTATCACTATGTGTTATATTATGTACTAGCTGGTGCCCGCGGTTTCACCCGCGTCCATGGGTACCCTTGCAATTGCAGTAATGACGTTAGATTTTCTCACTCTTTTAAAACGTAGTGGTTGTATACTCTTTGGTCTCAAAGAAAATATAATCACATCATCTGTCTCTCCAAGCCCTTAAACTGTCACTTCGCGAAAAATAAATTCAAAAGAAAAAAAAAAGCATATCTCTAAAAAGGTTTTATTATTTTCGTTATGCAACATTATATCGAAGCTTTCGACCATTGCATTGCGCTGAAGTCTTTAACTGATGATAACTTTGTTTCCCCTATGTCCTATTTCGATGAAACAAGGCCTATATGTTGCTCCAGACTTAGCTTAATCTACTACTGCATGACAACCCGTTCATTAGATGCGGAGATTATCGCGAACAGACAGACAGACAGACAGACAGAAAATAATTTTTTAAATTTTTTTTTTTGCTTGGTTACTCTTCTTTTATCACCCTTCTCGATTTTAGGTAAAAATATTCAATGTACAGAATCGCGGATTCTACTCTTTAATTATTATAGTAAGAAGATAGATAGATGTATATTATATGTATATGTATATGTATATTATGTCCTATGTCTAAACATGTTTGTTAAAGGGACTCCATGCACAAGGTTAAGATTATGTTAGCTCCAAACGCTTAAACGCTAAAAACATCACATTTTATAAGATATTTCATTCCTACTAATATTATAAATGCGAAAGTAACTCTGTCTGTCTGTCTTTCTGTCTGTCTGTTACGCTTTCACGTCCTAACGGCTTAACTGATCACCATGAAATTTTGCATACACGTTACCAGGGGTATACAGAGAAGGGCATAGGGTACTTTTATCACGAAATTCCCGCGAGAACTCTGAAATTAACGCGGGTAAAATCGCGGGGAATAGCTAGTTAAAAATAAATCTATCGTCAGTACCTAATATAAAAAAGGTAGGTAATATTCTTTCAACACTTATACAGTACCTACCTATTTAAACTTGATAGCGAAATGTTTCAGATACCAAAACTGATAATGCGATCGTTTTTTGTCAGTTTTGATAGGTATCTTTTTTTTCTAACTGTTATCACCGCAAGAAGCGCCGTGGAATATTTCTTGGTATTTCTCCTGGTCTTACTCTTTGGAAGAAAAATAAACCTCTTTCTATCCCTAATTATTTAGGCAACGGTGTTAACAAATATCGCAAATCATCAATCTTTCAAGCTTTCTTCAGATTCCTTCGTTTAAGGTCTTCTATTTCTTTACAGCTATTTTATTGTTTGATTATCACAACAATGTTGTTTTTTCTTTTGTGTGTAGAGAAATTAGTGTGACGGTAAGGTCACAACCGAGAACCATTCAAAATTGGTACCTATTTTAATACAATGCTTTACTGATTGATACTTTCTCTGAAAATTATATTTCATCTAGTGTGAGATCTCTTACAGATGTAGCTATAGGGAAGCTAGTTAGAAAACAAGCATTGGAGCACAAAATATTTAAATCTATTAATATTTGCTTCCTCTACTCTGAATGCATAAGTAATTATTGAATATTTACTGAGCAACGAGTGAACATTCAGTTAGATTTAGATTTGGCTTTCATTATTCAAATTTTACGTTTGTATTTAGTGAAAGTAGAATGAGGATGAACTATTGAGTAGGATACTTAAGAGGCTTCGCAAAATCGCCAAAATCACCTCACGTAATTAATGGATGCCGCCTAATAATAGCTTAGAATATGTTTTGCTATTACCTATGGTCATATTATATAGAGATCATATTTTATATCCTGAAAAATGTTTATTCATAACGCAACTTTCTGCAGTAGAGAGTGACAAAAACCTTTTCGAGATTCTTACAAATAATAATAAGTAGTAATAATAATAATAATAAGGATAAAATAGCTTCGTGGGAATCTAAAGCGCTTCATGGGAGACACCACCAAGATTTGCAGCAACAACACGTCGACAAGGAAGCGTCGAACACATGGCTACGGCGAGGCGAGCTGTTTCCGGAGACTATGATAGCTATTCAAGATCAGGTTATTGACACGCGGAATGACCAGAAGTACATCATACGGAAACCAGACTTACAGACAGATTTATGCAGACGCTGCCACAGTTCCTCCGAAACCATTCAACATATAGGGTAAAACCAGGATAGTTGCCCTGGGGGTATAGTTGCCCCGATCGTAATTACTCTAGTTTCGCAGATGAATCGCGTGCTATTTTATTTATGTATCAAAAGACTTTCCAACTACTATTAAGTGGACCGCGTCTCATGTCTCTGTGCGATTGCACGGGAACGCAAGGTGCGATGAAAGATTTTTCGGGATAGATGCCTTGTTTCTCGACGGGTCGTCTATCCTAAATGTAATTTATATATACATAGGCAACTATCCCATATATGGGATAGATGTCACAAAAAGTAGAGGTCCGTAGAAATCGCTAATACTCTGGAAATTTCAAAGATAATGTCTTTTACATTTAATAAATTTGTAGATAAAGAACCAAAGTACTTGCCAGTTTAAAAAATAAAATATTTTGATTTATGTACCGGGAGATATAAAACGATTTCGAAAAGTGTGGCAACTATCCGGGTTTTACCCTAACCAGCCTGTAAAGCAATAGTCCCAACAGACTATAAGCACAGGCACGACCAAGTAGCTGCAATATTGCATCAACACCTTGCAAAACAATACAAGCTAATAGAGAAATGTATTCCGTATTATAGTACCAACCGCAGGCAGTATTAGAAAATGACAATTACAAAATACACACATCAAAAATGTCTAGGGATCAAGTGCATTTTAGAGAATTGCCGCCAATTGGGATTATTATTGTAACTTGTCTGGATCCTTTTTGAAATTCTTTATTGAATTTCACCATTTCAATAAAGAATTTTATTCAAATTTTGTTTAAACTTTTAAAAATAACTGTCATTAAAAATCCCTATAAAAGCGTGTGACGGCGGTTTTACAAAAACATTACAATTTCTGCATCGTAACTGAAAAAAACTGCATCGGTTTGGAGCAATGACACCAATTGCCTAGAGAAGAGATGCTGAGAGCCGTTGGAATGTTGGAAGCTGGCGCCAGGCAACGCACTGTGGCTACTGCTGTTGGGACAAGGCAGAGCGTCATAAGCCGCCTATGGACATGTTATCGCATCACGGGCAGTGTGGCCGAGCGACATGGAGGGCGAACTCGTATCACCACTCGAAGACAGGACCGGTATATCTACGGTATTATGATACAGCGCGAAGAAATCGTACTATGACCGCCATGATGATAACTACGAGGCTCCACAGCGCTTCAGGCTTTCTGATAAGCGATCAAACCATACGTAATCGTTTAAGAGAAGTGGGTCTGCGATCCCGAAGGCCTCTGAGAGTTCCACCAATAGCGCCCCGCAATCGTAGAGCCCGTTTACAATGGGCTCGCAAAGACAGTAATTAGGAGGAAGAAGACTAGCGTGGTGTTTGCTTTTCCGAGGAATCTCGTTTCGATATGAGGCCGGATACAAGACGTACATTAGTTTGGAGAAGCCCTGGACGTCAAGAACGATTGAAATTCTGTTAGGAAGTTCATCCATATGGAGGGGGAACAATGATGGTTTTAGCGGGTATTTAGGTCGGTGGAAGAACCGATCTCATTTGGATTAGGGGCAACCTTAATGCTCGGATTTATGCGACAAGTATTGTATCAGATGTAATCATCCCTTTGCGAAGCCAGTTGGGTGATTCGTTTCAACTTATGCACGACAATGCACGTCTACACACTGCTGGAGTCGTAACACGCACTCTTGCCAATGCTGATATCAACGTCCTGCCGTGGCCTGCTCAATCACCAGACTTAAATCCTACTGAGCACGCATGGGGCACGCATTTGGAGTACCAAAGAAGAGCTCTGCCGAGTATGGACGCCGTAAATACCCCACAACAACTTTTTGACTTCTTACAAAGAACGTGGGTGGCCATTCCTCAAAGTGATTTTGATGAACTGATTTTAAGCATACCAAATCACTGCGAATGTGTGATTCGTGTCAATGGAAGGAACACAGATTATTAATTTGTTTATTCATTACAATAAAAGTTTCAAAAACCCCTGTCTTTGCCTTTTTTGCAATTTTATTGTCGACTTGGAATTGGTTCAATTTCTCACATCTTACAAAAAATGAATATTTTCTTAATTTATTCAAAATGTGGGGATTACTTGTTAATTTAGATTTGGGAAATAAGGTAGGCAACAAGCCCAGAAGATTAGATTAGATTTAAATTAATTGGGTTTCTTTTTATAGCAAAAAATGCACTTGATCCCTAGACACTTTTGATGTGTGTATATTGGGATAGAACAATAATTACCGACAAAACGATTCATTACAACAGGCCCGATTTGACAGTTCTGAATAGGATTAATAATGCCGTGATGTTAATAGATATAGCAGTATGCAATACACATAATTTAAGTACTACATATAGTGAGAAAATTTCCAAGTACACAGATTTGTCGATTGAAATTAAAACTCAATGGAAAGTACAAACTGTAACCACTGCCCCGATCGTCATCTCCTCTACTGGAGTAGTGCCTAAAACTTTAAGCAATAGCTTGAAAAAGTTGGACATGTCATCGTACTTCATTAGTGTCATACAAAAGGCAACAATTCTGAATACCTGCCGCCTAACCAGAAAATTCCTCTCCTTGTCAGGCTAAAACTATTGATTCATTGTCTCGTAGTATGCTTGGTTGAGGCCCGCATATTACGATAACACCTCCGTGAAGGAGAGAAAAAGAAAAGAAAATGGAATAATAATAATAATAATAATCCACATCACAACACACAGATCTACTTGATCCCACAGTGAGCTTGTGTCGTGGAAACTAAGCAAACGTGGTATATACTACATAGAATTACTTATATATTATACTATACATATATATAAACACACCCAGACTGGAAAATGGAACCCTTTGTTCATCAAACAAAGTCCACCCCCACCGGGAATCGAACCCGGAACCCCTTGATTAGCGGGTAGGCATGGTGCCAAAAGGGTCTTCGTAATAATAATATTATTAAATATATTTTTATTTGCTTATATTTTCTTCAAGATCATCTTAAATGCTATGCATTATCAATAATAACTAATTTTAATAGTGAGTTCTGTATACTTACGTTTTTTATTTCAACTTATCTTTCGTGTTTTGTATAATGGAAACCTTAAAATAGAGCTTAAACCTTATATTAGAGCTTTATAACTTTTAAACCTTGGTGAAAAAAATTTCAATACCCAAGTGAGTGTTGTCTCATCTTGAAGACATAAACGACACAACAATAGAATGTGTTTTCAGCTATAAAAAAGCAGTTTGCCCATTCGTCATTCTTATAAATAACGCATCAAACTTTCGCTTTCCATTACCTCTTGTAAGTACGTAGTAAAGCTATTTCCAAAAATGCTTTATCACATTCTCATGTGACGCCAACTATTTCTTTTTAGACGCCTCAGGCAGGGTTTTCTTTAGCTTTTTATTAATCAAAAAACTGATCGAATAAAAACATTAGCGAGAAATCTTTTGGATACTTTGGTTTAGTTGCATAACCCAATTGTCATTACAGACGATTTTAATTCACCACGACTTTGCTATTATCGATAAATCTATACGTAAGTAGTAGTGTAGGTATATAGTTTAGTGGACATTTACTTGATATCAATTGTGTAAACTTTCTACTATTATCCCATTAGTTTCGCTTTCGGTGATACTATTTTCGTACCCTTGATTTACTGCTTGGGTCAGTTAATAATTCTGATGGAACGAACCTCCATTATTTATATAACTCGTTTTCTGTAGTAGGTACCTATCAATTGATCAACATGAACTGATTTATAGCAAGCATTTGATATTGCTTACATCTATTTGCTATTGAACCTTTGTCATGTAATGATAAATGAACGGATCTCGCTCTTTAAAGGGCTATAGCTATTTACTATTAATCTACTTCCTACAAAGTACTTATAATACAAAAAATTATTATTAACGCCATGAGTTTTCAAGGTAATGCTTCAGGTTTGAGCAATATTACTATTTACCGTATTCAGGAAATAGCGTTGATATAATACACAACTTATATCGTTACTATACCTGAATGTAGATACATGCGAATGTGAGTTTATTTGTTTGTTTTTTACGCCTTATATACTAACTCTTTCGCGGTAAGTATTATACCTATATTTATTTGAAAAATATTTTCACGCTTCTATCTAAATTGATAATTTTTTACGGTCAGAAAGCGTTGGTGCGCGGAGCCCCCAAATGCGCGGGACCCGTAGCACTTGCTACGTAGCTAATCCGCCACTGTCGGAACTCACATAATCATCATAATAGGGATGTTGACTACTATTGAAAATCAAAATTCTAATTAGTCCGTCAGTTAGAAAATAAAAAAACAATAGACACGTATTTTTTGCTTTTTTAAATAAATTAAAATATACAGAGATAAAGCGCATTAAAGTTTAGGATGAGGAGGTCGTGACGTCACTAACCGCAAAATAACTAACTAATTGTCAGAATAGTGACGTCACGCGAAATTTCAACTCAATATATCGCCGTTATTTTTTGATTAGGTAAAAAAAGAAAAAATACGTGTCCAATATTTTTTAATAATCTACAAGACGGACTAAAAAATAAAAATTAATCAACATGCCCATTAATAATAACAATAATAACAATTATTAATAAATAACCATACATAAGATACAAGCTCAGCACATCTGTATACCCCTTTGGATTAAAGACGGTTAGCTACAGATTTAATTTTTCTTCTGTTTTTCAACAAACTTTATTAATATGAGTGCAAACCCTGAGTATTGAACAGGTTCAAGGTTTTAATTAACAGAAGGATGCTACCGTTATTTCAATGTAAGATGTAAGTATAACGATCGAACTGAGCCTTATTCACTATGACCATAACGCGTCTCGTTAAGATAACGCCACTTAAATTACTTTACCTCGTGTTCAAAGAAGTTTTACTTTAAAAAAATACATTCACAACGTTTCTTTTGTCATAAAGTCTTTATGATAAAAAATATAAATTTCTTATATGTTTGCATCTGGAGCGCTTGGAATTGTATTTTGGGACGCGCGTTATGTTCGCTTAGCGAGGCTTCTCCTAAACGGTAACATATTATGTTATTAGCTGATACCAGCGTAATATTTACAAGTAGGTAGATACACACACAGATAGAAAGATGTCAACTCAGTTTAGTATAAAAATAAACGAAAACGTTCGTAGGCCTCTAAAAATATTCATTACGTAACGAGATGTATTAAACGTCGTTTGGGTACGTTTTTTAATTAGTCCCCGTTTTCAAAATTCACACTTTCGAGAATATTCTGAAAGGTATAGGTACTTGGGATACTGGCAAAGGAAATTTTGAGTCAGTTAGAGCATTTGCTCTAACTTGCTATGCAACCCTGGCGCGCGCCTGTCTCACCTTCATGTCCTCTCTAGTTAATTTATTATTTTCTCTGTGACACCTATCTACTTTTCAAACGTGATGGGTGGTCAACAGTTAACGCTTAACGATAGTCCACGTGAAGGCCGTGACGACAAACGTAATTGGATCTAATTAAATCAAAAGACGCACCTACACTCACGCATATAAATCCAAAACAGAAGAGGGACTCGTAAAAACTAGAGTTAGTTTTTTTTTTATTTTCAAGCGTATCTCATGTTTTTTCTTATTTTAATTTTATTTTAGTTTATTTAAGAAAGCAACAACAATAGGTAAATACATTAATTCTTAAGACACCTATAAAATTACAATTTAAGCCAGTAATAGCTACCCTTAAACTGAGGGCATTAAATGAAAGCTGCGCAGTGCCTATATTATTGTATACAGTAAAGGTAGGTAATCAATAAAGTTTCAATTTAGCTGACTCACTTTGACTGACTAAATTTCAGGTGTTTTGAATTTTTTTTTTATTAAAAGTTGTGTTGCCAAGGTGGTTGTCAAGTATTAAGTTGGTCATCGAGTTTTCATCCTTCAAAAGGAAGATAACGATAGTTTAAAATTAGATCTAAAAGTAACAATGTTATAATTGTGGTAGGTAGATACCTACCTACATTTTTATAAGTAAAACGTGTGTTACAAATGCACATTATACAATACTTAATAGATAGCCTTGAACAAATGACGTTGGTAAAGTACGTATGAGATTGACCGAGGAGAAAATCAGTCTAAAGAATATAAATTGCTTTTAAGGAAACGTTAGAAACGAGTTCCAGACGCAACTTCCTACGTAGTTGAAAGGTAATTAATTACTTATATATTCTCTAAGTATTTATTTTATGAAGGTTTTACCTGAATTATGAGAATAAAAGTTCATATTACGAGTACACCCACAATAAGTAAAAATAGAAATATTAACGAAAGAAAAAATAAATAATATACTATTTATTCATTATTTGATTTAATAAGCATATATTCCCTTAAATAAAATTATTATACATGCATTAAAGGAATATGTTTTCAACTAATAAAATCGATAGTAAAAAGGAAAAAAAACGAAATAGCAAATATTTTTCAATTAAAAAAAACTGGATTAAGAACTTCTTTATAACAAGCGCTGTCGCTAACGGGCAGTGGCAAAAGTGTATTGATTGCTTAGTCAATTGTAATTAGGTTTAGGGAGAGCACTATATATTTTAAAATCAGTAAATGAAAGTAAAAACTTTAAACATATGAGTAGGTATCTAACACTAGAAATACCTATTGTACAATTTTAGAGAGCAATAAAATGGCTTTAGGTATCATTAACATCATCATAGTAGGCTTTTGAGATTTGTAAACGGCACACTAAATAATGAACGAAAACAGAACCATTATATTTTGTGAAAAAAACTAATATCACCCTTTTAAATTGATTTTTTTCTCGTATAGCAATTTTACTTCTTAATTTTCATGCAAATTCAATTGTAACTTTCATTTCATAATTCAACAAAACAATCTGTTTTTTAGTTTAGACATGCATCTAGATTGGGTTATACAATAGATTATTCAATAGCGAAATGTGAGAGAAATATTATGAAAGTAGGTAGCATCATGCATGGTATTGTATATTTGTAATCGATTTGAATGAAAAATTATGAGAAACTCTTTTATTATATCCGCAGTTACTTACAATACCTATATATCGAGTTAGATGACTGTCGTAGACTTAAGAGCTATATTGTTTTTATAATTATGCTACATTGAAGTTATTTTTAAAATTTTGCAATATAATAATATGAAACAACTAAATAACATGACTTTGTTACACAGCACCATTGATCTATCTGTCTGTCTGTCTGTCTGCCGTCTGTTAGTGCCGGCTAATCTCCGAATTGGTTAAACTGATTTTGACAAGAATTTCAGTGGTGGTGTTATAAGGAGTAATTTAGACTAATTTTATCAGAGTTCCTGTGAAAATTCCATAACTCACGCGGGTAAAACCGCGAAGCACAGCTAGTATTTTATCAGGACACTTTCGTATTTTCAGTTAACGACACTCTCGTCCTAGTTGTCAAAGTACCTAGTTAGGGTCTTACGCCCCTTTCTCTTGGAGTTCATTGCAGTAGCTTTGACTTTCTCTTGTTTTACTCACTGATTAATTGGACACGATTACGTGTTAAGTACTGGAATGACCTTTGCCGTTTAAATTGAAATAAAAGCGAAGTTGCTGTAGTTTATGAAGAGTCAAAGAAAGATAATATGGATATGGTTGATTTCGCAAATTGGTGATGGTGAAATCGCAGGGAACAGTTAGTTTAAAATATATGAATTAGCAAAATAATCTTAACAGAAGAAAAACATATTCTGCTGCAAAAAAAACCTTAATCATAATGGACGATCATGTAAATAATGGCAATACTTAATGTTCGATCAAATTGTTCCCGATTCCAATAAAATATACTTACCTAATAGTAAAATGGAAGCGACCTTAATCCTTCTTGAACACGTTCTTAATCGACTGATCCATCAGAATTTATCTCACTTTATATTTTCCAACGTGGTACTAAGATCCATGAAGGTGGTACGTTCTTTTTCATCATTCATAAATTAATCTATTTTGATCTATTTACTTTTATGGTCGCCACTAAAAATCAGCGTCGTCGGACTAGTTCCACGTCATATGCTGAGTGGTAGCCATTTTGGTACCTTGTCTATTTTAAAGTTATTTAAGCCACGCAGTTTCATATTGGTACCAAATAAACTTTTATTCTATGTAAATTCAAAATTTTACTTTATATGAGGGTCAGCATGGATGTTTTGTTTCTTTTGGGAATTATTTGGATTCCATACAATTGAAGAAGTAATACGTCTGAATTATTTTTCTATAGTAAATCTTGAAACTTAAATTACCTTTAATAGTTATTGTTATTTACAAAACGAAGCCGACAGAAATAATATCTTTATTGATAATATTTTATAGAGCACTTTGTAAATCTTGTACATAATTTTATATCTGTATAAGCCTTGACTCTGACCTCTCCTCGTTGGCTCCACTGCAGTCCGGACTCTTCCACGAATCGCGAAGGCTAAAGAATAATTTGTGTTAACTAAAATTTACTCTTCTTGAGGTATTCCAACCACTAATTTTTATTCTGTATTTGTAACTACTAACCCATAACTATGATTATTTACTCAAAATGTGGCTAGTGACGTATTTTCTACACCAATAATAATGCATTTACTAATAGAACACTGATTTTGAAACAAATTATAAAGTAAGGCACAGTTTTTACTAAGAAAATCGTCGCAAAAAATGTCTGATGATTTAGTTGTGTCTAAATAAAGCAATATTTAATGGAGTAAACATAATAACAGTAATAACGCAGTAGAACATTTGATTTCTTCTGCCGACAATAATTATTTTGAAACGGAAGCCACAAGCGTGTTGATTTTCTATTTATCATCGACATTAGTAATGTATCTTGAGGCCCATATAATATAATACTAGGTTAATTTGTTTTTTTTTTGCATACACAAAGGTTAATGATGGTAATACTATACTTTCAGTAGTGTAATTTGTAACCTTGAATATATTTAAATTATTTGTATGAAAATAAAATGGTTTATAACTTTCTCACTATCTAATAACTTTTACTTTTGAATAAGTTTGAATGTGGATGAAAGAAAATAAAACTATTGGATCATATTATTGTAGTCAGCAAAAAAAATTAATGCGGTAAAAATTATAGGTACGAGTTTTGATTTGCAAAAAAAAATTATGTAAGTTAAAAAATATTTATCATTGGTTCTTGTTCTATCATTTTCTTTTACACTCTTTTGGTTTCAATAACAAATCAGACGATTATTCTACTTATGTATATCTAATTTAACTTTTGATACCTTCCGTTCATTCAGTACATTATAGTAGATTGCTTTGCATAATAGTGAAAGCTTAAGCACGAAAAAACAGTCTCATAAACCGAAACTTATTTTTTTCTGTCTAAACATTTGTGCAATTATGGTGACCACGAAGTTGCTAATGACAGGAAAGTGTCGCCTACTACGTGCTTTGAATCTACACCACGTTTTTTACTCGAACGTCTGGAAAATTAGAATCTTCAGAGCCAAAAGTTTTAAATAGTAATCTTCGTTTTGTTCATTATGATATACTTTTTAACAACATTCTGTCTGTGTTACCTTTATCGATTATGAAAAGTCGATCGACTGTGGTACTTTATTCTTTTAAACAACTCTTTTAATTTAAAAGAAATATGCCAGAGAGATACCATCTCATCTACGTTGTTTTCATTTATGTTGGAAGACGTTTTTCTCCTATCGGACTGATCAAAGCGAATGCTAAAGCACTGTCTTAAAATAGTACAACCAGGTTCACTAAGTTCTGAAGGGAGCTACTCGACCACCGACCAGATTAGAACGATGATGTTGAGACAAATGGAGAATAAATTTACAAAGACGGCTCGAAGAAGAAGAGAGTAATGGATGCATAAAGAGGTTCTAGTCTAGCTGTGGACAGTGTTGGGTTGATAAAGATGAATAGAGTTAGAAAAATCATTTCATGCGACACTTTTTTTGTTAATTGATAGTCGGTGTGATTGTAAACTGTATAATTTTCTTTAACTTTTACGCGCTAGGATTGATAATTTTCTATCTTGTGCTATCACTAAATAGTATTAAACAAAGTCGCTTCCCGATGTCTGTCTGTCCCTATGTATGCTTAGATCTTTAAAACTACGCAACGGATTTTCATGCGATTTTTACCAATAGATACAGTGATTCATGAGGATGGTTTATATCTATATTTTATCTTGGAATTTCCGCGGGAACTCTGAAATTACCGCGGGTGAAACCGCGGGGGACTGCTAATATAGAAAAATTACCAGATAATTTTATACCACCCGAAAGCCTAGGTCTACCGATGAAAGTATATGATTTTACCCCATAATTACTTTTCGCTTTTTTGTTTAAATAACACTATCAATGCAATTGCTATAATGAGGTAACGATCAAAAATATAAACAAAATTCTACACGTTCGTGTTAGACGATGTAGAGTTGTAGGATTTCTCAAACGGCGTCTTTCAACTTTTCAGTACAAACATAATAACTGGCATAACCTCTTGAAAACTACCTACCGGGTTGTCCGCGTGAGTTTCAGAATTTTTGCAGGAACTCCTAATTTTCTCAAATTTAAACTGGTTTAGGTTTATAATTATAAAGAAAATTAGGAATTACTAGCAAACCCAACAAAAAAAATCAAATCAGTCGAGCCATTTTTAAGTTTTTGCGAAACTAAAGCACGTCAATAGATTCATATGTTATGTATGTGTAATTAATTGTAAAAATTGTTATATGGATTCACAGACAAGAATTTGAATTTTTCGTCATATTTTTTAAGGAACAAAGGTTGTTCTATAATATCCATTTTTCACATTTTAATGTAAGTAATAATAGAACTGACAGTCGACCCAAAGAATAAATAATTTATAGAATTTGCAAGGTGAATGTGGAGAGGGCAACGCCCAGTGGAAACATCCGGCTAGCAGTAAACCTTTCTCTAAGGGCTCATTAGATAGAATTTTTTACGAATAAATTAATATCTCCGTTTTGCGGAGTCCTTGCTTAAAAATGCAAAAGTGAGTAGTTTGTTTATTTGTTTGTTACGCTTTCATGCCTTAAAGGCTCAACCCATCATCTTGAAAATTTTTACACACATAAATCAGGGGTACTGGTACTACTTTTCATCCCGGAACTCCCGCGAGAGCTCCGAAAATAATGTAGGTGAAACTTCATGAAATTTTGAATACAGAAAAGGACATAGGGTACTTATATCCCAGAATTCCCGGGGGATCTCCGAAATTAACTCAGGTAAACCACAGAGAACAGCTAGTAAAACATAGTTGCGCTAAGAAAGGTCATCTGTATTTTACTCGCTCACGACTATATGCCAAAGTAGAGTCGTTTACATCTTTTAACTTATTATGCTATTTTTCAATACCATTTTCCAAATACTAAACTAACATCGGTTACTTTATGTTATTTATTACGCTAATATATTATATTCGTTATCATTCTCTTGTACTTAATATAAAAGTTAAAATAGAGGCGTGCTCGTAGCTTGCTAACTCACAAAGAAAATTTTAAATCGATTGTTACCACGCTCTTATACGCATAACGTTTCCGTGACACAGATATTTTTTTTAAGGTTCACTTATTGTTAAGATTAAGGTTGTTTTTACTGACCTCTTTTTTGGTTTGCTCGTTGATTTTGACGTGCGTCTGCTGCGGTTTATCTCTCAGAGGTAGATATCCTTCACGGCTGTCGGCGGGTTCTGTCGTGCTGTCCGTCTGCGAGGTTTGCGTAGTGACTTCGACGGTTGCTGTGCTAGCTGAACCCGAATCTGTGGGTTGCGAGTCGGCCACCGTGGTGAACGTTGGAGCGGTCTCCTTTGGACTATTCACGGTAGTCGCTGCGGTATCTAACACGGAAACTGTTTCCGTACTATCTGCGCTCTCCGTGTTAGTGGTCTGCGTATCCTGAACGGTCGGCGTATCCGTCGTTCGCACGACGGGCCGTATCGTGTATCGCTTCGTCGGCAGATCGGTGGAAGCTATCGTCGCGTCTTTGATCGTAGTGAACGCCGACGGCTTACTTTTGATCGTTTGCGTCGGTTTGGTCTCGACGGTGGTGTCGAGCGTGGTTGGTTTACGGGTTGATTTTTTAGTTTTAGCCGGCGTAGTCGCCGTCGGGTAAGTAGAGGGCGCGGTCGTTTTAATTTTGGAAGACGATTTCCTCGCGAGGGTCGTTGGATGCTCCTCGATGATCGTCGGCGCGGGTGTTCGGTATGTTGTGGTTGGATCGGATAGGGTGGTCGGGGGAGGTCGTCGGTCCGCTGGGAGATCAAGGTTCGACTGTTTCGGTGTGCGAGACGGTGGGAAGAAGTAGTCCATGATGGAGGGTGATTTGTTTCGGTTGGTGGGTAGCCACGCCCAAGGGTCGAAACGCGGGGTGTCGGCGCGGGCACCGGCGGCGGTGGCGATGGCGGCGAGGGCTGCGATTGCGCAGAACGTAGTCGTGAGGTGGGCCATGGCGCGGCGCGTGCAGCCGCGGCGGAGTAGCGAGCGGGACTGCGCGCGCGCTCGTCCGCTGCCGAGACCCACCACCGCACGGTTCACCCACTAAATCGGCCCTACGGGTCGCCGCGATGCACTCGCGAACTGCAGCGACCATGCGGAGAAATCACAAACAATTTATATATTAACTAGTCGGTCCCTAGTTTCACTTGCATTTATTTTTTAAGTTCCCGTGCGGAAGTCCGGGATAAAAGTATCATAAGTATATATCTTATTGTAGCAGTGGTTTTTGAGTTTATCCATTATAAACAAACAAACATACAAAAAGTCAAATCTTTTCTCTTCATAATAATAGTACCTATAGATAAAGAATAGTCGAGCTCTTGAACGTTGACGGTGTTAGTTCATTGTGATCAGTAAATTTTAAAATATTGATTGATTCGTTCATATACTTAGTATCACGTGATTCTACTGGCTGATTTTTGTATTTAAAATATAGATTTACTTCGTGTTTTCAAGTTGTGAAAATCTGCATGCGGTTTTAAACGTATTTCAGTTGTTTTGGTAATAGGTGCAACGCACAGACAAGCTAGTCTACATATAGACACCATTTGGAACACGAACTGTTTAAAAAAAATTTTTTATCTTTAATAATAATCACTTTTGCGGTTAAAAATTTATATCAATTTCTAATTTCATCTAATCTTAATCAAATTTATATACTTAGGATACTTTCAGTGATTTTAACTTAACTTTGACTAAAAAGGAATATAAACATGGTTTGATGACTGCAGATTGCTTACACTCACGAGTAGGTACATGCATAAAAAATACGAACGAATTGAGAACCTCCTCCTTTTTTTAAGTTAGTAAATAGTAAATGACATAGTTTTCTCAGAGCACTCACCTCAATATACCAATAACATACAAAACGAACTGTTTATTTGTCTAAAATGTTCAGCGGGCACATTAAACTTCTATCACATTCGCTCTATGTTGTGGTCGTGCCGTACCGCTATTCAATCACAGCGCGTTGAAATCTTTTGCGTGTCGCCTCCGATGCACGTCTGCGTCTCTAGACTGAAATCGACGAGGTATTGAAATAAGATGCGCTACCACAAACCGTGTTCTGAACTTTACGTTCTATTTATATTGATAAATATATCCTAAAATCGTTCTGCTATTTTTAGACTTACTTATTTTTAGACATTTTGCTGAAGTATGAAAATCAAAACTGTACTTTAGTGTTTTGTTTTTAAATATTTATTTAAAAACGTAAAAACGTATAAATCAAAATAAAGTTAGTAAACTACGTGTAAACGTATACTATTTTCATATGCATATATATATTTCGACGGAATGTATCACCGTTATTTTATAATTACGTAAAAAAGGAAAAATAAATACGTGTCCAATATTTTTTCAATTTAGTCAACTGGCTAGTTTAGTTTAATAACACGATTTAATTAGAACATTACTGGTTTATTATTGATATAAGTATTAACTATGAATGTTGTGTTTACTCCTACTACCTTTTCAATTGAACTTATTGTTCATAATCTTACGTATATTATTATATGATATAGATAGGTAAATTTGATAGGAGTAAGCTGCATCGTAATGATTGTTTGTTTTGTCCAAATAAAAACAAAAGCTCATAACTTTTTGTGAAGTAGAGTCACGATGTTGGTTCGCCCGGCGACATCAAAAATTGCGAAACGGTTGATTCAGTGCATTGTCCATTGTCATCACTTGCCGCCACGATTAGCCGCTCAAGAGACACTGAAAGCGATCGGTATTTGCTAAAATATACCGATTAACACAATACTACTCCTACAATCTCTACTAATATTATAAATGCGAAAGTAACTCTGTCTGTCTGTCTGTCTGTTACGCTTTCACGCCTAGACGGCTCAACCGATCATCATGAAATTTTGCAAATACGTTGTCAAGGGTACAGAGAAAGATATAGGGTACTTTTTATCCTGGAATTCCTGCGGGATCTCCGAAATAAACGCGGGTGAAACCGCGGGGAACAGCTGTATATTATAATTGAAAACTAAATAAAAAGTTTTAAGCTTTTCTGTGTGTATCAGTGAACGTAACTCATGAAAAACAAGTATTTTACGGGTAACGCGACCGTTAAAAATCTGATTGTTTCACTTCAATACTTTTAATTAATCCAGTTCTAGTTCAAAATTATTTGGTTTAACGCAACCGTTTGTAAATTAAAATCACATTGCTTCTTGTTAACGGGCAGCGTCTTAACGGGAGTGATCGGCTATTACAAAATTATGTAGGATTAAACATTTTTGTTTTGTTTTTTGTAACCACTTGGGTTATTTATCACGACCATCGTACAATCGTACATCAACATCAGTATTTGTAAATAAATAGGTAAAAAATCAAATATTATTAAGCAGATTATAATGACATGCTCGTAGGTAATAGTTGGAAATAGATAAGCAATAGTGTGTTAACCCACACTGAAGAAATTATAGCGTTACTTTGTGTCCTTGTGTATTTAAGCAATATAATAAGGTAAACACATTATTTAAAAAACCTTCTGTAACTCTCAATAAAGCGGCCAATATCAATAACTTTATTTGGTGGGTTAACATTTTATTGCTTATCGGCTTCCTGTTATTAGTGTATGGTAAACAGACGTCATTGTTAGGAGACTTAAGACACATGACCTATATAACACAAATTAGGTATATATTAATAGTACTTATAACGAGTAAAGAAGAAAAGAAAGAACTGCGTGCCGCTACCGGAGCTCCTCGTTACGTGAGGAACTCCGTAATCCAGAGGGACCTGAGAGTCGAGCCGCTGGACGAGTTCGTTCCCGTTCGTTTCGTTCTCGGATGTTCGAGCGGGCGGACGCGTCAGACCACGAGCACATCCGTGGTTTGGCCCCCCTCCACGCCCGTCCACCCGAGGGGAAGAGATACCCGCGCGAGCTTATCGCTCGCGATGACGAGCAACGCAGCCCACCTAGCTTGGCTGACGGAGCCTGGACGCCGCCCGTCAGCCCCGTCGATCCACGCGGTCTCCAGAGCGCCCCCCAGTTCCTGTCCGTATTGGCGGACAGCGCCGAATAAACCACTGCAGGGGGCTCTGCCCCGAAGCAGTCACCTCTGTTGCCTCCCCTTCGGGGAAGCAAAAGAAGGCTAGCAAGAGTAACGAAGAAAGAAAATAAAGAAAAACCACTTTTATTCGCTGGAAGCAAAACAAATACTGAGATGCATAAAACATCAAAACTATTACCTGTCCCTCGCGGTTTCACCCGCGATAATTTCAGAGTTCCTACGGAAATTCCAAGATAAACTATACATAATTATAAAACTTCCTCTTGAATGACTGTATCTATTTAAAAAAACCGCATCAAAATCTGCTGCTTAGTTTTAAAGATCGACTTTGTTTTATACTATGTAGGGATAAACCACAGTTTGGTTGGTAGCGCAGTGTGAGGACCAAATTTCACGTTTTACGCGTAGTACACGTGAAATTTTCATCCGCTTTACAGAATGGCACAGTTGACGGTGACGGTCGCTCCACTTGTACTTATCGGTTAACGGAATACGACGTTTTCTCAATACCGTGTCGCGGATTCCGTATTTACACTTACCGCGACGACGGATCGAGTCAATGGGTAATTGCGCGTGTGCACGGAACAAGAGCTTGACAACGGAACAAAATGGCGTACAGATTTATTTTATTGATTTAACACGAAAAAAAGCTGCAAAGTAGTTTCAAATTACTAAAACTATGTTATATTTCATACATACCTATACATACGACCGCGTTTTTATGTGTTTCGACCAACAGTCTTGATTTTCTATGACATTTGATCACGACTAAAAGATTTATATCAACCCTTTTTCATGAGTCAGATTGTTTGATTAAATATATTACCTACACGTAATTTTCTAATGACTTGAGTAAAAAGATGCAACACCACTTGCTATTTCTATAAGCATAAACAAGAGTTTGTCATATACTTACGGATAATCTATACCTTCTTAATTTCTCGGCTTATACCTACTTATCTTTCAAAAATATTTGTCTTATTTCTCATTTGTAGCAACTGCAATAATAGTAAATAACAAAAATATTTTAATAACCCTATCTATTTTTTAGTTATCGGGTCTAGTCTTTTTGTCAATCGTTAGTTACTTAATATAAATTGTATAATTTGCCGAAAAAAAAATATTTACAACTTCTTTCAACGTAAACTTTTCATGGAAAGGGAAGCGTGTACTAATAAATTTAAAGCTGACTTTCTACTGTTTCACGGTAGATACAGTAGACGACTTACGAGTGAAAGATATTACTGTCTTGACTTTCGAGATCGCTCTGGTAGTCTATCTGTTGTATTTGTATCGTTAACAATCGCCTGAAGGCTCTCAAGCTAAATTAATTGCGAGACAACATCGATTTATTTACCATTCAATCCTCTAATAGGTACTTACTGTGAGACTTTACTTTCCATTTATAAAATATACCTGCTTAAATATAAAACTTTTGTTGCTTATATAAAAGCTCAAGTTTGCTACTTCTACATACATTTATTTGTTTATTTATTATTTATTACATACGTTACATAAAGGTTCATCACATTTTTACCCTGACAAGAGCATCAAACCCGCGCCACTTGGCGTAAGTATGGCCGGATCGCTAACCACTAAACCATCCTCTGCTGTCGCATATTTATCTAATATCCAAACTTTCAGACTTATCGACCGTCTAATATAGTAAAGAGCTGCCCATTCATCAGAGTCCTTGAAAGATTAGCCTTTTATTTGGGAATAATCGTACGTACGTATATGATAATCAGATAACCAGTAAATTTCTAGCCGGTTAGTCAAGAAAATCGATTTATTATCGAGATTACTCGATTTGCAAGCGCATCCGGCGAAAATATGCTAGAAAGACGATCGGACCGACACTATTACTGCCTTTCTTACGCACCTTTCCGTTTTCTGTGGAGAAAATATTCGAATACCATGATTCTTAAGGGCCTATCCACGCCTTTATAACAATAAATTTGCACTATTACTCTCTAAAAAAATTTATCCTTTAAGATGTTAATAAGGTTAAATACAATTTTTTATATACCAACTTTAAATACAATAACTTCTGCTGCCTTTCCACATAATATAGAGAACATTTTATTTTTCTACTTTTTGCAACTTGTAGTAGTCGGATTGCCATGTAGTTTAATAATTATTGTTTAAAGTTTGTAGTTTTTAAAAATTCATATTATGTATTGCCATATATGCTTATATCAGTCTGACGATACATTAATATCATCACCGGTGGGTATTGTTTTAATCACTGATATTATATTAACTGTTTCCTAGGGACAAATGTCAATAATTGTGAGAACTAACAAGGCATACAAACAATTTCATTCTGCAATAAACCCATAGGAGACTCATTCACTTGGAACTATGATTTTTAACTTTCAATTGACGATTCGCGGTAACGATGATAAAATAATTGAGGAAGACAGTGCTGGGATAATGTTGCTTTCAATAAGGCAGGAAACATACTTTCTTGCGAAATAATTGACCACTTTTCATTTCAAAAACTTAGTCACCCTTGTCATATTTGGTGTATAAAGCAATGTTATGAATCTCAATTGCTATTTTATTAATATAATTATTATTAGGTTGTTCATTAAAATGTTTTTGAACGACCGATTTGCACAAATAAAGGGGTTTCAATCCTGCGGTGGGGTGAATTTAGTGTGATGTATTTCGGTATGTGTTTGATATCTATAGTATACTCTAAACACCACGTTTGCTTCAAGGTTTCCTTTTAAAAGGTATTTGGAAATTTATTCCCCTAAGAGGATGGGCGGGGTAAAAAATGGGCAAAATCTTGACAAATAGCTTGTGAAAGTTCTTAATCTCACAGTGATTTAAACTGACCTATGAGAATCACGACCACAAAGAAATCGAATGGACTATTGTCTTATTTTACCTACTCGTATCTCTGTACATTTTAACAATAGAATTTGATTAGGTACGTGGTTTTCTTTTTGAAACAACCAAGTTTTTCTCTTTTTTTCCCAAATCGATCCGAGTGATTATAAAGACGGTTGGCAACAATCGGCAACACAAAGAACCTAAGACGCGTCAATGTCCCTTTTACTACCATAGAATTAATAGGTACTCTATTAATAAATTTTTAATCATAATACTAATTAAAAGCGGAACCTCATTGGTATACCTAGGTACATACTACGTTATAACTTTTGAGTGTCGAGTAAAATTTTTTTTTTCCAATATCAATTCAATTTCTGTAAAAGATTAAGGCCCGCCGCCCATTGTGACTTTTTGTCGACGTGACTTTCTGTCACTTAGTCAAGTGCAATGAAAACTATACTGAGTGCGCTCATTATGGTGACGTGACAATACGGTGACCTCAGTACATTTTTCATAAGTGACAGAAAGTCACGTCGACAAAAAGTCACAATGGGCGGCGGGCCTTAGTTTGTAAGTTTGGACACAGGAAGTAATCTCCGGAGCCACGAAATCGTTTTTAAAAATTATTCCCAAATCAAAAGTTCTAGTTAGTGCCCCGAAATTCGCGCAGCCCAAGTGAAATCTCGGGGAACCACTATATGGTTACAAGTACCTACCTATCTAGTTTAGGCTTAGAAGGGGGCAAAGTTACGTTTACTTTCATCCTTGTGCTAGTATTTATGTGATGATTTTTTCATTAGAAATTCAGTTCTCAATTGAAACACCATGTCTGCATGGCGCCAAGCGAACTTATCTTCGGTGACACGCAGGCAAGGGCACGAATATTCCTAAATTAAATTATCAAAGCAAATGTGAGTTAATTTTGCATAAACTTTATCAGGCATACAGAATAGAAAAGGACATGGGGTACTTTTTTATCGAAATTCTCTAGTTTTCTACCGGAACTCCGAACTTTTTTTTAGTCTGACTTGAAGTGGTCTCACTCTACGTTTCTTACTGCGTTCTAAGCCTATAAATTATTTGGTTACCTACACTTATCCATTAAAACCACAGGATCCTCTTCACTAACACCATTTTATAATTAGATCATATATTTTACAGACTTCAATAGCAATTTTATAACCTTTCTAAATTATATTTTAATAGTTTTGCTTGGATGATAAAATCGAAACGTCATTAATATGGTTCATTAAATTCTGTATGTAATAGGAAATATTAACTACTTAGATAATAAATACAAGGAAATGTATGAATTATTACTCCTAGTTTTACATTTCCGCACAAAATGCCCTATAGTCATAGTTAATTGGTGTGCCAATCAAAATCGATGTAATTTATTTACTATGACTATAATTTTACTGGTGATGTTTTTTGCAAATAAAGCATGCAATTTTATTTAAATAAATAAGTTGAAATAGGTACAACCTACCCTATTATTATTATTTTTACCTCTATAATGAAAAAAAAAATGTGTAAGTGATACAAAAAAAAGTCCGCCAGATATTATGTGGTAGCGCTTAAAAATACATAAAAATAGTGGAGTAAGTAATTATTTACATGTATGTAAATGAGTACTTTTACTTTAACAATATTTATTGCAGAAAAACCGGATGATGCACCCACCTTTGGGCCACTAGGTACCTACATATTGTAAAATCTTCGTTGGCTATTTACTCTTAACTCACAAATCGCTAAAAGACTATTTTCATGCATTAACTGCTTTGTAACTACGAGTACCTACTTCTGTAAAACCGAAATTCGAGGACAGTGGACCAATTCTGTTCAAGAATGTCACAAAACTGAAGCATTCCTGATCTTTAAGGGATCTCCTGACCCTTTAGCCAAGTTGACAATCTGTAATAGATGACCCATAGAAATCCAAAAAACGGAATCGTTATGTCACTTAGTCAGGCAAAATTTTGGATTTGACGATTTTACGATTTTACGTGACCACGTGACATGACGATGCGTTTTAGTTTTCCATAGGTTAAAGATTGTAGATTCTGAACTTGACTAAGGGGGCCGATCGACTTAATGCGAGTTAGTTAATGATATACATACAAAGACCTTTATCGAGGTGGAAATGCTGCGGTTTTGCGTTTTGGCTGAGTAGAATAGACCCTCTGCTCTCGCAGTAGTTTGACTTTGTGGAATTGATTCTGCGATCACGAATGATTGCAATGACGTTTGTGGCGATTACAATATAATTCCGCCGAATCGTGTTTTACTAACTGTAACCAAAGTTGTGGACCGCAATTGTGCCCTACATTTTTGACAAGTACTATCAGTAGGTACTAGAGTTTCGGAGCGAGCTCTGATTTTATTGTGAACTAGCTAGATAACATAATATGGTGTCCACTGCCCAGTCGTTACAGAAATTCGCGGGCAGTCAAATATGTAGTTGCTGGCACAAAATAATAAATTACTTTTTAAGGATGAAACAGTGTGAAAAATGTCATTTTCATTCGCCCTGACAGCGTGAATGCAAAATTTCACGATGATCAGTTGAGTAGCGTGAAAGCAGGACAAACAAACCAACAATTGCATTAATAACATTAGTTACTTAAAATATATATGAGGGTATAACACCTACATAATATAGTTATAGTCCAGGCCTAGGTTAGAATAATAATATTATAACTCTTTGAGTTCAAAACTCCATATTAATATTACAGACAGATAGTACGATTTTATTTATTTGTGCAGATTACAGTAAGAAAACGTAATGTTTTGTAGAAGGAGTTATACTCGTGCGTCGTGACTTTATCATTCACTGTACGTTTGTTTTTATCCCTTTATTTCCCACGTTACGTAATTCGCTCTTTGGCGAGTGGTTTTATGAAGAAAGTGGCGTCTTCGCGTAATAACTGCGGGTTTATTTTTTTATTTTTCGCCATTCGCTGGTGTTTATGTCATTAAATTGTAATCTGTGATTAGTCACACGTTCTGTACTTACTAAAGAACCTAAGTACTTACACTCCCGACGGGAAAACTCAAAAGTAACATGTCCTGAAAAAAAAACTCAGATGTTTTATATAGGTACCTACCTAATGTGCCTATTTTCATAATAACCTTGTTGTTGAATTTGGTTTGGTTTTCGTCACTTGTCGCACGATTTTTTTTTTTCATACTTTTTTTTTTATTTACCTTTGCCTTTGTAAACGTGAATTTTTATAATAGGGTACTTGCATGAAATTTATAATAAGAAATTGTGTCAATATTTCAAAAATAGAGCCTTAGAAAAGCGTTATCGTGAAAGATTTACTAAAAAAAATTCAATAGTTTCCGAAATATTCAACTTTTAATTTTGTGAAACGGAACGTTGCAACGAAACACCAATCACAGCCACGCTTAACACATGACGTCACTTTTATTTTTTTTAGGAAAGATTTACCTCTTTCAGAGAAGGCAAAAGAAACTAAGTGCATACAGTCAACGCATATTTACCATTTTCTGAAGTTTTTTACTTTAAAATGCACCAGTAAGATGCATTTCGATTCTTTACTGGAACTTTTGGAAGTAACTCGACACAGTTCAACCTTAATTTCGCTTTTTGACATTGAAGTTATCTGTCTGTCAGTGTCGCATGACCCTGTCAATGCGACAGTGACATTTCTATCACAGATTAATAAGGCGTAATTTTGAACAAGTGACGTCATTCCGCGTTTCGGCGGTAAAGTCTAAAGTAGGAACTTTGAAACGCTCTATGTCATTAATTTATGCATATATTTTTTTTCTTTTTCTTGCTTTGTCTAAGTAGGCCATATATCTTTAAAATAGACTGAAAAAAAAATTTCATGCAAGTACCCTATTGCCGTAGAAAATTAGTAGGATAAAAAATTTCATTTCTTCTCATAAAAGTTTAAATTTTAAATAAAATTGAAAGAATCTAATAAAACCTAAGTATTGCCACCTCTTACATTAATTACACATCAACATCGATTGTTCATACTTAAAATTAAATTGTCAATGTCTGGCTGCGGTATGAGGTCCCATGTTCTTTGCAAGTGTTCGTAAAGTTGTTGTTCCGTTGTCAAATTTGGCGGGAAATCTTCCAAAGATTTCCGTTGTAACATGTCCCAGGCATGCTCGATAAGGTTTAAGTCGGGCGATTACTGTGCAGGCCAATCCAAAACTTGAATATCGTGGTCTCGGAGAGCGGCCGCCACCAGCCGCGCCGTATGGGAAGGATCATTATCGTGCATGAGTAGAAATTCCTAGCCCATTTGGATTCTGTGTGGGACAATAACAGGCTCCACTACCTCTATGTTGTATTTTTGTGCAGTCATGCTGCCTTGGATCCAAACGAGCTGGGTTCGTCCGCCTAGACGAGTTCCTGCCCACACCATGATTGTCCCGCCTTGATATGAGTGGACTTCCTGAGGGTGCCGTAAACTCTCCTGGAGTTCTCCAAACGCGTGTTCTTCGTGAATCCGGATGAAACCCAAACCGGGACTCATCGGTGAACAGCACCAAAGACCACTGTTCGTCACTCCATGGTAAATTAACATGCCCACGGCTCGTAACATTTCATCTCGACTCAAATGACGACGTGATATGACTCTTAAAGCTTTTTTTGTCTGTATGTGCACGCATGGGACAAAAACTACTAAAGGGATTTTAACGAAACTTGGTACGATTGTAGTCCATACTCCTGGACAGGTTATAGGCTAACATAACGCTAAGACACAAAGGAGCTGAGCAGTGACCATAAATTTGAAGCAAGTCGGATGAAAATGCGCTTTCGCGCTCTGATCCTCGCATACGTTTACTAATCACGCAAAAACGGCTGAACGGATTTGAATGAAATTTAGCATGCACGTTTTCAGAGGTACAGAGAAGGACAAAGGGTAAGTACTTTTTGTCCCGGAATTCCCGCGGGAACTCTGAAATTACCGCGGGTGAAACCGCAGGGCACACCTAGTATTAGATAAATGCAAAATTAACACTGTGTATTTGTCTAGTACCATTTCACACTTTAACTACTCAACCGATCATCATGAATTTTTTGCATACTGCACGTTGTTATAGGAGTAGAAAAGGATATACTTATGCATACATAAAGGATATTTTATGTAGCGGAATCCCCGCGGAATCTCCAAAATTAACGCAGTCAAAATCACTGGGAATATCTATTGTAGTAAAACAATAAAATAAAGTTGAACATAGTGGAACGTTCGTGATGATTTCCAATTATTATCTAACTTATGCTAAAAGCCATATTTACCATTATTTTGATTATATTTTTCGTATGTCTATATTTTACTGCTTTAATTATAAGTGAAATTCGGAAAAATTGGAACGTGCATCGTAAAAACTAAATAACCGATTCAATTTCAATAGGTAGGTACCTATACATCTCAATTGAGTTTACGTAAGTTTATTTGACCTACATGCTGCTAAATCAAATACTTGAACGGTATCAATTACTGATTTGAAACACTGGTTTTAATTATATAAGTGAGCAATATAGGAGCGATTGCAGTTCAGTTATGTGAGTAACCTAAGATGCCTTTGTGCCTAACTGTAAATTGTCCTCCACCGCTGCCGCAGGGATCGTCTCTTCGCACAAACCTACCGCACTTTGTATGATTACAATAATAATCGACGTAATAATTACGTATATGATAAGTCTAAATGTACCTACCATATTTCTCTATTATGCGTACAGTTACAATAATTTCAATTCCCAATGGAGAAAGGCAATAGTTATAAACGGTTCGACTCTCACTAATGGTCAAGGTGCGTTATGGCCCTTAGTGCAATTATTGAGGATCGATATTCATACGTATGATAATTGATATCAAAATCTTCTTTTAATAGACTGTTATTTTTATGTTATACCCCTTAGTATTATATTATCGGTGCCCCTTTTATGAAATCGTTAATTCGTATAATTCGTCAGTTTATAAACATTCGCTTTTGTATTAGGGAATATGCTTACTAATGGCTAGGTTAAGTATGGTTAGTTTTAAACAGTTGTAAACAGTCTTATTTTAAGCTAAATCATAGCTATTCCCAAGCACACATCTGGGGGCATGGCAGTGCCCCCGCCAAGACGAGCCAAGCGAAGCGCAAGCGCACTACCCTACCCTTTCTCGAAGTGCTTCGTCATTTTTTTGAACCCTTATAACTTGGGTTTGGATTATACCAGATAAGCAAAATTCTCGGAATATATTATTGATAGCAGACTTATTAAATATATAAAGTATCTTCAAACTCTACAAGGCCTAACTTCACAAACTCTTTAGTTTACACTTTAGTCAAAATATGTGGCTTGGCCGTTTCGTTATTAATATATTGTATAACAGAAAAGTAATGAACAGTGGATAGGTACATTTAACCCACATGGGTAGAATGTAGAGAAATGACCAAGCTACATATTTTAACTAAGGTGTAGAGTTTGTGAAGTTAGGAAGAAGTTAGGCCTTGTAAAGTTGGAAGCTTGACTCTACATGAGATCTGATAACATTTTGTCAGTGCGAGTCATATGGTCTTGTCTTAGCAACATTTTACATGAAAATGTTTTTCTGGTATATGCTATTTACTTCCACTAAGTTATTTACTATTTATTGCTTGATTGCTTCATAAATGCATAACTCTACCATATGCCAGTATTAGAAATAATAAAACAAAACAATAAATATTTTGATATCTAAACGTTTATTCGTTTGTTGTCAATAATTTAATTTAATATTATACGCTTAAATATAAAACAAATAAGGAAGACTTAGCATATTATTTTGTTTGTATAATATACACGAATATCGACATGCTTTTGTAGGACCTATATACATAGTAACATACAATCATACCAAATCAGAATTCGCTGCCACATATAAAAGTCATTTGGTAAAGCAAAATACAGAATACCTTGATGACTAAACTTCCCTATTCTTTTTATTTATATATTACTAAAAAATATAGTCGTTACAGAAATAGTTTTGAAAAAACCATTACTACTATTTTAACAAAATCATAAAAAGTCATCAATATATTTTGCTTTCCATAAAACACTTATGTAGGTAAATACACATCTACTAGTTATGTGCTTGAAACAATTTGTTTCCCTTAATAATATTAATTACACAATAATAATTAAATGTGTTAACATTAACAAAACAATGAACAAAAATTGTCTCCGTGACTGGAATGGAAGACTGGGAACAAACGCAACAAACTACGTATGGCAAGTAAATAATAATAAAAAATATCAATAATAATAATAATAAAAATAATAATTTTACCTAGACGTTTAAAATAATACCTAAAATTTAAAATTATTATTTACAGAAATATAACAGAAACAATACTTAGTATCTGGTCACAAAGAAGGAAAGTGCGAGTATTTACAATAGTATTATCACTTGAACTAAAAACTAATTTTTACTCATAACTTTACAATGCTTGATTGATAAACATAAAATTGTCCATTTCTGTCATCAGTTTTGTACTAAACAGGTAAATGAGCAAAGCGAAGCAGCATCTGACAAAATAAGCAATACCAAAAGGATACAAAAAATCTCACTATTCATAAACTTCGTTCATACAATATCCACCGAAACTACCGATTCCAGTTCATTCTGAACAAAACGCAGTAAAACCGCCACTATAGGTACTGCATTCTCAGAAAAGTATGAGAGGATAAAGATAGTTTTAATTTAGTGACGTTAATAGAACTTCGCTCTTGAATCATAGCTTTATTACAGAACTATAGTCAAAGCTTACCAGTACAACCTATGCACTCAAATACATTTAAGTACACATCCAGCGTTTACAATAATTTGATCTCAAATAACAATACATCAATTGGAGGTTCGATAAAACATATCAAGGCTGTTTCGTTGTTTATATTCAGTCCTTGTCACCAACAAATCTGTATACCTCTGGTGGTGGTTCGGGGATGCAGTATCCGTGGTATGTGCGAATGTCTTCGGTGGTGTAAGTCACACCAGCTAAAACCCCTGGCTCAGTGTGATGCCTTGGACAAGAATGATGACTTGGACATTGACATATTGTGTTCGCGTTCACTTCGTCGATTTGCTCGTGCCTGCGTCGCACGCTGAATAGTTTGCATGGCTCTTTTCTGGAGCAACGTAATCTCTGCAAAGAACAACATTCTATTGAGTTTTGTTACAGGGGTACGCTAGGGAGGTATACTGGGCTCGAAAATTTGAATACCTATTGTTTTCATTATAATTTGTGTGCATATTTATAAACACATTATAACGCCAATCGCCCAAAAGACGCAGTACGTAAAGTTATACGTAAACAACGAAAGCAATCTACTGAAATTTGAAGTTTGTTAATGAAAAGTGCTGCCATCAAACATCACTTAAAGTAAACTACGAGAAACGAAAGTAAGAAACTACTTACGCTATGCGGAGAGCATGCGAACTGATATTGGTTTCCTTGTTCGCCGCTAGGTGTCGTGTACGGAAGCTTTTTTAGCAGATACGTGACTGACATTTTAGGGCAATGACAGTTGACGATCTGCTGAGTTGCGTTGCTATCAGGAAGCGAATATATGGTCCACGCGGCGTCCTTGAAGTAGCGGCACTTTGGCAAATATTTGACAGGCTCGCAGGTCTTGTACAACGTCGTTTTATCTGGCAAGGTGTGACTGTCATCATCATTCAGCTCACTGAAAGGTGATATCAGAGATTTGATAAGTATAAAAAAGTTTGGTTGAAAACCTTTTTTTTTTCACCTATTTCGAAATATTTTCATCTGAGATGTAAATACATCTATTAGCTCGTATTCCCTTGTTCTCTCCTTTTTTAATAATATAAGGGCTCTGGCTGTGCCTATACCTATTATTTATATACATATTTGTTAAATTTATTTTCTAGATGGATTTTCAGAATAGATTGTAGTAAGAAATTAAGAAACTTTTCCAAGGAAATAATAAGTTCAAGTTCAGCTAAAAGACATCTAAGTGTTATAAAGATAGGATCGTCATAAAACTTTATACCTATGCTACATCATACATGCTATTATTCTACAGCGCTACATTTTTGCTAAGAAATATTCTGTAAAATACTTTTATTATCATTGCTGTAATTTCTGTTTTCTTTTATATTACACGTCACTTATTCATCTTATACTGCAAAATTTTACTAAATCGATCGCTTTTTGACGAGTGAAAGCCGTATTGAAAACACATATATACAGTATCTATTTTGGACCCTGAGCAGGAAACTGACTTTCAAGAGAGCCATGTTTTAACTTGGGGAACAATCTAACATTGTCATGGGCGTTTCGCCATAATTTAAGAAGTAGATGAAGAGATTTTTATAATAAGAAACATTGTCATTGGCAAATTATAGACGCCATTATTAAAGAAGAAGAAGAAGAAGATCGCTTTTTCTTGCAATACGGAGATTGTGGAGATGTGTCATCAGTGATCAATCATCACGTGGAAAATGGCTGCTATGGTAACTAAATCGATAAATGGAGACGCATGACAAATTTATCGATATGACTATTCTCGTATTTTTTTAAATCGATACGTTTACGTCGATTAGTTTTTATTGATATTACACGACGTGCATTTTAAAGTAACATGATTTGAAAATAAACAAAATCGTCATAACGTTGATAGGTAGTACAGTACAGTTAGAAGACTCATTAAAGTTATACGGTGAATATTTGATTGAGGAATAGAATTAATAAAAGTAGGTACATACCCACAGAAAAGGAAAATAGCAAAAGTACCCACTGACCCGTATCCAGAGCTACATAACGTGTATAAAGTGGCTAAACAATATGAACAAGTGTCGTTGACTTGTAGGTTTGTAAAAATAAAGAATGACTGAATAAATGAAAACACTTTGAGCACCAGAATAAATAGAAATGGCACAAAACTAATAAAAAATCATAGAATGAGTGGTTTCAAAGGGCTCTCTACAAACAACTTCTCTATTTTCACCATTTTTATTTCCTTAAAGACTGAATTTTCTAACCTCGTTATTAAACCTCGGGATTAAAATACTTTCATATTTGACATCTGCTCCCAAAAACCTGGTAAATTTGGGCTTTATCAAGTACATATTTTTGGGGGCTGTGCCTTCTACTCTACCCTAATGAATTTTAAACCCTAAAGAGAAGATTTGAGAATCCTTAGTTTAGAGGATATCTGTATCATCCGTCCACCATTAAAATGTTTTTTTTTTTTGTTTTTAAAAGTAGTCTTCAAGATTTTTACCTTGAACATGGTCTATGTCCCAAACATTTGCACTTCTTCTCCATCCAAGGCTGACTGGAATCGTAAAGGTCCACTTTACTGCACACTTGTCGAGCCCTGCAGTCGGGAAGATCATCTTCTGATACCTGGAAATAATTTGGAAAGCTTAATTAAATAGGTACCTTATCCATAACTGATAACAAAACTATTACAAATGCGAAAGTGAGTTTGTTTGTTTTTTTGTTACGCTTTCACACCACAGCTCAACCGATCACCATGAAATTTTACACACTGCAGGAAACACTCAGAATCACTTTAGCTTCTTATAAGTGAAAGAATTTTCAAAATTGGTTCCATAGATCCAGTGATTACAACCTTACAACGTCACAAACTTTCAAACTCACACGTTTGCTCTTTATAATATTAATATAGATATATAATACCTACCTATCTAGGTACGTGGAAAATAAAACACAACACAAAAATTGACATACACATCACTAAGTTTTCTATAGTTATAACAAGAAATATATATATATATATATACAAACAGTCAAAAAAGCATTCTATCAGCGATCTACTTTTACAGTAAGTTTAGTGCAAGACTAGTAAACGAAGCCATCGAATGGGTAACATTCGCCGAAACCATTTAAAGACACCTTTAAATTTGACCACAAAGGAACACGATCGTATCATTCGTGGGAAATACGCAATGTGCATTTCAAATTAGATCACATCTGCCGTTGGTTAAGAAAGCAAAAAAAAATCTGTAAAGAAAACATTAGTTTTGGCGGCAAAAGTGTGTTAAAACTGTGCTGGTTAAGACAATTATTATAAATGCTAAATTGAGTTTGTTTGTTTGTTACGCTTTCACGGCTAAACCGATCACCACTAAATTTTGCTTACACGTTGTCAGGAGTACAGAGAAGGACATAGGCTACCTAATTTTATTCCGGAATTCCCACGGGAACTCCGAAATGAACGCGGAAGAAATTACATAAAATTTTTGATACTACCTACGTTGTCAAGGGTAGGCACAGAAAGAAATAAAGGGTAATAAGTACTTTTATCTCGGAATGCACGCGGGATCACCGAAACTAAAGTTGGTGAAACCGCGGGGAATAGCTAGTTTCATAATAAAGAGAAAGAAGAAGAAAACATCAAAACGGCCGAAGTCCGAGAATTATATAGATTCGAAACCAGGCAACAATAAACAATAGCGACATGTGCGCTTTAGTTCCATTCATCATCTTTTTTTGTTCAAAAGGACCATCCATCCTACTTCCGACCGGAAGACGCACATTCGCCAACCTGTTAGCTGTGGGAATATTTTTTTTATGTATAAAAACATATTGATTTCCGGGAGTCTATATCGTAAGTGTGAACCAAGTTGATCGAAGAAGAGTAATAATTATTGAAGAAGTCAACATTCTTGCAAATGTGTATTATTAAATTTTCTATTGATCCTGAATTTAATGATTGCATGCAAATAAATAGGTATTCCCAGAATAATGCATAAGGTCGTTCCGTTTCCTTGCAAATTGCCGTTTGTCAACCCAGATAATAATCGCTATTTCAAACGTGTGGAAAAAAATCTCTAGTTTTTTCGATGTTCCGGATATACTTCCTGTTTGTTGTGTAACGCTATAGATTTCGCGGAAACGGTTTTGGGTTGGATCTTTCAACGACCGCATATAGCCCTTTTGTGTAAGAAACAAAAAGGACGATGTAAAAGAAACTTGTAACACAATGTTGTTCATTTACTCCGCGACTTGGGACTTTTAACGGAACGCGTGTCGGATATCCTGAATACTAATCACGAATCACTGTCTTTAAAAAGTTCGCAGTTTCTTAGAAAAAAAAGTAGGTAACAAAAGCTTTTACAGATTTAACCGTATAATCTACATAGTTTAAACATGGCTATTGTACAGCGTCAATTTAATTAAATACCTACTTGTAGAAAGGGAAATAAACAAAGAAAATTTATCGACCGTACAGACCGTTATCATAATATCGCGTGCCTCTAATGTATTCTTTTGTTATGAATACCTAAACAATGATCACATTTTCCAAACGACTAAGCATTTGTAGCCCGAGGGCTCGTCGGATGTTCTGTCAAGATTTTTTAAGAACGATATCTGAGACGAAAGGTGGCCAACGGCCGAGGCGACAGATTTAAGGGACGTGTCGCGATGCTTCTTTTCTCTCGTCGGAGAGAAATGTTTAATTTGGTCGTGGCCTTATATAAGAGGGTTTAAGGTGCAAAATATGAGGCGTACCAAAGTAGAAACTTGGTTGGTGTTGGTCTTTATATAAATCCCTGTGGTTGCGTGCAGCAGGGCGGGGGTGCGGCGCGGGTGCCGCGGGGCGGGGTATCCGGTCCAGCGGACAGGTGGCCGAGCGCGCGCCCGCGCCGCGCCGCGCCCACTCTAATGAAATAATTTGTTACCCACACCGAGCGACCTTCCACAACCTTCTCCTTTCACCTATCCCTATCGATCCTAGTGCCTCCCTAGCTCGCTTACTCGTTTACACGTTCTAAACAGTGACCCGCTGCGAACAGAATATTTGAACGCGCACTCATACGCAGATATTCTGCGCGAAAACGCAATTTAATTCACAGCGACCCGAATAGGTAGGTATATATAGTATAAAAATAAACTTTATTATCCACGTTTATTTTACGCATTACCAGTAAGCATAATACTAAAGTTGTTTTAGATGAAAACAAAGTGTGATAAATTGCAACGAATGTCTTTCAAATGTCAATGTGATACTTTAAAAAAGTATGTCTAACCTGATAAATAAATAAAACGGCGGTAATAATAATCTAAACGACCGGACGCGAGACACATAAATCATATTAAATACAAAAAATAAAAAGTACAAGAGAAAGAGAGAAGAAAACTGCCGGGTTGGTTACATACATATATAATGTGTAATTATAGTAACGAATTCGGAGGCTTGCGCGCCACGAAGCCCGGGGCAACGGACGCGTCGGACGGATGCTGCGCTGGCGCAGCGTGTCAACCGCTCGCCCGCTCGGTCAGCTCTTAGCTCCAAGGAACAAACACAGGTAGCCGACAACAAATTACTAATCCACGTAATTATCGATCGCCTCGCTTAAGGCGGCTATGTGTAATATATTGCCATTGGTATTTTGTGCGAAGAGCCTCCGGCGTTATGTAGGTACAGTGAGCATAACAGATGCATGGCTCAAGGCCCTTACAGTGAGGGTCACCCGCTATCAGATAATAATCATAAGAGAATCATAAGATATTTCCTTTTAAAAGAATTTAGGACCAAAACATTATAATATTATGATACCAAAAAGTTTCTAAAATGTATCGAAAACCGCCGGTTCTGAAAACAGTCGGTTTTTAAGTTATTTTTTCTACTGTACAGTATAGGTATATGCAATTTAAAACGTATCTATATATGCACCTCATTTTAAATATTCTTCCATAATCTACTTTATAAATAAACTATCAAAGAAGAAATTTTATTATGGTTTTGATGGCGCTAGTTTAACCTCTTTAAGCGTTTTAAACCAGATCCCTCTAGTAATCAAATATTACCTAACTTTCGTAACATTTACAATTAAAATAGAAAGGCAAAAATAATAAGTACAATAGATAAACTTGAGGTATACGCATATGGACGTTAAATATTTAGGTACGTTTCATAACAACAGCGGTCCTCTCCAACTATGTTATTCAAACTACTTGTTTCTACAAACGTAGGTAGTTTTTATGCAACAACAAATTACGCGTAGGTTTTACAATCGCGCGACTAAAAGACATCAACGCTTTTACGCCATGTGTCCGCTCTACATTACTCTACCTCTACTTTATTTAGTTTTTTCAAATTTTTAAACATTCTTATAGTTTTGCTAAAATACTAGTCCAAAAGACCTCTATCCCCCCTATTTGTATTTGGTGGTTTGTGTAGTAATGGAAAACTATTCTAATTGCTGAAGTTGAAAAGTATCGATTTTTGGTAGGTATTTATAATCTCTGGAGTTTTTCATCCTCTGTCAAGAATTCAATCAAAATGTTTGCATTTGCATAAAAAGTTGTTTTTTTAACTATCTTGAATGCAAGAAAACAAAAAAATACTAATCCACCCAGTTATGTCTGTCTTAAGTACAAATCTTTAATGGGTACTTCTTTCAAGCAGAAATTTCAACTCAAACTAAAGAAACAGTAGAGAACGGAACACTTGAAAACGGGGTCGGATATATTATCTAACTTGTACTTAGTGGCATCCGTAGTAGGTAGTTCTTGGCTCAAAGGGATAAGACACGTGCGTCTTGAATGGGGCACTCCGGATGTTCCTTGCTGCACTAATACAATGGCTATACGAATGTTTAACTATCCATGTTTTGTGTGTGTATACTAAAGGTCTACCCACATAAATAATCAAGCGAAATAGACCTAAGCGGTTCAGGAAAGCTTTAAGTCGATGCAATAAGAGCGAAAAAGACTTAATTTGACTTGACCGGCTCGGATGACGTGACACGATTGCGGCCAATGGGAATACGTCGGTTTCGCGTTGATATAATTTGCGGTGCGACCCTATGCAAGAAGTGGGGGTAGTTCGCGCTCTCATAAAAAATTAGACTGTTTACGTATACGTATAGCTAGAAAATGTGCGGTCATCCATATCCATACTATCCTAACTAATATTATAATTAGGAATTTTAGTAATAACTGAGTAAATTATTGTCTCCTAATAAAAATGTTCCATCAAAAAGTGTCAACTATTAATTATTCAAACTCATAAGTAATATATTCAAGCGATAACTAAAAATAAAAAACCTATTCCTTGTTTTTTATTAACTACATTACTTGTATTTTTTTATCATTTTGTCAGTAGTCACGTAAGACAGGTGTCCCATCGACTTTTGTTCGGATGCTACTGGTTTTGCTTTTTCTTGGTAGTCATTTTTTATAAAGCCTTGGACACAACACAACGTTCGCGTTCTAAGCAGTATTTTTTAAAATACTACTCATATTTGTCTTCAAAGAAACTTAGTATTTTGGTTATATGGTCAAAGTAAAAAAAGTAACACAAAAGTAATTTAAATACGTAGTCAATTGAATCTATACTTCAGTTAAGTTCTTCAGTCGTCTCTACAAAGCATTGAATGAATGAAATTATTAAAAAAATATCACAATTGGTGATCTTATCATCATTATTTGCTACTAGCTGTTTCCCGCGGTATCACCCGTGTTGATTTCGGAGTTTCAAAAGTACCTACCTTATGTCCTTCTCCTCATCAAACAAATCCAAAGTAGTGGGAAAAGATGACATTTAAATTTTTAAAGCTCCATATATCACTATATTTAGTAGCCAATATGCCTTGGTTTTAATAGGTAGCATTATATTATCTTGACTCGTACCAATAAAATCCCTAGCGAGGTCATGCTGCGTTCGTCCGCCATTGTTGACGCGTGTCTTGCCGTCACGCTTTGTGTCAAGTCAAACTCGTAAATCCTAATATGTATTATAAACGCGAATGGAGTTTGCAGTTTGTTACGATTTCAAGCTAACTATACGTAGCTTAGTGTAGCGAATGCCAAAAAATGACGTTCCAAAAGAAAATTTTAAAAGATTGATAGAGTAGCAGAATGCTACAGTAGGTAGCTATAGGTAATCAATCAATCATCATGGAATTTTACATACACGTTACAGAGGTACAGAGAAGGGCATAGAGTACTTTTTGTTCCTGAATTAGTTAGTTTAACGCAGGTGAAACCGTGGGGAACCAAAGTTATCTCATAATTTGTGTTGATTTTATTTTATAGAACCATACGCTCTGATGAACTCCGTAACATAATACATTTTTTTACATTAATTTGTTTGAAATGACTAATCATGAATCCGTTAAATTCTTATACAACACCAGCTATTCCTACGCAGTTTCACCCGCGTCCATACAAACTTTTAATCGCCTTTTACCCTTTTAGGAAAAGAAATTTTAGAAAATATGCCGATTATTTAGCAAAAAAACATGCTCTCATAACTACTTATATTGTACCCATAGTATAAAAAACTCAATACTTGTAAATATAAAAGAGTATTTTGGCAAAATTATTTAGTCGTTTATTTTCATAAAAAACAAGTGTTATCCTTAGATTAAAACAAAAAGGTGTTATCTATCCAATGCTGCCTGTCGCCTTGATTGCCTGCTTCGATAGTCATTGTATTTATTCTACGTAATTCTTCATTACTTCCAACTTAACGTGTGGGCGTATAACTATGCAGGTACCTACTTATTAGGTAAGTCATAATTTTATGGATTTTTGTTCAAGTCAATATACAGCGTTGCAGTGTAGGTACTTAGCGTCAAATTCTTTGTGAAGATCGGGTTACATCCGGCGCACATGTAGACGTTGATCTTTACGAAACATACTTATCGCGCAAAGTTGTGAAATTATTTCCTTGAGACATTTTTTTGAAAAAATTAATGAGTAAATAAATAATATTTATGACATTGTAAAGATAAGAAACCAATGCGGTCCATTGGTGGAGAGAAAGTATCTTAAAGAATTTTATTCAAAGGAAACGTCAATATTTTCTTAAACGCTTAAACTTTTAGGCCGCACAGATCCTCATAGAGCTGTATCATTTTAACCTAACATGGAAATTTCGACCTTAAGCATAAAAAATATGGTCGAAGTTTGGAGTAAGGTTTAATAAAACTATTCGGTTGCAAGCAAAGACTTTTTGTTGTTTGATAAAAATGTAATGCCTATAAAGTTCGAATCCTATTTTACACATACTAAAATTGTTTTTTACATGTGCGTATTTAACATATAAGCCTGAGCCTATCTCCCACAGAAGGAAGGGTACCCACGCAGAGACAATAGAACTCCAATATTCATAGTTTTATGAAATACTAGCTGTTCCTCGCGGCCTCGCCTGAGTAAATTTCGGGATTCGCTGGGCAACTCTTTATTCCGTGATAAGATAACGTCTTATATCCTTCATCGAGATGCCATTTTTCTCCTTGCTGAATTTTACCGATCTTTTAGCGATTTAGGCTTAAAAAGATAACCGACACAATTACTATTGCATTTATAATACGTACACATATTATGTGTATTATCTTAGATTTTCGAGAATAGTGATCATTAGTTTTTAAATTAATTATTTTCAAAAGCATGTTATCGTTTTTGTGATTATAGATTTTGAACAAGTTTAGGTATTTATATTGACATAGTTCGCATAGTTCCGATACTACGAGAATACCGCGTAATCTGGGACGTAGTTCAAATTCTTCTAAACCAGTTTTGTGTATATTGCAAACGGATGCTCTTAAAATGTTTTATAAATTATGACATGGTGATGTCAAGGCACTTAACAGGTTTCATATACCAACTCAGTATAATGATAATATTATAATGGTTTTTCATATAAAAAGCCGTTTCACCCAGCACTATTTGGTGCTTATTTATTTTTTAATGACTTTATCGAATACAAACAACACGTACAAAAGTTTACGAAAATAAGATTAACATAATAATGATATTAAATTATTTGTATTTTTTATGTTTGAATGAATTCTAAGAAAAAAGCTGATTTATTATAATTTTAGCATTGGTTTTTATTACACAACTGTTTTTTTCTATTTATTATCTAGTGTTCCAACGTGATTATTATAAACCTCAACTATGGAACGGACTAAAAAGTCTGTTTATGAAAATCACTTCGTATTCTTAATACCCTTATGTGCGATCAACGAAGGCTTCGTGTTTTTATTTTGGAACGATTTAAATCAAACTGTAATTTCTATATTCTCAACTTCATTGTTGCGTCTAGGTTTTGTCCACTTATTTGGCAGCCGTACTACTTATTTGTAATTAAATAGTCACTATAGCACAAAAAGAGTCAGAGGAATCGTGATTACACATCGTTGGTGTTTATGCGACATATTTTGCATTATTTTTCCTGCAACCACTTACGTAAACTAACACAAAAAATTTGGTTGCTTTGTAATAAAATATGACCTTGTTACGTCAAGGGTAGACCGGCTATATGCGTTAATATTGATTAATTGCAAGCACTGGATAAGAGCCACCGCAAACAAATATCCGCTTCCGAGATAAGTTGGAATAAAGTTTATTAGAAACTGTAATCAATATAAAATTATGAATTTTCCCTTTTAATAGAGAGCCAGTAACATTAGGTACTTGTGGGATATTTATGGATTGGTACTAGGTGCTAAGGATCGTATGGACGCAACGTCTAATTTCAATTGGACCCTCTATTTCAGGATTTTGAATAATTAAATGAAATCCATAATTACAAATAATAATGGATAGTATATACATGCATAATGGCATTGTTATGGTTAAGTGAATTTTTTTGTTGTCCACTGTAAGATTGCCGTGTTCGTTCAATATTTTTGACTCAATAGTTTTGATTTTAAATTGTTCTCGAAATAGAAATTAAATTGTACAATTACAAACAACTTTCAAGTAATAAGAACTCCAAACGATTCACGGCACTTGTCAAAAAGTTTTACGTAAACCTCTGTTGTTTTATTAAGATACGTTCCGTCCGCAACAGTTGGTATTACGCTATCGCAAATTATACCCCGACAGTTTAAAATAATTGCAGTGGTAATAAACAAATTGCATCGTCATTATTCTATTCGGCAACTCGTCGCAGCGCTACTGTGTAATGACATTGACACGAAATGTGATAGCCGGGCGACGTTGCTCAACTCCTTTTTTCCGGATGCATTGATAGCTGACCGCTCGAAATTGTATTTATTTTTAACTCAAAGTCCATTGTGAATTGTTTCACTTCTCAATTTATATCTGCAGACTAGCTATTTTCCGCGGATGCGCCCGCGTGGAGTTTTAAAAGTGCAAACTTTGGTTTTCTCAAACATTTCGTTAGAAGTTTGGAAAACATTTAGCTAAATGCTTAACAGGATAATAATTCACTATTAAAGTTGTTCCTCGCGCACGTGAATTTCCACATTCCCTCGGAAACTCCAAAATAAGAGCTATGGCCTATGTGTTAATTTAGGGTATAAGCTATTTCTATTAGAAAGTTTATCTCAATCCGTTCAGCGATATCAGCATGAAGGACAAAGCTAAACAAACATACTAACTCGTGCATACGCACACTTTTAGAACCGTCGCATTTCTTTCTTTCTTGATTCAGTCAATTCGGCGTTGAATCGATATCTTTTCAGTTTTCTTATTCTTCTTTTTTTTCAGCCAGTCAGCCTATCTATACAGAATCCGCGATTCTGTATACATTGAAGATTTTTGACAACTTTTGACAGGGAGTGATAAAAAGAGAGTAACCAACCACAAAAAAAGAGTTTTAAAAATTCTGAAATGTCTGTCTGTCTGTTCGCGATAATCTCCGAAGCTACTGAACGGATTTTCATGCGGTTTTCACAGGTAGATGAAGCTAAACCTGGAGCTACATATAGGCTTTGTTTCATTTAAATCGGATGTTGGGAAAAAATTTGTCATACAAAACGTTCCATGCGGGTGAAACCGCGGGACACAGCTAGTATCTAATAATAGGCTAGTTTCCTAAATTTTCTTTTTTAGTCCGTTTTGTAGATTATTAAAAAATATTGGACACGTATTTTTTTTTTATGTAACCAAAAAATAACGGAGATATATCAAGTCGAAATTTCACATGACGTCACGCCTCGCTACAGTTTGTTCGCACGTTATAGCGAGCTGTGACATCACAGTGACATGACATGACATGACAGTCCCCCACCCTAAACTTTAATGCGCTTTATCTATGCATATTTCCATTATTTTAAAAAAGCAAAAAATACGTGTCTTTTATTTTTTTATTATCTAACTGACGGACTAAATAGAATTTTGATTTTTTTACCCAGGAAACTAGCCTATTGCTGGTGTAGACTTTCTGAGCGCGGGATAATTGCCCTTTGCATTGAAGTAATGCGCGCGATGTCGTCCGCCCATTTCTTGGGCTGTCTCCTGATGTATTCCGTTATATCTTGGTCCGTTTCGTGGTTCTTAGTGCCCCTCTGGCCACGCCCATACGTTTCAGGCTCTTCGCCACTTCAGCGGAGGTATAGTATTGTTAGTATTTTTCACTTATTTCTTAGAAGTCCTACATCAACAGTGAAACCATCAAAATTCAAAGCCAAAATAATAATTGAAACCTATTCATACAAGTTCATTTAAATATCATTCAACAATAACGTTATATAATCGTGAAATAATTCACAATGGCCATCAGTTTTTTTTTCTTCTGAATACTTTATGAAAAGCTCAGTATGTGATCAACGCAAAGGAAGCCGCATTGTCTATATAAGAGGTAAGGCATTTTTGGAGTCGTCGGCTCGATCTGAGGACACGGCTCACCCTTGACGGTTTTATCAACCAAATCTCTAACAATGCTTATACAATAAACTTAGCTTTATTATTCAATTAATTAAATAATGTTCTTCAATCATTATTTCCACTTTTGGAGTTCAAAAGTGGTTTTTACTAGGTAAATACCATGGAAAAAGATACAAGAAGCATTAGCGGACGCACATTTCTAAAAAGAGGCGTTACTAAAATCACTGTAACTTGTGAACTAATTGGTTGGACTGAAGTACGTGCTTCGGTAAAGTGATAAAATTTTTTTTGGAACAAATCGTAGGACTTTTAATGAGTTGCATTAATTTAGTAATAAACATTAAACCTTCTCATAAACAATTAAATCTTATTAAATACATTTCTTCCAAGTTTTTTTTTCAGCCTAAGGACTAATTGAATGACGTGATAGAACTATACTTTTGTATTAAAATTTTGTAAAATTCTATCAACTATTAACAATAATAAATAAACGACAAGACAACTATAAAAATTCCATTCCTTTGTACGAGTAAGACGACCGATCGAAAAAGACGCTTACCGTTACGACTGGGATTAGAGACGGTGACATAAAAATATTAACTATAGTTATATTTTTTTTCGAATCTCGGCACACACGGACCGAACCCGGGCCGCAGTCGTAAGTCATCGAGGCTGTCAAGATAAGAATGAGTGAATGAACACCTGCTGCCACCGGTGTTACGCGAGCCCACGCACTAGCGCGACCTTTGCCTTTTAAATTCATTTTTTAAAACTATTCATAATTTTTTCACTTTTAAATCGTATACCGGCTGCAGCACAGCGCATTTTTCAACACTCGTTCATGGCAGTTTTAATTCGATTTTCAAACGGTAGCCATCTCGGCATCTAGCTAAGGACGATTGTGTTCTTGATTTGATTCGAACACAAAATTATATGGCCATCGATGTTTATGTGTTACACGTCGATTATTATGTCTGACATCCGGAATTTGTTCAACTTTATTTTTATTGACCTCAAAATGTAATTATCTAATACGTATAGAATTCATAAATATACAAAAGTATAGTATATGGTGAAAACGATTTCATATGAAATCTAGATATTGTGCTATTATGGCAGACTAGCTGTCCCCCGCGGTTTCACCCGCGGTAATTTCAGGATAGAAATTTTGGGATAGAAAGTACCTACCCTATGTCACTCAGGACTACCGTAGCTTCCTATTAGTGAAAGAATTTTCAAAATCGCTTCAGGAGACTACTCCCTACAACGTCACAAACTCACAATTCACATTGCAAACTCACAAACTCACAAACTTTACCTCTGTATAATAAGATAAAAAAAAATTATATTAGGTACCTACACCAGCATGGCTATATTCTCGATGATATTATTATTTTACGTGTTTTATCGTGGGAAGTGTGTTACTCATGATAAATTGCGTGTTTATTAATTGTAACACATTTTGTTATACGTACCTACCTAACTGCATTGTCAGTTTTAATTGCCCTAATTGTTGGGAGCGTCCCTTCGTAGAAACAAAAATGTCACATTTGATGTAGCCAGCTGTGCGTGTTCCTCGATTCGTGATCACCATGACGAATTTAATTAATGGAACTTTATGCTCTTAATTATGTTATCTTCCACGCTATCGGATCGGAACCTTGGAAGTTTTTGCTGCTGTAAATTATATAGGAAGCTTTAGGACCTCGAATAATATATTATAGTAACACTTGAAACAAAAAATCATTAAAAAAATACTGAAGAACATCAGATATAGGTATTTGTATTTTACCTACAAGTGGTTTTTAGATTTTAATTAAATTGGTGAGGTTGATAATATCAACCTATTGTAAAAAATGAATCTGTATTTTAGGTAAATTATTAAATTAATTAATTAAAAATTAAATTTGATCTAACTAATGAAACTCAAAATATGCAATAGTAGGTACAACTAATTAAACAACTGAGAATAGATGAAATATTTTACAAGGGTAAAAATTTACCTATACAGGGTGATTTATAAAGTCTTTTAGGGAGCTACTCAGCTCTTGGCCCTTCTACCATTTAATCTATGGGATCAATTCGGTATTCGTACATTACCTATGTAAAAGAGAGTATATAAACGAGATAAAAATGTACTTTCGATTTTAATCGATTACAATAAGATGATTGATTATTTGACATTTCATAAATACTTATCAGGTACGTTCCTGTGAAACCAGCCAGTTTACATACCTACTAGTCGTGCCAATTGTCACGACTTTGACGCGTACGAAATAATATATACTTCGTTATTTAAATGCATTCTTTACAATGCATTTAAACAATATTACCTATGTACATACACGAATACGTTCAGATAAAAATAAATGAGATTTACGAAACCTAAACCTTCTGACAACTAATTTCAAATAAATGTAGGTACCTACCTGTAGGAGTATATCACAATCATATAAATAGTATTACAAGAACACTAAACCAAAAACCAATAAATATGTAAATAACACAGCTTTAAGAATAAGTATAGAGAAACAATTTTTTTCCAGTCTCAATAATTTTAAAACGCGAAAACAAATATCACAACTCACCCCAGTCTGATAGAGTATTTTGAGACCACTTTTGGGCGGGAACATCGCCCTCCTGTGCGGCATGAACGTGAGCTTGCCCGGTCTTCGTATGTGAATCTCGCCTGAAGGCCTGAACGCTTCCAGCGGCGTCCGTATCGCCCCCCTGACTCCGGTAAGAAACCACGCGAAAAATAATGGCGCAAACACTTGCATATCTGTATCACTGCCGGCACTGATCTGGGTGTCGATGATGGAATCAATTTTGAATGTTTTCTATAACGCTCTATGTTTGAATATGTTTTTCTTTTTTTTTTCTTTCGAAACTTTTATAAGTTTGCGTGCGTTACGTTGTCGCATGCGAGGTGTCGTGTCGGCGTGTAGGGCAAGCTTGGACTGGCTGGCGGCGGGCGCGGCAGGCAGGTACGAGTCTACGCGCCTTGTTTAACCACCTCCAACGGTGGCCGGGACTTCTTGATACTTTATACTCGTACCTACATAATTTTTGCACGCTGTCCTACCTCGGCGTCAAGTCGCAACGACTTTTTTTTAATGCAATTTTTATGAATTACGTCTGGCTCGAACAATGCTATTTTTTATTTAAAGAAATAATTAACATCGTAATCAAAAAACTTTTACAACAAGCATAGTGCTTAGGAGTCTTTAACAAAAAAGAGACGGCATTGATAGACGATCCTCTCTGCCAAAATAAAAGGGGTATTAAAAATATTTTATTTTGTCAAGTGTGTCCTCCCTCTGCCCTAAAAGACTTATTTTTCGCGACACGTTGCAACAATGGCGTTTCCTATTTTGTTGAATTGTCTAGGCGTGGCACAATTACCATACGCTATTTACATTTTACTACTTCATCTTTAAAACTTCACTTTTAAGTTAAATACTTGTTAAAGTTTTCGAAAAAAAAAAAATTTTATCAGTTACAATTTAAAGTAGGTACCTACACTATTTTTCATGAATAATTCAACCGATTATGCTAGTTAAACCAGTAGGTACCCATTATGATTTCTATATGTCTTGCCAAGATCAAAACTGTTAAGTCGTGGTTCGGTTGAATTCCTACCAACTGTGTTTTTCTACACAATCTTGTAGCATCGATGTAAGGATACGTTCATACAGGCATCAACCGATTTGACTGAAAGTCTTCTAACATCTCTACATCTGATATATGTATACGTATGTTATATTCTTACTAAATTACTAATTTCTTACGCATTTATGTACTTACCGTAAGTCGCATCGCGACCGTAGTTGCACTTTTCAATCAGTTGGTGAATACGTTGTTGACACATATTTAAAACTCACTTTACCATATTTTTGTAAATCTTTTGTATGTGTTGTTTGTATTCCTGAAAATAAATAAAAAAAAAAAATTTGAACAGTTTTGAATATTCCTGTCAGTGAAGCCTTATCAATGTTTAATATACAATAGATGTTATAGTTGCATGATTGAAAAAGAATTAGAATAGAAAGCTCTGAGATATTACAAAAAAATATTTTTCTCCTGCTGACACAATTTTCATAATTATTTTTAGTAAAATTCAAGATAGATGGGTATGTATCGGCCGCAAATGACCAGTACTTTGTTTAATGCTGAGGATTGAGTATAGAATATGCTGTTTTTGTGTTTGCTAGGACATCTTTGAATTGACATCACAACAAGTCAAATGATATCAATTTCATCTAAAAACGGAGCACCCAGCACGATGGCCTGTGTGTGCTCGGCAATTTACAAAGTTCCGGCTATTTGTAAATAAAAAAAAAAGACACGAAACTGTACCTATGCGAATAATTGTTTAGTTTATACCTACGTACTAGAGTACGCTATTCAATAGATACTTACCAAGTACAACTACAGAAAATCAAAATGATAATGTGATATTTATACCTACAATATTTTGCATATACCAAATACCCAAGTTACATTTTTTTTTAAATTATTATCAATTCTTAAATCCATTAAGAATTGATGATAATTAAAAAAATTATGTAACTTGGCAAATTCAAGTTAAAATGGATAGCGAAAGGGTTCGCCGTTAAAATTCAGGAAGACGTGTCACTAGACACTTACCGGAATCGTCGTCCACAACAACTATCCCTAAACAATTGTTTCAACCAAAGACAATGTCATTCAAGTGTTCGCAGAATGAAGCTTCACCCACCCCATTCATGGGAAACAACATTGTCAATGTAACACGACCTTATACTGCATCTGTCTCGCTCGCTCCCATTCACCGGCCTCGGGCCCGCATGAATGAACCGCTTCTTATGAATGAACGGACAGTCGCCATCGTACTATACATGTCTACCCAGTAATCGTGCAAGTTGTACCTATACATTATATACTTATAATGTTTATACCTATGTCTAAAGTTGTTTATATCGAGTTCTATAATGTACTCGGGTAACGTACTTGTAAACTATACATGTTGTAATAAATATAACTGACCGGGTTGAAATCTTTGGCACGTGGTCGAAGGTTTTTTATTATTTGTACAGGCTACGGTAAAAATAAATACGTATAGTCTATGGGATAAACTCAGTGGAATGTCAATGTATTAACATACAATAAAACTCTACATTATATTACGGAATAGATTGTAGGTAAACAAAAATACCTAAAACTAGATACGGATATAACTATGAATAGTTACTAATGCATTTTATAACGACATAAAAATAACCTATTAGATTACTACGTAATATAGCTTCGACGGCACGTGTAAGACTAAATATTAAAGGTTCTATTCTGGATAATAAGATAATTACGCCATTGAAATAATCTTATTACTTGTCAGATATATTATTATAATACTATGTTCCATTCCACGTGTATCCCAATTCCACGTTCCAAAGATACGATCGCAGTAATTTTATACAACAAAGAATATACGTGAATCATGCCAAAATCCCGCATTACATCCGAATTCGTTTCAGGAAACGTTGTTTTTGTTAGGTATTTGGCATCGTTTCTGTGAAAAAATATTTTCATGTTTTTCATCGCGCTTTTTCTGTGCGTGTTTACCAATTTATCCGCGTAAATTGACAATTTGACGTAAATGATCATAAAGAAAATAGTTTCGAAACGACTCATAAAAACATTTGCTTTTTTTAAATTTTTACTATTTATCCAATACAGGATAAATATGAAATCATTATACTTACCGTCCTCTTACTTATAGCTATAGACTCATTATGGAGTAGGTATGTAACTAAAATAATATTAATCCAAAATTCTAAGTACCTATACTAAAACTTACTTTTAAACTTTAAGGAATCCTAAAAATTACAATAAATAATATCAGGATTCCCTCGAGACCTGTAGCTATGATTTAGAAACCTTCGTATCGAAAAAAAAATATTTAATGTGAATATCAGTTGACCTCTAAACGACTCGTTTAGAGGTTATACGATCACTAACAGATGCACATGCAAACAAACGAAAAACACGTCTCTATAATTCTGGACATGAACTACAACTAAAAACTACTTTTTAAAGAGTTTTAAAGTGTTAAAAAGTAGTTTGGTCTTTAAAACTAAAACTACTTTTTAAGAAACTACTTTTTAAGACTAAAATAAATACTAAATATTTTAATATTGTGAGTGTTGAGATCCGACCATATAAGTCCTTTTTATTTCCAGAATTATCTTCTCGTATTTATGACATACTACGACGCATACAATTAAGTAGGTACATAATAAAACATTTTTCTCATTTTATCAGCAATCTCTTCCAGACAACTTCTAGTCACCCTATAAGCATAATAATAACTACACACATCTCGCCATTTCAGTTGATTTTTCTTAATTTATTTATGGAAACATTATATTTTTCAGTATTTTTCAGATAAACATAATTTATTTGGGACCAAACTTGACGTACCTAATTATTGTCAGTCTACCTCTATTGTATGAATTTTCATTTGTTTTAAATAAAAACAGAACTTTTGAATCATTATTTAAATATCAAAATAACTGAAACATTTTTCAATTCGCCAAAAGATTTTTCTATAAAATCTATCCACGATTTACTTCACCTCAAGGATAATTCTATAAAAATATATCCTATATTTTATGCAGTCGAGTTGCAAATTTGTCGTTTAGTTGCAAATCATCGTACGTACCAAACGTCCTTACCAAACCTGATTGACTTTTAGTAGAGTCGACAAAACGATTCGAGCACATGGCGTTATCTCTCAATAAATTAAAATTATAACAAGAAGCAAATCTCTTCATTAAGATATTTTATAGAAAATAATACCGGTCTTAACATCAGTAGCTGAATTCAAAATAAAATAAGTAATTGTTTATATTTTTATGCGCGTTTACGCAAAAAGTAATAGAAACTAAACTTTTCTCGCAATTGCCTACCATAATGTCGTATTTGTACTCCAAATATCAGCTTTGAAATGAGAAGAGAGTAGCACCTGCGAAGGTTGGTTCCTAAAAAGTTAGGTATCTACATGTGTACATTAATATACAACTTACTGCTCCGTAAAAAAGTACCGGGAATTGATCAATAATAATAATAATAATAATAATAACATTTATTTCAGGCCACAAGAACCCATAGAACCCATAAAAACCCCATTACAATTTACATTTACATTTACATTTTAATAAGCTAAGTTGGAATATTCGTCGACGTCGTCAATAAAACACAATATTCTTATTAATCATCCAACTTTATTGTATTACCTTTAAAGTAGGCCTCTTCGGAAATATTACACTTATGCCAACGCATACTCAAAATACTTTTCTGCATATTTCGGAATTGATTTTCAGTTTTCCACGCACGCAAATTCTCTATTAGGTATGACGTCTTCTATCGAGTGAAAACGGGTGGTAGGTAACTTCAGTTCCGGCCGGAGCCATGTCATATTATAAACTATTTTTATATTATATGAATTATTATTATACATTACATGAAAAGCTCAAATAAAGATGTTTTTAGAAGTTGTAGAATGATATAAATTCTCAAAGCTTTAATGTTAGTACGTACGAGACTGTTCCTTCAGTTTATTCTGCATATTTTTACCTCTTGAATATATACTTACGTGTTTCCTCACATGGATATTATTCAGTTTGAGTTTCGTAATACCCTTATATAATAATTGTTATCGGGTGTACATCTTATCTCTTTTGTTCTCGGTACCAATCTGTGATACCAAGGAATGGTCGTTACTTGCATATTTTATGTTGACTCTACTAACAACTTTTATTTTGATCGTTTTACTTTATTACATTTTAAATTAAAAGGCAAGGCATAAGTATAGGAGTTCGATGCCAGTTGCAGTAGTAAAGACGATAAACTTATTAAAAAGCTTGTGGTAAAACGTACAAACAACTAGTAAGTGATGTAGACACGACGGTGCTCTCTGAATATATGTAATTCGGATAATGATTTCAACACGAGTCTAAACATAAATTTGTTGTAAACCTGGTAAGAATATATCCACTGCTAAGTTGGAATATTCGTCGACGTCGTCTATTATATCTATCTATGATAATAAACGATATAAAAATTAATTAATATTTTTTCCTCCACATTTTTAGATGAAATGCAACATACATTCATACAACAAATTCAACAGACCAGACAAACACTCCTGTGATTTTATTATTTAATATCATCTTCAAACATTTAGTTGAATTGTGTTTTAATATAAGTATAAATTAATTGTAAGTTTGTTTTATTTATTAACTAAACATTTTATTACAATACAAATTTTGTATACATAAGAAAAGATTAAGCCAATTTAAGAATAAAGGTAATTACAGTTTAACATTACATCAATATATATTTTTAAACAAATGTCCTTTCTTTCTTTCTTTCAAAAACAATATACCTTCTGAACAATTACACGAACAACCACATCCGCTGCACAAGAACACGCTCGAGTCGTTATAATATGTACTTATTAAGGGTGGTAAGGGCATGACCTGTAACAGATCTTCAATTTTAAGCGTCATTAATTTCTGTCAGTGGTTTTTGGGTCATATATCACTACATAGTACAGAACAAAATCGCTTCCCGCTGTCTGTCTGTCCCTATGTATGCTTAGATTATTAAAACTATGCAACGGATTTTCATGCGGCTTTTTAATGGATAGAGTGATTCGAGAGGAAAGTGTATACGCATAGTTTAACCTGAAATTCCCGCGGGAACTCCGTAATTATTGTGGGTGAAACCGCGAGAAACAGCTAGTTATTCACAAACAATTAACGACGGATAGACAAGAATCTAATATACGTACATACGTATTTAATTAATGGAGATACCTAATTTTATACTGCGTGTAATTACGTATTCTTATTAAATTCAGTAATAGCGTACGTAAAAGTACAGGGATTATGCTTTAGAGTTTGGTTGATGACAAACATGTTGTCCGTACGTTCAAATAATGTAATTTGTACATTATACGTCCTACTTATTACTGTTCTGCCGTATCTACCTACGTATTCAGACACTGTTCAGTGTTCATACATATATTACATAGATATTATAAATCTATTATTAAGTGATGATCTACCTTAACGATATCTAATATAAAATTCTTGTGTCACAGTGTTAGTTACCATACTCCTCCGAAACGGCTTGACCGATTTTTATGAAATTTTATATGCATATTTAGTAGGTCTGAGAAACGGCTACTATCTATTTTTCATCTTGGAATCCCCGCGGGAGCTCCGAAACTCACGCGGGTGATACCGCGGGGCACAGCTAGTAATTTATAAAAATCATTTTTTTAGAACTTTAAAGACCTCTCTTTCCAATACCTACATGCATCTGCAAGATGAGACTCTACTTTTAATATGTCAGTAGTAGGTATATAGACTATTGAAAAATAGATCCTAAGAGATTTTCCTTGAAGTTACGTCAATGGGATTAGACATGTGATATTCGTTAATGAAAATAAAATCGTAATGCGTCGTTGACGTCAACCGAAGCATCTTAAATGACGTATTGTTTACTTTCACTTTGATTTTTGATAATGGTTTTCTGGACAGCTTCTCAAACTTAAGATTGTTACTCAGCCACATGACATCACGCCTAATCCGGAGAATAACGTCTCACCGTTATATTTAAAGGTTATTTGTTACAGTCGTTGTATTTTAAAGTTCCAAGTTCTTCGAAACATTTTGAGAGCTTAACGAATATTTTCAGTGGATAAATTATGTTGTAATAATATTGTTAAATCCATAGTAGTGCAATATACCAAAAGTACCCAAGTATCAAATATTCCAACGGCATGGACTATTTGCCAATGATCTTCGTTTAGGTAATACAACATTACTGATCTATATTTTAGTAAAATTTTAATTTCACTGGTCATATTCAGTAACATTATAAATCAATAGGTAATGACGATTTTACTAAATCAGCATCACCGTTAGATAGTAAAACTGTAGTTGATCGACGCATTCAATGTCACTTAATGCGTTCATCCCTTATTATGAGACAGGAATGGAAGGTAAAATGTAATGTAAAAAACATACATACAGCCCAATGCATAACCTCCTCCTTTTTGGAAGTCGGTTAAAAAAGTAATTATTTAATTTCTTATAGACAAGGGTGAATTTTACAAGTGGGCGTGAACATTGAAACTATACGAGGGAAATCTTAAAAGAAAAAATAATAATTCAGATTTGGTCTGCATGCATGTAGTTTACTATTAAATATTATATAAAAATTGAATGAATAGAAAAAAATTAAACCCAGAATACTATAGTAAAGTTGTCTGTTATTTATTTTATGAATGCATCTTGAGTTAACCAATTGTGTCCTACGAACAAAAACTATTCAAAATAGATAGATAGTGTATTATTATTACCCAAAAATGTAAAAACGCGTGCCTCATTTACGTGAAAGAAGTAACAGAACAAATACTTGAATGAAGAAGCAAAATAAGTAACTACTCGAAGATAATAATAAGGCGTAGTTCCTAAGTCCCATGACAAAAGATGTTTCAAGGTGTGCACTAAAATAGGGTGTAAAATGAGATAAGAAAGGGACGCCACTCGAAGATAAGTGGCGCATTGTGCCGGTCTGAGAATGCACTTCAAAATTCAAAATCGCCGAGAAGTGGTCAGCGTTTTTTTTTTTGTTACCCCAAGACACCTCAAAGTGTGAAAGGACTAGATTATTGGCACGCGCACTCACCAAAACGTTATTGTGTTGCCAGTACAGAGGTATTTCCTCTAATAAAGCAGCGTTGTTCTTTACTTGGAAGTGAGAGATCCGGTCATGGTTTAACACCTTTTTATGTCCAACTCTTTGGATAACACAGCCAAAAGTTACGTGCTGTGTATATTATTTTTTGTTTTATTTCGCATTTATTTATGTAATAAATTCTGTACTTCTTTGAAAGTAAATTAACAAATCTTAGTCGAGCCAAAGTTAGAAAAATTTTATATGAAGATATTTTATATAAACTGTAGGTATAAAGAAAGATTGGAGATTTACCACGGCGGTATCACTCGCTATCTCTAAACGCCTTGAAAACCTGCCTTTCGTGCAATAAAATCTACTTCAACCGAGCACGATCATGATAAAAAAGTGGCGGTATCACAAAATTGTAGTTGGCACTACGTTTTGCATTCATACTCGTAGTTTATGGACAGGAGCGCGGTAAACTTACCTCATTTATATTTGCTAAAACTTATACAGACTATTTCAGTAAACTATGAAAACCTACCGCGAAACTTCCCTGTTTATGTTAATTGTTAACTGACACGCAAAGACTAACTTATGACTGAACAAATAATTATTTGACATCACGTTTCCAAAGGTTTTTTCTGTTATTTATTTCTTTTTAAATAAGGTAAGTAAAATTTAAAAAAAATGATTTTGCATAAAGTATTTTTTATTTTTTTTGTTATTACTAAACTACCTATTACTTTGTTACTAAACTATCACGTAGCCAAAAGATTGACTGGTAGAGAATTCCTTAGACATTAAGTACGCCTTTTGGACGAGTGTAATAAAGTTCTTTAAATAAATAAATAAATACTTATATTGTATTTTAGTATAGGTAATAATATTTTTTAATTCCGTTTCATTGTTTCTTTCTTCCGGTTTAACTTAAGCTTGCGTTGCTATAACTCAACAAATTGGTAACGCAAAGGTTATTTTTACGAAAAAACCGAACGTCAGAAACAAAAACTTGGGGTTTAGTTTACCTAAAAAAAATACAACGTCCTGTGTAGTTAATAAAAGCCAAAACATTTTTTTGTAATGATTGGTGATTACGTTTATGACGTCAGTGTACTTGCAAAGGCGGAAGCTCGAGTATCCGAGGGATATTATTATAATGATAATTATCTCCATATTTAACCTAGCGATTTTGCTTCAATATAAATAATAACAAGTGAAGGAAAGGCCGCACGTGTAAAGACAATTTATACCTACATAAAAAAACATATAAAAGGTTGGGGTGTTTGTGGATTTTGAAAATTTAACACTTCACTGATTTGAGTCCATCTTATTAGGTCTCTTCACCTCGCATTTCCGGGTCTCCACTTGAGATTTTTTACTTTATCGGCAAAAAAGTTATCTTTTAAAGAACCAAGCTACATCTTGATCTTAACTAATACACGTAGTATATTTATTACTCTGAGCTAATACTATAAACGCAAATGTGACTTTATTGATTTGTTACGCTTTCACGCCTTAAATACTCGACCGATCATCATGAAATTTTGTATACCTACATAGTACATACACGTTTTCTGGGGTACAGAAAAGGATATAAGGTAATTTTTTCTTGGAAAAACGTGGGTAAAACCACTAGGAACAGCTAGTAGTTTCATAATTACGTAAAAGTAACCTATGATTTCTTATTTACTTAAGTAGCGCTCAGGTAAAACAGTCACTTAGAAAAGTTTTGTTTATAGCTAACTTTAGTTACGGTCAGTGTCAACTTTTTTAGCCTTGGTATTAATTTGACATATAAACTTAATGTGAAAGCAGTTAAAATAACTAAAAAGTAAGCAGTTCCAAGCAAAATTACTAGTTAATAAAATAAGTATCTAGTACAGATAAAAATTGCAGACACGTCAGAAATACTTATCAAGGACAAGACATGAAAGTGAAATTGTGTATAACAAGTGAGGATAATTTCGAAAGTTCCAAATTCTAAGCTCTTATCATAATTATAGTACTATGAGAACTTTATGTGAACTAAAAAAAATAGATAAATAAAATGAACATAAGGAATATTTTTTTTCAATATTTTTTTCCCTACCAGCTGGTCTCATCTAAGTAAATTTTGAAAATCCCTCAGGAACTCTTTTTTATACCGAGTTAGAAAATCATCAATCGGTTCCATAATTCCAATATTAGCTCTACATACTATACTTAGTTACAAACTTTAAACTCATTATATGTAAGTACCTATGTAGTAGGTATTTGCAAAAGTTTGTGTGTTTATATTATGTTGTGTTTCAATTAATTGTTTATAATAATCTCATCTAATTTTTCAATTTTCTTTAGTACCTGCATATATTGCGAGTTACTGTAGAGTTGTCTCTGATATAACTGATATACCTACCTACATATTATCTAGTGATCACAATTTTCTAAATAAAATTTGTAAAAAATATGCTGCTTCAGATTTCTCATCCTTATATTGTTAGTAGAACCTACAATTTTGACTCAAAATCTAGTGTTTATCACAGTAAGTTTTCAGATAATATAAGTAGGTAATCAAAGCGTGAAGTGATGGTTTTGTTTAAAAAAATAACAAACAGGGACGAAATGATATAATTCTTTAAGAATAAAAAATTTTTATCCGAACATCTAAGATCTTAAGTTAAAAAGGGTGTAAATAATTTTGATTTCACCCTTCACCAGTTAATAGAATTCGTGTGACGCCTATAAATGAGGCAGGGGTTGTGGAATACACGTGCAACGTCGTCGCCCACTTGTGACCTCCGGACTTGCCTACCGATTACCGATTTAATGGCGTCACAAATAAACCCAAAGACGGGAGACTTAATAATATCAGATTTGACATCAATCATACGCGTATTCAACGTTTGCAAATGAATTATAAATTACCTATTCACCTATTATGTTTATTAGTTTCGCACGCATAGAATGAATGTTTTCGATAATTCAAGTGCATTCTATTGAGAAAGATATTATGTAGGTACATATTATTTACTTAACTACCTTGGAATTCAGGTTCTTTTTGATGTTTGCATTTTATAATTTATTCTATTCAATTCTGTTTTATTATTCTACATAAATATTTCCAATTTTATTCATTAAGCCCACGTCTTATTTTAAAATAGATATATTTTCTCAGATTAAGTCGCTGTGCCCGTCTGTTTGTTTGTCCGTTTAGTTTTCTCAACTACGCAATTGATTTTGATGGGGTTCTTAGGGTTTTTTACTGTCATACACGTTTTTTTCGGATTTTTAAAGAACACACCCTCCAGATTCAGGTCTCCACGATTAGTGGTTTAAGCTGTGCGTTGTGAACAGTTTGCAGATGCAATGGAAAACAAACACTTTAGAGGAATAATTACTTTAATCGAATTAAGAACCTACGCCATTTTGTTACATGATTCGAGACAGACAAAGAGAACGGCAGCGCCTCTAGCGGCATAAAAACGAACTGGAAAACTTAGTGTTACCAATTATTACACTCCCCCTTAACACTAGTTTTCTTATACCTACATAATCTTAATAAAATTTCAATTTAACAAATGTCAATGCTTAGGCTATTTCTGAAATAACAAAAAAGTTCTCTACTCAATGGTTTAGTAAAAATGTCAGACTTATTTTGTGAAGAACTTACATACTCTAATTTAACATGACCATTTTCTATAGTGTCTCTAATAAAGTGATGTTTTATATCTATATGCTTAACTCTTTTACTATTTTCTCTATTCTTGGCAATATGAATACAACTTTGATTATCTTCTAAAATTAATATGTATGAACAATCAACTTTCAAATCATACAACAGACCCTTGAACCATAAAGACTCCGAAACCAAAGCACTGAGGGCGACATATTCGGCTTCAGCTGTAGATAGTGATACAGTATGCTGTTTACGTGTAGACCATGTTATAATATTTCCATAAAGCATAATACAAAAACCTGATACACTTTTTCTGTCATTATGATCAGCTGCCCAATCAGAGTCCGTATAGCCCAATACATCATGTTTCTCATTACAATTATTGGTATAAATTAATCCCATGTTCTTAGTGTGTTTCAAGTATCTTAAAACTCTAGTCAAATACTTCCAATGAGTGTCATTTGCACAATCCTGAAACCTGCTAAAAAGATTTACAGCAAAACATAAGTCAGGTCTAGTACCTATTACTAAATACATTAAGGAACCAATAAGTTCTCTGTATGGGTGTTTAGTAAAATTATTACAGTTGGTTTCCTTTGTGAGAACTAAACCTTTTTCTACAGGAGTACTGCACTCTTTACAATCAAACATATTGAATTTATTCAGCAGTTTTTCAATGTATGCTTTTTGATGCAGTTTTAAACTATTATTCTGAAGTTCTCTATCAATTTCAAGTCCCAGAAACTTTTTCACACTTTCTAAGGAAACCATATCAAATTTAGACATTAACTGTTTCTGAAAATCAACAATAACATTCTTATCCTTATTAATAAGCAAAATATCGTCAACGAAAATAAATACATAAAAGTAAGAGTTCTGATTACCACCTGTATACAAACATGTATCATGCAATGTACACTGAAAACCACTGTCCATCATGAATTTATGAAATACTTCATTCCAACATCTTGGACTTTGTCGGAGACCATATAAGGACTTATTTAATTTACACACAAGTTTATCACTTTTCATATCTTCTGGAAGATACATATAAATCTCTTCTTTCAAGACACCATGTAAAAAAGCTGTCTTTACATCCATCTGTTCTATTAACATACAATTTTTATTTGCAATACAAAGAAGTGTTCTTAAAGTTGAAAGTTTACCAACAGGAGAGTAGGTACTTTCATATTCATTTGTTTCAAAGCCCCTGGCTACCAGTCGAGCTTTATAAATACCATTGTTCTTTTTACGGAAAACCCAACGACTATTTATTATCTTTTTATTTTCTGGCTTCTCTACTATAGACCATGTAGAATGTTTTTCGTGTGATTTTAACTCTTCATCGATTGCTTCAATCCACTTTTCTCTATCACTAGATTCCAATGCCTCCTTTTTCGTGATTGGTTCACTATATAATAAATTTTCAATATGATATGCTGCAAAATCACAATCATAAAATTGCAAATATGATGGTGGCTTTCTGATACGCTTTTCAGACTCACTTGTTAAAGGAATCGGCTCTTGTTCCATCACATTTTCACTGTCGCATGTCTTATCAACCAAAGTTTCTATTACTTCTTTATTTTTATTTTCTGTTTCTTTCATTAAATTTTCTTCAGAACTTTCTTTATAATTAACATTCTTATTTTCAGATTCATCTATCAAATCATTAACATGGTAAAATAGTTTTTTATTTTCATTAAAGACAACGTCACGAGCACGAATCACTTTTCTTTCTTTTTCATCCCACAAACGGTAACCATTATCGCAGTATCCAATCATATACAGTTTTTTAGATTTTTCCGCCATTTTTCCTTCTCTATTTTCTTTGTGTATGTATGTATGCGCTTCAGAACCAAAAACTTTCAGTTTTTCATAACTTGGTTTACACTGATACCAAATTTCAGCTGGTATTATATCATTTACTGTGGGTAATCTGTTAATCACATAAGCAGCAGTATATACTGCTTCGCCCCACATTTCTTTTCCGAAGGTTGAATCTGCCAACAATGTTCTAGCTTTTTCGATAAGAGTTCGATTCAGTCTTTCACTCTTTCCATTTAATTGGGGGGAATAAGGGATTGTAGGTTCTATTTTTATACCTTTCTTTCTACAGAAGTCTTGCATTTCTTTATTAATATATTCTTTGCCATTGTCACATCTTAATCTAGATATCTTTGTTTCAAATTTTGCTGTTACCATTTCTACATAAATTTTAAAATAATTTAATACTTCTGATTTACTTTCTAATAAATATATAGTGACAAAGTGACTGAAATCATCAAGAAAGGTTAACACATATTTCTTGTTATCATGTGTGGCTGGGCTGATAGGACCACACAGATCTGAATGTATCAACTCTAAAATTCTCTTAGTCTTAATATATTCTGTGTTTTTAAATGGTAATCTTGTTTGGCGACCCTTTAAACAAGGCTCACAAAGTATCTCTTGTGAAAAGGTTTGACAACTTACCAAATTTCTTTTACTTAATTCTTTTAACTTCTCTGTTGATGCATGTCCCAATCGCCTGTGCCATGTTTCTTCATTTGCAGGTATTGAATATGCTTTCTGGGCTGATACAGGACTGACACTAAACTTGACTTCATACAAATTGTTGTTCTTGTAGCCTTCCTTAATTAAATTCTTATTTCTGAAAATAGTAACTTTACTTTTCTCAAAGGTTACACGAAAACCAGCCTGTTCAATTCTGTTTATAGACAAAAGATTGCTTCTCAAGTTTGGTACATAAAGAACATTAACCAATTTACAGTCCTTTGTATTTATAGTGCCTATCTTCGTGGCTAGCAAGGAGTCCTCCTTCTTGGCTATATTTATTCTAATAGGATTCCTGAGCTTGAGACATGTGCTAAAGTATTTGTTAGTGTTTATGAGATGGTCGGTAGCACCAGAATCCGCATAAAAAATTAAGAACTGACCTTTTACATCTTCAGAGCACCCCGAACTTGCCATGAAACATATTTGATTTTCATTTTCTTCGACTGAATTAGCTTGTCTTTGCTGGAACCTTCTCTTGTTTTTAAATTTACATTCTGATTTCATGTGACCCTTTTTTCCGCAATTATAACATTCAAATTTAAAAGGCTTACTTGGCGTTTTTTTAACCTGAAATGCTTGATTTTCCGGTTCTATTTCCACTTTTTTCTTTGTTTCTTCTTCGAGTAAACGATTTTTCACGAAATCTATGGATAGTTTATCTGAAGACAATGTTTCAACCGCTGTGACGACGCCATTATATGACTCGGGCATCGCAAGCAACAGATAACATATTATTTCTTCGTGACTGGGCTTTGCATTTGTATCTTTCAAATCTCGTATCAATTTGTCAAATTCCAACAAAAAATCCTCCAAAGTAGTATCATTACGAAATTTTAAAGTTAATAGTCTTTTCCGCAGCAATAGCTGTGAGGAAATGCCCGTTCTGAGAAACGTTTTTTTAAGTTTTTCTATTACCTCCAAAGCTGTTTTGCATTCTTTTATGAGTTCTAGGTGACTATCGGCGATACATTGCACCAAAATATTCTTTGCCTTCGCATTCTTTGTTTTCTGTTCCGAAGTAAAAGCGCTGTAGTTTCTATATTTCTCACTGAGGGTATCTTCTAAGTCGCTTTCCTCCAAGTGCAATTTCACTCGATACAGCCAGTTGCTTATTTGTTTGCCAGCAAAGGGCGTAATGTTGAATTTATTTCTGCACTCCATTCTTTGTATTTATTCTGGGCCTATAACCTGAACAGTTTGCAGATGCAATGGAAAACAAACACTTTAGAGGAATAATTACTTTAATCGAATTAAGAACCTACGCCATTTTGTTACATGATTCGAGACAGACAAAGAGAACGGCAGCGCCTCTAGCGGCATAAAAACGAACTGGAAAACTTAGTGTTACCAATTATTACACGTTGATCCGTCAGTCATTCAGGACAAAGCATTTTATATGTACCTATAGATATTTAAAACCCAAAGAAAATCCCAAAATTGACGTGACTGAAAACGCAGGTAACAGCTAGTTGTTTATAAATTGTGCTATATTGTCAAATTTTATGGTTGAAAAATTATATGAATGTACCTATTTTTTTTACATCTCAATTGCTATTGCAATCAGTCTGTCCTTGACATTCAGCAATATTTTTATATCTCTATCGGCAGGCTATCGAGACATGCAAGGACAGAGGTCTCATCCCATTTTTTTTTTCTTCCTAATTTTCCACAAGGTCTTTGGGTACTTTCCTTTTGAGTCTTTCAAATGTAAATGTGTTTTTACATAAGGCCCTCGGCCATTTGATTTGGATGCACACTGTAGGTAACTATTTTTTTTTTTAAACACTAAAATATTTTTAATTTTTATTCATATTATGTATACAGTACCTACATATATCAAAGTATTAGACACAAAATGTTAAGAGCTATAGGCTAGATACATAGATATTTTATTATTAGTGTCTCTATATCCATTCTACCTTATTTATACCCTTTATGGGAGATACTTGAATTTATGGATGGAACATTAAAATAAAATTATCAGCTAAAAGGTATTATGTGACACTGGTCATGTAAGTTAGGCATTTTACGAGTAGGTATCTATACAGCTTTATTATTTTGTTAAAACCTTCATGTTAACACTTACGTCCACATCATCGTGTACAAATTGTGTTCACATTACACCTGCCCACATCGCATAGTTTTGTTATTTCAATTTTCTTCCCACTCACATTTATGCCCACTGAGTATTTGCACACCAACTTATTGTTTGTTTAATTATTTTGTATATTTAATCATTACATTTTGTATATTGATCGGTTTTAAATTTTATGCATCTTGTTTTGATTGTATAAATTAGATAGAAACAGGCATTTATTTGTGAATCCTGAATGTTTTTTATCTGTTCGCCAAATTTCATTTAAATCTATATTGTTAGGTGGTTGATGCGTAATTTAGAAATAAACATCCAAATATTATATATTTTACGAAGAACTTTTTTATCTAGGTACCTACCTGCAGTACCTACATAAAACACGAACATAATAGATATTAATTATTAATCGACCTACTTACGTAGGTATATTTAAAATACATAATATATTGTGGTACGATTAGGTACATTGCGCGCTGTAAAAGGCGAAGTCAATTCGCCTACAAATTCTGGACCCGCGCGTACCTACTAGTATAGCTATCAACTACAACGCCTTGCAGCGAAAATTCATCCATTGAATTTTGACTTTACACACAGGTTGCAAGATTGGAATTCCAATGTAAAATTATAATAAGAAACAGAAAAACATACAAGACCCCTAATACTCGCTACCGATCTGTTTACTATATTTAGAGTCAGCTTGCAAGGTCCACATTTGAGTGACTAAGTACATACATTTTACTACTTGTACTGAGTTGTCTGCCTCATATGTGATATTTTAACATGAGTCATACTGCATATAACGCCTGTTCAATTAATTCCATATTGTGAGTAGAAGGAATTTTTTTCTATAAAATATAAATATTGATTAGATATCGACATCAGAGAATATATTTTAAGTATTAAATCTTTGCATAGAACGGCATTCAGCGTACGCAGAGTCATGGAGCTGAAAGTACTTTTGAACAACTGGAGATCACTTGACACAGTTTCTGTTCAATATATTATGTAAGTAATTTTTATTTATGCATAACGACATTCAAACGATTAAGCATACACACATACAGATGTATCTGTATCGGTATCGCCAATTATTTATTACAATAATCGGTATTATATATCGTATCGGAAAATTGGGTATCGTTACATCCCTAATTATCCACTGAGCTAAGGCGGCAGAACATATAAAAAGGGTATCAACTCTATAAAAATATATAAAAACCAGTGTCGTCGGGTGATTGTCGCACACATCACGCACAGTAACTCTTTTGGCGCAAATGCTATTTCGCGCCATTGCAGCACACATTAATGGATTTTGTGCTTTATTTTCGAACGGAATTTCTGTTGACAAACTGTTATTTTTAGCATCTAGATTCTAGGTAGATGTATTGGTTTTTTTTCTTCCTTTACTCGTCTCTGTGAGTAGTTTCTTTGCGTCATAGTCAGACATAATTAAAGACATTGTTTTTCTTATTGGTAGGTAGGTATATCTGGGTTAGTAGGTACCTATTTACGAATACTTATTTTCTTAATAAAAATATTTTTGGCGGGATGAAGGGAATAAAACTATGTATTACCTACACATCTCCAGGCTCCTTTTAACAAAACTGTTCCAGGAAAAATACATCAGAGTTGTGTAGAAAATAATTTATTTTAAGCATTTAAATGTTAGAGTACCTATAGTAGTTTATTTAAATGAACATAACACAAGAAATAAGAAAGAAATATATGATATACATGGTGGCAATAGTGGTTATATCAAATTTTAACAACACCTACCAACACGCACGGTAAGCATCGCACGTCGCTCATTTATTTCTGCATGCAGAATTTTCGCAGTGTCAATTTTCAGCGGAAAGTGTCCAGTGAGAGGCGTTTTAAATATCGAATGTGACCAACTTCCGAACGGATTTAATTTGCTCTTGTGTTATGCGTTAACGTGACGGGAAGTCGCTTGCGTCGGCCGCGGCAGGAAGGGAGTAAAAATGTTATGTCGGCGAAGTAATGGTCGACCGGCACGGATTGACGGGTTTTTGCCAACTCGCGTGCTCTGCGTCGAGACAAATTGCGACAGATCATTGGGTTTCCGACTGACTTGGCTCATGGATGGGAAAAGCATTTCTTATAGCGTCGCACCGTCACTGCGCTCCATACTAACCCATATACCTATGTTTATACCTACTGAAATGCAACAATATAGGTATTTATAGAATCCGCGTGTCTCGATCTACTTTGTTATAGGTGTTCACAAAAATTGAGAAAAGGCGATAAAAGATGAGAAACAGAACACACAAAAGCTGTTTTTTGCTGTTGATTTCTCATAACTTCCAAACGACTGCCCCAAATTAGATTTTTTTTTTTGTGTTTGTTATTGTCAGCACAACGTTTGTAAAAAGAGTTCCTGCGCTAATACCGAAACTCACGCGGGCGAATCTCCGAAACGGTTGGACCGATTTGGACGGTACTTTCCCTGCTATAGTTAGGTAATGTTATGAGTAAATTAGGTTACTTTTGAGTTCCTGCGGGATTTCCGAAACTAGTGCGGGTTGCACAGCTAGTGTGAAATAAATGAATCTAATCCACTTAACTTAAATTTATTCATATTCATCCGCAGTTTTAGATAGTTAATTCAATAAAACTACACATTTATAACTTCTGTTCACCAATTACACAATATAATAACTCTGATCAATTGTTGAGACGTTCAGTCTTACTTAAAGGAATAATATATTTGACTTCCAGTTCCCATCCCCATTCCAGGTCGGCAACGCACCTGCATGCCTTCTGGTGTTGCAGATGTCTATGGGCGGCGGTAATCACTTACCATCAGGTGTACCACTTGCCCGTTTGCCCCCTATGACATAAAAAAAAAAAAAAACTTTCAGGTTAGACGAATTACCTAAATTTTAAATGATAACAGTGGGTCAAGCCCTAATAGTTCTGCAAACTATAGTTGTCTGTTAAATCCTCAGACCAAATAAGAAGTTTCGTCTGAAGTTAAATCATAACTAAATCCTAATCACCACTGTTAATTCTAAGTTAGTATTGTAATTATTGTAAAAAACATAATATTAGGTAGGTACCTACATATTCCAGGCCAGTCGATCTGTGAAATACATGTTTAAAATTATGACACGGTTTTGAATAAAGTTGTTCACTGTATAGATACATACCTATATATTAAGAATTAAGATTATCTATATGAGTCATAACAATAAAGTTAATTTTATTATTCACTTAATTTCAATCACTCCGAAGGTATCTTGGGTAAGATGGTAAGATGGTAGGTAATAGATATGATTAAATTAATTGCTTGAGGAAAACTGAAGAGATGAAGAAAACTAATACCTCAGTGTTTAAAAGGTGCTTGAAATCGCCCTTTTTAAAAGCAATTTGCCACAGTTAGGTAATGCTAAATGCTCTTATAAGAGAACCGTTTGCGGTCCACTGAGAATGTCAGGGCAGGCTGTCACCTGTCACCTTGAGCTCGGTATTGATTAGGTGTTGATAGACGGATGTCCTCCCAAGGCCACTCACCACAGCCGTAGCCGTCTGCTCCCAGCGCAAGCGACTCCGTTAAACGAATGGTGTTATAGCTGTGTACTATAGTAGGGCACAACGGTATCGAATAATACCTATAACTACACTGAAGATGTGAGAACGACTAAGGGGCTTTACTGTTATTTTTAATAGAATAGAAATTTATTTAAGAGAGATAACAGAGATTAATTATTAGTAAAAAAGGGAAAGAAATAACTTCTACTGACTGATTTCTGAGTAAAATGACAAATAGGGTTTATAAAAAAGAATTTTAATAAGAAATTGAAGCAACGAAAACAAGAAATTACAAGCAACGAGTTACATTACCTAGGTAGGCACCTATTTTCGTTTCCTATAGGTAATTAAAGTGATGTTACAGGATAGGAATAAAAGGAAATGGAATTTTACATTTATTGAACTTGATCATACAAATTACATTTCATATTAAGTATAAAAGTTATAAAACTAACTGACCCCCGCGGTTTCACCCGTGGTAATTTCGGAGTTCCCGTGGGAATTCCGGAATAAAAAGTACGTACCCTATGACACTTCAGGATCACTGTAGCTTTCTATAAGTGAAAGAGTTTTCAAAATCGGTTCAGTATTTGAGGTTCGTAGAAGGTAGTATAAGGTTGGGCCTTTGGCTAGCTCAAATAAATAATAATTATTTTTTTTGTAATTTTGAGTTGATGTATTGTTAAAATTTGTATCAAAAAAAGTATTTTAAATATAAAAAGAACAGATTACGAAAAAAATTTTAGAAATGAGGCGGGATATAACGAGTTGCATACGGCCGCCTTGTTCCAAGTAGATTCAGATATTACCCCCTACAAGGTCACCAACTCCCAAACTTTTTATCCATAAAATATTAGTAGGTATAGATTTATTTTATTCGTTAAGTTTTTATGCAAAATGATCACGAGAACGACATTTCATTCAATAATTTAATAAAATATTTGAGGAATGTAAAAGCAAAATGAAGTTGTTTTAGCAACACGCATTGGAAAGGTTTCTGAGAGTAGGTACTTATTTCCCCTCAAATGAAAACCGCAGGAAATTGTGCGCTTGAATCGTTTCGGCTGCGGGAGCTGCGGTCTAGCTACTTACGTCACCCAATGCATAGTTCCAAGAAAATTTGGGGCGGGCACGTGAAATGATTAGGATCCGTTCACACAATAACAGCTATAGATACTTACTATTAATACGTATGGGTACTTACCTAAGTAGGTACCTAATTAGTAGGTAGGTAGGTATATATGTAGGTAGCCGTTTAACCAAAATTCGACATTATTAGTTTGATAGATAATTAACACAGATAATATAATACTATAGTAGTATTAGATAACTATTGTTTTTAAGGTTATTTTTCATATCAAATGATTTCTGTAAAGATACCTAATCATTGTGAATTCAGCCTAACATTAAAATTGTCAAATTCCGTTGGGCAACCACAGCCTTTTTTTGTAACAAAATTATAACTTGTGACCTCAAAAATAATGTGGGTTCCCATCGGGGTTTTAAACACCTAATAATAAAAAAATTACAAGTTAAGTTTGTAATATAGGGAAAAAATATCTCGGTGGGAATTGATAGGATAGTGATCGTAGGGGAATTTATGACAGCACAGTTGGTCCAGTAGTAAGCGTATCTGACTGCTACACTAAGTTTGGGACCGTGGCGCTGTGGATATAGTCGAATTAAAGACGTGGCGTATAGGCCCGCTACGAGGTGGAGCGATCACTTGGTGAAGATCGCGGGACACCTTTGGATGCGGGAAGAGCAGGACCGGTCGTTGTGGCGATCGTTGAGGGAGTCCTATATTATATTATATTATATTGATGCACATTTGCCGCAACCATTTTATAATTGGACGCAGATAAGCAATAACACACAACCCACAAACTTAAGTTATTGATTCAGAACGATTTATTGAGAGTTAGGGAACATTTTTTTATTATGTGTTTACCTTATTACATTGGCTTAAATATGTAACTAAATATTTAACATAAAAAATGTTGACACAAAATGGCGCTAAACTTTTAAAACACGATTTACTCAAAATTTCTCCAGTGTGGGTTAACACACTATTGCTTATCTATGTCCAATTAGCGTTTACTTTTGAGACAGGCTGAGATAGGTCTGTACCGTAATCCTCAGGACCTTATCCTGTAATGCTTAGACTTGGGTAAGCTATCGTTATGTATATAAAAGATTGTTTTAATTCACTTTTTTTCTGAATCTACTAAAGTAACATTTTATAAAGTGACCCGAAACAGGAATAAAAAATAACACGGGGCGAAACAAGAATTTTTAGGAATGTGGGACGAAAACTTGAGACGAAACAGGAACACTACGATACCTCATCAAATAGGTAGGTACTTATTGCGTTATCTCGTAACAAAGTTCGAAATATCTCGGATGGTCATGACGCGACCTATTGAACCGCTCGCGCGCTCTCGCGACCGGAAACACGCTCGTGCCCGGAAGTAGCTCTTTCATCTCAAATATGGCCGAGACGAATTCGTAAAAAGCATGGAATTTTTCAAAGTCACTGACCACTGAATATTTACCTCGGGGATAAAAAAAAGTTTACGTAGATAGTTCGTTCCTATTACCTACCGATTAGAATTTTTGGTTAGCTTATGTTTTGACGGTGCATAGTTTTGGATAAGTGTAGGCGTTCTCTGGGGGAGACCTACATCCAGCAGTGAACTGCTGTCGGTTGATGATGATGATGATGAATGAACTATGGTATGCCTAGGTAATAGGTATAGATGTAGAGTAGTGTATCCTCACCACCTCAGTGGAATCGGAGGGAAACTTGTTCTCACGTGAAAAGCTTCACACGTTATTCACATCTTTCGAAGCGCTGCAGATTTGAGTTTTTCAAATTTTAGCACGATAGGCATGTTGACGGGGTATGAAAATCAATGCTCTATTTAGTCAGTCAGATAATAAAAAAATAATAGATATTAGAAAGAACTATTACAATGGAAAAATAATAGACGAATATTTAGCTTTTTTTTAAATGTTTAAATACCTATATAAAACCACAAATAATATTATAATGGGTACTATAACTTGGAACCTACTATACAACGCATTAAAGTTTAGGAGTGGACCCTCGTGACGTCATAACTAGGAGTTTTTATTTCGTCTGAGAACTATGCCTATAAAGTGTACCAAAGCAAACGTCACGCGAAAAATGTATCTCCGTTATTCTTTGATTAGGTAGGTATCTACTTGAAAAAGTAAAATACATGTGCAATATTTTTTTAATCTACACGACGCGACGGACTAAAAACTTTTTATATTAGTCATCTAGCCCATTCGTTCGAGACCGAGTTCTTGTAAAAATCAACATTTCTTCGTAATGGTGAAGCTTTTAGCACAGGCAAAGATAATATAATACTATGCACAGATATGATAATTAAAAGCCTTTACTGTACGCCATCTATACCTAGAATAAAGGAAAATATGCGCAGGAATAATGTCACCCGATCTAGGTAGGTACTATTTGATAAAAAAATTCTGTTCATCTTCACAAGACTAGCAAGTACAATATCCTAGATGGCGTTTATTTTAAATGAATGTATCTTCAGAGGAATAACAAAAGCAGAACACTACTAAAAATTGTAGACATGAAGGCTGAAGCTAAAAATTACACTTTTTGTTACTCCATCATGAAAACAATTCATAGTAAACTCAGATAAATTGTTTTCAATATCGAAGTCATCCGCAGTACTGTCATACCATACATACATAATATATTATTAATCTTTATTTGCATAATATAGCGGTTGGCAATATTCTCAATTTAGTGACATTCTCTTCCGGTCAACATTTTGCAAGTGTAAAGTGCTTACGCCAGATGCAAGGAGTGAAAATAAGAAAATATGTCGCGGTCGCCGCGTAAACGGTGATTTTGTCCGTCATGTCCTATATTCTTACCCTAAATTAGCCAGAACAAACATACAGACAGACAGTCCGATATACAACCAGGCAAGTAAAAGTAAAAAGTTGTTATTTTGACATACCTACTTCAAATTTGTTTATAATATGTATACTACAATATCATTGCTAAGATGTACAGATTTGGCAGTATACTACAGTTAAAGTTGTTTTTATACTTTATAGGTACTCAAACTTGATGGGTACCTACTTTAGGTCATTATTATTGACATTCTTAATTTTTCAGTGCGATGAGCTAGATACGGAATACCTTGAGAGCACAGTTTAAGTGATTTTTATAAATACGGGGACCTAAGAGACAAAGGGAAGAATTTTCAGTTTCGCTGTTCTGTTAAATGGAATTTAAAAAAGAAAACAACACTATCAATTGAATAAACTCATCTTCTATCTATTATTTACATAAAACAACAACCAATCAAATTTTCAAACAAACTAATATACAAAATCAAAATTAATATAAAATAATGTATTCATACAACGAATGTAACCACTCCATCTAATTTGTATTTACAAAACACAATTAAATATATCATTAAATAAGTTATAACCGCTAAAAATAAACCAAATATTTATAATAAAGTCGCACAGGATTTATACTATATTATAATTATAGTATGAGTAAAATCGTAAACAAAGAACAAAACATAGTCAAAACGTAAATTCGGTTGATAATTTTAACAAAATAAAAAATATTTTCATAATAATTATTATACAAAGTGTAACAAAGAATTTATAACTGACATCTATTGAACGAACTCCAGTAGTTTTTTTACGAATCCATTTAAATCAAAAATTGCATGAATACCTCTAGGTATTTACTTAAGATTTTAATCCTACTGGTTTTGTTCTGCAAGTATCAACTTGGAAGTAAATTTCGAGTTACATACATTTTTGTACTAATTTCATCGATCGGCGATTTTAAGAGTCGACTTTTAAAAAATATAACTCCGAAACCAAAAAGGACCTCAAAAATATTATGTTCATATAACGTAAGAAATACCATAATTTTAAATTTTACATGAAACACGTTGTATATACGAAATATTTTTAAAGCAAAATCAATAAAAATAACCGATCCACGGGGCTACTTATAAACTAGCTATTTCTTATGTACAAAAATCACTATTCCTCTATTTTGAAACAGCGTAACTTGCGGGTGTAATATGAAAAAACATAATTATATTATTATACAGTGTGTACTTACCCAATAAAGACATAAGTAGGTAATAAATAGTGCAGAACCTTTCAGTCTACATCTGATGTCTTGGATCGCTTTTATTCAGCGGTTCCTTTTAACATTCTTTATGTATATTAATTGGACCATAAATTTACGAAGAATGAAATCGAGGTATCTAAAAACGTAAAATCACATTTTTATTACAAAAAGTCTACTTAATTTTAAAATTATTTTAATAATTTAAAATAACATAAAATGAAATATTCCACTATTTATAAACTACGTCCCGCACTTACTTATACGTATTTACTTTTACACAATTTGTCTTTGGCAATTAATTACAGATTATATTTCTTTTATACCAATCACTATGTAGATAATGCAAAAATAAATATATAGGAAACTGTATACACACTACACAGCCATTTGAAATAAATAAATAAAATTTGTTTTACGGTGACAAAACCATTTTGTAAACTTTGGCACCTCTGGTAACCTACATAATAACATAATAATTAGGCCCTTCGGTTAGTTTTTTCCCGGTTTTGTAGTTGCGAGTTGCGAACACCCCGACAAGCCTGGTTAAGTTGGTTTCCCATCACAACTTATTTCCTGTTTTCAGCATTCATACACAATGCTGACCGTTTGTAAACGGACGGCTTTTACAATTTGACCGTGACGTGCATTCACCGTCACACGGAGACGGAGGCATAATTTTAAATTCGGAAACCAATACACTTTTATTAAATCTTGCCGTAACTCGTAAGTAAACAAAATCAATTTATGCAATAATTTATGCCAACTAATCGAAAAGCGCAATCACACACAGGTCGATTCCTCAAAAACATAGTGCACTTCTCCACAAAAGTACGAGTAGATTTTAAGCACGTAACTTTTATACTATGTATATATTGATAACGATTAAGTATAGTTAAAAACTCACATAGAATTAAATACGAATCCCTTGAGCTTCACCAAAGACTAGAATAAAAATCAACAACTATACGTATCATCGATACTACCTACTCAATACTTTCGCTACTTATTACTATAATAATTACTATACTATTATATAACTAAATTGCATAAAATCCCACCGTGGCATGGAATTCTGAACTCTGTGTACTTACAAATACTGAACGAATAAAACATCTAAACCTATTTATAGTGAACCTTTGCGGGCACGAGGGTTCGTTCCAATCACGGATTCGATTTGTTATGTTTACAAGAAAGTTTAACTCGTTTACAGAGTCAGCATCAGAAATATGTAACGACTTTTAACAGTTGTTTAATTTTTTAATGCAATAGTGATTTTTAGTTTATATAATATTTTTGACACTTTTTTTCTGATTTAAATTTTAACTCGCAACGCGTATTGACTTGTTTTCCTTGCCGTGCCCGAAATGTAATAATATAATAGCTAAGATATATTATTTAATTAACTATGCCTCGACAAGCATAAGGACCATAATATGCCTACGAGTTCTAAAATTGAGTGTTTTAACAATCAAAATTCTTAATGCTTAACGTAAACTGGCAAGATATGGTCAAACATTTCACCCACAAATGGACAATTTGTTCACGCTAATTTATATTTTACACGCAGCCCAGAATAATGCAAATATGTTTAAAATAGTTTCAGAATTTTTCAACTTTATTCCTTACTTACAATTAGTATTAGAGCAATAATCACCGAGCTGAGTGATTTGTTTTTTAGTGTTTTAAAAGTTCTTTTTTTTACCTTAAACACGTCTAGATGGAACGAAACAATTACCGTCCAAGAATGTGATAATGGATACTAACTAAATCAGTAGGATAAATAAAAAAACTGAAGTAACTTAGACTCTATTCGTCCGGGCTCGAATCTCAATGATATCTCATTTCCTCTACAAAGGAATGTTGGTTAAAAACTTACAATCTATATTTACTAGCACCACTGCCTTACTGACACAATATCACAATCGCATTCGCACAAAAAAATTGAAATGCAAAATACCTACTTAAACCATTTTTACTAACTGCAACATTTGAATTAACACTAGAAAAGAAGATTAAGCCTGATACGCGACCAACGAAAATAAACTTTATAACAACCAACACAAAGATGATATTTATCTATTCATACTAAATAATCAAGAGGCTTCATTAAAAAAATATTGGTTCATAAAGCCCAAAACTGTTTTAGTTTTCATTTTAAAGTTATCTATATTCTCCTAGTCTTAACTAGGAGTTTGGTTTTCAGAAATATGGTCACTAAGCATATAAGTGAAATGCTGATTACTCGAAAACCATGCAAAGTAGCCTGTTTTGATAGCTTGTAATTTCTAAATGATCATTTACAGAAAGTCGTAACTTGACAGAGATTGCTATAATCTAAGAATTGACCAAGTCAAAAACTTCACTTACTCAAATAGTAAAATAACAATGGTTTTTCTTAGCGTTTCTTTTTTTGTTCTTTTTCGTCGCACGCGCATTTTATTTTCGACATACTCCTTTATTAGTAAAATTAAATTGGTATTCAAAGAGCATGTAATCATGATAACAAACGTAATATAAATAATATTTTGATATCATTCATGCTAAGTACTAATGGTACTAACATATAAACTCGTGTTTGGACACAAATAAATGGTACGCGAGTAAGAGTTTTATAATAATTTATAGTTATTTTAATAATTTTACTATTACATTAATTAGTAATATATGCCTTTAGTTACGTTGGAAATAAAACAGTTACGCAGAGATTTGGTAACGTAACGTAGGAGACAGCAATAATATAATATATACATACAGTTCTAAAATATTTAAATATTTGTAATAAATAAAATGTCTACTTTTTAAGTAAACCGAATAATTTTCAACTATTTTCTTTGGATACATTTTTTGATTTGATTCTAAAATCGATTCGCAGTTATCGTTTACCGCTTCAACTATAAAAAAAGATGTTTCTCTATAAATAACGCCTAACTAGCACTAGTTTAACATTGGATAATAGTTCTTATAGCACTTAACTTAGAGTCGGATATGGCGCTAACTGAAAACTGTGTCGTTCGGCACTTCGATGTTTATGTGAGGCGCACCTTGGGCCATATCGGTTAATATCACACCAGATAACGCCTCAAGAGATTGTCGCACCTGAGAACAACGAAAAATACTTCGAATATTATTATTACAATTTTTTTCTATTCAATGGCGTCTATCACAGGTCAGCTATCATATTGCAAGTTTTATTTGGACATAGATAAGCAATAGTGTGTTAACCCACACTGGAGAAGTTTTGAGTAAATCGTGTTTTAAAAGTATAGCGCCATTTTGTGTTAACATATTTTATGTTCAATATTTGGTTACATATTTAAGCAATGTAATAAGGTAAACACATAATTAAAAAACGTTCCTTAACTCTTAATAAATCGTTCTGAATCAATAACTTAATTTTGTGGGTTAACATGTTATTGCTTATCTGCATCCATTTTAAGGTCGCATAATGCATACGTAACGGAATAAAACCTCGGACGGGACGAGACGGGAAGTTTCGGAACTTCCCGTCCCGTCCCGTCCGTACCCGTCGCGTATACAACGGCCTTTATTCTGTTGTTATAGAATATAGATGGTGCGTGCCTGGGAACAGGGTATGGCCAATTTATCTAATAAGGTTATACGAACAATTTTTTTTATATAAAACAACTAAGCTCTTATAATTATTTAGATAAGTTTTCGCTTTTCATCTATGTAGATATGTAAGACAGTCTTACCCGAACAAAAACGAATTTACACCAAAAAAAAAAATTAAAAAAAAAAAAACAAATAATAATGCCAACTCGTCAATATTTGCGGTAGTCGCATTGGTAATACGTAGTATATTATTACTCTGAAGTATTAGTATACTTACTGGATCTCAAAACTCATGTTACAGTAGTGGCATACGAGATGGCGTTACAAAACAATGCTACCTACCCATGTTTTTTTTATTGCAGGTTTGACATCGAAAAACTCTGCAAAATAAAACATAGAGCGAAGTTCGTTCGTCTAGGTACTATATACGTATTATACTAAAGCACTCAAACTACATATAACCAAAATGTTGCTAAGTCACACATTGATAGGAATTTATTACTCAATGACCTCATTCATTATTATAACTTTCAATCACCAGGTTTATTGTAAGATCACATTCACTGCAGAGGAAAGTCCCTTATCTATTAGGTTACAGGTCAACGTGGAAGTCCATCAGGTTATCTCTCAGTCAATATTTTATTGATGCGGTGGTAAATTCTATTACTGAATGCTACTTAAGAGTTATTTTCAATTTTTTCTTAATTATAAAATCTAATGTAAAATATAAATACAAGCTGTTTCTCGCGGTTTCACCCGCAGTAATTTCGGAGTTCCCGCGGTAATTTCGGCATCAAAAGTATCATATGTCCTTTTCTGTATCCCCGACAACGTGTATGCAAAATTTCATGATGATCCGTTGAGCCGCTAAGGCGTGAAAGCGTAACAAACAAAGAAACAAACTCTCTTTATAATATTAGTAAGGACGCCACCCTGTATTGGTTAAATTTAAAATTGATTTTTATAGTTTAGTACCATAAAAGTACACAGTGCTATTTTTTAATTTCAGTTCATGCTTTGTTTAATTTTAATAATTTTTCTTTTTTTTTTGTGAACAAAGTGGACGATTTTTTTGCAATAGCGAGACAGAAGCATGCGTCATTTATGCAAAGGATCAGGACAACTGACAGTGAGATTCTCAATCAAGAATCATCAAGAAATTGGCATAAAAGTAATCATGTAGTGAGTGGAATTTCTTCCAGCAGACGACCAACAGGAGAACGGATTGGAACTGGTCTGAATTTTTTTTTTTTTTTTTAACATTCCTCTATCCATGAGTTGATCGGCTGAGCAGTTCAATGATGTGGGGTCACCTTGGTGAGTAGCAGCAGGTTGGTGGTGAGGAACGCGTGCAGCTCGGTGGCCGCCTGCCCGTGCAGCCGCGTGCGCCACCGCACCAGCTCCGAGTACAACTCCTCGCCGCTCAGCTTGTGCACGTCCGCCTGTCGACAATATCCTTATTGTTATAAATGCGAAAGTGAGTTTGTTTGTTTGTTTGTTACGCTTTCACGCCTCAACGGCTCAACTGATCATCATGAAATTTAGCATTTTAAGACGTAAAAGCGTAATAAACAAATAGATAAGCTAACTCATATTTTTGTTTGCATTGAAGAGGTATTTATGTGCACCGCGACACACTAGGTCAAATACCGATGATACCGGTTTATCATATGCAAGCACCAACCACCACGCAAATGTCTTCAGAATTTCTCGATATTACCATTATTTTACAAACTAATGGTTTTTACAATTTGACAATGTGACATGTGAAGAAGAGGGCCTTCAGTGCGTTGTTTTTGTGGTGGTGCCTACCAGCGCTAGATGTACCCACACTTAACTAATAATGCTGAGTTGGTGACCCTTTCAGCAAGCATGCAAGCGATATTAGGTGTGTCTACGAATTTAAATTAGGTACTGTTTATGTTTGTTTGTTTTTCTTGTATGTTGTGCTGAAATAAATGTATTTTCTTTCTTTCTTCCTTTCTTTCTTTCTTTACCTGTGCGCGTGCACCGGTCGGCAGCGTGTACAGCCTGTGCGCGAGCACCGCGGCCGAGCACGCGAGCAGGAGCGCCGCGGCGAGCAACGCGCCGCGCGCCCACCGCCGCCCACCGCCCGCTGCCGGCCCCGCCAGCGCCGCGCCCGCCGCACCAGCCAGCAACACTGGCTGGATTATCGCCGCGCCGCCTGAACACGGTAATAGTAATAATAATAATAATAATTCTTTATTTGCTCGAAAAGTGGTAGTAAAATTAAAATGGCATAGATCGTTTCACTCACGAAGACGCGCCCCACCTTTCATGCTAATAATCAATCATGCTTTGCATTTGCATGCATTAAAATAAATGAACCAATCAGGAGAAAACTTTAAGATCAAACTGAAACATGCTCTACTCGGTAAATGGTGGGGCGCGTCTTCGTGAATGAAACGATCTATAATTAAGTAACAACAATCTATAGTTATACTAGTGCTAAAAATTTATTTGTTTGTTTGTTACGCTTTCACGTCATAACTTCGCAACCGATCGTATTGAAATTGTAAATACACATACAAAAAAGAACATAGGAGTGATTTGAAACTATTAAATAAATCTATTTTTTTTTTTTAATTAAATAGCACCAAAGTGAAAAATAAATAGAACAGCCTTTGTAAATATTGCCTAGATTTTGTCCCTATCGCAAGTAGGTAATTTTCGATTGACATGAGTGTCACGTAATAAAATAAAGTAATTACTTCCGCATTTGCGAAGGTTTTGAAGAAGCCAGTTGGCAATACCTATTTTACCGATGCAGACAGAGGTATTGGGCATGTTAACTAATTTTTATTTTTTAGTCCGTCTTGTAGATTATTAAAAAAAATTGGACGCGTATTTTTTCTTTTTTTCTTTTTTTGACTATTATTTTTTAAGGTTACAAAGGCTATCAGATCACTGACAGATTAATAGGGATGTGGACTACTTTTAATAATCAAAATTCTAATTAGTCCGTCAGTTAGAAAATAAAAAAACAATAGACACGTATTTTTTGCTTTTTCAAATAAATTAAAATATAGAGAGATAAAGCGCATAAAAATTTAGGGTGAGGGGGTCGTGACGTCACTAGCCGCTAAAACCGCCATACAAACTGTCAGAATAGTGACGTCACGCGAAATTTCAACTCAATATATCGCCGTTATTTTTTGATTACGTAAAAAAAGAAAAAATACGTGTCCAATATTTTTTAATAATCTACAAGACGGACTAAAAAAAAAATTAGTCAACATGCCCACTATCTCTGTGCCCGTGTGCACCTCACCGGTGGTGATGATGGCTTCGGCGTCGCGTCGCGCGGGCGTCGCGGGCGCGTCGGGCCGGTCCGCGCCGCCGCCCGAGCTGCTGTCGTCCTCCGGCGAGTACTCCGACGCGTCCAGCTCCACCTCGGACGTCCGCACATCCTGACAGTTCGTTATACATATTTATTTATTTATTACAAAAAATTTCTCACAGCTTTACATTTACACTATATTTTGAAATTAAAAATAAGAAATATAATACTAATACGGTCAAGACTAATATAGAAGTAGGTAAAATAAAATAATTCTAATATGCTAAATATTTGATACATTCATCCGCTCACAATGCCTCAATCACTCATCGCGCACACACATCCATCGACTGGTAAACAAATCACAGTCGGGAGCAGCCGATGCGAGAAGCGTGTTGAGGCACATGGTATATTACAGGGTGTAATTCAAAAAGAGTGACTTGTTCACACACTCTGTGTTCCATTTTTTCTGTAACTAATATCATACAATGGGCTTGTCAACCAAATTTGGTTTTTTGTCTGTCTTGTAGATTAATTGCAAACACTTTTTTTTTTTTAAATTGACTCCATCAACTTACATCCTGTATATATATATACTAGCTGTCCCCCGCGATTTCATCCGCGGTAACTTCGGAGTTCCCGCGGGAATTCCGGGATAAAAACTATCCTATCTTTTATGTTGGACCATATTATAAATGGTTACAAAATTTTATCAAAATCCGTTCAGTAGTTTCGGAGTCTATCGCGGACAAACAACGTGACACGTGATTTATATATATTAGATTTTTTTTTTCAAGTAAAACTATCTCCAATAATCGCTCACCGGCGGATCGGGCACCAGCTCGGGCACCCTGGCCGCCTTCCACACGTGCAGCATGAGCTTGTAGGCGGCGTCGCGCGACAGCAGCGAGCCGAACACGTGCCGCTCGTCGCGCGTGCACACGCCCACCGCGTTCGGGATGATGCGGGCCACCTTCTCCTTGCTGATGCGCAGCACCGACGTCGTCGGTATCAACAGCTGCGACGCGGAACGTGTAAAGGTTCGTTTATATCTACAGACTTTGAGCGTGCCAGACACATTTCGTGGCAGACCAAATTATATGATCCTATACAGTGCGTATTAACGTATTTATATCTATCGTAACACGGCCGCGCAGACGCCGACAGGCACTTGTTTTATAATATTATGTAAGGATCTTTTCAAAACTGGAACGAGAAAATCAAAATTATAATTTTGTCAAACGCCTAAAAGTGATCCAGCGTATTTATTCTGCGTGACACATTTTTTAAACGGACCTATATTCAATAAATTATTTACATTAGTGAATAGGACAAAAAAATCTATCTATGATGCATATACTAACTACAACTTTGTCTTATATTAGTTTTACTGTTTCTTTTGGGGCATTAAAGTAAGTACTTATATTTGAATTTGAATAATATTATAAATTGAAAAGTAGCTCTGTCTGTCTGTTAGGTAGGTACCTTCTCATGCCTTAAGTACTCAACCGATGATCATAAAATATTGTATGTTATAGCAGTACAGAAAAGTACAAGTTACTAAGTAATTCCCACAGAAACTTCGGAATTAGCATTCAGTATAGCTTGCGCTACCGCTTAACCTCTTTGTTTGCTTAACTCTTTGTCCTACAGTGACTTACCTTCGTTACATATCCGAAAACGTTAGAATAGAAGGCGAAGTAGTTCTTGGTGATATAAAGATGGCCCTGCAGAAGCAAGTCTCCCACCAGAGCGCACGAGTAATCTGCAATGTTAAAGATACATTATTTTATTAAATATTATTAACACGACAGTATTTTGGGGTCGCCATTTTGTTTTCGTAAGAACAAAACTTATCCTCTAACCATCGCACCTCAGAACATTGATTAAAATACATCCAGTCGCTGTAATGCATCGACTGTATACATACCTACATATGTTTCTTCTAGAAGCTCAAATAACTTACTCAGCTCTACATTATACTTACATAGCATATTTTAAGTAAAAACTTCCTTAAATTTCATTATTACCGTCTGGCATGCGCATAGCAAGTAAATATTATACCTATTATACTTTTATCAACACTCGTTCCTGCTGTATGCGCATTTTATTTTAATAATAATATACTATGGATGGGCCGAAAGTCGTTTCACATTCGGTTTAACCGAATTTCGGTGGCTTAAGCCGAACTTCGTCATTCGGCCGAAATTCGTTTCAAATGTCGAACATTCGGTAAAAGAAATAATAATAATAAGGTCAGCCAACGTTCATGTCGTATGTGATCCACTTTTCATTACCACTTACCAGTTATCAATCTCTTCAAAAACGGTTCGGTTTCATAACGTCTAAATAAAAAATCGCAAATGATTACAAGGTTCATTCGGTTTCTTTCAATGAGCTCGTGTGTTGCCCAAATATCGAGCTTTTTTGTGGAGGTACCTACCTGGTATTTTTTTAAAGGGGCAAATCTGTTTTGTGTTCAATCCCCAGTTATTCAGCTATATCGTTACTACTGATATGCCGATCTTGCTCCACTTTTTCCAAAATGGCGTCCATTTTATCCGTAACAGGGTGAACAGAGTGAGGTGCATCTTTGACATCAACATTACCAGATTGAAAACGCTTAAACCAAATTTATGATACTCTTACTGACACTGCATTAGGTCCAGAAACGTCCCAAATTTTTGTCGCGGCTTGCGTTGCATTTTTTGCTATTGTTTCATCCAGTCTAACGCAACTAGGAACAAATTAAATTTTGTTCGTGTTTAGCACTCATTTTTTTTTTTATTTTTTTTTTCCATGGCATCAAAGATGGCCTCACATGCTATTTCAGTCTTTTGTCTCTGAATCTTTCTTACAATCTGTCATCTGTTTGTCATGGCGACGCATGTTGTTATTTGGGAAAATAATTGTGTGATTTTTAAAAAAATTGTGTGATTTACGCTTTGAAAAATGCAGTGTGACTATTAAAAACTATTTTCTTGTGATTGGGTAGTGAAATAGCACCGATTAGACGGTGTAGTACGTATGTAATTTGTAGAAAAAGATAGAGTCGACTAAATTTAAATAAAAGGAAATTTATCACGAAATTTCCTATAGATGAAGACCGGTAAGTACAGCTTGAGTAAAGTAATAAAGTATTTTGTTCTCTTCAGCTATCAGCAAGACTAAAATAATACACTATCTTTTTGAAATGAGAAAAAATATTTGCATGTTTGTAAACCATAGTGATGTAAATCTTCACTATCGATAAAGTGAGTCGATAAACTTTAATGAATGATGCTGTTATAGTGAATATTTTGGAATATTTTTGTATAGCTGCTGCTGCGTATACTTTTTTCATTACTTACTGCAGTTTTCATTAAGTATTATGATCGTATTTTAATAAAGTGAACCTCGTCTTCTGTATAAAGAACTATATTATACTCTATCTTGTTTCTAAGTGTACTTGCATGATTGATAGATATTTTAATTTCAGATGTCGACAATGGGTAAAAAATATTGGAAATGATGACTTAGCTTACATTCCAATCGAAAAACTTCATGATATAAAATATGTCTGTGGAGATGTAAGGAACGAATGTCGGAAGATAAACGAAAGTTTTTCGCTTTCGGAGGATATTTCTACCAATAATTTAAACAAGGAGGCACTGCGAAGTAAATCATTTACTTTCCCAAATAGGTTATTTAATTTTGACATAAAATGTAAATGTAATTTTTAAAGAGAAAATAAATATCTATCTATCTAATAACATCATCATCATGACAAACTAAAATATTGGAATAATAATAAATAAATAAAAATAATAATTTATTGTTTCAATTTTACGACAAATGTTTTCCCCCGTTGTAGATTTAATTCACCTGGTATGAAGCCCACGATGCTCTAATGATAATTTATCGATATCGATTTAATCAGGAACTACATGTGGCCATCCCTATTGTTCTCGTTAATGTTGGTACCCATGAGTTATGAAGTATTTTGACATTTAAATTTTCGCTGTGTTGGTATTGCTGGTTCTGCTAAATGGATTCCAAAACCAAGTAAGGAAGTCCCGTCTCTTAAAACGTAGTGATTACCTTCTCTCTGGTTTCATCATTTTAAAATGTATCGAATTCTTCATTAAATTCACTCATTTTGACAGAAAGAAAAACAAAATATGAAAAATAGCTGGAAACAATTTTTTTTTCTAATTTTTTCCTTTTTTTGAAACGTAACCGTTTTAATGTCGTCAAAACCAGCCAAATACAAAATAAATAATAAAGTAAAAGAGATTTTATTATAAGTTTAAAAGTATATAACCGAAATAACGGAAAACTTTTTATTTTTACCGAATGTTCGGCCGAAGAACGTATTCGGTTAAAACCACATTCGGACTATCACTATAGGTACATATAATTGAATTACGTAAAATTGGTCAGTTTATATTACGTAGAATTTATGACATGTGAAAATCTATTATACATATAAATAACATGGTTAAACTTTAACTGGGTCGTAGCTGAATCATGAGGATAATAGTTTTAAATATTAGCTTATATCCCAGGTCAACAACAGGATACCAATACTCATTATCTTGGTACTATGTATTTAGAGTTCTCGAACTGCTGGTACCAGAGAAAACACAAAAAAACTCTAAAATCATAGTACTGATAAGCATAATAGCACCGCATTCAGCGCACGCAAAGTCATCATCATCCAATAGTACTCATTAAATCTCTCGGCACGGCGCCAACGTAATTCCGCGCCGCGCGCCGTTCCACGCACATTTTTTTTTTTTAAACTGTCCAAAAGAACTACAGATTTTTCACCGATTTAAATTTTATGGTTCTCTTTTTTTAAATGATTAAGTACATGAACAGTTCGATCCCCAAATTTTATTTATTTTATTTATTACTCAATTTTTTTTTACATAGGTACAAGGAAATGAAACTGCTAAATCTCTGAGTTAAGACTGAAACCAAATAGCTATAATGTGTTGACTGACAACTGATCAGTTATCAAGTGATCACAGCTATACTGATCAAAACTTCGAGCATTTCGGGTTAGGTACGAACTACGAACTTTACTTTCAGAGAACGAATGATGAAAATTATCGTTATACTCACAATCGAGTACTCTCTCCTCGGGTCCGACTTGGGGGAAGTGCCTCTGGAACTTCTTTTGGCGCGCCTTGTACGGGTGCTTGGGTACCCCGGCGTCTCCCGCCGCCGTCGCCACGCGAACAGACGGCACTGAGCCGGACAACGGTTTGACTGCGTTTCTGAAAACGGAAAAGGGGAAACTGAGGCGACACGACACGGGTTTTAATCCCGGTTCGAGAGCACATTTTCTTAGTGAATCCTATTACAAATGCGAATGCGAGTATATTTGTTTGTTACGGTTTCACGCCTTATCTACATAACCGATCATTATGAAATTTTGCATACACGTTTTCAGAGGGTGCAGAAAATTGTATAAGGCACTTATATTCCGGTGTTAACGCGGGTGAAACCCCAGAACACCTAGTCGATTGTTAAAATATACGTGTATGACGATACATTGGTTGGTACGGTCGCAAACACAATGAACGAGCGATCGATTCGTTAAACATTGTTGTGACAAAAGTTGACGAAAGTCCTTGATCGCTTAAACCTTAAACCCACGAGTCACATTGTAAAGATGAATATTGCAAAAAGCTTTTCAATGTCACATACTCACTATACAAGTCCAAAGGAGAACCTTGGTAGGTATACGTATCACATTAATTTACTAACCTCAAGTACATACCAAGCTAAAGAAAAGAACTTTGCAATTACTTGGCATTTCATTGTCATTGCAAAGTATTATTGACAAAGCTCTTGATATACATGGATACAATGATAATTAATCTATATAATAAAAATGAATCGCCAAATGTGTTGGTAAGCGCATAACTTACAAACGACTGCACCAAATTGGAAAATTGTTTTTTTTTTTGTGTTCGTTATTGTCAGGACAAGGTTTATATAAAAGAAGTTTGGAGTTCCTGCGGGAATTCCGAAACTCACGCGGGTGAATCTCCGAAACGGTTGGACCGATATTGACGGGACTTTCACTGTTGTTATAAGGAGTACATCAGACTGCATAGGAGTTCCTGCGGGAATCCCGAAACTCACGCGGGTGAAACCGCGGGGCACAGCTAGTTAATATTATAAATAATGTGGATATATAAACTAAGTAACTACACCATCAAAACGAAAACCCGTAAAGTCAGAATTTTAAAAAGCTTTTACAATCCTAAAAAGATAAAGCAACAAAATATATTCCCCAAACCTACTTGGTCAAGAAAAACACTCCCATTTTGAACAGAAAAATGAAAATGTACTATGATATTGAACACAAAATACACAGGACCCCGGGTCCAGATCTCGACACCAACTGAACCATCGCGGTTCCATCTCAGACTATATGTGTTGTATTCCATACATATTGAATTAGAACTTGCGGATACGTAAACGAATGGGAATAATTTTAAGCCAAACAACGCTCAAACTCAACGGGATAAGGCGATGTAATCGACGAACTAAATAAATAAAACATATAGTATATTAATGTCGTGACGCCAAACGGACACGTAAGCTGTTATTGAATTTTAAAGCAGACACCAAAAAAACATCACTGTTAACAATGCATTTTGAAAGATTTGGGTCAAATAAAGGGAATATAAAATTTGTCACTGGCGGAAAATACGTATAAATCATTTTTTTTTTCTGTACGTTTTACAAAAATTCATAGTTCCATTCAAAAGATATTTTCACAAAGTGGTATTGAAACAAATGGTCACTAATTTTGATTTACAATACTGGTAGTTAACACAGTCATATTCACGCTTAGGGTCCGACCAATTAATTAATTATACATGAGGAGCGAAAGTAGCACAACCCGCTATAAAAATCATATCTTCTAACTTTTAAGATATTTTATAAAAAGAGCCAACAGTAGAATAATAATATGTAGAATAAGCTATAGAAATTGCAAAATAGTATTTACATAATACTAGCTGTCCCGCGCAGTTTCAGTTTAATTAAAAAAATTGATTGAACTAATGAAACTGAGAAGTTGCAGTAGTACAATCAATAATTGAACTGTTAATTGACCTACTGAGAATAGACCATAATTTCAGAGTTCCTGCGGAATTTTTCCATACAAACTTTGCAACCCCTTTTCATAATGTATTAGCGATTTTGACAAAACATTATGCCTAGCTTTGAATGTTTTATCATTATGGCACAAAAATCAACATGAATTATGGTTTATCGGTATGCATTGTGGTTCGTGGTATTCATATGAGCACTAGCACTAAATTCAACCTAAATATTGTGATATGTAACACTAAGACGTCGTATAACCTAAAGATTACAAATTGAAAAGATACTTATAATAAGGTCACCTTTTGTTATTTATTTCTATCAAAAGTCAAGAGTTTCATAAGATTTCAATACAAACATGGTCAGTGTTTTCTCGATATAATTTTGAAACGCATTAATTTTAACATTAATATATCTAATCAATATCTTACCCTTCATTGCTATTTATGTAAAAACCACTTTCGCCACTGGATTCCTCCGACAGTTCAAACGAGACGTTATCGACCATTCTCCACTTAACACTAGTGTTTGACTGTCTGTCCATTTATCACTTTAACAGTTGCATATCATATTTATTATAATGCACGATTTTTTTTTCTCACTATCATATAAAATCAACATCTGTGAAAAAGTTACGAAAAACTGCTAAACAATATTGTTTCATTCATCATGATTATAAAATGAATGCCACAGAACAAGATATTATGAAGTAGACTAAGCCGGTTTACAGTAATTTGCGAACAAAATCTAGTTGTTATACGCGCAGTTTTAACTAATGCGTGTTTCTCGGGATTCCTTTGAAAACTCGTTACCGGGATTAAAGAATTATATTATGTTGACCTCTTGGTCAGTTTAAGTTACTTATTAAAAGTACGTTGTTCATGGTTTTTAATAAACTACGTACTTTTAAAAACTTAAATCCGCCAAATGTTACACGTACCTATATTTTTTTTTATTATTTAGAACAGCCTCTCTTTATATGACAATTTCAAATAGTTATGGTCATATTAAGAATCAAATACATCTGGTTTTATTACTATTACTGAGTAAGGAAATTTGATCCTAATTTTCGACACAGTTGAGGAATCATCTTTGAGAGAATGAAATACAGTTTCTACACATAAAGAGTCTGTCAACAAATTGATAAGCTATGTTGTCCGTAGTTAAGATAATGTTAGATTTTGTAATACACACGGAGATTACAGAAAATGTTGCTATATCAGTGTACTGTGTAGAGGTAGCGGCAAAAGAGAAGCTGATAAAAATTATAAGTAATAACTTGTAAACTACATCACTTTTGCTACAAAATAATTGAAGGAATTAATTAAAGTTTTAACTGATATAGAAATCACCGAGTCTTATTAAAATAATTGATTGATTACTTGTTTTTTAAGAAATAAAAGACTACTCTAAAATATTTATCACAATAATATAATAATAACGAAATAAAACCTGCTTGGCAAACATAGCACTAGATTCACACACTTTTGCGTGGATACAAAAAAATTATAAAACACACGTGATAATGCACACACCTTGTTTTAATATCGAAACAAGGAAAACGTATTCACAACCGTCTGATACAAAACACATGATACTAGATAAAACTTGATTTGATCATTCCACGTTATAACTAACCGGTCAATAAGACATTATAGCGAATACTAATCACAAAATAAACGAAGCAAAACGTAGCGAGCCGTCCGCGCTCCGGAGGATAACTGTTCAAACGTACATACATATCTTGCAACTATATCGATTGTATATCGAACCACGGCAATTTATCGCTACCAAGATAAGATACCGCAGCAAACACCAGCACGGTACCAGTATTTTTCAATTAAAACATACATTTAGTTAAAACAAATACTAGCAGTATTCATTTTGTACCTGACGAGCAGACTGGACGAAATCATAATATTAATAAATATATAATAATTAACCGTATTAGACAAAGCTAAGGTAGTAGAAATGATAACATATCGCTATGGACCTCGATGAAAATAGAGAGTGACATAATATAGTGATGTGATGAGTGAAAGATACGAAAGCACTTGAGCGCAACACGCTCACATAAACAAGTGTGTAAGCGAACGAGAAATTGAACGAAACAAGACGATTGCCAGGGGGAAATTGTTTGTGCAACTATATTTTTTTTAAACAAACCCGGTTTATAATTCTTGTGTGAAATATGGCCAGGTGATAAGGACTATCATTATCGAATGTAAAACTGGTAAAACCAGGATATTTAATAAGATGAACTAAACCACTAAAAACAACTAAATTTTGTCGGTACCTACTATAGAAATAAAAATAAATTTATTTACACACAGATCACGACACAATATGAAAGAGAGAAAAAAAAGAATACAATAAAAATCCAAATTCAAATCCAACTTACCTCTATACGTTCAAGAACAATCAGGAATTAAGTTAGCTACACGAGAAAGTAAGTGTTCTCAGTTCACTCTTTCATATTCAATGAAAAACGAGTAAATCCATAATTAATAATTAATTAATGACTATTCAAAAGCGCCTGTAAATAAGATATTTTTATTGATTGATCTATCCTGAGTAATTGTTGGTAGAGTATTTTCCTTCTCTCGCGTGTGACGCGCTGTGGGGTGGGACGGATATCGATGAGTTTTCCTAGAAATTAACGTCGTTTGAGTATATCCTTTATGCAAACCATAGAGTCGGCAACGCATGAATCGAGCGAGAGCGAGTCGTGCGTCAACATTATCTGTGTTGATTGAACAAATGGGCACAAATACTCAGTCAACGGATAACATCACAACACTGCGAGGTACGCTAACTAATTTATCCCGAAAATAATCCTAACTAATATTATACAATACTTATACATACTAAACACACTAAAATTATTTCACCATTATAGAATGCTACATTATCCCAGAGTAACATAGGCTATATTGTAACCCGGAATTCCCGTGGGAACTCCGAAATTACCGCGGGTGACCCGCGGGGAACAGCTAGTTATTGAATAAGGATATAATATAGACGTAATGACGATGACGTAGTGGAAACTAATCGAGGTATCAAAGATCAACACGTGAATGAAGCAATTACACAATGACCTAAGACAGACATAATGATATAACAGAAACAGGTAGGTACCAAGAAATTAATGACAATGTAGTTAATGTATTTTTTTTTGTAACATGTAATATTATTTTATTATTTATTTCGTATTTTGTTATCGACCCCTTATTATCTTTTTGAATGTCTAATGACCTCACTACAGTCTGTGTGATATTATGTCAAACTCGTCATATTGAAATTCCAATTTCATGTATTAAAGTCGCCGTTATAATACAATAGATAAAAATTTCCATGTAAAGTTATAATATTGGAGCTATTGGATACAGCGTTCCCCGGTTACTGTCATTCGTCCATTTAAAGTTTTGTCATTGCAGATCTTTGGTTATTTTCTAGGGTGTGAAAATTAAAATTCTAATTAGTCCATCAGTTAGAAAACAAAAAAAAATAATAGACATGTACTTTTGGCTTCTTCAAATTTATGAAAATAACAGATAAAGCGCATTGGGGAACTCGTGAGTCGTGTCGTCAGTATTCGGATAAAAGCCCCGTACAAACTGCACCGGGTTGTGTTGTGACATCACGCGAAATTTCAACTCAATGTATCACCGTAATTTTTTGATTACGTAAAAAAAAGAAAAAATACGTGTCCAATATTTTTTATTAATCTACGGAATAAAAAAAAATTGTCAAGTAGCCAAAACATAGTTCGGATGAAAGATAGATTCCCAAAACTACATGTATTATGTTCAAAAGATTTATTTCACTAATCAGTTCGGTCATAATTATAGTAATGAATGTGTTTTTGCATGTCGCTCCGAGTTTTGAATAAACAGCAATTCAACATTTTCACTCGCGGTTGTAACCTGAGAATGTTGCACGTTGTATGTAGCTGTAGGTAAGTACGGAAATGGCCGCAATTGTGGTTTCCAACAAACAATAATGTACACCGAACTGCAGAAGTGAATGCAGTAATTTTATGTACAACTAGCTGTGCCCCGCGGTTTCACCCACGGTAATTTCGGAGTTCCCGCGGGAATTCCGAGATAAAAAGTACCCTATGTCCTTTTCTGTACCCCTGACAACGTGCATGCCAAATTTCATCCAAATCCGTTCAGCCGTTTTTGCGTGATTGAGTAAATATATGCGAGGATAAGAGCTCGAAGGCGCATTTTCATCCGACTTGCTTCAAGTTCAAATTTATCGTCACTGCTCAGCTCCTGTGTGTCTTAGCGTTATGTTATATAGCCTATAAGCTGCCCAGGAGTATGGACTACAATCGTACTAAGTTTGGTTAAAATCCCTTCAGTAGTTTTTGACCCATGCGTGCACATACAGACACAGACAGACAGACAGACAAAAAATTTACTGATTTCATTTTTGGCATCAGTATCGATCACCATTCATCCTCCAATATTAATTTTGAATATATATTCAATGTACAGAATTGACCTCTCTACAGTTTTATTATAAGTATAGATATAGATAGATATAGATTAATGTTCCGAAAAATAGTTTTGATCAATAAAAGACTTATCGCTTAACTAAACATTATAATATTAATTTCAATATATTTTTCGTTCTTTTTATTGAGAGTAACAATGACGTTTTTTTTAGTATTTAAACTTTGCAGTCGGTTACAACTTACTTTGTTCAATTGTCAATGGAAATTTTCAGCACAGTGTACTTGGATGTAATTGTTACAACGCTTTATCTTCTAAACAGACGGTCACCTATCATTACTTTAAAATTATAGATAGAGATCTATACATACGATACGATAAAATAATACTGTAACAAGGACGTACCTGTATATAAATCCAAATAATATTGATATATATGTATACCTAAGATTTCAGAGTTTTTTTTTTCAATTATCAGTTTCAGAGAATCATTATTTTCTATCGATATGGATGACAAAACACGTATTATTTTAATTCTTGTATGTCAGTTTCTAAAAAACTCGTTCTAGTATACGACAAAAAAAATATGAAAGCACTTTTTTGGATAACTATTACTTTTATTAGTCATTATCTAATTTATTACATAGCAAAAAGTTCGGTCACCATCAAAAGTGCTGCTGTCGACTTATAACCATGTCAATATTATCCCACCAAAAACATTTTCATGTAAAATGTTGCCAATACAAGACCATATGACTCGCACTGTCAAAAAGTTATCAGATCTCATGTAGAGCCAAGCTTCTAACTCTACACGCCCCTCTACAGACTTCAAGGACTAACTTCACAAATCCTACACCTTAGTCAAAATATGTGGCTTGACCATTTTGACAACGTCAAAAACTCACAATTCACAAACTCACAATAATGGGTAATCTCTGGACCTACTGACCTGATTTTAAAATTTTTCACTTATAGGAAGCTACAGTGATCCTGGGTGACGTAAGGTACTTTTTATCCCGGAATTCCCGCAGGACCTCCGAAATTATCACGGGTGAAACCTCGGGGGTCAGCTAGTTACTAATCAATTATGTAAATATGTCATCGACGGGATTATCTCGTAAATGCACCGCCAAGTGAGCTCTTTGTACTATGTGAAGATTGACTGGCAAAGAATGCCACCGTACCATGATGTATGTACATAAAGTTTAAATAAATAAAACTAGGAGTGCCTATATCAATTTTCAGACATCTAGCGTCAAAACTGCAGAAGTCTCATACAAACTTCCATCCCCTAGTTTAAGGGGTTGGGGGATAAAAGTTACAAGTTTTCTAATTTTTTTGTTGTTTGTGTAGGTAATACTACGGTTACATATTAAATTTCAGCTTTCTAGGACATTAGGAAATACCCTAAGGATTTTGATAGATAATCATCAGTGAGTCATGACGAAATCAGTTTTAGATATCAATAAAATCTAAATTCTACGAACTTTATATGTTTAATAAGTAAGTAAAAAGATGTAGCGCTTCGAGAAAGGTATTTAGTGCTCTTGCGCTTCGCTTGGCTCGTCTTGGATTTATAGGAATTGTTCCCTGCGGTATCACTCGCTTCAATTTGGGAGGCTTTTAGAGGCTTTATCGGTGATTATTAAAAATTCATTATTGAAAATTCACGCGTTTATCAGTTATCACACATGTCTATTGTATGATAGTCGCCCTTCTTTATTATCTATCTATTGAACGTGATGTAGATAAGCAATAGTGTGTTAACCCAGAGAGGAAAATCTCAAGTAAATCGTGTTATAAAATTATAGCGCCCTTTGTGTCAACTTTTTTTAAGAATTGTTAATATTTAAACAATGTAATAAGGTTAATACATAATTAACCGTTCTCTATCTCTACTAATGTAGCGTTTAGTATCAATAATAATTAATGATTTTTTGTGGGTAAACAGATAAGCCTGAAGTCTGAACGTATAAGGTCACTTGCCAGATTTGTTATTCCATGGTTATTTTCAACGTGCGTGATATGAATCATTGAACTGTGTTGTGATAAAGATTTATAAAAATATAAATAAATTGTCACTTCCGAATCACATTCCGAATCCTTGCTTTGAACAGCCCTTTCAGCTTCAAAGCTACATACCTACTTTCAAATTACATTAGTTTTCTCCTGTTGTCAATGTCAGTTTTTTTTTGTTTTCGTGGTGCTGGTAATGTTACTCGTCAAACAGGGACAACAAAGCGACAAACTTATTGACAAGTTGCCCTTGTTCTCTGTATGAGTAACTTAGTCTTTCGGTGCTGGTACCTACTAGGAACGAGGAGTTTAATGACATTATTCAACAAAAAGTATAAGTAACTCACTTGTCATGTTTCGAAGTGCGGGGGTGGGGCTCGAGTTGCAGCGGGGTGGCGGGGGCGGAGCGCGCTGCCCCGCACCCGCCACCCGCCGCGCCCGAAGCGAAGTTACCAGTTGACCTGCAACAAAACGAAGGATTAAATTTAAAACACACTAGCTGTTCCCCGAGGTTTCACCCACGGTTTCAAGGTAAAGGTAATTTCGGAGTCACCGCGGGAATTCCGGGTTACAATATAGCCTATGTTACTCAGGGATAATGTAGCATTCTAATGGTGAAGGTATTTTTGAAATCGGCCCTTTAGTTTTGGAGTTGAATCGTAACAAACAAAAAATGAAATCTTTCCCCTTTATAATATTAGTGGTAATCAAATATAACCAACTAAAAGTATCACTGTTTTTGGATTCTTTACCTCGAAAAGAAAAAAGAAACCCTTCCGAGATCACTTCGTTGTCAGTTTAAAAAGAAAATTAATCTTCGGACTCTATTTCCGTGATGGAATAAATATTTACATACCTACCAACAAAGTAAGGAACCCTCGGTGCACGAGTCCGACTCACACTCGGTGAGTGTTTTTAGTAATTTCCCATCAGTTTCAGAGAATCTGGCACTTAAAACAAGACCATCTACACATAGAAATTCTATAGTACCACCCCCAGGTTTGTGGTGGGGAACAAATAGGTATGACAGCACTGCTTATGTATACCTAGTGGTAAGTAAACCTAACTGCTACGCCAGGTATCGCAGGTTCGATTCCCACTTATATTTATGTAATGAACATAACATAAAAAATATATTATACAATATGAGCCGTCTAACCTATAGTAATAATAATTCACTTCACAACACACAGATTTACTTGATCCCACATTAAGTCATAAGCTTATGTCGTGGAAACCAAGCAAACGTGGTATAGTGCATACCTATATATTTTACTAAAGATACATAAACACGCCCAGACTGGAAAGTGGAACACTGTGTTCTTCACACAAAGTCCACCCCCACCGGGAATCGAACCCGGAACCTCTCGATTAGCGTTAGGCATGGTGACCTACTGCACCAATCGGGTCGTCGCGTCGTCATATCTACAAGCTCAGCTTAGTTTAAGGAACAGGATGCCGCTGTGTTATAATGTCCAAGATATATTATTAACATCATAATACGCATGTGCTTCGTTAGACACAATACTTGTACACTGATTGTACCCAACTGGGCTGATCACTGTTAGGTGCCTATTACTCGTTGACCGCCAAAAACAAGAAGTTTACACCGCTTTCGGAAGTTACCGGTCATGGTTATCGGAAAGCGTAACTATGTGACCTCAATAAACCGGTACTGAGACCATCCAACGTGATAAAAACAACTGTTTGTCACACGGAATCTTAGCATGGTAGAATTCACTTTCCAGCGATAGAAATCATCACCGGAATTTAAACCGGAATGTAAAGATATAGTAAGCATATTAAAAAAATAATTAATTAAGTAATCAATAAAAATATTTAGATAAAAGTATTATGTACCTATCTACATAATAGAAGATTTAGAAAAAACACAAATCAGCTGCAGTTCTATTTGGGTATAATGTTCTAAGTTTTATGTTTTACCCTTTTTAAATTTAACCAAAACTGATAATTGAACGTATGGCGTATGTTTTAAAAATCACTATTCATTTCTTCTACATGTACTTATTTGGGTTTCATAAATAAACAACATAACATTTTTACCTTATAACCTTGTAAATTTTCCGTTTAACTTGCTTCGGCGATGCTACATTGGTAGTTTTCGTACAATGATTATCATTATAATTATTAATTTTGTACAAACTTCGATATTTTGTCATAATATTGCACTAAATCCAATCAACCATTCCATAATAAAACAAAACCACGAAGTCAGAATAAATCGAACATACACTAAAAATCATCTTCTGGTATTAAAAAAAAGTACACGTAGGCAAATTACAATTTGATGCGAACATTGTGTTTAGCGCACACGTGAGCCGACTTCAACTGAACAAAAAATTCTACAACACTAATTTAAAACACAGTATTTGAAATTTAAATTCAGAGATATACCTACGCTATATTATTATATTTATAATTTTCAAGGTTTACTATTTCTATAAACCAAAGTTACGTCTAGGTGAGAAATAACAGACTCAATAAAATATTATGTATTATACAAAAGTATAAGTACAACTGTTTCAATACAACGTTAGGTACCTATAAGTATTATAAACGTAACATTGTAACTCAAACGATTATATTTAGCTGATAATAATATTATAGTAGATATATTTTTTGCAGAACACTCGTAATACCCGTTGATAATGTTAAACTAAACTGACACCATTTTATAATTATTACTAGCTGTCCCGCACCCGCGATAATTTCGAAGTTCACGCGGAATTGTTCCATACAAACTTTACAACCCGTTTTCATCCCCTTAGGAGATGAATTTTCAAAAATCCTTTCTTATCGGATGCCTACGTCATACATAGAACACACCCTCCAAGTTTCAAGTCTCTACGATCAGCAGTTTAGGCTGTGCGTTGATCCATCAGTCATTCAGGACAAAGCATTTTATATGTGAAAGATTAGTATACTAATTCAATCCCATATAGGTATATACTTATACTATAAATGTGAAAGTTCAGATGTTTGTAACTCAATCGTGCATATCTAATATGATTATAATACGTAGCTAATTATGCTTAGGTGTATTTTTAAATTACTCTAAAAACCGAACCTAATATTTCTTTATCAAGAATATTTTAATACTAATATTATTTAAAACAATATTCAGCATAGAGTACTGAGAACAATATTGTTTAATTCAACCCGGATTCACATAAATTTAAAGAGGTCGGAATAAATCCATTGATGACGTCAATGTGTAGGGTTTTAAATATACATACATGAACATTAATCCTCAACAACCCTAGAATAAATAGCATCGTTGTCTAAATACCATCAAGCAAGAAAAGAAACCAGGTGAAAAATGCATTTGAAGGGACATATAAACTTCACAGCTGGTCATTTTTCAAGATTATATCTTACTCATTGCGTTGGAAGGGAAGAAGACAAACTAACACTTGAGAGCTAATCCAGCTTGAGTAGTGTTAAAACAAGCCATAGATATATTAAGAACTTTAGTTCTCGCTCTTCCCCGACATTGGGCGTTACTTTAACCTTTTTGCATCTGAGAATATTAGATAAAATCAACTACGTATACGGGTGTCCCGTAAATCGACGTCAAGCCAGAACCAGGTGATGTCATAACAGCTGTTAACAGAAAAATATAAAAATCTTTGCTATGCCTAATTAAAAAAGGATAGTCATTAAAAACCGACGAAAGCAATAATTTTGGAATCTTCACAGGCACAAACTTAAATTTTAAGCAGTAGTTTTCAGAAACACTATTCAGGATTACACAACAAGAAGAAAATTGAAGAAAAGTTAAGGTTTGTATTTTGAAAATTCTTTCACTTATAGGAACTACTACCGTAGCAGTCCCGAGTGACATAGGGTACTTTTTATCCCGGAATTCCCGCGGGAACTCTAATATTACCGCGGGTGAAACCGCGGGGGAACAGCTAGTAAATTATAAATTGATAGGTAATATTTTTCAACAAACGATGACAATGTTTGAAGCTTTATTCTCAAATAATAGAAATATGAACCTACAGTTTATAAACTGCATGGCGAATGACATTTTGACTTCACACTATCATTCGGAACGTGGAAGTGTTCTGCACATTCTACCATGAGGTTTATTGCGGCTCTAGCGTTAGTGTCATATAGTTTTTTGAACATCGATTGTGTGAGTGTAAAGTACAAAAGAGCCTTTGAAAACGACACTCCTCCGGATATAATCAATCGGTTATTTTTTTTATAGCATTTATTGCCAGTGGACGTGGTAGCGGTAGCTGAAAAAGAAGAAACCGATGGAACTATCTTGGGCATTAAAGAGAACCAATATGAATTTAAAAAGCAAGATGATATAGACCAAATAGACAACGTATATGAATTTGATAGAAAACCAATAGTGGAACAAAAGAAGGTATTTGTTAGTAAATCAATCCGAGACACTCGTCTGACGATCAGACTTGATAATACCAACAGAATGAAAAATTGAGCATGATTGGACAGACTGCCCGCTAATGCCACAAATTCTTATCAAATAAAATGCCAAACATAACCAAAAACCTTTTTCCACAGCCCTGCACAATTGTAGTACTGTCCAACGCCCAAAATCCAAATATGCAATCTCTCATGCGCAGATACAAATATGACGCAAAGGGTACGTTTTCGAATTTAATACCTTTTATTAAGTAACTAACTGCTCCGGAATTCCGGGATAAAAAGTACCATAAGTCCTTTATCTGTACCCTTGACAACGTGTACTTATGCTTTCATGATGATCGCTTGAGTAGTTAAGGGCATGAAAGCGTAATTAAAGAAAACAAAACTCACATTCGCATTTATAATGTTAGTAAGGATTGACTATTACTAGCTGTTCCTCGCGGTTTTGCACGCGTTTAATTTGAGGATGTCTTCTTGAACACTTCTACTGTAGACCTTACATAGGCAGGTGTGTACGTATATAAACCTTCTCAATGAAATTCTGTATTTAAACTGCGTAGTTTGAAAGAACTAAGCATAGAGATTAGAGAATGCGCATAGCGACATCTTGTTAAACTATAGATACATAAGAAGATTAGTCGTATTGTTGGGACATTGCTCTTCATTTCACTATTATTGCTAACACTTAGGTTCGAAATAAATAAATATAGGTATATTATTATTTATAGGTGTTCTCATACCGAGCAGCGTGAGGTACTTCATTAAATTGCCTCAAGGAATCAGTTCATCACCGCTATTGATACCTTTGAACGACAAGGCGTTCTCTCCATTAGGTGGATTTGTGAGGTAAATAATAACTGTAAGGTAAAAATAAGTAGGATAGATATCGGTAGATATAGGTAGAGTGCGACCAATAGTTTTTTTTCTCTGGCCGGTAAATAAAATACGGGCATGACTTTTGGGATGAGAGAGAAAACTAAAAACTTAAAGTAGGTATTTATCGCTTACCAACTCTTAAGTGCGAGCTATATAGTTGTTTTATACAGGGATGAAAGGTATTCAGGGCCCTTATTCACTATGACCACAACACTCCGCGCTAAGATAAGACGCCGAAAAAACTGTCTTTTCCTCGTTTACTGCAAAAAAATACATTTACAGCGTTTCTTATAGCACAACGAATCATATTTTCTAATATCTTGGCATCTAGAACGTTTGGAAATGCGTTTTTGGGGCGCGCGTTATGGGCAAGGAATGTTGTTGGTCATAGTGAATAAGGGCCCAGCTGAGAAATTCCCGTTATTAGTCCATTATTAGTAGTAAACTGTTATTTTTACAGGTATTACAAAGAAGTTCCTCCAATCCCTCAATCGTGGTAACAGTTACTAATAGCTAGCTGTTGCCTGTGGATTTATCCAGATGAATTTTGAAATTCCCTCGAGAACTCTTTGATATAATGTAGATAACGCGATGAAGTTCGCAATACTTTCACGACCGAAGTATATATTTCTATACCTACCCACTATTTAAATACGTGATAGGTATATAAATTTTTTTTAATTCAGTGTATAATAACTACTTAATAATTTATTATGAAATAAATATATCACAACCTCTATAAAAAAGGACTACATTTCTGTACGCACACTGTACCTAAAAGTAGATAATTCATCATTTAATTTAGTTATCATCATTTAGGTAATTTAATTTTCTAAATTAATTTTAATTGGCATTTAAATAAATTTAACATAATGTAATTAGTTAAATGCCAATTAACATAAATTTTATAACGTCTCTGAGTGCGGCAATTTAGTTTTTTAAAATAACTACTCTAAGTGCGGTTGTAAGACCCTTGCATTTTATTTCTTATTTTTAATTAAGTGACTCGCGTCTAACTAGACTACTATAATATGTACTACTAATATTATAAAAAGAAAATATTCGATTTTTGTGTATTTGTTTGCTTGTAACGGATAATCCCACCAAAAACTTTCATGTAAAATGATGCCAAGACGAGTTCATATGACGGGCACTGTCAAAAAGTTATCAGATCTCATGTAAAGTCAAGCTTATAACTCTACACAGTACACACCCTAACTCTACACCTTATTCAGTTATGTGGCTTGGCCAGATCTAATAACTATTTGACAGTGCCCGTCATATTATGGACTCGTCTTGGCATCATTTTACATAAAAAGGTTTTTGGTGGGACTTCATTTCTTTTTGAAAGTCAAAATTGTGGAATTCTCAAACAAACTTCCATCCCCTGGTTTAAGGGGTTGGCGGATAAAAGTCACAAGTTTTAATTTTTTTGTTGTTGGTGTACTAATACGAGCTTGCATGCCAAATTTCAGCTTTTTAGGACATTAGGAAATACCCTAAGAATTTTGATGATCATCAGTGAGTCAGTGACGAAATCAGGGTTTTTAGATATCAATAAAATCTAAAGTATAAGAGCTATGCAATTAAACTTTATATGTTTGATAAGTCCGCTAAAACAACATGTCCCGAGAATTTCGTTTATCTGGTATGATCCAAACCCAAGTTATGAGGGTTCAAAAAAACGACGAAGCGCTTCGAGAAAAGATAGGTAGTGCTCCCGCTTCGCTTGGCTCATCTTGGGGGGGCATTACCATGCCCCCAGATCTCAATAATTACTAAACCAATTTTAAAAATTATTTCAGTTATAAGAAAGTGACATATCTTACTTTTAATCCCGGTATTCTTACGGGAACTCCGAAATTAACGCGCGTGTAACCGTGCATGGGAGATCGACTTCATTAAATGAATGATTAGGTCACCAACTGCTGTCTAATACGGTTATAACTACACAAGAATAGTCTAAGCATGTCAGGATTGTCAGGTAGATAATTTTGCCAAACCATCATGCCAAGAATCTGATGCCAGAGCACAGGTGTTTGACCAGACAAACTAATTAAATATACCTACGAACATAACTTATACAAGTACAACATACCTAATGACAGAACGCGTAATAAGACTGTTTTCGAAGATAAAATAAAATTTAATCTTTTAAATCATATCTTCTTACTGGCTGTGCGTGAGTTTCGGAATCCCCGAAGGAACAATTTTTTTCTAAAATAAAAGTAGCCTAAGAACACAGACAGACAGAAATTTAAATAGGGTCAACCGGGAGAATTACGTCCGTGGGGAATAGCGACTATCAAAGATTACTCCAAAACTATTAGGAGTAAAACGACTACTTCTACTTTTGTTTTTTTAATATATAAAACAAACAATACTAGATGGAAGTAGTCATTTTACTCCTAACAGTTTTTGAGTAATCTTTGATTAACGCTATTACCCCCATGGACGCAATTCCCCCGGTTGACTATAATTGATTTTCTTACGTAAGTACCCGGTACCGTATATACTTTCATATGCATTTAGTGAAACGCTGTAAATTTAGAATTACAAACAGACACTTAAATTTTATTTATATGTAGGTATAGATAGCAGATTCCAAAATAGTTTAATTTACTCCTTATTACATCAGCTACCTGCCGGCGCCAGTAAAAATCTCGATAAAACTACTCTAACCGTCTCCAGAGATTAGCCGGAACAGACAGACAGACAGAGGAAATCTAAATAATTGATTAAAAAATAAATTGTAAAAAATCAAGTGTAAGTACCGTATATACTTTCATATGCATTTAGTGAAAATTAATTTTAAACAGACAGAAAGAAAAACAAAAAGGATTCTTGTCTCTCTGTATGTCGGTCTGTTTTTTCCGGCTAATTTCTGAAACGGCTGGACTGATTTTAACGGGACTTTCACTGGCAGATAGCTGATATTATAGGAGTAACTTAGGCTACTTTAATTTTAGAAACCGCGGGGCACAGCTAGTCTAAACTAATACTATAATGAAGAAAGATTCGATTTTTGTTTGTTACGATTTAACTCAAAAACTACGGGACCGATTTCAAATTTCTTTCACCATTATAATGCTACATTATTCTTCAGTTACATAGGCTTTATTGTAAACTGGAATTTCTGCGGGAACTCCGAAATTACCGCAGGTGAAACCGCGGGGAAAAGCTAGTTAGATATAAACAACTTGTAGTTTGTACTAAAAAAAACCTGCCGAAACCGCCCGCCTCCTTTTGGCAATATCCATTAAAGCTTTTTGATATGAAAAATAGCAGGGTTCCGCTTTCAGATCGGATTGTGAAAGTACTTAATATTTGCTTAGTTTCAACGATACCAGCATTTATTATATTGGGGTTAATTGTGAAATTTTCTATGAGATCTGAAGAGATAAAAAACTATTTTTGTTAGCGGATAAGGGTACGGATATCCGGTACATCACTACTATTCAGTAATAACGGGCATATATATATACCTACATAAAGAAATAACAGAATCCAATACTTGGACATAGATAAGCAATAAACCCACACTGGAGAAATTTTTAGTAAATCGTGTTTTAAAAGTATAACGCCATTTTTTGTCAACCTTTTTTAAGTTAAATATTGAGTTGCATATTTAAGCAATGTAATAAGGTAAACACATAATTAAAAAACGTTCCCTAACTCTCAATAAATTGTTCTGAATCAATAACTTAATTTTGTGGGTTAACATGTTATTGCTTATCTGCGTCCACTTATGATCCGTATTACATTTTTCGTAAACATAGTATATTGAACAGTAGATCAATAAATAGGTATGTCGTATTCATAGACAAAGCGATGGCGTCGGCGACAACGTGACGACACAAATCGCAAGTAGTTATTTGAAGAACACAGAATACTAAGCACTACGTAAGGTCTTTCAATCGCTAAACCGGTAAATTGCCACTCGCTGATGATGATTGCGAGACACAACTTCGATATTGATGAGATTCCAAACACTTCCATTTGAACCAAATGTTTACTATGCTGCGTCGAAAGCGTAGAATAAGTAATAACCACTGGCGAATTGCCAAGAAAGTTTCAGTTCGACTCTATAACGGGAAGTAAAACAAGAGAAGCACACATCAGCGGCCGCAAAGCGGATTCACGTGTTTAAGATTCAAAATCTATTACTGTAATCCAATTAAGGCAACCAAATCAGCAATGAGATAAATTCATCAATTTATGGGATGAAGAAACCTTAATTTGGACAAACGAACGTAGAAATAGTAAGAGTGAGCAGAGGGTAAGGGAAATCTATAACAATGCATCCGAAGCACATTGAGGTGGCCTTGACGTAGGTAAGTTATAATAATGGTAATATAAGTGACACATAAAGTATCATGCACAATAGCCAAAGCAGATAACATAATCCAATTTTAAACGAGCAATTCTTGTATACGAGTGTTTTTCTCATTAAATACCTAACCTATAAGATCGTTCTCACAAATCTCACATTTCCTTTCCCTCATAACTAGGTTATTAACGAAAAATCTTTCCTTCTCCACTCATTGCTAGTTTTGCGGAAATCGGACCTAAGGCTTTTCATCACCCTTAAATGACCTAGGATATTGCTTACATTCTACTTTTTTCTTGAAAGTTTTAATGTTGCTATTCAAAAACATCCGGTTTATAAGTGTTCAATGAATCTAAATAGCATTCCATTTTAACGTTTATTACTTTAACTAAACTAATAAAGTAAACTTAATTTATCACTAAATTAAGTTCAATAACTTCCAATGTTCCAAAGTCGCGACCTTGCAAACGAGAGCGTATAACGGATGAAAATTTCCGCCAAACACTGATATGAGATTGTTAAAACAAATGAACAATGATTGAAGACTTGCTGAGCAAAGGCCAAGACCTCTTTACGAAGTAGTGTGAGGAATCAAATTATTCCATGAAATCAGTTTAATGTTGAGGGTTGGTAGATCTTTATTTGATTTGGTGTGGCGCCTATATTCTATATAATATAATAAGTCTCGATAGAAAAAACTTTTATAAAAAAACAAACTTTTATTCAAATGCGCTAAAAAGAATGCATTGTCATCCAAACAAAAATATGTGTACTTGTACAAAATTTCAGCTAGTTGAAATACCCGCTGAATTTTAATTATTCGACATGGATTCGAACAATAGTGTATAAACGTAGATTCTATATTTGGAGACGTTCAAAGGGATCGGTCCCCAAAATGGAACCATTAAAATTATCCATTCTAAATGTGTAATTACATCAAAGTATCGACAAACTACTACTTGGCAACACTGCGATAACAAATACATCTTCAAACAGGTAGACCACGGTACATTTTTAACGTGTCAATCTGCACAATGTCTCGATTGAAGATAGCCATTTTAACATTGATCGTTTAGCCAAGGTCGACGTCACGACTGCTCATGTACCCACACTTTCAAGCCAGCTGTCGGTTCACACAAATTCTATTATATTCATTCTTTTCACATCGTGCCTTTTTAATTAAGTCTACCTTTCTAGTTTAGAGTAGGTATATTATACAATAAACGGAAAGCTTCGTAATAGGTAATCGATGTTAATCATCTTTTGTAATGAATCTTCAATCTTACTTTACTGTAGGTAGAGCTACTGTAGAGATGGTGTTTTGCTAATATTGGCAATTTTCTAATTTTCAACGATGACGAAACGTTCAAATTATAAAAAAACAACAAAAGACGATAGATACCTAGTTTTGACGGAGATTGATTGTGATGAAACTTTGGTTGGTTGTTCTGCATACGCCCGTGAAGAATCCTGCCTTCTTAGCCAAGTTCACAACCTGTAGCCGTTCAAGCATAGAAAACTAAGGAACGGAATAGTTATCACGTGGTCCCGCAAGACTGAAATATTAATTCGACAATTTTACGACTTACAGAGTTCCTTTGAGAATTCCAAAACCGACACCGACTGGACACCGACTGTACACCAATCAGTAGATAACACACTTGCATTTTATCTTTTGGATTTTTGTATTTTTAATATAGGTATCGCTTTTTGTGTAGTGCATTTTTGTATTTTTTGGAGACGGTACGTTTTTTTTGTTAAAATTTTGTTTTATAATAAATACATTGTCCTTTATAATCGACCTTGTTGCTTAGTGCACGCATCGTGGCCTTAAAACAGGGTACGCGTTTCGGTGGCGCGTTGTTCAGCATCCAGGGAGATCTGGGTCACCACTGTCAGCCGGCAACGTATGGTGAGCGTCCGTCGGTGAACAGGGCCACCACCTACCTAGTGTGTTGTATAGCTAAAGTCTAAACTAGGACACGGTTCTTTGAACTTCTGTGTTTGTGATACGAGTGTACACTGTTTTAGCTCTTGTAATAAACATGTAAGAATCAGCCTGCTGTGTCTTATTTGCATTTTTTTTTTATTAATAGTATTTTTTAATATTTTTAGTAGCTTCCATAATTTGAATGTTATAGTTAGATATAATATGTGTATAATAAAAAAACTGTGTTTTATAATTTACGTACCTATATAAAATATTCCCCTGCTTATCTAAAATTAATGTTTCTAATTAATAATTGGGTATTTTCCAGGGCATGAAAATCAAAATTCTAATTAGTCCGTCCGTCCGTGTAAGAAAATAATCGACACGTATTTTCTGCTTTTTCAAATTACCTAAAGAAAATAAACATAGATAAAGCGCATTAAAGTTTAGGGTGGGGGATTACTCGGTATGAGCCCCGTACATACTGCAGCGGGTTGTGTCGACATGCGAAATTTCAACTCAATGTATCGCCGTTATTTTTTGATTGCGTAAAAAAAGAAAAAATACGTGTCCAATATTTTTTATTAATCTACACGACATACTAAAAAAAATTTAGTCAAGTACTTAGTTATTATTTATCAAGTGCACAACAGCTATAAAATCCAATTCTAATTTATATGAAAATTTTGTGAGTGGCAACCCTAAAATGAAGAGACATTGCAAACCAACTTTCATATCAACTAAGTAAAATTTTTGATAAATAGGTAGGTCCTTCTTCTGAGGAATCACTGGGATGACATTGTATGTCTGTAAATAACTGTGATTAGATGTCATCAATCAGCAAATCAGAGATTAACAACTAAAGAAACAGGCCACTATAGAAAAGACTATGGCATGAAAGTTATATGGCTTAGAGATAACATCAGAGTTAGGAGAGTAGAGTCAGCATTAGAAATGTTAGAATTAAATTTACCAGATGAATACAATAATGACAGAAATGATATTAATGACAATAATGAATTGTAAGTAACCAATAAATTATAATAAATAAATTTTGTTCTCACATACCTATCTAGACCATCACTAAACGAACAAGTTTTGTATAATATGTACTAGCTGTTCCCTGCAGTTTCACCCGTGTTAGTTTCAGAGATCTTGCAGGTATTCCGAGATGAAAGTACTTACTACGCTATATTTTTTGTACCTACCCTTGACGACATGTAGGTAAGTATGCAAAATTTAATGTAGTTTCTTTCGTGTTAATTTTGAAATTCCCATATAAAGATCTGGCAATAGAGCACCTGTCTCTATTGCCAGATCTCAATAATCTTGACAAAGCGCTCAACCTTTATCAAGTTTTATCTATAACACCTTCCAATCTAAAAATATTTTGTTTGTGATAAAGTCAAGGGCCAAATTTTATAGAGGAATAAGATTGAAATAAATATTATAACCAAGGTTATTTTAATTATGACATTATATCAATAGCAGATAAAAGTATTAATTACAATCATTTTATTGTATGGATCACTATTTTAAAAAAGCTTCATTTCTTTCGAAAGTGTATCCTTTACCAGTATTTAACTTATAATTAATTAAAATAAGGTTTTGCATAATATTTTTTTAATTCTTACCAAGTTTTCCGTATAGACAAAAGTTTATGTTTTGGCCTCTTTGATACACCATCAGCGATGACAGAGAGGCGGTCACTCAAGCATCTCCGTGCTTCTGGTAAGCTCTTCAACAACTTTTCTCCTGAACACAATCTCAAAGACTTTCTTGTTAATAGAGCAGTTGATCGACTCATCTCTCCATGACTTGTATCTGTTTTCTCAACCAAAGAATCGTTCACTAAAGTTTTCTTGTAACTCTTCATATATTTAGAACTGCCTGAAACATCTAAGTCAGAAGCTGACCGTACCTGTTTGTTGTACTCATGTTCACTATTACCGAATCCTTGGACAAAACACAGCATAATGTCGTCTGCGTACGACTCCTTCATTTAGACTTTTGAAACAATTAGATAGATGTTTAGACTTCTAAAATAATTGTCGATCAGATTTTGAAGGTTATGTATGTGCAAAATGTTTCTTTTTTCATTTTAGCTCTTTGTACATTTTTACTGGGGTTTGCAGGTGAACGATTTGACTGACTATATTCATACGTACCTATTCAGTTCCATAAAATAACTAGACCGTAATATGTATTTTTATTTAATAAAACCTTATTTATGTCACGCACAACGTCACAGCAATTTAAGTATACGAAATATTAGACAAGGAGGTAAAGTTATATTTACATCACGAAGAAAACTTATGCACTTATGCTAAACACGATAATTCACATTAATAATTCACCTAGTTGTCAATAAAATTGTGACAGTTGCGTTCGGGAATCACACGAGACTCGAGAGCGCTACGTTCAAAAACACATGCACGGCTAGCAACGGCTGTTCGATAACTGAAGTGTCAAGTGAGAAGTCTGACTCTGAAGTCTGAATTATTTGCCCGTGCAATAAAGCATAAAAGTCGTGTCCAAAGATAAATAATATTATAAACACTTCTGATGCAGGTGCAGGTGGTGTCCCTCTAAAACTTAAAACTGCAATGTGTCATTCAAATGTATCAGTGGCAATAATTTTAAATAATACCTACAGTGTATATTATTAGTAACTAGCTGATCCTCGTGGTTTTGCCCGCTTTAGTTTCGGAGTTCCCGAGGGAATTCCGATACAAAAGTACCTACTCTATGTCCTTCTATGTACCCCTAGAAACGTGTAGTATGCAAAATTTCTTGCACTTTTTCCGACACTTCCACAAAAATCGTTATATTTCAACCAATTTACATAAAATTATACTTATATTTACCTACCTTCACCTTCCTTATGAATCACTCTATCTATTGGTGATAACCGAATGAAAATCCGTTCAGTACCTAGTCTTTCAGTTTATCGCGAACAGACAGACGCAGCGGAAGACTTTGTTTTATCACATGTAGGTATCTAATGTAGCTAGGTGATTAAAGTATGAAAAATTTCAGTTCTCGAAGCTGGCCCTCGCGATTTCAGCCGCGTTAATTTCGGAATTCCCCCGGGAATTTTGCGATAAAAACTAACTTGTAGTCTTTTCTTAGGCAACATTTCACGATGATTAGTTTACCTAACCCCGGAACCATTCAGCATAAAACGTTGTAGCGTGTCGAATGCATATCGATCAATACGTTATGTGAAAAAATGCAGGATCGTCAGGACTACCGGGATACAAACAAATCCTTAGTTTATTGTAGGTAGGTACCTACAAAGCTACCCTCCCAAAAATATACCATCGAGATTCATGCCGAAAATAAATGATCATTCCCATTAGATTCAGAATCTTTAGCTAATATTCAGTATATAATATTTTTAAATTTTCCACAAATCGCAATCCATACATCTTCTTATTTATAAATAAAAATTACATTTTGTATGTCTGTCCTCTACGCGTTTCGAAACCATTGATCCGATTGTGATAAAACTTTGGCGGGTTGTTCTGCCTGCGTCCGCATGATCCCAAAACTCATGCGGGTGATACCGCGGGGCACAGCTAGTATAAAATAAAATTTTAAAATTGTACCTATCTAACAAGAAAAATAATTTTCATAGGAACCAATAAGCGAAATCCGAGCAATGGATCCGTGAATGAGAATCATTAAAATTCTTATTAGATCCAAAATTAAAAAAAAAATGTGGTCACACTCATTTTATCTCTCTTTCTTAGTAATAATGGCTATAATTTAAGAAGGAAATACAAGACCGGACTTTCACGTTTTCACGATGTGGCTCGGAGGAAAAAAAAATATATAGGTACGAACGAACAGTGTGTCAATATTACTGTGTAGCAGACTGCTGAACGTTGAACGGTGATGAATTATGGGCGAAGGATAATTATAGAACATCAAATTATAAACATGATCCTCAAGAAGATAATGTAAATATTATTTCTAGCCAAATTTCAGGGGGTTCTAGCTAAGAGTTCAGGTATAAACAACTGACGCATCAAATAGCCGCAAGAGATCATTTTCCCAGAATTTTCAGACTATGTCATGTCATTATAATTTAAATAGATCAGTAATCTGGTCAACGGAAATTTTACCAATCCAATCATACTATAACTACCTATTCCTACTAATAGTAAAAACTGGCAACTTATTCTCCGTGTTCCTACTATTTCTCTAAGTAGGTATTCCTCAAAGAGTAAAATAAACATGGTATTCCTCTTTCCCCTTGTCACGGCCTCAGGCGTGAACGACTCGACTGGACCAATTTCACTAATTCTATTTGTGTTGTGTTTGTTATTAAGGAGAAGAAGAATAAAAGCAGTTTGGAGTTCCTGCGGGAATTCAAACACCACTCACGCGGGTGAAACCATGGGTTACAGCTAGTGTGGTATAAGTAACATATTATAGGACAATTTTAATTTCCCGTTATAATTAGGTATATTTAATCACATTAATTAGTAATATAGTAGATACCTTTGTATTTTACGAGTGACGCAGTTTTCACGAAGATTCCCCTAAAACGTGGGCATATACCTACAATACATATAATATCGTCCAAAGTGGTCGTTTACGTTTCATAAATATATCTATTGTACTTAGTAACAAAATGCTATCAACATGTAGGTATGTCTGTCTATATCTGTATCCGCTTAGTTTTTCCTTAGGATTTTGATGCGATTTTAATATATCTTTAACAGAATATCCTCCGCAATTTTGATACCTACGGTTCCAGCTTATAATAAAACTGTACAGAGGTCAGTTCTGTACATTGAATATATATTCAAAATTAATATTGGAGGATGAATGGTGATCGACACTGATGCCAAAAATGCAATCAGTAAATTTTTTGTCTGTCTGTCTGTCTGTATGTGCACGCATGGGTCAAAAACGACTGAAGGGATTTTAACCAAACATGGTACGATGGTAGTCCATACTCTTGGGCAGGTTATAGGCTATATAACATAACGCTAAGACACATAGGACCTGAGCAGTGACGATAAATTTGAAGCAAGTCGGATGAAAATACGCTTTCCAGCTCTTATCCTCGCATACGTTCTCAATCAACGCAAAACCGGCGGAACGGATTTGGATAAAATTTGGCATGCACATTGTCAGGGGTACAGAGAAGGACATAGGGTACTTTTTATCCCGGAATTCCCGCGGGAACTCCGAAACTACCGCGGGTGAAATCGCGGGGCACAGCTATATACTAAATAAAAATATAAGTAAGTATTAAATCGTCTCTGGTACAAATACAATGTATCCAAGCGTTGTTATTTACGTTTTTGAATAAAACGATTCGTTAGACAGACTAGGCGTACCGATGCCGATGTAAACACAATATCTATTATTATCCTAGCAACGTCATGGGTTGATCATGCGACACAAAATGACGCAGAATGTTTTGGCATGTCAAAGGTGTGTCTACGAGCGTCATGTCTTGGCACGATTCACTACAACACCCACAGGAAAACAGAAGACCAGAGACAGCCATTATCACTACATTATATAAAACAAAGTCGCTTCCCGCTGTCTGTCTGTCCTTTCTCTATGTATGCTTAGATCTTTAAAACTACGCAACGGATTTTCATGCGGTTTTCACCAATAGAGGAATAGTAGTTCATGAGGAAGGTTTATATCTATATTTTATCCTGGAATTCCCGCGGGGACTCCGAAATCACCGCCGATGAAACCGCGGGGGACAGCTAATTAAATATAAACAACTTATACTAAAAAACCTGCCGAAACCGCCCGCCCGCCCGCTTTTGGCAGATTCCATTAATTCCATATTCCATAAATTATAACGAACTATTAATATAGACGATCTGCACTGATACTATACAGATTGGTATCAAATATCTAAAAAAAACTCCATAATATGTAGTTCCTGCATCCATATGCACTCCATATGCACTTTTGTTTATTTAAAAATATTTAGGTACCTACTTAGTTTATGTTGTATTTAATTTTTCCTTCTAAGTATATTGTACTTTTAAAGAAATTTTATCCTGAAGTCTTTTCTCTTCTATACTGAGAATTAGACGAATCATTATATTTTAGATGAAAAAATTCTTACGTACGTAATTATTGACGTAAGAATTTTTGAAGAAAGAGGTAGGCAACTACCTAAAGTTTGTGAGTTTGTGAGGTTGTAGGGGATAATCTGTGGATCTACTGAACCGATTTTGAAAATTCTTTTACCAATAGAATGGCTATTTGTTAGTGTCATAGACTATATTGTAACCCGGAATTCCCGTGGGCATTCCGAAATTGTTTGACTAGCTGTCAAACATAAAGGTCATTCATACGTTACGTAAATCCACGTGTTTAATAAAAAAATTCTCTGTTATTTATCAGTGTTTTTTTTATATTTTTAGTTGCATGTAAGATAGTAAGTAAGCATGTATTATTATCGAGGGTTCCAATACCTACCTATAGATTAACCTTATCCACTTCACAACACACAGATCTACTTGAACTCACACTAAGCTATGAGAGCTTGTGTCGTGGAAACCAAGCAAACGTGTTATAATAATATACTAAATAATTACATAATTCCTCTTGATTAGCGGGTCGGTATGGTGACCTACTCTGCGCCAATCGGGTCGCATAAATCCAAGGAGCATAAATCTTACCTTCTTCGCCTTGTCAATAAAACAGATAGAAGAGACTTTGGTCTAAATGGCGTTACAGGTAGACTATCCCGCCTAAATGGCCACGCAGCCCACACATCCGTTTGTGTCTCGTTATTTGAAGAACTCCGTTTTTCTATTGCCTCACTGAACGACATTACCAAAATTTTACAGTGTCAAGAATAAAACCAATCCACGAAAATAGTTTTATCTAGTTTTGCATTTTCACACATTGAACCCACGACACAACTACAGGTACAAAACACCGTTAGTAATTGAGTATGAGGTTTAAAAACGTGTTTCACTGTTCACAGCACGTAATTAACCATTTTTAATTATATTCCAAGTGAAGTTAGTTATGCTATATGAAATTAAATAATTAAATATCTAGAACTAGCAAGTTGCGCGGATTCTTATCAACTCAGATGGGTTTATAGATATTTATTTGCTCTTCAAGATAATATGAAAGAAAACGTATGAAATGTAGGTAAATAAAACTGGTAAAACAACTCATGTTTGCAATGAATTTGTAATAACAACACTTACTTATATATTATGTACGTAAGTTCGTATATATGTATGCAGTAGAAAAATATGTAAAAATATCACAAAACCGTCATGGTTTACGATTTCATGTTATACTCTCCTAAGATAAAAAACAGGTGCGTGTTGCAATATATATTTTATATCACCGTAAAATTATACAATTCGTTAGGTATTTTGTAAACGAACAGTAAGTAATATTGTAAAATGCTGACGACAGAAAAACGGGTTGTAAATTGGGTAAATCGATACCATTTGACTCAAATCTATGCCCACTAGGTATGCCTAAACTAGCGCGTCGTGCTGCACGCAAATACCTACCTCGGCAATGCCAAGCGTTTAAAATCTAACGGTTTTTACTATTTTACTGTGATATGTATATTATATACATAACTGGTATACTTAGAAAATATTATAATTATTAATTGTGGTATTTAAACGAGCAAGAAGTGAAACATAAAAACAACATAACCTCCTCCTTTTTGGAAGTCGGTTAAAAAGAAACCGTGAGGTTCTCCCGCTTCAATTTCAAAATTTCCTTGCATCATGATCAAAAATACTCTAAGGCCTATACCAAAACCTAAATAATTGCAGTCGAACGAATGACTGTTCTTCAGATCCACCCGCTAATTTCGGAGCTCTCTCGGGTAGGAACTCTTTCTTGCAGAATCTAAGTATACTTTTCTTCTTTACAATAATATTGTGTATTATAGAACCGCATTCAGCGAACGCGATTTCACGGGTGGTATTCCGTTATCCTTCTTTAATAGTACATTGTTATCCTAGGGGTGAAAGTAAAGTAAGTAAGTAAGTCTTTCTCCCGAGGATAACACTGTGCTTTTCATTACGAATGCAAGGAAAGTCAAAATAAAAATAGGAATTAGCTAAAGAAAAAATGAGTGAAGATCGGATAGTCGCTTGACACTTTCCCACCTATTTCTTTTTCTTTGGCCGGCTAGCTATTCAGCCAGCATTTTTTATTTACATTGTGGCGACCTAAAAAATATATTATCTTTAATTATTAAGTATTAATTAAAGAAAATAAAAAAATATAAATAGGAATTAGCTTAAGAAAAAGTGAGTGAATTTTATTTTAATTAATACCTACTTAAACTTTACGTTATTTCAATTTTACATCGCGCTGGCTGTATAGAAAGTTGAAACATGGTTCAATAGAAATGTGAAAATAGACCTAGTTTTTTTTTAATAATTTGACAGTTGTCAGTTGAAAGCGATTCTCCCTAGGGCTGAAAAGGGTTACTTTCAACCCGCTTCTCAGGCAACTTCAGACCTACTTTCCGAGTATGAGTAATGAAAATTAATTTTTAAAACGCAAAAAGTTTAAACAAAAAGTGCAAAAAAAACAACCGGCTTTGGCGGTTTCTAACTTTGTTACCTTATTTTATGACATAATATTCCACAATCCATTTCTTTTGATGAAATATACCTAATAATTATTTTTTACAGCAAGTGACCCTACATTATAGGTCGGTCAACTTTAAGTCACCCACTTCGATTTATGATCGAAGATCACTCGTGATGATGCAAGCTAGCTATAAGGCCACAAAGTTGACTTACTGTCCTGGGAATGCCGGCGCCGGCACTCGCAGGTACTGACCCTTCTTGGGTCGGTCCGCGTCACTGCCGTCGCTCGCTTCCTCTACACCGGCACTACTGGACCCTGCCGCCGACCTGCCAGCAATTTAAAAAAAAAATTAAGGGGATTACATCAGTCAAGTCACACAAAAAAAATACTGTCGATTTTTAAGAATTCTACACCGAATAATCCATAAAATTTATTTATTACTAACTACAACCTAAATTGAATTGCTCTACTTTATCGTACAACAACCATCTTTACGCAGGCCTGCTTAACTTAATTCCGGCGTAAAAAGTACCTTACGTGTAGTATGTGGGATCGGTTGAGCCATTGGGCCTGAAAGCGTAACAAACAAAAAAACTCACTTTTACATTTATACATAACTAGCTGTGCAGTGTGCCCCGCGGTTTCACCCGCGTGAGTTTGGCAATTCCCGCAGGAACTATTTTTTACTAAAATAAAAGTATAGCCTAAGTTACTCCTATAAACATCAGCTTTCTGCCAGTGAAAATCCCGTTAAAATCGGTTCAGCCGTTTCAGAGATTAGCCGGAACAAACAGACAGACAGACAGAGAAAATTTTTAAAAAATATTTTTTTATAAGAATCTACAGTATATACTTTCATATGCATTTAATTTCATAACTGTTAATTTGGAGTTACAAACAAACACTTCAATCTTATTTATATGAATGTATTTAATATGTACATATGTATAGATGTAGATATAGATATATTATTGTATAGATAGTAAGGATACGTCTTCATCCGCTCAATAGTTGAGCTTGAGCATGAATTTTACATCATCGTTTGCATTTGTTTTTTTGGCCATACAACCATCTAAGGCCGAAAAGTCTGCCCAATCTTTTGCTCCTTTGAGAAAGGATAATTCTTATGAAGAATGTAGTACTTAACAGAGTAGAGGTTAGATAAATAAAGGTAAAATTAGTAAGAATATAAAGCAATCGTTTCACAATTCATTCTTGTTATATTAATATATAGAGAATAATAAGATTTAAGGCGAAAACAAACAAGTGTCGTGTCGTGTTGTGTTGCGACAGAAGCATATATCTGATTAGGAACGCACCACAATACCTAGAACCCATTACAACATGACACAACGTACAAAATATATGTCTCTAACCATACTAACCTGACATATTTTTAACTTAAACATGAATGAATTTTTAATTTTGTTTTGACGTGTACCAATTATTTTTTTATTTTTTTTACTTTATTTTATTTTACAAAGTTTAATCTTATTTTGATTTTAATTTTGAATTTACTATTGACATAATATAATATTTGATTTTATTGATTATTGTGTGTGTGTGTGTGATTATTGTGTTGTATCGTATATTTTGGTTAAGCATTATCTTAATTTAAACATTTATTTCGATGTAGTGGGAAAATATTTATAAATATATAAAAATAATATGTTACCACAATCAATTGGAAATTTGCACGCCAACATGGCGAATATGCGGCTTATTTGTAATAATTATAACATCTTAATGTACCATATTCAGCAAAATAAATAAATAAATAAATAAACGGCCGCACTCAGAGTCGTTTAAATGATGGCCACTACCATTTTTCAAAATAAAATTGCTGCACTCAGAGACATTCAGAATTAATGTTGTTGTTTGTTTTGTTCAGAGAATTAATGTTTGTTGGCAAACAACTGAATTTAACTTAATTAGTTAAGTGCCAATTAACATTAATTTAGTAGTTAAACTCTTTACTTAAATTAAGTAATCATTAAAACGACTCTGAGTGCGGCCGTAAATGTATGAAACCGATATTATGTTTTTGACACGACACATAAGTGTGTTTTCGCCTTTACACATTACACACATTACAGAATGCCGCAAGGCATTAAGTTCGCCATTTGTACACACTGTGCAATAAAGAATAAATAAATAAATAAATAAATACACTACATTATATTACAGATTTAAAAGACACAAAAGACACGAGTAGGAAATATTTGTGAATTTTGTGATACGAGTGCGAAAAATAGGTAATAATTAACAAATGGCAAACGAACTACGAAGTGATGAGTAGGCAATTGCTTTTTCGCACCTTTTTCGCATGTAGGTAGGTACATACTTTAACGTTATGCAATAAAAAAATGTCAACGCAAAAATGGCGTTGGTTCAATAATGCAAATTAAATGTCATATTCTACTCTCAGAGACTTTTTTATAATATTTCGTCTGATGTTCTACTAACAAACTTCATTGTTTGGCTCAAGATATCGTTACATATTATAAAACTAGCTGGGCCCCGCGGTTTCACCCGCGGTATTTTGGAGTTCCCTCGGCAATTGCTCTCACGTCACCCGCGCGCTGTTCGCGGTCGTCGGGGGCAGACTAACGTGCATCCTTCCGGGTAGGTCGGTTGTGTAGGCTTATGAACTACCTACCCCCTGTCACAACGTGAAAGCGTCACAATAGTTATTTGTGCAACAAGAGAGCAAAGTCATTTTTTGCTGCGAGTGCTGATTTTGAATCCCGAGCAAGCGAAGGATTCAATGATTGAATCACGAGAGCGTAGCGAGTGATTCTAAAGTTGAATCCTGAGTGTGGCGAGGGATTCAAAGGCACGAGATGCAAAAAACTTTGCTCTCGTGTAACACACATTACTTTTCACTTCAGCAGCGAGAACACTTTAGGAGATAATAGTTATTTACAGGTTAAATATCAGTTTAATAAGTTAAAAATTCAATAAATTACATTAAAAGACATAATTATCTTTTTGCTAAATTTCTTTAATTAGTACAAATTTCCGAACGTGTTTGTCTTTGAGGTCGAATTCAAAATCAGAACTTCGAAAGGGCTGGTTTGATTGGTCCTGAGAAGGACCCTAATATTAGATGGTTATTGTACCGTGTTTTTTTTCTTTTTAGAAACTATTTGAACATATAAGTTTGAAGCTGAGAGAAAAAGATAAATGCGAAAGTGAGTTTGTTTGTTTGTTACGCTTTCACGCCTTGACGGCCCAACCGAACGCCATGAGATTTTACATACACGTTGTCAGGGGTACAGATAAGGACATAGGGTACTTTTTATCCCGGTATTCGGACAGGATTTCCGAAATCACTGCGGGTGAAACCGCGGGGAACAGCTCTCAGCAATGTGCTCTGACCTTTATTGTTTGAAGTAGGTACCCACAAAAGTTGTACCTACAATTTATGATATACTATATAGGCGGTTATTTTTTTTCTCAAATGAACTAAGAACAATTTTATTTAACGTGCTTAATGATCTTTTTTTTTTCAATATATTTATTCTCTAATATTAGATCGGTATGTTAAAACTGTGAGGCAGTAAATGAAAGTGTTTACGTAAACAAGTCATGGCAACGTGTTTCTTTTTCTTTTTTTATTTAGGTGCGGCGTTTACTAAATATATTTTTATAGCAGGTGACGTTAAATTGATGAGTATGAATACTGAATACTTTATTTTTCGAAGAATTTTTAAAAAAAGATCATGAAAATACTAATAACTTCACGTTTACAAGATCCGGTTTCATAAACACTTTTCTGAAAGTTAAACTCCTTAAGCAATCATTACTGAGACTAATTTTATATGAAAAGTATAATGATAAAGCACTCAGATTTGAGGTTAAAAAATTTTTTTGTAATCATAAACAAGTGAACAATTTAGATCGAGAGAAATAAATTTACACACAATACCTATACCTTATCAAGCATACCAGGTGTGCAATGTAATATATTTTAAAACAGATTATATTATAATCATATAATAAGTAGGTAATGATGTAAGTAGCCATGTGTTCGGATAATAATATTGATATAATAAATTTATAACGGCATAATATCATTATAAAATATTATTTACTTAGATAGTAGTGAGTAATAGCAAAAACGAAGGTAAAAAATCACATAAGCGATAAGATGAACACCGATACAATCCACATGCAACAAAATTGGATACCTTGGCATTATAAGCTGTCAAAAAACAGGAAGCAGGTGTATTTTAGTACGTATAGATACTCTTGTCACACTCCATGCTGTTTACCCATTGTTTACCTAGAAAGCGTTAATACCTAGAAGCGTTATAAGCTTACAAGCTTTTTCGATGATAGGTACCTAGTAGGTACACAGATTATTATTATCGAACGATCTTTCAAATCAAAATCGAATCAATTACACGTGAACGAAAAATTTTGCTTAATTTATCCAAATTTGGAAATATTACTTGATGAAGAAAAATAAACTGCTGTATTATTACGAGCAAGATTAATTTCAATAATAAAATATAATAAATATTTATTTCAGAAGTCAGGTTCCATAGTTATATTTAACATCACCTATTAATTAATTACTAAGCGGAAAATGACGACAGAAAGCGTAATTAGTAACTTGGTACTGTGTGGTGGTCTTTACATTTAATTTTAGATACGTAAGTGGAAATTCATATCATCCACATTTATAAATTCAACTTATGTAGGTAGGTACGTAGCTGGTTTGTAATGGGATAGGATCACTGACATAATATACAGGTCCGTGGATAGGATAATGTGATGTGAAGGAATGCTATAATATTTATACGAATGCGGCAAAATGTAAGTTATCTAATAGGCACTTAGCCAAGCACCAATTACGTAAGAATGCAGTAACTGCAGCATTATTTCTCTGGTATGCTCGATATTTAACATTCTATACGGTTTTATTTCTGTACCTAGTTTAAAATATTTTTTATTAGACATCATTAGAACAAAATAATATTAAAGTCCTAGTTCACGGCGGTAAAAATCTTTAAGCATTTACAATAATTCCATTTTAATTACATATTATATTAGGTCTCATTGTCATTGTATCCCCTACACTCTACAGCCCTTCATTGTTATCAAATCTAAAATTTCTAAAAATATAATCAACTTACATGAAATAAGGTTATAAGAACTTGAAAAACCTTTTTTATAAATCTGTTTTTATTCAAACAAATTTCAAAAGGATTACAACATTAAATTTGTGTGAAAGTAGTTCTATAAAACATTCTGCTAATAGTTAATGCGATGCGGAGGCAGTCGATGCTTCAGATCCACTCGTTATATTCTCGGCTAATATAGTTAATAATTATATTGCTAAGTATGCAAAACTAAAATAATAACTCACCGGAAAATTCTCTTCAGGCGACTAATGACTTGATATTTTATGTACACGGTCAAAAACCACTACACAACTGCTATTATTATAGCAATCGAATGTCTATGTTCATTTCACAACATTATTCACAAACCAATTAAAAACACATCTACGATAAAACCATAAAATATTATTATAGCTTTTAATAGTTATATAAGATCTTGAACTTTATTTTACGACACTGCCTATAAAATAAATTCAAAATCTATAAACTACTTGGAAGTAAATTGTGTACCGTCACATAATGGGTTGCTGAAGACTGAATATACTAGTGTTTGAAGTGATTTTTCAATTCTCACCGTATTTGCATCAAAAATATTAGATTATGACGTACCTACCTATCTGTCAGAATAAGAATATATAAAATTGTATTAGATATGGCACGTGTGTGTCGTGTGATACCTTAGTAGTTCATTGGATTACATACATTACAGAGTCAAATTAACTTTGCTCTGCGCTCCATTTAAGCCAAATATAAAATACTGAAAAGATTGACCTAAAAATCAATCAAAACAAATTGGATTTTTCTCCAGTTTACCTGTTATGACATTAATTTACAATATTATAGATGCGAGCGAGTGTTGTTGATTGATTTGATATAATAGGTATAAGTGACAGGTAGGTATACATATTTAGTTGCATTTAAACATTAAATTATCTCTAACGTCGATTATGAAATTCTGAATAGGAAAATAAACAATGTCTACGAATTGTTACGGGGAATTATGGTGTGAATTATTATTTAAAATTAAAATTTTCCTTGGTTCTACAGATCGTTCAATACAAATAATTTTATATCTACTTAATTAAAATTTCCTTTCCATTTTTACGTTTGGCACATAAATACCTAGTACCTACATAGTTAATTATTAATACGTATAAGAACGCAAAAAATATTGAAAAATTGGTAATCGTTATTAAGACCATTACTAATAATTTTCTATTAGAAGTTCTATGAAAAAATGCCTACAAATTATTATAAAACACTTTTTTATAAGAAATACTAAATAGCGATTACTTAACGAGTACGCATAACACATTACTAATATTTACGCGTTTTCACACATCGAGCACATTTTTTATCACACAAACTTCGATCTTTAACTTATAATTTTTAATATTAAACAGTGCCACGATGGTTTTTAATAGTTTATAAACATGAAAGAATATACTTTTATCATGATAATTTTGGGTTTCACATGCACAGTAGATACTCAACACCAGAAGACCTGTCACCTAAGCAGCTAAGCACGATACGCTAGAAAATAAACCGTATTGAAAATGTACGAGGGAATATATTGTTCTGGACGTTATTAGTTCAAGGGAAACATGCGCAGTGGTGCACTGCGCAAGATATTGATTGCTATCACATGGAAAATGGGAAAGTACCTAAAAGTGGCGGCAATCCAATCATAATCTCAAAATTTTAAAATTATTTCAGAAAATAATTAGTTTAGCCTGTTGTTAAGCGCAATGGTAGATGTTATACAATTTGACTGGCATTCAGATTCAAATTTATTTATGACCTAATCGGCTACGCTGTCATGAAAAAACTATAATTTACATGACAGCGCCAATTCGCCATTCGATCTTAAATAGAAATACGTCAGTTAACAAGTCAGTGTTGAGTTCTTAATAATTAGGTAGGTACAACAGATTTTATTTATTTATTTAACAATTAATGCACACAAGGACAACATAAAAAAGAAAGAAAATATAAAAGTAATTATGTACCTATAAGCTTACCCAAACCATATGCCACAAGTAGGTACCTATAATAACCTCATTAGTTAATTTTGTTAGGTATGCACTTACCTGTAGGATTTTATTTAAATGGGTTGAGCATATTTTAAATAACGAAATATTCTCAATAGTCAGAAACCGAAAAAATGGATGAATTAATAATAAATATCTGTTCTTTAACACCCTTAACTTTAACACGCCCTTAGGTTATGTTATAGTAAATCTATACATATCTACACGTATAAAATGCTTTATCCTGAATGACTGATGGATCAACGCACAGCCTAAACCGCTGATCGTAGAGACCTGAAACTTGGTGGGTGTGTTATTTGTATGACGTAGGCATCCTATAAGAAAGGATTTTTGAAAATTCAACCTCTAAGGGGTTGCAAAGTTTGTATGGAATAATTCCGCGGGAACTTCGAAATTATCCAGCGTGAAACCGCGCGGGACAGCTAGTTACATATAAAATGCTTTGTACTGAATGACGAATGACGAATCAACGCACACCCTAAACCGCTGATCGTAGAGACCTGAAACTTGGAGGGTGTGTTCTTTGTACGTCCGATAAGAAAGGATTTTTCAAAATTCTATACCCCTATTTTTATCGGCATATCCCTTGGTCACCATCGGGTGTGATCGGCTGGACCGATCATCATAAAATTTTGCATACACGTTGTCAGGGGTACAGATAAGGACATAGGGTAGGTACTTTTTGTCCCGGAATTCCCACGGGAACTCCAAAATTATCGCGGAAGCAACCGCGGGGGACAGCTATAGTTACATAATATGTACATAATGTTTATCACTGCTTATTCTCAATTTGAAAATTTGTATTGAAATACGTAACGGAAAATATAATGTAATCAATTCATTGAATGGAATAATATTAAATAATTAATATATTTATTGCTGTTGCTTTGTTGACAAAACAAAATAAAAAAAAATAGGTAGGTATAGCAAACATTGAATGGCTTTCCACAAAACAATGAGAAATGAAAAATCTTGCAGACTTTTATCTTATATCTTAATTCCTGACAGGTCGTCAAGGCCAAGGGCGACCCAGAATCAATACGGGTTACATACGGCTGTTTGCCCGTAGTACCTTCGGCTTAGGTGAACCGGCCGACCACGGATAAATAATATTTTTCATAGTATGTACAGTTGACTGATGGGATTACGGTACACGTACGTTTTGAATTAAAATATTGTTATAGCACTAGAAAAAATGTAAGCACTAAGCACCTAACCATAGCCATATTACCTACGTATAAAAATTATAAAATAGATGTAGAGAAGACTCTACGTAATTTTTTATATGTATTTATTACTTTTTATTTAGTCAAAGAAATAGGACTACCTATGTGTTTATTAAACAATCTATAGAATATATATAATAATTGTTTATAAAATAAATAGCTAGTAGTATAGGTACACACTAGTATTTATTTGATTTATCTCTGTACCTACCCATTGATATATATACAGAAATAAATTGACAATGCTATTGTTGCTATTGTTATCGCATCAAGAGCCTTGAAAGTAGCTTTATTTAACCTAAACCTTGCTGCAAGTTTTATTCTTAAGTACTTACCTACTACATATTTAAGAATTAGTTCTCCGAGTTGATCGAGAGTATAAACCAAAATAATGTTAAATATAAACTAAATATGGAGAGATATCAATAATTATAAAGCTTAGAGGTGCACTTGTCCTAAATTAAAGTTTGTAAGAATGTATGGATGGATGGATGTTTGTTACTCTTTCACGCAAAAACTACAGGATGGATTTAAATTAAACTTTACAATAATATAGCTCAGATAGCTTACATCAGATTAACACATAGGGTACTTTTTATCCCGGAATTCCCGCGGGAACTCTGAAATTAACGCGGGTGAAACCGCAGGGCACAACTAGTACTAGATATACCTACAGTAATTTTTTTATCACGTACGTTCGCTGCACGAGTTATAAACCAGAAGCAACATACAATAAATTCAATGCAATGCAATAAATTCTCGCGCTCCGAATATTATTAGTTATGTCTTATTACATCATCCACTTACATAATTATTACATACATGATAAGTCAACCATTAACGCGTGCTTTTAGTAAGGTAGCATGTAGGTAGACAGCATGTAGGTAGCATGTAGGTTAACTGTAACCATTTCTAACCAATGTGGTTCACTTATAGGTATTCAATGGTTAGTTGTTTTTATACCCATGCACTTAATAAGACCGCACTTTGGCGTACCTATGTACGAGTAAGTACCTAATGTATTGCCTTTCGTTCACCCATAAATTGGATGCCATGGGTAGATAATAATGATTTAGAACGCATTTAAATAATCCTTACCATCCTTACTAATATAATGCATATGCGAAAATAAGTTTGTTTGTTTGTTACGCTTTCACAGCTAAACGGCTCAACCGATCACCACAAAATTTTGCATACACGTTGTCAGAGGTACACAGTAGGACATAGGCTACTTTTTATCCCGGAATTACCACGGGAATCTCGAAATTAACGCGGAAGAAACTAAATTAAGTTTTGCATACTACCTACACGTTGTCATGGGTAGGTACAGAAAAAAAAATAGGGTAGTAAGTAGATACACTTTATCTCGGAATACCCACGGGATCTCCGAAACTAACGCTGGTGAAACCGCAGGGAACATCTAGTTAGATATTTAAATGCGATTGTGAGTTTGTTTGTTTGTTACGTTTCGCGCCTTAACGGCTCAACTGATCATTATGAAATTTTGCATAGGTACACGTTTTCAAGGGTACAGAAAATAGCATTGGGTACTTTTGATACCAGAATTCCCGCGGCAACTCCTAAATTAACACAGGTGAAACCGTGGGGAACAACTAGTATTATAATATACGGTACGATATAAATTGACGACCGACACGTGGCTGACCAATCATTCGTCCGAGCAGTACGTAGTAGGTACGTAGTATTACTCTGAGGTCCGAGGTTGATCACGTGATCCAACCACTGAGAGCACCTTACCTCTAAAACGCCAGTGCTCACAGTACAAAAATAGCAACGATTATGACGTCATACTGTCTATCCTAGGATACTGCGGCAGCAAAGAATAGAGATTACACATATAAAGAAGCGACACTCCTAACTCCACTTCCCACCAATTTCGTGCCTCCTGCCCTGCCGGAAAGTTTGACACATGTAGAATCTATATCTGACAATTATTCATTGACAGCTGACAGACTGTCAGCTTGCTGTTAACCTTACGACACGCACACACGCACAACACTGCACGTGTACGTACAAGCTGGCCATCTTTACTTATGGCTTACTTATATGGGAAAGTATTTGAATCAGTTCATTTGTATGGAGTGCCACCGGGCTGGAGGCAGTATACCGTCGGCTTTAACGGAACGAAATCCTCCTCAGCCTCACTGGGCCAGTGCTCTCAGTAATAAAGGAACATACCCTTAGTTTGATTTGTGAACTCACCGACAAAGCGATGACGGCGCCAAATCAAACGAGTCTCTAGACGCCTCGCTGCCGATGACCTGGAGCGAGCGGCGCAAGCATGACGCCGAAATGTCCAGGTAGTCTGGATCCAAATCTGATAAAATATTATATTATCTTTGAGTTTGTGAGGATCACGACAACGCATAACGAGTAGTATCGAATTTACAGTTTAACTTAAGTAAGCTTCCATTTTTGACTATTTATTGAATTTTAAACATCTGAAACAACTAAATTCACCATTTGAAGTTATCAGGTGATCGTCTCAGAATTACAGACCTACCTACCTAAGATGACACGACAAGAAATAAGTAGATAACCATTTAAAAATTTAAAGTAGGACTTCAATAGGCATGTTGAGTAATTTGGTAATTTTTAGTCCGTCTTGTAGATTATTAAAAAATATTGGACACGTATTTTTTATTTTTTTACCTAATCAAAAAATAACGGCGATATATTGAATTGAAATTTCGCGTGATGTCACTATTATGACAGTTTGTATGGCGGTTTTAGAGGTTAGTGACGTCACGACCCCCTCACCCTAAACTTTAATGCGCTTTATCTCTGTATATATTAATTTATTTGAAAAAGCATAAAATAAGTGTCTATTGTTTTTTTATTTTCTAACTAACGGACTAATTAGAATTTTGATTTTCAAAAGTAGTCCACATCCCCATTACCCTACCTACCTACCTACCTACCTTCGTATTTAGACACATACCTTTAGACAATATTAGGTATTAGTTAATTAAGTGTTAATATGTGTGAATTGATCTAAAAATTGGCCAAATCAACACTTCACCTTAGCATAGCCCCTTGAAAATAAGCCAATACGTAAAATTCTTATAATTTCTCCTCTAGAGTTTTGGCACACTCTCTACATCGTACATTCATATTATAAATACGTAAAATTTGTTTTGGATGTAAGGGGTAATCTTTTAAGGTTAAGCAGCAGTTCGATTCCGATTCGAAACCAATCCAAAAAAATATTTCAGTAATAGAAAGCAACACTACCGTTGGGTGACATAGGATAATTTTAGAATTCCCGAGGGAGTCACGAAATTCACGTGGGTGAAACAGCACGCCAGTTGATGGTATAACTGCAAAACATCACGTCGAAAAAGCGTTTAGCGAGAAGATTCCGTTCATATAGGTATATACCTATCCTGAATGACTGATGGATCAACGCACAGCCTAAACCGCTGATCGTAGAGACCTGAAACTTGGAGGGTGTGTTCTTTGTATGACGTAGGCATCCAATAAGAGTGGATTTTCCGAAATGTTACCCCTAAGAGGGTGAAAAGGGGGGGCAAAGTTTGTATGGAACCATTCCGCGGGAACTCCGAAATTATCGCGGGTGAAACCGCGCGGGACAGCTAATTATACACATTATTCTTTCATACGTAATAGTAAAACTTGGAAAACCTATCTACCTAAATGCTTCACAAAACTTTTTGAGACCTGCATGACTATAGAACCGGGATTGAGTGCATTACCTATATTATACGTTACCTATGTAGTATGTACCCATATAGGTTTGTAATAACTTTTAACCCATATCTGTTAACCTATTAAGCTTTGATAACCTTTGATTAAATTATTGTAAATATGACTTGGTAGTTATTTAGCGAAGACACAGATAGTCGTTTATTGGATTAGGGATACTTCAGTGATTATAAATTATTCTCTCTGGATCGGTGAACGACTTCGTTGGATAATCCACATCTAAGATTTCCCTAGAGAATTTCGGATTATGGACTGTGACCAACACAATTCGATTGGTAAAATATACGTAATAATAAATATTATCACCAAGTTATAAGTTCATAACTAGGTCAACGAGAAGTTGTAAAATACTTTGGTAAAAAAAATGTTTTTAAAAAAGCTGACTTTGACGGCATTTCATGCCTTTATTTTCCGATTTTTTTAACAATAAAAACACAGCTTTTATCTACTCAATGCGCTCTTTTCAACGTTACCCCACTCGATTCGGTAGATAAACAAAACATTTTTGCGCCCCTAATCTATGGGAGCTTTAAAATATTTTTGATAATACTAATACTGTACAAATTTGAAAACTGTAGACTAGCATCTACGGTCCGGCTAGGTGATTGGTTATAATTCAAGATCAGGATCCAGCTTATGTATAGTGTATACTGTATACGTTTGTATATTACCGTGATCCACAATACTGCAAAGTCCCGCATCAGAGACCGATCTTCCCCGGACTCCGGCTGAAAGTCTGGTCTTCGTGAAAAAAAGCCAGTGCCGAGCCACTGATGAACGAAGCAGGCGATTAAATCTGAAAATAACAATAACTAATAAATACTTATTGCTCTATTAGGTACATTACATAACCATAACCTGGTATACCGTATAACCTACCTATTTTCGCGGAGATTCGGGAGATTAGAATATTTCCCATAGCTACAGGCTACTGTCATAACACCGCAGCGCAGACATGAATCCTAACTAGTCTTTTATATGCGAATGTGAGTTTATCTATTTGTTAGGCCCGCTCTACATTCAATGTGGAGCGGGCTTGTCACTTTCCTGCCTTAACTTTCCAACCGATTACCATGAAATTTTTCTTACAACGAACAGGGGTACAGAAAAAGACATCCCACCAAAAACATTTTCATGTAAAATGATGCCAAGACGAGTCCATATGACGGGCACTGTCAAAAAGTTATCAGATCTCATGTAGAGCCAAGCTTATAACTATACACACCCTAACTCTACAAGGCCTAACTTCAAACTCTACACCTCAGTCAGAATATGTGGCTTGGCCATTTCGCTCCATCCATTCACATGAGCGATAAGGTGAAAAATTTATCCACTGTTAATTACTTTTCTGTTATATCTACAAAAGTTCTTGCAGTAACGAAACGGTCAATAAGCCACATATTATTCTGACTAAGGTTTAGAGTTCGTGAAGTTAGACCTTGTAGAGTTAGGGTGTGTAGAGTTATAAGCTTATATCTAACGGAACCTCAACCGCAATTACAAAGCAGGAGCACGGATGTTGGAGGTAGGTACTTAGCTGATTATTATAATTATTAAACTAACAAAAAATATATGTTTACTTTAAATGATCTTTAGTTACAGCACTTTATGATAAAACAGTGATTAAGTTTTGACCCACAGTATTTATGACTTCGTATCTAATACCCATGTACCTACTTACTTCGTTTAACAAACCAGACATGTGGATTTTCCGAAATGTTACCCCTAAGAGGGTGAAAAGGGGGGGCAAAGTTTGTATGGAACCATTCCGCGGGAACTCCGAAATTATCGCGGGTGAAACCGCGCGGGACAGCTAATTATACACATTATTCTTTCATACGTAATAGTAAAACTTGGAAAACCTATCTACCTAAATGCTTCACAAAACTTTTTGAGACCTGCATGACTATAGAACCGGGATTGAGTGCATTACCTATATTATACGTTACCTATGTAGTATGTACCCATATAGGTTTGTAATAACTTTTAACCCATATCTGTTAACCTATTAAGCTTTGATAACCTTTGATTAAATTATTGTAAATATGACTTGGTAGTTATTTAGCGAAGACACAGATAGTCGTTTATTGGATTAGGGATACTTCAGTGATTATAAATTATTCTCTCTGGATCGGTGAACGACTTCGTTGGATAATCCACATCTAAGATTTCCCTAGAGAATTTCGGATTATGGACTGTGACCAACACAATTCGATTGGTAAAATATACGTAATAATAAATATTATCACCAAGTTATAAGTTCATAACTAGGTCAACGAGAAGTTGTAAAATACTTTGGTAAAAAAAATGTTTTTAAAAAAGCTGACTTTGACGGCATTTCATGCCTTTATTTTCCGATTTTTTTAACAATAAAAACACAGCTTTTATCTACTCAATGCGCTCTTTTCAACGTTACCCCACTCGATTCGGTAGATAAACAAAACATTTTTGCGCCCCTAATCTATGGGAGCTTTAAAATATTTTTGATAATACTAATACTGTACAAATTTGAAAACTGTAGACTAGCATCTACGGTCCGGCTAGGTGATTGGTTATAATTCAAGATCAGGATCCAGCTTATGTATAGTGTATACTGTATACGTTTGTATATTACCGTGATCCACAATACTGCAAAGTCCCGCATCAGAGACCGATCTTCCCCGGACTCCGGCTGAAAGTCTGGTCTTCGTGAAAAAAAGCCAGTGCCGAGCCACTGATGAACGAAGCAGGCGATTAAATCTGAAAATAACAATAACTAATAAATACTTATTGCTCTATTAGGTACATTACATAACCATAACCTGGTATACCGTATAACCTACCTATTTTCGCGGAGATTCGGGAGATTAGAATATTTCCCATAGCTACAGGCTACTGTCATAACACCGCAGCGCAGACATGAATCCTAACTAGTCTTTTATATGCGAATGTGAGTTTATCTATTTGTTAGGCCCGCTCTACATTCAATGTGGAGCGGGCTTGTCACTTTCCTGCCTTAACTTTCCAACCGATTACCATGAAATTTTTCTTACAACGAACAGGGGTACAGAAAAAGACATCCCACCAAAAACATTTTCATGTAAAATGATGCCAAGACGAGTCCATATGACGGGCACTGTCAAAAAGTTATCAGATCTCATGTAGAGCCAAGCTTATAACTATACACACCCTAACTCTACAAGGCCTAACTTCAAACTCTACACCTCAGTCAGAATATGTGGCTTGGCCATTTCGCTCCATCCATTCACATGAGCGATAAGGTGAAAAATTTATCCACTGTTAATTACTTTTCTGTTATATCTACAAAAGTTCTTGCAGTAACGAAACGGTCAATAAGCCACATATTATTCTGACTAAGGTTTAGAGTTCGTGAAGTTAGACCTTGTAGAGTTAGGGTGTGTAGAGTTATAAGCTTATATCTAACGGAACCTCAACCGCAATTACAAAGCAGGAGCACGGATGTTGGAGGTAGGTACTTAGCTGATTATTATAATTATTAAACTAACAAAAAATATATGTTTACTTTAAATGATCTTTAGTTACAGCACTTTATGATAAAACAGTGATTAAGTTTTGACCCACAGTATTTATGACTTCGTATCTAATACCCATGTACCTACTTACTTCGTTTAACAAACCAGACATATGGCAACGCGAACTCTTTGGTAGGAATAGATAGAGTATAAAAAAAAACTGTTACAACCTCATTGTTAACGGGAATAAGCTGTTTCAGTATTCTTAGATAGCTAGTAGCTACTAATCCACACAGAGTAATTATTATTGATTCTGTGAAATGTCGAACGCATCACTACATAGTAGGTAAAACAAAGTTGCTTCCCACTGCCTGTCTGTCCCTATGTAGGTATGCTTAGATCTTTAAAACTACGCAACGGATTTTGACGCGGTTTTTTTAAATAGATATAGTGATTCAAAAGGAAGGTTTATACGTATACCTAGTTTATCCTGGAATTACCGCGCGAACTCCGAAATTACCGCGGATGAAACCGCGGGGGACTGCTAATAAATATAGTAAACTTAAATCTGGACATGAAAAGCATACTTATGGTCGGATCCCAACATCCGACCAAAACTACTTTTGAAAACTAAAATAGGTACTAAAATATTTAGTGTTGTAAAAGTACATAGTTTTAATGTTCGGATGTTGAGATGCTTCTCATGTCCAGAAATGTTGCACGCAGCTCCGCTCACACAGTTTTTGGGAGTGCGTTGGCGCATGTACCTTCACTAACAAATTAATTGACAATAGTTTAGATTGATATCACTGTAAGACCAGATTTTGTAAGTTCAAATAATTGTGGACACCTACCTTTTTAATGGTTTGCTTGAATTCCTGGAACAACCATTCGAAGAAGTGGAGGTGTCGCTTTGACTCGAGCTTTCTGAGCGTCGCCGCTTGTAAACTTGGAAGCCAGCAGTTTTTCGGATTGACATCTTCTTACGAACATACATTATTACAATACCTACACTGAAGACAGAACTTTTGGCTTGCGTAATCGAAACGTTAATTGCAAAAAAAAAATTAAGCGACACAACACTGCACTATAAGTATTGAACAAGACAGAACTAAATCTGTTGAGGTTGAAACTGAATTCTGTGAATGAAAAATATAACAAATCGGTCTGTGTACGGATTCTATATTTAAACTTGGTCAGTTGGCGAGCGCGCGCGCCGCTATTAACTCCAGTCTCTTGAGTCATCGACAATTTGAAATATAGATCAAAGCAAACTTTGATTGACCACATGATGAGTGATATACCTATTACCTATAAGTATGTGGACAAAATATAAGTTGCAAGCGGCACGCACAGCCTTGATATGTATAGTAAAAATGTCAATCAAATTTCCAACATGCTCTAAACAGTAGTGTGTTTTTAAATATGAATACTCACGAAGAGCATATACTCAGGCCAGTCTGTTTATTATCCAGTGTCTGTCAGTAATATTGAGATAACTGACTTCTATCGAGCTCAGATTTGCATGGTATTAAAACTGAATTAAAATTTTGTCGGTCTGCTCGAGTTAATCTTCGGCACGGCTGAACGAATTGTAGACGTACATAGGACATAATTATATAGCACTTTTCATTCAGAAGAAATGAAAGTGACCGAAAAAATCCTAAATTCGAAAATGCGAATTTGAGTTTGTTCGTTATGCTACCGACAAAAATTATATTTTGCATACACGTTGTCAGGATATAGAAAAAGACATAGGGTACTTTTTATCCCGGAATACAGAAATACAACATAATCAGAAATATGTTGTATCTTTAATAAATAAATAAATAAACGCGTGTGAAACCGCGTGGAACAGGTAGTAGGTACAAATCAAGAATAATGTCAATAATGCAAAAAAGACTATAGAAAGAAAATAAAACTCACATAATTTCCGATAATAATTAGTAAAACTTTTATTTCAGCAGTAAATTAAAAAAAATACACAAGTCAGAAGACAAAATCCTTTGATAAATATCAATGGGATGGCTTATTTATCTTGAAGTAATTAACTAACTATTGTAAAAATAAGCCGTAATTTACATAATTTACTATCCATACATACATATCTAATATTCATAATGGAACTGGACACACAGATATATCCCAATAGATACGTATAGCTTAGCGTATTTTTTTGTTTAAACAGTTGGATGCTGCATTATATTTGACAAAAAAAATCCATACTATAACTTTGGTTTTAGTACAACATTAAATCAGAAAAAAACTACAATATTACAAAACACATAAGTACCTACCTAAACTAAAGACGAATCTATAGATAAATATCCTACCTTTCTACATAATCAATACATGCTATATTATTTAAGTATGTAACATAATTATAAACTAATTTATTTATATGAAGAAAATACAATATTTAAATTGTTCAAGACATAATCCTATCATGACATTAATGTTACCAAAACTGTACTTTTTAGCGGTTTTGGACCTAATTTAATAGCCATAACTATATCAATAACTTTAGTAGTAAGGACGCCGCGGGTTGTTCTGTGAAAAGAAAATATTATTAAATAATAAAGCGAAATTCTTCTAGTGACAGAATTACTTAAAAAATAAGTTGACATAGTTTAAACAAAACTAAAAAACACGCTATAAGAGAAAAAGAACTAAAAGTAATTACCAAGGACCAAAGTCCTTGTCAAGACAAATCAAAAGAGCGCCAACTCTATGGGGTTGCGTCGCGACGCAGAATTAATTAGTTTAATTACAAAGTCCCATGTCCCAACAGTCGTTTAATTGCAGAGTTCCCATGAACATCTTCCGGCTCCAGCATCAGATCAGCTCTATGTCATAATAATATTGCATCGTCATCCGAACTACATACACACAATACAAAGTTTCATCATAAAACGACAGTTTCATTAGAAGTTAAAATTGACTTGTAAAGCTCGTAAAAAGAACGTGAATGCGGAGCCGATGTTCTCCGCCGTTTCTCGTGTCTTTCTCGCGTTCTCTCAAGATTCTCGCGTGAATGTGAAGCGGGCTTTAGATTTTATTAGGTAAGTACATTATTTGTCCGTAAAATATTTTAGTTATAAGTGCAGCTATTATGAAGCGCTTAAAAGCACTCAATAACACTTTTTTGTCGATGTTTTGGTTAATATTAAGCTAAACTAGGCAAGGTCATTCCATTATAGTTTCAACCGACGTTTAACACAGATGATATAATACTACACTAGTACGTATACCTACAATTTTATCTGCGTCTACATATAAAAGTTATTAAAATGGGTACATCAAGGGTTCAAGTGCAAATTTTGTTACTCACACATATTGTAAAGTACTATTTGCCGTGGAGATAGAGTTGAAATTTGAAATATTGTATATACAAGTAAAGGGAGGAATACAAATATTTAAAAAGAGAAATAAATAACATTAATTGACGTCAGACCTAGTTCATTCCGATATTTTGATCCATAGTTTTGACCTCACTACTTGCATGGGCCAAAACTTTTTGACTTAGGCGAGGGCACTTAGCCGACTACCCATCCATGCCCAAATAGAAGAGAGTTGAAACGGAAAATCTGAATTCAAATAACACTATTGACATCGTCACTGCAAGTTAGCTTTGTTTGGGTACACCGATTTGGTCAGTTGCATTAATAAAAACAACTTGAAAACAAAATCAAAATCCTATTTTATGGATAACTTAAATGTATTGTAAATAATCTTTGGTGCAATAAAGTATATTGTATTGTATATAGAAAATACTAATTAATATCTTGTAATTTGAATTGTGAACTCAAAATGATCGTATACTATTCTACTAGCATTTTTTTTTCTCAAGCTATTTTATTTAAAACTTTCTTTTTCTTACTGTGCAAACCTGTGATTTTCTGTGCTATTTTATGTCAACTTAAATTTTTTTTCTGTAAATTCGGTAAATAGATCAAAAAAAAAAACCTAGAGTTCAAAATACAACGCGTCGTCTCACCAAAGGGTTCGGCCTGAACCGGTACGCGAGCATCATCCGCTTCCTGTAGGCGTCGAACTCGTCGTCCTCGGGCGACATCACCTCGGAGGTGGCCGCGCCGAGGCCCAAGTTAGCCGGCTGGTTCGACCTGTCGATTATTATTATTATTGTCGCGGTCGAGCTAAACTAAATCAATAAGCGCGGAATGTGTACAAAACGCGCAATGTAAAGCGAACACATTTGAGAAGCGAATTCGATAGAAGTACTGTTCTAGAAACGTTCGGGCTAGTAGCTAGTAAAAAGGAATAACTCGAACATTCTAGAGCCCCGTTCGCCCAGGTATATAAACAGCGCAATCGAACCGGACGGGCAGTTGAACTGCCCGTCCGGTTCGGTTGCGGAACTGCCGCAGTTCAGTTTGAGCTTTCGAAGCGATAACTACGAGTGAATCTTCAGCGATACCTGCGACTACCGGCGACCTTGGCGAGATTATTGGAAATCGAGTTCAGTCTTTTAGTGTTCCTGTATTGTGATACCTAGACCTAGTGTTTTTGTAAAGTTAGTGTTAAACTCCGAATAAAGAAGCCTAGCACGTAACATTATTTATTCATCCACTAGCTGTCCCCCGCGGTTTCACCCTCGGTAATTTCGGAGTCCCGTGGGAATTTCGGAGTAAAAAGCACCCTATGTCACTACTTTAGCTTTATATAAGTGAAAGAATTTTCAAAATCGGTTCAGTAGATCCAAAGATTGTCCGCTACAACGTCACAAACTCACAATTCAAAAAGTTTACCTATTTTTACTTTATAATATTAGTACAGATTAACACACTACTAGCTGTATCACCGGGGCTTCGCCCGCGTTAATTCCCGCGGAGTTTCCACGGGAATTTCGGAATAAAAAGGGCCCAATGTCCTTCCTTCTCTGTACTCCTGAGAACGTGTATGCAAAAGCTCATGGCGATCGGTTTAGTTACGGCTTGAAAGAGTAACAAAAAACAAACTAACAAGCTCACATTCGCATTTACTAGTTAGTTACGTCACAGCCGAAGAGCGTCATAAATTGGAACACAACAATAAATTATTGTTTGTTCTTTCGTTTTTTAGTCTTGTTTATCCGACTGCGATGAAACATTGTCAACTCATTGCTTGCACTTGCACGGAGGTTATAGACATAAATTAGGAGGTCATGCGGGAATTCCGAAATTCATACAAATGTGTATATACCTACTCTGATGCACGAATCGAACCCGCAACACCTGGCATTCTAATGTCACTGGTGTTCTATTGTGCTGTCTATGCTTCAGTACAGGATATATTTTTTTTATAAGTCATACCAATTGATACACAACTTACTTGTTAATAGGTTCAACGATGCCAGTGCCTTCGGAACCGAGACCCTGCCCTTCAGTCCATCCCAGTTTCTGCAGCATTTTGAAACCTGACGCGAATAAAAAAAAATGTTACCACCAAATTAATAATATTAATCATATGGATAATTAGTAACGATCAGCAGAATTAGATGATCTATTTGACTGTAATCAAACTTTGAGTTTAGTATTTATATAGAGAATATGTTATTCTGAAGATGATTCAAAGAAAATTTTGTAAAGGTTATATTATAAGGTGACAACACTTAGACAAACTAAAAACTACCATTTTTTATAGAATTTTTATTTATGTGTGTTTGTATGCGCATCAAAAACTGCTAAACGAAACGGAATTGAACTGGGTTTCACAGTAGCCTTTATCGTTCAGTTTGTCACAACGAACTTGTGAGTCACGCAATCAAGCATTTCCTCCGATGCGTATTACAATATTGTAATTTTGGAACTGTACTACCTATATGACTGTGTTGCTCAACAAAATGTACATACCAACATTATCTTCCCCAAGTTTAAATTCTTTATAATCACTAAGATCTGGCTCTTTTCCACTTTTAATAGCGGAATATTTCTCCATGAATCTGAAAGCAATAAATTATGACAATATTAGTTACAAGAACAACCAAAAAATATACTCTACTTTCTGTCAATAAGCGTCATCAGAACACGATAAAAACAGCTCAAATGGAGTCGTGTAAAATATACACACAACGTGCGTTCGCCGGAACTTGGCCAAGCGCACTCCGTGCTTTGCTCGGCTTGGCAGATATCACGTAATTTTTTTCGCAAGAGTGAAAGAGTGAGTGAGTGAAGATTGAGTGAAGAGTGAGTGAGTGATTACAGGAGGGTCGGGCAAAAGGGGGTTGAAAAATCCCCAAAATCACCTCACGTAATTAAAGAATGCCCTGATGAGGGTGAAGTAATAAGGGCGACTCATGTAATCAAACAATACCGCACTTTTTAAGCTCCTCCGGTGGTAGAAAGTCTCCAATGTGGTGCTTGCCGGCCGCTTGCTTCGTCAACTCGGTGGCCCATTTTTCCGTCGCGTACATTTCCTTCGCTCGCAATCTAAAATTTACGACCCGTGTTTGAATTTGTCATAAAACGATAGTAAAAATCAGATCGTTCCTATAAACCTAGAATTACCCTACAACCTACATACTATCTATGTAATCAAGTTAGAGCGAGTTAGTTTATAGCTTAACTAGAACACATTTTTTTTTTGTTTCATAAATAAATACCTAGGTTGATATTATGATCCGTATACAGAAACAACTTAGCTACGACATACTGCATCACAATCATAAGATAGCAAGAACTAAAAGCGCCTAATAACGATTTTTTTTTCTAATTTTATCAGCAATTTGCTGTCCCCACCCGCGGTAACTTCGGAATTCCCGCGGGAATTCCTATAAACCTTTCTCTGGAATCACTCTATCCGTATTGGTGAAAACCGCATGAAAATCCGTTCAGTAGTTTTTATCGCGAACAGACAGACAGTGACAGACAGTCGTGGCGGAAGACTTTGTTTTATGTAAGGATAGTAAACGAAGGTATGAAAAGATATTCCACTCTTTTGATGCGTTGACGTGTGACATGTTGTAGTCTAATTACAAAATAAATATTATTGATGATCAATAAGTAATATATATTACTCAAATCAGAGTTTTAAAAACATCCCTGTATAATGATTTTCAGAAGTGTAGATTATTCTAAATGCCAGTTAACCAACTCACTTGTGTTCCCATGTGCCCTCTGAGGTGTCTTCGTCACTGTCATATTCATATTTGTGTCTACCGGCTGCAGCCAGACGTTCCACTTCTTGTTTCTTCTTCATCATGTCCTGGAAATGAGGTTTTTTTTAAAAAAAAAACACTATTCTCTGACATATTTCGCGATGAACCAATATAATAATATATTTTTTTAGCAAATTTTCTTCTAAATACATAGCTAATTTATGCAAATACACCATACCTGATACAGCAAGTTGAGTTTGAAATTGTCCTCGCATTTCTTCCAGTCTTCTGGACTCAAGTTGGTTGAGCCGTAATTGGTCATAGCGTATTGCATAAGGGCTTGGCTCCTGCGATTTATAGTTGTCAATTTTATGCCTTCCTCGCCGATCTTGGCCAACTTTGCACCTAGATATAATAAAATTATACTAATTTATTACTGTTACATTAAAAATAAAAAATAATAAACTCCTAGGTCGATAGTTGACGTACCACAAAAAATAGAGATAATTATATAATAACACTAGCTGTCCCCCGTGATTTCATCCGCGGTAATTTTGGAGTTCCCGCGGAGGTTGCGGGAAAAAGTACTCTATGTCCTTCTTTGTACCCCGACAGTAGTTTACGGTGATTAGCTGTTCTCCGCATTAGTGCCGGAATTCCCGCGGGAATTCCGGGATAAAAACTATCCTATCTTTCAAGTTAGACCATATTATAAATGGTTACAAAATGTTATCAAAATCCGTTCAGTAGTTTCGGAGTCCATCGCGGACAAACAACGTAACACGTGATTTATATATAGCATGTCATGTTTGTCAGTTTTAGACACGTGTATTTGAGACGTATCATCATAACAAGTACCTAATAACGACCGAGTCCATGACTGAATGACTGCTTGCCGCTCCCCCTTGTTCTTTTTTTAATATATCAACACGCTAACTGACACTCCATACAAGCGAATACCCATACCGCCGCACTCAGAGTCGACTTTAATGGTTACTTAGTTAAGTGTAGATTTTTAAAATAAAATTGCCGCAATCAGACAAGTTTAATAAATTAATGTTAATTGACATTTAACTAATTAAGTTACATCTCATTAAATGCCAATTAACATTAATTTACTGAACGTCTCTGATTGCGGCAATTTTGTTTTAAAAATCTATACTTAACTAAGTAATCATTAAAGTCGACTCTGAGTGCGGCCGATAGTCCTCCGATTTACCCGACTACCTACTACTACAGGCAGTCGTTGAGATTGGGGGGGGGAGCAAGCGATGCGAGTCGCTTCTTTACGTGGTAATAGTTCGTATTATCCGTATTTTATCTTTTTATTATAAATGCGAATGTGAGTTTTTGTTATGGCTGAACTATCATCATGAAATTTTCCATACACACTGTCTGGGGTACAGAGAAGGACATAGGGTTTCCGCGGGAACTCCGTCATTAACAGCAAGTTTGCGTATAAGGGGGGCGCATGGAGAGCTCACCAGCGGCCGGCAGCGGCAGGGGCGCGACCACGCCGGGCGGCTTGATGTCGGCGGGCGGCGGCTCGTCGCTCCAGCGCGACTTCTTGTTGCGCTTGCGGCGCTCGCGCCTCGAGTCCGCGTCGTCGTCGCTCTGCGAGCTCGGCTGCTCGCGCTTCACGCCGCTGACGCCGTCGTGCGCGAACGAATCCTGGTAACTGCAGCCGAGGATAAGTTGAGGGAAAAAAACAAAATCATTTCATCTGTTCGGGAGCTACGAGGCCACAGACAGACAGACACAGACACGTTAAACTTATAACACCCCGTCGTTTTTGCTTCAGGAGTTAAAAAAAAGGCTCGGGCGCACAATGACAGAAATGGAAAACGCGACAGATTCGCAAAATACCAGAAATTATAAATGTCAACTAACGCTGCCAGATGAACGATGCCAGACACTCTAAATGCCAGAAGCTTGAAGTTCTGAGCATCTGCAGAATGGCAAACTAAGACAATACCAGATTAGTATAATATTACATATTACCAATATAATAATATTGATATAAGGTGATACTCAGCTGCTTTTGCTGTTAAGAAAATTCGTCAATTAACTGATATTGATACTGCGCGTTTAGTTTATTTTAGTTATTTCCACAGCATTATGTCATATGGTATATTGCTGTGGGGTAGTGCCTCGGATATCGAGTCTATATTCGTGTTGCAAAAACGAGCTGTTCGGGCTATCTATAAGTTGGGCCCTCGGGAGTCATTAAGAACTAAATTCGGCGAGTATAAAATAATGACTGTATATTCTCAGTACATATACGAGAATTTATTGTATGTTCACAAAAACTTAGGCAACTTTAAGAAAAACAGTGATTTGCATAAAATAAACTTAAGAAATAAAGACAAACTTGCTGTGCCCACTACTAGGCTCCATAAAATTTCTAATTCTTTCAAGGGACAATGTATACGCTTTTACAACAAACTACCGAACGATGTAGTTAATTTGTCAATTAATAAATTTAAAAGCTTAATTAAACGCATTTTGTGCGATAAAGCCTATTATAGCGTAAAGGATTATTTGAATGATACAAACGTTTGGTGATGAATTGCTCTTTTCTATTTTTTATCTTTTATTTTTATTTGATGTGATGTGTGCGAACAACGTAGCCATTACCGGCCTTACATATTGATTAAATTAAGAATTAATTTCATTGACACGATAGTGGCTAGATTATGTCATGCTCACTCAGATGTCCCGCTGGCGGTGGCGTGTGAGTCGGGTCGCTCGGTTCCCTCTAATATGGTTGAGCGGGGCGGGGCTTACGAGCACGTCATACTCGTGAACGGGTGCCGTCAGTTGGTACTGGTCATGTCTGGTCTACTATTAGGTATAGATGCTTAATCCTAATGTCTCTATAGTTAGCTGTACCTGCCGCATGTAGTTTATTGCTGGTTACGGCTCATTATTCTCACATAATTAAAGTTGGGTTACCACTAATATTATAAAATATATATTATAATTTTAAATTGACAGCGTGCTGCTGTAGAGTTTGTTGCGCAGCTTCTTCTCTTCAGCCATAGCACTAGGAAGCTGTGAAGGGTGGATATTTTATGGGTGCTGTCTACTGTAAACTGTAATTTTATTGACGTCAAAAAGAGCCACATTATGGGCCTAATTTGAATAAATGATTTGAGTATTGAGTGAGTATTACTGTGGTATAGTACCTGAGTAACATACAGCACAGAAAAAGCTTGTTCATGAGAACATTTATAATCTACTTCTTACTTCTATGCTATAATCTTCTATACTAATATTATAAAGAGGAAAGATTTGATTTTTTGTTTGTTTGTTACGATTTAACTCAAAAACTACTGGACTGATTTCAAAACTTCTTTCACCATTAGAAAGCTATATTATCCCTGAGAAACATAGGCTATATTGTAATCCGGAATTCCTGCGGGAACCCCGAAATTATCGCGGATGAAACCGCACGGGACAGCTATTTATAAATAAAAATGAATGTTTGTATGTTTGTCCTCTATGCGTTTCTAAACCATTGATCTGATTGTGGTGAAACTTTGGCGGGTTGTTCTGCCTGCGTTCACAAAAGTTCTTGATATAAAGAGATCTCGCGGGAATTCCGAAACTCACGCGGATGAATCTCCGAAACGGTTGGACCAACTTTGACTGGACTTTCACTTCTAATTAGGTGATGTTATATGGAGAATTAAAGCTACTTCGGTGTGCCTGCGGGAATTCCGAAACTTACGCGAGTGAAACCGCGGGAGACAGCTAGTAATAATATAAAAAGGAAAGGTTATATTTGTTTGTAACTTATAAGTTTATATAATTATATCTGAACTCGCAGAACGAAATTTGAGTTCTTTAACTGGTACAAAGCAATGAAGGATAATCTTATTCCGAAATAAAGAGCTCCCGAGGGAGTCCCGAAATTCAAGGTGAAACTGCGAAAAAACAGCTAGTAATGAATGATATTATTTAACTTACCTTTCACCACCCGACTCCTCTTTCATAGTGGGTTTCTCATCATAGCTGTCATCGTCTTCCAGACAGAACTCCGGCTCATATTTGTCCTCCGGCTTAACTTCAGGATTCTTCTCGGCTCCCAAGCCGTTGCGAATCTTTAGCACTAGCTCCCTGAACGCCTTGTACTCATTCGAGTTCGTGTTATGAAGGAACCTGCAATAATATCTCGCATACAGTCATCTAATGTAGAGGGGAAAAAAACAGAAAAGGATGTTTTTAAGGTTCATACAACCTGTGGATAACCCTGAAGCACAGAGAAACGAGTGGACCGTGCGCGTCCGAAACGTTTTTATTGCTGCAGAGTGATTTTAGCAGCACAGTGTCAAAGAAACTAAGATAAACCTGGGTTATTTAAAGTCTGTTTTTATAAGTGCCACCAGACAAATACCAGTTCTACTACACTTTACTGCTAAAACTGAGTACACACATTACACCAGTTCTCCCTGATCCACTGTTGACAATAATTTAAGTTGTGAATTCAACAAAACATACGCGAAGAATTTAGAACCCAAAATCCATGTTCCGAAATCCGTTAAAAAAAGCAATTTACTTTCAGCCAGTGGACCGGAAACTCGCGTAAAATACGCACGCAGTCCCGTTACTCGAGTGTGAATAAAAATAATAAATAAGTATAAAAAAGGTAGAATACAGCACATCAATCCTCCTGTTTTATGGGATCAAAAGTGTGGCTACAGTGCGGTGGCATTACCACAAACTTTGGTCTTGTGTTTGGATTGCTTTCAGGACATTTTCCCAATGGTCGCCGTTGCGGGCGGTGTCGGCGGCCGCGCGCTGCACGGGCGGCGGGAACGCATCTGCAGAGAGAACTGCACACCACGGGTCAACATCTCGCCGGGCGGACACCAGTCGCCAACTCATTCAAATACAACACAACATAACGGAGCGCGGTCGAAGCGAACACACTTCTGTTTCGCGACAAAATAAAATAAAAACTGATCGTGGCATGTGGAATTTAAGGTCACCACAGATTAGCGCATAAAATTACTCGCGAATTTTTCGATGTCACTTACTAACGAATTGTGTAGTGTATTGGCATAATTTTCAAGGGCATATTCTAACGCTGACTTGAGCGTCTCCACGTCTAAACAGATTTTTTGTGTGCGTCGGATTTTTTTACGTAAAACAATGACAATACGGTTCTGTATTCAGTGACGGCGAAAAAATTCTACGACAAATCTGCGCTAACTCTAACATGTAAAAAAATTGGCATTAGGTATATTTGTTCTTAACAATCGAATATTATGTTGCTTGTAAATATTTAATGATTAATAGAAACATCAAATTCTTTGATAAAACGTGTTTGTTTATGATAATTTACACTGTGTTAAACTAATTGCTGGATTCAATTAATAATAAAAACATAACATCAAAGAAATTGTTTTCTCTTTTTCTAATATTTTTTTTTTTCAGACACCTATTTGTTTTTTCACATCATACCTTGATTCGCATTCGGCGCTGGTATATTTCCTAGCTCCAAATCCTTCGGTTTCGGTATATGGTTCAGAGGCAAAGGCATCGGCGGCGGAATATTTTGGAGCTTCATGGCATCAGATGGTGGCATTGGCACAGTTTCTCGAGGTTTACCCTCTGGCATCCCATGATTAGACATCATGGAGTTAGGTGGCATGAACGGCATGTTTGCAGGACCGTTGGGACCGAAATTGTCACCTGACCCAAACGGAGGTCTTGGCCCCATGAAAGGCATATTACCATTATTTTGATGCATCATGGAGTTAGGTGGACCATTCAATCTAAAGTTAGGTGGGCCATTCATAGGCATCATAGGTCTATTTGGAGGCATCATAGAGTTTGGTGGACCATTTGGAGGCATCATAGAGTTTGGTGGACCATTTGGAGGCATCATAGAGTTGGGTGGACCATTAGGAGACATCATAGAGTTAGGTGGACCATTTGGGGGCATCATAGAGTTTGGTGGGCCATTTGGAGGCATCATTGAGTTAGGTGGACCATTTGGAGGCATCATTGAGTTAGGTGGACCATTTGGGGGCATTATAGAGTTTGGTGGGCCATTTGGAGGCATCATAGAGTTAGGTGGCCCATTTAGAGGCATCATAGAGTTAGGTGGACCATTTGGATGCATCATAGAATTAGGTGGACCATTAGGTCTCATCATAGGATTGAAAGGGGGACCGAAAAACGGTGGCATAGGTCCATTCGGACCACACATGTTGGGTGGCATAGGACCAGGGCCACAGGGACCATTAGGGCCCATGAAATTCGGAGGCATTCCAAAATTAGGAGGCCCACCCATAAAAGGAGGCATTGGCATGTTTGGGCCTCCAGGTCCCATAGGTGGCATATTAGGGCCACCAGGACCCATTGGTGGCATATTAGGGCCACCACGACCTATTGGTGGCATATTAGGGCCACCAGGACCCATTGGAGGCATATTTGGGCCACCATGTCCCATCATCATGTTGGAGTTTGAGCTTATATTTGTTAACCCCATTCCCGAGCTAGATTCCATTGGTCCTGAGGGGCCAGATAAATCATCTTGATCTGAAGTCATTTGGTTGGAATCAGAATATTCTGAATGCATTGTCCACTCAATATGTTCAGTAGATTCTGGATTTGATGAGTCATTAGGAGGCATAACAGGGATTTGCATTAAAGATGGTATAGATTTATTATCTCCATGTTTTTTCCGGTCTTCTATAACTGGAGTCATGGGGCTTCTTCCTCTTTCACCCCATCTACGATTTTTTTCTCTAGAAAAAAGAAATAATCATAGTGAATGTAGGTAATTTGTGTAAACAGCTTTTGGAATATGTTATAAGAAGTCAAAAAATATCACAAATACTGAAAGGAATGCAGTGCAAACATGGATGAGTTGGTAATAAGTATATTATTGTTCTCTGTAAGTAACTTCCAATTTAACAAAATATCTGAAAGATTGGTACCTAGAGCTTCTAGAGTCTGACTGTCTTCTTTCGTCTTGATCATAATCAGAATATTCATTTCCATGGATCTTCTCATTGCCAATTTCATGATTTGTTTCTGAACTGGTTTCATTGATAGATTCATTTTTCACTTTTTCTTCGTCTCTTGCTTGCTGTTGGTCCTTCTCATCTTTATCTTTTTTTTGCTTTTCTAGTAAAGCTTTAAAATGACACATGAAACTGCCATCATTTGAGAAAATGTTAGCAGAATTTTTGTCTTCAGAAGCACTTGGGCTGTAATTGGAGATTTTTATGCTTATTGAATTGCACCAAAATAAGAATTATGGAAGTGAAATTGCTGCAAAATCTACATCAGAATACATTAGAATGTAAAAAAAAGACAGAAGTGTGACTTGGGGCATAGATAAATATTGATATGAGTTATTTATGGTTGATAATAAATTTCTCCCAATATTCAGTCATAATAGGCAATTATGTATGTACGTATTTAAAAAGTTGGATGTATAAGTAATTGGTGAGATGACAATTTAATGATTCATATTCAGCCATATGTTTGCAATCTGCATGTAAAGATCATTGTCCTAGCTGTTTCCCTGAATAATTTTTGAAATTTTTATGGGATGAACCTTATGGCTAATACAAAAACTTAAGTTACTGTCATATATGCTACAAAAGGTTTTCCATAGTTCCACTGACATGATATTCGTTACTGCCTCGAGAAGTCTTTAACCCAAAACAAAAAATATCCTTTTACTCAAAAATCTCAGTGACAGAATTTGTACAATTCAGTAATTCAATTACCCTTACAAAAACAAACTTTTTCTTTTTGTATTAATAAGAATAAAAAATGTGTAACATCAGACTGCAAGCACACTCCATCCTGTCATATTATATACTTTTACTATTAAGGTGTAAAGGGGATAATTTGTGTTTGTGGAGTACCCTCTCCACTTTGGGACTTCTGAACCAATGTAAGATTTTTTTTAATTTTTTTATGGCTACTTGCAACTTGTGCAACTTAATTTTTATATCTACAGGCGACACTAATACAAACTAGCCTCACAATACACTTTTTTAATTTATAATATCATGTGAATTCTCAACCAAATTACAGAAGTTGTTGCATGTTTGTATGACTAATAGTCTTGAGCATTTAATAAATATTAAATAAATTAATAGTTTTCACACAACACATCTCTTGTGATCTATTTGGGTATTTTGTTTGTAAATAGTTAGCTTATGCAATTTTTGCCTATAAGAATTGACAATATACCATTTTAACAACATTTCTATGATTTTGTAGTCATTGTTTTCATCTAACATAGGCATAGTTCTAGAATCTAAATCAATATTGGGGTTTTAGGTAAAGGTATATAGATAGAAAGGTATATGTATAGATTTGAAACGAAAGTACTTTCATTAGTGTTTTGATTCCCAACATGTTATATATTATCCATAAACGACATAGGATGGGTACTTTATATCCCAGATCAAAAGATTCCAGATGCCCGACCTACTAGTGCGGCACCGCGACGAACAGTTGCGAAAGTAGGTAATTTGGGTTTTGATAGAGTTATTTGACGCAATCAATGATTTTTTTAAGTATAGAATATCTTTGGACGCAAGTGAAAATGCGGGTTAGTCAAAAGTTTAATACTCACTTGGTTAACTTGACCTGTGCTGCCAAGGCAGCGGCCTGTTTCTGAGCTTCAAGCTTGTTTTGTATCTCCATTTTCTTTTTCTCGATGATTTGCTCCTGCTTCGACATTTGAGCCCATCTTGTGCTCAGTGCAGATTTATTTTTACTATTGTCCTTGAAATGATTCGTGTTAGACATTATAGAATATTTGATTAAACGCTGAACAAAACCGATTGCAGCGAATACAGCGAATACTGGAATTTTCTCACTGGATGTACTCGAACATTATCTAACAGAACAAGAAAGAAAACATGGAAAAACGTTCCGTACAAGTGAGAAATGAGAATATTTGACAAACGTCAACCAATCATTTTTTTTTGTAGAGTTTACCATCGAAATAATTCGATGGAGTTTACCCCTTTCGGGGAAGGCAAAGGAAACTTAGTCCATGCAGCCAAGTGTCAAGTTTTTTTTGTTAAATTTATGTAAGGAATCTAAGTCCATACAGTCAGAACAGCTTAATATTGACTTTCGGATTTTGTATTTAGCCAGATTTATGTTAAAAAAATAATACAGAATAAAAAAGTTTTTTAACTATTTTTCGAGAGAGAACCGAGTTTAGTATAATCTTGCGAAAAAAACTAACATGCTAAGCTAACCGAACAATTACGCCCAAACTCACGGAACGCACCTTAGTATGGATCGTGAAGCATAATATTTGTTTTTGTTTTTACCCTTCTTGGAGGACGCAACGGAATTTTCTTAGTCCATACCTTTTCAATTGGCTGTATGGATTAAGATTCTTTTGTTCTTTTTTTTCTGAAGTTATATTTAGATCTAAGTGCGTTACTGAGATGCATTTCAATGCTTGACCGGAACTTTTAGCGATGTAGACATAGTTGCAGTTAATTACCACCACATCACTTAACACAGATTAATCTTCTGAAACTGTAACATATGACTTGGCCATATGGCACAACAGCCCTTGCCTGTCCCAGAAGGGGCGAAGATAAAAACAACAATAACTTCCGAAACCGTAGATGGTCCGAAACCGTTCTGAAACGGTTTTTTTTGGGGACTTTTGGCGGGATTTTTAGCAGAGTGGACGTCAGTTTTATTTCTTTGTTTTGCAAATTAGTTCATCGTGATTAATGACACGCGCACACGTACACACACACACACACACACACATATTATAGGTATTAAGACTATATGTTACATTTATTAAGTTAAGTTCGTTTTCTGGGAGGGGGCCAGGAGTCCTATAAAACAGGGTTTACCTAGTTTAGGCTCCTGTCTCCCACAAAGTATGCTCTTTACTTCTAAAACTTTTTATTTGTAACCACTATATGTATTTACTTGTGGGAGAAATAAAGATTATTATTATTATTAATACTGTGTGAATATGGTGGATTTTGCATAATAGTGATCCATTAGTAATGAACAGTGGGCGGAAACAGTAAAATAAGATAAAATAGGGCGTTCGTCAGGACTCAGGAGGTTTTCGTTTTACTAAACAACTTCCCAAAGCCAAAAGCTTTGCTGCCAAAAGTTCCGGAAAAGCATCAAAATGCATCTCACCAATGCATTTCGATGTAAATAACTTCGATGGAAATATACCACTGAATTGGCTATATGGACTAAGTTTCCTTCTGCCTTCCCCGAAAGGAGTAAACTTCACCAAAAGTTTTTTGGCGTTTTGGAGTTTTTTGGCGGGAATCAAAGATGGCAGTTCGGTCCACGTAGTGATTATATGATCTTTGGTTCGGTCATTTATTTTCATGTCAGTTGAAAGGAAAATTGTTAAAAGTGGATTTTGTTGTGTTTTAGGGTGCTTTATAATTGGACAATAATGTTCACAGTGACGGTTTTTTGTGTGCTCAAGAAGATAATATAATATGACATTTCGAACTGATTTATTCGGTATCCTCCAAGAGCTCCGAAGTCCGAGAAAGTTCTTGTAGTCTATTCAGTACCATGGCCTGGCCTACAAGTTCAAACATAAACAGTACAACGATGCTGAACGCTAATTTGTGCATTTAAAACTTATTATACTTGAAACTGGCTAAATTCATTATATGCGAAAGCCAAATAGAAGAAGAAAGAAAAGAAACTTCTGAAACTGTCACGTAGTGGTTATATACTCTTTGTCCGCTATTGGACATTTTAAATGCAGATTTGAATTCGAACGTTTTGACCGCTCTCGAACTTGGCTTCATCTCGATTTAATATTCAAATTCGAACTCGAGTTCCAGTCTACTATGGAGGGTAGAAGCAAAGATCATTTAATCACTACGGGTAGAAGTAAGGAGAACCGTCTCGTATGGGGGATTAGTTGAAAAAGCGTCCAGCGGTAAACAGCAAATTATAGTTCGAACACTCACCGAAATGGCGCTAGTGTAGTAAGTAGGCATGGGCTAAACGTGTCCGACCAAGGATTGGATATGTCACGTATCCTTCTAGTACACATACTAGCTAAGAAGAAACTCACAAGCTAGTTGGTGTCTAAATAATTTGTATGGAATTTACTAGCTCTTCTGTCGCTTTAAAGCTAAATTCGATCCATAAACGAAAGGGTGCGTCTACTGCGTATATTTTTAAAGCGCTTATTTACTGCTTAAAAGACCTCGTCTTGAGCACGTGCACCCAGAGAGAAGGTAATCACTTGCACCGTCTCATACCTATAATCCGTAGAAACTAGAAAGAAACGAATACCTACCAAGTACCAATCTCTCGTAAGTCATGGGTGGTCGTGGCCACCCGTGGCCACCCGTGTACTGTTTACAATATGGAGGGTAGAAGGGGTACCTCTACTCTCCATATAGTTTACACACCGAGCATGCGCACTTTCTTATATTCACGATCCTTACAGACCCAACAGCAATGTTCGGTCCTTTATTATCACACGGTATACTTACCTCGGATCTCTCTGTCACTCATTTCCGAACGCGTTGAAATTGAAATCTTTAAAATTTGTCAACCCTTATTAGGACCGAATTTTTTGCAGTCAACCCTATATCATCGTGTTCAGATAAAACAGCGCTTATGCTGATATAATTTTTTTTCTATTATCAAACCTAGTGAAAGTAACTAGTATTGACATACCTGTTTATACCTGTCAACCCAGTAGTTCGTCCAGGTTAAAGGCTGGGTCCCACGGCCCGTTGTCACAGGCCAGATCGCACTAGGCCAGACCGACAGGCCATGGGAACGATCGCACCCGATGAAGCCTGTTGTCGCCCGTCCATGCCCGTCCGATCCGTCGGGAGTCGGTAAGTTCAAAGGCGCGGCGTGGCGCGGCGCGACGGTGCCTGCCGCGGCCTGTGCGGGCGCGTCCGCGTCGGTTCTACTCATTTATTTCACCAGCGACAGCGCATGCGCGTACACGCACGTGATGGAGTGGCCGAATGATTTAGTTTTCGAGTTTTTAACTTTTTACGGGATTTTTGAGTTTACGGGATTTTTCCCGACATTCGGGCAGGTATTAGACAATCATCGGAAACAATTTGGGATTTTTTTCGATTTGTCGCTAGTGGGAACATCTACATAATATGTATTAATGTGATGCACACACACAAACCGACAAACAAACAAATAGGTATTCCTAAAATGATCAAAATTACTTCTATTGCTTATTCTTCAAACTGTTAACGTTAACGTTCTAAAACGGTCAATCTCTTAGAACATAGAGGGCTCACGCTTCACTGGTCACAGCAATCCTACTAATATTATAAATGTGAAAGTGTTGTTACTCAATCACGCAGAAACGGCTGAACGGATTTGATGTTTGGCAATACACGTTGTCAGGGGTACAGCTAAGGACATAGGGTACTTTTTATCCCGGAACACCGAAATTACCGCGGGCACAGCTTGCATACCTCCTCGGAGATACAGGTGTGAACACGTAGTGATTGCCTTCTCTCTGGGTGTGAATTATATGAGTTCTTTAACCCTCTTCCTATTTTAAAAGTGTTTTTTTTAAATTATTCATTGTAGACTAGATAAGAATATCTAACGGTACACAATCAAGTAAGTAATGTTGTTAAGTCTGCTAAGTACCTATGTAACTATGGATGTAGATATTGGCGTAAGGTTAAACGAGGGAGACGTACTGTTGCATGTTGTAGTGTCGTGCTGCATTCGATACAAATTTAAAGGTTGTTAACAGGTTTTCTTTGTAATTGTAGAGGTTTTTTATTGTTATTTTTGTTTTAATCGAGAGCTTGAATAAGTCACTCGTTTAAAATGATTAGGAACCTGGCTCAGTCACAATCCGAGAAAAATAATATTCTGAAATGAAACTACACATATTTAATTGCATATTATTCTTTTTATATTTTTTCATCAGTTTAAATGGAAAATACAATTTTATTTATTTATAATAATGTTGTCATTTATTTAATGTAAACAAATATATTATAAAAGATTTACATACACTATCAAAACAAAATATTCACAAAATGGCAGACTAACTAAACAATTACTTAGCTGTTTCTCCAAGCATGCTAACAATTGCATCGTTTGAGCTAAACAAGAAGAGGAAGTTTGGCACTGATCCCATATTCAAATTGAAATGATGGCGACTTAAATGCAGCTAGCAACAGCTCTGGCGTCCTACTTAGGTTAGTCTGTTTATCCAGAGTTTTAATAGGTACCTTTTTTATAACATTAATCCTTAAAATCTCTCTTCAGCTCGTGTGTATTGCATGTTGTAATACTGAATATCAATTAATTATCCTAGTCAGTAACATACGCATCGCGTTCGCTGTACAAGAGCTTTCTCAAACCCAAACGGAAATGCCAAAGAGAGCCTAACTTTGACTACAGTTTCTTTATGGTAACTTGACGTTTAAATGATATTTTGCTGCCTCATCATTCTCCGAACTACGAATTCACTTATTAAAAAAACAACAAACTCTGGCTCTTATAACAATACAAATTCCATTTTTACAAATATAAAATTAAATCAACTAAATTTAAACAAACAAATCAGAAACCGATCCAAATTAAAAGAGTACCTCTTCTCAATCGATGCACAACCATGCCCGTAACAAAACCAATCATACACATAAACAGTTGAAAAACAAATATTTATAAAGCAACGGGAGAGGACACGAGCAAAGTAAACGGGAAACAATTCGACAATAAATTCAAAATTGCCATAACAAGTGCTCTGTGGATACTCTGAATCAGTCAAGCCTGCAACTCGACTAAATAATAAGAAACAGAAAGCGGAGTCCTTTCCACAGCTGCATGAAATGCCGAAAATAATAGTATAATTAATAAATTGTACCTATATTTTGTATATATGCTAATTTTTTTTACATTTTAATAATTTAAAAACAACCATTACTTGGTCGAGAAAAATTGCTTGGCAAAAGAGAGTAAAGAGTACGAGAGTTATAGAGAACACATGAGTCCCTATTTTAAAGCACTGGCGAGTTCACCAATGAGTAAAGAGATTTCGTTCAATATGTACACACTTATTAGCCAAAATGAGATAATATAATGACCGAATGATCATAATAATACACCTACAGCTAATTACATAAGGACTTGCGTTTACAATATAAAAATCCCTCATTCAACACACACGCCCACACTCTTTTGCCAAGCAAGTGTATTCATTTTTTTTATATTTTATATTTTGATGAAATATTTAAAAGCTAATAAACGTGAGCCGATGTCAATATTCGTAGCTAGTCGTCGTTCGCCCGGGCCGGCCGGCCCGCGCTTTGTAAACACATAAATACACTATAACATTATTTCATCGTATGTACATCGTGACTCAATATAATGCACTGATATTACGAGGGGCACAAGGAATATCGCAGCATCGTTACACCGCGCCGGAGCCCGCCCATCGACAGTACCGACACGTACAACCGTCTCTCACATATAACGGTGACGTACCATCACCTCCCATATACATTCTGTAGTTATATAATAAAAAATACAACACTAGGTACTATTATATCCCTTAACGTGTCTAAATGTCTAATTCGTACTCTATTTACAATGACATAATACATCATTTTCATCAAATTGTTCGGCGCAACGACACGACAGTCTTGCAAGGACGACGCGACGCAAAGTGCGCCCGGCCGCTGATCGTGTTTTTTTTTATATTTTTGCGGCAAAATTCACAATAACTTTTTGATCGAAATGCGCAAAAACAATCTCTAACACAACTAAAATTATGGTTCCAAATTTATCGTTACGTAACAACACCCGCCTGACAGGAGAAATTAGATGGAATTGTATTACGAGTCTCTATGGATAGGTACTGGAGTCCGTGTCGCCTTTACTAACAGTATATAGAATGATTTAAATCAGCCACAAATGGCAAGTATATTGCGCCGCTGCTCTAGATGTAGTAAATAATATCACCCGACCTCCCGATCACAACATGAGCGTCGCCTCAAGCCGCCACACTCATAAAACCAGCCAAGTTAAATCATAATAATAATTATTAAAACAAGTTGTTTGTTTGCACATGACAAAAATGCCTTTCGATAACAATATTAAATAAATGAAATAGGCCAAATTCATTGTTTGTTCAAAATATGGGGTTAACACAACATAACGAACAATGACAATTCGTATTTGATGGCAATAATTATAAACAAATGTAACAGACATGAATGTATTATGCAATAATTCATTAATCAAATACGATTATGGCGCTCTTTGTCATGTAGCAAATGGTGATATTAAAATATACATTTTGTAAATAGTATTACTAAATATTTTATCATATACTAAATCAGATTTAAGAAAACGGTTTATTATACTAGACTCTATATATATATTATCGTCTACACTGTACAATGGACTATGATATTTCATTGAGATATTTTCATTTGTATAAACATGACAAAATACTTATATATAACTAATTATTATTATTTATTCTCTGTCGAAATTTACTATACAATAACTTAATCGGTAACAATCGAGCAACATTTGACATTTCATTACTCCTTTTTGTGACAGTACTCAGGGTTGTAATATAATAATGTACATATTATAATATACTGTGATGTGAATGTCATTTATGTTTCCTTGCCAGAGAAATCTGTGATAATAAGTTGCGCCACTATCGATATTCGCAACAGAAACCGAAAGTTTTATCGATTTGTGGTAAGCAACGCAATATTTGCTCCAGACTACCGGTAAGTAACAGTTGGCCGCCATTTCAGTTCAAACCATTGTTCAAGGAATTAAATGACTCAACTATTATATTTATGTTTTAATTTCATAGAGAAAATGGGTGCCCAATTCATTAAGTACATATCGAGATATAGATCTAAAAAACAATTTGTTTTTTATAGAAAACAACATTCAAAAAGTGCGTAAATGAACAGTGCTAAGCTAACGGTACCGCCGGATGGAATGCATCGCTCACATTATATTGTAACATTCACATCAATAACAATCTCAAAACAGGGGCTATCTATAAATTAAAAGCACAATTTTATTTCTACACAGCACAAGATTCAATTTGCTAGTGTTATCGGAATTTTATAGTGTTCTCTATGTATTGGACGCGAAATCACTAGCAGACTTAGACCTCATTTAGTACTTATTATATAAAAACTCTGCATAGATTTCCAAGTTGATTTTATTTTTGTAATCCGCCCTAGATACATAGTGAAACTGAAACCATTGGCGTATTTTAGTTAATTCTGTCAATGGATACATATTTTAATCTTTAAGCACGTTGGTCGTTAAGACTAAAATAACATAAATCTGAATTTCTTTTTCGACTTTTATCATGTTTTTTAATTTACTTTCAAATTCAGAAAACGATATTTAAGTTCTCGTAGAAAAATTAAATTATATTATTAGCTCGTATGTTCTTACTCTATGACGTTACCGAGTTTTTTCTATAGGTACAAAGTGTTTGCAGGTTAACGAACCAATAAACATTTTTGGGAGTTGCGCGTTGGCTGATTTATCAAATAAACGGAAATCTGGCTTTTAAATTATGTCAAGGGTTGAAAGGCGAGATTTTCGATCTATGGACGAAAACTAGCAAATAATAAGTTGTATTAATCTATACACCAAACATGTATAAAAGATGCCAATGGTTTCAATAGAGAGAGAAAAAAGAAATACATAATATATACAAACAACGGTAAAATGTATTGAACCTCGTTTAGGTACAATTATTATTAATTTCCACAATAATAATCGATTACAATTTATATATATTACTATAAAACTACTGGTAACAATAACATTTTCAACCATCTTGTTTACTTAAACTCCTCAGAACCACTTTTTTTTGCCAAAGTAAAAATGTTATTGTGTTTCTATAATGATAATCTTTTACAATATTATAATCGTATTGGGCAAGTAATAATATGCTTATCAGAAACGTTCTCATGAGTATAAGAATAAATAAATATTGATTAAAATGCATAGTGTTGCATTTAGGTACATAACAAACACAAATAAACGGCGATTTTTTTTGTTTTTAATTGGAATTATTTTTGCAATCACGATCGAAACTTTTTCTCGATTGGTTGATAGAAAAAGATAATTTATTTATTCGTATTTGAATTTTGATACGTTCGCGATAATCAAGTAAAGCATACGTAATGTGCAACTGCAAACGGAAATATGATTCCATTGTTAAAGCACGTGTTTAGGAAAACATTTAAATTATGACGATGGTATTGGTACAATCTAGCCACGAATTGATGAAAGAAGTAATGAAAAAATAACAATAATCTAATATCATGACCACAATATTGAGCATTTCAATGAGTAAACAAAGCAATAAAAACCACAAAACTATCATAATTAATATATGAGCAACGAAAGGACACGAATTTCCGTTCAAATTGACCAAATAACTTGACATCATTTTATTTATTGAAAAGTCTCAACGACTTTTCTAGTGACGTACCAAATAAACGAACAATTGACGAAGTTTTGATTGTTTTGGGAAAAGAAACTGAATCGCAAATTGTTTTTTGACACATTAATTGACAAACATTAACTGAAACAACATTAACCTTCAACAAGGTTTCGTAAACCTACACCATGTTTGAAATATATATTATAATTTCAATAATATACGCATATAATAACAAAGAACTTCATACTATTATGTACATTAGGGAGAGAAAAAATATTTTTAGTACCTATTTGAAGATTGCCACTCACGAGTTCTTTTTAACCGACTTCAAAATACTAGGAGGTTATATTATGTTTTATGTCTATCTTCTTTTGTTTAGTTTTTAAATCAAATTAACAAAATTAGAATAATCACAATTTGGAATTGCAAAAAAAATTACTCGTTCGAAATGTTTAGAAATGAGAAATACCACTTAACACTAAATCATTTTTATAATGGACGTTACTTTTAGGACAAAATATACAAGACGGCTTTGCACGAAATTGGGCCAATGACGTTAATTGAACCATGACGTCAGATATATCATATTACTTTGAGAAACCTCTTAAAAACTTTTTTTATTAATAATCGTAAAAATGTTTCGACGTTCATTGGCCAATAACGGACTAAAATTACTACGAATTTCAATTACTATTTTTATTGTTTTGGAGGGTTTATACCAAAAAAGGACCAGAATGTCTTATCTCTAGTGGATGTTAACATTGGCCGGTTTTAGCTAATAATTAGGACACGCAAGAAGTTTAGTTTGGCATAAATCTTTCTAATATACAATATTCAAAATACCAATTTATAACCATATATTTTGTAATGTCAAATCGTGTATTTACCAAAATTTATATAGAACAACTATAACATTTACCATAAAGACATGTTCATTTTGTAAAGAATACAAGTTTTGAACCCATTTTATGGTACTTTAAAAAACAAAAAGCTTATAGGTAGGTAGGTACATTGGTAATTACACGACTTGATATAATGATGGAACAAATTATGTAAGAACGGCACGAAAACGGAAAACTAAAGATTAAATGTTACGAATTGGGTAATATAACAAGTAGTTAAAAACAGTTATTTTATTTTATTATTTATAAATGTGACGATAATGATAATATAATTATTTATTTACAACATGCAAATCGGGCAAGACAAATCAGAACGTCCAACACTTGGATGGATTTTCATAACGAGATACTTTCTCTGCATGGACTTGTTTGTTGACGTACCTACTTTTTTACTAAACTCAGATGGTCACTTAAATGATTTTATGTATTACTATTTAAAATAAAAAAATATCTCAATCATTATTTACGTAATATTAAAAAGTTGTGATAAAATTAATTCACTATAAGAGTTTTACTGGACAATAATATAGTAGATATCCTTTAGACGGCAATTATTCACCAATGGAATAAAAATGTGGACGAAAACATATCGAAATATTGGACACAATTTGATAACTGAATTAGTAAATATTTACAACGTAAAAAGCCAAAACAACCCATTACGAAGTGAAGTGATAACAATATGGACAATGTTCAACACCCTTGAATAATTATAAGGTTATTTTTTCACGGGTCAAGACTGTTCTAGTAGATGTGGTTTTAAACATAATCGAAATGTATAGATACGTATTTTAGTAGCTCAGTTAACTAAGCTATAATTTCAATAGAAATGGTGTTGTTATAGGATTTTCAATCCCAAATGAAGTAAGCCAGTATACATTATCTTTAATTATATTTTTACGTGTTTCAAAAATTTATGTTAAATGATAATAATATCGACAGATTTGTATTTAATAATTAAAAAATCCACTTTAGTCAGAACATTTTGACGTCCCTAAGATCATGTTTTAGCTGCAAGTAACAGTCGTACAAGATAACAAGCAAAACTTTAATACGTAGTAACGACATTGACTTTACCCCGTAAACATAACAGACTTGTTTATAAAACAACAGATTATCTAAAAGTACCTTAAAACATGATGCAAGGAAAGTCTAACGTAACCGACTTTTAGTGTACATAATTATAATAATGTAATAAGTATGATAATTAAAAAAGTAGACATGTCGCCAAATTGGCGGAATGTCATAATTGTGTAACATGAATACTAATTAGTTAAAAAAGGCCACTCGTAAATCTCAAAAATATTGTAATAAAATATAATATATATGTAGGTACGTAGCTTACGTTCAAATAATTAATCGGGCGGCAAATCAATAAGAAATGCACACTCAAATTATTTGACTTTGAATTTGAAACGCGTATCCACAATTTGACTACACCTAATCGGAAAGACGAATAAAATTATAGAGAAACAAAAATATGACTATCAATAATAATTAATGAAGATAAAGTAAGTTTTCAACAGTGAGTCTCTTGGTTCGTATGTTGAAATGATATTTTTCAGTTTTCACGACACTGTCAGCCGAGTAACGTGGCGTAGGTGTTCCAGTACATTTATTTATATATATATATTTATTTTTTCTCACGGGAGTTTCGTTCCTGTGAGTTACAAGCTGCGTGCGGCGGGCGGTGAATAGCTCGAGTGTCAGTACGCTTGCGTCGTACTCGCGGTCGACGTGCGTTCCGATTGCGTGCGCTGCTAATAAAAAAACATAAAGACAAATTAACAACACCATAATAATATAGTTTTTAAGTGAAACTAGTTTGAGCAGAAACACAATTTCATTACTGATTACACGAAACGCCTCTGTATACGTGGAGTGTATGAGCATGAGTGTAAAATATATAAATAGGTTTATAAAAGTTTCACAGTCTTTTTTCTTTACGATCCGGCTCGAAGTGCCGTTACGTTATCACGTAGGTAAAGAAAGACCAATCAGAACTGTGCTGCGCTGCGCTGTTACACAGGGATAGATGTTTTGCAGGTATTCATAAACATCTTTGGAGTAGGACATACTTCGAGCGCTCCGTCTCGGCTCGTAGGCACCCTTATTCAAGCACTCAAATTTAGTGTCACTTTGATACGTCGATAGTGAAATAACGAAAACAGCGATTAGATATTTTACTGGCTACACAATTTCATTGACTGTGAGAGACATAATATGCGAAATATGTATAATAATTATACAAAACTAACTGCGTCTAGAGACTTAAACTTTTGCACAGACTGTCTCGTTTTGTAATGTACGCAAGCAATAAGCGAGGGATTTTATGGAAATTTCCTCATGATTTACTATAATTTATCATAATAAATGACGTGTAATTGTTTTTTGTACTATTTATCTCCACTTACAGGTCCACAATCCTTTATATGCGTAACAGACTTGAAATGCAAAAATAAACACATTAAATTTCGTATTCACCTTGTAAGGCGAGCACCAGTTTCCTGTTTATCGTTATACTGTTTGGCCGTACGACAAAATTTTATACTTTTCAAAAGTAGAAATCGACATTGTAGAAGTTACGCTATCAACCTATATAACCTATATTATATTTGCTTTCTGTGAAGCCTTTTTATTCGGTTGAAATTAACGCCACGAACTATAAACAATAATATGTATTTTATCTTCTAAGACCATTTTTTAAATCGTTAAAAGAATACGGTAAACTGATTCATAAAGTTGAGTTAGTTGAGTTTTAAAACAATCTATTTTGGCGCATTTCACCTTATTTATATTATGTTGCAACACTACAGATTTATCATATAAAAAAAATTAATATTTTTTCCTATTTACAAAGTGTCCGATCGATTTCCTTCCTTTTATATCAATTAACTTAGAAGTTATGATTTATTATAGCAGGCGTCGCTAGTTTACCTGTAAGTACTTTGAACGGAAATGAGGTAAATGTATGATATCGTTTAACACTTACCGCCGCCATGTCGTCGTATTGCTGTACCATCCGCTTGATGTGATTCAATTTCCTATGCAAATAATTCATCCGCCGTTTCTGGTACACGTAATCTCTGTTCTTCATACGTTTGTATTCCGTGAAAATGCGGTGTTTGACGTTCTGTAAAAGACGCGTTTAGTATTGAAAATTTTGTCACAGATAAACAAACCATTAATAAACTTACGTAGCATTTTATTGGCGACTTTTTAGGTTACTACTAGCAATTTGCCGCGGTTTCACTAGCGTTAGTTTCTGGATTCCTCCGGGAACACTATACCATCTAAGCTATCAAATTCGATAAAAATCTGTTTTATCCCGTGCAGACAGAATATAAAAATTTAATGGTCATTCATGTTTTGATAGCATGTCAGTTATCAGTAGTACAAGCTCAAAATCAGAATTGTGGGACTTCGTTCTACGGCATAGTGGTGGCCATTTTGGTACCTTGTTTATTTGATATTTCAAGTTTAAGAATTTTTTATTCTCAAAAATATTCAAATTCACTATGCATGTATTTTTTTTTTGTATATTGGTGGTGGTATCGAATAAACTTCTATTCTCAAATAAATCGATGCGTGGTGTCCGACCTGATACTCCTGCGAGTTGGGCCTGGCGCTGTTGAGCTCTTGCTCCAGCTGCGTGAAGAAGTCGACCACCTGCGACACGATCTGGTAGAGCGCCACGTACTCCTTGTACAGGTCCGAGAACTCGCTCTTGTACGCGCGCCGCGCGCTCAGCGTCGTCACCGGCGGGTATTGCCTGCGACGACACGGAAATCAACGCGCACACGTTAAACAGATGATAGAAAAAAAAAGAAAACTAGACGTACAGCCTGAACCTTAGCTAAGTTGACAGTCCATAGCCGTTAATGACTCGTTAAGTCAAGTGGCCAATAGAAGTCCAATTTCGTGTGACTACGTGACAAAAAACGATACCATTCCTTAGTCTTCTATGCGTTAACAATATATTGTCAACAATCCTGCTACAAGGATCAGTTTCCTCGACTATGAATGTCTTTACCCCCCTCTCCCCCCTTGATCACTTTACTAAATAATACTACGTATACATATGGCGAAAAATATCCAAGATGCACAATACTCAAATTAAATACTCATACTCAATCTTATTAATGTTTCAGCGCAATGAGCGGGAAGTACGATATCTTGAGAGATGAACGACTCTTAAGTAGCAACTACACCTACTCATATATGTACGCAACTTTAAGAGCGGCCTAGAGAAGAGCCTAACTTACACAAAAAGTAAGATGAAAATATAACCCTTTAAGTCCGCCTTTCGTATCATATTGTGCAAAAAGTTTAAATAAATAAATAAAATAAATTCTTCACGAATATTAGGTTCTTTTTTACGATTTTTTTACATAATAATTATTTTAATCCACTCACCTTTCTATATCTTCTAAATCAGTCATGTTTTCGTCAGGCGCCGCTGCTAATTCGGGATTATCTAAAGAGACGCCGTTCGAATCCTCTTTTACTGTAAGCAACATTATAGAAATAAATTAAAATGATGATTTAAATACAAGAAAAAATTTAAAATAAAATAAACGTACAAAGAATAGGCGTGTTCGCTACTAGCTCTTTACTATTATTATAAGTATAAATAGTTTTAGTGAACATTTAATATATTTTTTGATTGCACCTTCTCATCACAATTTACTTAATGCCTAATCATAATCTCGTTAGTCAAATTGTCCCGGTTATATTAGTATCCATTTGAAATCATCATAATTAAATAATAGGAAATGCCAACCGGTTTCACCGTAATCATAAAAACAACGTTTTCGGTAATTTTAAACATGCAAAAATAGATTTGATTCTTTTATTTGTCAATCATTGAAATTACCTGTGGCGTTGTTGCTATTACTCGTGTTGCTATTATTACTATTTGTTTGCTCTACTGGAGGACTATTTCTAAAACCGTTGGTTTTCACGGGGCTGGGGCAGATTTCCTTGACGGTGTTGAAACTGAGGGTGTAACCGTTGTCCTTTTTAACTGTAAAAGGAACACAAATATATAATGCAACACCGTTTTACCGTTCTATTCTAAGACAAATAAAAAGTCTATGCCTACCACAGTCACGGAATTTATGGATTTGGCAACATCTACGCGAGAAGTTTTAAAGAATACATACATTTCACAGAATATTTAATTTAGAATAGAGAACTGTGCTGTTATTTAAATAATAATTGCATTGTATAGACTTTCATTGTATAGCGCATTCATTAAACAAGTTCTCATTCTCGTATGTATTTTTGGGTGTCCGCTAAAACACTAGAACTACTTATACCGAGTGAATAATCACTGCGGTTTTCACCATTGTTCGAGGCGTTTAACTCAGGAGGCTTTGGTTTATTATCATGTTACAACGGCTGAGTAATTATTTTTCAAAACGTTCTAGGGCTAGTGCTAAATCGATGACCACAAACGAAAATAGTTCAGACTTCAGTGAAATGTGCTGGATGATTAAATTGAATTTAAACTTAAATAAATATATGAAAAAATTAAAAAGTCGCAAACTCGCAAAGTCAAAAGTTTTAACCTGTTTCTGATTTAAATATGGTTTTAGTGAAGTTAAGCCTTTGGTAAGACAATTACTTTGATTATGATGAGCCATAGATAATTTGTCGAACCCTCCAGATTGGCAAAGAGATGATTAACAAACGCACGCAATTCATTAACACACTCATCTGCATAATTATGCTCTTCTTAATTAAAACATGTGATAAACATTTTTTTAATGGTCAGCAGGCTAGGCGTTTGACCACAGTTCATCTGATGTCAGGTAACGGTGTGGTCAAAGATGGTTAACACACCTAGCTTTTGAATGAGAACAAGCTTTCAAATGACAAAGACACATCGTTTTCGTTGCTGAATGAGACTTCGTGACATTAATTTATTAATATACACAAATATTAAAAACGTAAATATACAGATAACATGGATTAATATACAGATATACAAACATATATAAAATAGGCACTTCTATGACTTCATTTTTAATTATTTACAAAATTAAAACGCTGTGATTGTTTGACCTCATATCTTTGAAATGTGTTGAAGTTACAAAATATGTTAATCTGTAATACAATTACTTTTGTTCTAGATGCAATAACGAGGTTTTACCTAAGTCTGGTATTATTGATATAATTTTTTACTTATTTATGTATGTACCTATTTCATACAATTTGATATTTGAATATTTTATGTTAATTTTACTGTGACTTCAGATTTTACAATTTGACATTGTTAATGTTATTTGATTTTCCTTATTTGGAGTGGAAATACTTGTTTATGTGTCACAGACACGATCATATTAATCTTTAGGCAAGTATAATATCGTCATGTAAAAAGGACTAAAAACGGATAATCATGCGATATGCGATGTTAATACCGTTCATTCGCAACAGTAAACGTATGATCTACGTGCCATTGTAATGATGCATTTGTAGTGGTCGGTTTTTCCTGAACTATTGGTAAAACCTCAAACAACAAAAAAGTGCCAGATGAAACGAAAAACAGATGAAACGAACAACATGAAACGAACAACAAGTGTGCAACCTGGAAAATTCTACAACTCGTTTCTGTTTATTGTATTTTCTCTCAAAGGCGACCGCCTGTGGGAATAATTTAGTCTATCCACATTTTTAGTCATTCTGATGGGACCAGTTAATGATTACTTAATTATTAAATAGCACTAACTAGTAGTTAGTACCTAGGTACTTAACAGAATCGGATAAGTTGTACTCGAAATAATAGATTTTAGTATCAGTGAATTGCGATAGAAAACACGCATAAATATATTATATTTTGGTGAATTTACTGTAATTTTGAAAAAGAAGACTAGGCGTAAGCGTACATAGGTACCTTAGCGTGAATTAAATGGTTTTTTTTAGTATCGGGATTTTTGGCGGCAACCTAAAGCATCGATTAGGTCATAATTTTCTTTTTGTAAAAAGTGGATTTAGATGTGTTTTACGTTGCACTTTTGGGCAGCAAAGTTTCGCAGTACCTAATGGAATTTTAAGTCCGCATTAAAATATATTTCAATGATGTCTCGAAACTCGATCTGTTTCCTTCGGTGTCCGCCGAGAACTGGGAGAAAGATTTTGCAATCTATAAAGCACTATAAACTGCAGTTTCATACCGTATTAGGAAGCTTTAATAAAAAAAAATACATCAATACTGTCTTACCGGTCCGGTCGTCTTCATTGTCGGAGGCGTGCCGCTCGCCCGAGGAGGCGCCCGAGCTGCCGGTGGCGTAGCCCGAGGAGGGCGGGCTGGGGCGGCGGTAGTGCGAGATGCGCTGCTTCTTCGCCACCGGCGCGGGCGCCTCCTCGCCGGCGCCCGGGCACGGCCTCTTCCCGCCGGGGGACGCTCGCGGCGACAGGCTATTGGTCGAGTCGCTGCTCAACGGCGGAGTCAAGTTCTGAGGTTTCCGCCTCTTGAGCATACGCTTCTCGTCCTCCGTATAGAAGGGCCAGTCCTCGTTCACATCGTTCCATATGTGCCTGCGCAAATGGTAGCAGTTGTCCTTGAGCGCGCATATGTCCGTGAGAATTTTGTTCATGATCGATCTCTCTCTGTCCTTGATACCCTCTGAAATGATAATTTGCGTATTAGTTGTTTGTTTGTTTGTTGTCGTTTCGTGACGTCATCGTGTTCGAATGTTTTTTAAGCACTCACCACTAATAAGCCTTGCATATAGTTCGGGTTTCTTAAAGGGCTTCAGAGCCAGAAGTTGTATTAGCCGTTCTCTGTGAATGAGATAAAATAATGATTATTAATATTATTGTGTAACGAATCATAGAGCTAAATTGGCGATAGTTAAAAATTAATCAATACCCAGCGACAAAAATGCTATCAGAAAGCATTTTGTTTAAATTATGCAACTGATAAATTGGAGGTGATTATAGTACGTATACAAAACATACGAATTCACACGACACCCGATATCTAGGTGTAGGTAGCTATTGTAGTACATTAATAAATGTAAAATATTTTTTTATCAATAACTACCCTTTTATCATCACAGTTTTGTGGTTTTTAAGTATTTTATATTATATTAATCTATTTGTAGGTACTGATACCATTTGAGACGATTACATGTTCTTTTTTTAATTTAATGTCCAGAAAAAGTTTGTGAGTTATTAACGCGTTATGAAAATAATAAAGACGCATTTGAAATCGTTAAAAATAATAGTTTTTTTATTACGATACACATAACGAGTGTTAATTTAATCATTAGATACATTATAATTTCTCCACTGACGCAAAGATATTACAAGACTTTAAAAAAAAACAGATAAGCAGAGTTCATTTGAATAACAACACATTCTGTGTAACCTTGGTTTAAGGCTAACTGGCCATTAACATAATATGACGTTCGGTTCGGTATTTAAACAATACTTTTCCAATAATGGATGTACCGTAGTAGTCACTTCTAAGACGTTATTGTAATGGTTCATCGACATAACAGGCAATAGTAAATATAATTATTGGCGCAATATATTATGTTATCGCTAGCTATTTCATATCATGAAAATGGATTGCATTTTAGACGCGCTTATACATAGACTTACTTGAAAGGAACTTGTCGCGTTTAATTCTTCTACATACATCAATTTTTTAACCGTCTTTAATAAAAGAAGGGAAAGTCTTTAATTCATTTGTATTTTTGTGTATTTTAAGCGATACTTCCAAAAACTGCGATCATATTTATATTATTATGTATATCATTTAGGGCTGAAAAAATAAACAGATAAACAATCCATACAAAACTTCTCCCATTTCTGAGGCTCTATCTTAGGACAAATTCAAGTCCAAGATGGAGTTAGTGTTTGGTGCAAATATTATTATTATTTTCTTAGTATTTTTCCCGAGTTTTCAGCTGCAAAACTGGACGTATTATTAGTGTCTAACATTGTAATAATTACCTATATATTTCTTATTTTAAGTTGTGAATGTTAGAAAAACTAATGTTGTTTATGAAACAGAGTGTCGTATAAGTAAGTACACGATGTGGTTTCCGGCGTGGCTCATTTTATGCTTACATTATCGTGTTGGTTTACCATGATAAGGAACATTGTGACAGTTTTAAATTTTAAATTATCGACTATTTTTACAAATGTAACGAGATAGGATCTTAAATATTCCGACTTAGTATCCCGATCTCTGATTCTAGTGGGTATTATCGAATGTATCGTTGTCTACAGACGAACTATTCGTTTTGACCTCTATTTAAGAACAGACTAGAGTAATACTTTCATAAACGAAAAGTTTTTTTGATCTTGATAGGTAACAGGTACTGGTTCTAGTTAATTTTTTTACAGTGAACGTAAATTATAGTTTACAATTTCTAAGTAAATAGTATCAAAACTAAATCGAGCGATTATACTAAGTACATAACATAACTTATGTAATGGGTGATTTTTAAATACAAGAATAAAAAAAAAAACATCTTTTTTGAAATTTTGTCTATGTAGCTGGAATTTAACCGGATTTTCGACACTATTTTGTCCGAGAAAATATACCTACTATATTTGAAACTTAAAGTTGTTTTTACCCGGGGTAGGTAGGTTAAATTGCTTAAATTGGGACTAGGTGGCACTGTGATATAATGTCCAAGGGGGATTATTATTACCATAAATCTAATAATATCCTAACCTATAGCAAAGAATACAGAATAATATACAGAAGCGACAGTTTCTTATTATTCACTAACATCCTTACGATACACGCACACGCACAACACGTGTACCTACATACAAGCAGGCCGTCATTACTCGTAGGAAAGTACTTGAATCAGTTCATTTGTATGGAGTGTCACCGGGCTGCTATAGGTTAACATGGCGTCATTAGTCATGGTGCATAGTGGCAATGAACAGTCGAACGCTCCAAATGAGACTTACTTTATTGACCTCCTAGTGAGATCCGGGTTGGGGGGCGGCCGCTGCTGTTGATGCGGGTGTTGCGACTGTTGGGAGTGTTGCGGGTGGTTCTGGTGCGGCGGCTGGGCGGGCTGCGAGCGCGCCGCCGGCGGGGGCGCCGCGGGCCTCTCGGTCCGATCGGAGGGCCGCTCGGGCCGCTCCCGATCGGGGCGCTCGGCCCGGTCCCGCTCAGTGCGGTCGCGCTCCGCTCGCTCAGCCACCTGCTGCTGGAGGGACGCTCCGCTCGAGGAGTACGAAGACGACGACTGGTGTGACGTGGGATGGTGCGAAGCTCGCACCTTGACGCGCCTACCAATGTCCGTTTGGTTGGGCTTTATCACTCTGGTGCTGGGGAGAAGAGGGGCACACGTTAAATGAATGAACTTTATTGTACACCCCGCGGTTTCAACCGCTTATTTGGAGTTCCCGCGGGAATTCCGGGTTACAATATAGCCTATGATACACATAAATAACGTGGCTTTCTATTGGTAAAAGAATTTTCAAAATCGGTTCAGTAACTAGATCCAAAGATTACCCCCTGTAGGGTTGTAAATTCCTCACAAACTCACTAAATTTACCTTTTTATAATATTAGTAAGATTACACTAATGGTATTATGATTAAGTTTCTAGAAGGACTTAGATCGCGTAACAAATGGAGAAATAGAGACCTCATCAACAGTAAGTGATCGTTAGAATTATCATCGAAAATTATTATTTACCCGGAATTACATATTCTATTATAGATTATTTTTAAAAATCTCAAAGACATGATTTTCATGACATGGTTTCACCTGTGTTTTGGAATAGTACCGAGTACGTTGAATAGTTAAGCCGCGAAAGCCTAACAAACAAGGACACATATGCATTTATAATAGTAAGGATTAAGTTAGGATAATAATTGAGTGTACCGACCATTTGCTGTGCTCCGCAGCGACAGTGCGCACCATGCGGTCCTTGGTGGCGACATACGAGTCGTCGTTCGCCTGCACCCTCATCCTGCGAGGCAGCGGCCCGCACGACTCCAGCCGCCTCGCGCCGTTGCGCCGTACACACTCGAATGAACCCTAGAAAAATATTATAAACAAAAAACCACGTTAAAAGCGTTCGTTAATTTATCGAACGAAACGTCACTCAAAGACTGCTACACCCGTTTGAGATTTTAGGGTGTAGGTAAAAAAGGAATTTTGCCCCCTTTTTGATTAATTTTGTCCAATGTTTAGAAAACCAACTCCGGTTTGATGAAAATTGTATAGTATGTCTTAATAAATCAATTTCTAAAGTAGGTGCTTTTACAAAGATTTGAGTAGGCCGTGTAAAAGTAGGTATATTATATACTATAATATAAATCACCTAAAATTTTTTTTTAGTCATTCATGGCAACATTTAGTAAACAGTAGGTACAATAAATGTTCATATTTTAATGAATTAGGTTTTTACTGTCATGCTACTGCTCCACCTGCGTTAACGTTAACATTGATGTTAATGTCTAACTAAATGTTAGTAAGTTAACTCGTTAAAATGTTGGCCACATCTACGTAATGCCTAAATTAGCGCACTAATTTACGCGTTAACAAGCCTGTGGAGCAGTAGCATCAGATCAGACTACACTTAAAAAACTACATTTGGCCTTCTTAATGGATGGAATTTTGGAATACCAAGCCTACCCGTATGCCAAATTTGAAGGATCATTTTGGTTTGGACGTTATTGTTCTGAGGTTTGAACTGTGCGTTAAATGTTGATATTATGTCAGTCTGTCATTGAAAAAATTCTTACTGTTTTTTTTTTCTAGTACCTAAATAGTTTTTTATTGAAAAGGTTAATTGTACTTTAGGTAATAAAAATAATAATAATTAATTGTAATTATCGATTTTGTATGTTTAAAAGGAAACTGAATAGCTAACTCGGATGAGTTTTCAAGATTCAGAAAGTTTTAATGACTATTATGACATGCTTATGAACAAAACATTCAAGTCTTGTTCTAAACTCGTAAAATATAATATATTCTTTGAGCAAGAGGTTCACAACTTCCGCGACCCAAAAACCAAAACCGAAAGTAGTTAACTGCCATCTATTGGTGATAAAGTGATTAATTTAAAAATATACAACTGCACGCTATTGTTGCTATGTATTCTGCCAATAACAATTTTAATTTATGTAGGCACTTTCAAACGTTTAGATATGCTACGCTTACATTATAAATTGCTCGTAGGATAGGAAGTTAGGACGTTTTTTTTTTATAAACTTGGTCGAAAGTCACACATCGAAGACCTATACATCTGTGTAAATAAATAAATAAAATATAGTGTTGCTAACAATAAAGGCTTACCTAACAACTGTATCTATAATTGTTTTTTTCTAATAACTGGTTAGTCATCAAACCACTAAATTTCTAAACCAATTAAGTACAAAAGTAAAAGAAGATAATAATTTACTTCAAAAATATGCCAACTGTCAATACATTTTTCCATGGAAATATTGTAGAATAAACTAATGTTTTATTTGCAGGGAATTTAATTGTTAGTCCCTCGGGAGCTTCCTTCCATACATAACACAAATGTTCCGAAAGAAGTTCTGTACCAGATCGCGAGAACAGCATCAATATCCGTTGCGTAGTTTAGAAGTAATAAACGGACACACAGGGAGGTGCGAAAAGCGAATTTGGTATACTAATTTAACATGATAACATTCATGCTCATTATTGTATTATCGATAACTAACATGTCAGATTACAATCAAGGTCAAAGACCAAAGTTATCTTTTCTTTTTCTTCTTATCCCCTTTGAAATAAAATAATTATTATCTATAACCTATAGTTTTGCGTTTGATCCTTTAATTTTACTAACCTGTGGACCTTCCATCTCCATGTTACTGTTGACATTAAACTGAAACGTAACTTCACCCGCCGCGCCATTGCCACTGGATGCAACCGGAATTGTGAATTTCTGAAAATGGTAATAAAAATTTATTAAACGAGTTACATTACGAGCAACAGGAGACGCTGTCACCTCTATTAAAAGTACGAGAGCACAGCTCATACCCGACCATATTATATTGATATGAAGTTTGTATAGCCTCTATTATCTGTGTGTTTGTTTGTTTTTTTGTTTGCGGTATCTCGCCCCTCGTTAAAAGTGAGATTTTTGTTTGGCACGTTTTACCTGTGCATGGTCTTTCGTTGGTTAAATACTACAAAGATATTAATAAAGATTGAAGTGCAATTAATCTGAATGACTCACTTGCCCTAATTGGCGGTCTTATTGTTTGTATAATGTTACCATGATTTATGTTAACATAACTAGTAATAAACAAGAAAAAACATTTCTACAAATAGCGTCCGAAGTGCTCCAAAGTTATCTATGTTGAGAACAAAACACGAAAAGAAAATTTGAACCCGAAATTTAATTACATTATTAGTGAAAGAAAAGAAAAATATCAGTATATACAGTATATTACAGAGCGCAGGAAGGTTTACTTAAGAATATTTGCAAAAGTGTAGGTAATAATGCAACATTTTTGTCTCACATGTGTAACACGTTAGGATTTCAACGTGGGTTATCTGGCAACGATCTCGGCAGAATTCTATTATGAATCACCCGGACAACGGTTAAATAAGTAAGAGAATAAATATTTTATGTGTGTGTTTTGCAATAGTGCCATGATACTAAATACGTATACTTTATGTTTATATAGTTTAATGAAAGCCGATATCAGAGTTGCTGTTCTATTTTTATAATAATCTAGGTACTATGTCGACAAGAAAAAATGTGTCGACTCCCACGAGAAACCTACATCAGGTCTAGTTATAGAGGCAGATAAGACTGAGGACCAAATAAGGCGATCAAAGGCTTTAATAGTCTGACGCGTTACTGCAAGCACTCATACCTATAAGTCTATGTAACGTCTCTCTGCAAGTTGCAATAACTTTCATCGCCAAGAATGGCATCGTCGCGAGCGCACACTAGTCGAACGCATCGTACCGTTTCACTATAATACTATCGCCCGCCGCGGTTTAATTTTTTTTAGTACACACACGTACCAATTTCTTCGCTTTTGTTACATTTCATTGTTCCTGGATACTAAAATAATGCGTCCTCTCTAACTACATTTTTGCACATCGAAGCTGTTAGGAGTACAACTCTTCGCGGTGCGATTCGTACGTAGTCACATCTATACTTATAATAAAACTGTAGAGGTCAATTCTGCACATTGAATATATATTCAAAATTAATATTGGAGGATGAATGGTGAACGATACTGATGCCAAAAATGCAATCAGTAAATTTTTTGTCTGTCTGTCTGTCTGTATGTGCACGCATGGGTCAATAACTACTGAAGGGATTTTAACCAAACTTGTTACGATTTTAGTCCATACTCCTGGGCAGGTTATAGGCTATATAACATAACGCTAAGACACATAGGAGCTGAGCAGTGACGATAAATTTGAAGCAAGTCGGATGAATATGCGCTTTCGAGCTCTTATCCTCGCATACGTTTAGTACTCAACCATGCAAAAACGGCTAAACCGATTTGGATGAAATTTGGCATGCACGTTGTCAATTGTCATGGGTACAGAGAAGGACATAGGGTACTTTTTATCCCGGAATTCCTGCGGGATCTCCGAAATTACCGCGGGTGAAATCGCGGGGCACAACTACCTATAAAAAATTATATCTGGCGAATAGCGGTGATTATGCTCTAAGAAATGGTACTTCTGTCGTTTAAACTATGAAGATATCTCTAGCCATCTATTGAGTCACGGCGGAAACCAAAATCTTGATTGTTGATACCGAAGGTAAACTGCCGGAATGGATGGGTTCGTTTGTTTCTTCAACCTTTTCTGGAGTCGTTTGTTACAATGAAATGATGAATGCTCGGAAAGGTCAGTGTAGGGAGGTGTGCGTTTGTCTGGCAACATACGCGTGGCCGCCAACCGTTTTAAGGTCGTGGCACACTATCTATGCCAGCGCCACATTGCCAGATTTCTGCTCTTGGATAACCCAAGAAATCCCCCTGTTGGTGCGTCAATGGTAACGCACACCACTCAGGTTACACGGTATTATGACAACGAAACGCAACGTAAGTAATTGTGATTTAACGACATTCACAAAATGAGCAGAAACAATATCAGGTTTCGGGAGTGATTTAATACTGGTCGATAGTAAATTCTTGAATATTCGAGTAAAAAACAACCTTTTATAAAAGTGTTATAGGTAATTCTGTGACGTGTGTGCTGACGTACACGTTGGAACACAGCAGTAGTGACTGATAAACACAAGTCAAGCGAAGCTTAGTATATGGAGCTAATGAGGAAAAAACCCGCTACGAAGTACGAGCAGAGTGCGCGGGCGGTGCGAGGGGGGCGCGGGGCGCGGCTTTCTCTGCAGCACCAACGGCTGATATAAAGAGCGCGCCCCGATTGAATACTTCGGCATTCGGCTTACAGCCGTCTCGCCCGCCTCATTTGTGTGCTCCTGGCTTCTTTTGTTGTTTGGCTTGCTATTTTTAATTTAAGATTTTGTCACCAGTACAATAACATACAACCAACATGATTAGATTACTTACTATTTATAGGTAATCGAAATGTAACTCATCTGCAAATTGTATCGTGTCAAGGTCGTTAGATTCATTGTTTGTCTTCCGTTGAAGGTCGTCCACTGTACCTACTTACGCCTTGGCTGAGCCGGAAAATACGAGGAAATTAATCATTCGTTTTTCAAGGCATTATACTTTAAAGGCGCACGTCCGTACGCACTATCGTAAAAGCCTCCGCATCTAGATGCTGTACTCTCACTGTAGTGTTAATCAGATCGTGTTTGTCGCTTACATTTTTTTATATGGTCCACTGCTAGTTATGCACAGCAACTGTGGCTTTTGTCGGTTACCTAATTTCACAGCAAGCGGCGAGCGGTACCTACCCGGAGTTGCGAAGTGAGAGGCGACCGGCAACCGGTCTGTTCACCTCACCCCGATCCGAAGCGACCGCAGATATAATATAACAAGTAACTATATTCATGTAGAAGGATTAACATTTTTTTTTTCTTTTCAAAGTCTGATACTTGGTAATTTCATTACGCACGCGCCATTTCTGTATTCTGTTTCGCTTCTAGGAATCCATTTTGTTTGTGTATAGATGTGTACTGTTGTATATTATAATGTAGGTAACTGCCTACGTTAATATACAGCGGGACACACCCGGACGCAAGCGGCAAAACAAGCGATCGCGAGCCCTAGCCTCGAGATAACGTGTTGTAGATATTCTTATTGACGTAGAGACGTATAGGTGGCACGAGTGGTTCCAATGGAAATTCGACTTAAAACACGGCTGCCTTTGAATTCGTTATCAGTTCACAATGACACTGGCAGACGTCAGGAGTCAACGATAATTTTTAATAGTCCATTTCAACAACAATCATAGCGAGATATTCACGCGGGCGGTTTGTGATAGCCAAAGAGAGAACACTTAATTTTTCATAGATTAATATACTGTTGTTATCTAATAGTGGTCATTATCAGAATGTTGAATTATTATTTTTTTATATCATAACCAAAAGAAACCACGTTATCGACATCAATGATGACACGTAGTTCTTTATTTCACATCATCTTTGTGAAATGTCTAGTCTAGATTACATTAACACACGTCTGTGTATCAAAAAACGAAAGTAAGTACAAATAATGTAAGAAAAAATTCGTCACGGAAAATATTCGAGCGATAGTAAATTTAAATGCCAATTTTGATCCAACAAGTTTAAGAGAAAACATTAGAAAAATATAATTATATATGGCCCATAAATAAGTATAGTAAGAACTACTGTTAATTATAAATAAACATACACGCGTATGAAGACGTTCAGCTAACCGACATGTTGAATAAACACAATGTGCCGTTCCGTACAGCTAAGATACGTTTACAATTCACGAGCTAAGATACGTTTACAATTCACGGTATCGCTATAACGAAGAGAGTCGCTGGTAACACGGGCTGGTTTAAAAAAAAATAGAAAACGTGAACGCGGCTTAGAGGTCAGTCTCGGTGAGAGAATTTGGCAACGCGTCTACGGAAGAAATTGTTCTAAAACAATTTATTAACAGCAGTAGTCACTTTCATCGCAGACACATTTAAAGGCTGAACGTGTGGTCAGTTATTCGTGAGGTTTCTACGATACTATTTGCATATTCGCCGACTTTCTAATGGACGATGCGGCCGTTCTTGTCGCAATCGTCAGAAGCGGTGAGGTAACGTCAATTCATTTAATTATGTAGGTAGAAAGAAAAAAAAAGGTATTCCAGTCTCGCACATTGTTGTACCTGCGAACATAATCGCGTGTTCTTGCATCGCACGGATTTTCCAATCGTGAAGCCGGTTAGTTCACAAAGCAAAATTATTTATCTTTTTCAACCATAATACCGTTTCTGAAAACAATCATTGAGCTACTACGTGTTTGTTTTATCAGTTAAAATATCGCCTGATATTCGAACAATATACACTCTTAACTCGTATCATTATGACGAGGATAAAAAAAAATTGAAAAATAATATTTTTTATTTACAACATTTAAAACAAACGGTGAATGAACTACATTTATATTTTAAGTTGATAGTCTTGAACGTGGCTGCTGATAAGATTAGCTTGCCTTATGAGCCTACGAATTTCATTCGAATATATTTATAATAAAATTTCAGATTATTAGTCAGTCACGTTTTCGAGGCACGTCTATTTACTTAGCCGTACTTAAAATGATATGCTTGTCTCGGAACATGGTAGTGTCGAGAGAAACAGATTGGATTATAGTCGAATAAAATTTCATTATGAGCCTACGCACACGGTGTGCCGGGCAAGCGTCCCGCAAGGATCCATTCTGGGGCCGCTCTCCTTAACGCGGCCCGCTCGCGACCTTCCGACAAAGGAGGGGCGCCTCTCACCGTCGCGTCGACGTGACTGCAATCACGGCCTTATGTCGCGAGGCTGTATCGAAACTACTACGTAACGAAGCTCTTTCCAACTGCGCTTACTCAACGTCCAATAGGAGTTCCGTCGATAGCGATACTACATACTTGCATCGCCGCGCCGTAGCCACGAACAGACCAAATGATCTCCTTGCGTAACGAATATTGCAGCCGCACCTTTTAAATACAAAGTTCTTTTTTATATTGAGACACAATATAAAAAAAAATGGTGAAACTGTTGCTAGCTCACTTTTGTTGCGAAATTTTTTTTACTCGATAGAGTGAGTGCTCGTTTTCGGAACATTAAATGCGTAAAAGATTGTTAAAATGCTTCAATAAGAGATCCTATTGTTCAAGCCAGTGATGGGTCAGAGGAATGGAAAATGTTCGAATATTATGTCACAAGCCAAAATGGAGCCCTCTGAACAAAGCGAGATACGTATTCTTCACAAGTCTTTTTAAGTTAATATTCAATTTTTGAAACAATTGCAAGTAAAAGGTGAATATTTGTTCTGGATTCTCACTAGTGACCTCTCATTGTGCGTTCACCACGTCTTATTTTGCTGGTCGTCTAGTGAAAGAAATCGAGAACGTTTAGAAATTACAGTATGGTTAAATAGGTACTATTGCTTATTACATCATGTAACTTTCAGGTACCGCCGGTTAGTAGTTGGATAATAAAACACGTAATACCGTACTAGTTTCGAATACAGATACTTATTTTTTATAATATAATGACTAACTATACGTCAGTATATGCGCCTCATGTAAACACGACGCGCATATACTGACGTATATTAAAGAGCTCATTTAAGTGCGAAAGGGGACCGGCCGAGGAGGTTATTTCCCTCGGGACACGAGGCTAGAGAAGTTAAGTCGAGATACAACTTGTATTACAGATTGCTAGATGATAAAAGATACGATATCAACAAACTTTTATTACAAACCTATTTACAAGACAAGCACAAATTCAAATGGCAAATACATTCGACCAGCCACATTAATCCATTCTTAAAAGTTAGGTACCTTAAAGCGTTTTTGTTATACGTTATAATTATATACGTACACTATAAACAAAGTAAATGACCGAGGGCACTCAAATCTCACAGTATCTATAGAGGACAGGTGAACTATGCGACAAAAAAAATTGACAATCCCTTTAAGGCACAGGAGAGGAGTGAAACTATCCGCTATAAAAATCCAACATTCTGAGATATTACATTTAAAATGAAATCGATAGTAATAATTATGATGAATAGCGTAAATACTATTTTAGATGATAATTATGCAATATTGCAACACAATATAAAAAAATAAAAAGTTTAATTGAAAACCATAAAAGTGGTCGTTTTTGGCACCTTTAAATGCTGCAGAATTATCAACAAAAATGGTATTCACCCTATTCTACATATTGTACTGTCGGTTTCCTTTTAAACGAAATATCTTAGTATATATATATACGATTTTTTATAGAGGGTGGCGATAATGTCCTTCCTATACCCTTAAGCTGAAATTATTAAATGACCAATATCCAGTACTTTATTGCCAGACCAGTATTTAAATATCAATTAGAATTAACTACGTGTAATACGAAGTACAATGATGAAGTGACGCCGCCGTCAGACAATGTCGCAAATATTTAGATCAAGGTGCGAGGCACGCGTTCGAAAGACGAGAACGAATCCGTAGAATATTTGCCGTAGACAACATCGCGTGCTGTGCTCGTTGGCGATTATTTAAACGAGCTTCATTCAGAAAGACAATCAGAGGAGATTAACTAAACTGCTGTCGTTCAAATTGATACTGATTTAAGAAGAATGCAAAGATAAAAAAGCTTTTTAGTAAATAAGGCTATTTTTATATTAATAAATAAAGTAAATATATTAACTCTAGCACACAAGATAAATATACAAGGCAAACATAGAAGAAAAGCGTATCTCTTGCGCGTTCTACTGAAAAGGACAACATTTCAGCATATTTAGCCAAAAGAGTACGCCACAATTAGTAAATGATTCAATGAAAATTTAGAGCAAATATAATATTGTTGTGTTTCATAGTTGTTTTAAGTAAAGGTAATAAACAAATTTTTAACAAAAAAAAATTAAAGCTAACTTCCAAAAACACAAAACTAAAAAGCTGAAAATAACAAAATCCCGATTTAATCCAACAGACAAAAATACACGTAATACTATTATTGGTTTGTGCTACCACTTTTCAATTTGAAGTCGGTGACAATCCAAATTTGGAGTAGGTAGATTGGCTAAGTCCACCAGTGGTACCAAATGAAGAAAGAAATTAAATAAATTTAATGAATTTTGTCAACTGTCAGTTTCGTGCGGTCCCAGTTGGCAAGAGCCATAAAATTCATTGAATAAATAAATACATATAACTTAATATCATACTCTTTACTAATCGTAAAGAGAAAACCAGATTGTTTGGCTACTTCACTGACACCGATATGCATGAATAAAGAAGAATACTTTTTTAATAACTCAAGAACCCCCTAAGTTCAAATGCGACTGCTGAAACCAGAACCAGAGTTATTGACAAAATCTTGATTTAGTAGCCATCAGAAGTAATCTACGAAGGAAAAGAATATAGAGTTGAACACGTTAATTGTTGGCGAAATTACCAGGACAATTAATAAAGTAAACGGGAAAGTGAAATCTTTTATGTCAGAAGCACAATTAAAACGAGTAATGGTGTGAATATTGGATCTAGGGTTGCCACCCGTGCTATATTATATAATATGATACTATATTTCAGTTAATTGTACTAATTATATTATTAATTATAGAAAAATAATATAGTACGAAAAATACTATATTTTATGCCTAATTCAACGGTCGCGCTTTTTTATATTAACTGTGACTAGTCTGGAACGCACCCTCAGTGCAGCACGGGGAATTTCAGAACGGCATACCCGGCAACAACTGTCAAACTAGCAATGATTTGTAGCCTGAGTTTGTAGCCCAATACATACTGATAACAAAATATTTTTATACTATTTTTTTCCTGCATTTCCCAAAAGTACTATATTTTTGCACATTTTTTCGGAAAAATACTATATTTTTCCAAAAAAGGTGGTAACCCTAATTGGATCTCAGCACAGTCCTGTTGCGTAGAGACGTGGCGCCGACGCGTCGTGACGTCGACCACGCCTCCGTCGCCGACGATTTGCTAACGTCTGGATACTGGCTTGGCTACAGCGAGAGCTGAAAACTACGTAACAACTGTTATAAAACCCTCTCCCTACCAAATTTAGGCCAATGAAACTAAAGATTTAATCTAAAAAAAAAAAGGAAAAAACCCACACAATGACAGCAAAGGTATTGACAGCGAAACTATTCGGTAGGTGAATTCAATACACCATCAGCCAACAATGTAAGGTGCGGCGCATCATTGTCTACAAGCGGTAATACTGGTAATATCTATACTATATTAAAAGAGTAGAATCCGCGATTCTGTACATTGAATATTTTTACCTAGAATTGAGAGGAGTGATAAAAGAAGAGTAACCAAGCAGAAAAAAAAGTTTTTAAAATTCTTTTCTGTCTGTCTTTCTGCCTGTTCACGATAATCTCCGCATCTACTGAATGGATTGTCATGCGGTTTTCACAAGTAGAATAAGCTTAGTCTGGAGCTACATATAGGCTTTGTTTCATTTAAATCGGATGTCGGGAAAAAAGTTGTTATATAAAAACGTTTCACGCGGGTGAAACCGCTGGGCACAACTAGTACCTTATAAATCATAATGGTTAGGTACGTTATTACAATCGCTCAAGTGAACTTTAATCTATTAAACAATTCGACTACCTCTATGTACCTTATATTACCGGAGAAACATTAGTGTTACATTACAAATTACAACACATATTATTTAAATCTGATATACCGTCGCTGGTAAAGTTTGAGATGATAATGCCAATAACTGTATCTGCCTGTAGTATTGTTCTGTAGGAGCATTATTATCCGAAAGCAACGTTGGTGTAGACTGTAGTGGTAGGTAAGTGTTGTGAGTTCGATCCCCACATCAAGGTAAACATGTATACGATAGAAATTGAGTGTTCACTCTGAGCCATCTGAGTGTTTAGTATGAGAACCTACTCTTTTTTGGAAGTCGTTTACAAAAAAGTGTTAGACTGTATATTTTTCTGGCACTCATATTACTGGCTCTGCTTAGTTTGGAGCCAAGTGGCGCTATATGATAATGTACAAGCATTATTATTATTATACCTTTAACTACACGGATCAGTCTGATTTGGCGAAATAAAATATAATTGTATATAATATTGTGGACAAGACCGGTTCGGTGTTCCATATGCATGAACTGCGAAATTTGAGGCCGATCTTCCGTACCTATTTTTTATTATAGTATCGAATTAACTTAAAAATAGAGAGAGAAAGAAATATTTCTTAACTATCATAGCTATTCCCCCGCGGTTTCTTCTGTCAATTTCAGAATTCACTCGAGAACTCTACGTACGGCGGTTGGTACCTACTCTCTGTCGAGAACATGTCAACTGTTTGAATTTTGGACCTGTTATGAAGGACTGCGGTTTCCTAGCACCGCAAGGATTTTTAAAATCGATACAGCAGTTATAAAATAAAGAGGTATAATCCCAAGAAACAAACTTCCTTTTTATCAATTTATTAGTATCAGATATTGATAATTATCTTATTTGTCTCGGTAATTATAATAATTATTTACGTATTTCATTTAACTATGTGCTTTACTAAATTACCTATGTAAATTAGCATACCGCTAATGTTACATAAGCCTGACAGGTATAACATAGGAATTATAGGCTTAACTGCAGATATTTCGAAACACGCGGCGTTTATGTTTGAGTATTGCGCTTGATTATCCACTTGCATATAATATTATTTATTAATAATATTGGCAACCATTTAACCTGTTAGCAAATTATTGTCATTTTGGTCAGCAGGAAAATATATTCTGTTACCAAGTATATAAGTTTGTATGCTACTCACGGGCAGCAAAAATAATTATCTGACGAAGTGACGATCACCTTTGCTCATATTTTATGTTTATTAAGTAGGTACTAATTTTTCTGTACAAGTGAAATAAATAAATCTTAATCTAACCTATAAATTTTGGTAATCTGAAAAAGGAGATCTGTTTTGGCGCATCTGCGACTGCTACGTTGTGGTCATCATATAAAACTTTAAACTATCCTAGCATAATTATCGAGAGTAACTACTCTTTATTTCAAAATAAATTTTCACTGCAGAAACAGTGTTGCACCTTATTGCTGATCAAGACATTTAATGCTGTCCAAATGGTTATTTATAGTAGTTATTTAATACTAATCAAATAATTACTATTCTTAATTATTGTACCCAATGTACCTGCAATGTATCTAGATACAATACTGTTCGATATTTATTTTTAGTTCATGCATTTAGATTATAAGCCATATAACTGAAAATTACTCAACCTTTTGGCCATAATTCAATGAAACAGTTTGTGGGTTCAAGTGAAAGCTTGGTCCATGACTGAGTGAAGTTCTGTTCTTGTTTGTTTTTCAACTTGTCAGTTTTTGATAGGCACGCCGTTTTATTTAGATGGCAGAATGACACGCTTCTTGAGCGTTGTGTAATCGTACTTTTGCTTTTTTGCATTTGCAGACCGTCCGGAACATGCAGGTACGTTATTATCGTAATTACTAATGCCCTACATAGCCTCAGTCGACCTTTATATCTTCATACTAACTAGCTGTTTCAATAATAACATAATTTTAGAATAAATCAACGTAAAAAATCACAAGTTTCACAATAGTGTTTGAAATAAATATACTCGTATAGTCATACACATCTCGCTAATTAATTGTATTTACTACATAATATAATAATTTAATATATTAAATTAAATAGGAAAGCATTATAAAATTTAGTTCATACGGACAGCAAAACAATTTTACTTTGTAGATAAAAAATAAATATAAGTTCATTCGAGTATGTTAACGAAATTATCCTAAGTTTTGTTTAAAAAACAACGTTAAATATCCTAGTGTAGCGACCGTAATGAACTTATCGTAAAGCTTTTAAGAATACTAAGTAAATAGATACGTAGTTATCTTATCTAAACTATTACTATCTTAAACATTCACTTCCTAAAACCCATCTGTATTCACAAAATTGTTTATTGATAATAATATTCGTCAGTCGGTGACGCAACATTTCCATTTTATTTGTACTCGAACAAGCACTATAATTATTAATATTGACGTTACCTGTAACGTTATAAATTCAACTGACGCATGAAGAGAATGGTTTATAATTTAAATAAAATAAAATAAATCAAAAAAGTTTTTGTCTATTTGGTAGTTAGTATTTAATTTGAAAATTAACAATAACTTTGTATCTTGTTTTTGCACTCCGGAAAATTAAACAAGTCAACTTAAGTCACAATAGAAGTCAAAATTAAAGAAGTGTAGTAGGTATAAAAAAATTGGCAATTCAATTGCAAGCGTACTTATAGCGACTTTACAAGCTATTCTAAAATGTACTTTGTTGCATTGCGTTCGTTGTAATGTCAGCGATTCACAGAATATAAACAATGTCACAGAGCGCGCACGTGTTTTTAATAGACGTACGTTAGTTCTGCATTGATAAGCAAACCATACGATCACTTGTTCGCATGTTGGTATAGTTAATTAAACGTCCAGTTGAGGGAGATCGATGGGACTAGTTTTCATAGAATGCCGATCCAAAACACCTTTTATAAGAATTTCAATAGGTGTACGTGTGTGAAATATTGACAAGAAATAATAACGCATCATCATTTGAACGAATTTGAATTTGACGTTAATCATTTGAACTTTTAGATCAATATGCGGTAGTGATTCTGTCGTTACATCATATCTAGTTCGATATGCGTATTATAATTATGAAATGTATTTAATTATATACACTTGAATTTATTATTTAGAGACCACGCTAACTTAACATTGTTATAATTTATTTCCTCCGAGAAACCAGACTTATTATTGTTCGAATCGACTACTTACACTCAATAGGTTGTGTATGTATAATTGTATACAGACATATTAAGTGAGTGTAGATGTATGTATACATAAGCACAGTCAGCAACAGCAATATATAAACACTTCGGTCAGTCTTTGAACTTTATTAATATTTTAGCAATAAGATTCAATCAATGTCAAGTGTTGACATATTTCTGCTGCTAATTGTACACTTCCTCGTTGGGCATCGAAAGCGGCATTAGCTATGTATCATGGAGACGCGGCGCACACGACAACTTTCCCTTCTTTAATGGAAAAACTACATTAAATCGTTAGCTTTGCAGATAAAACTTGTGACATGTATCGCACTCAGGCTGACATTCGTCCGCGGAGAATAGGCTTTTTGACTAAATTTTAGTTTTAGTCTGTCGTGTAGATTAATTAAAAATATCGGACACTATTTTTATCATTTTTACGTATCTATCTACTGAAAAAATTATGGCAATATTATATTGTGTTGAAACGTCGCGTGGCGTCACGATCCGGTGCAGCTAGTTTAAACAGGCATAGTAATTATGACGTTGCGAGCCCCCAAACCCAACCTGCGCTTTATCCCAACCTGCGCTTTATCTATTTAAATTATAATCTGATAAAGCAAAAAAGATTTTTTTATTATCTAACTGAAGGTCTTAATAGAAATTAGATTTTCATACCACGGTAACGCATTCTGTCGATCATACTAAATTTAACTCTATGAAATAAATAAAATTAAAGTGTCTGTTTGTAAATCCTAATAAACCGCTTTTCACTAAATGCACATGAAAGTATAATATATACGGTACTTACATAAATTTTTTATTTTTTGTCTGTCTGTATGTGTCTGTTTTTTCCGGATAATCTCTGAAACGGCTGGACCGATTTTAACGGGACTTTCACTGACAGATAGCTGATGTTATAAGGAGTAACTTAGGCTACTTTGATTTTAGAAAAAAAAAATAGTTCTGGCGGGAATTGCAAAACTCATGCGGGTGAAACGTAGCTGGTCTATACTAATGTCATGAAGAGGTAGGTAAAGTTTGTGAGTTTGTGAGGTTACAGCCGTTGCAGGGGTAATCTCTGGATCTACTGAAACGATTTTGAAAATTTAACAATAGAATGCTACAGTGGTACTTCTTATCCCAGAATTACCACGGGTGAAACCGCGGGTCAACCGCTTAGTTACCTACATATAAAAGAGGTAATGGTTGTTTGGACGTAGGGTGTAATAGGGACTTATCTGAAACTACATACTGAACCGATTCTAAAAACTCTTTTAATGCTAGAAAGTTCAGTATACCTGAGTGACATGGAGCACTTTCTGGCCTGGAACGAAGAGTTCCCGCGGAAATATCGAAGAGTGAAACCGCGAAGGAAAACCGCCCTACGTATGACTGTGTATTATTCGCAGTTTTGTGGTTACCTACAGACATCGACGTCTTAATACATATTTACTAGCATTATTTAGTATGAAACTTCAATAAATAAAAAGTATGTGTCATCAATATTATAGACCTACAATGTACTTGCACAAAAGATGTACAAGTTACCAAAGTGAAATCATCCCAAATCTCCATACCTAATTAATCATTAATCAATTCTAAGTTATAGAAGAAACATTTTTTATCCAAACAATGAAATAAGCAAAATAACAAAGTAGGTACTTAAATACAACTTCAAAGCAAATTTTTAAATTGATATAGGTATTATGTTTTATAGTTTTTCCAATCGACCTTTGAAGTAATGAGTATCTGAATCACGAATTTATGTATGTTTGTCGGTGTATTTTATATAATTGCCACAGAGCCGATCACGCCAGACCTTACTGCAAACAATTTCTTAGAAGTAAACGCTTGCAACAACTATGCAGCGCTTTACAAAATACTCACTAGACGGTTGAAATCCTAATAAAACTCAGCAGCGATTGAAGCATATCTCTGTTGTAATGTAACGGTCGCCGCAGTGTCCTTAATGGTCGAATGGCGCTTGCGCAAAGGTCGTTTGTCCAAACTGCTTCTAAACATTTAATAATAAAAAAAAACCGTAATCCAATGTGTATCACTTAGAATTTTTCCAGTCATATTCAATAATAAATAATCACCAATCATTTAGAGAACTTTAAAAGTGAAAGCTTGAGAATTATTGTCGACAATGATTGGAATAGTTATAATATGGACTTTTTTATTATTGTTATGTTGAACAATAGATTAATAACGAGTTAACGACGCGTTATTTGAGTTGTAGAGTCCAATATTGTCAGTTTCCTGTTTACTGTTTGTAGTTAGTTCACTGATGTATTAAAAAATATGTAACAATGCAGATTGATCAAATTCAAGATACTAGCTGTTAGCCGCTGTTTCACCCGCATTTCGGAGTTCCCTATGTCCTTTTTTGTATCCTTGATGAAGATGATGTGTATATAAATTTCATGATAATTGGTTTAGCCGCGAAGGCATGAAAGTGTAACAAACAAACCCACATTCTCATTTATAATAGTAAGAATATAGCCTAAAATAAACATAGGAAGATCACGTTCCGAGGGCCCGTTTCGCAGTTGTGTGTGACCCGTTTTCCACTTGCTTTGCAGTGTCACACTCTCCGTCCAACTAAGTAGTTGCTGAGCGTGCTTGCGAAGTGAAAGTGAACGTGCTGTACGTGCGTGCGTACGGCGGGATCGAAGCACCATTAAGACGACAGCGTCGCACCGTCCGCATACTTCGACAATCATCAACACTAGGAAATCGATAAAAATCTACACAGCATAAACAGACTATCTGTTACTCATCAGTCAGGTTATTTCTTATTTACCTACACTAAGGCCTACCGAAGCCCGCCTTTTTACAATGTATTTCATTTATACAAATCAACATTATTATCGAAAATCGGTTTATTTGAACCGAACAAAATATTTGTCGCAGTCAACCTTTACTTAAGGCGCTGCCGATAATTAACTATATATATTTAATAAAACTAAACAACTTAAATATCAAGAAAATAGAGTTTTCTATAACTAGTAGTTTTATAAAGGTATACAAGATAGACAATAAAATGAACGAACAAAGACATAGTAACGATCATTTTCTATTATAAACCAGATTATCTACACATTAACATAACAACATCAACCGTGTTGTAGGCAGGTAGGTATGTACGAATTGTCCAACATTGACCCCATGGTCAAACCGGTGCAAGTGGCGAACAGAACTAACTGGCCTTAGGGTAAGTAACCTTCTCTCGTTTAGATCCGTTCCGGTTCAGTTTTGTATCATGCGGTAGGTATCTACGGTTGATCAGACCATAAGGATTCGTAATTTGCGTTTTCATGTTTCACGTAATTTCGCGCCGTTCTACGACCACATCAACTGTTTCTGTTTGTGCTTCAATTTCGAACGAAATTTCGAATTACACTCTCGCTCTATGTATAACATCTTTATGCATACTTACCTAGTATTATACTAAATACCACAACCACAAAATTAAAATCTGTGAAGACTGTAGTTCCTTTCTAATATAGTCTGTTGTTAAAAATAATTATGCTGTAATCATAAGTACGAATTTCATCGTACGAACGTCATCAAAATTGTGACGGTTTAGGTACCACATTGAAATTATACTGTTGTACATTAATGATGACATCCAACAATCAATAAATGAAAGAATGGCATTAAATTTTAATTTCTATAATAATTAAGTAATAGGCAGAGTAGATGATCTAATAAAAAAGGATAAAGACAGTAGACAGTATAGATGCCATAAAAATGGTAAGTACGAGTATGTGTGTGTGATCAACTGACGCTATAAATACATAAAATACGAGTTTGTGGCGTATTATTACAAAAACATAAAGTCGCAGTAATTTTAAAGCAGTCAGACATACATATATTATACATACGTTTTTTAAGCCTGTACAGGAAAATCCAATAAGTATACGTACAATAGCCCACAATCACCCCGGACAACAATCCAATCATTACACCTTATTACAATAATCACACGAATACAAATCGAATAACCGAAAGTCCCTCATGACTACACTCTACACTCTACAGCATTCTCATGAAAAGTTCCAAGGCTCTAGTCCCAGCCAATGAATCAGTCTGGGCATGTAGTTTTATAATAGGTATACACATAGATATTATAACAAATTCAAGTTGATGTCGCAATGAAGAATCTTAAATAAAAAATACCTCAAAAAATCTGATTCTTCTATACCGTAATTAAGCCTTCACGCACGAACTGATGTAAATGCTCAAAGAGATCGGGAAGACATTAAACATAGAAGACAATGTATTAAGACATCCTAATACTCAAGGAAAACATTATTATGTATAAGGATATATATTCATAATACGTAACAATGGACATGAATAACGGTGCAAAAATTAAATACGAAAATGAAAACAGAACTTGGCCTAGTTTCACTACCTATAATAGCAACCGCGTCTCAAGTTGCGAATCAACTGCGCTCGACGATCTTGTTTCGTCATAGAAACGAGTTAATGCCTTTATTATTCGAAACAACAAAGAACTAAAAATGGGAGCTCAAACTGTAGAAGTATCAACACTAGAGATTAATATAGCTTACAGGTCGAAGTCATTGTAATTCCTAATTTGAATGGATATTGATTGAGATGGCGAACACAATGGGCGTACCTTATACAAAGATCGGAGTTTAATGGACGTACGTGTATAGTAACGTCCTTGTGCAAAATGTAAACACCATTACGTGGCTTGTAGCCATTATACATGAAGGGGTGTTCTACACTCCTTGGTTACGTTTGTATTTATGACCTTTGAGCCTTTACAAAAAATAACAAAATATCTGAAAAATTGGATCATATAGAAAAATACATACAGCCGAACACAAAACCTCCTCCTTTTTTGAAGTCGGTAAAAATGGTATCAAACCATGATTGAGGGACTACCGCAATGTTATGAATCAAATCTTTGACTTAGAATATAAGATTGAAATCGTCAAGGAAATATGTAGAAAAAAAAACTTTGAAACAAATTACCTATCTCACAATTCACATTTAATGAACTGGCTGTTCCCCGCTGCTTCACTCTGCGATAAAATGTAGGCGTTTCAGCGTGAAGGAGTACATACTAACTCTCTCTATCACACAAACACACATTTTTTGCATTTGTAATATTAGTGTGGTAGGTAATTAAGTGATTAGATTGCATTATAACCAAGTACAATAATTGTTTTAGTGGCGAAAGAGTTGAAGATAATAATTAACAAATTTATCAGTAAATTATAATTAACAGCTTTCAAAACGCTGCACTGTTACACATATACATATACATGTCGTATATGTAATATATATGTATATATAACTGTTGGTGAAGGTTGTAAAACGTCTCGGGACAGGACAACGACCTGGACGGCTCAAATCGCATTTAGCTTCTTACACTGTGATGCTACACAGTCTCACAATACAGAGCCATCGAGTTCAATGTACATAGATGTAGGTGATTCATTCGATAACGTTGAGAATGGAGATAATAGAATAGCATATTAAGTTTGCGATGCACCAATTGTTATCTCAAAAGATCGCGATAAAGATTAATCGAAATAAACAATTTTTATAGTTTAAGGACAACAACCTTATGCTATTTAATTTGATGCAAATATCCAATAGAAGCTTAAATATGGGTACATTGTGTTACGGGCATTAACCCTCTAACAGCAAAATAAAACGAGAACGCGTTTGAATTTCCTCGTACGACAGATATTATTTATTGTGTTCATAGGGAATTACCGTTGGGTACCTATACTAGTCTTCACATCACGAAATAAGGTATCGTGTTTACTATACGTTGATTTGTGATTAATTATTACTTATTATGATATTGCTTATGATTCGAAAAAGAAAATGAATTTGTGTCCATTTTTTTATTCGATGTAAGTCGTATCTACCTGGCTTACTGCAGTCTCATAATAATAATATATGCTAGCGACTGGAACGGTGGCTATTTTTACACTGTCCACTCCAAGTTATTTACTATTCAGGTCTACGGCTCATTGAATTGTGGTTATTACATTGGATGCGTGCCAGCGATTCTCGCACCTCGATGATGATATTATGTGGTGTGTTAGTGTTACAGATAACAATAGTGATATAGATAGTTCTTCAAAGGCAATTTTACAAATCAGGCATCAGTCTTTATGCTGCTGGCCACAGTCAAATTTTTGTTTTGTCCGTAACAAATATCATGTTTTTCTTTATTTCGAGTATTGTATAATATTATTGTTATAAATTGTTTGATTCAAATAAACAAATCTAAAAGCCTTTCGATTAATTGTGATGTACATAATAAGGTATATACATATATACCTAAAATAATACCATCCATATAAACGTATCATAAAGGTTGTGTAAAACGTTTTTCTTTTTTGTACAAGCGAGTTAGTTACGAAGAGCGAGCAATGAGAGATCACGTCAAACCGGCAACGAGCGTAGAGAGGTGGCAACAACCATCGACATCGTGGAAACCGGTCGAAGGCGCCGGGCGCCGGGCGCCGCCGCCGCCCGGCGGACAACGCGCCCCGCTACGTGTGCCGACCCGTGGACAGACTATCATCGTGTTTACAAAATTGCATTAGCTTCGTTTTTTTTGGCCATGATGGATGGTCACTGTCAAACTTCTGACTGATTACCCGAAAAGGATACGTAGATATAAAAAATAAATTGTGACTCTGTACAAACGGTTCATAAAACAAAAGGAATAAAAATATCTGTTAATATATATATTATATATGTATATTAACTGCAACGAATTGCAGTTGGTCTATTATTATTTTCGATAGTTTCGCAACTCAAAAACTCGATCCAAAGTATATTTAACCAGCGTAATATTCGAAAACAATGACTGAGGGCATCACTCAAACTGATTCTGTATACGAACAATCTCTTTGCCAATTCAAATGGCAAGGACATATTTTAATTGTGAAAGCAAAATACCTCTCCTAAGTTGTGACTCGTTGAATTAAACTTTCTATCGGTTAACGAAACATGTTTTTGAGGGGTTGCAGAGACAAATTTTGCCATGTCACAGCGGCGTACAGCGAATGAAATGGGTTAAGTAGGTCATCATAATGATTTCACAAGCGTATCGAGTGCCGCAACCTAACGCGTTAACTGGTGCGTTCGTGGCGAGTCAAGGCCTCCGTCCAAGTCACCTCACCACCAGTAGCGTCTGCGTCCTCATCATATTGCACCTCACCACTTGCTTACCTATTGTAGTTCCCTAATAACAATGCAACATCTCAATGCCAATAGGAATCTTTACTAACGTCGCATTTCCAATTCAAAACTATTTTGTACTTGTCATTTTTTCCATACTTTACAGTATAGTGTGTGTGTGTGTGTGTTAGTGTACCCGCTATAAAGTTTCATATCTTTTAGGATATATACATTGTACAATGTACATATTTAATTTAAAATGAAATCGTTAGTAGAATATTATGTAAAATCGCGTGAATCGTAATTATTTATTATTGACGATAATTTTGCAGCAGTTAATAATATTATTGAAAAGTTTAAGCAAAAAGATGTTGTAACATTGCATGATTAGCTAAATTAGTATTTACTTGATTTTACATATTCTCCTATCAATTTCATTAATGAAATATCGTAGAAGATGATCATGATTTTTATAGAGAGTGGCGAAAGTTCACTACAGTAAGGGCCTTAACTAATACATAGCTAATGGGTATTATAATAAAAATTTTCAATTTCATTTTCAGCCACTTTCAAAACTCAAAAAAATGTGATTTTACAGACTTAGCTATTATATATCATACATATTATAATAACTTCATGGGGATCTTCAGCACGTCATTAAAAACTTAGGGTACATCGTTCTATGGAGCTTTTTTGATAAAACAGGTTCCAATTTTATACAGAACACTTCGTGTAAAAGTTGCGTGTTCTGTGGTGTAACTAGAGTCGTATGAAATCAATTGGTTATGATAAGTTTGAAAAGAGGATGATTAGAATCGTTATTTCGCAGCGTTAGCGGTTAAGTAACGGTTAAACGGTTATTATTTGTCGTGTCATGGTCTAAATACATATCAGGCACATGTTCAGTCTGACAAATTTATTTATCATCAGGGAACCACGACCGTCGATCACACATTAATAAACGTTCAATCAGGTGGATATAATGTATCGAAAAGTACATAAATCTTTCACAATAGATAGTTATTATTTGTTACGCACGTAGGTACAGTGTTTTCAAGCCGATAAGGTCAGATTTTATGACACAACAAGATAAATACGTGCATTGAAATCTAATTATATCATACATCTTTTGAAATCTAAAGTTTTGAAAAGTGACTTGCGACTGGGGTTGCTATAAGCGTCCGCAATATTTCTGTGTCCAACTTCTTCGACTTTGTCAGGATTTTTTGTCAGTGTAACTCGTCGTACGCAGCGTCCGTCGAGCGAGTAAAGCATTACGGTTTTTTTGTAGTATGTATAAAGATTTAAATTCTATATATACAACTTTAAACTTTCCTTAAAAACATTTAAATTTTCGGCTTTTAATGCAAAATTTTCAACCTAATATAGCGCTGAGTCTGGCTTTTGTATTTTTGAGCCTAGTAACCCTGCTTGAACGAGGACTACGACGCATGTACCATACGATATCGTAAATTTGAAATTATGCACTTCGGACGCTACTTCTGATATCTACATAAATATATCGTATATACTGACAGAAAATGTAGAGTTTTTACACAACATCGTGCTCGAACTATAATAAATTTTATTTTAATGACGATTGTAAAATAGTTAAGCATATTAATGTAATTTTTTTTTTGTTACTTGGGAGATCGTGACAATATTGTGTAAGTACTTACTTATCTATTGTGGTTTTATCTATTATTTTGTAAGCAGGTATACCCTCTGACTGACTTTTATAAATTATATCAGCAGATGAAAAACCAAAGGCCTAAAGGGAATCAATAAATTATATACATACATAGCTATAACACTTACCCCTTCATTGCCGGGTAGGAACTGTATTTTAGGCTTGTTTAATTTATCCTGAAACAAAAATTACAATAAATTAAACGTTTTATCAGAATAATAATAGTAATTTTCAAATATGTAATATGTATGTACATTTTACATATATTGTAAAAAACTTAACTTTAAGATTAAAATCTAAGTAATATACATATTAAACAAAATTGAAGTGTCTGTTTGTAATTCCAAATTAACAGGTTTTCACTAAGTGCAAGAAAGTATATTACCTACGGTACTTATAAAGAAAAACATTTTATTTACTGTCTGTCTGTTTGTTCCAGCTAATCTCTGAAACGGCTGGAGCAATTTTAACGGGACTTTCACTGGCAGATAGCCGATGTTATAAGGGATTAACTGAGGCTACTTTTATAAAAAAAAATAGTTCTTGCGGAAATTCCGGGTGAAACCGCGAGCCACAGCTAGTAAATAAATAAATAAATTTAGAAAATTACGTATGCAGTACATACATATAAGAAGTTACACAGTCATACTTCCTTGACGGAATAATTTTTGATGATGATTTTTGAATAATAATTGAAAACCGCCGAAAGTTGTACAATCGTTTTAGTCAGTTTTATTAATAAACTAATATATGCTGTAAAATTATCATCAAAGATTAGTATTGACGCTATTTAGATGATATAATATTTTCCTATACATTTCTTTGTAATAAATACATCAGAAGATATGATTCTTCTAAAACTAGTAGATGATGCTAATTTGACCCTTATATAAAGGGCTTTAAAAAATAAAGTAATCAATTTAGAATTGTAATCGATGCCATCTATTGTGTTATTTCGGCAGGTAATAACGTGTCAAAAGGAGTAGTTACTAATTCAATAACCCTGCAGTCAAGTGTTGGAGTATATGATATTATTGACTTGTCCGACGTCAGACTATGTAGATATCCATTGACACAGTGACTAGGACCAGTGGTCTACCTAACACTTCTGGTCTGGCTACCACCATATTTTTTTACAGTGCTATTAGATTAGATTTGAATCAACCTTCGCTCTGAGCTTTAAAGAGATGTACCAAGTAGTTAACAGTTAAAATAATCTAGTTTGCGGTGTGTTGAGCGAGCGAGCGCCCCAAAACGAACGAGACAGTTAAAAACATGTGAAAACGACTGAGTAGATAGACATGCAATCTAATTAAAAGTTGTAATTATACGACACGAAGCCAAACTGGTTGAGCAACGAGTCGGGTTGCCGACAACCACGGGCCACAATGAGCAAGTGTCGGCAAGCTTGGGTTGCACAACCCGCGATGGCCGACCGTCGCCGACGCGAAAACATACAACTGGGCGGCGACGGCGACCGAGGCGCGGCGGGCGGTGACGTAAACTCAAAAATTGCTTTACTTAGCCGACGCGCTTGCTCCATGTGAAATTGTACAAATTGCATCGCATTCTGAGCTCGCAGATAAAAGGGGGGATCACCCGGAACCGAGCGTGTGCGTCTGCGGCCAGCGGCCATGACTTTTTGGAGGCTCAGACACATTGGGAGCGGAAAATATTACAGAAAAAACAGATCTCGTTTGTATAATTACCTTGTTTATTTTCTTTTTTTTGGGGAGAGTTAATATCTTTTTGACATTAAAAAATGCACTAAGTATATGTTGACTCGTTATCATTTCGTTATACACGGTACAATGTATAATAATAATATTTTTTTTTTATGTCATAGGGGGCAAACGGGCAAGTGGTACACCTGATGGTAAGTGATTACCACCGCCCATGGACATTTGCAACAATAATAATAATAATAATAATCTTTATTTCTTTCAATAATTACAATAATTAGACTGTATAAAAACATAGCTGTAAAAATTGACGATAAACATAAGACAAGTATCGCTTTATAATTTAGATCATAATAGTTATACCTATATATAACACGTGCCTACTTCATAAATAGTATTTAAAACCAAGTGGCATCTGTATATTTCTTCTAAACTATACGTACAGCGGATTTTGATGTGGTTTTTACTAATATTAAAAAAAAGACCAAGAGGCAGCATCAATATACTCCCCGACGGATCTTGGTATTCACGCGGGTGAAACCTGTATTATGAATACTGTTTAATGTGAAGGAAAAAGTCATTGATTAAATCAATGGAAAAAGTATTCGGGCAGAAACAGTTTACGCAATCAAGGTTATATTTGTGAGATTATTTAAAGTAGGTAGGTACGTAGGTACTTTATTTTGGTATTTAATTGAATTGAAGTTCTACAATCATGGAAAATTTTATTTAACTTTTTTTACTGATATGAAATAATGTATCCTTACTTTCTAACTAATAAGCGTTTTTTTTTCGATTTCACGTCGCAACGGAGAGAGAGAGAGAGAGAGAGAGAGAGGGTTGTGAGCCTGGAGTTGATATATATATAGGACAATTAACTTACTTACACCAGCTGTTAAGAAAGGGTAAGTACCTGTTGAATATATGGAGTAAAAACTAGTGGTAGATAAAATACGTATAATATAACATTATATATAACATTTAGGTATTTAAAGTTTTATATTGCAGAGTACTCTGGTACAGGGGAACCCCACAATGGTCATAAAATCTATTAATAACAAGGCACTTAATCATCACCCAATTCTATATAAAGGCATATAGGTAAATCACTGTAATAGCATCAAAGAGGCGGTAGGTATACAAGCAAATAGAATGCTCATAACAAAATGTGCGTTGAAAAAAAAAGAGAATTTTATTTTGACCTTGCATTGAATTGTTATTTGCTACGTTGGTTGGATATCTTCATGTATACATAGTACATACAGTTAGTCAATAAAATACCTGCATAAGACGGCCTTACGAATATGCTGGTGACCTTTAGCGCGGCAGAAAAACTTTTACACGAGTGGACTAATAATAATTCCACATAATAATGTCATTTTATTCATTTATAAAATTTGCGATATTAAAATAAATATAATAAATAACATCAACAAAACGGAATTCGACGGTACATTTTCTCTTTCACTTGAAACATCTAAAGGCTAAACACAAGATCAAACAGAGATATTGATTGGATTCTTTGGTGAATCGATCAAAATATGTTAAGTTTTTTTCATTCGTCATCGTTCCAAGCATTAAAAACATATGACATTTCGCCACCTATTTTCGGTTTAGTAATTTTAAGTATTTTCTTTGAATTTTATTTACTTTATAACTTTGCATGTAACAATTAACTAATTAAATTAACATGTAAATATTATATCAGATGTCTGGTATTCTGGGATCAGCACACAAATCATTGGCAATTCATTTACAAGTAATATAGGTACTACGATAAAAATACCAATTTCCTTCAAAACCAGAATGTTTAGATATTTTTTTAGTTCGACACCAATGAGGAAACAGTCTACAATATTAACCAGTAGACACGTTATGGATATTACACTTATATTTACGCGTGTCGTGAAATCAACACGACCTAGAAGCCATATTTTAGGGCAATGACGATCATTAACATCGTTAAATATGTCTCTCACAAATGTTACGAGATTAGCTAACCAACTCCACAAACGAACTTCGTGCAGATAAATTGCTTAAAAGTTAAGAATCGATCGATATCTCGAAGAAACCCGTGACTCGTCTCGTGACAATGTTTAAAATCCTACTAATACTACTATTAATATTATAAACGCGAAAGTTTGTAAAAAATGTATGGATGGATGTTCGTTAATCTTTCACGCAAAAACTACTGAATGGATTTAAATGAAACTTTACAATAATATAGCTTATACATCAGATTAACACATAGGGTACTTTTTATCCCCGATTTACCGCGGGAACTCTGAAATTATGAAATTAACGCGGGTGCGACCGCGGGGCACAACTAGTAAACAATAATATGGACTGTGAAAGGCTGTTGAAATATTGACTTAGCTTTTTTTATAATTTTTTTTTATTTAGGCCTTCATTTTCAACAAAACGATATAAAGGCCCAGAAAAGATGACCTCTCATATTATATTAATCGTTACGATTATAATCGGTGACAGTACTGATAGCCGACAATATATTTGACAGTAGGTACTTCAAATCAAACGGCTCACAAAAAACAGCGGTGTAGTTTGTCAATATTCTGTAGAAATCTATTCATACATGTATATATTATACAAGACAGTAAAATCCGTATGTCTATATATTGAATATCCTAATGTGTAGTTATTTACCAAAAACTGCGAGTTATTTTTTTTTCTTCTGTTCACGCCAATCTCCGAAACTATTAGACGATTTTCATGCGGTTTTCACAGGTAAATTCATCTATCGTTGAGCAAGAACACATATTATATAGATATTCCATCGAAATTTGATGACAGGCGGGTAAAAAGTTATCGTCATTTAATATTTAACTACGAATTTCCAAGGGAACTTCACGCAGGAAAACCCGCTAACACCTGAACTGGTAGAAAAAAACATTGGACGCGGTAACAATGAATGCCATTTATCAAGAGCAACCAATACTAGTAAGTAATGGTTTAATCCTACTAATATTATAAACAGTGGCGTCTCTAGCCCATGTAGCGCCCGTGTGCAACCATTACCCTAGCGCCCCCTAGTAAGCGCGCGGTCAAAATGGAATGGGTGGAAAGTACAAGACTAACAGCACATCAAGTTAACACAACTTGTCTTTTCCCAATCGATAGTAAAATTTATTATTTGAAGATTTTTGAAGAAGAAATTTCCGTAGCGAGCGGCGCTCGGCGCCCCCTAGGGCCGCTGCGCCCGTGTGCAACGCACACCCTGCACCATAGGCAAAGACTCCTGTGATTATAAATGTGAAAATGTGGATGTTTGGATGTTTGTTACTCAATCACGCAAAAACGCCTGAACGGATTTGGATGCAATTTGGCATGCACGTTGTCAGGGGTACAGAGAAGGACATAGGGTACTTTTTATCCCGGCATTCCCGCGGGAACTCCGAAATTACAGCGGGGCACAGCTAGTTTAATCGCTGTTCACGTTCGCCGTTCGCTGTTCGAACTCGAGAATGGCTGGACCGATTTAGCTAATTTTGATCTTTGTGAAAGTTCTGGGAAGGTTTGTGTTAAAGAAAATTGGGAGATTCCGAATTCCGAAACTCACGCGGGTGAAACCGCGAGGCACAGCTAGTGGTTAATGTTTATTTATTTAAAAACCACTTTACAACTATCTTTATACTTATTATATTTTACATTGGACTTTCACGAGGACAATAGTTTATTACGAGAATAGTTTATCGCGATAGGTTAGTTAAGTACATAGGGGAATTATCTAAACCCATATAATTAGCTATTGGTTCAAAATTTATTTCAGTAATTCCTAGTATACTTTGTAATATTTATTTAGAACTAAGATAAAGGGAAGCGAATTGCAAGTAAGTAATCTTAGTCGTGGTCAGTACAATTTTTTTGCGCTTTCAAACCGAATCGAAATTTCAAAACAGTATTCTCACTTCGGTCTTTCATAATAAGACGGCACTGATTGCGCGGTGCCTTTTGAGCTATTGTAAAATATAAAATGCAACTCTATTTCTCTATACCGAAAGAATGCAGCCGAGACCATTTCTCGGCTGCATTCTTGAGTTGTAAACGATGGCGCACCTTCATAAAAACACAATAATATGTGCATGATTTTGTTGGCCTGTAAACGTCTTAATGTTACTACGTTACACTGTAGGCTAAAGCCCTCTAGTCTGTGTTCGAACAATTCAAAGCCCCTTCAAATCCACATCCAGCTCGGCATTACGTAATAAAGCGCAGCGGTAATATTTGCATGCAACTCGGCCTGCCTGACATTTTCAAACAGGTCCGTTTGAAACGTTTCCGTGGCGAGATAGGACACAGGTGTTGTTTGAAGTTATAAATACAAAATTCTCTATAACTAGGTAAGTAGTTATAAATAAACCAACACGAATAATAATCGTCCAACGAATTTGCATTGAAAATAATAATTTAGCGGAAAGTGCAACGGTGAATTAATATTCAAGTGCAATTAATGTAGTTTTTGCTACTTGACGACTATTAAACTATTGGAATCCAAATATTGATATTTTTCGTGTGGAAAGTATTAGAAACCAAGGATTAAGTGGATTGTAAGGAACCGAGAAAGCATAACATCTGGCAGTAAGAAACTAGTTAGGGATAACCAGGTGTGTTGAAGGGGAGACCCAAAGGGTGCGACGACCTCAAGCCCTATCGCACGTGCTCTCAATAAGACTGCATGCCATTATGAGCCTTTCTGCATCTGTTTTTAAAGTGGTCACTTAGAATCTGCGTCGTATTTCTCGGACAATAAATGTCAGCTATTGTTTAGGACATATCTTTTCAACTATAAAGCATAAACGGGCTTAATGTGTGTTTGCCAAATTCTAACAAAAAACAAATGCGAAAGTTGTTTTTGTGTTTGTAACAACTCTGGTCCAATTATGACTAACGCCTATAAGAATTTTCATAAGAATTGACATGCAATAACTTTAGGTTATTTTAGTTACCTACTTGTATTTCACTCATAAACTTTGGAAATATACGTAGAAACTACAATGTATATGGAATAGCTATTATTATAACATAACTGACCTAAAAAAAACCAAAAGAATATAATTTTTAAAGAATATAATTTTTGGCCATTGTACATGATTGTGGTCAGTTTGATAAGCGAATTTGTGCATGCATGCTACGAAAGAAAACAGTTTGTTTCATTCAAAAGATCGACTGATTCAGAGTAGATTCAAAAAAAAGAGCGCCAGGTGGCGAAGCGCATTCACTAACGTGAAAAAAGAAAAAAAAAACGGTCACCGGACCCGAATGTATCATACTGTTCATACGTAACTGAAAAGGATATTTTTAAGCAATTTCACATTTATCGCCTAAAGAGAACGTCGATAATCGTTTGGCGGGGTATATTATATATGGGTGCCCTGCTAGTGATCTGTTGAGCGGTCACAAAAGATACCCATCGTTATAAAAGCACGTGCACAAAGTAGGGGATCAACATCAGGTGGGTACGGTGATTTTTGAGCTCCTTTTCCTGGCGCACTGCTGAATATAATATACATTGTTCTTATTTCATTTTAAAACATCTGTCAAACCTCCAGGTAGTTCAATGTGTGAAAAAAAATCGCTAAACCATAGAACCTTTAAAAGAAATCTGTTTGATGCATCGCAAATCGCAATAGAATGTTAGCGTGATTATAAATTAACATATAGTAGCCATATTAAGCCTATTAAGGGTAACTAACTATAAGTTTTACATTCCTAAAAAAATCTTTCAACGTCGAATAGAAATTTTTTACGGTTCACCAGAAGACCATCAAAATATTAAAGTTTTTAGATTTTCGCGTTTTGAGCACATTATCAAGTCCCGCGTAATATTACATAATATAATGACCATCAAAATACTTACTCAGCTCAGTTCACAAAACTTTTGAGGAATTCCTTGATGTGTTTTACTTTACTGCACTAAATCAGAGGGTAATAAGTAACATAAGTAACTATTGAAAGTTTGACAGCAGCCTAGATCTATTTAGTGAACCTGACTGGTATCCCCAGGTGTCACAAATACGCAAACGTTTGTTTGTCCTGAGTCTACATCTTTAGTAGGTAGTTATGTATCATAATTTATTTGGAAAAAGAGCAAGTACGTAAGTTGTCTGATGTCCCTGGCAATTGGCACCAGTAAAACTTAAAACTGCAACAGTAAACGCTAAAGGAGAGATATAATCACTCCGCTACTTTAATTTCGGTTTCTACTGTGACTAGCACAACAATAATTCTTCCAATTTCAAGTTGAATCTAATACAGGGGAGATTTATAAAACTGCCCGGTGTAAGTTTAAAGTCTTAATATGAGACAAAGTTATTGTTAGGTTTTTAATTTACAGAACAATTTGAGGGATGTGACTGCTATAGTGACCATTATGAAGTAAATAAGTTAGCGTGATAGGAGAATAAAAAAGCTGGGACATTGTCTAAGGCCCCAAGTGGGGCTGTAAGATAATGTCCGAGCATCGCTATTATAAATAATTGTGCTAAGTTAGAACTGTGTTTATGTTATGTGATCAGCTAATTATTCCCAAGTCCCGATAGATCATGTAAACTAACCTAGTGAACATAAAAACTTTCTTTAATCGTTACTTTTTAATTGTTACTTTTGTAACTATGGTATTATTTAATTAGCAATTTTCTGACAAAATTTTGGTTTTGAATTTCATTTAATTGCACTGTAAACTTATACGCAAGAATAATAATAAAATATATATATCTAAAAAATTGGCTTCCTTTATTGATGGTTATAAGAATATTTATAAATTTTATTACACTATTTAAAACATCTTTATTTCCCACACAATATCTTCGATAAAAAACTGATCAATACATTAAGACCAAATGGAACAAAGTTGAATTAGTTATCACGATGCACTTTAAATTTATGCAAAGGCGTAATCAGCTAAGTATAATAATAATTAGTCAAGCAGCATTTTCTACCTGTAGACTCTCTAGCTTGGTAGAGACCATCATCAGTAAGTGTAAGTACTAAGTGTAGCAATGAACATCATATTTTTTAATCGTATAGTCGCTTATTAAATTTCAAGACCGGAAATGAGTTATTGCGCTAAATTGCTGAACGCCGCAAACAAGACGAAACGTTGATTCTTTTTTTTTAATTTACGAAACAAGCAGGTAATTCGCCCGCTACTAAGTACTTTCACCGGTGGCGAATATACGCAGCACCAACGATCAACAACATAATTTATATCATTGGGTGATGAGTCTGAGTACCTATAAGTACCATACAATATAGCTAGAGTTTGCGAAACCAAATCTAAACGGGGCGAACTAACACTAAATTAATGAGACATAAAAGTTTGTATGATCCAAAATAGGGGAATTTTGAGTTGATATATTAATACTTATATATATTATGATCGAGCTGAGTTTGAATAGGTTTGCGCCGGCGGCGCCATAAGGTCAATATATTATTAGGTCCGTACATATTAAATTGGCGTTTTATCGTACTGGCCACTTTGACGGCCGGAGACCAAAGTTGATAATGAAAAATTGAAGGCTATTGTGGAAGCGGATCCGTCGCAAACCACGTCCGAGCTAGCTGCAGGCTGCGGTGTTAGTGATAAAACTGTTTTAATCCACTTAAAGCAAATTGGGAAGGTGAAAAAGCTTGCAAGGTGGCTACCTCATGAATTGAGTGCAGCAAACCGCCAAACGCGCGTCGACTGCTGCGTTACATTACTCAACCGGCACTATAATGAAGGGATTTTAAATTGAATCAATACCTGTGATGAAAAGTGGACCCTGTAAGATGGTCGGAAACGCTAATCGCAATGGCTGAACCCTGGCGCACCAGCCAAATCCTGCCCCAAGCGAAAATTGACTAAAAAAAAAATTACTTGTGAGCGTTTGGTGGACTAGTGCCGGTGTCGTTCACTACAGCTCTCTTAAATCTGGCCAAAAGAATACGGTGGATGTCTAACTGCTAACAACGCAACTGCAAACCATAATGGAAAAGCTAGCTGCTAAACAACCGAGGCTGGTCAATCGCTTCAGGACAACGCTAGACCACATACTGCACAACAGACGGCTACCAAATTAGAGGAGCTTCAATTGGAATGTCTAAGACATCCACCGTACTCCCCGGACCTTGGTCCAACATATTACCATATTTTCGGATTTTGGATAAATTCTTGCAAGAGAAAGAATTCAACTCTGATGGGGCAGTCGAAAGCGCCTTCAAAGATTTTGTTGATTCCCGTCCAAATGATTTTTTTTGTAAAGGGATCAATGAACTGGCAAAAGTGCATAGATAGCAATGGTACATACTTTGATTAAATAAATTATATTGAAAAAAAAAATCGACTTTCCGTTCTTCCCTTAAAAAACGCCAATTTCATATGTAAGGACCTAATATTATATTTATAGTATAGCTACTTCACACCTTAAGTTTCAAATCATCTCTTTCTGTGGACCTATTGAGACTAAACAAAGTCCAGGATATTAGTTGTAAGCAAGGTTACTGTAACTGTAACAATTAATTTCAATAATTTCACGTCCATGCCATGGTTTCTGTTTTGCACAAGCACAATTCCACCAAAATTCCGTTTAACAGTTTTTGCATGAAGAGTGTACAAAAAACGCGTGCAGAAATCTTAATAGCTAATAGTTGCTTTTATTCTGCTGGTGATATTTAGATCCCCTGCATTTATTTTCAATACCTTAAATATTAAGAAGTCAGTTTTGTACACAGTATTAATACACATTGGAGAAGTTTACTAGAAAGCTACAATTTCAAATTTAACAGTTAAGATAGTTTAGAGATAATTTCTAAGATTACTCCTTATAACATCAGTTAATTAGCAATGAAAGTCCCCTCAAAATCGGTCCAACCGTTTTGGAGATTCACCCGCGTGAGTTTCGGAATTCCCGCAGGAACTCCAAACTTCTTTCATATTCACCTTCTCCTTAGAATAACAAACATCATCATTTTCATATAACTATGTAGAATAAATATGTAAAGAGTAAAAATCCTTACTGTTATAAATGCGATAGTGAGTTTGTTTGTTACGCTTCCACACTTCAATGGCTGAACGGATCATCGTGAAATTTGCATACACATTGTCAGGGATACAGAGGACCTAGCATACTTTTATCCCGGACTTACAGCTAGCAGTTATTATAACAAAATTTAAAAGGATTCAATAATATTCAGCTTAAAAATTTTGTATGACCTACCTACCCACTTCATTGGGAAATCCTAAGACATGTTAATCTAATCTATCTTATCTAATCTAATATATATAAATCACGTGTCACGTTGTTTGTCCGCGATGGACTCCGAAACTACTGAACGGATTTTGATAAAATTTTGCAACCATTTATAATATGATCCAACTTAAAAGATAGAATAGTTTTTATCCCGGAATTCCCTCGGGAACTGAAGGACATAGAGTAATTTTTCCCGCAACCTCCGTGGGAACTCCGAAATTACCGCGGATGAAATCGCGGGGGACAGCTAGTTATAATGTATTTTTAATATTCACTTGTTCTTTAGATGATAATTTTGTTAGTGACTTGACTAAGTATTGTATCGAATACCTACTATTTTTGTGTCATTAAATAATTATACATAGTAAGTCTATCAATATTCTTAGTTGTTTATCAGATGAATTCTAAACACTCTACTGAAATTTGGTATCAAATTAGCTTAAAACTACCATGCTTGCATGCGTGATGCGCCTACATGGTTTTATATTTCAAAGGGTATTTTATATGCATGACCATAAATAAACACAAGAAATAGGGTAGTTTCCGGGGTATGAAAATCAAAATTAACACGTACATAGACACGTATGTTTGCTTTTTCAAATTATTGAAAAAACTAAGATAAAACGCATTAAAGTTTAGGAGTGGCGGCTCTTGACATCATAACGTACTAACTGTAGCACGGCGTGACGTCACGCGACATTTAGAATTAATGTAGATTGTAGGTATCTCCGTTATTTTTTCATAACGTACAAAATTGAAAAATACGTGTCCAATAATTTTTTATTACTCTACTAGCTGTGCCCCGCGGCAATTTCGGAGTTCCCGCGGGAATTTCGGGATAAAAAGAACCATATGCTTTCTCTGTACCCCTGAAAACGTGCATGCTAAATTTCATCCAAATCCGTGCAGCCGTTTTTGTGTGATTGAGTAAACGTATGCAAGTATAAGAGCTCGAAAGCGCATTTTCATCCGACTTGCTTCAAATTTATCGTCACTGCTCAGCTCCTGTGTCTTATAGAATTATGGTATATAACCTATAACCTACAGCCTAATATTATATAGCCTATAGCCTATAACAGGAGTATGGACTACAATCGTACCAAGTTTGGTTAAAATCCCTTCAGTAGTTTTTGACCCATGCGTGCACATACAGACAGACAAAAAATTTACTGATTGCATTTTTGGCATCAGTATTGATCACCATTCATCCTCCAATGTTAATTTTGAATATATATTCAATGTTCAGAATTGACCTCTCTACAGTTTTATTATAAGTATAGATATAAGATTATTATCCAAACCTTCTTCAATTTAAAAGTTTCTCTTTTTATGAACTGATAAATAAATAGACTATTTAAAAGGTTTAATTAGATTCTTTTATTATTATTAAAAAAGGAACACTGTAACATCTAGTGAATTTTTCTCGAATTATAAATATGTAAATATGTGGATGTGATTAACTTTTTAATACAAAAGATTGTTTATTATTATCGTAATGTTAACTATATGTAGCTTTCCATAATAACTAGTGATAACCTACACCACAATAGGTATGTACCTTCAGTAGATAGGTGTAACCTGTTGCTGTATATCCAGTGTATCTATGAGACAATTAACAAGACTTGGGCAGTCAAAATTCAGACAATAATCTATCCATCACTAACTATACATACATATATATACAAAGTGAGTTTCTTTTTCAGGTCAGTATGGGGAAATTCTAAACTATAAGAGATAGAGAAAAACTCTCTTAGAAACCGTGATCTTAATTTGAGATAATAAAATAAAAATGGTATTAAAAAAAATTATTATTTATTTTATTTTTAAGTAATTTTAAATTTTATTTATTTTATTTAGGACATTTTGAACAATGTATAAGATTTTGTTTTGAGGGATTAAGGCAAGTGGCAGATTTTTGGTTTTGTTTTGTTTTAGTCATCAATATCAATTAGATAGTAAAATGTGTCTTCAATAAAATGTTAATTTCAAGCAATTTCAACAACTTCTAACAACTTTAGACCTATGGTCTCTATACAATTTTTGGTTTTTATAGTGATTACAATAGAAATAACAAAAAAAAATTATTTTTTTTTTTCAAAAAATCCGATGTCTCCAAATCTATTAATATTTTAAAAATTTTTTAAATACCATTTTTATTTTATCTAAAATTAAGATCACGGTTCCTAAGAGAGATTTTCTCTATCTCTTATAGCTTCGAATTTCCCCATACTGACCTGAAACAAAAACTCACCATGTACAATATTATAAAACAGTGTCCTCCACTGTGTCTGTCAGTAATTAATTTACAAGTGATAGGAAAGTTTTGAGGTTAGTAGGGAGAGGGACCACTTGTAATCTTAGATAATTTAATCAAATATAAGTACCATTGATGACATTTTGTCTGCTCTGTCACAATAGGAGGGCAAGGCCTGCTGAGCATGGATATTGAATAAGTTTATGTTACTATGTTTACCTATAGCTGAGATCGAAAACGCTCATCCCATCTTGATGAAATAATCTAAGATCTCAGGGTAGATTGTGTCTTAAAAAGATTAATGTTGCAGACGATTATTGACAATGATGTGATCTGTCATACCTTCATTCAACCCACAAATCAGACTTGAGTAACTAGCTGTTCCCTGTGGACCTGTACAGGTTCAGTAGTTACAGAGATTATTTACCCCTTACTAGCAAACTGACTTTATCTCCTGACAATAATAAATACTAAAGTTAATTTTCTACAAAATAAGTAATTTCAGTTCTGTCACTACTCAGTTACTATTAATAATTGTGTATCTAAATTTAGTAAGTGTCATGTAAACACAACAGAGGTTTTAAACAATATGCACATCATGCACAACACTTGCCTTTTCCCTGAAATAACTTTAACTGTAACAATGTTCCTTTTAAATTGCAATTATGTAATAGCTTACTTTTCATTGGATCATGCCTATTGCTTTAACACCACATGGCAGTATTAATTTGAAAAAAAAAGAAAATCTAGGAAGATTTATGTGATTACCAATGTATTGTAATAAAATTAGAAATAATCACAATTCACAGGCAATTTTTCAATAAGTTTCAGTATTATGTGGTTATGAACAAAAATCATAAAATAAGGCAATTTTATTATTAATTGATTAAGTAACTAATGAGTTGTTTTTAATATTGTCAACTAAGTATCCAGAGTCATTGAGTTGTTATTAATTGCTTTGTATTGTACCGTCTTAAACCTGCTTAATAATTAATTAATAAAAGCTCTCTTAATTTTTTGAAATAACTAGCTATCCCCTGTGGTTTCACCGGCAGTAATTTTGGAGTTCCTGCAAGAATTTTATGATAAAAAGTACTCTATGTTCTTCTCTGTACCCCTGACAATGTGTATGCAAAATATAATGGTGATAGGTCCAGTCGTTCTTACGTGATGCTTTCATTTTTATTTTATATAGATAGCTATTCTGGGAACATTATATTTTTATATTTGTCCTCTGGGAATAATATGTTACAATTTTAGATTGCCATTAACAAACATTTCTACATGGGAATAGAATAATTTCCTATTATAGCTCAATTTAATGTGTATCTGCATTAATTTGTAAATGATTTTATGATTGAAGATTACTACTCCAGCATGGAATATTTCCTGATCATTCCTGATCAAATTTATATGGAATCAAAGTCATGGCCAATGAAATATCCATGACTGTTAAATAAAAACTGCTTTGGGTCTGTAAAGAACAAACTCCAGAGTCTTGGAATAAGCCTTACATAAGTAGTCATTTTTCTGTGATATCTGGTTGTGTTGTACTTGTAAGCATCAATTATTAAGAGGAGCTCCTCCTTTTTTTAAGGTTATCAAAGTACCCTATAAGTTCGAAATGTTAATTGTATCCCTATTATTGCATCAATTGTAAAGATGTTGCAAAAGTGTTCAGAATTTGTTTTTTCCTCGGTACTTAGAGTTTGTGCTTATTGTTAGTTAAGTCATTCATAGAAAATCAAATGCATAATACAGGAATTCTTTTTCAAGGAATATGGGATCTATTTATATTTTCCTCTCAATATTATTGTAATAATTCTCCTTTCTTATTTTTATAAGAAGTAAAAATGAGTCTTTTCAAATTTAAGGAGCTAGGATGATATATCTACAGCAATGATAGCTCAGTGGTTAGTGCGTTTGGATTAAACGCCGCAAGGTGTAGGTGCAAATCCTAACAATGAGCTTGAACTGTAGATGAAAGAAAACATCGTGAGGAAACCATAGCATGGTGGTAGGGCGCTCGCTATTGCCCGGCTGGCTAGCTACCACCTTCAAGTTGCAAATCTGTCGCCAAGCCCCTAACGGTGTGTTCCGGCAGCCCCACTTGAAAGCCAGTTTCCATCCCCATTCCAGGTTGGCAATGCACCTGCATGCCTTCTGGTGTTGCAGATGTCTATGGGCGGTGGTAATCACTTACCATCAGGTGTACCATTTGCCCGTTTGCCCTTGACATTAAAAAAAAATAGGAACTCTTTAGATAGTCCATTAAAAAGAAAAAAATAAAAGAGGTCAATACTATTTTATTGAAATACATCTGCAGCATTCAAACTTGACTTTGATAAATTATCCTAGCCTATCTGGATGGAGTCCTTAAACCTTTTAATAGTATTTCTTGTTAATAGGTACTCGAAATCAACATTTAAGAATTTTATCTTACAATATTTTTTCTATAACTGATTTATTAATTTGGAAACATTTTATTTATTACATTTATTATTCATTTCATAGAGATATTCCATTTATGTAATATGTGATAAATGTCTAACCGCCGCACTCAGAGTCGACTTTAATGATTACTTAGTTAAGTATAGATTTTTAAAACAAAACTGCCGCAATCAGAGACGTTCAGTAAATTAATGTTAGTTGGCATTTAACTAATTAAGTTACATCTCATTGAATGCCAACTAACATTAATTTACTGAACGTCTCTGATTGCGGCAGTTTTGTTTTAAAAATCTATACTTAACTAAGTAATCATTAAAGTCGACTCTGAGTGCGGCGGTAAAATACATTTTATTTAAGTATTGTAATATTGTTATTTTATGTGCAATAAAGGATTAAATAAATAAATGAACAAATGAGTTTTACATTTACTAGTACTGTTGTGGTTATCAGCAGAAAATTTTCAGTTCACAAGCAAGTTAACAGCAAATCTATTCATTTTTTTTCAGTTGTGCTCTATAACCAGATATATATTTGTAAATATTCGACTTTTAATTTTATGAATGTGAAGGTATGGGTACTTGCACATTTGTGAACCAATCACACATAAAAAGCTAAACAGATTTGAATCAAAATGGCACTGGATAGATTTTCGTCAAACTAAATTTACACTAGAACATAGAATACTTTATTCTATGACATAAGAGTTCCTCATGGAACTGAAATTTAAACAGGTGAAACCACTTGGTTTACTGCTACTTTATACTAATATTATAAAGAGTAACATTTGTAAGTTTGAATGTAACCAGTAATCTCCATCTACATCCATGTAAGTAATGTATAATTTGATCAACAGAATCAATTAAAAAAAAAAAAAATTTGTGGTTTGTCAAGTTTAATCTAAAGTAGGTATACTGTAAAAATCTTTGGTGCAATAAAGTATAATATTGTTTTGTGTTGTATAATGTTGTAGTTACATGAAAGCCAGTTTGGTAGCAGTAGCTGGCTACCTTCACTGATTTTTTTCAAAAATATGTAAGTACTAGTTGGGAAGGCCTTGGATGTTGTTGTGGAAACTTTCAGATTATGCATGGTAATTGACCAAAGGCGCAAGATACTGATGTTCTAGACTTAAACGACAGCATATAAACGTTTGGATTGGTAACCAAACTCCCGAGTTAACGTCGAATTCGCAACAAAAGATGAGAATTCTCTAATTATAGCCATATGAAATGTGTGAAAAATGCCACTGCTTGATATTCATGTTGACGTGGCGTGACAATGTAGAGAACGTATCTAATGAATGGGCGCTTACCTGAACAAATTAGCAAATTAATTAGATCGAACACAAAAGGCTCTTTAGAGAAATTATGCAGTTTCGTTTTGATTACTGTAATATAAGTATGGCGCCTTCAGCTGTGTTGGCCACTATCTTAATTTTATACATGATTCAACGATGAACTACTTACTTTGTTGCTTTTGATGAAATCTTCGATAGCTTTTAGCGCTGAATCCGTTAATTTCACAAACACAACTTCTTTATTTCCGTCTTTGTACGTCGATTCAGATGACAAGCCAAACTCTACACCAGCTGGCAAGGCCGCCATTTCTCAATCACAAACGCACTCAGACCAGCTGATTCCTTTGCTAGTCGTCACAATTTGTATCATTCACACATCATCAATCGGTATCACTATAATTATCACAACCTATAATTTTATATTACGAATCAAGAATGTCTGTACAGGGTACCTTAAATTAACAATCTTTTTGTAACCCCATCGACTTAGCCTTTGTTGGTAGCGCTATTCACTTCAGTCCACAAGGCCGCACTGACTGTCATGCGCATTGAACTATTGAACATTCACTTCACTGGAAATGGCGATTCTAGCGCCGTCTGCGGTTGACAACCATGAACTTTTTATTGTGTTGCTAGCTAAATTTACAAGCTCCTCAAAAATAGTTTTGGTTTTTGAATTATTATAAGGAAGTTACGACTTTATCGAATAAAAAAAAAAAAACTCGCTTTATATTGACAAACAGTTACTTCGGAACAAGGAACTTATAGCAGTACCCATCATGACTAGCAGTCCAGGTTTGAGGGTCCCCTTTCAATGCACGGTCGTCATGTACTTTTTGCAGTATTTGTATTGGGCACGAGGGGAAAACTTTGAAAGCTGCTTATGTAGCTACCATTTTCGTAAAATATTATGTAACTTTGAAAAATTTTGCGGAGAGCGAATTTAATAGTGGTTTTGGTGTAAAAGTTAAAAACAGATCACGGGGCGCCGCACTGATAAGAAAGTAGAAACTTAAGTCAAATTCAAATTCAAATTCAAATTCAAAAGCTCTTTATTACTTAGGATTGGTTACAATCACTTGTAATCGTCAGCAGGTTCTTAAAACTATAAATTACCGTCAGTTCGGAATACGTCGTCTGCTGAGAAGAACTGACAAGAAACTCAGCAGGGCTGTCTTTAAATGATCTTACTTATAAACTAGGAGAACAAAAAATAGTAATTGGATAGAGCAATTCATTCCCAAACGTCTGTATCATTTAAATAGTCTACTACACTATAATATGCTTTATCGCATAATCTGTGTTTAATAAGCGTCTTGAATTTATTAATTGACAAATTAATTACATCGTTTGGGAGTTTGTTGTAAAAGCGTATACATTGTCCTTTAAATGACTTAGAAATTTTATGGAGCCTAGTCTTAGGCACAGCGAGTTTATCTTTATTTCTTAAGTTAAGATTATGTAAATTGTTTTATATTGTGGATGATGTTGGTCTGGATGGATTATTATTTATTTAAATAAAGACAGCGAGATCAGTGACGAGACGATATATATTTTTTTCAGCGGACATTTTACATCTGACATAGACAATTGACCACAGACAACATAGATTAGAATCTACAACATGCTCCTTTTCGACATTGACAAATGTGACATGACATTGACGTTTATGCTAATGACAAATTATGACATTTATGAAGTTTTGTAAACAAAGTTTCTGAAGTCTAAACTTTCTGAAATTTATGAAACTAACTTTATGAACTGAATTGGAATAACAATGTGATGAACTAAATAAGTATTATACTGAAAGAAATAAGTAGTTATAGTAGTGCAGAATTACGTACATTATTAAGACATTGAATTTTTTTGCGATACACATTTATCTAGAATGAATTTATACTTGTGTTATTAATTAAGTTAAACATTGTCATTTGAATAATAATTATGAAACTATAGGTACATTAAAAGTTTACATTGAATGTTTTTGGCTTTCTTATTTGCCTTCCTGACCTTGTCACATAGTAATAATCAGACTTTGGTTCAGATATTTCTTTCTTGTTCTGACCATTAGAATTATTATTTGAACTTAGTTCAGGTGACTTTAGAATTGGCTGATTATTTCTATCAGAACATGGAGATTGACATGGAGACACATTACATTTATTTGGACTTTGACTTACAGATCTCTCAGTTCTGTTAGGACTTTGATTTTTGTTTGGAGACAAGTTATAATCATCTTGATCTGCATATTTATGTTTTTTACAACTAGGAGACAATGAATTAAAGTTACTATAGTTAGAAGACAAAGAATTACTATAGTTATTATCCTCCTTCCTAAATGATAAACGAATGTGTTGACTATTTCTTCGATAAACATTACCATATAAATCTTTTATCATGTAGGAACGTGGAAATTTTGATTTAGATACAATAATACCTTTTGACCACTTTTTATGTGTAGGTTTCAGCTTAAAATAAATATTATCATTGACATTAAATGAATTATAATTTTTACAACTTTTATTATAGTATGACTGAGTTTTTTCCTTATTTTAATTAAATTTTGACTATGATGTTTAAATCTTACAACTTTAGGTTTCAAATTAGTTAACTTACTGGGTACTTTAGTTCTTAAAGTTCTTGACATTAATAATTGAGCTGGAGAACACAAATTACCTCTTGGAGTGTTGCGATGTTGCAACAAACCAATAAATGGATCTGTGCCGGACTCCTCACACTTTCTAAAGATATCTTTGACAATTCTTACTGAAACTTCGGCTAAGCCGTTACTTCTAGGTAAGTATGGACTGGACGTTATATGTTCTATGTCCCAATCACTCATAAATTGCTTAAACTTTTCAGAATTCATGGGAGGACCATTGTCACTCACCAATTGCAATGGAATACCAAATCTTGCAAAAATTGATTTTAACTGTAATATAACAATATCACTTGTGGTGTTATTATTAAGACAAATTGTTTCTATGAAGTTTGAGTAATAGTCTACAACAATAAGATATTTTTTGTTATTATATTCAAAAAAAATCTATTGCTACTTTTTGCCAAGGAAATTGTGATGTCTCATGAGATATTAATGACTCTTTACTTTTATTATTCATGAAAATTGCACATGATTCACACATTTTTACTTTATTTTCTATATCTTTACTAATGTTAGGCCAAAATACAGTACAACGGGCTTGAGCTTTAGTTCTTTCTATGCCTAAATGACCTTCATGGAGTATTGACAATATTTCAGACCTTAAAGAAGTTGGTATAATGACACAGTTATTTTTGAATAGAATATTATCTAAACAATGAATTTCATCCCTAATATGCCAATAAGGTAAGACAATTGGATCGGTGTGTTCTTTGCTATTCGGCCATCCATTCACCGTATACTCTTTTAATTTTTGTAAAATAATATCATCACTAGTATATTTTAAGATTTTTTCTAATTTTTCTTTAGAAATAGCTAAGTTTGAAGTAAGTAAGTTGACATGAATTCGAATATTTTGATCAATTTCATCAAAAACACTATCATCATCACTATTTTCATACCTTTTATCACTTGGAGCTCGAGACAATGTATCAGACACATGCATATTAGAACCTTTTGTATAAGACACTATTAATTGGTACGCTTGTAGGGTAATCATCATACGCTGAAGACGAGAGGGTACATTATATAATGGTTTCTTGAATAAAGTAACTAGTGGCTGGTGATCCGTTTCTACATGAACTATTTGACCGTATATATACTGATGGAATTTTTTACATGCAAAGACTATTGCGAACAATTCTTTTTCAATTTGAGCATAATTTTGCTGGGAGACAGATAATGACTTAGATGCATATGCTATTGGGTTATTACCATGCATGATCACTGCTCCTACTGCATCTTTACTTGAATCTGCTGATATTCTAATAGGTTTCTTAGGATCAAAGTATGTAAGAACTGGTGACTGTGATATTAAATCTTTTAATCTAATGAATTGATTATTGTGCATTTCAGACCATTGCCAATCATTTTGTTTTTTAAGTAAATCTCTTAGTAAATTAGTTTCTTCTGACAAATTTTTTATGTATGAACCTAAATAATTGACCATGCCAAGAAAACGCTGCAAATCTTTTGTATTTTTTGGCGTTGGCATATCTTTTATTGCTTGTATTTTACTTTTATCAGGCTTTATTCCATCTTTATTGAAAATATGACCCACATATGAAATTTCTGACAATGCAAATTTACACTTAGTATGATTAAATTTTAAATTTACCTGACTAGCTCGTTCCAATACAGCTTTAAGACGTTGATTATGAATTTCAAGTGATTCGCCATGTACCAGTAAATCATCGATGAAAATCTCTACTCCGGGTAGGTCTCCGAAGATTTCTATCATTGTTCGATGAAAAATTTCACTACTAGAGTTTATGCCGAAAGGTAATCTCATGAATTTGTATCTCCCGAATGGAGTATTGAATGTACAGAGGTCACTACTCTCTTCATCTAACGGTATAGACCAAAATCCAGAATTGGCGTCTAATTTTGAAAATATAGTTGAACCAGCTATTTTGGATCTTAGATCATCAAATGTAGGAAATTGAAAATATGGTCTCTTTATTGCAACATTTAAATTTCTTGGATCTAGACAAAACCTTAGTTTTCCGTTTGGTTTTTCAACCAAGACTATGGAACTTACCCATTTGGTAGGCTTAATTACTTTTTGAATGACATTTTCACTTTCCATGTAATCTAATTCTTCTTTAAGACGTGACATTAAGGAATAAGGAATACGACGTACAGGACTGACTACAGGTTTTACATTTTCATCAATATCTAAATGTACTTTATTTGGTAAACATCCAAGACCATGAAATAAACTTTTAAATTGGTTAATAATACTACTTACTGACTCCAGGGGCGGATCCAGGGGGGGGCACTGGGGGCAATTGCCCCCCCTGAAGACCTAAATAGGTACCTACTTTAATTAGAACTTAGAAAAATCTTCGCAAGGTTGTGGCTTTTCACCAAAGTTTCATCGTAATTTGAATAGAAATATACGAATGAACCTGAATGAACGAACAAATATTCATTTTTAAAACTCTATAAATTATTAGTTCGTAACGAACCCCTATGGAAGTTTGTATCTATTATTGTAAAACAAACACAAAATCTGTCAATTCTTTCTCGTTAAAACAAATTTTCTGTTTTGAAACTACGTGCCGTATGGTATATTTCTCATTTAAAAGGAGAAGTTTCTGTGTTTGGCTGTATATATGTTTTTATAATTATCCTTATATATGTAGTTTCTCTATCCCTTTTCTTTAACTTCATCCAACATCCTTGAGACTTGGAAGTAAGCTATTGTGATTTCACTTCCCAAAACTAGTTGGTACCTAACTCTTCTACTTTTTCCACGTTCAAAGCAAATCTATCCATATTATTTATTTATATTATGTTATATGTAACTGACGAACTAAATGGAATTAATAGAATTTCGATTTTTATTCCCCGTCATATTGTACCTCTGTGCTCAAAAAATAGTCGGCGACTTTTATCACGTGCGGTGCGCGATGAATTCGGATTTGGAAAAAATTTTGGGCAAATTTCCAAAATTTATCAAATTTTTCTTCTGTTGACTGTAAATTTTAAAATCTTCTATGGTCAAAAACATCTTTTTGTTTCAATAGTACCTATTTTTCCGTATCTCGTCATATGGACGAAAATTATTCACTTCTCTGAGTTTTCTGCGTTATTTCCCAAATTTTCTCCTCATTTTACTAATCCAAGGAGTAACCTTCTCCTTTTTGTTTACGCCGATGTGTGCTGTATGAATCTGACAGAAGAGTAATTGAAATTGAAAATTGAAATTGAAAAAACTTTATTTGACACAACACAAAGATTTACAGCATACGTATACAACAACTAGACATAGTAACGCGATAAGTTGGAGTGGCTGCAAAATGTGTGTGCTTTACATATTCGCCAGGCGCACTACACATATTCTTTGTACCATCTTTAAAGTGCTGAGGGATCCCAAATCACCGACTTACTTCAAAGAAAGTTTCAGATTGCTGTAGTTCTTTGTTCTTCTGATCACGAAACACGTTTTTATCACATCACATGTGCACCTCTGATGGTATTTTTTCTCAGTTTAGTAAAAAAATCGCTATTAACCATAACACTTCCCATTATTTTCCTATCACTTTATAGATACAAACCTACAAAATTTTAATTTAAAGCTGTTAATTCAGGTCAGATTCGCTGGAACGTAAATTTTTCATTTTTTACTTTTATCTGTTGTAGCTTCCATGTAGATTATTTTATGCATGAAAGTACAAGTTGAAAATAATGAAATACTAAAAAAACTTTGATTTTACAGAGAATCGTACTCAAAAACCGCTATACCTACCTAAGCTCTATCGTTTTCGACACCACATTTTTTTTAAATATGAAAAATATTAAACTAAAAAGCTAAAAATAACAAAATACCGACTTAATCCATCAGACAAAAATACATGTAATACTATTGTTGGTTTGTGCTACCACATTTTGATTTAAATTTGGTTCCAAGTCCGCTTACGTCTACCCACTTGGGTTGTTCAGCTCACAACGAACTCGTGGCGGGACTGGACTTAGCCCATGTACCTACGCCATATTTGGCTTGTCACCGACTTCAAATAATAATAGTAGTCAAGTGGTAGAATAAACCAATAATAACTACTGGTACTGGTATAATAACTACTGGTAATAACTACCAAAAATAAACTTACGTGTATTTTTGTCTGTTGGATAAAATCGATATTTTGTTATTTTTAGCTTTTTAGTTTTGTGTTGTTGGAAGTCGGTTTTAATTTTTTTGTTAAAATTTTGTTTATTTCTTGCTTTCAAGTGAGTCCGTTTGTAAATTTATCTAAGTTACAATAGCTTAATGTCAATTGCTCATCGCCTTTTACAAAATACTGCTTTTACCGACGGGACGACAGGGACGTTGATTGTTGAGGAGTTCTCCTGGTACGTCATCATCAGTTCCACTTCACCATATACATTGTGACGAGCATAAATTATTTAGGAACCATATTAAAGTTAACGAATCGGAACTCGTGAAATACCTTTTATTGAGTAGTTCCGATGACCATCTGTGGTCTTCATCATCAGTTTCACTTCTTCAAATTTTGCTTTCCAAAAGCAAATAAACGATTTACTATAAAAAATACAAAAATCGCTATAGGTGTGTCTGTAATTTTTGAAGAGTTCTCTTGATTTCTCCATGATTCCATCATCAGGTTCTCGATTTGGTGACAATGGGACCAACTTGGGAGTATACCCTTTCAAACAACAAAATAAATTTTCTAAATCGGTCCAATCGAAACCCGTGAAATACGTATTATTGTTGAGTAGTTCCGATGAACACTTGTGGTCTTCATGATCAGTTCCACTTCTTCAAATTTTGCTTTCCGAAAGCAAATGAACGATTTACTATAAAATATACCCAAATCGCTATAGGTGTGCCTATTATTTTTGAAGAGTTCCCACGATTTCCCCAAGATCTTTTGAGGATAATAAAGATTCTTAAACCATAAGATCCCATCATCAGATCCCACTTGGTGGCAATAGGACCTAATTGGGAGTATACGCTTTCAAACAACAAATGAATTTTCGAAATCGTTCCAACCCTAGCTTCGAGTAATATAAAAAAAAAACATACAGCCGAATGCGTAACCTCCTCCTTTTTGGAAGTCGGTTAAAAAATCGCGAAACATACACACAGATAATATAATACATACATAAGCTCAATTCAGATGCTCTCAATATGAAGCACTTAAATTTTATTAATGGACTTTTTTGTCTATCCTGTTAATTCAAAAAATTTCATGGTGCAACCAAATTGCCCCTCCCTCAACCAAATCCTGGATCCGCCCCTGACTGACTCTGGACATTGACACTGACCTTCGACTTTTGACTCTGACATCTGACTTTTTGAATTATTTGTGACTGAAAAAATTCTTTTAATAATGCCCAATTTTTCGCATGTATTTTTGCCTATAACAGTTTGACATACCATATCTGCTACTGCAAAATAAATATTAGAAGTTAGACCATTAGGAAATTGACACGTTAGATAACAGCTACCAATAGTTGGTATATTATTACCACTGAATGAATATAACCTGTTACTTAATTTATGAATAGGTACATATATTTTTAGACTTTTTAAGGTAAATTTTGATATTACATTTATGTCTGCACCTGTATCTATAATGGTGTTTAACATTTTACCATTATGAAGCTTAATTTTTAATTCCCATTTATTATTGTTGGGTTGACAGTTTACTGAATTAATTATGAAGTTTTCATTGACTTCTTGACTTACGGTACCTACATTTTTATTTTTGAAGAAACAACACTTTGAAAAATGATTTAATCGACCACAATTGTTACACGTTACTCCTTTGGCTGGACACTTGAATCGATGTACCTCATTGCACCTTGTACATGTTCTTTTGAAATTTTGATTCCAGGATTGATTTCTTGACTGATAATTTTGATGATAATTCCGATTTAATGAGTTTGTACGATTTGACGACCTTTGACTACTCTGTGAAGCTGATCTATTCCTCCGATGGTGACTTGAAGACCTGTTCCTTCTGTCTGTTGACCTTATAGAATTAATTTTTTCTTGAGTGACCTTTACATTTGTACTTTCATTGATGCTTCTCGAACGTTGTTGAGTAATTACATAATTTTTTGAAACTTTGATTGCTTTTTCCAATGTTAATTTTTCATCTAATAACAATTTTTCTCTTATATCATTATCTTTAATGCCAATGACCAACATGTCTTTTACTAAAGAATCTTTTAATTGTTCAAATTCACATGATGATGCTAAATTATTTATTACTGTTATGTAATCATCAACCGATTCATCTTCTTTTTGATGACGAGAGAAGAAGTTGTATCTTTCTACAGTTATATTTTTTGTCGGACTAAATTTATTTTCAAATAATTGGAGGACATCTTTTAATTTTAAAATTTTGGAATCTTGATCGAATGAGTTATATATTTCCAAACATTCATCGCCTATGAGGCTTAAAAGTACTGCAATCTTTTTATTTTCTGGTTTGGTAATCAGATCTGTAGCTTCTAAATAAATCTCAAACCTTTGTTTCCATAACTTCCATTGGTGGAAAACATTCGAGCACGTTTTTATATTTAGAGGTTTGATTCCTGCCAAAAATATATTTGTATTTTGCATACCTTTCGTTAATTCTGAAGGCTCCACTTCTGACACCATGTTTTATATTGTGGATGATGTTGGTCTGGATGGATTATTATTTATTTAAATAAAGACAGCGAGATCAGTGACGAGACGATATATATTTTTTTCAGCGGACATTTTACATCTGACATAGACAATTGACCACAGACAACATAGATTAGAATCTACAACATAAATCACTGTTTTTCTTATAGTTGACTAAATTTTTGTGAACATATAATAAATTCTCGTATATATACTGAGAATGTACAGTCATTATTTTAAACTCGCTGAATTTAGTTCTCAGTGAATCCCGAGGGCCCAACTTATAGATTGCGCGAATGGCTCGTTTCTGCAACACGAATACAGAATCGATATCCGCGGCACTACCCCACAGCAGTATGCCGTATGACATAATGCTGTGGAAATAACTAAAATAAACTAAACGCGCGGTTCTAATATCAGTAAGTTGACGGATTTTCTTAACAGCATAAGCCGCCGAGCTTAATCTACCTGATAACTTTTTTATATGTGGGCCCCATTGTAATTTTGCATCTAATGTTATACCTAGAAAGACAGTTTCATCGACCATTTCCAAATCCCCATTATTAATCAGTAATCTGGTTTTTACTTGTTTAACATTTTTGGTCACAAATCTTATACATTTGGTTTTATCACGGTTTAGTAATAAGTTATTAGCATTAAACCAGTGTACTATTTTAGAGAGAGCATTGTTCACATCGTCTACAGCCGATTGCTGTCTATTAACCTTGAACACTAAAGATGTATCATCTGCAAACAATACTATCTCATGGTTGTCCCTCACTAGATAAGGTAAGTCATTTATATAAACAAGGAACAGGAATGGTCCTAATATAGATCCTTGGGGTACTCCCATTACCACGGCAGAACCATGTGATCGTTTTCCGTTGACATCAACCCTTTGGATCCTATCACTCAAGTACGAAGTAAGAAGATCCAAAGCTACACCTCGTATTCCGTAATAGTGTAGTTTCCTGACCAAAGTTGTATGCTCAACACAATCAAAGGCCTTGGATAAATCACAAAACACTCCATAAGCATCACGTGACTCCTCCCAGGCCTCAAAAATATTTTCAATTAATTTAATTCCTGCATCAGTTGTAGAGCGACCACGAGTAAAACCGAACTGTTTATGATGCAGCAAGTCGTTTTTATTAAAGTATGCGAGTAGTTGGCTAAGTATAAGCTTTTCAAATATTTTACTAAATGTGGGTAGTACTGAAATTGGTCTAAAGTTAGTAGGGTCTGTTGTACTACCTGTTTTAAACAAAGGTGTTATTTTACTATATTTCATTTGGTCAGGAAACACACCACAGTCTATACATTTATTAAATATATCAACTAAATCTAGTGCAATAATATCAATTAATGAACTTATAATAGTAACAGAAATCCCCCACAGATCAGCTGTTTTTTTAAGATTTATTGTCTTAAATACTTTGAAGATATCATATACACTTACATGGCTAAAACTGAATTCATTAGAACATTCTGGAACATTTTCCTTAAGAAGTGACTCTGCAACGGGGGTGGAAGAGCCTAAAGTGCTGGTTAAAGAAACGGGTATTTTAGCGAAGAAGCTTTCAAACTCATTCGCGACTTCCAAATCTGACTGAATGATTTTACCATTAACACATAGCTTAAAGTTAGTGTCACTAGATTTAGCTTTACCAGTTTCTTCATTGATTACTTTCCATGTGGCTTTAATTTTATCATTACTATTTTTGATCTTTGAACTAATAAAATGGGACTTACATAACATGCAAACTGTTTTGAAAATTTTTGAATATGATTTTACATACTCTTTAAACTCTTCACTATGATTGAACTGCCTTTCATAGTATAACCCATATAACACTTGCCTACTTTTGTGTAAGTGTTTAACTTTAGGAATAGGAGGCTTACTGTGAGCTCAGCAGGACCTAAATTGAATTGCCCTGCTTTATCGTACTATCACCTGCTTTTAGCAGGCTTGTTACTAGCCTGTTCAGTTTGACATCTAAAAAACCTTACATTTTTGGTTTTATGATGGGCCCTCTTTACAATGGACCATGATGACCCTTCAAATGATGAGCCATCATGGCCGCCATGATCGGGCAACTCTTAATAAGACATCTATCGTTGTTCATTGGTAAATGATAATCAATGAAACAGTTTGCATAATGTATCACCGGCATTTTTACTTACTTTTAAAAGGTCTTTATTCAATATAATATAATTTATAGCACATACCTGACACAGTCAAGGATATAGCCTGTCAATATAATTTTTTTACAATGCAACACAAGCGAAACGCCTCTTTAGGCATTTATAACACTAACAAAATTTGTAATTAACACGGTTATTAAACTAGAAGAAATATAGTTTCGTATGGTTACTTAGATCATTACACATTTATAGCTTTGTATATGTTTGTATATTTGATTTTTAATTTAATCAAAGAGATTTATAAATATATTCAATGAGATGAGGTAAGATTTACAGTTTTTACTTTGAGTTTTTTGATTTGACTTTGATTACCGGCATTATCTAAGAAAATAAAAGCTTAACTGATTTTTATAAGGAAGTCTGTACTGTACCCGATACAACTACGTACTGAGTTATCGGCGATTGAGTGGACGCACATGCTATCGGGCCATCATTCCTTTGATGAACCGACAGTTTACCGATTGAACACCACTACCGGCGATGATGGCCACGCACAGGCAATAATGCCCTCTACACAATCGTGCATCTCTATAGTGGCCCATCATGATCCATTGTGAAGAGGAGCCATGAATATTTCGTACTACCTGAGCGTACTACTATCCCCAGTTTGACTGTTGACAGCGCCAAAACATTGCAGTGATTTTGTGCTTGGCATTTTTTATTTGGTTAATCTTTGTACGGAAACATCACCAATTTTATTTGCTCTGAGGACAAAAAATAAAATCTCGCTCGTAACGCCATCTGTTGTTAAGTAGCAAAAGAGCACTCATTTTTCATTACCTAAAAACACGGATAAAGCGACGTTTTCTAAAAATGAAACCTAGCTAGATCGATTAATCGCCCCCGAAACCCCCTGCCAAAGATAATATAATACTCCCTGTATACAAAATTTCATGAAAATCGTTAGAGCCGTTTCCGAGATTCGGATATATAGTTTAAATTGAAATTGAAAATAACTTTATTTGGCACAACACACAAAACATGCAAACACTTATAAGTAATACACAATAGGGTACATGCATGATTTTTTTCCAGTCTATTTTAAAGATATATGGCCTACTTAAACAAAGCAAGAAAAAGAAAAAAATATATGCATAAATTAATTAAATAGAGCGTTTCAAAGTTCCTACTTTTGACTTTACCGCCGAAACACGGAATGATGTCACTACATAAAAATTACGCCTTTTTAATCTGTAATATAGAGATGTCACTGTCGTATTGATAGGGTCATGTGACACTGACAGAGAGATAACTTCAATAGGTATCTAAGTGTGCGTTCTGTGGGTTTGGATGCGTTGTTCGGTTAAAATTTCACTCGTTTGAGTTGCAACCAAGCCACAGAACGATCGAGTTGTTTTTATAACCTCAAAATATTTGAAATTTCAGGCGCCATTTGTTTTCTCTCAACTCACATTGCGAATAAGACTGTTTTACATACAATTATAAACTTTTTATGACTACGACACCTCCCCTTTGATCGTAAGAACTCCGATTGATTTCTTTTTCGATGAATCCGGTTTTTGGCGCAAACTTTGACACTTCTTAAATAATACATAGCTGTCAGAGTGAAAATTAACCTGCTTCGGAGATGGTTGTTTGGTTGCTGCACTCTGAGCCACGGAACGGGTCAAACTACGCTGTGACAGCTGTCAGAGTAAAATTTCACCAAGCCACAGAACGGGTTCAGAGCGCGCTCGAGCGCGTTCGAGTGCATTCGTGCGAAGCCACGGAACGCACACCAGTTGTTCGGTTATTTCACTCGTTTGAGTTGCAACCAAGCCACAGAACGATCGAGTTGTTTTTATAACCTCAAAATATTTGAAATTTGAGGCGCCATTTGTTTTCTCTCAACTCAAATTGCAAATAAGACTGTTTTTCATCTAATTATAAAATTTTTGTGATTACGACACCTCCCCTTTGTTTGTAAGAACTCCGATTGATTTCTTTTTCGACGAATCCGGTTTTTGGCGCAAACTTTGACACTTCTTAAACAATACATAGCTGTCAAAGTGAAAATTAACCTGCTTCGGAGATAGTTGTTTGGTTGCTACACTCTGAGCCACGGAACGGGTGAAACTACGCTCTGACAGCTGTCAGAGTAAAATTTCACCAAGCCACAGAACGGGTACAAAGCGCGCTCGAGCGCGTTCGAGTGCACTCGTGGGAATCCACGGAATCACCCTAAAAGCGAAATTAAGGTTGAACTGAGTCAAGTTACTTCCAAAAGTTCCAGTAATGAATCGAAACGCATCTTACCGATGCATTTCACAAAATTAAAAGTTGAATATCTTGAAAACTATTGATAATTTTTTAGTAAATCTTTCACGATAATGCTTTTCTAAGGCTATATTTTTTAAATATTGACACAATTTCTTATTATAAATTTCATGCAAGTACCCTATTGATTTATTAAGTTGCGCTAAAAAGGCTTTAGATGGGCAATCAATCCAGTTGATGGGATCAAACCCGATACAAGCCGGGTTTAAGCCTAAAAATGGCAGGCTTTTATCGTGTTGAATCCGAATAACCGGGTTGATTGCCCATTTATATTTAATCACTGCCCATGGGCGTTCGAAGCCTTCTCTTGCTGCCTCCCCGAAGGGAGGCAGCAGAGGTATCTGCGTCGGGGCAGAGCCCCCTGCAGTGGGCGATCCCACGCTGTCCGCCACTACGGACAGGAACTGGCGGGCGGTCTAGAGACCGCGTGGATCGTCGGAACGGAGCCGGCGCCGCCCGTTAGGGCGGCGTCTAGGCTCCGTCAGCCAAGCTAGATGGGCAGCATTGGCTCGTCATCGCGAGCGATAAGCTCGCGCGGGTATCGCTTCCCCTCGGGTGGACGAGCGTGGAGGGGGGCCAGACCACGGATGTGCTCGTGGTCCGACGCATCCGCCCGCTCGAACATCCGAGAGGCAAGCCGCTGGACGAACTCGTCCAGCGGCTCGACTCTCAGGTCCCTCTGGATGACCGCGTTCCGCACATAGCGCGGAGCTCCGGCAGCGGCACGCAGTGCCATGGCTTGTTGTGACTCCAAGCTCGCGCGCAGGGACGCACATGGCAGTGCGTACCATGCCGGAGCGGCGTAGGTGAGTCGGGGCCTAATGTAGGTCTTGTAGACCCCGACTTTTACCCTCAGAGGGAGCCGCCCATGGGCGTACTCGTCATTCTTCTTCTTCTTTAATAATGGCGTCTATAATTATAATTTGCCAATGACAACGTTTCTTAGTGATAAAAATTTCTTCATCTACTTCTTCAATTATGGCGAAACGTCAATGACAATGTTAGATTGTTCCCCAAGTTAAAACATGACTCTCTTCAAAGCCAGTTTCCTGCTCGGGGTCCAAAATAGATGCTGAAAAGTGACTGAAATAACGAAGACTTCACGTGACACGCGTGTGTTCGGTACGGCTTTCACCCTTCAACAACCCGTACTCGTCATACATTATATTTTAGACCGTAGCAAACTAGCAAATGTATTGGTAAATGGTATCTCAGAACAATAACAGTGAGATTGCTACTGTAAACTATTGTAGTATACATAACTCTGCATAGCCTGTGGGTTGTGACTCCTGTCACCTGTGACTTGTGACTTGTAAACTGCCAGCTGGATGACAATGACGTTTTGTGGCGCTGGCTGGATGTGCCGTGGCTTTGTGCAGAGAGAAGGTAATCACTTGGCCAAAGAGTAACATAAGCATGCACTTGGCTTTGCGTTTGCCTTTGCCTGTGAGCATATCAAATAGAACCATATCTCAGAAGAATTCTTCTGAGCACCATATGTTTCTAACTTTTTAGTTTTTTATAATTTTATTGGGATTTGGATTTAGCCATACTTATTTTTGTTCGTAACAATATATTTACATAAATTTTACACTCATCAAATTATATTCCTTACTCATAGTAAATAAGGTAAGTAAAGTTGTCAGTGCAGTGGCATTAATTAATCCAATAGCTTTAATAATACAAGCTTTATCTCATGTAACCTTGTAGGTATCTAGATGATTATCATAAAAATGCCAATAAATATTATTATAGGTAGTCATGTATGTTGCAGTATTGCTATATTAATTAATTAATTGCAATCTATTTATTTTTAAGTTAGTTTTAAACCAATACATATGTTTAAACCTAACCTTTTTTCTATTTATCTACTTACAGCTCACCATTTAAGATTGAGAATACCTAATTAAACAAAAATGGCCACTTGGGAACAAAAAAAGGTTCTTATAACAAGAAATTTACAGGAAGTATTAGGAGAAGAGAAATTGAGTGACATTCTTAAGCAAAGGGATGTTAAAATTTATTGGGGCACTGCAACCACTGGTCGTCCTCATGTGGCTTATTTTGTGCCTATGTCAAAAATTGCTGACTTCCTCAAAGCTGGTTGCGAGGTGACAATATTATTTGCAGATCTTCATGCTTATTTAGACAATATGAAAGCCCCTTGGGAACTATTAGCTCTTCGCACCCAGTATTATGAAGTAGCTATAAAAGCTATGCTTACTTCCATAGGAGTATCAATCGACAAATTGAAGTTTATTAAAGGTTCAGAATACCAACTATCTAAAGAGTATACATTAGATGTTTATCGGATGACATCTGTGATCACAGAACATGATGCAAAGAAAGCAGGTGCAGAGGTAGTCAAACAAGTGGAACATCCACTACTGAGTGGTTTGTTGTACCCTGGTCTTCAGGCTTTGGATGAGGAATATCTTAAAGTTGATGCACAGTTTGGTGGGGTTGATCAGAGAAAAATATTTACTCTAGCTGAAAAATACTTGCCTCAACTTGGTTATGCTAAAAGAGTGCATTTAATGAACCCTATGGTTCCAGGATTGACAGGTGGTAAAATGTCTGCATCGGAAGAGGATAGCAAAATTGATTTACTCGATAATCCAGCAAATGTTAAAAAGAAACTGAAAAAAGCTTTCTGTGAACCAGGCAATATTACTGATAATGGTGTATTATCATTCACCAAGCATGTTGTGTTTCCCTTGCTGAAGGTTGGTGAAACATTCAAGATTGTACGGTCACCAGAGCATGGTGGTAATATGGATTTTACAAATTTTGATGATCTAGAAGCTTGTTTTGCAAAACAGGAAATACATCCAGGTGATTTGAAAGCATCTGTTGAACAAGCCATTAATAAACTTTTGGCACCCATACAGGAAATATTCAAGGATGTTAAACTCCAGGAATTGACCAAGAAAGCTTATCCGCTTGCAACAAAAACGAAAGGTAACCCTAATGCTGCAACAGATGATGTAACACCAGCAAAACTTGATATTCGAGTCGGACGCATCATTGAAGTTTCCAGACACCCTGATGCTGATGCTTTGTATGTTGAAAAGATTGATCTAGGTGAAGAAGAGCCAAGGACTATTGTGTCTGGCTTAGTAAACTTTGTACCTATAGAAGAAATGTTTGGAAGGGATGTTGTAGTGTTATGTAATTTGAAGCCAGCTAAGATGCGTGGTGTAGAGTCCAAAGGAATGGTTCTCTGTGCATCAGTTGATGAACCAAAACAAGTTGAGCCTTTGTTGCCCCCAGAAGGAAGTAAGCCAGGTGATAGGGTAGTTGTGGAAGGTTATGAAACCGGAGAACCAGATGATGTTCTAAACCCTAAGAAGAAAGTTTGGGAGAAACTGCAAGTAGATTTAAAAACTAACGATAGCCTTCTAGCTGCTTGGCAAGGAAATAAGTTGATAAATAAAGTAAATGGAAACCCAGTTACTACTAAGTCTATGAAAAATGCTCCAATTAAATGAGCCGTACTTTATGTTACTACTGGTATGGTTATATAAAAAATTTTTTTTTGTTTATTTTAAAGGAATTATAGATTTTATGCTTAAGATTTAGTAATCTTTCATGTTAATTTTTATTAATAACATTACAATAGCTTCTAGAATGTAGTTTTATTAATTCTCATCAACTTTCACAATCTTAGCACACAGATATCAGTGCGACGCAAAGCCCACTCCGCCTCTGCATAGGTACCTATGCTTAAAAAAGTAGGTAGGTACCCAATCTAGTCTTAAAAAGTTAAAATATGTAGGTATTATCTTTATTCTATGCAATGTAGCATTAGTAAAAGCAGTATTCAAATCCAGCTTAACTTTTTACGAGTAGAGTTTAAATTTCAATTAAACTTAAGAACAACAAACAGCCTTTAATTTTAAGTAAAGATTTATAAAACAAAATTTCCGCAATCAGAGATAAATAATGTTAATTGGCATTTAACAAAATTTAACTTAATTATTCAAATGCCAAATAAAATTAATTTAATGAACGTCTCTGATTGCGGCAATTTTGTTTAAAAATCTTTTCCTACTTAAAATTAAGTAATCATTAAATGACTGGGTGCGTCCGTTAGATGAATGCTCGAGCGACTTGAAGAGTTTTAATTTTTTCATTGAAAAGTCCATAGAAATCAACTTACATAGGTAGTAAAATATGTAGAATAGGGTATAAGTATATCACACCAATGCTAACTATTGATGATCTGCAACAAAAGGTGCCAAATTTTGGCTGTTTTCAATTAATATCTAAACTTTTTTAAATGTGTCACGATACCTCCGAAATATCATAAAAAATAATATTTAACTATACCTTCTGTCTATTACAAATACTAGGGTTGATTACTTTTCAATAAAAAAAAACGTTTTGTGATTAGGTAGGTACCTACCTACTTAACTACCTCCACGGTTTTCAGCTTTTCCTTTTACTTTTGCTTTAAGACATTGCTTCTTGCCTTTCATGCTTCAAGATCAACGGTAACGGTAAGGCCCATAGGTTTTGATTGCCTTTTCTGGACAGACAGACAGATAGACAGCGAAGTGATCCTATAAAGGGTTCCTTTTTCCCATTTGAGGAACGGCACCCTAGAAAACTATGTATCAGTCGTTTAGTATATAAGTATATTAGGTCTGCATAGTTTGGGACCAGATTAAAAACTTTGTTTCGTCCTAACCACCTACCTACCTACTCAGTACACTACTATGGATGGAATAAAGACAAGTTATATATCTTAACTGTAGGTATTAACAATAGGTACCTATCAGTGATTCATTTTGAAAACCTAGATGATAGGTAAGTACCTAAACGGCTGCATATTATGTCCTCAATGGGAATCAAATCCGTGATCCGTGTCAATCACGATCAAATTCGTTTCTGCCTATCAAATTAAATGAATGTATGTATGTATGTGTCTATGTATGTAGGTATGTATGTATGTATGCGGGTATCTATATCTATGTGAGTTTTTATCTAAATATATATCGTAAATGCACCGCCAAGTGAGCTCTCTGTACTACCTGACGGTTGACTGGCAGAGAATGCCACTGTGGCATTAAGTCCGCCATTTGTACCACGATGTGCATAAAGTTTAAATAAATAAATAAATAAATGTTTTATTTATTTATTTATTTAGACATAATTATAACACCATAACACATTACGTTATGTTGTTGTTACGTTCAAACTAAAGAGCTTATTACACCTTGCAATTTCAGGGCACCGATTTAGGATACAATTTAGGGTCGGTGATTGAGAGAGAGAGCGAGTGATCACACTACATTAAAATGTAACCTAGAGTTGTCGATAACTCACTGACTCTAAATTGTATCCGATTTAGAGCCCTAAATTGGTGCCCTGAAATTGCAAGGTGTAATAAGCGCTTAAGATTCAAACTTTATCGGAGAAGTTTAAGATAGAATACATTTTTAAATATCTAATTAGGTACCTACCTACCTATAACGTTTGGAGTAGGCAAAAAGCTATTTTTTTTCAAGTTATATAGTATACAAAAGCGTAGGTAGGTACTCGTGTCTCGTGAGGTGACAAGCTCCATGTGAACGTGTCACTGCAAAGTTTTGTTATGATTAAGCAACTAGGTACACCTACCATAGAACTAGATAAACCTACCATTTGCAGAGGGATAAGAAAGGAACGTTTCATGAATATACATTCACACATTACACACATTCACACATACATTTAATACTTCCATAACTAATCCATACTAATATTATAAATGCGAAAGTAACTGTGTCTATCTGTCTGTCTGATAGATACTCTTTCACTTCTTAACAGCTCAACCAGTCATCATGAAATTTTGCATATCTACACTTTGTCAGGGGTAGGTACAGAGGACATAGGCTACTTTTTGTCCCGGAATTCTCGGATTTGTGGGAACTCCGAAATTAACGTCAGTGAAACTCATGAAATTTTGCACATTACACGCGTTGTATGGGGGAACAGAAAAGAACATCGGGTACCTACTTTTTACCCGGAATTCCCGTGAGATCTCCGAAATTAACTCGGATGAAGTTGCGGGGGACAGCTATAGTTACCTATACATAAAAAAATACCTATACCGGCCTGTATTAATGCGGCGCCGCGGGCGGTAGATATACCTCACTTGCTCCTGCCTCATATTTGTCTTTAATTTAAAGCGATCCAGAGATTACTACCTCACAAACTCCGTAGTTCCTGCGAGAATTCCGGGATTAAAAGTACCTTATTTCCTATTACAACCTCACAAACTTACAAACTCCGGAATTCCGGGATAAAAAGTACCCTATATCACTCAGGACTACCGTAGTTTCTTATACTTAAGTGAAAGAATTTTCAAAATCTATTCAGTCTATTATCTGTGATTTAGGAGATCCAAAGATTACCCCCTACAACGCAACGTTATTTTTCATTACTCATACTCGGAAAGTAGGTCTGAAGTAACACTTTTCAGCCCTAGGGAGAATCTCTTTCAACTGACAGCTGGATACTGCAGAAACTCAAGTTTTTTTTTATGTCATAGGGGGCATACTTACTGGCCAGTAGCACACCTAATGGTTGATTCATGTAAAATAAAATTCACTCATTTTTTTCTTTAGCTAATTCCTATTTTTATTTTGACTTTCCTTGCATTCGTAATGAAAAGCACAGTGTTATCCTCGGGAGAAAGACTTATTTAGTCCCTCGATCTTACGTTACTTTCACCCCTAGGATAACAATGTACCTACTATTAAAAACTTTAAAAACTTTAAATTTAAAAACTTATCTCTTTATAATATTAATACATTAATATAGATTTTTTTCTGAAAATAAACTATTTCACTAAATTACGTACCTACCTACATCGATATAATATTATTTATTTATTTATTTTCGTTTATTTAGAACAACAACAGCTACAAGAACATAATTATATTAATTTTAGGTTTCAAGATTACAGTATTTGCCAATGATAGCCACCCTTTATATAGAGAACAGAAAGTAGCAGTAAGTAAGTAGTTGTGGCACCAGCGGAAGATCAGCGTCGGGCCCCTCGGTTCCCGACTTATGCTGAGCTGGTTGCCTTTTTGTTGCGACACGCTGGTTGAGCTTCTTTTTGTTATTGCATATTAACGGTTGTCGTAACGAATAAAGTTTATTTCATTTCATTTCATTTCATTTCAGTAAGTACGCATTATAAACTAGCTGTTCCCCGCGATTTAACCCACGTTAATTTCAGAGATCCCGCGGGAATAAAAAGTAAGTACTATGAGTATAGGTAGGAAGTACGAATACCCAATGTTCATTAGAAGAGTCGAGATTTTGCATCTAGCAGTGCAGCGGTCGTTTCACTGCGTGTGCATTGTGCATGCTATGCTAGTCACATACTCAACATATAGCGCAGCCGGTAAACGTGGAAAAATAGAACAAAAATTATTTAAAATCGTAAAATAAAAGTACCCTATGTACTTTTCTGTACCTTTGACAGCGTGCAGTAGGTAGATATGCACTAATTAATTTAGTTTCAGAGTTCCCGGGGAATTCCGAGAAAAAGTACCCTATTAACTTTACAAAAATAGGTATATTGTAAAGTTTCATTAAGAATAATAAACATCCATACATACAAACTTTCGCGTTTGTAATATTAGTAAGGATGCGAAGGTAGGTAACTCTGTCTGTTTGTCTGTCTGCCCGTTACCTTTTCACGCCTTATCTACTCAACCGATGATCATAAAATTTGAATAGGTACCTAAATATGTAAAGGATGTAGATATCTACTTTTACCTCGGAATTCTTGCTGGAACTCCGTTTAGGCAGGTGAAGCCGCGGGGATCAGCTAGTACCAACGTAATTTTATTAGATGATAAGCGCCACTTAGAATACCTTCAGTAAAAACTAACCGCCGCACTCAGAGTCGTTCATTAAAATAACGTTAATCGGCCCATAACTAATGCTACTTAAAACCTCTAGTGACAATTAAATCGCCGTAGCTCCCAGAGACAAAAATTTAATGTTGATTAGTAGATTGACAACTATATGTAAGCATAGGGCGGTGCACCCTATCGAAATGCGTATCGATAAAGTGCGACATTGCCACATGCATAAACTCATGGAAATGATACTTTTGTTTTTGTAGTTTTTATGAGGTGAAGTTATTATTTTTCTTTAGAAATAATTAATTGCGTTAATTTACTATTACTTTAATCGGAAATAATAATTGATTTCAATAAAATTAAATCGTGAATGCCATGACTTTTGTGATATGACAACATTGAACGCCGCCATTTTCATTTTTCAATTATCTACGTCAAATCAGTCCGCGAAATTTTTCAAATTGGAATAGCCGCCACTATTAAAGGTCTGTCCACATTCGCGCGCGAACCGCGCGCCAAGCCGCGAAACACCCGCGAACCATGATTCTACACTTATAGTTCGCGGGTGTTTCGCGGCTTCGCGCGCGAACTACGCGCGAATGTGGAGAGCGCTTGAAGTAGAAGAAGGAGAATTCGTCTTTAGTTATATTATAATAATAATTTGAAATTATTGTATAAAAAATGGTGAGTATTAAGTAATTATTATTGGTTTCATATTGTTAAAAGATAAAAATATGTTAGGCATGTATTTATATGGTTTTCTTTATATTTCAGGAGCAAAATAAAACACAAAGCAAATGAGTTGCAAACTTTACCCCGGACGAAAAATTTTTATTTGCACATTAATTAAACATCGATAATTCAATCAAAACTGATCGACGGAAAGTCAGTTTTAAAGAAAAAATGGCCTGGATTTCAGTCACTGACGAGTTCAATAGTAATGCACTTGTATACAAGGTATTGTATTACTTGTATATACTTGTATTCTAGTTATTGCTTGTATACACTTTTTGTTAATATAACTAGAACTAATTATATTTTTTTTTACTTGCAGCGTGATGTAACTACATTAAAAAGAGCATGGGATAACCTTAAGGCTATGGCCCGTAAAAGCAAGGCTATCTTTTAAAAACTAGAGGTGGACCATCAAATCCACCTCAACCGAAGCATAATAAGCATAATAGAAAAGGTAACATTCAATAACAACTCAACAGGGCTAGGCAAAATACCAAGTTGTAATTGAAATCCTTTTATTATAAATGTGAAACTTTGTTTGTTTATTTGTTACGTTTTCACACCTTCCGATCAACATGAAATTTTGCATACACATTTTCACCGGTACAGAGAAAAACATAGGGTACTTTTTATCTGGGAATTCCTGTGGGATCTTTGAGATTTCCACAGGTGAATCTCTGAAACGGTTGAACCTATTTGAACGGGACTTTCTCTGACAATTAAATAATGTTATAAGGTGTAAATTATGCTACTTTGGAGTTCTTGCGGAAATTCAGAAACTCAAACGGGTGGAATCGCAGGGCATAGCTAATGTGTGTTATAATATGTATTCTAAAATATGTAGTTCTAATGAGTGTATTTTTTTAGTTGGAGACATTAAAACAAGCTGCTGAGAGAGCTGCTGAGTTTGAGGAAGAAAAAAATTAAGCTATTGTAGATGGCAAAACTAGAGCTAGCTGAATTAAAAAAAAACTAGAATTACAATAATAAAATTATTTATTTTAAATGAACTAGTTTTATTTTATTTATTTAAAATTCAGGCAGGTAGTTGAAGCAGCTGATAGGTGCCTGTATCCAGTTATACATTACTATTTTTCTATCTTTTGTTTCTAATATTTGTCCAGTCTGTTTTCAAATAATAATTGTAAGGTGCCAAGACTTCTTCCGGTAGCCCATTCCAAGGTGCAACCACTCTGTAAGTAAAAATTGTTATTACACCTTAAAAAAACAAATAACAAACAAAATCTGAGTATAACCAATTCTTTTTTTATTATTTTATGGTTTTTAATCTATAAATTTATACATATAAATAAAATTGAAGTGTCTGTTTGTGATTCCAAATTAACAGTTTTTCACTCAATGCATATGAAAGTATAATATAATCCTACTAATATTATAAATGTGAAAGTGTGGATGTTTGGATGTTTAGATGTTTGGATGTTTGTTACTCAATCACGCAAAAACGGCTGAACGGATTTAGATGAAATTTGGCATGCACGTTGTCAGGGGTACAGAGAAGGACATAGGGTACTTTTTATCCCGGAATTCCCTTCGGTAACTCTGAAATTACCGCGGGTGAAACCGTCTGTCTGTTTGTTCTGTCTAAAACAGCTAGACCGATTTTAACGGGACTTTCAGGCAAATAGCTGATGTTATAACGAAGAATAAAACTATTTTAAAAGAAAATCGTTCCTGCGGGGATTCCGAAACTCATGTAGAGTAAAACCGTGGGGCACAGCTAGTTATTCATAAAAAGTTATCTATACCTAACTAGTTATCTCTAAAAAATCTCTCAACTATGGATTGCCTGAACAAGAACCATTACTATTGGGATTTTCTTATGTATATCATTTATGTTAGGTACCGGATATAATATGATCAGAATCACAATCGCAATAGTGATCTATTGTCAGTATAAAGCAGGAGTTCATCTAATGGTAATGAGATATTGTGAAATGTAGCACACACACAAATTACAGCCACAACTGTGTCTAATTTGATACTCATACTCACTTGAAGATATGGAAACTTCCTTTTCCAAATACTAAAAACTCTCAACAGTATTTTTCGTTTTGATTACTGATATGGCTTTTATTGTACTTTTCTTGACTGTTTGAATTAGGACAAGAATGGTGTTAAATGCACATCATTTACCTACTACATAATCACTCACCAAGCAGTATACCTTGCAATACACCTGACAGCTGTTTTAGTGCACTACTATAATGAATAAAACTATCATGAGTTCCGCTAGGCCTTCGAGCTACAACTTTAAAAAATCCAAATTCGGGCCTGTTACTGCCTGAACATTAAAAGAAAACAATCCTCTTCTATGATATTCCACCAGGACTTCTTATTTTAATATGTGTAGCACATGACACCTGGAAGTCCAGCAATTCGTAAACTCAATAAAATCTTCTAGGTCAGACATGCTTTGCTAATTACTGTGACGTGATCGACGCCCTAAAAGTTTAAAAAATCCAACTTTGGTTTTGAAATTTTAACAACAAAAACAAACATAACCTTACTTTTAAATGTCAAAAATCTCCAATTAAGTCTTAAGTAAGGGTCAGCCGCCACTTAAAGTTAATCCTCATTAAACGTGATTAATGGAGGATTAACTGTCTCTGAGAGTGAATTTTTTTTAATCCTTACTTAAAATCCGTTAAGTAACCATTAAATCGACTCTGAGTGCGGCGGTAAGACATGGCTAATGATTGAAATTGGAATACCTAGTTACTATGTAGCGTTGTAGGTACCTAAGTAGGTATCTAACTACCTACATACAAAGAGTTAAGAGTTAAGTTAAAAGTTAAAGATAAAACCTAAGGTATGTCGTTCACGCTGTTATGCATAGTTCCACAAATCTTGACAAAGCATGCACGACGGATAAAATTAGATATTCAATAACAGAATGGGGATAGGAGGTCCGCCATTTTAAAAGTTGATTCTGACGAGGGGGATCGCGCATGCGTAGCGCGGTCCCGCACCCCGAATAGAGGGCTGGGACCTTAGCGAGTGTGATGTCAAAAAACACGTTTATTCTGTCCCCTCATACCACTAACCTACTATACGTCTAATGTAATACATTAATCACAAAACTCCCTTATCGTTTTAAACCGATGTTTGGCGAAGCTGTGAGACTGTTACCGTTGGTTGAGCTTCTTCCATAAGTGGGTGATGTGCCAAAGATGCAATAATATGGACAATGACAGCGAGCGGCTGATCGACGAGTGATTCATACCAAGTTTTTGTCTTCAATGTTTCTCTCGTACATTTTTATTGAGTTGTTACAATACGTATAAAGTTAAGTGTACCTAACAATTATATCGGCTTGAATTCCGTTGCAAAAAAAATCAAATGTGACGTGCAGTCTTAAGTAGTCCGTGTTTTGATTTCGGTGAAGGTAAAAACGGAAGAGACAGAAACATAATGGGATGACAGAGAATACAGATTCATGGAAAAGGTTTGGCGCCGTGTTGGTCTCCATTCCTCCCGCAAGAAGAGGGATGGAAGCGGGACGAGCCGAGAAGTGACGCCGTCAGCACCACCCGAGGCCGAATATCAGAATATCCACACGTTGCGAACAGCTGATTTGATAAGACAAAGACAAGGCGAAGAGAAATCCACTCTGCGTTCCTCTTACATCATAAGGAACGGCGATAACTTTATATTGGTCGAGAGGCGACGTCGGAGGCGCCGAAGGAGTGGTACCAGGGCATCATCAGGCAGTAGGCATCATACTCCACCGGTCGAAGAAACTACGAGGGCAGAGCAAAAACGTCGTCCTCCCGCCCGACTGAAGATCTTCGGCATACAATGGCCGTTGCATTCCAGTGACTCAAGGTAAGTACCTATTCAAACTGATATTATACCTATTTATTTTAACTAATTAAGTAGGTACTAGGTAGGTATAATAACAACATTTTTCAACATTTTTAACTGAAGCAACAATAGAATCTGCGTCTGTAGGTACAAGTACATTCAAATATCATTTTATTTATCAAACATTATATAACCTAAGAAGGGGCGAAAAAGAAAAGTAACAAAATAAAAATATACTTATTAGTTAGGTACTTTGATTTTTTTTTGTCATTTCGTTCGTTGCCACTAATCTCCGATAATACTGAACGGATTTTCATGCAATTTTCACAAGTAGATTAAGCTTAGCTTCGAGCGACAATGTAGGCTTTGTCGCTACGAAATTGGATGTTGGCAAAAATATATCGTCATAATAGTATACGTATAGGCATTTCATGAGGCAAAACCACGAGCATCAAGTAGTAGGTATCTAGACACTAAATTTCTTGAAAATCTGTTCCGTCTTGACTAAAGTCGAAAGACAAATATTAGGTAGGTACCTACTACCTACAAACGCGTTAACGTTAACGTTACTTAAAATGAGCCGATTAAAGGTTTGTTAATTTAACTAATTATCTACCTACCTAGTTACGGAATCTAGGTAGGTAGGTACCTACCTCTAGCGTAACTTATAACAACACTGGCTTAATTTAATTGTTTAGACACGTACGTATATTATGTAATTACGTATAGGTATGTAAAGACGCAATTACATACATATCTACACATACGCTACATTGTAACTTGTTCTTATAAAATCATAGCTTATATGGTAAGTAAGTAGATATACATAATAGATATACGCAACTGTAAAAGCTGAAAATTCATGAGTAAATTAAATGCAGAGTCCTTAAAACATAATTAACAAAAGCTGGATTTAAAAAAACGTAAATAAAATAGCATAGACAATTACACAAACGCTACCTACTTTAATTGTTGAACGCTATAGCTACTTCGTGAATCAACTAAAAAACTCAGCTAAAAATATATAATTTTTAAGTAGATACCTACCTACAACCTAGATAAATCGAATCCAGGCATATTTAGGGAAATTGAATCCAATCAAAAATCAAATCAAATATGCTTTATTGCCCTAGAAGAGAAAATAAAAATTAAGACAAATAAAAAGTAAATACAGAGCAAAAGGCGGCCTTATTGCTAGAGGCAATCTTTTCAAGGCAACCTTAAGGTGATAGAGAGCTGTAAATAGAAACTAGAAGCGGGTGCTGGGTACACAACCTAGCTATATGTATACTAATAAGGATAATACAACACTAATACATAGATATCCTAAATATAATACAACTTTATACACATAAATATGCCATACGTAGTACATACAAGTAACAATAGGTGATATAATACACAAATAAAAAAATCAATATTTGAACTAATTTACGCACACCAATAGATATTATTAAATCTCGAATAAATAGTAATTTTACGGCCGCACTCAGAGTCGACTTTAATGATTACTTAGTTAAGTATAGATTTTTAAAACAAAACTGCCGCAATCAGAGACGTTCAGTAAATTAAAGTTAATTGGCATTTAATGAGATGTAACCTAATTAGTTAAATGCCAATTAACATTAATTTATTAAACTTGTCTGATTGCGGCAGTTTAATGTTTTAAAAATCTATACTTAACTAAGTAATCATTAAAGCCGACTCTGAGTGCGGCGGATAAACACAATGAGATTAAATTAATTTTAAGTTCAAAGTACTTAATCAAGTCAATCAATCAAACCTGGCTAAGTTCCTTTACGATTGATTTGGTAGGTATATCTTAAGCTTTGTTTTCAACTTCCCTACATCGAGAAGTAAATTGTCGTAGGTAATTTGGTTTACTTACCTATACTGGACACTCTCGAGTGTAGTTTGTCTTCTTCATTTTCCAGAACGAAGAGCTAGATAGACAAAATTGAGAGGTAGAAATTATGATTGGATCTTTAATTTGTAGTACCTATTGGCTTTGATGAGTGAGTAAATTAATGTACATTTGCAGGCATACTTCGATCACCCGCCGATTCTGTCGCGGCAAGCGTTCCCGTGACGACAACGAGCTCTACCGTTCCAACAGCTTCAAGTTCGAACGGTTCACCAGGGACCCGCCGGCCGATGAGTTCGCTTCAGGATCACAGGTGAGATCTCATTTTAAAATCGGAAGGAAACTACGCGTGACGCGTTTTGTTTCTTCCATCATTTGCGTTAGGATCGGGAAACGAGACTCTAACAGTAGAGTCTATGATTTTGAAGCTTTATTTTCATGTTGGAGAGCTTCATGGCTGGAGTAAATAATATTCATTATATCATTATTACTGTGAACAAATATACGCATGATGTTATGATAAACATATTCTAATCTTATAAGAATTATTATTCAGGCTGTTTATGTCTGGAATAATAAATATAGGTAAAGATTTTTAATAATTAGTGCTACAAGAGAAGCGTTTTGGTTATAACTGTAATTCTGATTTTTTTGAATAAACTAGCTAGCTGTGCCCCGCGGTTTCACCCGTGTCAGTTTCGGAATTCCCGCAAGAACTCCAAAGTAAAATTTTGTCCAAAAAATAAATCTGGGTAGCCACCTTTAACACCTAGGGGTATAAAAAATAGCCTACGACCTATTCTCCGACCTACCAGTACACAGAAAATTTCATAAAAGGCGTTTCGGAGGAGTTCGATAACAAACACTGTGACACGAGATTTTTATATCGTATTAGATAAATCCTTTAAAGAATTTCCATTCGGATTCAAAAAAGACAAAAACTCCAAAAACGTAATTACCTACCTATGTTATTTATCCTTTTATCTGAGTACGGTCTATTTACAACCAACAGTTTTTGGTTTTCCATATTTATTGTGAGGAAATTGAGTTTTTGAGTGCGAACTTTGTGTTGTGAATAAAGAATACGATGCACTAGTCATGTGAAAGCCACCCTCGTATCTAGATGAGTTATCTTTTCAAAGCCTAAGAGTGAAAACTTTGAAAGGGAGATTATTATTGAACACCTGCCTGCCTGGTATAGTAGTAGGTATACGATATGACTTGGATAAACGATTGGTTTGGATTGGATTGGTCTATTATAATAATATTGTAATAGTGTAATAGGTAAGTAGTAAGTACCTGCCTACGTGCTAATATTCACCACCTTCTGTAATTATTTTTTAACATATTTTTACGTTCCTACTTAAGGTTAGACTAGGTGTGCCGCGCGGTTTCACCCTTGATAATTTCAGAGTTCCCACTGAACTGTTAGGTACTTAATTAATGTACCTATGTGTATGTACCTAAATAGTAAAACATAAAACCTCAGAGTAAATATACTACGTTTTTAGCACAGGTACATAACGGATTATTTTTATTTTTACAGATTGAGAAGCTTCTATCTTTATTCTTTAGATAATAAAATTTTACTGTATTTTACTGTAAAATAGTGCCAGCTATTATTATTTTTTATTTATTAGTATTTTATTTTTACAGATTGGGAAGCTTAAAGCCACTAATGTTCTGTAAAATAGTGCCATCTGTTTTTAGTCACAGGTACTATAAAATTAGTTCTATGTAGAAAAAAGAGATGACGTTACTCTCCGATGTTATCTAAGCAGTACGTCACTCTTGATACTTTTGCTACCATACTACATAGCCTCTACGTTCGTAATACTTCCAAGAGATGGCAGTCTTCTAGTGATATGTACCATAACAACTAGTCTACAACCAGCTCTACAAGACTTTTCAATCCTTTTTTTCACTTCGAAAATACAACAAAACCTTTGTTGTATTGTCGTTGTCGTTTGTAGAGCTCCTTAAAATGTCAAATCTAGCATACTTGCGTACACTCATATCACACATAATATAATCATGGATAATATAATCGTAGGTGGTAGGCACCTATTGTACAGTTATAGTAGACACTCAATATAACTTAGTAGGATTTTTACTAATTTTCCTATACCTACATAAACTTTGGTACCAAAATACAGTTTAACTACAATGAGTGTGTAGGTAGGTACAACTACGCCAGCTCTCGATAAACCCTGAGGCTGGGGCTGATGCCAATGACGTTCTGTGGCTGCGTGGTAGGTACCTACCCATTGCAAAATAAATTGTGTGCACACGCTGCCCGGGGGAGAGAGACATTAATATCATCTGTCCTATCAATTATATCAACGTGGTCACCGCTGCATTGACAACCTATAACGAAAGGAAAATTTGTGAAAAAATACGACCAATTTATATTTCGACTCAAATCTTCTAGGGTTGTGTTTGTCTATTCGAACAGATTTACAGTAGGTATACCTAAATTTGATACCGTGCCAGGTTTATAGAGATGAGATTTTAATTAAACCTAAACTCTCTTAATGCCCTTGTGGAAAAATCTCTCTGAAATAACTTATTTCAGAGAATTTTTTCCACAACGGTAGATACTTCCTTGTCTGATTTTAAGTTAACTTTTATTACACTTATAGGCTTTTTTTACACTGTAAACATTATTTGCTGACTGATTTTGTTATTCCAGATTTTAACTGCGTTATCACTGAACTGAAATTGTAAAAGACTTCTTGTACAATTTTGTACAAATTTGCCTTTCCTATACAGTCTAATAATTTGTGGTGTACTCGGCGACGTGTTTCATACAGCAGATACGATTAATGCATCGTCTAAGAAGTAGGTATATTACATAATTTGTAAAAAAATAGTAGTTACATATAGGTAGGTATCGTCAATTTTCGCTGTGTGCCTCCCCTAAAAGTTGGTATATATATCATATAAATCACGTTATGCCCGTCGCGATTGGCTCATCAACATACTAATGCGATGCGCCAGATGCGTCCGCCTTATGAAACTCTAACTGGCAGCTAGACTTTTATATCAGTCTGCTTACCGCCTTAGCCAACTCGTTAGGGAATTCATAAATATTAAAGGTTCGCTTTTGTTTTTTCGAGATATCGCGTTCTCTTTTGTTTTGAGAAGTTTTCGACCGCTCTTTCATCTTTGTGAGAGCCTACGTTCAGTTTCTAAGTATGCTCGGGTCCCTAAGACTTACAGTAAAAATTATTGTGCCAAAATTCCTTTCTACTTGTAGAATAAGTAAATATACTTTAGATACGTAATATACTTACGTAATATACTTATTTACTTATAATATACATAACACAGTGAATCCTAGTAGAGACTAGAGCTCAATTATTGTATAATTTTTTTTGTTCAATAAACTGTTTTTCTTTGTTCTTCGTAACGACCTACGAACTTAAAAAAATTTAAAAATATAAACATTGAAAAATTTCCTATTTCTGATAGGTACCTATCCAATCTCTTGTCTGTACAAGCGAGCTTTAGTCTAGAGCTACTACAATATAACCACAAGTATAGGTATAGGCATCTTCTGGTTATGTCAGCTTTTTTATGAGGCGTCGCTGGCCGTGTACGAAAAAGCGCTTTGTAGTAACCGACGCGCGACGCAGCCCGACTATGTGTTCACCACTATCTTTATGAGAAAACTTCGAAAGACTTCCACATTTCTCATGTGTTTTTTAGACATCTTGTGGATATTGTAAAGAATGTAAGTTAAAAATTAGGAGGCACTAAAAATAAGCTGGAGTATTAGGTACCTATAGGCATAGAAAGAAACTATTTAATTCAATGTCACAGGATACCTAATTAATCTTTTTCATGAAATACCTACCTAACTGTTTTAAAAGAATAATCCTATTTTTATCGTCTCGAGGTTGAATATTCCCAAATTTATTTAGCAAATTCCGTCTCTCTGTCTGTCTGTCTGTTCGTGATAAATTCAAAGACTACTGAACGGATTTTCATGCGGTTTCCACCAATAGATAGAGGGATTCAAGAGGAAGGTTTATACGTATAGCCTATCATGTAATTCCTGCGGGAACTCCGAGATTATCGCGGGTGAAACCGCGGGGGACAGCTAGTCTACTAATAAACGAACTCTGTTCAAATTATACCTACTAAAAATCTTTTTTTCTCCTTCGATCTCGCGAATCTGTTAATTCATTTGCTCGATGCGCATTAAAATCTACCCGCGTCCCGCACAGCAATAGCAATCCCCAGCGGCCGTGACTGTAATCATGTTACGTTTTGGATACGGGGTAGGTAGTAGTAATTGAAAATGTTGAACGATGCGGTGTTCATTTTCCACTAATTAATCGCTGTGATGACGCCAGATCCCCCTGCCCTGTCCCTAGGTGACGATAGGTGAGACATGCATTGTACGATGTACGCATCAATTATATCTCCAACTTATAGTAGGTACCTTAATTGTATATTGGTTATACTGTGGAGTAGTCTGCATACAATAAAAAAAATGATTCGTAGTTTTAAATTCCGTAAAAGAATTTTCGGCGAAATAGTAGTATAATATGATATATAATAATAATAATAAAGGAAAGCGCCTTAGTTTTATGCTAAATTATAGTGAAAAGTAGGGTCAAAAGATGTAGGTATAACATTTGACAGTGAGGCACAAATATAAATAAGTGGTTTTCTTCCCTTTTGGTACGGAAACTGTTCGTATAAATAGATGCCTGCTATATTGGCAAAGTTTGTTACAGTAAATCCCGAGGAGGGAGGGGCAAAACTAACGACCGAATTCGTGTCATACCTACAATGGTTTGTTCTTGAGTTATTTGACAGAACGTTTGTATGTTAACTTTATTAATTAATACTAGCTGTTCCCCGCGGTTTCACCCGCGATAATTTCAGAGATCCCGCGGGAATTCCGGGATAAAAAGTAGCCTAAGTTACTTCTTATAACCTCAGCTACCTGCCAGTGAAAGTCCCGTTAAAATCGGTGCAGCCGTTTCAGAGATTATCCGAAACAAACAGACAGACAGCCAGACAGACAGAGAAAAATTTTTAAAATTGATTTCTTGATGTTAGTACCGTATATACTTTCGTATGCATTTAGTGTAAAGCTGTTAATTTGAAATTACAAACAGACACTTCAATTTTATTTATGTCTAGATGAGTCGATCCTGCACGGTGTCACTCGGGTTTATTTCAGCGTTCCCGTGAGAATTCTGGGTTAAAACTTTCCTGTTACTTAGTAGCACTATAGCTTCCCTTAATTGAAATAATTTTTGAAATCGGTTAAGAAGTTTTTGAGTATATCCATTACAAACAAACTTAAAAAAAGAAACAAAATCTTTACTATTTATTATATTAGTACTAGCTGTCCCCCGCGATTTCATCCACGGTAATTTTGGAGTTCCCGCGGAGGTTGCGGGAAAAAGTACTCTATGTCCTTCAGTTCCCGAGGGAATTCCGGGATAAAAACTATCCTATCTTTTAAGTTGGACCATATTATAAACGGTTGCAAAATTTTATCAAAATCCGTTCAGTAGTTTCGGAGTCCATCGCGGACAAACAACGTGACACGTGATTTATATATATTAGATAGGTAAACACCGTTACCACAAAACAACGAATTTATTTGACGTTTGATGGGTGGTAAAGCAATCTAAGTTGCACCGTTTATAGCAAGAAGTTCGATCGTTCACAAGCATTATAGGCTTCGTAATGGATGCTTAAATGTTATTTCCGATAAGTTTTAAGCACTTCTTATTACTTTGAAGGTAATAGTTAATTAGTAATTGTCCTTATGTCGCGACGGAGATAATATGATTAGGGAGCTTTTCAAAATTCAAACACATGCAAAAAAAAAAAATATAATATTCATGTCGTAGGGTACTTTTATCCCGGAAATTCCGCAGAAACTAAGCTAGTTAATTAAGCTAAACTTAAAATATAAATCTGATTGATTGTTATCAAAGAATAATAATAATGTTTAAACCGGAAGTATTTTTTATTTATTTATTGTACTTATTGCACAACACGGTATATACAAAAGTACTAATATCATAATATACTTATATCGGGTTCCACCTTGATCCTGACGTGGGATGGAACCCGCGCGCGCCACCTGATGGCGCAGCGTCGCTTCGCGAACCACTAAACCAAAGGTATTATCTAGCGTGCAACTTTCTATGTATCGATAGATTATTTAGATATAAACGAAGACAGCAGATATGTCTGCTTCACAAATTTATTGCATTTGTAATGCATTTCATATTGCTATTCATACGGCGCGTCGTAGCCACTGCATCAAACAACTGTTGAAACGGCGTCCCGGATAAAGGGGGCGGAGTGAGTTCTTTCCGTCACAATCGCAATAGGTAATAATAGAGATAAAGGGAAATACCGAATGTTTGGTGAAAATCAGACCGAACCCCGATGCATTGGCTTTGATCTTGCCTCGCGTCGGTATTAAAATTTACATATTTTCCCTGGGTTGCCATTTGCGTTTGCACTTTGATGTCCTTTTCAATGTGCCTGCTAGATTCTATTGATCGATGTATGATAAAATATACCTTGTTTACGCAAACATGTCGCGATGGTAAGTTATACCTAATATGTGAACCTTTGTTTTTGTTTTTTCTGTATATATATATTTTTTTTGACAAAATTACTCGCCGAGCTGCTTTAATAGAGTAGGTACATAATATGATATTCATTTACGATTTTCACACGAACCGTGCTTTTTTTAGCACGTCCAGTGTAAAATTTTGCTGGGCAACAAAAGTGACATTGAACGAATATTTAACAGTATGAAATTGACGCGTATTATTGTATTTAAGGTATACTAGCTGTCCCCCACGGTTTCACACGCGGTAATTTTGGAGTTCCTGTGGGAATTCCAGGATAAACTATACATATGGATAAACTTGACGACCCGATTGGCGCAGTAAGTCACCATGGTCACCATGCCTTTCCGCTAATCGAATGGTTCCGGGTACGATTTCCGGTAGGGGTGGACTATGTGTGAAGAACACAGGGTGCCAGTTTCCAGTCTGGGCGTGTTTACATATCTATAATGTAATATATATGTACCTAATAATATGTAGTGTATACCACGCTTACTTGATTTCCACGACACAAGCTTATAGCTTAGTGTGGGATCAAGTAGATCTGTGTGTTGAGCACTATTATTATCATGAATCAGTCTATCTATTGGTAGATAAAAACCGCATGAAGTCTTCGAAGATATTTAGTTTAAAAATAATGGATAGATACTTAATTTTGATGGTAATAATTTCAATTAAATGCTTTTTTATATTCTGACAATCCAATTATAATATTACTGCAACAAATGGTATTTATCCTATAGTAGTTATTTTACTACTTATTCTACTAATGTATCTATTTATCTACATAACCTGTCTTCTCTACACATCTACAAAACCTATTAGTATTTATTTACCATCGATGTATGTATTTATTTAGTATCTATTCTACTATCGATTTCTTCCATTCTTTTACGATAATGGTATATTATGGAAACGTAGAATGAAGTTCAAATATACACCAAAATTCAGTTTGAACATAGAGGTAAGAACAATTCCGTGAGTTTGAAGTTTGCGTGTTATTTTTGTTCTAATCCATGCTAAAGAAGTAGGTACCTATAAGTACATAACTTCTGCACGCATGTGTACTTTTTTAGTTATTATATAATATTTTGTTAGCAGACCTGTTCCCCGCGGTTTCGTTCGCGTTAATATCGGAGTTCTTGCGGGAACTCCGAGATAATACCCTATGTTCTTCTCACACCTGACAACTTGTGTGCAAAATTTCATAACGAAACAAACAAATAAACTCAGATTCGCAAGGATTTCACTTTACATAAATTAGGTACATACTTATCTATTACTTACTTGTAAATTGCTAGGGTTATATTTTGATTGGGTTAAGACGTATCAAACAAGGTTTTTTTACGCATCTGCAGTGTAATTTGCAAAGTGTAGCGTCGCGTCGCAATCAAAAGCTTGTTTGTGAACTCTATTTAGTATTATTATTAGTGTCTACACCACGGGTCTATGTGTCTATAACTGTATGTCGGGTGTAAGTGCGGCACTTCATATATTAAAACTGTATACTTGGCGTATCTGTACGTTAAAAATTTATAAAAAATAACAAGTGGTTTTAGAGGATGATCAAAAGTATCCAACTATTTCGACCAATTTTAGAAAGTTTGTTTATTATATTTGTCTGTTTATTTGTACGCGCCTTAATCAAAATCTGGATGGATTTGAATGATACTTGTCACGTTGGTAGCTAATGTTTTGACTTAACATTTATGGCTTTCTTATTTTATTACAATAAATATATCACGAAACAATCCTGACATTTATGCAGATAGAACCACGGCAGAACTTATGAGTATTAACGTAACAATAATACCTATACCTATATTACTATAGTAAATCAAGCCATACTGTGTACGTGACTTCAGTAGACTTTTCTTTAAATTTTAAAGTCAAATATATCACGGACACTGCAGGCCACAAAAAAACACTACGTAATTTGATTGCAGAAAAGACGAAGTTTTTTATCCATTCTTGAATTCATTCAGTGGATGTAAAGGGTGTAAAGTTAAACGAGGGACGTATTGAGGGGGGTTGTTCAGTATTCAAATCTAGGCACAATAAAAAAAATATAAACTCAATTTTTGACGTAAAAAAATGTTCTCATTCTACATTATATTTATATATTTAATACTAGCTGTACCCCGCGGTATTACCCGCGGTAATTTCAGATTACCCGCGGGAATTCCGGGATGAAAAGTACTCTATGTCCTTCTCTGTACCTCTGACAACGTGCATGCTATATTTGATAATGATCGGTTGAGCGGTTAAGGCGTAAAAGCGTAACAAACAAACAAACTCACTTGTGCATTAATAATATTAGTAAGGATTACGTGGAGGTATATATAAGTAGGTAATGTCGAACTATTAGGTACAACGTCAATGCCAATAACACAGGTCTGCAAGTAAAACACATTTTCTTATAGATTCCAACTTGATAAAAACGAAAAAATTACCAAAAAAAATCCATCAAATAATTTTTCATTTAAAATTTACGATTTAGTATTCTGTTTTTTATTAAAAAAATGACCTTAAAACTAATTTTTCTCACATGAATACTATGGACAGTTCAGAATTTGTGTGTGACTAAGTCCAATATTTTAAAGAGAGTACTAATATAAATATTAAATACATAAGTTTTGTAAGAAACTAATAGAAATCAAATGTTTCGTTCCGCTTTCGATTCAGACGGAGAGATTTGATCAAATTACTCCATGGACGCACGCGATTTTCTCACACATAATTGTTCCGTCGATGATTTACAATTAGCTTTTCTTTTCTAAATGAAAAGTTATAGGCAAGTAAAATATACTTTTGCTTAAATATATTGAAGTAACATCGTATTTCAGCCGTAGAGATATTACACAATATGTAAAGAGCGTTAGTTTCATTCATAATTCCGTTCAAAATTGAAGCACAAAAAAGACATACGCGTCGAATTGAGAACCTCCTCCTTTTTGGGAAGTCGGTTAAAAACAATCGATGTGTTCGTGAACAGCGTGAATTTACGTTCGCGCTAAGAGACTAACGCCGCACTCAGAGTCGTTTTAAAGATTACTTAATTTTAAGTAAAGATTAACATTAATTTAATGAACATCACTGAGAGCGGCAGTTTTGTTTTTAAAATCTTTACTTAAAATTAAGTAATCATTAAAACGACTCTGACTGTGGCCGTAAGGTAGTTCCACCACCCGCGAGATTGCATTACTCTATGCGCGGTAAATGCGATCCCATGCCATCCCATCCCATTTTGAATTTTTTGAATTTTGACTACGTTTACGATTTCAGAATGGTCCAATGCTGTTGGAAAAAATGGTGAAATTCACTTGATATTTCTTAGAGTACGTATAAGTGACTTTGACAAAATAAAAGAATATTTCCCTTATCAAAGCATTTTATTCTCGAACTTAAATTAATAAATGCATCCTGAAACAGCAATATTTACAAAACAAAAAATTAATTAATTAAAAACTAATCACAGTAAAATTTTTTATACGTATAAAGGGGGTAAATAGCTTTTCATCGACGGCCCAGCTCTACCTAAGGGTGGTTGACCCTGTGTTTGCTTAAACTGATTTACTTGTTGATTTAAATAATTTCTAAATCGATTACTATTTCCTTGATCTTGACTCATCATATGATTATTACGTTGTAATACTTTGTAATTCCTTATATTACCATGTATTTCTTCAGAAGTTTGCGGGTTCAATATACGAAAACGATTTCTGTCTTCTGAATAATATTTCAGTCTTTCTTCATCTTCGCTCTTTTGAATAGGTGTTATTACATCTTCGTTATTTTGATTCAAATTTTCATTAGTTTGTGGTTTACTTTTAGATTTGATTTTATTCGACTCGAAATGGTTTTTCACTGTCATATAGTTTAGAATATCTGACATATCTAATGTCTTTTTGTTAACTGGTTTAGGAAACTGGTCAGGTTTGAGTTCAGCGTTGATTTTCTTAAGCTGATGCTGTGGAGTTTCTTCTATTGCTTTGCTTTCTTTTTTTTTCTGTTGTTCGGTAGGATGAAATAAATTTTTTAGAAATATATTCTTATCAAACATATCTTCTATAGATGTATCTGCTGTTGTAGTTTTTTCATTGTTATCGGTTATTTTATGGATTTTTATTGAATAAATGTCGTTGTTTTTATCATTTTGCGTTTCAAAATTAAAAACAGTTTTTGGTATTTGAGTTGATGTAGAGTAAATCATTTCACTATATTTTGAAGTACTCGATACATTTTGTAAATCACCCGTTTTTATAGTTCCAGTATTTGTTTGAAAAATTTCATTTTTATCTCGTAAATTGGTTTTTTTTAACTCGTAGTAATCATCTAATATGTTATCAGAATAGGATTCCGATGGTGTATTAGGAATTTCATAATTTTTATGTTTAGAGTTTTCATTATCTGTAGGCCTTAAAATTTTGACGTTTTTATTTGAACTTAGTCTGGTGCCAATAGGTCTTAAATACAAATTATTACTATGTAACCAGTTAAGAGAGTTCTCTGGTGTAGTTGATAGTTCCTTTTCAATGTCTTGAGGTTGGTTCTGAAGATTCTGTGTACCTTTATAATCACTTTCATAATCTCTTTCGTAAAAATTTCTGTTATATGTTGAATTTTCATCTTCAGGCGCATTTTTTTCTGTACTATCAATCGTAAACTGTGAATTTATCATATTGGTGTACTGTTCGGGAGTCATATCATTAAAGTTTACCATTACTTCGTCCCCTTCAGATCTTGATATAGTGTTTTTATTTGAATTTTGGTCAAAATTATTCCCGTAGCCATATTGCCATCTCCATAGGGGTTTATTCTCTCGGACAGGTTCTTTTAAACCAGCATCGTAATTTATTAACTGGGGCATTGTTGTTTTCTCGTTTGTAAATAATTTTGCTACTGATTGCTGAACTAAACTAGCAGAGGGAGAATGAGCACCTTGAGAAGCCAAAAAAGTGACTTGTGGTGAAATTATAGTTCCGATATTTTCTTTTATTTGTGTTTGTTCTTTTGCAAAATCAATATTAGTTTTAAATGGAGCTTGAGAACTCGCTGCACTGACCATATTATTCAGAGCTTTATCTTCTTGTGTAAAACTGTAGGAAAACGCTTCGGGTGTCCTTCCGGTAAACAAATTTCTTAATGGAAGAACAGTAAAATCTTGGTTTCTTTCACTAGCTATATTTTCTTGTCTATTATTATCCTCATTCCACGATTTCATATTATGAGGTGGCTTTTTTGCTTCTGCAGCTAAATTATACTGGATAGATCTGAAAAAAATTAAAAATAAAATATGTATAGTATTAACCTATTAAAGAAGCTAAAGTTTAAACAACATACAAAACATACTAATAAATCCAATCCGAAAAGCAAGCTTATACCTCTGTATAATTTCGGGTATTGGTGGTGCCACAGGTAAATGATCTCCACTGGCCCTGAATCCATTGGAATCAGCGACATAATGAACCGTGTAGGTTTGCCCGTTGTCTCCCACGTAAGAGTACGACCCTTCTACAACTTGTTCCTCCTTATCAGTTCCTGCATTCTCCATGCGGCTATGCTGAACATAGTGAGTCTGATCTGCTCCTAAAGCTCTGAAATATGAGATTCCAACATAGTTGTCCTTTTACAAATTGAAAAAAAAAAGAACCGGCCTTTATAATTTCGTCCATTCGTCTGTTTGTTCGTATGTCAAGGCCATTTCATTTGAAGATCATGGGCACTACATACATGAAATTAGGAAGGGAAATGCATTCTGTGAACTGCTACACAATCGTGTAGTATAATAATGAAAAATTAAACTCAATTTTAGTGCATGTAAGTGTATAGAGTATCTATAAAGGGTATCGTTATATTGTATTCTCCCCAACTTTTGTAACTATAGTAGGTACTTGGAAAATACTTTCAATAAAAAATAATGTTTTGAATGAGATATATAAGTTTTAAAAATGTGGAATAATTTCGAAAAATCAGACTTTATATTAATTCTGAATTTTTTACATATAAATAAAGTTTTTCTACTCACTCATAGCTAAAACTTCCATCCAAATCCATCTCGTTAGAGAGACGAAGTATCGGTATAGCCGGTTCTGTTGTTGAAGACATAACAAACCCCGGATGCATATATTGTGGAGCTATGATTGATGCACTTTTATCCAGATCAAAAATGTGATCATTCCTTTGAGTTTCTGCTGCAATTATCGTTCTTCTTGTAGCCGGTGTCTGTTGAATTGGATGCAAGGTAGTCAACTCGATACGTTCAGATGAAGGATATTTAATATCAATTCTGTCCACAGGGTGCTCGTTATATACAGTTCGAGGCACAATCCTCATCTCCCTATTTTCAACATGAGCGTTCAATTGTTGAATACTGGTCTGGTTACTTCTATTTACTTGAGTTTGTGGTTGTGCTGAAGTAAGATGCAATTTAATCATATCATTGCCATTTTCGTCATGGTCTTCGTCATATGAGTTTCGACGAGGTGAAGATGATATCATCATCGGATATGCTGTTGGATACATAGATGGTGCCTTTGTTCCAGTCGGTGGTAAATATTGAAAAGACAGTTTGTTCTCATTTTTCATGGGAAAATATGGTATAACCGTTTGTGATTCCGGTGGTAAATAATGTGAATTTTCAGATGTAAACATATTCGGTCTTACCGTTTGAAATGGAGACGGAAACTGGAATTCTCGTAATTTCTGAGATTCCACTTTTAAAGTAAAATATATAGCTAATATTATAGTTAAAAATATCTGGAAACAAAGTAAAGATGTAAATATTACCGTCTGTAAAATATGTATAAAAGTGCAAACTCACGTTTAAAAAATATCCAAACAACATTAGTAATCCTTGGGTGAATAGAACACAGATCACTATAACTTACCAACTTCATAATTATTTGAAGCTGTTATATAAATTTTCTTTTTTTACCAATTATATCTTCACACACGTCACTCTATGCCTTAACTAGAAAAATTACTGGTAATGAAAATGTATTCCGCATACATTTATACGTAAGCAAGATTGTCATGTTCAAGCACTCGTGAAGATATTACTTGGCACGATTTTCTCCTCTTGCTGGTATCACTAATTCTATAGTTCACAAACTAGAGTATTAATCACTGTGATGATGTATCGTATCAAAACATGTGACCTCATGTTTTCATTCGGGAGTTGAAAGCAAAATAGTCCGTTTTTAGTGATATTTAGAGATCAACTATACAAAAATTACATTTTTGTTCTATTATATTTTTAGCTGACAAATTACCTCCAAAAAGCTTTTTGTACCTACGTCAATTTTACGCACAAATGATTTTTAATATAGAACCAACTTGTTCATGGTTAGAAATGTATTCATTCACTAGCTAAAATTTTTATATATGACTTTAAGTTAACAAGAAGTTATAATTAACTGTTTTTGTACTCGTACTCAAAATCTCATAACTAAAAACTCAAAAGCATTAATAAATCAAACGCCCAGCAAGGATTTAAGTTCGTAATTAAAACGCTTCATTCTTTGTCGGTGTTTTCATATGGAGAGGCGTTACTTGATAAATCGTATGATAAATCTGAAACTCTTTTTGTATTTTTATTTATTAACATACTTATTATTTTCTTGCGAAATTTATATCTTATGATGCAATGGTCAGTGTCATTGCCTTAAGATTGGAACTGGTTTTCGTTAATGAAAGGTTTGTGCCCTCCGCTTTGGAATTTTATCGTTAGAGAAACGAATTAATTGAAAGAAACCGAATTGAAATAAAATTAGAGTCAAGCAGAACATTTATTTAGTACTATACATTTAATACTTATATCACACAGAAAGTATAAAATTATAGTAACTTACAAAGTATAATATTTTACAAAAAGATTGCACTATTTTTCAAATTCAAACTTCTCACAAAGCTCGGAAATTGACATTTTAGTAAATCGTAAGTTGTTGTACAGAAATCACGGTCACAATTTTAAACTATTTAATGCTCTATATCATGACCAGGATTTCTCACAGTGAATATTATGCAAATGTCATTCAAAATTTTTGTTGCGACTTTCTTAACTTACCTAAATCTTAAACTAATACGATTATCTACTATTTCATGTAATACTTGGCTTATTTACTATATTCCTTTGTGTATTTGTTATAAGCTTTTTGTTGTGGGTAATAAGGGTACGACGGCTGCTGTTCCGCTGGGTAATATGTTTGTTGTGGATAGTAGGTTTGTTGAGTGGGATAGTTGGTCTGTTGTTGTATTGGGTTATTGTTTTGCTGTGTTGGATAGTTATTTTGTTGTGTCGGGTAAGAAGTTTCTTGTGCCGGGTAAGTTGGTTGTCCTCCTAAATAGCTGGGTTGTTGTACCGGATAGTTGGGCTTTTGAGTAGTGTAAGTGGGTTGTTGTGTGACGTAGCTGGGTGTTTGGGTTGGATAGTAAGGTTTCCGGGTGGGATACGTAGGTTGCGGTGCCGGGTAGATAGGTTGTGGTGGATAGTAGATCGGTGTTGGGTCATTGACTGGTTTAGGCTTATTTTTCTCGGCTTCAGCTCTGGCTGCTTCCTCTTTAGCGTTTTGTTCAATGGCTCTGAAATGTTAATAAAATATTTTTTACTGAATCATCTTAATTTATAAAGGTTTTAATTTACATTAAAAAGTTATTAAATTAATAACTCAATTTAGTACAAACTAAACGTCGAGAGTAACGCAGCTACTTAATCGTATGATTACAATTAGTTTTCCAAGAAAAAATAGAATTTGTCGCATAACTAAGGACTATTTCATTGATTCACTGAAATAGTCCTATAATATAAATCGTTTATTTACGCTTAGATATTATGAAATTTAAAGGTACCGAAATCTATGTTGATCGATAAATCATCATAATAAGTGGCTTTTAGATTTTTCACAGTACTAAATGGTATTCGATAATGATTTTTACTATAAATATTCTACATAATATATACTTGCGCTGAAAATAAAGTAAGATCAGACTTACGCTTGGATCAGAGGTGGGATCGGTGGTGGTTTAGGCAGGTGAGCTCCTTCAGCATGGAAACCAGTCTTGTCCGCCCAGTACCTGACTGTGTATGTGACTCCATCAGTGCCAGGATACGAATACCATCCTTTCTTCACTAGACTCTCGTCTGGGGTATTGGGGTTAGCCAAATAGCCTTCTTCCCCGACGCTCGTGCCATCAGCGATTTGGTATCTTTGGTAAAGAAAAAAAAAATCAGGTTCTGAGTTCACAGTTACACATTTTAACCGTCTATTTCAATACTGTCGAAACTCTTCTGGGACTTCATTCAGACATATCAATAAAAAGCACTACATGCATATAGAAATTGTTTGAGAGAAATATAAAATAAGGTATGTAACAATATAAATTTATTGATTAAACTTCTGCATTATGCGAATTTTGTTACGGTGCAGAAACCTAATTAGAATTATAAAACAGATACGTACATTATTGTGCTACTCTATCGCATTGGTTTTATTGTATGGACAGATGTAGGTAATGTGGTTTTAAATAAATAAATAAAAATAATTTGAACTTGATAGCAAAACGAAATTTAAGGTATCATTTACGAAATAAATAAATAAATAAATAAACGTTAAGAAATGTAGTGACGTTTATATGCCGATAAGAATCCGTTCAAATGCGACTTGATTAAGACTTTTGAGTAAACTATAACAGCATTTTATACTAAGTGGATGCTGATAATATAATAATTCAACGAAAAAAATAAGCTGATGCAGTTAAAAGTATGTTTTTAAGAGATCTACAAACACTTGTATACATTTTTTTATGAGATTTCTTATTCTGAAACTCAAACTCCTCTGCAAATATTTTGTTTTTATTATGTAATCATACAATTCATATGAAATAAATAATCTGTTACTGTTTGGAATATACTAACTACAGTCTACAACTAGAAAGAATAGAATAGAATAGAATCATTAAATTGTTCATTTATTCTCTCAAAAATTGGCGCTATCAAATTCGCTAACAAACAGATAGTAATCTAATAGGTATCATTATAATAGCTGTCATAACAAGAGATCTCGAATTTTGAAGTTGATGGATCGATAGAGTAATTTAAAAAAATAAAACTTTGCAATAATGACCTCTATAACATTCAAATAAAGCATCAATCAATTTCTAATTAAAATGCCTAAAAACAGCACTAGTTGTTTATACGCGGGTCAGTTTTTGTATTGATGTGGCTTTAAAATTCATTGTCTTAAGATCATCGACCTAGCATAAAATAAAAATATATAATAAGTAATCAAACGCTCAGCAGGATGTCATTAAATTTAATATTGTTATGTTAACAGTTTTAATGCTTCCATAGATATTTGACTCTACAGCAAGTAAAATCCCAGATTTGAATAAAGAATGACATTAGCATAAAACAACGGTTTTACTTGTCTTACTCATTTGGGCATCGAACACTCTTAAAATAATGCGGTGTCACCGTTAGGGGTCTTGTTTACTTTGATCTTAAAAAAGTGACCCATACAATTTGCATCCGTAATTATGTGGACAAATTTTAAATCATTTGTACAAAGTATCTACTGACGATAGCAGATTACCGACAGTAAAATTGACAAAGCTGGCTTACGATTAGTTGATTTGCTACTTGACAAATTTTTTTTTTAGTCCGGCGTGTAGATTAATAAAAAATATTGGACACGTATTTTTTATTTTTTTACATAATCAAAAAATAACGACGATACATTCAGTTGAAATTTCGCGTGACGTCACAACCCGGTGCAGTTTGTACGGCTTCTAACGAATACTGACGTCACGAGTCCCCTACCCTATACTTTAATGCGTTTTATCTATGTTATTTTTCATTAATTTTAAAAAGCAAAAAATACGTGTCCATTATTTTTTTATTTTCTAACCGACGCGACGGACTAATTAGAATTTTGATTTTCATACCCTGGAAAATTCCCAATTGGTGGCCATGGTGGTGGTGGTGGTAAGGTGTTTAAATCGCTTTTTTGCATTTTTATTAATAGCTGCTTCCCCGCGGTTACCTATACTCGCGTCAATTTCCGAATTCTCTCGTGAAATTTTCTCATTACCCTATGTTCTGTTCTGGGACGTAAATTACATATCAAATAGGTGTTTCCCGTAGTTTCACCCGCTTTATAATAATTTCGGAACTCGATCTCGAATTGTTTGTTCCAGGGTATAAAGTATCCTATCTTATGTTTGAAGAATACTTTGACTTCCTATTAGTATCTAGATTACGTTTCAATTCAGCTTATAAATAACATGAGTGAGACTTCGATAATTATAATGTAGCGACTTTACCCATGATTTTTTTTAAGCGGCTGAAACCACTGGGGATCAGTTGGTCTATCTGTACTACACATATTTAGAATTATTTATAATTATTATTTATTTGTTTGTTTGTCATTATGAACTCGAAACCTACTCAACCGATTGTAAAAACTTTCACTAATAGGAGCTAGGAAGCTATAATATTCTCGAGCGATATAGGGTACTTTAATTCTTGAATTCCTACGAAAACTCCAAAACAAACAGGAGTGAATCCGTAGGAGATCGACTAGTCTATACTAATATTAAAAAGAGTAAAGATTTGTATGTTCATAACGAGATAACACAAAAAACTATTTAAAAAAAATTCTTTCACCATTACAATGCTATATTATCCTTGAGTTGGCTATATTGTAACCCGCAATTCCCGCAGAAACTTCGAAATTGCCGCGGGTATTACTGCGGGAACAGCTATTTAAAATAAAGACAATACTCACTCATATCTGTAACTGCCGTTGTCACCAATTATTTGATCGTTCTTTATCACCGAGCTGACCGTTGTGGTTGTAGAAGTTTGTGGGTAATCATTCGGATAGTAAGTAGGCTTTTGGGTTTGAGGGTATGTAGTTTGTGGGTACTTGTTCTGGGTGTAATCGTTTTGTGGTTTAGTATTCTGAGGATAATTGTTGTGTGGGTAATTATTTTGGGGATAGCTGGTTTGTGGGTAATTGTTCTGCGGGTATTTATTCTGGGTATAATCAATTTGAGGTTGGTTATTTTGGGGATAAGTATTTTGAGGATAAGTATTTTGGGGATAAGTATTTTGAGGATAATTATTTTGGGGATAATTATTTTGAGGATAATTTGTTTGGGTATAGTCGTTTTGTGGTTTGTTAGTCTGGGGGTAATTGTTCTGAGGATAGTTGTTTTGAGGGTAACTATTTTGCGGATAGTTGTTCTGAGGATAATTGTTTTGTGGATAAGTGGTTTGAGGATAATTGTTTTGTGGGTAAGAATTTTGAGGGTATTGGTTCTGATATCTGTAAGATTTTTGCAGCTTTCTTCTTCTCACCACTCGGGGGGTTGAGGTAGTTGGCGTTTCAACATTATCTTTTTCAGACTTCAATAACTCCACAGATGCATCCGCTTGAGAATCTTGTACGTTCTCTACATCTTTGGCGAGTGCGACAGCCAAGAGGGCTATGAAAACACAGTACTGCGAACAAAATAAATAAACACGTATCAACTTTCCGATCAAGTTTTTTTAATTTTAATCGAAACATTTCTCGTTGGATTTGTTGGAAAAATGTAATTCGTGAATCCAGCGTGGTTGTCAATCCAAGTGGATTAAGGAAAATTTGTGATATGATATCATTATGTCAAATAAAATTTAAAAAAAGGAAAAAAAAAATTAGAAGTGTTATTGTAAAAATTGCAGGTTATGTTATAAACTACTTAGATTGAACTTTTCACTACTGAAATCCAATATTCGAAAAACACTGGTGTCGGAACGATTCATGTCACTTTTTATCATCACTTTACACGAGTATTTGAAATCCGAACACTCACCAACTTCATCTTGTCCTTCCACGACCGCTCTTCGTTTAGCACTATGACCGCTGGAGCATCCCTGACGTTTTTATATAGACAGTCCTGCGTCCTCGCGGTATGAGTGCGTGCGTCTCCTGCGAGCGCACTACATTGACCTCATAGCTTCCGATTTTTTGTTAATAGGTTTTAATGGTGACAACGTATGTTTTAAATGTTTTTAAGCTTTATCAAATGTTTCAACTATTGGTGTCAAATCAATAAACAAATATTTAAACTACATAAACATATATTGGTTACATGTATACCTCTTGTCAACACAATGTCTTGTAAAACGTCAATGAAAATAATACGAACACACCGATCATCACAAAATTTTACATATACATTGTCAGAGGTATATGTATCCCGGAATTCCCGCGGGAGTTCCTAAATTAACCCTGTGAAACCGCGGAAAACAGTGTGTAATATAATTCACATGGGACATAAATTAAGATTTAAAGACAATATAAATAAAAGTTTTTAATTTTTGTTTTAAAAGTGATTTGCTGCGCCAATGTAGAGCGCCCAGAAACTGCATAATATTGTAATATTAGAGTGTACTCTGGGAGTACAGAAAAGTCGATGCATTTTTGGTCACAACTTTCATGATGTGCTGGTCATTTAATTTTTTCATATATCCATTTCCTGGTAGCTTTACATACGCAATTATAGAATACAGACAGTTGAGAAGCCTGCTTCTATTCTTTTGAAACTATAATTTTTGTTCGAATTGGTTTCATTTTGCTACGAAAATAAATGTAGGTATATTTTCGCCAGTGACGTGATGTTCCTAATGAGCTGTGTGGGATGCCTAAAGTACCTGCCTACGTTACCGCCGATGTCCGAAGCGTCAGTTTATGGGTAATAAAAAATCACACAGAAGCAGAAACAATACAAAACCCAAAATCATTAATCCCATTTACTTTTGGTCTATGCTCATACAAGTAATTTTAAAACAAGCCAACCAGTGTCATTATAAAATTAGTAAATATCATTTCAAATTCAATATATTTTAATCTAAACCTTCATGAGCAAAGCATTGTGAGAGCTTTGAAATAAAAACAAAAGCTTAAGCTAATGTTCTTTAATGAAGCGCATAATTCGATTTTACTTTTATCTTATACCTCCTAAGTGAATTTAAAATGTGCTGTTTCATACGTAAGATGAATACATCACCATGAAGGTTTGAAGCTTTTAATGTCCAATGCGATTGCGGCCTCTCACAACCCATAAAGTAAAGAGTGAGAGCACATTTCAAATTCGTTTATTCTTCAATAATATGGAGTACGATGCAATATTGTTTTTTTTTTTTTAAGAATTTTCTGTTGTTTGTTTGGATTTTTAAGGGCGCATTTGATTTGCGAACTCGTATTTTGACAAATCTTTGTTAGTCAATAGTTGCTTGCTATAGGTACCCAGTATTGATTCAAATGTCCAAAATGTTGATTCAAAAGTCCAGATTTAACTATTGCGCTACTCCCTGTAAAAATATTAAAAATAGGATTTTTTTTAAATACCTTTATTGATCAATTTTTTAATCAAATACATGGTGAGTTTAAGGTGCAACAGGAAAAAATGAAAGTTTTTAAATCGACCACGTTCGATTATCCAATCGATTTTTTTTATCATACAAGTCCCATAATATTTTTTAATTTATTACTCGAGATTCTGGAAACGAGATATTCACTCATTGAAATCTCAGAATTCCAGGCGGTAAGGAAAGGCCAATGTGTAGGTAATTTGGCATTTAATGTACCAAATTGAAACTCTAAATATATAACGATATCGTGTATGCTTTGTGTTCGTACTCACTCATTAATAGAAAATAAACCGGCCAAGTGCGTGTCGGCTTCGCACATTTAGGGTTCCGTACCTGATGTAGAATATATTATGGAGGAAATTTTCGTAAAAGACATTAAGAGAAAATGTTATATATGATAGGTGTTTTAGAATCAATTCATTAAAGAATTTTCTAAATTATCTGCGTCCCCGGGACTTGGAGATATTATTACTACATTTTTTTCTTTCTCTTATTCTTTGAGTCATGAGTACCTAGATAATTATGTACAAATTTCATGCCCGAAGTCTCTAAGATTATTAATACAAGTGATCTTAGCAAATAGAGGTGAATAAACTAATAAATTAGGTACTTGATTACTACTACCTCATAAGTTCGTGGACCCGTATTTAAACAAAAAATACATAATTGTTTTTTCCTAAACTTTAAAGCTCATACTCTCTTCAAACTGCGGAGATGCAGATAGTCAATAACAACCTGTGAATAAATTGAAAAATCTAACTTATAGATAACAATAAAATATCGTTGTAATATTCAATTCTCCTACATTCTTTGGGCAACTATTCTAAGTAACAGTTAGAGATACCATGCTATCAAAAAGCTTTTTATCCTGTGACGAAAAAGTAAATGCTGCAGATTTTGATATTAAAACGGGTATTTTCATTGTTGTTATTTTTTTTTTAAACCTGCCTCCATTCTCAATATTTGCCAAACGGTAAGGGCAATCGTTTTTGGGTAAATACCTAAATGTTTGGGCTAAGTGATTTCCTCATCGAGTGCAAAGGATTTTTAGGAATTCTCAAAGTAACGGGTTTTTGGTGTTAATTCGCCGATTTAAAGGCCCGAAACTTTCGTTTATAATATATAATGAATCATTAAGAGATATTTTTTGAAATTTTAACCCCTAAGGGAAAAAGGAACTGGGAACGTAAATACGTTTTGAAGTTAGAATAATGAACATAAATCGAAATTTCAGCTCTTCTTTCAAACAAAGAATCGCGTATTTTGGAGTTTTCAGTAATTTAACACTTTAGGGTGAAAAGGCTAAAACTCGGGTGAAACCCGGCTGGGTCAGCTACAGTAAATCATAATAGTAAAAATTAATGCATTGATTAAAAAAAAATAGGTATATTAATGTATTAATGCTACAAAATGAATGTTAAAGGTGTTTTGAAGCGAGTCCTTTGGGTGGATTTTGTTACTGTAAAATAATCTATCTACATATATGACTATGCCTACACCTTTCTGTCACATCCTGTAGATGTAAACGTGCACAACACGGCAAAATTGAGTTTGTATATCACACCGATAACAGCCAAAGCTTTTGAAATAAAAAGCTTTACATTTCAAAAAGACTGAAAGTTTTGTTTTATTTTTACGTCATTTTGAACTTCGTTACGATATCTTTTCTGGGTTTCAAATATTTCTTCAAATAATTTTTTCCTTATATAATTAAATGTTTAAATCATTGCGGTTTTAGATATTTTTTTCCTTTTGGCTGACTCGGAACACAAAAGTTTTGTTGATATATTGAGCTCCCTCCGTTAGTTATCGGTATACGTACCTACATCGGTATTATCAAAATCAAACATTTAAACTTTTATCGGTGTGTCTTTAAGTTTTAGTTTATTTATTATAAAAACCTTTCCAAGCACCACAAAGCGCACTTTCTGTAAATCTCAAAGGTTATCTGGCAGAGAACGTCACTATGGCATTAAGTTCTACTTTTTGTGCCATTTTGTGAAATAAGCTTGAGTAAATCAATAATTTCTCTCATATCTTTACCAGACAACAGTAAAATAGGTGGTATAATAGTTGTTTGTATTATTTATTTATTTTGTAGTAGGTACATTTCTTATTATATGAACATTATAGGTACATAGTAAGTTTGTCCTGGAATTCCCGCGGGAACTCCGAAATTCCCGGGGGTGAAACCGCGGGGGACAGCTAGTATTCCATAGCTAGCTTTATTACATTGTATGAGGCGTCTTATTCTTCGGCGGTCTTATTTAAAAATATATAAACGTGTTCAAAATAAACAAATCACGTTACAAAATAAGCTTAGTGGGGAAGTTTATTGATCATTCAAAATATTCAATTCGTCGATTAAAGAATGATGCCCATTCATTTGGGTCTGTGTGCTGTATTTTAAATCAAAAGGAAAAGTTACTATAGATTCCTCAATTAAAACCCTATTAAAGTAACTTTGAAAGTTATTGTTATTATTTAATTTATGGACCATCAGTAACGTTAACTTAGGATAGAAATATATTTTAAAATGATTAACTTTACAATTAGTTCATTCGCTACCAAATTCTTTAACAAGTTTTTTCTTTAAAATATGTAGGTATACTATATCGTACACATTTTATAGTTATCAATATTTACTGACAATATTAACTGAGAAAGTGATTCGATCTGTTACCTCTTCGCGCCTAAACAACTCAACCGATTTCGATGAAATTTGGCAAGGTGATAGATCGCATCCTGAGAAAGGACATAGACTTTCTTTCCAAAGCAAAGAGTTTCCGAAACAATCTCAATATTCAACTGGGCGAAGCCATCACAGTTCGTGTCTAATTAAAAAAAATGGTTTTGATAAACCGTACAAAATAAGGTCTGGTAGAATTCAAGGATTCCATAAACATGTCGCGGTAGGACAAAGTTATTGTTTCGTAGAACGCTGTCATAATATATTTTTTTGAATTACAACAGCAAAAGACATAATAAAATACGGGTAAAGTTCTAAAAAATTAAAATACACAAGCATTTAGTTGAATTTGCGAAACTGGTTTTAAGTTACAAGTGTGAGTGACCTCAACGGTGAATCAGCTCCTAAACTGTTTACTTTGATCTTGAGTTCCTTTGCAAAGCAATGTTAACTATTAAGTATCGTGATATAACAATATTTTTGACTACTTAATACTTAAGTACTTATATATATAATATTCCGTTTTTTGCTTAGCTTGACCGCTTGAATATAATATTTTTTCATTTGGTAGGTAGGTGCATAAGTAAAATTATGAGTAAATTTTTTTTGTTACTCAGGTACTGAAAATTGGTCGGGAAATCAATTATTATTATTTTAAACCAATAAGACATTCTATTATTGAAAATTGAACTTCGAAAGAAGAATAATAACTACATAAATAATAACTAAAGGAGTATAAACTGATTGTGAGTCGTTTTCGGACAGAAAGTAGTAACAATCACACACTATGTGACAATGTGAAAAGATTTTGAAATATATCCTTAGTCATCATTGATAAATTGAATGTTTTTTTTTTTACATGATATATCGTAAATCAAAAAATATAGGTTTACGTATAAAATTGTAGAGTCGAGTCTGTATGGATGATATTTAAAAGATAAATATGCGAAGGATATTATTAATTTAATAAGAAGAATACAAAACAATGATATTTGAGTTCCTGCATGTTAGTAATCATATTTTACTGTTTAAGGGAATTCACGAGGCAGTCGCAATATTTAATACTTAGGTAGATACTATTATAAATGCGAACGGGAGTTTATTTGTTCATTTGTTTATTACACTTTCATGACTTAACTACTCAACCTATCATCATAAAATTTTGCATACACCTTGTCGGGGTAGGTACTATTTGTCCCAGAATTCCCGCGGTAACTCCAAAATTCACGTGGATGAAACCGCTAATATCCAACACTATTACAAATGAGAATATGATTTGTTTTGGACGCTGTTAAGAATTAACTATTCAACCGATCATCGTGAATAAATAGTCACATTCGCTTTTATAATATTAGTTAGGATATCTATCGCTCATTGTGCATGCTTTTTGATTCAGTGTAGCTGATCTTCACACAAAGGATTTAAAACTATCCAACGTTGGGAGCAATCAAACAGGCTTCTTTCTTCTGCTCACTGAATGAAATGCGAGCGTTCAATCCTAGTATTAGCTTCCCAGTCAGTGTAAGAATTGTGTAAGATTCATTCCGGCTTGTCTCTTCGATTCATTTGTCCTACCTACCTACCTACCTACTTATTTGAATAGTTTTGTTTTACTGGAGAAAATCACATTTCTTTTTTTTGTAATACCTCATCCATTAGTAAACTATCTGTTCCATTCAACTAAATTTTTATTCTATTCTTCAGAACGTCTAACAGCATTTCTGCAAAAAATATCGCTTATTCCATTTTGGCAATCAGGTTTCGAATATAATATGGTATTGGACGTTTAATTGGATATTTAAAAGCGGAACTAATTTAAATTATAATATTTTGAAATAAAAGTGAAGTCTCATTTAACACATTTTAAACTTTTATTCCGTTAAACAATTTCTAACAGGGTTCTCGAATTACCATGGATCGCTAAAGCAGCTATGGCCGACATAAAATAAAAATGTTTAATTTAAAATTAAAAAACACGTATCGTCTGTGATGATTTTTTTACTACGCAGATATTAGTTGTTATTATAAGTTATTAGTTGTTGTTTATTTAAATGGTTTTATAACGGTAATATAACAAAATTTATGAAGCTGATTAACAGCAATTTTTACGATAAATTCTAATGTCGTTCATGCTTTTTTATTTAATAACGCACTGATGCATATCGCTATTTAAGTTCTACTACCTTAAATTTTATCAGGACTTTCCATTCCGTAGTTAAAATCAGCGAGGAGTGGAGACACTTTTCACGATTTTAGAAAGGCACATTTCACCAAATATGAACTTAAAAAGTCAAGCTATACGAACCCAACCCTCCTTTTCATCCCTCAGTTACATTAGTTAGCACCCCTAATTTTACTTTTTCGTAATTTTACTATACACCATTCCATCGATCTGTTCATAGAATGCACTGTATCCTGGCCAATTTCATTTACACTAAACTGCTTATCCCCCGAGGTTATACCTGGGACAAACCAGGACCAACTAATAGATATTAACCTTGCTTATCAATCACTCTATCTATTGGTGAAAACCGCATGAAAATCTGTTCAGTAGTTTTATTTTTATCGCGAACAGATATCGTAATACGGGATTTTTATATTTTCTATAAGTATGTATAAGAATAATATCAGTTGTCTGTTATACCCATCCATAGTTCAAGCTCTGCTTAGTTGGGATCAAGTGGTACCGTGTAATATTCAATCATTATTATTTAAGTATGAAATAATACATCCAAATTATAGCGTAGAAATTCGAATCATTGATGCCTAGAAGAAGTAAACAATAACCAAAGGTTCAAACAGAACAGACCATTAAATTAGGTATATGGCAGCAGGTATATCGTAAAAGACATGTAAAAAACAAATCATTTAGTTAGCTTCTGTAGTATTTTTATACTGTCGTAGAAATTTTAAATCCATAAAATATGTACATATTTTACATAATAAACAGTTAATTTTGACTTTAAAAAAATGTAGCTATAAAGTGACAAAGGTAGGCGGTATAGGTACATTATAAAATCAAATAACGTAATAGGTATATATAGTAATATAAATAACATAATATATAAAGTAACATTGACAGGTGCGATGTTGCGTCTGCATATTATCGAAGGTTGTTCACCTCAAACTTGACCTTTTGTGGCGGAACTTTTGGAAATGGGAGATACTGAAGCGTCGAACTTGTGAATGTTATTGTCCTTTTTTTAAGGTTCCGTAGGAAACAACTGCAACTTTTATTCCCATCTAATGTATATACAATGTACTAAACTACACTGTGTACGCATAATTAATTATTATTATTATTTCTATTTAAGATCACTACACTTCTCTTTGCGAAAATATCATAAAGATTGCCCGATATAGATCTAGACGGACAGACGATGGGATATTTTGAAATCATAGGTGTTCCAAATTTGACATGCGGCTAAGGAAACCTAAAACGAAACGATGCTGATGGACATATTGGGTGGATGTCAATGCAGTGCCAAAACACTGCAACTAAAAAATACTTTGACCCGTATTAACACGTATTAACACACAGTTACCTATGCTCTCGAGTATTAGCTGTTTTAGACTTCTTAATTTTCCAGTTCAATGAGCGTCAAGACAGACAAAATCATGAGAGCTCTTGAGTAGAGATTGTAAATACGGACCTTAGTTTTAGCTATAGGTGATTTTGTATTTGTATTTGTTAGCGGGCTGGTTTCCGCAACTCGACGTCTGAGCGCCTATTTTGCGTGTGGTGAGCTATAGCTATAGGTGATTTGAAAGGTTTATTTTTCGCAATGTTTTTAATTTTTGTCCGGCCAATTAATATTAAGATTTATTACATTACTATAATATCTGTTCCCCACGGGTTTACCATAGTTATTTTAGAGTTTTCTCGGTAATTCCGGGATATCAAGTACCAAAGTACCTACATGATGATCGGTTGAGTTGTTAAGGCGTGAAATCGTAACAAACAAATAAACTCACATTCGCATCTATACTAGTAAGGATAAGGAGTTCGACTTCATAATAAAGCTGAGGCCGCGATCGGCGATGCGTCAAAACAATATGATTAAAAAAAATCTGGGGGCACGGCAGTGCCCCCGCCAAGTCGAGCAACAAAAGCGGCACGGCCGTACTATCCTTTTCTCGAAGCAATTCAGGCCATTTTCGACCCCCTATAACTTCGTTGTGGATAAAACTAGAAGCCTGAATTTTTAGTAGACAAGCAGGTATTGTATAAAGACGGTATAATTTAAATTTCATTCGATTTGAACCAGTAGTTTAGGAATTATAACTAGTCAAAGTTTCTTAATTTTGTAGGTCACTCACTCACTCACTCACTCACTCACTCACTGACCGATCATCAAAATTCTAAGGCACTTCTAGCAGACATAGAAGTTTGAAATTTAGAATACAATTAGTGTTTATTGTATAAATCAAGGAAAAATTAAAATATTTAGCAATTTCGGTCCAGTTTTCTAGATACACTAACTGCATAAATAACTTTGTAATCCCATATAAATGTATGGAATTACAAAGTTATATATGCAGTTATATGTACCAACTGCACAAATAACTTTGTAATCCCATATAAATATATGAGACTAGCTGTTCCCCGCGGTTTCACCCGCGTTAATTTCGGAGATCCCGTGGGAATTCAGAGATGCAAAGTAGTTAGTACCCTATATCCCTAGGTTTTCTTTACCCCTGACAACGTGCATGCAAAATTTCATGAGATTTCACCAGCGTTAATTTCGGAGATCCTTCGGGAATTCCGAGATAAAATTACCCTAATCTGAATGCTCCAACGATTTTCATGAAATTTTGTATACAGGGGATTTCGGGGGCCATAAATCGATCTAGCTAGGATTCATTTCTGGAATTCCCGCGCGAACTCTGATATCAACGCGGGTGAATTAATTGTTGCATACTACACGTTGTCAAGGGTACAGGAAAGGTCATAGGGTAGTACTTTTATCTCAGAATACCCGCGGGATCTCCGAAATTAACGTGGGTTAAACCGCGGGGAACAGCTATTTAAGCCGAGCGAAGCTCGGTTGCCCAGATCTTAATAAATAATAATAATAAGTGTAGCTAGTTACCTACCTAGATATAAAGTGTAGATACATAGTTACCTAGACATAATTATGTTCAAAGGTACAATGGTCAACGGAATGAAAAAGCAAGAATGGGGCATGTGTTTATATATATTATAAAGTTGTACCAAAATCTTTCAAGTTATTAAAGTAGACTAAATTGCTCAAAGGAGGAAGACCATTTACAAAAAGAAATGAGATCCCATCAAAAACATAAAAGGTTTTTAAATTTGATATGGTCACTATAAAATGTTATTAGATTAGCTTATAACATGATAACTTTAGACAGAAGGACCCTTAAGTAGGCACTGAATAAATTAACCGACTTGGTATTACATTGATCTCACAACTTTTTACTGTAGAAGAAGTGAGTTGCGAGACTTGGACTTTTTTACAAGTTTGTTTTTGATGGGATATCTTTTTCAGCTTTCCAAAATATTTATTTTTACTGACCATCCATAGTAAGTAGTATAATATAAAATCAATACATATATTTGCTGTCGGAATACCTTTACTTGCTGAAAAATTGTCAATAATTTTCTAACCATTTAGATTATGGGTAGGCTAAAATAATTAACTAGAACATTTATGAGTAGCGTTTAAGTAGTTATTGGAAAATTAAACCAAGTAAGGATCAATTGCTTTACGCCGGGTATATCTAATACGCAGAACAACTACTTCGTTTTCATTCCGCAAATGAAGGTCAACCTGAAATTGGGTTAAAAAAATGGAATAAAATTTGTATGAACTATCTGCTAAATCATCGGATTGATGGAAAAATCAACTATAAACGTACGGATCGTTAGCGTTTTAGAGGAAGTCGAACTTGATCTTATTTTTAATAAGCGCCAACCGAAAGGAACTCCATGCCATCAGTTTTTTTAACATACTTCATACCTTTTGGGTCATTTGTGCTTTTTTACATTCACCATCTAATGATGTGATTTAGATATCGTGGGGGCGAAAGGACTTAGAATTATTTAAAGTAAATTTCACGATGTGCCTTGAAAACTGTCGCTGTGAATACTAAATTTAATAGAATGCGATGTCTTTTATTCTTTGTATCTAGTTAGGGTATTACTCGTAGTTTGCTCTACTATGCGCTATATTTTAGCGCACCTAAATTTATAGATAGACGTACGTTTGTTGAAAATTGTATAGCTTCTTTTTCAATATATTTTTGGAGTTTCGCATTCAAAAGTTTTCAAATAATAATTATATAGATCATGTCATGAATAATTATATTTTTTTTGACTAGTGGTAATTAATGATAATTTAAAATGTTTCTGGTTTATTTCGGTGAAATCACCTATGAATGTAATTCTACAAACCAAGTTTTTTATAAAAATACTAATAACGCTTGGAAATTATCACAGAGTGCTACCTGGTCCCACATTAAGCTAAATTTGTATTATGTCTACCTACCAGAAAACCAGATGTGCCTACCTACTACTACTGTTACTGATACTTTCTTGTTGTTGTAAATACTTACAGACTTACTTGTGAACATTTATGATAACGATGTTATAGTTATCCTGAAGGTTCAACTGTGTCCTTTGATCTGGTTTTCCGATTGTGAGGTAGCCCGTCAAAATGTTGACGTGATGCTATTAACATACCAACTATAAGCGCATTTGATGGTTTCATAATATTTCTGCACACGTTTGAGATTAACATCCGTTTCCACCTAGACTCATAAATAAGGACACATGAGACATTATTGCTGAGATGTCGTAGGTTTTACTTTGATAATAGCCACACGATACCCTTGAAATTGAGTCATACTTTTTTATATAAATAGCCATCATCTAACAGTATTTTATTTTTATTATGTTTTACTCTTTGAGCACATATAAGAAATAGTTAACTCTAAATTATTTTCTAAATTTAACTCTTGTGTTCATAGTTCTATCCAACCTAGCACGTCGGGCTACCCGCAAATACAAAACAGTGGAGTTTTGTATTTTCTTGACAAATCAAACAATTTGTCTGCGATGTTTATATTAAAATAAAGATATAAAAAACTATAGACCTAGACTATGGACAACGGAACCCTTTTCCCATCACACAAACCCCCACCGGGAGCCGACCCCGAAATCTCTTGATCTGCAGAGTACTGACCACTTCGCAAACCCAGTCGTCGCATTTATTTCGTTATTTTTGGTTTCTTATTGATTTCGTTCTTTTCATTTCTTATTTTGGCTGCGAGTTGTCACGATATCCATATTACGCCCACGTAGGTAACACGTAAGCTTGTGGAGATCTTCTTTTTTGGAATTTCGATAGTATCGAAATGTACAAAAGATAAAAGAGCAAATTTTGAGTTATATCCGTACAGATACAAAAAAATGTTAACAATTTATTGCTTTAAAATTCGTTGCTGCAAAAATCGGGTTTGATTTCAAATTGTGTTGAACTTGAATCATCGTTCTCATCAAACAATCGATTTATAATATTTGATCTTCAAATCGCTTGACAGCAGAACCTTTTAAAGGGAAATCCTGACCATACTAGGGCCACTCGCAAAAAAAACATGGCTTCTGAAAATTCACTCAAAAATAAATCGATGGAGATAAACGTGAAATAGAGTAAACAGCCACTTGTGGTCAATTTGGCAGTGAAGTGATATTAAAGGTGAAATGGCGATTGCGGTGACAAATACTTATTGTTGTCAAGTTCAAATCCTGCAGATGAATAGTCGAAAATAATATTTACTAAATATAAACTTATACTGCTATTAACTATAACTTAAACTTTTCTGCATCGATTTATATTAAAATCTTCTAATAATAAGATTTTTTAGCAAGTGGCATTACTGTGATCAGATGAAGTTTCTTTAAGGGTGAATATATCAGTTAATTTTGCACGCTCTGTGTGTAGTTCTCACAATGCTTGTTCATTAATCAGCGGCGTTATTGATGAATTCAGATCTATATCATATGTTCAGATGTCCAGTGTTAATAATATAATAAGAATGTGAAATTCAAACGAAATAAAAAATTATATTAAAAAGCATTTCCAAACAAAATAAATATTATTTATGTTGCCTGTTTTTTTGAGTTGAGTCAGTTTACTTACTAACATTTGTATTAAATTTTTGGATTATTATTTATATTTTTTTGTTATTTATTGCTTTGCATTGAGACACTGTTTTATTCTTCGCTCTCTTATTCTTGTTTATGTTTCCCTTTTTTTATCTCGTCTGTCAAATGGAAAAAATGTTGATGCATATCTTGAAATAGGTTTTGTGTCTTATCATAATTTTTTAGGGGATTTATTTCTACTATTGTCTATTTCTTTCATTATACACTTGAGAAAAACAAACGCTATCTTTAATATAAGCCATTATTGTGATTGGTATTTAACTGTAAAGGTTTTTAACACCTATAAGAAATTACTAACGGAAAAAACAATGTATATTTACTTTAAATAAATAAATAAATAACTATTTATATCAAAATTAATTTTTTTTTTTTTGTACATCTTCTAAAAGAGGCTTATAATAACTACGATCGTTATGAAAACCTTTGAGCCTTTACACGACCCATAAAAAGCTTGTTTGATTAAAACCGACTTCCAAAAACACAAAACTAATAAAAAGCTAAAAATAACAAAATATCGAATTAATCCAAATGACAAAAACACGCGTAATATTATTATTGGTTTGTGCTACCACTGATCGGTTTGAATTCGGTGACAAGCCCGTTGGTGTCTGCCCACTTAGGTTGTGCTCAAGTGTGAAGAGCTGGTGGCGGGAGTCGACTTAGCCCATCTACCCTCCATATTTGGCTTGTCACCGACTTCATACCGATCAGTGGTAGCACAAACCAATAATAATATTACGCGTGTTTTTGTCATTTGGATTAATTCGATATTTTGTTATTTTTAGCTTTTTATTAGTTTTGTGTTTTTGGAAGTCGGTTTTAATTTTTTTGTTAAAAATTTGTTTATTTCTTGCTTTTTAGTCAGTCGGTTTATAATTTATCTAAGTTACAATAGCCTAATGTCAACTGCTCATAACCTTATACAAAATATTGCTTTTCCCGATGCAGGGACGTTAATTTTTGAGGAGTTCTGCTGATACACCACCATCAGTTCCACTTCACCATATACATTGTGACGAACATAAATTGTTTACCACATTAAAGTTAACGAATCGGAATCTGTGAAATACCTATTATTTAACAGTTCCGATGACCATCTGTGGTCTTCATCATCAGTTCCACTTCTTCAAATTTTGCTTTCCGAAAGCAAATACACGATTTACTATAAAAAATACAAAAATCGCTATAGGTGTACCTATAATTTTTGAAGAGTTCCCTCGATTACTCCAAGATCCCATCATCAGATCTCGACTTGGTGATAATGGAATCAATTTGGGAGTATCCCCTTTCAAACAAAAAAGTAATTTTCGAAATCGCTCCAATCGGAACCCGTGAAATACGTATTATTGTTGAGTAGTTCCGATGACCATCTGTGGTCTTCATCATCAGTTCCACTTCTTCAAATTTTGTTTTCCAAAAGCAAATGAACGATTTACTATAAAAAATACCGAAATCGCTATAGGTATGCCTATAATTTTTGAAGAGTTCCCTCGATTTCTCCAAGATCCCATCATCAGATCCCGACTTGGTTGCAATGGGACCTAATTGGGAGTATACCCTTTCAAACAAAAAAAGAATTTTCGAAATCGGTCCAACCGTCTTCGAGTAATCGGTGAACATACATAAAAAAAAAAAAAATACATACAATCGAACATAGAACCTCCTCCTTTTTGGAAGTCGGTTAAAAACAGCATTAATCCTCTATGAATAGACGGACTTGGACATCATATTTTTGTTTCGATAACTTTATCTCAAAAGGAAATCGATGTCAATTAAGCTCCAAATACCTACACCAATCATTATGTTATATTTGGAAAAAAATTGACTTATACGTTATAATATCACACGGATGGATCTTTTTGAATGTGAATTTTTATATCAATCTTTTTGGAAATTAAATAAAAAATTCTAAAAAATATCTTTACTGAACGTTTGAAATTGTGCTGACGTGAATATACAATTCTTGATTTTACTAAACTAAGAAAATTTCTTTAAATTGTCCTTTTTGATAAAGAGTTCTCTATCTATCTAACTATCTATCTATCTATATATTAAATTACATGACTATTATTTTTATTTTATTTGATGCGTCACGCTTCGATACATTTTCACAATGTACACAGGTTTTCAAACAAAATCCTAACAATTTGTAGCTATCGTCTCATTTCGATCGAAGTCTTACAATATTTTGCTATCATCACAAAGTTTAATATGAGCTGGTAGAGACTTGGTCGTTATAGGAATTACGCATTCTGAGACTAGTTCGAACTATCAAAGAAACTTAAAGTAACCTTTTACCAGAACTTGGCTGAAAATCCGTTGAATTTCAATATTGTTATAGTATAAGTTCAAACAAATTTCTTAATGCTTTTTTACCATCTTTCTTAATATATATTTAGACTAGCACTTGCTTACTTTTTAAAAAGTATTTTTGTGAAAAATTACAGGGTTTCTAGACCAAAAAGTTTTGACTTAGCGTTGTGTCTCTATCGTCTGTACCTATAAAGGGTAGTAGACATGAAAAATATTATTTTAATTGGTGAGGTTTAGTTTGTTTGAAATTTTATATACGTATGTTGTATATCTAGGATCAATTTTTATTTTTTTAAACACACCTACCCTTAACATAAAGGTCTCGTACAGTTTCAGTAAGTCTTAGGTGTATTTTAAGTTATGACGTCGCCGTCAACTATCTTAACAATAATTTACAGACTCTAACGCCGAGTTAAGGCTAACCCGAGCCACTCGAGTTGCAACGAGCTACAACGAGCAGCTTACGACGAAAACGTTATCGTTAGCAACGTAATCCCTTGTTCTTGCTAAGTGCATTTCCATGACGTGGGCACAAAATTAATTAAGTTTCTTCTCACCGTCTCGCGTCTTTTCATTTTAAACTTGATAGATACGTTATCGTTGAAACTATACAAAAAAGTTTTACGAAATAATTTCCCGCCAAGCTTTATTTAATTCCTAACAAATTATAACAAAAATTTGATCGAGATAATATAACGTATTTGTTATAATTTCCCACAGTATATGAGTACTTAATATGTGGTTTTAAATAATGGGTATGGCTCCGAAACAACAGAGGGGAATTTTATGATAAAACAGATTTAAACACTACATACAACACTTTCTTGAAATAAAGTTTAGATGTTTCACAAGAATTCATCGATAAGTATTAATAATTCCATTATTATTCCATAACGGCATATACACAATAAGATTTAATAAATTCACCCACGAACTGCCCACAAGTAATATATCAATAGGAACACGTGTAACGTGTTTGCAGGGCTCTTTCGCCTCTCGGAGTAAATCTGCTTCTGTAAGACGGATGGCAAATTAAAGGGCCAAATCGCAAGGCGCCTCGGCCGATGCTTGGATAGTGATTGAGTATGAAAAATCGAGAGACGAGATTACATTTCGATTTGATGATTTGTTGTGTTATCGATCAAACTGACGTGATTAGTGCCGAATGAGATATTAAGGTTCAATTTTGTGTGTATATTTGTTTTTATTTTTTATTAGATACACATTTATACAGATTAGGTAGAGTTCGTCCTCCAAAAGGCATGTAAGGAATATGGGATTGGTTGAGGCGTAACAGGTGCGTAAGGATCGTAGCAAAAATAGGTCCAAAGTCTCTGCTTACCCCTCCGGGAGATAATTTTGAGCTTATGTATGAATGTATAATTAAAACGGTGATATCTTTTACTACTTTTGTAATCCAAGCCTTGACCAATTACTTTTAAAGCAAAAAACAACGTAAATCTTCTTTAAGTAACGAGGTGTGCAGCAAGCGTGTAGTGAGTCCATACGACCCCGTGATAAATACATACCAACCATTCCAATCATTAAAGAGCGGTAGGTAGGAAGCATGCTACAAGCAACGACGCAAAAAAGAATGGTGTTGCCGGTACTTTCAATGGCTCGTCGGGGGGCGCTCTCAAAACTGTCAACTTCAGGAGCACCGGTTACTAGAATAAACAACATCGCGAGACGTGTACACTGAATCTCACACGAACCAACGTCCAACAATCAAAGCAAATCAGAGCGGCAATGTACAAGACGATGAGTGAAGCAACGTATTATATGTCGCTACAGAGAATAAAGGCGCCGTAGCGGCTGTCGCGGCACGCATGCGTACAAAAGTTCACCCCATTGGCTCGAAATGACGTCATCGGGGTGAGCCTGAGGGTCTCAGTGACACTAGCAGTCACCCCTGAGCAGTCGCAAGGAAATCACGTGTCTCCTATGGTGGTACGAAAAACAAACGTTCAAATAATCATCTTCAATAGACAGTGACTTGTTGTAGAGAATTTTATGGTGATACAGGTTTTCCTAGACGTGACAGTACAGTATTTAATGCAGACGAAGAAATAAAGTGTTCTTCTTTCAAATCAAGGTAAAGCATTTCACTGTATACGTTGTTTACTCTAGTGCCAGTATTCTCTGCGATACTAGGTTCTGACATGACTTGGATTTAAATTTTGCTTTTATTATGATTTTGCACGGTACCTACCAGATTTCGATCTGGAGTTTTATGGTATAATATATTAACATTCGTGCGTGTTAAAAACGAACGTTCATACCTCGTGTATGTGGAATTGAATGAGTTGCCACAATTTAATGTAGTTTGTTTATAAACATTATGCAAATCACGAACGTCGTTCAGTCCCGTAGGGACGAAGTAGTTCCAGCTGAAGTTGTTATTTCAAGTCAAAGTTTCAATCTATTTGTCTAATTAAATGTATTGTAGGTACGTAAGTAGTTTAATTCAAAATTTAAACTGACATACGGGAAGTTTTATATTAATTGTTTAAAAAATTACAATTATTGAGGCTCTTTGTGTGTGTTCAGAATCCATTACAAATTAACGCCGACTCAATATACCCTCCAATATTGACTCAACAGTTCTAGATATAGTTAGTGGGTTGTCGTATCCAATTTAAATCAACATTGTGATCACGTTTTATAGATATTGAGTTGCAGTGAGACCAAGTAACATGATACGTTAATGTCTTTCCTATAATACTGCAGAAACCATCGCTTTAACCACGGTTAGTTAACCATTGCTCGCTTTCATAAACCATTTGCATATTTAAAAGAAACAAAACGTGCTTCGAAAGCGGTGGTTGGCGATACACCTATTTGGTGGGAAAAGGTAACGTTTTAGCTCGGGCAGGGAAGGTAATTTGAATAATCCAGGAGTTTCAGGGGATAATGTACCCCTTTAAGTTAATTCTCCGTTTTGTCAATATAAAGGTGCTTCGGTTTCGAAATAATTATCTTGCACTCTGTTTTCGATTTAATTCATCAGCTTACCGTAATTAAAGTAGGTGAGTAGGTATGAATCCGAAAATTAAATTGGAACCAGTAAGAAAATTGTTAAATGATTTTTTAATTGATGAATTTTGTGATTCGTTCGTGAATTCTTTTACGAAATAAAAGTACCTAGTCTACAGTCAAAATATTCTCTGTACCTCAAGAACACTCTTCCTCCGAACCTACAGTCAGAACGGTTCAGTAGTTCCACAGATTCCCTATAAACAATCAAACTTTATATCTTTGGAATTGTTGATGTAAAATTTGGTCACACCCAATGGTGGTTACTTTAAATGTAACTTAAAATAATGGTGAAATCAGTATCCGAGGGCGATCGCGCTATTTTGAACGAATTGAGGAAAACAAAACGTACGGTATATGTATTATTTGACTTTAGTACTTTGGCCCTGACGATTTTTTTAGTTAGGTCAAATATCAACCAACAATTTTATTTCAAATAAGAGTTGAATCGTTATCGTTAAAATAATTAGCGCGGTACGAAATGTGGCTGACGGTACGTAACATTTTTTGGCTGTGGTTTTGATTTCATACAACTACATAATTATTATAAAACCATGTCCTCCGCCGCGTCAGTCTGTCTGTATGTCTATTCGCGATAAACTCAAAAACTACTGAACGAATTTTCATGCGGTTTTCACCAATAGTTAGAGTTTATAGAGGAAGGTTTATAGGTATAGTTTATTCGAATACTAGCTTTCAAGTACATTCATTTTTCCGAGTTTTTTAACATTATTTATTTATTTATTTCAAAAAACCATATAAAACAACAAAAAAACATCTAACATTTAATATGCTATAAAAATTTAATTAACAGACGTCAACTAATTTAATCAATAGGTAGCTTAATCAGATAATACTACCTACCACAAAATACCTTATCAAAAATTTGAAAGCTATTTATTATATCGGTATTTTAGTAACCAAATTAATTTAAGGCCTCTTACGATATAACGCGTTTAATATTTACAAGCCTCATGTGTCATTTGAATTTTACAACGGTAAATACCTACCTACGGAATAAATCTTTAAACTAGTTAATTTTTGTGAATTAATAGAAAGATAGCATTATTAAATTCCTGCGGTTGTCTGAGTATCCGTTAATAAATAATGGGAATCCTTTTATTTTTTTTAGAAAGAAATAAAGACAATTAGGGGAGTGGACAAACGGTTGGTATAGTTCTTGGTAATAAAGCAACTTAGCCATCAAAGACGTTCTTGAAACTAGATTCTAATAACTACTTTTAGAGTTCCGTAGTCAAAGTCCTGTTCTGTCATTAATATTTAAAAAATGTAATTCAGTTGTTATCATACGAATTCCGCCCTCTTTTGAAATAGAACCCGGCACTTTTTGATTTGCGAATCGACATGACGACCACTACGCTAATCCCATTTTCAAATATATTAGCTTAATAATAATTGTGCTGCAAGGTGCTTGAAGAGAGATACCAAAAAAAAAGAATTTAATCCGCAAATTAGTGACAGAAGCGATCGTTCAAAGCGAATTCGCTTGATCGCCGCTGAACATAATCGACCCTAATTTGATTGGCAAGGGTACAGCTGGCGTCGACGTGAAAACTCTATTATTTTCCTACTAACTCGCCGTTTCGCATCCGTGTTGTCGAAGGAAATTAGTGTATTTGCTGTTTTATTTACAAAAACTGTTACTGTGCTCACTCTCATACTTGCGAACATTTTTAAACGCAAGTGAAAAAAATTTACTCAACTGGAATTTTTTAATTTTCGAACAGAAGTAGCTGCAGGAAGGTTTAACTTCGTATATAAAATATAATATAAATAAAATAATTTGATGGAGAAGGCTAGATTAGTTTTGAGTCAGCTAAGATTATTGATAAGGAATGGTTTTTTTGTAATTTTTCCGTTTAAGTGAATGATTAAGTGGCGAAGTATTGTTGTACAGAATGAGCGACTAATCAAATTCTAAGTGGTACACAGAAAACCACTTCCCTATTATTAATTGTTCTAGCGAAGGTCGTTGATCGGTAGTTATCCGTAGCTACGTAATACGTATGTATTGCATGGTTTAATTTTATGTCAAGAAGATTGTAGAGGTACGTTTTAATAATAATAATATCACTTTATAAAGATACTTTGTAAACCAAAAAAGTACTTTTTACTCGTCTGAAACCTATTTCAGTAAGAGATATAGTTTTTATAGCACCGATATAGAAGTAAAGCTAAATAATATAGTTATTAAAACCGACTAAAACGATCCGATGAAATATTTCGATATCGGACTGAGGGAATGTATTCGACGTATCTCTAGGGATGTGTCGGGTATACCAATGCTTAGTGGCGTTTTGGCCAGTAATATCTGATTGAGCATTTAATATTTCATAGCTACTTTCATAACAGTGCTAACCCTAACTTAATAACGGCGATAGTGGATATCGAATGTTGGAAAATTTATTTTTAGAAACATGCTAAAATTTATATGATAATTAAGTACAACTTCTATTATTATCTGTGGACAGAATATAGATTAGGAACAAACTGGTTGTATGGGGAGTTTAAAGCTGATAAACCCGTTTTGTTTTTATTTTTTTTGTAAAATTACTAATCAGATTTTTTTATTAATTACCTATCATTTAATCATATAATTTTTTAAATTAATTATGATATTAATCTTATGCGTTGTGCCGTTATTATACCTATTCCTGAGCGCTGAACTATGATGATATCAAGGTCGCTGGACTGGTTGGATCTTTGGTAAAACATCAACGTAATTGGATTTGGTCTTCTGTGGAAACTGAGATAAGTACCTACGTATTAAATAAGACAAATGGTACCATCAGCACTTAGTAGTAAAGTGACTACCCGAGGAGCCATTGTCAAAACAAGAGAAAGATCTATCTCCGTCTTTCTAGATGTTTCTTGACACAAAAAAATAACAAAACCGGTCGATATAAAGTGCAATCAGTAAAAGGAATTTTATTTACAAATATTTACGACTAATTTACATGTATGCTCAATAAATTATTATGTTATTTAAAATGAATTAATTTAACCGTTTTAAATAGAGCCCTCTCTGTCGGGTATAGGTACCTACGCAATTTTATCTACCGTTAATTAAATGACAAATGAAGATTTAGTTAGATACTTATGCTAATATTGCCATTATTTTCTTGTTTTTTGACATATTAATATTCCGGAGAATTTGTTTAAATAAAATTTACTTTTGGTTAGTTACTTTTGTGACTACTAATCACTCCGAAGAAATTTCACTTAACTCTACATTATTAGGTATTAAGTCTTTAAATCCTGCAAACGGTAGACAGACGTGTCGTAAGGTTGTAACGGGAGCAAAATTTAGCATAAAAAATATAATATGAAAGGCCATTTCCATTACACCTTTGCAAAAGAGCGGGCGTGTTGCCGAATTAATCATTTTTAAACTAATGAAAAACAGGGAATATATCAATCTTTTGTCTCAAGGCGTGACGCTTCTCGCGACGCGACGGGGAAATTAAGACTGTGAAAAATGACACCGCCATTATGTAAATTATTATTTGTTTGCAAATAAAACGGACGCGTTTAAGTAACGAATTGTGATGAAGTGATCACAATCATTCCTCGCTTCACATTAAAACGGTGTAACTTTTCACTCAATGAAATTTGATTGTAGGTGTTAGGAATGCAATAAAAGAAGGTACCTATTAGATTAATGTTTTTCGAGTTTGATTTTGCATATAAGGTTTATTGGATTGTAAAGTTTTATAAAACACTTTACAAACATAGTGGGCTACCTAGGTGTAAGAAACATTTAGAGCTATATAAATTTTATTGTTACTCGTGAATAGAGATTTTGATAACTTTTGAAAACCAAAAATATAATTAGTCCGTCAGTTAGAACATAAAAAAACAATAGATACGTATTTTTTTGCTTTTTTAAATTAATATAAATTAAATATAAAGAGATAAAGTTTATAGGGTGGGGGCTCGTGACATCATTAACCAGTACAAGCCCCCATACAAACTGCACCGGTGCACGTCACGTGAAATTTCAACTCAATGTATCGCCGTTATTTTTTTAATTACGTAAAAAAAAAAGAAAAAAATTGTTCAATATTTTTTATTCTTCTACAAGACGGACTAAATAAAATTAATCAACTAGCCCATTATATGCAACATACTCGTAGATATTTCGCAGAACATTTTTTAAGAACTTATAGTGGTCCGGATTAAACAATTCTGTAATTGTTTCAGCAACTTTTTCATATGTAGTTGCCGTAAACGATTAGCTTTTTCTTGACGTCAATGTTGCTTGAAGCTCAATTCATTTGTTCGTGTGCGAGCACCTTAACGATCGTCAAATATTTCTTCGTTTCGTGCTCAGGTTTTTAACAGTGCGTGAAAAAAAAACACAAAATTTCTCGTACATTACAAAGATTATTCGTTGAAGCGATTTATCACTTTCTGAATTTATTTCTAAACATCTCCAATTTAACAGACGAGGGATGTTTCGCTGCGAGCTATGTGTGCGATTGAAAAATTGTAGCGTTTTGCTCCCGTGACGTAATTTTATGCAGCCTTCGAGCTTATACGTGGCCCGCGGGTAGGATGCGACGGGTTAGGGGACAACGGGTGGTACAGCAGTGTCCTCGTATATGTCTATCGTATAGCTGTCATATAGCTGTGATCCGATAAACAAATATGTTTACCTACTTCAATCTAAAAGTTCATGGGAGTTGTTCGGGTCCGATATTTAAAAAATGTCCAAAGTAAAGGGAAGGACACATTTTATACTTTTGTAAGGTTTTTTTTGTAAAAAATTAAAAATAGGTACCTATAGTTTTATTTATTTTTCATCCGAACGACTTTACTATTGGAGTTACACTTACAGCTTAAAACTTTTTTTCTCGAGACGAAATACTAATATAATGTCATAGTGACGGATGTAAACAGATTTCCTATTTGTTTATTAACCAGCTATACCTTGCGGTTTCACCCAAAACTTCTCTTGGGAACCCCCGTAACATTTATTTGTGACACTTTTCAAGTAGAGTGGTTTTTACGTAGAGCATGGACCAATTAAACCGTACAGTTAGGTATCAACTATCAAGTAAAAGAAGTTACTTTTTTCGATAAAGAATCTTCCATAGCATTCTGTACAATACAACATTCTGTACAACATCATAAATAAATATATATTTTTTAATTGTATATTGATTTGGGTTAAACATAAACACGGGCTGCTATAAAATGTTTCTCTACATTAAAAAAAAATCTTTAAATTATAAAGTTGACTTTCACTTTAAAAAGTTTAAAATTGTGCTTTTACCGTTGATTATTTAGTCAAACCGTTTTGACCTTTAATGAAGTAATAAATAAGAAGAATTGCGCATGATTTAGCTAATAATTTACAAGGAAAGTAAATAAATGGCACCCTGCGACATCGTCCCTCCATAGACTAATATAGGGGATATTAAATCGGATTAAGCTGTGGCATCGGCACAAAACGCCGGCCGACTGCGTATAGAGTGGTGATACGCAATCGGGTATTTGTTTTGCACATGCGAGTGTATTTATTAACTTTTAAAATTTACATACAGACTTCATGATAAAACATAGGCTGGACCAAATATAACATGATAATAACTTTATTGCTTCTAACTAATATCTTCTTCTATATACTTAAATATTATGTAATTGAAGGGTAACCTAAAAAAAATTCAACACGTCCGACTCATGATGCCATTATGTCTAAAGAGTCCAAATTTCAGGCAGATGAAACTGCGGAGAAATCTATACTATAATAAAAGAGTAGAATCCGCGATTCTGTACATTGAATATTTTTACCTAAAATTGAGAGCGGTGATAAAAGAAGAGTAACCAAGCCCAAAAAAAACGTTTTTGAAATTCTTTTCTGTCTGTCTGTCTGTTCGCGATAATCTCCGCATCTAGTGAACGGGTTGTCATGCAGTTTTCATTAGTAGATTAAGCTAAGTCTGGAGCAACATATATAGGCTATGTTTCATCGAGATAGGACATAGGGGAAAAAAGTTATCATCAGTTAAAGACTTCAGCGCCATGCAATGGTCGAAACCTTCGATATAATGTTGCATAACGAACATGATAAAACCTTTTTAGAGATATGCATATTTTTCTTTTGAATTGATTTTTCGCGAAGTGACAGTTTTAAAGCTTGGAGAGACAGATGATGTGATTATATTTTCTTTGAGACTAAAGAGTATATAACTACTACGTTTTAAAAGAGTGAGAAAATCTGACGTCATCACAGTCATTGCAAGGGCCGAAAATTCACGCGGGTGGAACCGCGGGCACCAGCTAGTATATAGTAATGATCACTTACTCTTAATCTAAAACTTTTTAAATTTCGAAAGAAGTAGGTAAATAACAGCTGAGCTCTACAATTTAGCATTTTACATTTTGTAACACCTACTTTAAACATTAAAGAAGACAAATTTAGTGGGACTAGTGGTTGCATCCTCTAGGGACCTACGTGCGTTTTATACATTCTCAGAGAACCCTCTTTAGTTGTAAGAGTCTAAAGAAACACATTTTCGGCAACGGAACCTCTCAGACATTCTAATGAGCAATTCAGTTCGTGTATGTAATGCTCCATTCATATTTTCTCGGACCATTTTACAATATGCTATTGTTGAGAAGCACAAATGCGAAGTTGATTTAAAAAAGGTTTTATTGCTTGGTTAACCATTTTGAACAGCTCGAAGAGAAAAGAAATATACGTATACGTTATGTAGAGAACCATTCTTATCTACGTTTCAACTCCTAGCTCTAGATTTCGAATCTTATAGCTTTAATAAAACAATTTTGCAACTCTAAAGTCTACACATATTATAACATAACATTCTTGACAGCTGTTTGGCTACGGAACCCTGAAATAACGGTTTCGAACATTTTGATCTAGTTCATAACACATTTTAACTTTTGTATGAAATAGTAGTTTTTTTCGCCAATCTGTAGTTGGTGCCATAGAATACAATAACCTTTCTATGGGACTAACTTTGTATTCTTGTTGTATTCTCTGTATTTTGTTTAAGGCACAGGATTATTGTAATGTAAAGTATTTTACAATACAATAACCTATATTATAGCTTCGTTTATATTTTCATGTTTACTCAAAATATAGTATTTCTTACCACGCATCCTTAATTTGACAAAAAAATCTTTCTGAAGTGCTTTATTCATTACTTTTAATGCGTACCTACCATCAGATGGTTTTATCGGGACCGCTGTCCCTCTTTTGTGGTAAAGCAACGCATCTGTATTGCATTTATTATTAAAATACTTGTTCGGTGTAGTTGCACCCTCTAAATATATACCTATAGCGTAGATCAGACGAACTTTATAGAGTTTTCTCTACATGTTTGTGTTCTATAATAATATTATTATGAAGAGAGCAAAAATTTGTTTCTCGCGACAAAGTAAACAATTGTGATGAATATTTGTGTTTACCCTTAGTCTGGGTGTTGATATGTATAATCATCAGTATGTGTTTAGAAACAAAAATATATCATGCTAGCTGTCTATCGCGGATTCATCTGCGGTAATTTAGGAGTTCCCGCAGGAATACTGAGATAAAAAGTATCCTATGTCACTCAGAATCACTGTATTTTCCTATAAGTGAAAGAATTTTCAAAAAACTAAAATTTGCTTGACAAGCCCATTCAGGAACTTACAATTCACATACAGCTCCCTCTTTGTAATATTAGTATAGATAAAAGCGCCGCAACATATACAATTTTTTATTTATAATATAGTTTCTTTAATAATGTATGTTTCGGTTATGCATAACGCAATGAAAAAGTATGAATATAAAACGCAGGTTTGTCAGAAAATGTACGTCATTTTATTACTATATGATACAGTAGGTACATACCTACTAAGGCCGTAACTGCCACCGTAGAAAGAAGTAGGTTTCACTTACTTTAATTTCGGAGTTATCGTGGGAATTCCAGGATAAAAAGAACCGTATTTCGTTTGTCCTTTTCTGTACCCCAGGACAACGTGTAAGCAAAATTTCATACAGTTTTATCCGCGTTACTTTCGGAGTAATCGCTAGAAGTCTGGGATACAAAGTACCCTATATCTTTTTTTGTACCCCTGAAAATGTGTATGCAAAATTTGATGATGATGGGTTGAGTAGTTAAGGCGTGAAAAGGTAACGGACGGACAGAATAGAGTAATATGGCGCGGCTCAAGGTCTATAATAAACCTGTCTACCAAATATGATTTTACCTAGACTTCTATACTTATTTAAACTGCAGGCACGTCAGTTTTGATGTTGAACACCTTCATACAAAATATGTGAGACGGGTGGAGCGCGATATAGTATATTTCATTATAAGTGCGGAAAGCCTGTCATTGCAAAGAGTTCCGACAAATGTCTACCCGAGCCGAGGCGCAGCCGAAGGTGAGGGTTGACAGTCGGAACTAGTTGCAATGACGGTTCCGCACGTGTACTGAACAACTATTTTTAATACAGTTACGAAAAAATTAAGCAATTTAATAAAATATCAAAAACACAACAAACTCAACTAAGTTCCAACTGTGATCAAGAGATGGCGCTAGTTGTATTAGTAATGCGAAACCTACGATTCGCAATGCAAAAAGTGTGTCAAAGTCGTGTCGTCATTTTTGACAGTTGGCAAAGAGAACGCACGAGTTCGGGAAAGGTAAACAAAAAGCTCGAGTATGTAATAGCCCACATCCCGAACGCTAAACGTCCCTGCAATACGCCACTTTTTGAGCAACTGTATTAAAAATATATAGTTGCGTCGATTTGTACAGTCCTTTAAAGCGCCATAGCAAGGGTTTGTCACCGGTTTCCAACAACGTTCTCGAAAACCGTCCTCGTGTATTGTTTGTTCTGAGTGTGATTGCACTGTGTCGCGCTGCGTGCACTAAACACACACACTCTATGTATAGAATGCACTTGTTTTAAGTGGATTACACTTTGCATTGGACATTGTATTAGTTATTATGGTTGTAAAAATTTCATTCACAAGATAGGTACTTTGCAGTGAGAGCTACTTTAATAGGAGTTTAAAATATCACTTTCGTTGTTTCTAGCGAGATTTGTAATCAAAAGTGGGAATTGATAGGTACATATTTTAGTTTCATCTTGTCCGTACGCACATATTATGTTCGTTTGTCTGTACGTATGTGAAAGGCGTTTTAATCGGAATATTCAAGCGTTTTACGTAGGAAAAATTTTAGAAATAGTCATGATAATTTAAAATAGCTTGTAAAATATGCGATTCTAGTCATAAAAGTGCGAAAAATGCTGTAAATAGAGTAAAAAATAACAGCTAAGCAAATTGTTGGCACAACGGTTTTTGGTTGAACTGCAGTACGATAGAATAATAAATGACTATACCTATATAAATTTCAGGGTGTAATGGTAATAATATGTGATCAACTGCTAGATACTGTGACAAATCAAAGTAACTTCGGGTCTATTTCAACTTGTTAGACCAGTTGTCCTATGATCGAACTGTTTGGACATTTTTTTTCCAAATTGTTAGACTGACTGAGGTAATCTAACTGTTTGAATATAAATATTCCAAGCTGTTAGACTGACTGGTTGGCGAACTGTGATTTATTTTTTTCCAACTAACACTTTTAGTTTATTATGAAATGAAATAACACGTACAAAGCATTCAACCCTCGTTATTTACCCAGAAGTATTACGAAACTCTTGCAAACAATGTGTAAAAGTTTAAGTAGAACTTAACGTATTTCCTTTTTGTTTATATTTATGTATCGGCTAACGCGGGGATCTACGTTTGGCAAATAGAACGCCTTACGGTATAAAACCGGGACAGTCTGTAAAACGTGTCGATGATATTTTATTCATAAACAACCGACGCTCGCTACATATAGTCGTAACTAAGCATCTTTCTATGCAATGTCTGCAATATTACATCCGATAAATAACATGTCTCAGACCTCAAATGAGGTGTCTACTGTCTAGATTGGTTGGTAAAAACTGGCTGGTATAGATATAATCTGCGCCAGTCCATTGTCTAGCTTGTTTAGTTACCATTAATTACCAAACGACGGACGGATCATCGTTCTCACCGAAAAAAACTAATATCCATGAATGGTTCATCGTTCAGAAATGGTGAAACCACGTGAAACTGTTAATCCTAACTACTAAGTATTATAAACGCGAATTTGTGTTTGTTTGTTTTTTAACGTTTTCAGGCTTTAATTACTCAACGGATCACAATGAAATTTAGCATAATTTCACGTTGTCAGGCTATAAAAGAGACCATAGCCCTCTCTATCCCGGAATTCTCGCGGGAACTCCGAAATTAACGCGCATGAAACCGCGGGTAACAGCTTGTTATAGTAATAAAAATATCGTAATGTTAGGATTAGAATAATTTAATTTATGATTTTGCGAAACCAGCTTCGTATTAAAAAGTCTGTTAAAACGGTAAACAAAGGAAATGAATGTTATTGACCCACGATCTTGTTTCCACCTGATTCTCAAAATTTGCTAATCGATTTTAATTATCATTAAGATCTCTAGCGATCATACTTACATATTATAATTGAAAATATTAGAACCAGAATTTTCTCAGTTTCTCTGACGTTTAAGAATTCTGTAAACTCATTATCTTTTTTAAAACAACCGGTTTTAATAACGTTACAACACATTGTGTGGGGTCAATAACCAGGATGTTTTACAATCATGTTAAAAAAGGCATATTTCATTTACAAACCGCAACATTCCCAGCAGTGGGTGTAGTTAAAGGTAGTCAAAGTACAAAAATGTATGGTAATTTATCTAGTCCTTAGATCTGTAGGTATTCATTTTTATATCACGTACTAGCAATCCCCCGCCGTTTCACTCCCGGTAATTTCGGAGTTCCTGCAAGAATTCCAGGAAAAAAGTACCCTATGTCCTTCTCTGACAACGTGTATGCATTTAATGGTGCATCATGATTCGTCCAGCCGTTCACGCGTGATGCCGTGACCAAGGGAAATAGGTATTCATTTTTATATATATTCGTATAGATAATACCTCGTCCCAAACTAATCAGAGCCTGTAGTATACTATGTACCAGACAACCGATAAAATATACTCAGTACCTGGATGACCGAGCTTTGCTTTGCGAGCGTAGCTTTAGTGTTGCTGTGTCCGTAAAGCAGTACCAAACACTCATTTTTCATTGCCTGAAAACAATTGCCTTTACTTGTTAAATTGTGCATTTTCTCACCTATTTCTGCCACTTCGAAATCTATAAATAAATTGATGATAAATTATATTATAAACATTATACAAAATTTAAATCTAGAAAAACGATAACATTTAGAAAAATATATAATGTTTCTGTATTTTAAAAAATTAGATGATATCCGTGATTAAATAACTATTTTGATCTGAAAAATCCGCCTAATGCAGACTGACCGATAATAGTTTTATTTATGTTTATAGGTAAATTTAGATTAAATCTGCCCACTTGTGAATTGATTTGTTATAAAATCCACTTATCCTCGAAGTTTATAAATTTGTTTTGATTTAAACACTATTTTAGATAAAGATACAAATTTTTACTGTTTTTCACACTATGTATGGAAATTTTATTTAATTTAATTAAGATAAGGATTTAAGAAAAGTTAATATATTTGAATTATTTGGATATCTTGTACTTTATAGCCAATCGAACTAAGAGTATCAACTCTATTACGACTCTACATGACGTTTTGAATTTTTTAATAAACATAAGTCATAGTCATTATAGAACCATCTGGAGTGTGGAATTTCAATAATTTTGTTTACCTTTACAACACAATAAAATTCTTGGTGTATACCTATAGCCGTCAAGCTAGTGCCAGTCGTTAAAAAACAACCTAAATAGATTATAAAGAAATCTTTTGTAGGATATGTAAAATAGGCAATTTTTTTAATACTTCTGCCGTACATCGTTTTTTATTGTGTTTTAAATACTCGTAGGTATATCTAAGAAAATATTGAAATATATTTTCCATGCGTTTCCATGTGGCGCTAGATTGGCAGCTATAGATGCGGTAGATGTCGATTCGTAAGACAATAGTTAAAATTATCCTAATTGGAGAAATCCATCATTTAACGAAGCATACTTATTCATGAGATACTAGCTGTGCCCCGCGGTTTCAACCGCGTGAGTTTTGGGACCAGGAACCTTTGTGGACGCAGGCAGAACAACCCGCCAAATTTTCATCACAATCGGACCAATGGTTTCGAAACGCATAGAGGACAGACATACTAACATTTATTTTTATTTACAAAGAAGATTATGTAAGGATTATCTTTGTAATACATACTTTTGGTGTATGATCAACGTATGCGAGGATAAGAGCTCGAAAGCGTATTTTCATCCGAATTGCTTCAAATTTATCGTCACTGCTCAGCTCCTATGTATCTTAGAGTTATGTTATATAGCCTACAACCTGCCCAGGAGTATGGACTACAATCGTACCAAGTTTGTTAAAATCTCTTCAGTAGTTTTTGACCCATGCGTGCACATACAGACAGAGAGACAGACAGACAGACAAAAAATTTACTGATCGCATTTTTGGCATCAGTATCGATCACCATTTATCCTCCAATGTTAATTTTGAATATATATTCAATGTACAGAATTGACCACTCTACAGTTTTATTATAAGTATATAGAAGATAAATAATCTTTTTAACACGTAAGTACATGACTGGTTCCAGAAGCTATCACATAAACATGTTATATAGCTAAAATCCTTGAGCATTCAACTTAGGACAGTTTTGACAAATCACGTCTCTAAATAATATTTCAATACACGAACGGCACTCACAACATGCGCCGCTCGCGACCTTACGGGCATAGAGGTCTTTTGGGGACTTTGTAAATAGTTTGCTTATCCAAGTTCCACCCGCAAGACGTGACGTAGTGACGCCAGTTCCTAGGGGTTTGTAGTAATTTGTTGTCTCCGACTAACAAAGGCCTCGCTCTGGATGGATATGGGTTTATAGGTACAGATAGCAACTTAAGTTGTTTTCGTTAATATGGATGCAGATAAGCAATAACATGTTAACCCACAAAATTAAGTTATTGATCCAGAACGATTTATTGAGAGTTAGGGAATGTTTTTTAATTATATGTTTACCTTATTACATTGCTTAAATATGTAACTAAATATTAAACATAAAAAATGTTGATACAAAATGGCGCTCCTACTTTTAAAATACGATTTACTCAAAATTTCTCCAGTGTGGGTTAACACACTATTGCTTATCTATGTACAGTTTTCTAACTTGAATTTAGTAAATCCGAATCTAGTAATAATTTAAATTAAGCACACAACAAGAAAAATTATTTGATGTTTATATCGGGTAAGTATAGCTAAAATCTATCAAATTTTGATAGACTTAAGAGACTAAAAGAATCTAAATTTTACAATATTAGGTAATAATATGTGTCTGAATAATACGATGTATCAAAATTAATACCACATTTTGAACCGAAGAGATTTTTTTAATATTACTATTTATTATAATACTAGCTGTGCCCCGTGGTTTCACCCGCGTCAGTTTCGGAATTCCCACAGGAACTCCGAAACTCACCCATGAAACCTTCCTCAGGGAACTTCCACAAATATTTCAAGATCAAAATAAGCCAAATTGATTCAGCTATTCTCGAGTTTTAGCAAGACAAACGAACAACAATTAATTTTTATATTATTATGTATAATAAGAATAACAGAACTCCATTATAAAATAAAGTTTAGTAAGCTAGTTAACTACCGTATTTTCCGATCCAGAGTAACTTTTAGCCTATAATATGAGTGTGTTAAATTATATAGTGCTTGCTATATTTATAAGTCCCATTGTAATGTTTTAGCATCTATGTACCTTATTCGTAATGCATATACCTACATCAATTCGTAGTCGGTTAAAATCACATTGTTTGTAAAAACTGCGTACTTGTTAAGTAAATTTTGAGGTTGACTGTACCTACCTATCTTCAACTTTGCCTCTTCTCAAGTAGGTTGACACTTGTTAGTAACGATAAACAGATGTACCTTTTGTGAGGTCCTTGATAGCCGGTTGTCTTTTAGTGTACGTTCATATAATAGTTATTGTCTAGGATTTATTTTATTAACTTACATAGATAAAAATGATTCCATATTTCCCTTGGTCACGGCATCACGCGTTAACGGCTGGACTGATTTCGCTTATTCTTTTTTTGTTGTGTTTGTAATAGGCATGTTGACTAATTTTTATTTTTTAGTCCGTCTTGTAGATTATTAAAAAATATTGGACACGTATCTTTTCTTTTTTTTCGTAATCAAAAAATAACGGCGATAATATATTGAGTTGAAATTTCGCGTGACGTCACTATGTATGGCGGTTTTAGCGGTTAGTGACGTCACGACCCCCTCACCCTTAACTTTGCGCTTTCGCTTTATCTCTGTATATTTTAATTTATTTGAAAAAGCAAAAAATACGTGTCTATTGTTTTTTTATTTTCTAACTGACGGACTAATTAGAATTTTGATTTTCAAAAGTAGTCCACATCCCCATTGTAACGAGAAGAAGAATATGAAAGAATTTTGAAGTACCTGCAGGAATTCCGCAACTCACGCGGGTGAATCTCCGAAACGGTCTGACCGATTTTGCCGGGACTTTCACTGCTAATTAGCTGATTTTTGATATAAGGAGTAAAATAGGCTACTTTGGACTTCCCGCGGGAACTCCGAAACTCACGCGGGTGAAACCGCGGGGCACAGCTAGTGTTACAATAGTTATTCTTAATATTTTTGATTAAAATATAAAAGTCAGCGGATCATAGTTCCAAATAAATACCGACCGATTAAAATCCATGATCTCCAAACGAAAGTCTATATTATTGCATAATATTTTCTGAGATTTAAAGTACCTATCCGATATCGTATTCCAGGACCTAAAAAGTATATAACTACCTGCATGTTTTTCATGACACACAGACGCACACGCATATTTAATTACATAGGTAGGTATAATAAGATTTGATTTGCATTGTTATTCTTTCTTCTCATTTATAACTAACAAATCAATGCTAACAAACGAATTCGATTTGAATGCGCTGTGATTGATAGAAAAAAGGAATAATCGCGATAATCTTAAAAACGAATGAATGAGTTTTTATGCGGTTTTCACCATAGATAAAGTGATTCAACAGGATGGTTTATACGTATAGTTTACGCTGGAACTCCCACGGTAACTCTAAAATAACATAAGGGACAAAATATCTCCTTTACACAAAGTACATGTGACTGCTTATGATCAGTTTTTTAACTAAGTAGGTACCTACATACAATCTCGTACTTACATACTCGTACTTACATATAAATGAAGTATTAACAGTAAAATTAAAAATGAGGGAAGAAACCGCACTTAAATAAGTGGCCAAAATAAAAAAACTGCTATCTATATTGCTTATCATATCGTATCGCATGTACATTGTTTCTTAAGGTTTTTGATTTTTCGCTTCAAATAGGTAATGTACAAAAAGTGTTGGCGCTTATTATTACTGTATGTAGGTAAACAGAGGAGAAATACAAAAGAATTTTAGTGAAATGGAAAAATCTTGAAATTTCTTCCACAAGCACATGATGAGATCCCATTAAGCTTACGAAGCCTACTATGTATTCTCGTCAGCGCCTACACGAATAAGCATAAAAATATTTAAATGACAAAACGCCTCGTGGAGAAATTCGAGTCGTTGTTATGAGTAGTTTTATTACTCGTAAATGTACAGGCGTTCAGTGATATTACAATAATGCTCTGAAACGAAATTTTTCTCTTGAATATTTTTGCCAATAAAAGTCTTGTATACCTAAGATAAGAAGAAGGTAGTAACGGTGATTTGATAAATTTTTAACTTACTAAGTACCTTATTAAAAGCAGGCAGTAATTAAGTATTAAATGAAATATTGCTTCATAAGTTAAATTATATTATGAATAGGTATTTAGTAGAATACTGTAGAAAAGTGTGAATGAATGAAAACACTTTATTGAGCACCACAATCAGTATAATTAAATAACTAAAAACTAATAAAAACAGAATGTTTTAAGGGGCCCCAAAGGCAATAAAGCGATCTCTTCCAGGATACCAGGTGGAGTATAGAAATATTAAACTGTGTAGATATACATAGTTTGGTGAGCCGTTTACCTATTAATTAGTGAAAAATTCATTAAAAATTATTGAAAACTATGTGAAAAGTAATGAAATGAAAATTAATTGTATACCCGTTGACAAAAATGTATCACCACTATGGAAACCGTTAAAAATATGCGGCAACAACGGGTGACGTTGTCTCTAGTAAGTAATCTCTACCAGACTCCCCTAAACAAGGAGTGACATCAATTTAGTGACAAATACGCCAATTGTTCTTTAGTTTACGTTGCATAATATAACATATCTAACTAAAGGTTTTAACAAATTATATAACTAAAAATAAAAAAATAAATTGCAATTTTTCAACAATCGAGTTGCGTCAAAAGCTACAAGGCGTATCACTTGTTAATTTATTCGTATAGGTTTAAATGGGGACGGTAGAGTGCGGGCCAGCATTAAAATTTGAGCCCCGTCAGGTGCTAAGTCCATAATTTCCCTAGGGAACAATTCCGTATAGCGTTTTAAGGGTTTTCATGGAAGGCAGTTCTAATTGCGACTGTCAGTTGTCTTATTCAGACGGCTGCTAGAATAGGGGTTGTTGTGTATAAATTGGGTTTATTATTATTTTGTTTTGACCGTGAAAATGTAGAAAGGATAATTTGTTTATCGGCTGTTAAGATATACCTAATATATATATAAGTATAATTGTTTATTATTTCATATTTTGCGCTAAAATTTCTTTATCTTTTCAGGTAAAAACTGACGATACAAAACAACTAGTGTAAGTCATAATGGATGGATCTTTGTTTCTTTCATCTAATTGCTTATGGCTATGAAGAGAATATTTGCTTTCATTTTACTGTTGATATAAACATGACAAATATTATAAAAATACTAAAATTAATTTAGAAATTTATGATCCACTAAAATACAAACCTTTTAATTTAAATTAAATAAAACCTATGTATAAAGCGAAATCAAGTCATTGAATTGGATTTTTAGCCTTGTTTCAATGCTGCGCTAATCTCTCAAATGGAAATTTACATAAATATTCTTTATTGGAGGAGTAGTGGAGCACACGTATCCCAGTAGGTACCTACTTCACGATGCTTTCGTTCTGTTACAAGCAAAGTTTGTTCGTAACTATATGTTCCGTTATTCCGATGCGACCGCCATATTCATAATTGATTCTTCTAGGTTTTTAAATTTTGTGGTTCTATATTATTGAGAACATTTTTGCGTCATTAATTGTGTATCTTGGTTATTTATTAGTTACATAATATATGAATCAGTTTTAACTGTCTGATTTTATGCCCGCTGCATGCGTACGATCGTTCATTTATTAATTTATTTTATTTTGATAAAACGATTTAGTATAAGTATAAATTAGTTTTTCGTAATTAAAAAATTCCAGAGGACATATTTTTGTTTGGCATATAGTATCTAGATATAATAGAAATACCTAAATGTATTACAGATATAATAATGTAGATATATAGCTACAGATACTTATTTAGATAATAAAATTATATTTCAATATCTACCTAATTTATATTCATGTCACAGCCTTTCATGCAACAAGGGTTAACGAGCTTCCCTCACAATAGTTGCTACGTAAAGTTCTAGTTACAAGTTGTCTTGACTTTCGGCAAAATTTAAGTTTGCCCTATCTTCAGAGTGACCGTAACAATCATGTTACTGTAACAAGTTAGAAACTCGACGGCTTGAATAGTTTACGAGAACTTATTGAAATATTATTATTACTTATCGATAACTTCGAGTTGAAAACACAATTTTTATTTCATCAATATTTTTAACTCGTCAACTCGTCGTATCAATATTTAGTTTCTTGCTGAAGTTTACCATAATTGACCCAAAAAAATATAACCAATAGAACTCAGAAAGTTGCAAAGCTTAAGTAGCAGTGGGCGGGGACATTGCCAGTGAAGCTGAGGCCTGATTCACTATGACCACAACACGCTACGCGAAAGACTCCTCAAAAATCATTTTCCCATCGTGTAGTTTATTCTTTGACTCGATTGTTGTTTTTTAATTCCAACATACAGGATTTATACTCAAAAAAGCCTATACATTTTTTTACTGCAGAAACTTATCCACAAAAAACAAATGGAAGTATTGAGGATGCGGGTTTTATGGAGGTCTTAATTATATTATGTCTAAAATAATACATAGATATTATAACTACATTGGTATTTACTGAAACATTAATTGAGAATTTGTTAATAATTTTTACATTTTTTATATCTTTTCTAATCGGGTTTCATCAAATTGATATGATCCCTTTCATAAAAAATCATATGTACAAATTTATAAAAGTTTCAAAACCAATAATGTAGGTATTATTGTTTTTTAAAATTTTCATCAATGCAGTACAAAATGTGATAAACATTAAACAATTGCAAATTTTCATCAATGCAGTACAAAATATGATAAACATTAAACAATTGCAGATGCAGTACTGTCCCGAACGTACCGTATTCATAGGTTAATATAAGTTTTTGGGTCGTGAATACTTTTAGCAACTTTACTTTACTTTTACTTTTTACCTATGAAGTCATGTTAAAATTTAAATTATAAAATAATAAATATTTTAAAAATTAATAAAATTAAAACCTAAAAATAAATAAATAAAACTACAAATAAATAAAATAAAATTTAAATTATAAAATAATAGTAACATTAATTCGTTTTACTGAGAAATATTCTTAAATAACCACACCCACTTAACTTTTTTCTTTGATAATACCTTTTTTATCCACCAAAGATTTGTTAAAAGCATAATATCTATTTGTTCAATTTCAAATATAGGTACATATAAGTACGTTAAACCTACAAAAGCTTCTGTAGTTATAGCACAAATACGAATAAAACTAATTCGATATGTTGGTTCGCATAGGCAGTTCAGGCTGGACTGAAAAGATGTGTTCATTGAATCGTACAATCAATTGACCTGCTTCTATAACGAGAACAAATTTTAAACTTCAATTAATAACTTCCCCCTTAAAGTGAAATGGGACTTTATAGGAAGGGACGCGAAGATTTCTTTTGTTCAACAATCTTTAATTAATTCGATAGCCATTTCGATTGTAATAGGAATTTCACAGTGGAATTAATTTTATTCATATACCTCTACATCTGTTTAGAACTGGTGCATGTGTTTTTTAACAATTTTTGTAATATTTTTTATGATTACAATGACTTACTAATCATGAAGTCGTTTGTGTAACTCCAGCAAATACCTCCTATAACCAAATAAACTTTTCCTCTTTATATAATAACTAGCTGTGCCCCACGGTTTCACCCGCGGTAATTTCGGAGTTCTCGCGGGAATTCCGGGATAAAAAGTACCTTATGTCCTTCTCTGTACTCATGACAACAAGCATGCCAAATGTCATCCAAATCCGTTCTGCCGTTTTTGCGTGATTGAGTAACAAACATCCACACTTTCACATTTATAATAGTAGTAGGATTACCAGCATTTTTTTTTAATATCTCAAGTCCCAGATGGAATTTCGAAAAAATCGAAACATGAGTATCTAAGTTAGACCCTTAGAAATACAACAAAAAAAAACCGCATTCAATTTGGTGCAGCAGTTTTTGCGTACCACGAATACAAACATACAGACAGATAGACAGACAGACAAAAATTCTAAAAACGGTATTTTTGGCTTCTATATCACTCTAGGAGTCGCCTAAATTTATTTTTTCTTATTAATTATCTCCTATGTACAGACATCGACCTGTTACAATTTTATTATATGTATAGATATTAATATAGGTAGGCATAGACAATGTGACGATGATTTCAAATGCGCGCGCTTTCGAACATCTTTTTCGACTTCGTAAAGAATTTATTTAAAATTACAATTCCTACAGTTCCCGATTGTGACATGTGACATTTCCGGGCCAATCTTGACACGTTTTGTCTTACATTTCCTCGTTATTTGAACGTTGTAGACAACTCTCGAAGACAGCTTTTACGAGTTCCTCTCGTAAACTGAGAATGGTTCCTCATTTTACCAACGAGTGCAACCAATTCTGTCGTGATGCCCGCATTGTCGGAGAGTACGGAACACACTTTACAATGCACTCGAAGCTTATTCTTGTGACGTGTTTAAGTATATGTCTGTCAAACTCAAAACCATCTCAAAACTTAGAATTGTTTTCATCTATACTAATATTATAAAGAACTAAAGTTTGTGAGTTTATGTATTGTGAGTTTGGGAGTTTGTGACGTTGTAGGGGGTAATCTCTGGATCTTCTGTTTGCTAAATTTCATTCAAAAACACAACTGAGCAAAAAACATAAAAATCAAAGCATCTTAACTTCCTTCCTCACTCTTTGATTCCATTTTCTCTTTTCAACAAAAAATAAATGTGTTGAAAAGAAAAGAGCCCAAACACTGATTTTCAGAGATATCAAATTCAAAACTTACTTCCATGAAAACTTTTATCCTCATTTCCACTGTCACAAGGATTGAATTTCCAAAAACTCTTTCATCTTAGCGCCTGCAAAGTTTCTAGACGCGGCGGTAAGGGGTTTGCGTTAGTACATAGATCGTAAATTTATTTACCTATGCCAATCAGCTGTTTTAAAAACCACCAGTTAGCTTACAAAACAGAATAACGACATTTCTGCTTTAATTTATTGTAAGTCTACGAAGCTATTCCTGGGTGTACTCGTATGGTAAACAACACAGTTATTTTACATAGTGTAGTCTCGTCACCCTAGAATAATCACAAAGATTTGATTTTTACTACTATTCTGTTTACTACTGTATAATGTCTAGTTGGTAACGCTCTCACCACTTTACTACCCAAAGTTGTTAATTGTGCATAAAATAAACAAATATTTCAAATGGACGGCATGAGAGCAGCTAGAATATTAATTTCTATAAATACCAAAGCAGGCTCGTATAAAACGGACAAGGGTGACAGGGTTAGGCTCTTAACACCCTCTTTAGCCTAGCCTAAGTCTAGGTACACCCTTGCGTTATAGACGTGCAGCCACAAAGACATTTTATATAACTACCTATAGTAAAAGTGGTTTTTAAAAATATTTTTTTAAGGCATTTAAAGTGGTGAAATTAACGTCAGTCTACAGCTATAAAGAAACTATATTTTATAAGATATTCCATTAAAAAAAAAAAATCGATAGTCAGATGGTAAGTAAGAATTGTTGATATAAATTTATGTTGATAATTAGTAGGTATTTATTATACTATATATACTATACTATATATTATACAAAAAGTTACATTTATGCCGTTTTTGGCACTTTTTGTTTAAACTTTTTGATGATAAGTTTAAATGCTATAGAGTAATCATGAAAAATTTGTATTTACCCTATTTTTAATCTTATACTGTCGGTTTTGTATTGTTATCTATATAATTCAGGAGACTATAACCGTACCTATAAATAATTGAACTAAATATTTTCTATTATTGTTTCACATAATTACAAATACCAACACCGTATTCCTCATTCATTTATTCTTAAGTTCAAATACGCTGATGTAAAATATTTCTGCTTAGGTTTCATACAGTAAGGCTCGTAATGTTACAAAACGTAAGGCTTTATAAATCAAAACAGGACGTTTTAATTACAAACACAATATTGATAAAGTTGCCACCAATTACCAAAGTCCGAGTCGAGGAATTTGTCAAAGTTATTGGAATACCGAAACCCGACAAAGGCTTACTTCGTACAAACATTTACCTTCGCAATATCGGCACGGCATCGCCTCAGAATTCCAATATGGGGTATATAGGGATGACAGCACCCAACGCGAGTGATTCTGACACGCTTTTCCCGTGATACTAAACATCACTTCGGTAGCGGAGAATCCGGTAGCTCTAAATTATCACGTACTAGCTGTTCCCCGCGGTTTCACCCACGTTCATTTCGGAGTTCCCGCAGGTATTCCGAAACCAACAGTGCCCTATGTCCTTCTCTGTACCCCTGACAACGCGTACCTATTCGAAATTTCATGGTGATTGGTAAAGCCGTTAAGCCGTGAAAGCGTAACAAACAAAGAAGCTCACTTTCACATTTATAATATTAGTTAGGATTATAATACCTTATACAAGCTGATTACCGCGGGTTTACGCGTGGATTCCGGGGGTCCAGCGGGAATTCCGGGATATAAAATTCCCCATATCCTTTTCTGTATCCCTTCATGATGCTTTCAGCTGGGTAATAAGGTAATGGTGGTGAGAAAGCGTGACAAACAAAATCACATTTGCATTAACAATATTAAGGACTAGATCTTCTCCGCAGTTTGACCCGTGTTAATTTCGGATTTCCCGCGAGCATTTCGGGATTTGTCCTAATCTGTACCTCTGAAAATTCTATGCAAAATTTCATGAAGATCGGTCAAGTATAGTTACGGCTTGAAAGCGTAACAAACAAACTCACATTTGCATTTATAATATTAGGATTTAGGATACCGTCGGTATATTGTTTATTATGTCCGTCAATCACAGATTGATATAACGTTAACATTACAGCAAAATCCGTTTTATCATTATATTGATAAGACTCAAATTGGTAAACGTAGATACCTCTTTCGATCTTTGACATTCCGAACGTGCTTGCACCGAAACATTGTCGCTGTCCTGCAGAATTTCAATAAAGACACGGCAAGAAATATCGGGAGCGGTCCCTTTAGTTTCCTAATAACGGTCGATCGTATACGAAACTAAAGAGTAATATCCCAACCAATATGTTGGTTTTTATGAGGAATTCTCGTACGCTATATGTTTATTTAATGGCGTCATTATTTGTGGGTTATGCCCGAAACTTACCTTATAATCGTATTATCTGGTACTCTTTTTGATTAATGCCGTACCATTTTTTGGTTAATCTGAAGTTATACAGTGTATGTTATTTGCGTCCCTTTATGACACGTATTACCTACGTGCAAATGCTCTGACAATATCTAATACTCTTTTATTTTTAGTGTTGTGTTGAAATAAACGTATTTTTTTTGTTTATTTTGTAAATGAGGAAATGTATGAGACTTTTGCACCTATTGTATAATATTATACTTACATAAAGTTCGCCATTTGTCTAAAACTTGTAGGTATTATATTATTTAGCAACCTCAGAAAATGTCTAGATTTATAAATAAAAAAAAATTGTGTAAATATTGAAACGGTTTGTATCTAAATCTTAAGATTATACGTCACTTATAACAAAATTGTAAATAGAAAAGCATACATATAAGATATTTAAACGAAAATAATGCAAAGTGTAGGCAATATAGTATCCAAAATAAAAATTTTTAGAGAATTTTTGTAGGTCTATCTGTGTAGGTAACTATTACTGAATCGAATTCAACCGGAGTTATTGCTAGATCTCAGACTGTTTATGATTTTGAAGGATATGACCAATCTTAATTTTCTTTAGAACGCGTCGAGTAGTGTTTGAGTGATATGTGATGTTTTCCAGTCGGAAAACTAATGTTATATCACTTAATAATTTCCTTTATTTATCCTAACCGGTTTACTGAAAGAAGCGTTGTGACAATTTAAAGATTAAAATAGTAAAGGCATGACAGTGAGGCGCATTTACGAACACCACGCAAACAGATTCATGGAAAACAACTTTTAAAAAATAAAATACTTACATGCAAAAATTCAATAAGCTTTTCTCCTCAACTGAAAGATAATAAATTAGTATTAAAGTCTCAGTTTTTCCGCTTTGATACGACGACATCGGTATTTCGATAATGTTCATGTTATCTCCTATACCTACATCTCCCCTCCAGTGAGAATTTGTGGGGTGAGCACTGAGCATGCGAAAAAATACCGTAATAATGAGTGCTCGAGGACATCGCACAAGTTATTTTCTACGACTTCTGGGTGGTTGCTTTATCAGTGAGCGAATAACCTTTCCATTAGAACGGTTGCAATCAGATAAATAAGATTATATATTACTAGTCAATCCCCCGCGGTTTCACTTGCGATAATTTCGGATTTCCGTAGGAATTAACCCGGATAAAGAGTACTCTATGTTACCTACTCAAGAATAGGTACCGTAGCTTTTCGTAGATGAAAGATGCGACCTCCGCATCAAGGTAAACATTTTTTTTAACTTTGGAATCTTCAGTAGTTTCGGCTTTGAATAATTAACTTTCTTTATAGAATAGTAGCTCATGATAGAAAGGATCCTATGTCCTTATTTGTTCCTCTGACAACATGTATGCAAAATTTCATTTATTTATTTATTTATAAATAATATTAATTAATTATTATTTATTTATTTTTTAATTATTTTCGTGATAATCGGTAGAATAGTTAAGGTGTGAATCCTCAAATACCTAAGAGGTAAGTTGAGGATAAACAAATTGTAGGTATGGATCATGAGACGAATAAAGTAGGTACAATCCGTTCTCAATTTGTTTATCAGTAAATGATATGGGATACATTTTTTAAACTATCGAAGGAAAAATCTCATGCGTATAAGTATTTAAACCAAATTTATGTATAAAATGCACACCTATTATCTATTTCGCAATTACGTGTTAAGCCTTGACGATTCATCATGTTCGGGTGCTGATTCCACAGTGTTTTTTGACGGTCCTTGTTAGTCCGTAAACAAAACGCTTTCAAGAAACGTCCCGCCGCCACCGATATCGTATCGGTTTCTCCAAAGAGAAATAACTTTCGAGATGTCAGCACAAGTCATAAAAACAAATCGATAACACGAATTTAACCCTCCGTTTGAGCGCCCTCCTATTTTCCGCGTTTTGATTTTCCCTTGATTGGGTTTAAAATGCCCTCCCGCTATTTTGATAAAGCCCACAACAAATGAAGGCCCATTCTGGAGTCAGAACCCCTATGAATATAATATGAAAATAAATCGGCATCAATAAGATACGGAACACTTTCGACTTTTTATCCTAAAATAGTAACTATCCTACTAATATTATAAATGTGAAAGTGTGAATGTTTGGATGTTTGGATGTTTGTTAGTTTGTTACTCAATCACGCAAAAACGGCTGAACGGATTTGGATAAAATTTAGCATGCATCTAGCCTCTGACATGGAAAAGAACATAGGCTACCTTTTATCCCGGAATTCCCGCGGGATCTCCGAAATTAACGCGGGTGAAATAGAATTAATTATTGCATACTACACGTTGTCAGAGGTACTTTTCATCCGCAACATCGTCAAAATCGACCCAACCGTTTTGGAGATTCAACCGCATGAAATTCGGAATTCACGCAGGATCTCCAAACTTCTTTTATTTTTCGTCTCCTTACAATAACAAACGCAACAAAAAAGAATTAGCGAAATTGGTCCAGCCGTTCACGCGTGATGTCGTGAACGGCTTGTGAATTTCGTGTGAAATTCGTGTCGTGAATTTCGTGTCGTGAGAGAAATAGGGATTCATATATTTATATACATAATTATATAGATTGTAGATTGTAGTTACAGAGCTCCTAGCAGAGCATGCAAAAATAACCCGTTCAACTTAAAATACTAATAATGTGCATTATGTACTGTCTTGATTGATCATTTACCTCATAGTTTTTGTGTAAAATAAAAAATTATACATATACATAAAATTGTCTTTGGCAGAAAGTTTTCTATTACCTACTTAAATATAAAATCTGTACTAATAAATACTTGATTTTTGTGAATATTTTGACAGTTATTCTGAACCACTCACTGAATTATAAAAGCCAGACTGGTTTTAAAAAGTTCCAATTATAAGAAGTTAAAATTACAACTTGTCAAAAAGAATAAAGCTCAAGGATCCTAGCAAATTTTTGTACTTATCTGCATCTTTGTTTATGTAAAAATTGAACTTTCAAATTTCTGTCATAGAGTATATTTTGTAATGGACGTACGGAATAGAAAAAAAAGATAAAAAATAATATTTTATTTCAACATCACGACAGGAGACGGGGGGACGTATGGCGGTCGTCCGCATCCAAAATCCAATATGACAAATTCGGATGTACGTGATTGGAATGATTCGCGGGATGAATTTATTTTTGCCTTGCCCCATTGTGCGCTGTAACTTTACCACCTGGGTCGTAACTGTTGAAGAATAAATGAGATGAGTGAGAGAAACGGTGACATTAAGGATCAAGTTACTGAAGAAAAAAACATTGTTGTGGTCTACATCTGGGGAATTTTAATGAAAAAAAAAAAAGAATTCTCTCGTAAAATACACATGGCAGTTCCACTAATTTTATAAACACCGAATTGGGTAGATACCAGGGCATGAAAATCAAAATTCTAATTGGTCCGTCAGTTAGAAAATAAAAAAACCATAGACACGTATTTTTTGCTTTTTCAAATTAATGAAAATAAACATAGATAAAGCGCATTAAAGTTTAGGGTGGGGGACTCGTGACGTCATTATTCAGTATAAGCCCCGTACAAACTGCACCGGGTTGTGACGTCACGCGAAATTTCAACTCAATGTATTGCCGCTATTTTTTGATTACGTAAAAAAAGAAAAAATACGTGTTCAATATTTTATACTAATCTACGCGTCGGACTAAAAAAAAAATTTAGCCAAGTAGCATTTGTATAGGCAATTCGTGTTTTATAGAGAGCTTTAGGTAATTTATATAAAGCAGGAAAACTAGCAAATATAATATTATAATATCTAAGGAGAAAAACAATAATGCGAGATGAAAATTCAGGTCTCAGGAGTCAAATACATACAGGATGAAAACGGGTCTGGTAATCAAAGGTATTGGCCTATTTTTGTGAGGCAATTCCTTTTTGCGTAGCAAATGTTTGAAATCTTTCACGCGTAGAATTTTCAAATCATATGAATTTTCTCAACATATTCTCTCGTTTATTTAGCTATACGCAAAGTCCAACTTTAACGCCATGATCAAAACTTGTGTTAAAAAATTAGTTCTAGACTTTGATACCCAATAATATAAAATAGTCTTATAACAGTCATTTTTAACCGTTTTAATTTCTTTTTTTCAAAATATCTTTGTCTCCTAACTGATTAAAATCGATTGATGCGTTTTGAATACTAATATCATTGAACTATCTCAGAACATAATTAATAAAGACGAAGAACCATATATCATATGAAAATATCTGTGTTTTATATGAGTACTAACGTTGTAACATCAATTTGGCATTGTTAACACCGCAATAAAACTATAAAGTTACTGAAAGGTTAGGAAATAAGATAAATATTTGTGTCGATCTACTGAACCGTGAACGGTGAATCGGCAACACAGAATCGATAGCTAAAAGTAACACTAAAAGGCCTAAAGAAATAGCCGTGGGTGTATTCCCAAAGCCTATGTATTCTGGTGACTGAAAGATTTAGTGGCAATAACGTTAGATTTTCGCTGGGAGCGTTTCGAGATCATTGTTCGTTCGACCGGATTAGTGCCACCCGAAGATTGCGTCGGACGAGGCCTTCGACGATCATGAGTTTTGTAAAGCAGTACTAATGAATGACTGGGAGAAGATTGGATGGCATTGAACACATACGTGACTAGAAGGTTCGAAAAAGTAGAATTTAATTTATTAATATCTGTCTTAGTATATTTTAAAGATTTCTTTTCAGAAGGTTTCACATCATTTTTACCATTATAGTAGGCTAGCTGATGAGAAACAATTTGAAATACTGCAGGCCAATTAAGAAATTTAAGACGAGAGACGAGAAAGAAACAATTCCAACAGTAAAACGCATATAACAGGGTATCACTCCTAAATCTAATCAGACTGTCTCGATGAGAACCTACACTGGTGATCCAAGTCACGTAGTTCTTAGTATCAAGTTATTCGGCCGCAAGTCTTTGCACCTAAGTTAGTTACTAACCCGTAGAGTTAGCAATTGCTTTCCTAATTCTACCACGAATTAACAAACCCACTGTACGTTTTTGTTATTCCAGTATTTCCATTTAATCCTTTTAAATTTTTTGTCTCTTTTTGTTTTTCAACGTGCTCGGGTACTTAAAGTGTTCTTTTATTATTTTTCTTGAGTCAAGACGACGCTTCTCTTCCATATTATCAACCTCAAGCAGCGAGATTTGACAATAAAATTTAAATAAAGACCACTTCCTTTTCAAAGCTAAATTTTTTATTGGATATTTTCTACTGAGCAAAAGAAAAGTTATTATTGCATTCGTTTAGGGATTTAATAAGTCGTCAGTGTAAAAATATTAAAAGCGCGCTTTATGATTTTAGATGAAATCTCTATAAATACACTTTTTAAATAGATTTATTCAATTGGAAGATGTGAATTTAAAGCAGAGTCTGTTGAATTTACCTCAAAGAGTGCAGTTCATACATAATACATGAGACTATGAAACTCGTTCGGTTCGTTCTTCAAAATCCTTAAGTTTATTATCACTATGTTGATTTTAAACTGTAAGTTTTTTAAATACTTTTACCTTGTTATATTTTAACATGGGTTAAAAGATTTTTTTTTTATATTCAAAACCATTAAATTACGCATATATACAAAAAATACTTATATTTTAGTAACAACTTTAACTTCTTAACTACGGATGAATACCTTCACTGCCATTCATTGTTTGAAAATAAATAATAAAATTCCTCTGCTTCTTACTATGAAGTCGTCGTAATACCCACATCCTAAGATACTTAGACTGATAACGTTGCAGTCATTCAGTCATTCTTTTCTTCAAGACCGGCGCCGAGAGGGGTGAAAATGAAATTAAATTCTCAATGAAAGGTAGATCCACGCCGTGACATAAAGGGGATCTTCTATGAATTATGCCCCTTGAAGATTTCAGAGGGGTCCCTATAGAACAATAGTGTAATCGTCCAATTAACGTTTTGTATGAGTTTAAAACGGTCGCTGAACGTGCGAGGGAGTTGAAATAAGACTTCTCTTAGGTGTTAGACGTCGGTTTGAAGCAGCAATGCTTCAAAATATACTCAAAGACAAGTGCTTGAGATACTAAATATGGCTATATCGGAAACCTGGACCACTGCATTATCCTAAACGAAGCAGAACTTCTACTATGGTCATTAGAGAACTGATATAATGTTCTTAAACTAAAAAAAAAAGCTTACTAAACATCCAGACTCAGTGTAAAGAATCATTCATCTTTTAAATGTTAACCCTGACGCAGAGATCGAACCCACGACACCTGGCGTAACAGTCAGGTTCACTAACCACTAAACCAACGGTGCATTTTGTGGCCTTTATTTATTACCTTTATCTATTTATTTTTACAGTCCATAGGCCAAATTGTTACAAATTTACTTATGATGTACATTATTACATTAACGCAATATGTCATGACATCTTAACTATTAATTACTTAAATTATTATTAATATTAAACAAATTTGTCGATACAATTAATTATTATGATATGTAAGCAAAAAAAATATTTATAACGACGCATCTAAATCACGTGCAGCATTGCATACCTATAATGAAAGCATTATTTTTATGCATAGCAGTCGAATACAGCCCTGCGTTATATCCGACTTCGCACTCAAATCGTTACCCCCCCCTATTCCGGATGTCCTGGGCAGTAATCGGCCATAATTTTCGATTTCATAAACGATTTAACTGAAATATCTCTAAAGTGCTAAGCTGCTTAGCTCTTGAACTACGTCAATTATTTTAATAATGACATGTGGTTATTTACATTCTATTTGTATCATAGTATAACATTATGTATTATAGGTACTTAACTCAATTTACTTCTACTGAGACCAATATCATATACTGTGATAACTCTTACAACTTAACATGTGTAATTAAATTATCATATTGCATACAGAAGACTTTGCAATACCGCTTCGCACTTAACCACATGTTTTTGTAAGGTTGCTTTGTAAACTAGAATATTTAAAAGGTAAAAAAATAAAAATAATAGGTCGTGTCACACATTATTTTTTTTACTTTTCAGTCTATTTTTTTATAATTGTTACTTGACTTCATTAGCTTCAGACTTGAATGCACTTTTAAGTATGTATTTTGCACGTTTCTTCGTTGCCTCTCGCACACCTCTCGTTTCTCTAATCTCACGCCCTTGTACCCCCCTATTGTTCATTTCAAGAAGCTAACCCAGCGATTAAAGGACGACTTAAATCTTTTTCATTCTTTTAAGACGTCGTACGCGAATTGAATAACAACTGATGAGCGCGTTTCTTAATTGAGTTTATTTATTTTTTATTTGCTAGAGCCATTTATTTAACTCGTCCTCCACTAAGATTTAATCGTACAATTCGTTCTGAAGTTAAATTGGTTCATTAGAATATAAGCCATAAAATTAAAGACTTGAAAAATAATACTGACTATTGTTTAATTAAGTCTAAAGTCATGAGTTTATTTGAATTCAGAAGTTCAAATGGGTTCAAATATTGATATATATTGATATAAAATTATAAACAATATAATCACTGACATACTAAATAAATACTCAAGATGCACAGTGACGCAAAATATGTCCATACAAAATATCATGTCAAATTGGAATATCTATCCCAACAAAAACATTTTCATGTAAAATGTTGCCAAGACGAGACCATATGCCAGCACTTTCAAAAAGTTATCAGATCTTATGTAGAGCCAAGCTTCTAACTCTACACGCCTTAACTCTACAAGGTCTAACTTTACAAACTCTACACCTTAGCCAAAATATGTGGCTTGACCATTTCGCTACATTCACATGGCCCTTAGGCCCTAAGGTGAAAAATTGGTCCATTTTTCATTACTTTTCTGTTATATAATAATAGTTCTTTGTAGTAACGAAACGGCCAAGCCACATATTTTGGCTAAGGTGTAGAGTTTGTAAAGTTAGACCTTGTAGAGTTAAGGCGTGTAGAGTTAGAAGCTTGGCTCTACATAAGATCTGATAACTTTTTGAAAGTGCTGGCATATGGTCTCGTCTTGGCAACATTTTACATGAAAATGTTTTTGTTGGGATTTCATTTCTTTTTGTAAGTCAAAATTGCAGAAGTCTCATACAAACTTCCATCCCCTAATTTAAGGGGTTGGGAGATAAAAGTTACAAGTTTTATAATTTTTTTGTTGTTTGTTTACTAATACTAGCTTACATACCAAATTTCAGCTTTCTAGGACATTAGGAAGTACCCTAAGAATTTTGATGATCATCAGTGAGTCAGTGACGAAATCGAGGTTTTTTAGATATCAATAAAATCTAAAGGATGGGAGCTATACAATTAAAACTTTATACATTTAATAAGTCTGCTATTGACAACATATTCCGAAAATTTTGTTTATCTGGTATAATCCAGACCCAAGTTACAAGGGTTCAAAAAAACGACGAAACGCTTCGAGAAAAGATAGGTAGTGCCCTTGCGCTTTGCTGGCTCGTCTTGGCGGGGGCACTACCGTGCCCCCAGATGCATAATGGCATCTTTAAATAATATATGGGCGTTGTGTCGTATGAATAAGTACAAATATTGGTTATTCCATAAAAAAATTACCATTGGTTTTTTTTTCGTTTGTAAAATTATCAACGACGATTTTTGTAAGGATATTTGTATGGAACTGTGAATCTAGGTACAACGTAAAATTTTGTTTACATCAATGAATATAATAATGAATAAATACTTGCTGTGTAGTTGCGTCAATCTCGGAATTCCCTCGAGAACTCTTTGTTCTATGATAAAAAGTAGATATATTACTGTAACTTCATATCATGGAAAGTATTTTTTTTTATTGCCCCGAAAAAATATACCAACCCCTGTAAACAAAAATATTTTTCAAATCAAATCAAATATACTTTATTGCACACACAGTAGAAGTCTTGTGTATATAAGGGTATATACCTACTGGCAGCTATACTTTTATTTGCTTGTTTTCTTTTAAAATTCTACAACATCTGGCAGCTAATAACTTGAATAGCAAGCCAACAGCTCCCATTTGTAATTTATCCATGGCATCATTGTTTTCCGATGCCTTCCAAGCTTCCACCTACATAAATCTTGATAATATGCAAATTTTATTTCATTAAAGCGGTTGGTCTATAAGCAATATTGCTCAGCTGAGTTAGTGAGGGACCGCCCTCGGATTAGCTAATGGCCGTTTATCTTGTACGGGACCCCAGCATAAGGACCGTAGCGAAGATGTGTTCAATGTTCAATTTATTAATTCAAACGATTACATTATTATGAAACGTTAAGATAATAGTGACTGAACAATCAAAATTCCAGAAGTGAAGTTAATAATATAACTCCAAAGTTTAATAGTAGGTACATTGGAAATTTCTAAAAAAGGTGACCTCTTTAGAGATAAATGTAACTGTGTTTGGATATGGAGTAGACATAGGTATTATTTTTTAGTATTTTTTTTTACTTTTTTAAAACAACCTTTCATTCAAATGCGCTAACAAGAATAAACCATGCATTGTCATCAAAACTAAACGTGTATACAAAATTTCAGCTCAATCGTTTGCAGATATCTGCTTCAAAATTTAGTTGCAAGATTCCACCCGTACAAACATAGTTACATACATACATTGCAAGTTGAATAAAAGCTTTTAAAATATAAACATAAGTGATCAGAACTGCACCAGTATAGAAGTTGGTTTGTGGTTGTTTAGCTATCGGTCAGTCACCATTTGCAATGATGAAGCTCACCTGATATCAAGTAAAAGTTTGGTTAAAGATTGTAAAAATGACAGGAATGAGAAATTTTCCTAGGTAAAAGGGTCTCAAGTTGAAGTCTTCTCTCAAGGTACTTAGAAGAGATACCTACCAAATTACAGGCATATAAAGTAGAAAAGAAAAATGGGTCACTAGTTAAAACTTAATCGTATTAAGGTGACTAGTTAGCTTTGGTATTGTAGCATTTCATTTTCATCCGTTCTAAAGGTAGAGCAAAATTCATTTATAGAGAGTATGAAAACGAAGTTTTCCCATTAAATTTATGCACATAGTTAAAACGCCAATCAGGGCCCTTTCTCGTCAAGCTCAACGTAACAACACAATTATTCGATACATGCTCGAATTGAACAGAACAAAACAGAACAAAACGCAGTCGTGCTCTATTCATTTGAATCATCGCGTTATTGAATCCCAGCATCATCGTTTGTATCATTCGGAAATGTAATCGAATGCAGCCGTTTCAATTTTGAGTTCAGGGAACGTATTACACTAAGTCAATAGGAATCCCGATGTAATCACTATATATAAATTTTATTTGAGTTTACTGCTATTATAATTTTAACTGATTCTGAGACTGTAAATTAAAATACCTATTACCTACCCCTTTTTAAAATTGTGAACATAAATAATAGCCTATTTTAATTACCAAATAGCGCAGTTTTGTATGTATATTGTGCACATAAATAATACGTGTGACCGTCATACAATACAAAGCCTACAAAGAGACATTTTCTGCATTCCTTTTTTTTTTCAAACGCCCTCTCATATAACACACCTTTGGCGGAAAACACTGTTCTTTTCGAAATGAGAACGTGACTGTTTATGTTTTCAGTTTCACGCAGTGATTAAAGTGAAGTGTCAAAACAAAATGGCAACATGGCGGTCGGGGGTGGCGGCATCATTGTCCCGCGTCTCAAAACGCGGGACTAGATTGTGGCTTTGACGTGATGTCGATAGTGGTAAACGTTGACGACTATAATTTTCTCTGCTCTCTTCACAAGTAATCACATTGTTCTGGTAACCGTTGTTTTTTGATATTATGCACTCGAAATTTTATGGCAAAAGTTACATCAAGGTACAAAAAAAAAGTGCTTTTAAAACTTAAAAACTTGATGCGTCGCCTGACTTGAGTGACATCCCTTTGAGTTTAAAAATGGATTGACACCTTATCTCTAAGACACAGTCTTTAAAAACAAAAAGGATGAGCTCTTTCTGTCTAGGGGTGTGGCAAAAAGTTCGCTTCTGAGAAAATCCTGAGAGATTACGTACTGAGTGATTGCTCTTTCCTTGCTCTCGTGGCTGTGTCGTGGCAAGTAAATGTTAAGGGGTGTAATGCTGATGCATCGGATGATTTACCTACGTTCTTGTACCACTGTTAGTGACGTAGCGAAACGGTTTAAAGCGAACTATACTGTAATTTTAAGTCACCAAGGTGTCATTTTGCTCAGCACTTAATACCAGTGTTGTCATAAAAATTGTTGAATTGCCATCTCTCGACGTGAGGCTTGCATACTGTGATGGGAAAAGTTTTCTTATTATTTTTATTTATTACGTCCTCCATTGTTTTGTATTAAATAAATTTTATGGTTTATAGGTGTTATAATATGTAAAATTGTTTCACTTCTTGCCTATCAATAACTTAACTAATTATTTTTTCTTAAAATGTAACTATATTTAATCATTATGTAAATCTTATCTTATCTTCATTTTTTTTGTTTCTTTTGAAGCAATAATAGAATATTTAAATTTAAAGTACACCTATCAATTGCCTAAAACTTTGTCTTTATTGAAATTCATGCAGGTAAAAAAGTAAAAGGATTTAAACAATGAAACTCGTAAACATAGCATTCATTTTTATTTGTCATAAACCAGTCGACTTTTACAGACGGAACCGGATGTATAAACTCGCTTCGACACCCGATAACGTGACGACGACCACTTCCTGTGGCGTGGTTCTGTTTCCGGTCCAGTGCGAGCACAACTCTGTTTTAACTGACCTTTCGATATTAATTAATGTCCGATTAATTTGTAGGAATGATATAAATTTTTAATGAATTTTATACTAGTTGTTATTTCAGTTCAATCGGCAATTTATTCCTGGACTACAGTATCGTATATTAAGTCAACTCAGAACATTTTCTATGTGTGGCAATTTTCATCTAAATTCGTTCAGCCATGCCAGAAATGACTAGGTATAACCTGGATATCCTGGTGAGGATCCTCAAGCCTATGACTTCACAGGTTATAAAAGTAGTCCAACTGTTGTATAACAGATGGCGTTAGTTAAGTTCGGCAAAAACGTCTTTGATGCTCTACAAAAAAAGATGGTGTGAAAATAAAATGTTGGAGACGGGACCACCCTGAAACTGTCATTCATACCGGATTTCTATAAGGTAAATCTGCAAAGCGTATCATTCTCAAATCCGCTGCGTACATTCCCCCTCCTGTATATCAAATGTGTATGAACAGTTTATTGTTAAAAAACGGACGGTCAGCACCGGGTAAATACAATATTATCATAATAATGTAATAATATTATGTCATCCTTAGATGATTCCACCTAAATAAGTAAAGCCTGCTACAAAAAAAACCGTTTTCGCGGTTCGATAACGCTGAAAAGGTCGTGGGTTTTTTTTTAAGATATTTGGAGGTAGGTAATGAGAAACCAAAGGATTTGTCTTTTGAGCTTCATTGATATTGAAAGTATTGATTTTATCTGTGCAAAGAATAATTTGTATTCAAGACTAAATTTATCTTTGATTAAGGAGCACGTCTAATGAAGGAAAGTTTTAAATAATGCCATTGGTTTTAGAATTAAAACTAAATTATTATCAAACTAGCTTTTCCCCGTAGTTTCACCCGTGTTAATTTCTGAGATGACCCTATGTCCTTTTATGAAACCCCTGAAAACATGTAGGTATGCAAAATTTCATGATTTCTGTTCAGAAAACAATTCTTACATAAAACGTTTCATATTGCTTGAAATATGAGCCTCAGATTCCAACAAAAATGCTTATAAAAATGCGCATAAAAATAATACATTCCTATAGTGACACGGTCAAGAAAAGAACACATTTACGTCTAAATCTGGCTTTTTGTCGCGAACGCGCATCAGTCCTTTGTCGTGGCATCGCGTAATAAAGTGTCTCGAGCCAGGATTACGTGCCTTTATATATACCTACCTACATTCGTATGAAGTTAGCCTATTATTTTGAGAGATAAAGCTTTTGGATTAATATACCTAGGGTAAAAAGGACACTATGTCCTTTTCTGTACCTACCCCTAATAACGTGTATGAAATATTTCATGATGATCGGTTCAGTAGTTAAGACGTAATAAATAAACTCACATTTGCAATTTTAGTATCGACGATTACTACCTATGCTTTTTTGGATTTAGCTTTGTGAGATAAGCGTCTGCAGTAGGAAATAATATTAGGAATTATGGAATATGTTATGTACATAGGAGGGAATATATATAACGAATCTCCCAGGCTATCTAAGAGCAGTTTAATTTTCATAGTGGCTTAAATTGTAAGTAGGATCGTAAATTAATATAACGCAATGCCAAAACTTATAAAGCTACGTCCTAACAATTTAAACCTAGTTAACAAATAAGAAAGGGTTTTTGATGTAAGGACTCTGAAGGGATGAAATTAGTATTCAACGTATGTAAGGAAAATCACTCTCACATAGTATAAAACAAAGTCGCTACCCGCTGTCTATTTGTATGCTTAGATCTTTAAAACTACCTACGCCACGGATTTTCCTGCTGTTTTCACCAATGTTTTTTTTTTTTTTTAAGATTCACCAAACCGGACAATACACATATAAAACACTATAAAAAAACTTATTTCACAATTTTAGAACAGTGTACGACCTTCTCGAGGTGAACATAACCTGCACCTAAAGTAGTGCCACAGTAAAAAACAAACCAAATAAAATAAAATAAACATATTAATTAGTTAAAGTGATTCATGAGGAAGGTTTATATCTAAGTATATTTTATCCTGGAATCTCCGCGGGAACACCGAAATAACCGCGAATCAAACCGCGGGGGACAGCTAGTGTTATTCTATGTGAAATGGCGAGAAATAACTACACATGGTACAAAAACAATTACCTATTTTTTCTATGGCACGCACGTACGTAATAACGGGCAGGTGACGCAGGTCATTTGTGTTTTCGGAGGCGTGCCGCGGGCTGGCGTTAGTCATTCTTTTCGTGAAAAGCACCGTATTTTAATAAAAAATATTTTAATACTTATACACGAAAATAACATGTGATTTCATCGTTCAGTAGGTATTTTTGTGCGATGTGATTCATTTTTGAAACGCTTAGTCATTTTTAGTTTGAGCTTTACGTAGAGCTTTCGACTTACCTAATAGCTTATGCGTATTAAAATATTCTGAAGGTTATTATGTTTATGTTTGAATAGGAAAGGTGGTCGATAGCATTACGCTATGTTGGGAGACTATTTTTAGGTCAGATCGAAAAATTTGTGCTCAATATATTTTCTTCGTTTTTAAATTATTTTGTAAAAAAAAATCTTTTTTGTGAAACAGAAAATAAATAAATGTAAAAGAGAGTCGAACAAAACCTCTCGAAGCAAAGAACATAATATGGTTTTTGTCCCCGAATATCCGCGGGAACTATGAAATTTATGCGGGTGAAACCGCCGGGCACAACTAGTATAGTATAAATTAGTTTGACTAAGGTACATAAGAAATAGATTAATCGAGTACTTCGCATCGTGTTTTGTGTCATTGTCTCCTTGACTTTCACCCTGTCTGTCTGTCTGCCATTTGCTCAAAAATAAAAAGAATTTTAACCTTTTTGTAACGCTTTTTAAATGCAAGTCACGGCGAGTCATCTAGCAGATTGGTCAAGTCACTGGCGCGAGTTATAATTAATCTTTTGATTCAGATGTGATACAATTAAGCACCCTATCCATTATGCGATGACAATTGGTCATTGAATTGGAAAGATAAAGGGATTAGCTCCATGACAGCTATATTAGTTGTTATTACGGTCAGTTATTTATCTATATTTACATATAAAATAAGTATGAATAACTGTACCCTTATACACATAATAACTGGGCGTAGGTGTAGGTAAAACGTAGTGATTACCTGCTCTCTGGGTGTAGGTACATTGAACATAACATACATATCAATTATTTATTTAAAAGAAAATATTGCAGGCGGAAAAGTGATATGAAACAAAGGTTTTTAAATTTTTTATCCGTCTGCATGTTATTAAAATATACGTTAGTAAAAAAATTAAAATTTTACAATTGAATTGAATTGAATCGATAAACTTTATTTGACACAAAACAAAGATTTACAGCATACGTATACAACAACTAAACATATGTAACAAGTATTGAGGGAACAATTCACTCTTCAATATATATATATGCCTGCATAAAATATCACTTACAAATCGTTTCGTATAACTAGGTATATATATATTGTATATTTTAAGATGCTTAAAATTAAAAAATCTCTTTCCTATAAATTTATGCCAATAAAAAGTAATCTAAAATGTCTACCGTTTCTTTCTTTTCAATAAACTTTGACTAAAAGCTACATTGAATATTCATGGCTGTCTGTTCTTTTCAGGTGGGTGTGTTAGATTGGCACTCGGTAAGTTTAATTATTCTTTTATATCTTATCTCTGTAGTGGTACAAAACTTTGGTAAAATAAAAGTTTTCTTCGTGGTTTTGCTAATTCCGTTATTTTTTAAGACAGATGGTAGACATGCGTGATTTGTAAGACAAAGCGTGAAATTTAAAATAACTAATAATATTAGCTATTATAAATTCCTGAAGAACATGGTAATAATCATTCAGGAATAAATGTTATCATATTTCAATGGAACTTTATTGAAAATCCTTCTAATATGCCACTGAAATTTCAGAACAAGTCGTTGATAATTGCAACGGTATGCGTACATACTTCATCGTGGCAAAGGGAAACACAGTGTCCGTATTAAAGTCATTTATCAAGTACAGTGAAGTTCTAATGGTGTCATATCATCGTCGGTTGAAAACACTACCCCTACCCTGAGGTCTTAGGTCATTGACTTGTCTGACCTCATTACATGAAGTACCTACCTACTTATATTTTGTAAGTCCGTGCTAACAAAACACGTAACATGAGTAGGGTGGCTGACAATTTGTCAAGATATTTTATGAGAGTTGATAAATAGTGTAGCCTGAGTATATTTGTAGTCGCTTGTATCAATTGGTCAGATCACAACAATCAGTTTTTTTAAGTATAAGTTGGAACTATGTAAAGATGGATTATACCCATCTATTTATAATTGCACTAATAGAACAGTTTAGCTTTTTCATTGATAATAAATAATTTATAAAATTCTGCCACCCCATTAAAATAATGTAGTATTTACCATTTTTGCTTGGTTTCCACGACACAAGCTAATATAGCTTAGTGTGGAATCAAGTAGATCTGTGTGTTGTGAATTGGATTATTATTACTATCTTAAATTTAGGCTAGATTTATTTGACTTCAGGCACTATAGTACTGTGGGTTATACAGCGAATTTAGGCTTTTACAATATAAATTTATAAAATAATAGTCTTGACAAAATACGTATTACATATATGTGAATAAGATCTAAATCAGTAAAGTAAGTCGTTCAGAAGACACACGATCACCTCAATTTGCATGGAGGGGGGGCATAACGCTTTTTCCTGACGATTTTTGCCGACAAATCAACCAGTTAACTCTTATCACAAGCTGCGATAAAGAACTTCGTTCCAAAACAAAAAGAAAACGGGTGGCGATCAAATGAGCATCTCGCGTGAAATAAATCAATCAGCACGGTAAGAGCGTAATCAGATGTTCAGAGTCAACAGTTGCGTGGAATCAATAGACTTATTTCGATGGTCCCTCAGAAGTCACGTCCCGTGGTCGGGACAATGACGCCCGGGGGAGCCGGCGAGATTAACGTGGCGAGTCTGTCCTCGGACCTAAATCACATTACGGACACCCCAATCTTTGTTTAATGCCCTCTAAAGAAGGACGTTTCTTTGCAATATATCGCTATTTAGATTACGTGTGTGGTATTTTGCTATTGCCGTTGTAGAAGAGAAATGAATTCCTTTTCAGAATGTAGGTCCATAATTCCATGTCCATAATCCATAACCACAGTCCATGATCCGTGCGTGTTCCACGATAAATTAATGCTGTTCGTTGGTAAGCGCATCACTGAGAATACTTGGACCAAATTGAAAAAAAAAACTTTTTGTTTTTAGAGAAACTGAACTGAATTGAACTGAAATTGGGTTTCATAGAAATACTTAAAGGACATCGTTTGTCGGATCTATTAGTTAGTATGCTCGTACATAATTACTATAAATTTGTTCTCTTTTATGGTTTTGGTCAATGCGTTTTGATAAATTACTAAGTTATACCTATACTAGCTGAGCCCCACGGTTTCACTCGCGGTAATTTCAAAGTTCCCGTGAGAATTTCGGGATAAAAAGTACCCTATGTCCTTCTCTGTACCCCTGACAACGTGCATGCCAAATTTCATCTAAATCCGTTCAGCCGTTTTTGCGTGATTGAGCTATAAACATTCAAACATCCAAACATTCACACTTTCAAATTTATGATATAAGAAGTAAGATAGTGGGATATGTATTTGATAAAATTAATTTGTGTTTGATAAGTTAGTTTTATTGTTCACACAAATCTCTTTTAGCAATACAACAGCTATGGTCGTCGCAAAAATTGGAAAGTGCCCTCGTATTATGCGTACCCTATTCCATAGATCGACATGTTTTTGTCCCCTTGATTGCGAAACTTTTGCGTTTTGCTCTCGGACAAAAAAGACGTGTGATTTTTTTGTTGCTCCGCGTTCAAACTGGTGTAACGAGATATTTATGACTGGGCACGTGTGAGGTCAGCACGGATGGTGTAGACACAACGTCATTTAAGCAATGCGTGCGTGTATTTTATTATTATTGGAGTCGTTTTGCAGTCATAACGTCATATATATGGTAGACGTATTTACCTGTTGCCATGTAAAAAAATTTAACTATAACTATTTTTACTGTTAAAAATTACAAAAAATACCATTAAAGATTTCTCAATTCATATCATATTTTTCTCCAGGCAGTGTATAGGGAAGTATAAAAATTGCAAATTCAGCAACCGGCGTCTCTATTTCCGAACCCTAACACATCTGTATAAACAAATATTTTCTGTGCTATTGAGAAATACATGGAAATACAAAATACATAAAGCGTTCACATACTTTTCACATAACGCGAGGTGAATAAAGCGTAGCACCACCGTAGGCCCTAAATCAGAGCAACGTGACGTAGCCGGGGGCGTTACGTAGTTCGTAGCGCACTCGTAGCACGTAGCAATGTTTGTGCGCTATTTCGTGTGTGCTACAAATAGCAACTATGATGATGATGATGATGATATTCACCGAAACAGTTAATTTGTTAGGTTGTTTCTAATTATATTTACAAAAAGATTGAATGCAACTAACACCAAGTCCCGATTTAGTAAATTTTAATATTTAATAAGATTAAAAATTTTAACAAAATATATAGTTAAAATAATTTCATATAGGTATATATTTTAAAGCTGCTTATTAATGTCTATTCAGGTTAACTTGATGCTCACAAATATTATACTCACTGTAATACTTCAACAAAAGTGAGATTTTACCGATAGTTGGTACAATATCAGTTTGTAACTTCATTAAAAAGCAAAAGCTCTCTATAGTGGCGGAATAAAACAAAGTTTACCGTAGTGATTTTCAACGATCAAGCTTTAAAATTTTAAAACATTTCCAAACATAATACAAAAGTTTTACAATAGTTAATGTGTCTTTTACATTTGCGCACAGATAATATATTACTATATGTAGGTATACTATTTGTGTAATGTACGTAGTTTAGTTATACATTTGTAAATATATACATAATATGTAAGTTTGTGCGCGGATACAAAATACCCGTAAGTACTAGTTCCGTTTTCTTATTCATTCGCTGATACCAAAAAATCTTACTTAAAATTGTTATTTATTTCGAGCAATCCTATCGTGGTATCTATTAAAAAAAAGGTATTTTTAGTGTTAGTTTCGAGTATTGATTCGCCGATAAAGGATAACGTATCTAGTTATGCATCATAAAGAATCGGCCCCATTTTTCATTAAAATATTGCAACATGGTAAGTTTATTTGTTGGTATCAAGAAAGCCCCAGTAGTCACGTGACAACACGATGGAGGGTTAGAGGTGCACCATTAATCCCTTGTTTGGGGCGTTACTTAGAAACGGAGCTGGTCTTTACTCGGGCATAAAGGAAAAGTTTACAGCCTGTTATTTCCTTTAAATGATAAGAGTATTTAAACTCTTCGCCAATATTTTACGTTACGTTTTTCTTTGAATGTTAATTTTTTTTTGGAATTACTAGGTACATAGTATAAAACAAAGTCGCTTCCCGCTGTCTGGCTGTCCCTATGTAAGCTTAAATCTTTAAAACTACCCAACGGATTTTCATGCAGTTTTCACCAATCGATAGAGTGATTCATGAGGAAGGTTTATATCTATATTTTATCTTAGAATTCTCGCGAAAACTCTGAAATTACCGGCGAGGGACAGTTAGTTTCTAATAAAAATTGAACCATTACTCGATACATATAGTTTTTTGGATACTTATCCAAAAAGTGAACACAACTCTATAATTCCATGCAGGCATATACTTTAAATTGACTAACTGTATTGAGGGAATAACTATAATTGAAATAATAAATAATTAAATTTAAAGTTTCCTTTAAATATATGTATATTTATTTCTAATTATATGCAAATGTGAATTAATATGTTTTTTTCGCTTTCACACTTTAACTAGTCAACTGATCCTTATGAAATTTTCCATAAACGTTTTGTAAAGTATAGGAAAAGACATAGGTTTTTTATAACTTTGAAATTCCTGCGAGAACTCCGGATTTAATGCAAGGGTAATCGCGGGAAACAGCTCGTTATAAAACAAATCCATTCAAGAGCTGAAATGTTACTATTTTAAAGCAGTATCACTGGAGTACTAAGTTTATTAATAAACTCTATATTGTGTCTATTACTCGAGTACTCAATATTAATCTTCAAAGTTGAACTCGGTAGAGCTAACTGTATTAACTCTCCCCACGATGTGTTATCCCACTCAAAAGTTAAGGCACACTCGTAGCACCCACCTGTCTTTCTCGTCTTACATCCATAACGCGTCCCTATAGAGGTTCATTAGGTTGGTAGAGTTTAACTTATAAATATTTTTTCAATAGCAAATATTATAATGTTTTAATTAAAATAATTTTTAAACAAATTTTCAACACATGATTATTGTCAACTATCTGTAAAGTTATCTCAATTTCTAGTTTATGACAAACTTCTTTTCTTTGCATGAACTGATTGGAATAAAACAAAACTTACGTTTTTAGTAGAACTTTATGGAACTTTATGCTCTTTAGGATTTGATATATGAGATAGGATTAGGACTTGAGAACTGCGATACCTATATTCTAGATAAAAAATTAAAAATTATTTAAATGCCCGTGATGAATGTTGTGCTTGTTGTCAACTTCATACTGTTAATTTTCATTGTTTCCATTTTTAACTGACTCGTAAAAGGAAGAGAGTCTTCGGCTGTACATATTCTATCCGTTTTTCAAACTATAAATTTTTATGTCACTTTTGTAAAACCTCTCATTATAATATTTCCATAATGAAACCAGAAAGTATAAATTAAAAAAATTAATGCACTTAGGTAACTAATAATAACATCTAAAAGAGTGGAAATGTGTAAATGTAACACGTTCCCCGTCAAAACGTACTACGCAGAGAAACGCTTTCAAAGTATCAGGTGTTCGACATGAATACCTAATCTTAATGGAGTACGAAGTAGGTGTTGTTCGAATATATCTAAGTATAGATAACATACCTATAAATCATCGGAGAGGCTGTTTTAACAACTTCCCTGTGGGAAACAACAGACGTTTGAACAAGTTTAGTGTCTCGAGAATATATTCTACGCATTTTATTTTCACCGGGTAAGTCCTTTTGCAACTTAGATGTCGTTTAATAGAAATGAATTTTTAAAAATGCTTAAAATCAGTTGAATATTTTAAGCACATTTCTGTTAAATTGAAGAGTGGTTTACGCCTTGATAAGCACAAATAGCAAAAATTATACCAATCAATTTTTCCTTCCAAACTAAAAAAGGTTTAAGGTTCAGATGTATACGTTATTATGTGGTTTTATACTTATAACTAGGAGTCCCCGCGGCTTCGCACGTTTGAGATTCTCTCAGGAACTTCCTATTATATATCTACATACGTACTATATTATAAACATACATTATGATAATGAAACCGCAGAAAATCTATTGCGTAGTTTAGAATAATATTATGCGGGTCAGAGACGAGAAAGAGACTATTCTGGACAAGTGAAATTAAATTAGTTTATAAAATAATTATTTCAACAAATTGTACGCAATCTAATTACGTAATTTGCAAACAAAAAAAATGTTGACAGTTTTCCGAAATCAAACCTTAGCTTTAAAAAAATACACCCCACTTTCCTTTCGAAACTTGAGCATAATATTTTTTCTCGTACCTACCACTCTGTTTTCAAAAGAATTTGCATCTTCAATATCTAGGTTTAGGGTTACTAATCGCTTGGCCACATCGCTCGCTAGGTTTTTAGGTGCCAGCGTTCGTCACGTTTAAATATGATTTATGCAAGTAATTTAGTTAAGTACATAGAGACATTACGGCCTCAGTGCGTGGCGGATAGATTAAAACGTTCGTTGGCACCAGAGATCCTTTGTGGGACGCCTCCTTGTTTTCTCGCACCGCAATAAATTATCTATTTTCCTTTCCCTCGAAATGTATTTTGGAGACGTCGCTTTCTGTTTGCATGTGATCATTATTATGTGGATAATCGGTCGTTGTTTGGTTTTGCGAACGTTTGATATAATAGGCTAGTTTCCTAGGTAAAAAAATCAAAATTCTATTTAGTCCGTCAGTTAGATAATAAAAAAATAAAAGACACGTATTTTTTGCTTTTTTAAAATAATGGAAATATGCATAGATAAAGCGCATTAAAGTTTAGGGTGGGGGACTTGTGTCGTCACAGCTCGCTATAACGTGCGAACAAACTGTAGCGAGGCGTGACGTCATGTGAAATTTCGACTTGATATATCTCCGTTATTTTTTGGTTACATAAAAAAAAAAAATACGTGTACAATATTTTTTAATAATCTACGAAACGGACTAAAAAGAAAAATTTAGGCAACTAGCCTATTACAACGTGTCAGCGGTTTGGGTGTAAGTTTAGTTTTGGGGTATCAGGTTGATGATGTGTGTTTTGAAATACATATAAAATGGGGGACATCTGATAGAGTTATTCGTGGTTTGTGACTATTGTAACCACAGTTAAAACACAGACTGGATTCCGAAAATGTTTACCTCTTATTAAAGCAAACCACAATTATGAAACAAATTATCTTTAAAAAAAAAAAGGATCTCTATAGGTATTGAGTTTTACTGATTGTAGAAGTTCTGAGCTGAACGAATCCCCTTACAAGGTTTTAATTGTGTTACTATTAGAGCGAAAATACGAGAGCGAAAAGTCTGTACATCGATTAATGTAAAAAAATAAATTATAACGCAGAGGTATCACTAATCAATAATCATGTGATCATAATGACGGGCAAATAAACCATACACATACACATTAATTGTGTAGAGATTTTTATATGTTCGGATGTTTGTTATTCAACTATAGACGTATACATATAATCGACTGAATGGATGAAAGGTATGGGTGGTGGTTTTTATCTCGAAATACATAACTTCCATAGAGCTTAGGGAATCCCGAAATCACCGTGAATGATGTCACAAGAAACAGCGTGTTCAAAATAAAAATAATTAGGCGTTTACATAAACCGTACATTACGTGCAAAAAGAAAACTATCACATGAAAAAGGTATAAAATAGAAATAGCGATAATATTTACACAGCAGTATTTAGCAGTAAGGTATATACCTACAATACAATATTGTCGTAATAGAATAGTGCACTTTATTTTATGTAGATATTCTATTATAATTCACACAATAAAAATTGCTGGTTTTCAGATATTTTATGTATATGGTATATACAAGACTAATTGAAAAGGGGGAATCGAATTGAAACAGTATAAAAGCGTCAATAACAAGTAGGTACCTACCTAACTTATAAAAGGTTTATTTCTTTAGATTAATCAATTTTCAAAAAATATTACATCAAAGTAAAAAGTCTGTATACCTACTCTAATTTAGCTATGCGTTTGTACTAGTGTGGTTTCAAGGATTTTATTAGCCTGACCTAAAAAAATGTAACCATCGTTGTCCATTACGATTTGTAGATTAAGAAAAAAAAAAAGAATATATTGTGCGTTTGCTCAGTTTTAGTCGTTATCGGGTATAATTTAAAGTACTCACCGCTATGTACCCCCTTTCGACCAACTTTGTATACCTTGTATTGTATTGTGTTCTATTATTTAGATATCAGGTATCTGGCGAGGTAAAATTTCCACTTTACGAGTTCAAGGATTTTATGATGTGGTGTAAAAAGTAAACTGTGCACCTAATCATCGTTAAGCTTTGTCACATGTATTGAACACTTCACTGGCTTCGGTTAAAGTATAAAGATAAGACTTAAATAAAGTTTTTAAGCAAATACTAGGTACTACAATTTGGAAATAATGAGGACCTAGGTTGCCTCCTATTTCGAAATCGTTTAAAAATACTAGTTTTCTATACTATCACAACAACAATAATAATAATATTGGACCATATCACACCACAGTGCCACCTGGTCCCAAATTAAGCAGAACTTGTAAAATGGCGCTTTCTTTTTCGTAAATAGTAAATACATACTTATGAACTAAACACCCAAACAAGGAGTAAACACCCATTAGTGTCATAACATAATTTCATCACAAAAATGTTTTACCTGATGCGGGGACGGTAACCGCGACACCTGGCAGATTTACTTACTACTTACCTGCTACACCACCGGTGCTTTCGAACACTGAACAATTTGTACTTTTTTGCGCTCATCAACTGTTGATCTTCGTGCGATGAGAACTTTATTAGTTGAAAAATAAAAAAAAAAGTTGCCTTGCCAAGCTTTGATGTGATTTGTTGCGAAGCTTCACTTAAAGAATGTACTGCGTAATCTATATACATACATATATACAATACTTTGTCCTGAATGATTGATTGATGGATATAGATAGTAGTAGTACAGCCTAAATCAGTAGAAATCTGAAACTTGGAGGGTGTGTCCTTTGTATGATGAAGACATCCGATAAGAAAGGATTTTCCGAAATTCAACCCCCAAAGCGGTGAAAAGGGGATAAAAAGTTTGTATGGAACAATTCCGAAATCATCGCGGGTGAAACCGCGCGGGATAGCCCGTATACAATATTATAGGAATTTCTCGACCGCTCATAACTTGTGGCATACGGTATGACTCACCCAGCGTCGGTCGGGGCGCTCGCGTGGAAAACTCTTGAGCTTGCCGTGTGACAACAGTAACTATGTGACGTCAAAGCTATCAGAGCGCTTCACCAGCGAACAATATTGACACTGGCTGGATGGAAGTGTTTCGTACAATGTTAATTCCAAATTCAAAATATAATTATAAGAGATCGTTTAGAAATCGAAACATTTTGTAATTTTTTTATATACTTTACCTAATTTTTTTTTACCTATAGGTAAAAGTAATTAAAAGTGACATAAAAAACAATTTTTCCAAATCGCAAAAATAAAACTTGATTCCTATAAGCTACACACTATTCAATAGTCAAAACATTTCTAATAGCTATCTACCTACTCCAAATAACAATTCGGCACTTACGCATCAAAACGATATGTGATTCTCAGGCATATAACACATTTATATCTGCTTTTACGCCTCACTTATGGATCGACTAATGATATATCGTCGTAATAAACAGTGATTAACTTGCAGTTTTCTTCCCCCGGGGCAAGTGCATGGGAGCAATTGTATGTGACGAATGGTGGTATCTCACGCGATGGTTTTTTGCAAGGGAAGCAGGATTAAGTGGTCAGTGTAACTAAGCTGATGAATGGTTCAAGTAAATTACACTATGGTCACGAATTCAATGCTTATTGCATGAAATATTGTATGAGCAAGGGATGTTCACAATCGCTTCGGGGAAAAATATATACGATGTTTTTACGTCAGATTCATTTAGAAAAAAATAGTCGGTTAAGGTCACGAAAGTCTACAAATAAGTAGAGAAGAATTATTCACAGGAGATCATGCACTTTTTAGAGACATTTTCATAAAAATTACTCTTGCACACTTAACGGTTTCTAAAAATTTTGCATACATGTGTTTCATCAGCAGTTTTCAAGATATAATTCGGCTAATATTTTGATACGGTATTTATTCAATATTTATGATAGAGGGTTAGTATATAATAATATGGTTTTTTAAATATTTTTATCCCCTATTAAATAAATAAATGAATAAAATATACACTGCGTAATTTAATTTGTTTTTGTTTTTAGGCACAGACAATATATTACTATATCTACTAGTAGTTTAGGTATTCCTTTTGCCGCTCGCCCCAGGGCGCGTCGAAACCACTCGGTTTTCAATTAGCGTTATAGAGATTTTCCGCTTCGTCGGGTCTAATCCTAGTCCGGTTAATATAGTTTTTTTATATGGCATTAAAATTTATATTAACAGTGCTTACATCACTAAATCGAGGTTGTGTGCACAATTTTACATTATTCATAAAACGGGTTAAGTTTATCTGAAACTTAACCTGTTTTAATTTATTAATTTTAATTTATTTTCTTCAAAAAACATAATACAATAAACAAATAGGTACAAAACGCTTAAGCTCGATTGGGCTTCTTAGTGGCGCATTTGACTTAATTTTATATTTTTGTGAGATGTTTATTACAATTTGGAGAAAGAATTAGAAGCAAAATTTGGTTATTTTTTCTTGATTATAGTATGTATAGTATTATTTTCCTTAATTGTCCAGAAAAACCTTTTTTTCGTCCTGAAATGCTATTGGGACAGTTTTTTTTTAATTGGATGGTCGGAGAAATATCTTATACAGCTTAAAATGTTTACTGACTTATAATTTTTAATTTCGCTTGGCTTGAGAGCCGGTGGCTTCTAACTTAATGGGAGATCACTGAGATAAAATGGCGGTTTGTATGCTAGGCACGGGCTTTGCGGCAATCAGAAATAAATTAAAGGATATAGTACTATAAAATGATTATATAGGGAACGTGCACGAACTATAGGTGGCAGCACTAAATCGACAAAAGAGACACCATGCGGACAGTAAAAGCAACTTTCATTGTTGTCATCTATCATTGTTTTTCACTTCTTTCACTTCTTTCAGTTGTAAACCAAATTATTTTTTAATTCTTTTAATATGTTAAAAGTTATACAATACGGGTTCCGCTCTATTAATATTAATGATCTTCAGCGTGGCCAAAACATGGCTAAAGGTCAAAAACTCTTCGAGGCCGACCATGTATTGCAGGTTGAAGAGGTAGTAGAGTGTGATGAAAATGAGGCTGTAATAACTGGAAAAGTTGTCGCCCAAACCAAAATATCGAATATTTATGACGTGAAAATAGGAGTAAATAATTTTCTGAATAACCTTTTTAATAAGTATTAATTTTTCAAAGTACCTACATATACAGTTAGTTTTATTTATGCTTTTTTTCAGCTTGACTGCAACAGAAACATTGCAAGTGCAATTTGTAAATGCAAAGCTGGCCTTTCAGGAAAATGTAAGCATATCTGCGCTTTAGTTCTATATGTAAATTCTCCTGAAAGTGCCAAATCAAAAACTAGCGATGCCCAACAATGGGGAAAACCAACTTATCGCCAGTTATTGGGTTATGATAAGGGACTGAAAATGTCTGAGTTATTTGCATCACCCATCAAAAAGCCTCAACTTATTAATGTGATGAAACAGCTAGAATCACAGGATATTTCCACAGCTACTTTAGGAGAATCATTAGCTAACACACCCTTGTATAGAATCCTGCAGTTAGAAGAAAAAGATGAAAAAGAAATTATGGCAGCAGAAACTTTAGTTGATTTGGTTAACGTTACTGAGAGAAAAAAATTAAATGAAAACATTCGCCATGTAATACAAGATATATTTATGCTTCAATGCATCGCTGGTAACTATTCATCTCAAGAATCAATACCAGAGCATTTATTAGATTTTTATAATAAGAAAGTTTGTTGTGATGTTGATTCTGGTACAAACATTTGTTTTGGAACCATTGATCAAGCAAATAATTCACGTTGGTATATGGAAAGATCCTTAAGAATTACAGCAAGTAATGCACACAGATTAAAGGGTAGCCGTTTCAATAAAGATAAAGCAATAAATGATTTATTGAGTATGAAAAATATTGAAACATCTGCCATGGTCTATGGCAAAAAAACGGAAGATGTGGCCCTTTCTGAATATAAGAAGTTTTTTCCAAATTTTGAAGTGGTCAAGGTTGGATTAATAGTTAATCTTAACCAACCTTGGATAAGCTGCTCCCCAGATGCAGTTGTGATTTGTGGTAATAATATATGGGAGAAAAGACTGGTTGAAATTAAGTGTCCTGCCAAATGTAAATATGTACCTGTAGTTGAAGAAGATACTTCAGTTATTAATGTGCATTATTTACGGATAGATGAAAATGGCTTACAGTTAAAACAAAATCACTCAATTTATACACAGATTCAAATACAAATGTATGTTACTAATATATCCATTTGTGATTTGTATGTGTACTCTCCTAAGGGAAGTAAATTAGTGTCTATTAAAAGGGACAATGTGCTTTTGTCTAATTTAGTTTCTAGATTAGAGAAATTTTATTTTAATGATTATTTACCAAAGTTGTATGCCAAATGTATGGAAGAAGCAAAAAACTAATTCCATCTTCCTTGTAAGATATTAATATTTAAATATAAAAATAATTCTTGAAAAGACAATGGAATGATGGTATAGCTTATTTTTTACAGTTTAATAATTATTTTTATAAAAACTCCCACCATCCTGACTTCTGCCAGCTTTAATTTCACTATCTATGAAATGTATTTAATAAGATATAATTGATGACAGAAACGATGATATAATTTATGACAGCATTTTTTTTTACAATTTCAAAATTATTTATAAAAAAAATCAGAGCTACCTCAGCTCGCCACCTATTTTTTATAAGTCCAGACAACATTTACGTGTTGGTATCAACGACAATGATATCATATACCTAAATTGCTACCAGCTCCCTAGCTATATAAGAGAAACCTATTATTAAATGTTTGTAATATAATTTTTACTATGATTTGTTAGTTTTTCCTTCATTATTTAACTAAGTAAAAAGAAATAAAGAGGTAAACATATCAAAAAACATTTTATTTTCAACACTTATTGCTAAAACTAGTTATATTCATTGCTTAATTATTGGGTTTTCAACATTCACCAATGCACAAATAGTATAAACTATTTCATCTCTGTATTTCAGCAAACTTATTGGCAGTTTATCAAAAATATGAAACTGTTTAATCCTCTGCATGATTCTCTCTATATGGATTCTCACAGAAGCTATTTTATAAGTTTCATCTACTTCCTCTGATGAAAATTGTGGTGCATGAAGAAATGGTGGCATAACTAAAACAGCTTTCTTATTTTCAACACATGTTTTAATGGAAGGGAATCCTTTATCAGCGAGAACAGTATCTCCAGGCTCTAACAAATCAATTATTCCACAATCATTTGTTATGAAGCAATCACTAGAACGCCCTCCGTAGCATTTAGATATAAAACTTATGAAACCACAAGGAGTGCAGCCAACTAAAAACTTTATTGTATAACCATGTTTATAATCTGAGTACATGTGGACTCTTTGTTTAACTGTTGAGGGATATTCGGTATGAACTTCAGTGCAGTCTATTATAACTCGTGTGCTCGCATAGTGAAGTTTAAATGGTTCTGGCATGTTGGTTTGGACGGTTGATTTTGAGGGCCATATAATAAACTTTTTCAATGCAGAGTGTAACAAAAACAAGTAGTTTTCAAATATTCTTCGTATGGTTGTTCTATGAATTTTGAATATAATACTCAATACCGAGAAACGTAATCCTGTCTTTAGCTTCATTAATGTGATAAGTAACTTGGTTTTTTTATCTATACTTGAGGACTTAATATCAGGAAGTAAATTTAAAAGCAAATAATATACTGAAAATGTCACACCTGTTGAACTTATTAGATTTTCTTCTGTTTTTAATGAAGTGATGCCATGAAATCCTTGGCAAAGCAGCATTTGTGAATGCTGGTCAAGAGGGTCACAACTAAAATCCTTCTTAGTTTTGGCAGATAAAGGAATATTTACTTCACAGCTTTTTTCTTCCAATTTTTTTGATATCATATTAGTCTGAATTTCAGCTGTGCAAACACCATTTATATTAAACAAACTGCAGAATAAATGTGTATTATAATATGTTTGTTCTCCCCTTGATAAATCATCACTTTGACATCCAAAGCTTCTTTTAGCTAGCCTTTCAGGTTGAACATTACCTTCCGTACTAAATTCTAAGGAATTCTTAACAGTAGTTATTTCTACACACTTAGCTTGTTGTATTCGACGTTGATGTCTTTCAAATCTTTGTAATTTTTTTACCAATTTTTGTGGAATATTTTCTTTACCAGGGAAAACTGTAGGAACGTATGACGGATGTAAAGGATTTTCTGATTTTTTGTTGCCAATGAAGTGAGCACTGCATATTACTGTATTTGTACATGGAAGCCAATCATTCGGATGTTTGCTGAAAACAGATTGAAAATTAATGTTTAACTGACTGTATCAATTACAAAACTTGGTTATTTTCACTACTAATATTATTGATTATTTATAAATGCACAAAACTCTTTACTTACGTATGTTTTTTTACTGCATTTATCCATATTTTGCGTTTTTCGCATAACCATGGCATAAGAATACTATTCTTTGGAAAGTGATAAAACTTTACTTTATTCGATTTATTTTCATTTCTTAGGTATTTATTGGTACATCTAAATATGCAACAATACATTATGATTAGCTACACTAATAAGTTTCACTAATAAAATAAAATTTTACAGTATTCGATTTATTTTCTGTTTACTTGTTAAAAATGTCAATGACAACAAATGATTCGGATTGGCGATGCCAGGCGGCAGCACCATCGTTGTGCACGTTCCCTATAGGAGTTAAGTGTAGGTATATAGTATCAAATTTTCTGCGCCCTAATCGTTGATTTAAAAATTAGTATACTAAAGTAATTTACTCGGTTTAACGGGTTTTAACGATTGTATATTTGATTTATTACAGTGCACATTATTTGCCTATTTTAATTTTGATATACTTAAGTATAAAACATTTATTGAACACACCGAAAAAAAGGCAACCAGAGTTACTTTTGCATTTATAATACTAGTAAGTATGTGAGTATGGATTACATAATTATATTTTCAATGTACACAAAACCACCACAGCAAAATATACAAAAAAGCTCCATATTATACAACCGAATCCAATTTTAATTCCTATCAAAACAAAAAAGGAACCGACTGATTCGGATCCCGCCAAAAGATCTCAAACAGTAGTAGTCTTCTGGGGGTTCAAATTCAGGGGTTTTACTTTCAGACTCACGCAACGTATCGTGTTCGTGGCGGATAAGATTCAAACCTTTCGGCTTAGCAGCTCGATAAAATTACTAATACAGAAAGAGGTCTCTTAAGGCTTTTTTAATTTATTAAAGATATTTTATTCTATTATTCAGTTGCACGAAATAAACTCTTAATGTGATTAAATATTTTTTGTTTTACCTAACGTAGGTATGGTATGGGTGCTACTAACAAGACCACTTTCTGAAATTAAGTCATATAGGTTACAATACTGGCTGTCTCCCGTGGTTTCACCAGAAAATTCTAGGAGGACGCGTGGATATAGATTTTATGTTGTGAATTAACTTTCAATCCCTCGAGAACAGTACTTTTTTGGATAAAAGATAAAAAGTCTTTTTGTACCTAGGACAATGCATATGCAATTTCATGATGCTCGACTTTCACCTATACCGTGAAAGGAACAAACAAACAAACGAACTCACATTCGCATTTATAATTAAAGATTAGTATGGATAAACAACTCAACCTAAATGATATTAATTTCAACTATAAAGACCTAGTATCCCTTTTTTTTAATTTCCTTTAGGAATACTTATAATTGTCGGAACAAAGACAAACAAAACTAACTTTGAGCTCATTAGCGCAATGTGCTATGCCTGATACCATATAATTGGGAATGTTGTTATGGCATAATTGTTTCGTCAATAATATGTCAGAAAGTGGTGAGTTTCAGACGTAATATCTAAAGGTGCTCTTACACGAGCATTTAATTCGCACATTTTACGCACGTTTGGCGTCACAGCACTTCCAAGAAACAGAAACCAACCTACGGCAACTAATTTGAAAACCTTACTGAAACAGAAAATGAATCATGAAATCTGAAACCATTTAATAATATGTAGTGCGTTTGCTTGGTTTCCATGACACAAGCTTATAGCTTAGTGTGGGATCAAGTAGATCTGTGTGTTGTGAAGTGGATTATTATTATTATTAATGACGATCATCATGATACGATTAATGGCAATACAGCGTTAAAACATAATATTCGAATCTAGAAAATTTGAGAGACCCGGGAGCTAGAACTGCCATCATTTGTAATTAATGGTTCGTTGTACGAACTGACAACCCCATCCAGGTCACCGCATTTACGTCACGAGGTATATAATAAAAACCTTTTTCATTAAATAATGACTCATTCATTACGTTAATAGCACAATAATTGTTTTAGTTGCGTGGTAGATAGTTTACGATCGACGTTTGTTGTTCAGTGTGATATTGAAGAACCTCTACTGTCCTCTACTGAATTTTGTTCAAAAATAGGTAGGTACTTATCGAAAAATCAGTTACCTAGAAATGTAGGTAGGTATTTCAAAGTTCAGAAACTATCACTAACTTTTTGGCAAGAGTTGACCTAAAAATGTTCAATTTGAGCACTGAGATTAAGGTTTTAGACATTCGAGATAAATATGTTTTTTTGGTGATTGGAAATGAAAAACATTTTTATTTGCCGCTACAGAGTTTTAAAATAAAAAATTAAAATTAACTTACACGTACCAATGTGCAGAAAATTTATTATGTAGTTTAAGTAGATACTATAGGTAGTAGGTACTAATCATGTATTGTGATTAGAAAACGTTAGATCGTCTTTAGTTTTGACTATTAGTGCTTGGATTTTACGTTGAATGATAAAATTAACTTTCTTTCATAATGCAAATTAGATTTTCTAGATTATTAGCGACAAAAACTCATTCCGTGCCTTACTTTGATCAAGGCCGTCAGCCGGGGTTATAAATCTCGAAGATTGAGCCGGGAGATCAACCTTCTATGCCCCTGCTATATCATATGATATATTATGTGTTATTCTTTAACCAAATTTATCACACCTTACACCGTAGGTAGGCACTTAGCAACTGAGCAACGAATATTTGGAGTTAGTCTACGATGTGAATAAAGAAATGGCATAATGAAGTAGGTATTTCTTGTGTTTCTTTCTGGGAACTGAGGTAGCAGAATAAGAGAAACAATTAAAGCTTAGATATACCTAATAGGATTCTCCGTGATATTAAAACAATTTGTTTTTTACGTATAATAGTGCTCTCATTCCGGTATCTATTCTAATCTTAATACTATGAAAGCGAAACACCTTAACTACTCAAAAGATAGTCATGAAATTTCAAATAAGTATACATACAAAGACGTAGAGTAGGTACTTCCATCCAGAAAAAAAGTACTGTTCTTGAGGTATTGAAAACTGATTCATAACACCAAATCTACATCAACGCGTGCGAAGCTGCGGGCTGCAAAACTTATTCAATACAAACAAAGCTTTCGTTCATCAGCAAAATAGAACAAATTCTTACTAATATTATAAATGCGAAAGTGAGTTTGTTTGTTTGTTTGTTACGCTTTCACGCCTTAACGGCTCAACCGATCATCATGAAATTTTGCATACACGTTGTCAGGGGTACAGGGACGGACATAGGGTACTTTTTATCCCGGAATTCCTGCGGGAACTCCAAACATATCCGGGGCGAAACCGCGGGGAACAGCTAGTAAAATAAAGTTATTAATAACTAATCTTTTTTTAAAAAGAATATTTTAATGAAATTCAAGGAATACACAGTAGTTACGAATATACGAGTATAAGTTAACGTTGAATCCCAAACATTTCTCATAACTTCAACCGGATTCTATGATTCAATGTAGGTATTTACTTATAATTAGAATCATCAAAGAAAAATCTTTATTCATCCGTCTAGATGCGTCACACACATTGTATTCCTGGTACAAACTGTGTGAACCCTAATCTTTGGAATCCAATATTGGTACTCAGATGAGTCCTATTTATAAAACCAACATGATAAAAAAAGCTAAGCTTATTTACGATATTTTATAATAAGACTTATGAACGAAGTACGACACAAAAAGAAAACAATTATTATTAATAAAGTGCTCAAAAGTTGAATTTATGGATTTTTTGTAATTGCATACTTGATAATTTATTTGGGGTTCAAAAATAAGTATGTTCAATCATTTACATCATTTATTTAACCAAAACAAAAGAAACTTTTAGTATATAACTAAATAACAAATAAATCTTATACACATTTAAGTAGAACAATAGTAACAATCCTTACACCATGCTAATTAGCCAATGGTCTCTGCGCTGGGTAGTTCCGTTTCGCGGAGGCCCACAAAAATATTATTTGCGGGTTCAACGACAAAAATATTGAATTATAATCAAAAAGTAGGAACCGAAGGACTAAGTCTAACATAATATTATGAATCCCATCAAAAACATAAATGTGAAAGTGGAAGCCAAAGTTAGTGCTTAGTTGTCGACTTCGCCGATAAAAGAATTGATATCTAAATAGGTGCCAAGTTCTGTAGATAATCCTGAAATATTATCAAAAAGTAGGACCCGAAGGACTAAATCTAACATAATATTATGAATTATTATCTTTATACATATTATTATCTTCAGATCATATTTCACTGACATTGTTTAATGGTGAGACTGTTTTAATATACATAATATATATATGTATAGGTAAATATATAAGCTCTCGCCTGTTTCCCGGAGGGTTGGGCAGATACTATATGGACTTCCATTCGCTATGACCCTTAAACACTTTCGCTCCAGCCACATTTACGGTACCTATACCTACAAACCTCGCATACACGCTACTTTTTTATTGCTTTCGATATTGGTCTGAGGACGTCCGTTACCTGAGGTAATAGCTATCATTTTATGCCAGTTTGTTTGTGTAAACGGCTTTGTGTCAACCGATTCGTTGGGGGAATTCGAAAACTTCTATCTGTGGGCTCTTTGGTGGTGAACAAATACGTATATTTCGTGAGATCACTGTTATGCCAAGCACCATACGCATTAATGACACGTCTGGTGTGCCTCCAGTCATGTGTAAAAAATGTGTATTTTCCCTCAGATTGTGGTTGTTTTATCCTTAAATACGTTCAGTTGTTAAAAATAATCATGACACGCCTGTCGTGCCATCCGCAACGAATCCGTTAAGTGATAGTTTCTCTCGCTGTTTTTTCTTTTTTCCTTTCTTTTTGGGAAACTGTAAACGAATCCACTATTGCATAAGCATAGGGTGTAATGATACAAGCGCCGCTTCCTGGTGATTCACGTGCGACTCATTGCACGCCACACCAAACAGCATCCTTTTGAGTCACCCCTGGAGTGTCACGTGACCGTGGGAAGCTATATGATTTAGATCGCGTTGACTTTGACCTTTAGGGTGCATAAGTGCCAGAGTGAAACTAGCTCCACCCGCTATTAAAAACCGTTAACCTTCTAGGAGGTTTCATTTAAAAAAAATATCGATAGTAGAATATAGTATAGATTTCTTCCGATGTATGTAGTAGGTATATTTCTTAAACACTATATGTCTCATGAGTTGCGTTTTTAATTGATGCAATAATAAAATTAGTTAATTAAATGAATGATCAATGGCGATGTATAGATCTGATGGTCATTAAATGCTATAAACGTGCAAGAGAAAGTCACGCCTTAAAGCTGGTTTTAGTTCTTAAAAAGTAACTTGATTGTAACTTTTCTCACCGTAATTGTGTGGGTTGTGTATTTACCCTGGGATTCGGAAATAAACGTCATTTTGTCTAAAGGAGTTTTTGTCACCCCTTATCTATACATCTATACATATAAATAAAATTTAAGTGTCTGTTTGTAATTTCAAATTAACAGCTTTTCACTAAATGCATACCTACGAATGTATAATGTACCTATATACGGTACTAACAGCAAAATCAATTTCTCATATTTTTCTCTGTTTGTCTGTCTGTTGGTCTGTCTGTCTGTTTGTTCCGGGTAATCGTTGGACCGATTTTATTTTTATTAGTTTTCTGCGGTTTCACCCGTGTTAATTTCAAAGTTATCGGGGAATTTCTGGTATAATAGTATCCTTATATCTTTCACTGTACCCTGTCCTTCACTGTACACTGTACCCTGAGGGCGTGACTGCAAAATTTCATGATGATCGCCTAGGAAATTAAGGCGTGAAAGCGTAACAAACAAACATACTCGCATTCGCATTTAAAATGTTAAGATTAGGTAGAGGTCTTCCTTATTTATGATGTAATCCCTATTTGCACTATACCTGATACATTCCAGTAACCTAATTTAGGGCTACCAAAAAGTATGATGTATGGCGTGTTTGAATAATAATATGGTATGTATGTGCCTACAATGTATGCACATATGTAATAGCCCTAAACAAGGCTACTAGAATGACTCTATGGTGCAAATAGGCTTGTCTCCGCGGTATGAAAATCTAAATTCTATGTATTTAGTCCTTCTTGCAGATTAGGTATTAAAAAATATTGGACACGTATTTTTTTATTTTCAAAACGTGCTATATATAAACTGACGACTGCACGGCGTGACGTTACGCGATATTTCGACTTGAGAAAATACGTGTCCAATATTTTTATTAACCTCCAAGACGGACTAAAAACTAAAATCTGGTTGATAAGCCCATTGTGCTAGGCTGCTAGCGAATCGCCGGCTTTTTTGTACGCTGATTTGAATAGTTCATATCACCGTTCCAATGTGAATGCAGGATACATGGACATCTCACTCAAGGCCAACTGGCACTGAATCATATGAAATTAAACGGTTATATTGCCGTGAGAATTTTTTAATTCAGATAACAGATGGATGGATTGTTAAACAAATAACATAACCTTTGTTTAATGATTCCTATCATATAAAGGTTTTGGAGAACTGTGGTTTGATGTCTGCTTTAAAGACTAACTTTTCACTTTATGGGTTGAATTTTCCAGTGCCTTGTCTTGCTTGCACGCATAGTAAAAAAAAAGACAGCCTTGTATATCAAATCTTTCTAGACCCTTTTGTTTCCTGATGAATCAGTTGGTTTATGCCAAGTAGTCGTTCGATGATCGAACTGTTTGGACATTTTTTTCCAAATTGTTAGTCTGATTGAGGTTATCAAACTATTTGGATATAAATATACCAAGCTGAAGAAAAAGTCATTTTAATTATATTTTACCAGTTCTTGATGGTTTCACTCGCGTTAGTTTGGGAGTTCCCGCGGGAACTCCATACAATCCATGCTTAGCAGCTGACGTCTCCGAACCTATATATAATCTACCTTCCAGATTTCAGTTTCATAGATCAAATAGTTTTGGAGATTTTGTGTTCGGTCAATGAGTCAGTGACCTTTTGCTTCTATATATAGTTAGAGATAAGTATAGATTTGCATATAATAATAATCGAAATAAAAAGCAATTTTACATAAAAATAGACATGACTCAGTAACAAACTAAATATAGCTATAATGCGTTATTAACATTCAAAATATCGATCGATATATGTTATGCAAAAGGAATCCTCTATAGCCAGTCACAGAAGGTCATATTCGTCGTTATAACGAGTGAGTCATAGTTCGTAAATTGGGGCATTTTGTGGCTTGAACTGTGAACACCACTATACCATAACTATTCTTATCTAGATATAGTACGAATAGGTAGTTATTTACGTAATTGCCCCTGTGGGGTAGGGCGTTAGTACATCAGTCTATACTAATAATATTATAAAGAGCTAAAGTTTGTGAGTTTGTGAATTGTAAGTTTGTGACGTTATAGGGAGTAATCTCTGTATCTACTGAACCGATTTTGAAAATTCTTTGATTTATAGGAAGCTACTGTAGTCCTGAGTGACATAGAGTACTTTTTATCTTGAAATTTCCACGGGGACTCCCAAATTCCCAAGGGTGAAACCGCGAGTGACAACAATTCATATATAAACTAGCTGTTCCCTGCGGTTTCACTCGCGTTAAAGAATACTTGCAGGAACCCCGTGATACTACGTTCTTAGCTGACGTCTCTTCTGCCAAAATCTCTCTACCTGCCAAAAAGTTTCATAGGTCAAGTATTTTTCACAATTTCGTGTTTTTTCATATCAGTTTTATATAGATTTTGAAGACTAGCTGTGCTCCCGACTTTGTTCGCATAAAATTTTTTTCACCACCGTTGGTTTTGTCATTAGGGAACCTAATTAACTATATTTTAACTATATTTTATCCTGGAATTTACCGCGGGTGAAACCGCGGGGGACAGCTAGTATCATATATTTTATGATTAATGACGTATGAAAGTGTGGAAGTTCGTCACTCGACTCAGCGAAATCCTGACGCGGGTTTCGAATCCTTGATATCTGGCGCAGCACACAGGTTCGCTTACGAGTATCAGGCCGAAGGTGCTGTCATAATTTTCCTTAGGCGTGTTAAGATAAAAGTAATATCTATAAAGGTAAAACATATAGGTACAGTAAGCAACAACTTGACAATTATTGAATCTAATCGCCATAGTGAAGCAATAAAACTCAATCATCCTTAAAAATTGAGCTACTTTCTATTCTGACTGTACGTAATCGCAACTGCACAATGTCAACAGAATTTAAATTTTTAGTGCATGCAATAATCGAATACAATTACTCGTGCTAATTAATGCATGAATTTTTAAGAGTTCGTTACCCTTAGTTCAAGTTATATTTGCATATTAATCATAACCGTTTTATTTAGGGCAATGTTTTTATTCCAAGCCGTTATTGCGACCACAGACACACTCGTATTGTGTAGAAGATTTAGCAATTCGCCTCTCCAAACGTGGAGAAATTAAGCTCTATTGCACTGACCACGCTTGACCAAAAGTTCGCTACACAGAAAATATTTTAACCTACCTTAACTACAATTATTACTATTTTACCATGATTAAATTTGTATTAGTTGCATTTTTATTAATTAAAATATAGATTAATGAATAAATAAATGAATGAATAAATAAAAAAAAAAAATTATTATTTAGAATAAAGATGCATACTTAATATTTTCTTTAATTTACAAATTTTCGAAATGAGGACAAAGTTTATCTATATACAAAATCCTTGAAAAAAAAAAGATTGTCAGTTTGGTCGGTCAATTCTTTAATGATTATATAATGCCTTAGCCTACTATTGCTTACTTAGGACATAAATCAATAAACAAAATCCGTGACGTTGCTTCTAACGTTTAATAGAATACATTTACGCCACAACATTTTCTTAATCGAAGTGTCCAACTCACCTATCAAGGTAGAGTGAGGGTACACAAAGATAAATATTCCTATCTTGCCTTAATGGCTTTTATCTTGTGTCTTAGAAGGGTGTCCGTCCGTTCGTTCGTCAGGTCACCGAGACATTGATTTGTCTTCGTTACTTGGACGGGTCTCTTGGAGCGAAAGGGATTTTGGTCACCGGAGAAAATTCTATTAAATTTTGGTCCTTCGAGCCGGATTGTTGTTGAGTGAATTACAGATGAGAAAGGTGATCGGCGTTTCCTACAATTGAAATAATACTCAACAAAAATAGGCAATATGTCAAAAAGGACGGGAGTGTAAAGTAGTGTGTGTGTGTGTGTACACACGCAAGAAGTAAAAGGTACCTACAAAAAGTCAGAAAAAAGTTCTTAGAAAATATAATAGTAGGTACTGTGACTCGAATTAGGACGGCGCCCTAGTGGTTACGTACGAGTACAACATGTAATAAGTAAGATCAAACCTGTAATAAGTAAGATCAAAGAAGTCTAGTCTAGTTGGTTACGACCGTTTGCCAATGATTTTTCACAATAGTGAAATAGATACTCCTTCCATAAAATATTTAAAAGTTAAACGACGTATGTAACTGCATACTGTCTAGTGTAGACACATACGGTTTATTTCACACTGTCTAGTCTTCTTGTGAACACGTTTTCCGGTTTTTATTACATCTTGCTTCACAGTGAAAATTTTACTTTATACTTAGCAGCCATAGGTGTGATTGTCGCTTGTTTTTTAGAGGTAAATAAGTCAATGTCGCCACCTAGACAAACGTTGGTACCATGGCCCCAACAGGTTTCTTTCAATTTTCAACAGAGTGCTTCTAGGTGGTGGAAGACACTTAACTGTAGACGCATGACTTTAATGTTCTTTTTATGAATTGAATAAGATTGTTTAGTCTGTGGCTTTGGTGTTTAGAATGGTTTTTTCATTTTATTTTTTGTGTAATATCTTAGATAGCACATTTTACCATTTAGTTGTCAGTTTTTTTGTGCTCCTGGCAACGTAAGTATGATTGTATAAAAAAAAGCAAAAGCTATCTTTAACTTACAGGCATTATCAATGCTTACAGGAAAAAAATATTGCATAAATGGATTTTTATTTATTTTTAAAAAACCAATAAATACAAATTTCACATATTTCCAGTGCAACAAAAACCAAATTTGGTTTGCAATTTGGTTTGCCTATGCACTGCGACGGTTTGAGGCTACATTTACATTATTCTCTGTGCGTAATTGCTGTCACCAAATCCACAATTGGGTGACTATATAAAATATGGAATAGTACTTCTTACGCCGGAAGTTATGGAGTTCTGTGTTGTTTTATTGAGTAAACTTAAGTCTACGACTTAAGTCTTAGGTCATGATAATATGGATAAACCAACTATCATATCATAACATTACAGTCACCAATGAAAATAAGTTAAATCAAGTAGATAGATTGAAAATATTAATTACATGGGAACATTAAAATTCAAATTTCTGGTGCGTTTCGAAGATTCCTCCTCCATAATACTCTCAGTTACTTGTAATAACAATTTACCACTAATACCTATACTTCATCTTAAACGTGTCGTGCATGCGCATATTTAAAAAAAAAAAAAGTTTACAAAAGTCTATAAGACGTCGCGTCGTAAGGTACCAAAGAAACAATATCTACTTTTTTACCTTCAGTAATATTATTTATTTATTGTTTATTTTGACATCACTCACAAAATTAACACCGTCTCGAGACTCGATAATTGCTAAATAATATCATGTTTAATTAGCGTGTGGCTAAATTGACCTTGGGAATTATGTAGATATAAGTGACGGTCAAACATACGAGTATTTACTATAGACCAATGTTGAGTATAGGAGAGATCATAATGATTATGTATTCTGAAAAGATGCTATTTAGGTTACCTACAATTTTGCTTGACATGATAATTTTTTTTAGATATAACCTATAACCTAGAATTTCAGACGTCTGACCAAGGCTTCAATTTTTTTCTTTTTATGTGGTGTGTGAATTCCCCAGCAAATTAAAGAAAAAGAAAAAAAGATGCCATTATTTATGTGCATTACTGAAACAGCTCCAAGAGAATGCGCGGTGGTCATTAAAAACAATTGAATGTGTTTTGCGTTGCATTCAACAGTGTTTAAATGCAATAATAAAAGTACTCGTAAGTACCTCCATCCCCGTATACCCGTGTTGAAACGAAACGCAGGAAAACGATTACACACTCTCCCAAAGTGGGGATATATATATAAGAAACCAATTGTACAGATGCCAGTTCCCGTAGGTTTTTGCTTTGCCTTCTATTTATACAGATAATGCCTTTATGCTGTCGCCTTTTATTGCCACTAAATGGTACGCTGCAGAGTTGCAGTGTTTCAGTTGGATTACACTTAGTGGAGATTACTGGCACCTAAAAATAAAGATTGGTATTTCGTAATTAGTTATAGGTAATTATCTATTGCTAAGTTTTTTTTTTATATTTGTAGTTCACAACTAGTTATCAAACAAAAATAAATAAATCACTGACAACATTTTGGTAAGTAATTCTAGAAGTTTCGACGTAATTAAATGATTTTTAAAAAGCAAGAGTTATCATATTCACCTGTTTTTTATGTTTCGAGAAATTATTATTAATCTTTTTTTTAAATAATATAGGAAGGTACCTACTTCTAGTGATCCTATACTTAGGTATACTTCCTATACTTAGGTATATTTTATTGGTTTTACCTGCTGAATTAATTTTATTATTTAGAATTTATACAGAAATGACAAGAGGAAAAAAATCACCTAGGTAAATAGTAAAGTGAATGTATTTAACTTTTTCAGGACGTGTAGACATTAACTCAGCTGAGTGCTAAATTTCCCCATTGAATTCAGACAACTACAAGCGAACGCGAGGGTCGAAAAGAATAAAAAAAAAAAAGACTTCATTCATGGGGAAAATACCGCCACGTCAGCAGCAATAGTAAAAATAAAAATAACGTATTTATATATTTTTGTATCCAGCAATAGAGAAATGGTGCAATTTGGCTGGCGTGTCGTCGATGTTAGGTCAATTTCAGAGCTTATGTTGAACAAGCGAGCGTTAATTGAAATCGGCGCTTTTTCACCTAATCCCTTCCGTGGCTTGGTTAATCGAGTATCATCGCTGTGTCAGCCCCTACAGAAGATGTTCGACTGAGATTAAACACGTATGGCTATAATTAAAGTCGGTTGGAGACTCTAACATATTCTCAATATTATTATCTTAGTAAATTTAATCAGAAAGTAAAAATTTCTAGCCGACTAGCTGTTTCCTACGCGTGAACGCCCGTGAATTTCGGGACTTCCCCGGAAACTCTAAAAAAGTATCGTATGCTACTGTAGCTTCCTATCAATGAATCCGTTCATTAGTTCCACAAATTATTCCTTACAAAAATGCAAAAGTTGTCGAAAAAGTTAAAATTTCTTCTAAGCAATAAGGCTTTACCTTTTATATTTATTTAGGGCCTTTGTTACCTTTTACCGTATATTTTATTGATTTTTTGATAAAGTTAGCGATGGCGAATCTATAGAATTTTTGAAGACTCACCTTCAAGAGCACGAAATGACAACATTTCCATTTCATTATGTGAATAATTTTCCTGTCTTTGACGTAAAGAAACAGCTGTTCTCTACAAGGACGTGCTTCATCGATTCACGAGGATTTCGTATTCAGGAAGTAGGTACAATCAATTATGATAGTAGAACTATACCCGGCAGTAGAATCATTAAATCATTTCCTATGAAACAGACGCAAACTCTCTAGGAAATTAATAGGGAAAATTAATAATGAAAACGGCATTAGAAATAACTTCATCCCAATAATGAAATAGCCGCAGCCGCTCGCAACTATTATACTGGGTAATGTGATTAGCCGAGTTCGACCCTGTCTAGAGTCTAGACTCGACGTGTAATTAATAACTTCTCATTGTTATTTAATAATTTTAGCTGTGCCTCATGATTTCACAACTTCGGAGTTCCCCCGGGAGTTTCGGGATACAAAGTACCCTAAATCCTTTTCTGTACCCCTGATAACATGACGTATGCAGAATTACATGATTGATTGCGTAGTTAAGGCGTGAAAATGTAACAAACAGACAGACAAATAGATACGCAGAGATACTTTCGCATTTTTAACATTACTATGGATGTAATGCTTGCAGTGTTATAGAATTAAGACTATAACTCGATTTACTTAAAAATAAATCGATTTTTAATTCTTAGTTTGACCGATTTCATAAAACACACACATATCTACACACAACAGTATTCAAAGATCTTTGACGAATAATTAATTACTACCGTTCTATCTGCATAACGCGTTTATTCTATGACAGCATAATTGGTTTAGTAGTCTGTGAACCTGAATGCAATATTTGGGGTATTTTTCTAGCACCCTGTGATCGGTGTAACACAATCATTCTGATATCTTACAATTGTCAATATTTATTACAAAATTGAGTCAAAACAAATAAACAAGGAAAAACCAAACTTTAAATATTCCAACCGTATCTGATATTGAATAACATTTCTCAGAAGTGAGATCGTTAAATAAAACATAGGTAGGTACGTATATAAGACGGATCTCTAGTTGTCCTAACATTACCTATTGCTAGAATTTTATTGCATTTAGCTGATGTAAAGACAACAATTACTTGATTGTCCACCAATTATGAAGGCATAATTAAATACTTTAATCATTACAAGGTATTTCTTAAGAAAATGAAGATGATTTTTTTATAATTATCAGTTTAAAATATACGGTTTCAGGCTAGATTAGATTGTACTTCTGAGAAGTAGGTAGGTATAATAGAATAACGAACGGTATGTAGATAATATATACAACACATTAAACAAATAAGAATATTACTAATACGAATAATACCTGTGCCCCGCGGTTTCACCCGCGTGAGTTTCGGAATTCCCGCAGAAACTCCCAATTTTCTTTAATACAAACCTTCCCTGAACTTTCACGAATATTTCAAGATCAAAATTAGCCGAATCAGTCCAGCCATTCTCAAGTTTTAGCGAGACAAACGAACAGCAATTTATTTTTATATTAATGAAGATAAGGATTATGTGGTTTTTGAAATAAATAAATAAATATAAAAGAAGTAGCATCACTTTTTATTCTAGCTATTTACTGATCAACAAAAAAAATTTTTTTTTGTGTAACAAGAAAAATTTTGGCTGATTCTATTAGGAATAAGGTCAAGTAGAGTAGAATTAGTAGTCTAGTATTTCAGATACGAATAGTTTTATTGTAAAATGATTTTTTTAACTTTTCTTAAATTAAAAGTTATTTTAACAAGAATTAAATTATTATCAATGTTATAATATTAATATGAGTACATTTTTATGATTTTCTCCTGTATTTTGCGTCAGGAACATCCCTCTGTAATCCCCAGCAATAATCTGCCAGCATAGTTGGACTCCATTTTCCCTGGTATCGTTTTTCTATGGTGAAAATGTCTTGGTGGAATCGTTCCCCGTGTTCATCACTAACAGCACCCAAGTTTGGAGGAAAAAAGTCTAAATGTGAATCTAAAAAATGTATTTTTAAGGACATATTGCAGCCTAAGGCTTTATAATTCTCTAAAAGTTCCTCGACAATAGTTTGATAGTCATTTGATCGGTGATTTCCAAGAAAATTTTCAGTAATTTTTATAAATGATTCCCAAGCTGGTTTTAAAAATTAATATAAATAAATTAATATACATATGATTTCGTGGAGAGGTTAGGTAGAAATTTCGAAATTTCTGCTTACTTTTCTTGTTACAAAATTTTGTTGATCAGTATATGATCTTGATTTTTTTTTCGGAGTCTATATGTTAAGCAAATGAGTTTCATACAACGGTTTAATATTCAATGCTGTTTATGATTGCTTACCGTTAAAGTGCTTGAACGCGGACCTAATTTTAAGCACTGCACTTTGTACCTATCCTATAAATTTTCAAGGGTTAACAGTCTACTGCATAACAGAGGGTGCATGTAAAAAGCGAGCTTCTCTAAACATTACACACGTAGGGGTAAAATTTTAAATAATAAAAAAAAAAGATTAAAAGGCATATTAAAAAGAATTGGTAGGTACTGATGGTTTGCTGTTTTTTTCTCTTTTATTCGAAGTAGGGTCATCTCACTGCTCTTAACAGGGGGTCGATCGCACAATTTTGGAATGAATCTACCAAATAAAACCACTACCAATAATATATTGTTATGCACATTTCATATGCGTTTATAGCGTTTTTATCTCTTGTTAGGAAGATTAAAGAACTTGAACAATCATCGAAAACATGTAATAGTATTCCGCTAATTTTTGACAAAGTACGTATTTTTTTATATTTATTTACAGTGCAGTCTGATTTAAAAAAATCAACTATGGCAAAGATTGTGTACCTTACCCCAAAAATAATTTGTTCATAAAAAATGACGTCATGCGGTATTTTTATGTTACCTAAACCAAGATAAACCAAAACAAAACCAAAACCGTTGAAATTAGCGTGGTCTCGGTTCGACCGCTAGTAGAGATAAACTAGAATCAACAATAGAGCTAATATTTATTGCTAAAAAAGTGCATTTTTTTTTCGAAATGTTCCTATCTTTCAACAGCACGCACGATTCGCTCCGTTCGGCTCCCATCATAACAACACAGGTTTATTTATGGCTATTTACATCAACTCTCCACACGAAATGGGCGATAGGCTTTTTCTGACACGTTTATAAATCAACCCCCATTGCCCAACTGACGATGTACAACTGGCCCCATCAACTTGATAAATTGTATGTAACCACACCGAGTCACTTACCCGGCGGTGGGAAATAATAAACTCGGCGGAACACTTTTAAGTAGCCGGCTTCTATCATAGTAATAATTTATCAAGGTTTATCTCGTGATTTTTCTTTTAACACTCAAATGTGAGATAAGTGAAAAGTTTTTTTAGATAAAACCCCCGACGCAAATAAAGGAGTGTAATAAGTTCAACGTGTGGGTTCTGCCCGCCTGTCTATGGTATCGGTTCCCTAAAAGTTGAACCGATTTTTTAAATAGTGTTTTTTGAGTGACCTGATCGAGAGTTTTTTACAACTAGCTATGATTAAAAGAAGAATCCGTTCCGCAATTTGATTAGAAGCTCTTTGCCAGTTGATCAATGGTTGTGAGCATCTTCCACAAGTCTGATCGAGTCGGAATTTCAATGACATTAGCAGAACTTAGTAAACTCGAACTGTCAGCGGTATTTTAAATTTATGGTTATTGTTACCTAACACCCGCTAGGATCGATATAACCTTAAAGTAGTGCTATCGGATGTGTGACCTTTATTTATTTTTTGTCTGCTACGGTTAGAACTTCTATGTAGAACAGTGTTTATTTTATTTATTGGACAGTTAATATATGCAGTTGGTTCATTTAACTATGAGTGCGGATCATCCTGTTGGCTGTAGTTAAAACATTCATGAAGTCCGCAGTTGACGATATAATTTCCTAAAAGCTTCAGCTGCAGTGGAGGGCATTCCGGACTGAATTCCTGCTTTAGTATTCTTGACCACTAGACTCAATAATATGTATTTTAATACTAGCAGTACCTACCAAATGTTAGCTGAGCCAGTTTACCAGAGGAACTCTTTGTTCTGAGATAAAATTCTTCATGCAGGATGCAATATAATATCTCCTTGCCAAATTCTATCTAAATATACTAGTCTAAATATGTCCAGTGGTTTAGATGAGAATTTTTTTTTGCTTCTGTTGTCTGGGAACAGTTTACCTACTTTACATTTTACAGGCTAGCAGTTGTATTTTACAAATTACAACTATAAGAAACAACATGTCAGGTATCACTATACATTGCAAATGATAATTATAGATACCTATCTATTACTTTTTTGGATCGGATAGGTATTTAGATACTATACATTATATATATAATATTATTATGTATATTTCTTTAATTTAATAACACAAAATATTAATAATTCTTAGCAAGTGTACTTTAATGTGTGTAATATACTAAGCGTACAGCTGTTTAAATATTAGTTGATTAAAATATAATTGTTGAAGAATAATATTGTATTCGTGCACCTGTTGAAAAATGCTTTAGAACCTATTTACACTTCAGTTACCGTTTTTTTTTAACAACCTTGATGCCTTGGATGGTCAAAATTTTTGTTGAATTACATAAACTTAATTATATATTGCCACTGTTTTTAAATTAACGTTAAAAAAACACACCTTGCCGTCCACCTACTGCATATCATTGCACATGATGTATTAGAATATAATATCTATATTATCTCAACATACCCAGACTAGAAGTGGAATTCTGTATTCATTACACAAAGTCTACCACCATCGGGATTCGAATCCAGAACCCTTTAACTAGCGGAGAGGCATTATGACAACTGTGTTAATTCGGTCGTCAATAAGCTATTACAAGAAAGGCAATCGAGAAAATAAAAGCCCAATGTTTACTCACTGGTCATTACGTATCTATTCTAGTAAACACATACATTTTTATCTCGTCCATACATTGTACATTACGTAGTATTAAAACCGTTCTTGAACGCCGGGACTCCCTAAAGGGCTCCCTGCAGTGTCTGAGGTTGGAGCTCGCTGGGTTCGATTGAATGTGGTTTGCGAACTCTACGGCAGAGGGGACGGCAGGGGTATATAGAATTCTCGTTGTGGTTTCATCATCTGAGACTGCCTTGTCTAAAGTTGCGCGTTGTAGCGTACTTTTTGCAGTCTGTAGTTCATATAGGGACATACAATGACTTACGAGTTACGACTTCTTTTTATCTTTAGTAAAATAGAAAAAAAAAAAAAACATACATACAGCCGAATACAGAACCGCCTCCTTTTTCGAAGTCTGTTAAAATGGAGTAAGGTTCTCGTGCACATTTTTGGTGGTGGTGTAAAAACTAGATGTATGTACATAATATATTGTATATAAGTGATCATAATATTTTCACGACAACCACGAATATTGAATGGTAGGTACTTTCTAAACATCTTAATAGGAATTTTGTTAATATAGTCTGTCCCTATTGTAGATTTTAGTTGAATTTTAGAATTCGTCAACGTTATAGGTATAAAATACTTAAGCGGATACTAACGCGGATCCAACCTTTTAAGAGGATAATAAAACAACATAATAAAGATTGTTCTAATCAATAAAAAAGCAGGTCAATTCACACCAGGATCTGGAATTGATTTAAAGCAAAAACGTATTTTACATTTAACCTAAAGGGCACTCCTCACTTCCGTCCCTTGGAACTCTGTCGAAATGTTAATTTACCGGAAATTAAAGTTGTTTCTGCTCTCTACCCTTTGATATGACCCTTGCGTACATTTGAATATCCACTTATCGGTATTTAACGAAGTTCGTACTTTAAAGAATATACAATGTGTTTGATGAAGATCCATGTTTCTATTCTATTTTATGTCATACTAGCTGTTCCCCGTGGTTTCTCCCGCGGTAATTAAGGAGTTCCCGCGGGAATTTTGGAATAAAAGTGCTCTATGTCTTTCTGTGTACCCTCGAAGACGTATATGCAAAATTTCATTAAGTTTTATCCGCATTTATTTCGGAGTTCCTGCAGGAAACCCGTGACAAAAAGTACCCTATGTCCTGACAAATTGTGTACTAATTTTCATGATGATCGATGGCTCGTTAAGCCGTGAAAGCGTAACAGACAGACAGAGTTAATTTCTCATAGTATAATAGTATGTGAAAAGATAGTAAGGATGAAACAGAAAAAAAAATGAAATAATGAAAATATTCTGAAATAATGACAACAAAATCGCTGTTATGTAGTCAGTATTTATTTTATTATTATTATTATAATCACATCAGGAGTGTTGGTGCGGCGCGTTCATATGACAAAAACGGCACTCATAGCACGGATTTTATCAGGCAGGACCAATATGCATTTTAAGCTGTTAATGATGAACTTATAGCAGAAATCTTTTCAATAATGATTTTGGATTGTATTCGAACTTTTAGTTGACCTATGTGACGAGCTTAATGATTACATTGTGTATAGCTCAAACTGGAAACTCTGTTTTTCATGACGCATTACTGCTAGGCACAGTCAGGAGCAGAAATGTGTAAACAATTTTGACATTCGTTGAATCTTTTTGCAATAATAATAAAAGAAAATAAACAATGAAAATAAGTTTATGTGTGTTTAACAGAGAGTTATTAGCTTAATTTGTTTTTATGAATTTCTTTTAATTATTTTTGATGGAAGGCCATAAAAAAAAAATTAAACGAAATTTATAAAAAAAAACTTACCTACTAAAACTAAGAAAGAACATCAATGGCCTGAGCTCAAGGAGCTTCCATGGATAACAGTAATATACATATAGAGTTCAAAGACAAGTGTTTACATAGACTACATAACTATGCGTATTAACAAAATTGCAACCACATAACAGATTTAATCCATTTAAGTTCATTATTAAATCACGAATCGGAATACTACACAAAATGAGATCGGAACTGTGTCTCTGTGGCATTGCTGCCCACAGCTACGCCACAATCGAGTGAATTTCTAGACTGTACCCTATAGTAAGTATAGATCCAAATAATTATTATGTATTAAGTATATTATCTACTTAATTGCGGAGAGTGTTTGTATTGTGAGAATAGCGATAGTAAAATATACAACAGATGGAGATAACGCAGTTTTATCTCGAACCACTTGAGATGCTGCTCTTTATCTATCGAAATAAAGTTGATTATTGTACAATAATATTATACTTACATACATGACTATAATAATAATACATAATGAATGCCCGAATACAAGCTGACGATAGAAGTTGAAGCAGCGCTTATATCTTTATATATTATAACTAGCTTTTGCCCGCGGTTTCGCTCGTGGGAACAGTGGGTACTTATTTTAGTTAGAATACTTATATTATTTTAACTGCTGAGTAGAAATGTTTCTACTTTCAACTCAGCAATGTCATGACGGGCTCGACCTTACTTAAGGGACATTTTTATGTGTAGTAGGTAGTACCTATAACTAAAAAGAAAGAGATTTATTTTAGCGCATTTCGGTTCAGGGGTAAAGGGGAGTCATAATTAATCCCGTGCCTACATGCCCAATAGCGACGCACGCGCACTTTCAAATACCTACAAAAGTACCTCCAATCAAAAGTACCTACCTACCTACATTTTTGTGTGATCACGTGACATAACGATTTCGCTTTTTAGTTTTCTATGCTTTAACTAATATAAATTGTCAACTTGGCTAAGGGGGCAGGCTAGTTAATTTTCAGAATTTACCCCACTCTATCGTTAAATTTAGTGTTTCCTAGTTATATCGATATATGGGGCTGGTTGATTAAATTTCAGACCGGGTAGAATGCAGACTATGTCGGGTAGGTCATGTGTGTCTGTTTCAGGTATTCGGACCACAGCACTGTTACTTGTGAATTGTAATGGTACTTACGACTATTGCGTCGTTTATCGTACATATTAGGTACATATCAATCGAATACAGTTTAACTCACAACTACAATAAGTTATAATACTACATATTAAAACCAGCCGCTATAAAAAATATCTTCTAACAAATTTTATAAAAAAAAAAGAAATTGATTTTGGAATAGGTGTGTAAAATTAAGTTGACAGCTTTTTTAAATTGCATTTCTCACATGTCATGTCACAAACACCATCAATGGGGATGTGGACTACTTTTGAAAATCAAAATTCTAATTAGTCCGTCAGTTAGAAAATATAAAAAAATAGACACGTATTTTTTGCTTTTTCAAATAAATTAAAATATACAGCGATAAAGCGCATTAAAGTTTAGGGTGAGGGGGTCGTGACGTCACTAACCGCTAAAACCGCCATACAAACTGTCAGAATAGTGACGTCACGCGAAATTTCAACTCAATATATCGCCGTTATTTTTTGATTACGTAAAAAAAGAAAAAATACGTGTCCAATATTTTTTAATAATCTACAAGACGGACTAAAAAATAAAAATTAGTCAATATGCCCATTCTAAACGTGGAAAAAGGTAAAAAAACTGAGCTCTATGCACTGCTCACAAGTATTTTAAAACAATTTGTATCTTGCCACAAAACGAAATCTTTTGCGAAAGAATAGGTAAGTATAATCTTTTCTGATTTCCTTGAATTGAATAGAGACGGGCCTACCTAAGTTACTTGAAAATTCAAAATTATTTCCAGCAAAGGTTATCGCGTTCATTTCGCACCATTAACTCTTCAAACGCAGAGTACGGTTAATAAATCAGAGAAGGTCGCTGGTTGTATTCATAGAATAGTAGGTATCTATACTTGGGACTTAGTTCGCCAACACGCGCAAAATGGCTTAAATTGTATTGGTCAATGGTTGCAATGTAATAAACTTACTCTCAATGCTGCGAAATCTAATTATATGTGCTTCTCACTGTCTCCGATTCCTCAAATTCCCCAAAATATTATTGCCCACACATGCTTCTGTGCAGTAGATAAATGTGACTGTCCGCCCTTGAAATTTACTAATCAATATAAATACCTAGGTGTATTAATAGATGATAAACTTAATTTTCAACCCCATATAAACCTACTTGCTACTAGAATAAGAAAGTTAATTTACATTTTTAAAACCTTACGTTATGTTACTAATTCGAAAACACTAAAAACAATTTATTTTTCTCTCTGTCAATCCCTCATTCTTTATTGTATTTCATCTTGGGGTGGATCTCCCAAAACTCATATGTTAAGGATCGAGCGATCTCAAAGAGCACTGTTGAAAGTCAGCTTATTTCTGCCTTTTAGATTTCCCACAGCCGACCTCTACCGGGTTTGGAAAGTACTCACTGTTAGACAACTATTCATCATGTCCACCGTCTTGAAACAGCATTCGCAGTCATGCTTCGATCCCTCACTTTCACTTACTAGGCATAAAAATATCTTTCCCACAAAAGCAGTACGAACCAGTTTTGCTCAAAGGTTCTTTAGCTTCTTGGGTCCAAAATTATATAATACTCTAAATAAGAAACTGAACTTTTATTCACTAAGCAAATACGAATGCAAACACAAACTTACAGATTTTCTCAATAAACTTAACTATGATGACACTGAGGTTATGTTAATTATTGTCGGATAATAAGAAAAGCAAAAGTGGTCATTGGACTTCTTTCATGATTGTAATTAGGTAATATGTTTGAGTGGGTAGACTTGTGGGTAGTAAAGCATTCGGTGCACACACAGAAACACATGCTCACACTGACACACATGCACACACCGGACGCACGCCGCCCTATCACACACACTTACACTATCACTCTCACAAATTCATCCATGCACACGCTCATACTTAGAACTGTGTCTCTATCCCGGTTTATTTTTATTTTATATTTTGTACCTACTAATAATAGTTTTTAAGTTCGGGTCCTGGAGACCTATAATACAGGTTATCCTAGATTAGGCTCCAGATCTCCTACTTTTCTTAATTAAAACACTTTTCATGTACTTAATTTGTGGAGATGAATAAATGATATTATTATTATTATTATTATTATTATCTATAACGGGCTGATATTATAATATTTCTTTTTTTAATCGAGGCAAATATTTTTTTAAACAGTAAGAATCGAATTTCTGATCTGAAATAATGCGGTCCTCATTTCAAGTATCGAAAGAAGAAACGTGTTTAAGTGACAATATTTAAAGCTCAAAGTGCCTACCATGTAACTCAAGTCCAATTCAATTCTGGCAAGATTTGCAGTTCACGGACAAGCGCCACCTGTCGGTGGTAGGTACTGCTAAATTAGGTATCGCTAGAGACAGCGGAAGTTGCGTTAGTAACATATCTACTTTAGACGCGTCACTTCCGCTGCCCGCTAAAATTTTACTCTCAACTCTCCAAAAGAAGTTTAATTTAAAAAAGAAAACTAAACACGCAAAATATGCTTCGCTTTGGCATGTCTTTGTGTAAAATCAAAGAATAGAGATTATATAAAGAAGCGACACTGTGCGTCTTCTCATACCCTGCGAAAGTTTTTTGGAAATTCCAAGGAAAGTTTGACACGTCATGTAGAATCTACATGTGACAATTATTCACTGACAGCTGTACTGTCAGCTCGCTGTCAACCTTAGGTACGATACACACGCGCACCCACAATACACGTACGTACAAGCCGGCTGTCTTTACTTGCGGGAAACAACTTGAATCAGGTCATTTGTATGGAGTGTCACCGGGCTGATAATATTGAATTTAAAATTACCTTCTTCCCAAAGTAAAAATGATAATTTTTGCCTTTACTAACTGCTCTCCGAGGGTGCATGGTTGCCGATCGTCTGATAACATAATTATCTAATGCCGACCGCCTTAAATAGTCCTTTGTTGTCGATAATATTATCTCTTCGCTTCACCAACTGGGGTCGTATCTTAAAGTGGTTGAAATGCTGTAACTTCAGCTCTCTGCTAATTATAGAGGTCCAGATTTCGTTAAGAAAGTTTAGACAGGCCGCATAATTCATAACTTTTTGATGAATGAAATCTTTGAGAAGCTTATCTGGAAGTATTTTATATTTAAGACTATAATATGGAGTCTCAAAGGAAACTTTTTATAGTTATAAACGTTTAAGATTATTACGGTCTACGTCAAAATATAGAATGGCGTTTATGAAATAACCAGACTTCCAATATAGGATAAGGCATCGTCCTGTCTGCATAACTCAATATCTAAACTATGCAGCCTTTATCATCCCCATGCTTAAATTCAAAATCTAACGACATAAAATATTATAAGGCATTAAGTACACTCAGATAGAGCAGATAAAAATGAATCAATTAATTATTCAAAAAAACAATTCAAAAATGTCAAAAAACATTTTTGTTTGTTTATTACTTTATCAATCGATTTTACGTGAAAAAGAATACAAGTTTAAGTAACGATGTAGTCAATTATATCAAAGTTTAAATTGAAAATAATAGTTTTTTTTTAACCGACTTCCAAAAAGGAGGAGGTTCTGCATTCGGCTGTATGTATGTTTTTCAGTTATTAAAACGAAATGAAGTTTCATAGTTTGATTGATGCAGTTCACAAATCCATAATTAAAATCCAGATGACTATCTAGTACATCTTTATGACTAGAATTTGCTCATGATACCTTAAGAACTTACGTTCGAAATAAAATAATGCAAATCAGCAATTATGAAATGAGTGAAATTAACCCTTTATGATATTCACACCTCCAAGTAATAAAAGTTACTTACTATTTATTTTTTAAAGTTCGAATTTTGCGAGTTTTTTCCAATTGTTTTTTAACTATTCTATATCTTGAAAAAAAGAAATGAAATCCATTGAATTACTCAGAGGTAAAGTTAAATTAAAGTTGCGCGTCAGATTTAAGTTGGTGTTGTTTTTCTGTGTCGTGTCTGCTGACCCCATGTGACCGCAACAGGTTAAAATCGATATGAGAAAAAAGTATTGAAACAAATATAAATCATCTATACTTATAATAAAACTGTAGAGAGGTCAATTCTGTACATTGAATATATATTCAAAATTAATATTGGAGGATGAATGGTGATCGATACTGATGCCAAAAATGCAATCAGTAAATTTTTTGTCTGTCTGTCTGTCTGTATGTGCACGCATGGGTCAAAAACCACTGAAGGGATTTTAACCAAACTTGGTACGATTGTAGTCCATACTCCTGGGCAGGTAATAGGTTATATAACATAACGCTAAGACACATAGAAGATGAGCGGTGACGATAAATTTGAAGCAAGTCGGATGCAAATGCTTTTTCTAGCTCTTATCCTCGCATACGTTTACTCAATCACACATAAACGGTTGAACGGATTTGGATGAAATTTGGCATGCACGTTGTCGGGGATACAGAGAAGGACATAGGGTACTATTTATCCCGGAATTCCCGCGGGAACTCCAAAATTACCGCGAGTGAAACCGCAGGGCACAGCTAGTTACTATTATAAATCCGAAAGTGAGTTTATTCGTTTGTTTTTTACGCTTTCACGCCTTAACGATAAAATGATCGGTTCATCATTATGAAATTTTGCATTCACGTTGTCAAGAATACATAGTACTTTTATCACAGAATTCCAGCGGGAACTCCGTAAATACCGCGGGTGAAACCGAGGGGAACAGCAGCATAATATAAACGCCAAAGAGATAGAGGATATGAACCACTGCACCACCATATTATGTAGGTCAAGATATTTACATAATTATATTACTTTTTAATTAAACTTAAATTCATATACATTTATAACCATTTAAAATCACTTCAGCACATCGGAAACCAATTTCAAAACAGTTCTAAAGAATGAAGTTCGTAAATAGCGTTCGCTGGTTGTATTTTACAAATGCATTGTTAAAGAAAATACTTTTAGACGACTACAAAACTTGGCAACAGAACGTTTGCAAGGTTATAATTAATGGTTAGAGACGGTTACATTTCAGGGGCTGAAACAAAAAGATAATTGTGCCTAATTAATTTTCACTGCTTTGCAAATGAGGGTTGAATTCCCTTTACTTCTCCGTGAACTTTTATTGGTTTCGGACCGTGCTTAGTTTTATACGATTTGTTCGTCGGCTTCAATTGGATTTTCTTATTGAAAACACACGATCTCTAGAGATCTGACCAATACGGAGGAAGTAGCTATAAGATAACCATCTATTTGCACTTTAGAAGATTGTTAAATATATATTACTGCCGGGCTTTTAAGTTTCACATAAATAATATAGTTACGTATACTATATACCTCTATATTATGCTGTTGTATGCAGTTTTTAACATAAAGTGTCCCTTAAGTAATAAAATTTGTAATATAAAAAAAAACCGCGTATTTTTGGCATGGGAAAAGTGGTCGGCCGTGGTTTCGCCTGCATGGAATTTTGAGAAACTTTCTTAGTTGTACTGTATATTTCCTATATTATTTACTCGTACATGCTGAAAGAAATTGTAAATACTGAGCTACTGGCACCAGCCTGTACGACCCTGTGAATTTAGGCATTGAATCAGGAGCAGAGACCCCCGTCGGGAACGAAGTTTCTCCCGACTTTTCCTGCAGTACCGAATGAACAATCATTTGAAAAAAGTTTAGAAAAAGTCACATTAATGAATCCGAACTCGCCGAACGAAACCGAACGTCTCGGTTTGCATGGAAGGGGAACGCTTTTTTCTGGCGTGACGCGTAACGATTTCTACCAGTTATCTCGACCTAACCGCAAGCCGCGTTAAAGAACTTCTTTCAAAAAAGTACATTCAGTTTTTCTTGTTTTCTAATACTTAGTTCTTTTTTCATGTTTTATTGTTTACATGTGTACGTTTTTTTTGTTCCAGGCGGCACTATGCGCTGACTACAGCGTGCCGGTAGACTGCGTCTCGGCTGGTCCCGCGCCCCGACCCAGCTCATTTCACGAAATATCTGCACCCAAAGTAAGTCAGAGTCAGAGGAAAAAGTGAAAAAAAAAAATCCAAGCCAGTAATATACCTATACCTATAGGTCCTAAAGGTACTATAGCTTTAGCCTTCAGGTAGGTACCTAATAACGCCTATCTATATAGGTACCTACTAATAGTATGAAGAGAAAAGATTTGTTTTTTTGATTGTTTATAGGTTTTTTGAATGTTTGTATGTTTTTTGTTTGTTTTTTTGTTTGTTTTTTTGTGATGGATAAACATATCGATTTTAAAAATTCTCTTACCTACAGGAGGTTAGTGTTCCTCAGTGGTATAGGATATTTTTATCCCGGAATTCCCACAGGAACTATGACTGATAATAACTCCAATGAAAACGTGGAGGATTCATATCATTATCATTAGTATAGTAGGTAAGTATAAATCTAGAGGCAAGTCTATATGGAAGTCGCGGGAAATAGGTTGCAAGACGTGTACTACGTAACTTGTAATTGACGGTGACGTGATTGATTTATGTGTAAACAGTATCCAAAACAAAAAAATTGCAGGAAGCTTACCTCCCGTGCTGGCAGTACCTATCGATATCACTTTAGTTTGTTTTTCAGTACATTCCTACTTAAGACCTTAAGCATGCAATGAATAAGATACCTACTCCATAAGATTTACTGAGTATGAATTATACAGGAGAATGAATCTTGCATGGCTAAGTAATGGGGCGAGCATTCACTGCAATGTAGAGGACATTGCAGTGAAAGCTCGCCCCATTACTTAGGCCTCATACGAAACTTGCAACAATTTCTACATTCACTCTGTACAACTTTAAGTTGGTAAGGGAGTACCGAGTGTAGTGTGCATCAAAGTGTCCATGATCGGTGAACGAAAAAAAAAAACGGAACATGCACTAGGCCATGCGAATGACCCAATGTAAATTGAATCCAGGTACCGAATAACAAATTAAGTATATCGAACTCAATATTTAAAGAAACGTATAATTTTGAGTTTTGTATATAGGTATATCGTACTACAATGAAAACTCGACCATATTTCTCTGAGCTGTGTTGGTGTCTTTCAAGTTTTGGGTCGAAATAACGCGAGTTGATTGTATCAAGAGCGTTTACCATTTTTCTCTCCGTTTACTGTCGCATGAAAATACTTATTATTTATTTTTCTAAAAAGATAAAAAAAAAAAAAAAAACAACTTGATTTAAAGATACACGGGAGTGTGAGTGAACGCTCAAAAAGTGTATCATTTTTGTAACAACGACCCCTGTTACAACCAAACAATTTAATGAAACACACAAAATCTCTATGTTTGATAATGTTACGTATAACATACTAAACGTAACCATTTTTTTCTTACTGTACCCAAAGAAGTTAACAACGTGTAATCACTAATTTGTTTCGCAAATGTAGTAAACATAATTTTAAATGCACGTGGCATGGTAGACTTTGGTATGATGAACATGGGGTTCCACTTTCCAGTCTTGGTGCGTTGTATCTATGCCTGCTATAAACAAAATACACAAGTTTATAGCTAAGTTTGTGATCAAGTAGATCTGTGTGTTATTAAGTGTTATTATTAAAATTACCTATTATGGTACCCCTTTACTGACTAACCTTTAGACTGTACGTTAATAAATAATGGATGCAAAAAAGACCATCAAAAGAATTATTTAAGCTTGCTGGTGACCTTTTCAAGAACGTTGAGTTGTGAAAGAATGAGTCATAGAGTCATTCAACTCTGACAGTCGTATTTGTGACCAAAAAAAAATCGGTCATTCAGTAGGTTCATATTCAGTTGACTGTAGGCAGGTACCCACGTTGTTCATCGAGGTATGACTCTTTAATTATTTGACCGTATCTCTCTAACTTAAATGACTCATTTGTTTCTGTTAACGAGTGATGAGTTAATGGCTCCTCAATGGCAGTGTAATTTTCACACAGTTAAATTTCATTTTCACTGTCACAAATCTATTACTTATAATAAAACTGTAGAGAGGTCAATTCTGTACATTGAATTTTATTTAACCCTGCGTTACTTTAAGCCACCTTTAAGCACGAAAAAAGTAGGCCTATTATTGCCTATTATAGACATAGATAATAGTTATTCAGGAAAAACAACACAGTACTTAAAAAAAATTGTGCAGGTAGATAATCTTGTTATCAAACAGTTACTTGCTCTACAATACGCTAGATGTAATGTAGATATTTTTTAGTTATTCAGGAAAAACAACACAGTACTTAAAAAAAATTGTGCAGGTAGATAATCTTGTTATCAAACAGTTACTTGCTCTACAATACGCTAGATGTAATGTAGATATTTTTTTACCACGTGTTGGTTTTACCCTTTATCTTCTGGGATTTCACTATACGAAATGACATCATACTAGGTCAAGGTACTACTGCTCTTGCATCGCATAAACAATAAAACGTATTCGATCCATATAAAACATAACTAATCACATTACAATGCTATTAATCATTGAACTATTGGAACGATTGTTGTCATCCAGCCAGCCGGTGATCCCTTGATGAGTCAAATTATAATAAAAAATGAGTCAGTCAAGCCGTCTTCGACCACTTATCGCCATCCCTAATATATGTAGTTCAACTGTTGCTTAATACTACACTGTGCCACGTCATCCAATGCGCAATGCCATAGTTGGGGGTGTGTCATTGTTTAGACTAACAAGTAACAGTATAATACCTAATGGCTTGTCTAAATTGCGTAATTTTGTATAATCATCACAAAAATGTAGGTAGAGCTTATCTAAACTAAAATGACGCGCCCCACTACTTCAATAGCAGTTTTAGATGTGCCGGATCATGTATTGATAATATCTATTTAATAGTGTGAGTGCGGCGACAGTATTGCGCACTTGTGATGAATAGACAGACCAGATTTATATGTGTCGTATCCATATTTTAACGGCTGTGCGTGTGTGTATACCCGATGGTGGGGCGCGTCATTTTAGCTTAGATGATCTCTACAATATTGACATCGTTGTAATTATGTAAATATTTTGTAAATAAAAAACTTATGTATCAACATTTGAATACCTAGTGAAGTTAAAAACTTCACGAGACGGTCTAAATTAGGTAGTAACTGTTCTTTAGCTCTTTGTAAAAGGATTTTTTTTTATCTTTTTAGTTGTACGCAGGTCAGTTAAAAGTTATTTGTTCATAGTATATTGAAGAGGAACAACTACATTAATTTAAAAATTTTCTCAATTTCTTTGAGTTTACTGCAATTCATACAAAATTTCTCTTCCTTTTCCACTATCGGGATTTTACGCTTGTTTCTTTGTTACCCAAATAAAAAATCTAAATTTCAAATTTCTAGCTTGAGAAGAGTTGATTTTTGAACCTCTAAGTTGATTATAAATTGCTAAGCCGTTGATAAAATTTTATTGTTTCAGTCACTTATTCAATATTTATTTTGTAAAATATTTTCATAACTGTCTAACACCACACTTTGTTGGTATATTACTATAATATACTTATGGAACCATGAATTTTGAATTTAAAATTTTTACTATTTTATTTCCTTTATTTTAATGTGCAATTCCTTTTTTTTGTACTTAATATATTTTAAGGTCCTAATATTTTGGGGATCATTTATTGTAAGTTAAATAAGAAAAAAAAAAACATAAACAACAAATCATTGATAGTATCATCATCAGCACAGTGAATGGTTCCAAGGATTTTCCTACATTTAATCACTGCCCTACCCAACATTCAAATGCGTCACAATTTCCATGCGCGTACTCTGTGTGATGATGTTTATTTACAAATGCATAGTTTTTATATACCTACTTCGCACATAATCAAGATGTTTCGTATTTACCTATTCTTTGTGTTTACATCTCGGGACCTACGTCGTGTATCTAATGATGGCAAAAAAAACGTATTCTGACGTACGATTTTTCGTCACCACGTCGCTAGAGCTAATGGGCATGATGACTAAATTTTTATTTTTTAGTCCATCTTGTAGTTTAAAAAAAAAACTCGTATTTTTCTTTTTTTTTTAAGTAACTAAAAAATAACGGCGATAGGTACATTAAGTTAAAATTCCGTGTGACGTCACTAGATACACTTTATACCTAGTTATGACGTCGCGACTTCCCACTCCAAAACGCATTAAAATGCGTTTTATCGAAGTGATATTTTTTCAATAATTTGAAAAAACAATAAAGTATGTGTCTATTATTTCTTTACTAACTGACGGACTACATAGAATTTTTTTTTTTTTACCCTGTACCCATACCCATCAATCTCTTTTTACTAGGTACCTACATATGTATAGTTTTACTCACACTTTCTATAGGCGGGGCAGGCGCGCAACGCTTGCAAAGGAATTCTCTAACTTACCTAAAAACTTCCTTTGCTGGCATCCCAAATAAATTTTACAAGAGTCCTCAAACTATGAATTTTGAAAACAGAGGCTAAGTAAATACGTTCCTAACCTTATGGTGTTTGAAATATTTTGCGCGTGATGAATAGTAATTTTTCATACTAAATTGAGTTCTGTCTGTTCTGTGGTTTTACTCACACGGCGCCAAGGAATTTGGTGTAAAAGGAAGTGCGTGACGTGCGAGCACATCGCTGATTCAGAAGTGATTTCGTAAATGACTCTTATCAGAATAATACGGTAGCCGGTCATTACCATTTACGGTCAAAACTGCTATATAGTAGCCAATAAAATGCATTTCTCATTAATATCCATACTAGGTGTTCCCCACAATTTTTGCATTTTTGGATATAAGCAGTTAAGCACGCGTAAATATTGGACCTTCTAAGAAATACTTTGTAGATACTTAGACTTTATACCGAGATTAGTACTAAAAAGTATTTCATTTATGTTTATCTATAGATTTATATTCTATCTATAAGTAAAATATCATACAAATATGTTCAATCATGTGAAATATACCGTTTATATTAGTTTGAAATAGAAACATCCAAACATTTACATTGAATTACTTTCACAAAGTAAAGTTGAATTACTTTAAATTAAATTCTATTCACAAAGTTCACCTTTCGCATTTTCCTTTTGTTCACCTTTGTCAGTTAATTCGATTATCAATAGTAAAATTAATTATTACTACAATAAAATATTTTACTATATTCACTCGAGGAAATATTTCTCTATAAACTACCGATAAAGTTAGAATTTCGCTTACAACGGCATTTAGAACTGGCTAACCTGTTGGCGTATACTTGCGACGCACGTACGACCGAATTCTGACAGATTCAGCTACACCCATCCCGCTTGCTCTTCAGTGGTAGTTACGGGAGAGAAAGGGATGCAGTGTTCATTGGGAAGTGGTCATTGTCCTCTTTGGATTCTTGCCACACCAGCTCGCCAGTCTCGCTGACCTTGCTAAGGCTGTTCTCGCTGTGCTGTTGCTTTGCTTTTTCACTAAACACGTACAGAGATACTCACTTATGTGCCTATTTTATAGACAATTTAGCTCACTATTAAAAACATCAACGGACTAGAAACTAGGTACTTGGTTGACAAGCCCATTGTGTATCTTGCGTATATACCAAAATTTCACCATCTTTTTGTGCAACTCAAACAAATTCCTTACTGATATTATAAACGCGAAAGTTTGTATGGATGTTTGTTTGTTTGTTACTCTTTCAAGCAAAAAATACTTAATTAAAAAATATTTAGTAAATTATTATTATTTATTTATTATATTATTTTACAATAATATAGGTTACACATCAGAATAACACATAGGCTATATTGTAATCCTATATTGGAACTCCCGTGGGAACTCCGAAATTACCGCCGATGAAACCGCGGGGAACAGCTATAGAAATAAGACGGGATTTGTATTTAATAGGAAAACAAGCTTTATGATAAATTTTTGTAATGCTGATGAAACACAGCCCTTTATGTCTAATAGTTAAATTTACCTATAATAATACATAATACCTAATATTCAGCGCGTATATTTATCACATTATTTTCTTTGAATAAACTTTTTACTGTAGTATAATACCCTTCATACTTACGGCAGAACTAAGTTATTGAAATGAGTCTAAATTCCATAATTGACAGCAATTACAAATACCTACTTGTGACGCTTGGTTGAGTCATCGTTGGACTCGAACCCATGACCCTCGTAACCCGACTTAGAATTTGCGACTTTTGTCATAATTTAGTCCAACATTAACCGCTTCATACGAAGTTCGTATTAAGTCATCAACCAATATAAAGACGCGAACGACCAAGCTGGCCGAACTCAGGTACTTACTTCACTTTGCTATGAAATGCTTTGACGTTGAAAAGAAACTTTTAATTACTCATAGCAGGCAGTAGGTAGCACATTAATAAATTCGCAAAGCATGGCTCATATTATATTTATCATTCTCTACCCCTAATTTGACTGCCACCTATGATTTTAGTTTAAATAACTATCTACGTACGTTACGTATTTTATAAAGGACCAGCCGTTATAATAGGGTACTTGCATGAAATTTATAATAAGAAATTGTGTCAATATTTCAAAAATAGAGCCTTAGAATAGCGTTATCGTGAAAGATTTACTAAAAAAATTTCAATAGTTTCCAAAATATTCAACTCTTAATTTTGTGAAACGGAACGTTGTAACGAAACACCAATCACAGCCAAGCTTGACACATGACGTCACTTTTATTTTTTTAGGAAACATTTACCTCTTTCAGAGAAGGCAAAAGAAACTAAGTGTATATAGTCAACGCATATTTTCCATTTTCTGAAGTTTTTTACTTTAAAATGCATCGGTAAGATGCATTTCGATTCTTTACTGGAACTTTTGGAAGTAAATCGACACAGTTGAACCTTAATTTCGCTTTTGGATATTGAAGTTATCTGTCTGTCGGTGTCACATGACCCTGTCAATACGACAGTGACATTTCTATCACAGATTAACAAGGCGTAATTTTGAACTAGTGACGTCAATCTGCGTTTCGGCGGTAAAGTCTAAAGTAGGAACTTTGAAACGCTCTATTTAATTAATTTATGCATATATATTTTTTCTTTTTCTTGCTTTGTTTAAGTAGGCCATATATCTTTAAAATAGACTAAAAAAAAAATTATTTCAGTAGTAAAATTTACATCTGATTATCACCTTTGCAGCTAAAAACAAAAACAATTTTAAATTTTCATATGATTGTATAACCAAAACGATTTGTGTTTGTGAAAACTTCAGAGGTAAAGTCCTTTATATAAATGTAATTAATCCTGCGAATGTGAGTTTGTTGGTTTATTACGTTTTCAAACCTTAACTAGGTACCTACTCAATCGACGTCATAAAATTGGGCATATACATTATACGTGTTAGGGTACAGAAAAGAACATAGGGTACTTCGTACTTCTATCCCGAAATACCCGAATATAAACGCAGATGAAACCGCGGGGAACAGATAGTATTTTATGTATGTTGATATTTAGATTATATTCCTGTAAATGAACCATACAAAGCGCATATACAAACAGAGAACCTTCATTTTTTTCCTTGCTTTTTTTGAAGACATTTTACAAGTAGGTATTGAGCTAATTTTGAATTTCCGTATAGTGATAAATAAATAAAACATAAAGCGACACAACTAAGATTAAATAAATAAAATAATGTTGATACTTAATATAATTTACTGGTATCGTTGGGCATCGCACAAGCAGATGTTGGTCTGACACATGGTATGAAATGTCAAATTCGGGACACCTGCCCAGTACTGGCACAAATGAGTCATTAGATTCACGTGAGTTGTTACGTATCGGGCCATATGTGACCCGACTAAAGATAGGGAACACCGGCACAAACGTGACTCATGTCTGCATGAGATTTTTTAAACAATCGCATGCGGTATATATAACTACTTTTGACTGAGCTTGTTGTTCTTGCAAGAGCGGATTTTGTGAATAAAATACCTAAAAACACGCTAAAAACAATAGAAATAGATCAATGAACCCGAAAAGTTTATTTCACCAAGGAAAGTGACGTAGGAAATCATTTATAATTCGGCTGAAGCTAGAAAAGCCCGTCATGATGCGCGTGCACATATTAGGATTCAGTTCTATACTTACAATTACCCAAATTCCAAAGAACATTTCGTTATATACCTCTTGCTTCACAATGAATGAATGAGAGAAATCTCTTTTTCTTAATGAGATTCACTCAATTTACATTAATTACGCGACATTGTTAATTCATACCTATTGCGAGACTAGTTGAAACAATAGATTCAACTACGTAAAGTAACCGCTGAGAAGTTTTCACTCAAGTCTCAATGGTAATTGAGGGTTGTGAAGCAATTAGCAGCGGCCTTAAAAACGTTCGCTTATCAGCCATCCGTGTGAACTCCTCAATAATACGTGTAAACTGTGCGTGTAACAATTCACACAATTTTGTAACTCGCAATGTTCAATAAGAGTTACTCAGTTATCGTAAAAACAACTGCATTAAGTAGGTACCTAAAAAAGCAGTTGTGAATTATTTTTTATTGCGATATTAGTATGATTAGTTACATTTGCAGTTTTTTTTAGTCTTCAATGATACATTTAGAAAATATAACATTGTCTCGTTACTATGCTTGTATTTGTAGGTATTTGGCCCTGAAACGTGATTCTACCTACTACATATTTGACGATTCATCAAAAATGTATATATTATATAACAAAATATGTAATTCAGGTTTATTTGGACATTTGTTTAGTCAATAGCTTACCGCCGCACTCAGAGTCGACTTTAATGATTACTTAGTTAAATATAGATTTTTAAAACAAAACTGCCGCAATCAGACAAGTTTAATAAATTAATGTTAATTGGCATTTAACTAATTAAGTTACATCTTATTAAATGCCAATTAATTTTAATTTACTGAACGTCTCTGATTGCGGCAGTTTTGTTTTAAAAATCTATACTTAACTAAGTAATCATTAAAGTCGACTCTGAGTGCGGCGGTTATGGTCGTTAAGCAAACGGAACGATGTATTGCTATAATAGTAGTATGGCTGCAAGTTTCAATGATTGAGACCAATCGAGCAGCTGTAGAAGCACCGACAGTTTTTTTTTTTGAGATTCCAACCGTAATCGCGTCACGCCGCGCCGGCGCTTGGTGGCATCCGGTTACTAGATTTCTAGTCGTCAAAAAAAGCTCATCTAATTAAAAATACAAAAAGAAAGATTAACTACAGGTAAATACATAAAAAAACATAACAAAGATATCACATTCATAATATTATTTGTTAATGAAGAGTCTTTGTGCATTTTATGAAATGAAACAACTGATACTGTAGGCTAGAAATTTTAGACCTGAGGGGATGGTACTGCAAAAAAGGACTTCCTCATTATCTAGGTACATTGAATTAGTTGTCTGCGTTATGAGTTATAGGTCAAGATGTCTTTTTAACATGTCGTCGTTAATGTTTTTTGTTCATTGATAAGTCTTTCTATACCTACCTATGTGTGACCTGCCATATAATGTGTTACAGAAATATTGCAACTTTTCGTAGCTACTTTTATTACACATCTATATTTTATTATTATTTTAGTTTGTTTTATCTATAAACTCGTTAGAATTTTTTGTGTAATCAGATAAATAAATTTTTCTGATGTGCCTTCTAAAGTATTCGAGTAGGTAAGTTAATAGTTAATATACATATATGGATTTTAAAATTAATTTTAAATTTTTAACAAAAATGGTTTATGTAATGTCTGGTCAATATACATCGACAAATAGACACAGAGTCGTGATGTCATTGATTAGAGTTTTGAATGACGATCGACGCGTGCATTCACCTTTTCTCGTGCTTAGATCATCATGGAACAACACCAAAGTACCGCATAGTACGTTGGCCGCGATTTTTTAAATTCACACTCCATATTTCGATAAGTGAGATCATGGGTATAAGAGCACAGTGCCTATTAAGTTGTTTTAATTGCAGTAACAGAAGCTGATGGGTTTCAAGTTCTAGTAACTTACCTATGGATTCGTTTTTGTTATTATGTAATTACATTCAATAATGCTATGTATTTTGCTCGCGTCACGTTTCGTACAATCTCAAGAGTAAGATCCATACTTGGTCAGCCGTAGTGATGCTAAAGTTAGTAAAGAAGCAATTATTTATGTAAAATAACTACATACTAAGTTTGATATCACTTGCTCATTATCTGCAGCTCGTTTATTGAAGGTTAAAAGATAAACAATCACTAGCTAATTAACAATTGGTTTCACTCGCAATACATACAACAACGTAGTACCTACCTCCTACATGTGTTACGAAATAGGTACGCATATAACTATTTACAATCTAGATCGCATCTATTTTGATTAGGTTCTAATGTGAAGTCAAAACTCGCATCGCTTGACGTTAAATTAAATTACTCATTACTGTCTATTTAATAGTATTTAATATTTTACTGTAAGTCAGATATTTGAGCGTGCCGACTACTAAACGACCTTACGGCGGCATTCGGCCTAGCAAGGCATGTAATGCGACATAACAAGCTGAACCTCTAACGTGAAAGTTTTGGATATTCAGATTGCTCTGCCTCCTAGTGATTTACAATTTCTGAACCTTAAGATCTGACGCATAAGGATCGAAATACTTTGAGGCAAAGGGCACACGTGCGGAACGGTGGTATTAATGGAGTTGGTAACGTACAGCGAAGCACAAAAGCGCCCGAGTTTTTTTCATAGTATTCGAAGCGTTTACTACTGTGGTGTTTGACGACAGCGCTGCAGCGCTATCGAAACGACTTTAACCATGATGACTCAAGCCTCAGTAAACAGTATGCGGGGCGATGAGTCACCGTTTTACACATTCGCGTATAGTGTTTGAGTCTTTGAGTTGTGTTGTCAGTCTGGAGTTGAAACTCGGTTAGTGAAGAACGCATCTAGGCATCAAACCGCAGATTTAACTGCTAATCGCCTATAGTAATATCTGAAATAACTGTGTAACAAACATTTTGTGTACGTAAACTAAGTTAAGATATTGTGAAAGTGTAGTAGTAGTTTATGTTATTTGTGTGTGTGTGTGTGTGTACCTAATAGTGAGACGGTCGATAAAGTTGAAGAACGTACTGTTGCCGTGCTATTTGTCAATTCGTTATACCTACTAGTATACTCGTAGTACATTTTTAACCTTAGACTACCTACCGACATACTTTGGATTTGATGACTGTTAACAATGCCGTCTAACAAGAAATTGTTATCGCAAATAAGACAGATCGCTCAGTGGATCCTAGTTGTGCATGTGGTGAGTGTATTTTTAGTTAACATTTCGGTTTACGGCTTAACGTTTTATCCTGTATAGTAATTTTAAATGAGGTCAACTTATATAATAGTGTTGTTTTCTACCTAACCCTTAAATATTACTATTATGCCTACCTATGTACCTACACGTTGCTTGTTATCATTAGGGATTAGTATGCTATATTACCTAGATTCAGCAGATAGAACTATCTACAGATAGTTAATACATATGTACAATATGTATTATAATTTACATGTTCTATTATATTATTAAATACCACCAAATTACATATTTAACTAATTATAGTGCTTATTATCTATTACGAAAGTTTGTGTGTGCGTGCGTCTATGCGTGTGCGTGTGTGTGTGTGTGTGTGTGTGTATTTAATACCATTCAAGCTGGTCTAACCGCGAGAAACAGCCATTATAGAAAAACAGCATCTAGGGAGGAAATAGAACCTACGTTATTGTACATTAAAAATATTAAAAACATAATGTTTCAGTGGATCTCAACATTAATAGTAAATTCTAAATGAATATTAGTTTTTTTTTAATTTTCTCTCTGTCTAACAGCGAAACTACTGAATTAAATGGAACCAGCGATGATTCTTGTAGTTCAGTGTTTGGTGCGTTCGGATCACACGAAGGTTCGAATCCCTTTAATTAACATGAGCTGTGAGCAAACGATATCATGGTGACTGGGCGCTTTCTGGCGCCTGGCTGGCGCTAACACTTCAAGTTAAAAAATCTTACCCTAAGCTCTTAACGGTCGGTACTGGCAGCTTTGCTTCAAAAACCAGTTCCCATTCCACTTAAGATCAGGTGAGCGCTGGCCAAAACACCTAGCCTGTTAACAATACAAAACCACTGTTCTTTCAATATAGGTGTCAGTTCAGGACAATACCAAACTTCAAGCCAGCAGTCAGTCAGCAGCAGCAGACTCCGAAGTCACCATCTCCCTATCTCCCTAGATTTTATATTTAACATTAAACGTAATCTTCTGTTCCTTGTTTAACTATCAAAAACTACTGGCAAGTACCCTACTTTGATAGGCTCAACTAAAATATTAAGTAGGTGCCTTCATTGTCAACCACCAATAGTTGTTTTAGGTTGAATTTAAATTCGATAAAAATATTCTTGATTTTATTTTAAAGGGCTCATCGCTTCAAGTAGGTATGTATTTTTGAGACAATTCATGTTGTATCAAAATTCATTATGTTAGAAACATATAAGTACTTACGTAATAGTAAAAAAGAGTGTAACAAAATAGAAACCGTAGTAGGTAGATATTGATTTGAAGCCCTTGGCTAACCCAGGGGTTGCCTTAACTCAGTTACAAGTTCAGAGAGTAAAGTTTATTTTACGTAAGATCGACACAATCTTTTGTCTTGTTTTAAGTAGATGAAAAAACAGAATCCAAATTGAAAGTCCAAAACTGTCAACAACAAACAACCAGTAGAACACTTCACAATTTAACATTAATTCAACTTATTCAAACATTTCCATAGAATTAAAACAATCATAATTTTAATAAGTCTTGTAAATTAAGCTCTTTTATAAGCATTCACCAAGTAAGACAGTTGTCTCTTGTTCTTAAGAGCTCTTTTCACTTACAAGATTTATCTCCGCCACACCCAGATCCGTGCGATAGATTTGTCAAGAATGATACGTCATAATGATGTTAAACTGTCACACAGAAAAGTGACTTCTGCCATTGACTGATGAGAGCATGAAAGCGTAGAAAAGGAAACAAAATGTGTTAATCTCGTTATATTTCTTTGCAACACTATGGCTTCAACGAGTACAGTTCTGTTTTAACCCTGGAAAACATTGATTAAGCTCTTACGCAAGTTTGTTTTAGTACTTATGTCCGAAGCATAATATTCAGATTATATGCTTTGATATACTACACATCTTATTTAATGTACCTATCATGTATTATTACTTCAAAAACATAAGTGATGTTTGAGATGCATTAATGTCAATTTATCGCGAACTTGAAGTTTGTTAACCTTCTCAAGGAGGTGTTGAAAATTTCTTGTTCAAATTGCTCTCTTCACTGAAACAGTCGCAAGGGTGTCCTCATAAAGGCCGCCGGCCCTTTAGGCGATTCGGACTTCCAACTAAGTAATTAAGCTTATTTTCGAAGTCTTGTTTCGTCGTTTGTGACAATTTTGCGTCTAATGAAGCAGTGTAATAAAACGTGATTTAGCAGACATTATATTATAGGTACTTATATACATCTCTAAAATACCTACGGGACAAACTGTAATAACTCTACCACCATTACTCATAGCGATAACCAATTATGATAATATTGAGCACTCTTAAATCTACCGAACGTTCCAAACCAAACATATGGCGTGTTGACTAGACAGACAACAGACATTCAGGGCTTTGAGCCAACAAACACGGAATAATTGAAAAGCACGTCCATGAAGTCTATGAAAGTGAAAAGAACAAAACGCAATCCATTTAATTCGGTTGTACGCGACCTGTTTGCGGTTTCTGGTTTGCTGAACGTGACCAGACAGTGGTTGGAAACGACATAGACTTGACCATGCCGATTGTAGACTTAATGCAGTTACACTGTCGCGAAAGAATCCAGAGTAATAAAAATGCTGTCTATTATTAATTTAAACGTCTGGAGTTTTGAATAGAAATGGAAAAAAATAATACGTTCCACTATTCTTATACTTTCTAATTAAGATGGAGTAATTTTCACCGCCATCATTGTTATTGTAAACAATGCAGACATAATAAGTATAGTGATGACTCACGTACTACTTAACATCTGTTAGAATATCTCACTTATTAATTAATACTATCTCGCTGTAAAGATAAACGTGAAAAATATTTATGCTACGTTAGTTGCTAATGGCGTCTTTATATTTATAATATTGTTATTAATGTTGAGTTAAACAACTTTTTTGTGTTGTCATATTATAAAAAGTATATTGAATATTTTTTTGTGAATTGTAGATAGGTATGTTATCAAGTTATAACGAGTTAAAGGGTTATCATTATTAATTTAAATCATGACGTCGGATATAATTTTTAGTTTAAATCCTTTTTTGAACATCGGCTTTGAGACCAGTACCTATTTTTTTTTTCAAATAAGTCCTGTAATATGTATACCAACACGTAAAAAGTACTCGTGCCGTATGTTAGCCTATAAATACGTCGTATGAATCAGAAACCTTTGTATTGTTATTTTCCATAAAATCAATGACCGACAAAAGTCGTGGAGTCACGCGAGACTATACCTAACGCTATTTCAGTTCGGGAACCCAGAAGGCGTGTCTCCGTCGTATTAATACACTAGGCCGGGCCGGTGACTCACATGGCTGCTCTTATCCCACATCCTTCATACATTTCGTATTACTCACTGACGGCGAAATCTGGAATGTTTTATTTTATCGGCACTTTTATAAGCTGTCGCTGCGAACTTTTTAAAACATAACGAAATTTTCTTGTCATCAAAAATAAACCCTGCCGGCTAAATAAAAATAAACACGAGCCTTTTTTTTGCCAAGATCTAAATCTTGACTAGTTATTTATTTGCGTTACAGTAAAAGCTGGAAAATTTTATGATGTTTGGAGGAACTATCAAGATTTATGGCAGACCTTGCTCTGATTACTGAGGTCACTTCTCAGCTATGGTTTATTTTCCCTTCATTTTTGAACGTTTCCCATAATTTATCGTAAAATATACATACGTCACTATTTGTTTTTTGTTGTACAGACATTTCCGCGGTAAATGACATTTCTGTATATCAAACAACTAAGATCAGTATCAATGACTCATTTAAAGTCGTGAATAGCTCCCATATGCGGTGCGTGCTTAAGTTTCAATCGCTCGTAATTTGTACTTCCTTGATCCTTTATCTATTCGTCAGTGATTAACTTTATTGAGAATTGATAATATGATGTTTTTTTTTTATTTATTTATTCACAGAAAAGTACATCTTTGGATATTTCTTCTTATATATACTCTTAATATAGCTTAATTTTTATTAAAGAATCAGTGTTTTCCCAAGTGCCTATCATCATAATATATACCTACCTATCTAGAAATTTAAGTATTCAATAAGAAGTGGGATTGCATAAAGTTTTGTTTCTGTTTACGTTAGGTATAAACAAGATACGTACGCTTGTTACTGTCAGATAAATTATTTAGAGCTGTTACATTGACGGATGTCGTAGTTATGTAATAATAGTAGGTACACAGGAAGTGTCCTGTTGGCTAGTATTCCCCCATTGTACGATGCAATTGATGAATGAACAGACGCGAACATGTGTGCTTGAGCAGAATTGAATTTGATCCCTTTCAGAGTTAACCCTTACGACTGAATAGCGGCTTTGATTTGAATCGGTAAATATAAAATGCGAGTCTATTCAGATCTATTGTGCTTGTTGGAGAGAAAAATAGCAGTACCTAATTATTACCTATATTTAGATCATTATCTGCAGTGGTTGCTAAAGCTATTAAAATCAGTGTAATTAAGTCCGATAATTAATATGTCTCCAATATTGACAAACTTCCAAAATATTCTATTCTCAAAATCAACATAAAAGAGGTTTGAGGTTGAAAACTTATCATTATAACAAAAAAAAACTGTGAACGATAAACAGGCAAATTAAAGTTGGGTGGTAGGGTCAATGTTTGTAAGTAGCTACTATATGTACCTACAACATATAAAGAGATATCAAACAATAATAAAATCATGATGGGGTACCGTCAATACGTGTCTACTTTCTTACATTAAAGATTCAAATAACACCCTGCCCTGAGGGCAGGTTTCGATGCAGACCTTTTATTCTCTAGTGGAATTATAAATTTTATCATGCTTTATTACTGTTTTGTTTTTGTACTCTCTTTTGTCCACTTCTTAATAATAATGAATGAATCAATCGCTTTCAATGTTCTAAATATGATTTTAAAGTATCCAAGCAAGTGGGTTCCGTAATATAATGTTTTATATCAGTCTTCGCTTTTGTAATTTCATCTCGTTTCAATAGCAATAATTCTTGTTACGCAAGCTTCACGTTTGACCAATTTATTTCATATCAAAGTAAGGCATTCGAAGGCGACTTACGTCACCGCACTTTTGTAAACATTTCGATTGCGTAAAACATAAAACGTGTATCAACTTTATAGGTAGTAGGTACATCGAACTGTTGCATACTGTGTACAAACAAGTTGCGAAGATACCTAACTCCCTTCGATACTAATTTAACCCTTAATGAGGACGTTTGGCTGGAGGGCTCTCGGTGTCTGACGGGAAGTGGAAACTCGTCACTGACTCTAATGGGTTTAAACCACCCTCTCGATTCATTAAACTGATATCATAAACATTTCGGTACTTACCTATTGTTCATAATTTTATTGTATTACAAACCAGTCTTTCTCTTGCTAGTATAATATTGTAAATGGTAACATACTAAACACTCAGACTCAGTATAAAAGCAAATGTTTACCCTTATGCAGGGATCAAACCCGAAACACTTGGCTTAGCAGTTAGTTAGGTACCTTACTACTATACCAACGATGCTGTCAACTATTTTCCTTATGGTTAGTGCAAAAGTATGCTCTTATTTGAATGATACAAAGATATTTACAACAAATTTGTTATTAAAGTTTAGTAGTTCAATACTTATATAATGTTCAAATCTCACTTTCGTTACCTACTTTGAACGAAACTAAGAACAACACGCTAGACAAGTGCTATAACAATTTGTTCTTCGTTCTGAACTAAATTTGGCAATGTGTCCCATGGTACGTTATCACCTCATCATAACATCCCGGACGCAGGCACGGCGTCGCGCAATATTCTTTATAACCATCCCCATAAACACAAGCGGGCCGCGGTAATGACGTCCCATAGAGGGGGGAAGGGCCATGAATCCGACCGTTACGGCTACGGATATGTGACCGCTGCATTTTATTACCACTTCACTCTGCCACATAATCGACCTTCGTGATGAAGGACTTTCTTACTCGCTAATAGACGCTTAGTTATGCGATGGTGACTTTTGACTTGTACGTAATCACGTGCCATTTGCATACATTGTCACGATCGTTTATGCTTTCTGGTGTAGATATTACGTCTTCGGCCTAGTTCTACAGACTATAATATAGGTACGTATCAAACGACAGATAAAAAAAAATCGTGTCTCTATCATGGATATGTTAAAAAAAAAATCAACGGTCTCTATAGGTATAATATTTTGTACGCAACTGAAAACATCTCTTTGACATGGATGTAGAAATAGGCAAATATAATTCCAGATTGTATAATATCGAACTTATTGCCTATCTACCGTAAGAACTGACTTGCCATGCTGGCACCGGATGTTGCACTCGTTGTCTTATCTTTATACGTGTCATTTCCGATGTCCGCTAAAATTTAACTCTCAATACCCCAAGACAACAAAATAAAGTTCCGACTTTTGTGATCTGCTTTAGCTGCGTGACTTCGTTAGGTACTCGTAACAACATGTGGATTATCTTCTCAAATTTACCCACACACAATATGTTGGTTTCGTTGTTCAACCATAAAACTGGGATGATAGAATATTTTTTTTCTAATTGTTCCAGGTCGAATTCATAGAGGCGTATTGCACACCGCGCGACACCGCGCGTCGTTCGCCCCAACGCAACCGTCGCTCTAGGGAGCCGCGTCGGTCGCCCGATTCGGCCCGATGGCGGTACGACTGCCGTCGCACTTACGACTTCGACTCGTGTAAAAGGCCGTACGAGTACGAATCGCGGCGGCGTGGAAACGACGGCGATCCGAGGCGCGGCGAGTTCGACGCGGAGCTAGCCCGGCGCCGTGCAGATTACGAGTCCGCGCGAAGGACAGACTTCGATTTGTCAGCACCGGGTGTGTCGAGACGCAGTCCCGATAGTGCGCCGGAGGGTTCCGTCGAGTCTCCCCCAGAGCCGGCGCCGTCTGCGCCGTCCAAACAGACGCGCCACAGATCGCAACCTTACTACGAATCAGGTGAGATATATTTTTTATATAATTTATCTAGGTATTTGTTTTTTCATTACATTATTTTATTTTATTTTACTAGCTGTGCCTCGCAGTTTCACTTCGGTAACTGCAGAGTTCCAGAACAAAAATGTCCTTCCCTATACCTATGAAAATGTGAACGTGGAATTTCTCGATAATAATCAGTTGAGTACCTACTTGAGACGTGAAAGTGTAACCAACAAAAAATTGGATTGCACATAGGAATAAATTACAAGAAATACATAATATAATAATATAATAATACATAATAATAATACATAATATAATAATAGCTTACTGTGGGATCAAGTAGATCTGTGTGTTGTGATGTGGATTATTATTATTATTATTAATATACAAACATATATTATGACATATTATGAAAGAAGAATAAAATACAGTTTGTATATTTACAAAGTTGCTTCGTGTAATAAAAAAATTCCTGCAGCCTACCTAGTCATATTACTACCTATATGAAAATAAAGTTTGAGTAGGTACATTGACTAGCATATTGGAAAAAAATCTAAAATTACATTACAATTATGTACCTAGTGTATACTTATGTAATTAGGCAGGTACATAATGAATTAGCAACAAATCGGTAGGTATCCGCTCGATTGTTGTCATTCAATGAAACACGAACCTCGACTTCCGTCCGTGTTGTAAAGCCGATTTTATAATACCAACACAATACATAGCAACAATTTATAGTTAGCAAAACATCCTGCTTATATTAGTTCATAATTGCGATACCTAGGCCAGTAGGTATTAATAAAGGCTACTGAAGAGGCGGTCACTTCTCAGTAACATTAATAAAAACTCTAACTTTAATTCTATCAAACTATCTTATAATAATAATCTACATTCTCTAAACTGCATAACAGTTTGTTGGCAGACAAATTACTCCCTTCAATACTTTTAACAGTTTTTTATATAAACTGAACAAGCAAGTTAAGAGTAGAAGTTCTACTGAGTAGCTATATAGCACCTAATTTTACACAAAAACAATGTTTTGAACAAAAACTTTTTTGATTTATTTTGGAACGAGGTCTTACTAACACTATTAGATCCTATTTCCAACGGTATATCATAAAAAAAAAATTCTAGAAATATTTTCTATGTAGTTCTTTGGCCAAACTAAGTTAGTATAGTTATTAAAACAAAAAACTTAATGCATTTTCATGTCTGTTAATAATAATGACTTATAGTATTAGTTGTGAATTGCGTCACTTCCAAGTTACTTCATTAAAATCAATAACTATTAGGTACCAATGGGACTGACAATATTTTATGGACCTTAATTTCTACTTTTAGTTTATGAATGACATAATAATCACTAAGCTAATTTAATGCTAGCTAGCGTTTTTTTTTTGTCAAATAAATACCTATCATAAACGTGATTCTTTAGCATTTTAAATAAGAAACTAATAACTACTCCATCTCATCTCTAGAGAAGCTGTGACAAAGCCTCCATTCATGCAGCACAACAATTGCAGCCGGTTCTAGTTAGTGTATTGTTCTCTGGTCTGTGGTTACTGAACATGCTGTACGTCGTATCCTCTGAGTACTGGCCGCTATAGCAATCTTTTATATCTCGCTTATTTCATGGAAAAAAGGCAAATTTTCGTGTATGTCATTTTGTTATAATTTGTAAAAATATATTCTACATAAAAAAAACAACGCACACAACAACATACTTACTACAATGTCGAACTACATGCGTGTAAAATGAGGATAATTTAAATATGTTATGATTGTAATTTGACGCAGGTCGAACACACTATGTGCAAAAGTACTACTTGTCCAAAACAGAAAAATTAAATACACTTTTAATTATTATTTAATAAAACTAATGATAAGATCAACGCCTTCGTTTCCCGCCAAAAACTTCAAATTTTCATGTCTATCCCACCAATATTATGAATGCGAAAGGAACTCTATCTGTCTGTTAACCGGTCATCATGAAATTTTGTATATACACGTAGCCAAGGGTACAGAAAAATACGTAGAAAACCGAAATAAATTATTACGGATAAATTATTATAATCGGTTCGGTATTTCCAGATATTACCTACTCCTACAAACAAAATTGTCATAGTCATCTTTTGTAATAATTAGGAGTAAAGACGATCGGGTCTTTGTACCTACAGAGATACAGAGTAAAAAGATGAAGGTAGCATGGTTCGACAATAGAATTGTTTTTATGTTTCATTTGCAATAAAAAAAATTAGGTAGGTGACTGTGTTATCAGGGTGCAAGACTTTTTAATTAACACAGAGCTAAAACAACTATGTAATGTTTCCAGCTGTAGTTTAAAAAAATATGAACTGCAGAAAAAACCTTTTATCGGAAACAACAATTGCAGGTTTTTAATCAGCTCTTTTGTTCGTTTGTCTAGACTGGAAAAATGCTTCGGTCGTATTAAACGTGGGCTTTTGACTGTGGTATTATTTTAATGGGAACTTTTTTACACCGTTTACTTAACGATATTTCAGTTTGCTGTTTATAAGTCAGCATCCTTGGTCCAGGGGTTAGTTAACTTGACTGCTACATCAGGTAAAGCTGCGTCGAACCAGGGTCAGCAGTCGTCAGGGTAAACATCTATGTGATGAATATAAAATAATATTTACCCTGTTTTTATACAACATAAGTACATATTTACAAAGAAAAGAACTTGTACTCTTACAAGCTCTGCTTAGTTTGATAACAAGTGACGCTGCGATAGGCTATCGTAACTACATTACTGTACTTATATGTTTTTTATTCAAATTGTCATATCATCATGATTCAAAACTACGTATATGGATACGTAGATATCTACGACGTATTGTTAATGCTTAATTTTTGCTGCGTTCATGTACCTACCTACCTAGGTACCTATATCATACAACGGGCATGATGACTGAGTATAAAAATAAAAATTATATTTAGCGTCGTCAGTTAGATATTAAAAAAATACTAGACACGTATTCTGTGCTTTTTCATAATATTATTAAAAAAAAAATTAAAGTTCAGGAGTGTGAGCTCGTGACGTCGTAACAACTATAAAGTGTACCTAGGCGTAAAGTCAGACGGAATTTCAACTCAATGTATCGCCGTTATTTTTTGATTACATAAGAAATGGAAAAATATGTGTCCAATATTTTTTATAAATCTATAGTTAGATACTTGAACATAGCAAGATGGATTAAAAATTGAAATTTAGTCGTCAAGCCCAGCTCTCGCTTTGCTCGTCACTTCGTTCGCATGATCGTTCTCGCGGGACAATATTACTTTTTTGTATCGATTAAAAAGTAGTCTGTGTTGATTCGACTTTATTGATAAATTGGTACTCTAAATTTCAAACAGACGAAACAGGCAAAACATTATCTGTGTAAACACTAATTATTAGTTTAGATGCCTCAAAGTTCTAATTGCCTGTAACTTAGAATAGATTATGGAATGTCCTGTCTTTTACGAAATTGTCACTTTTAAGTTGGCCACATTTGGAAACACATAGAACATGTTAATCGCGACAATTTACCAAATTCCGTGCCGCGGAGGTTTCGGTCACTCACGCGGAAAAGTAATTAAGGGCGTGTAATGACGTCACTTAGTCCGCCCTCTCTGTCGTATGTCGGTACATCTGACACGCTGCTCCGCTAATAGACAATTTGCCCAGTTTTCACCGTCATTTTGCACTTTCCGGAGTGACGGCGACATATTGCACTGATGGGAGTCGGCGAGTGACGTCGAAAAATGTCTTGCTTATTTTTTATAGAAATCTGTTTGTTTTTACTTGATATTTTTAAGGAGAGTTGGTTAGAATTATATTGGGAATTTTGGTAATACCTACTATTCCTACTACCTAAAATTGCCACAAATTCTATAGAGCGACGACACTCTGACGAACTTGCTTAGCAATCTCCTTGATTCCACTGTCGTGTCGTGTCGTGTCGTACTGTCGCAGCTCTAGCTTTTAATTCCAACATTTTTTTTGTGTTCAAGATGTATTCATAAGGATCTCTTTGTTGGAAGAGGCTAGAAACCCTCATTAGGGTATTTCTGCTTGCCTTTGAAATAACATTAGCTTTGCAAGTACGAACCGTAGGGATTTATACGCATTCATTAACTATAGCGTGGTAATAGTACTTCAACTTTCAACTGAAATGGTAATTTGCGACGTTAAAAATGCACACACATTTATGTGACATGAAACTTACATTCGAATTTCACAACAATATCATGGATTTCTTTGCTTTAGTTATTACCTATCATACAATTTGGTTAGTAAATAGTAATCAAAATTTAGGTAGGTAGTACAATTTAAAATACCTACACTAAAACTAAACTGTGTAATGAATCTTTGCGTCGCCTCTGAAGTGGGACGTTTGTCAAGACCCTTTTGTCCGTCACATTACCCTTTCAGGCTAAATAACAACTATTTAAAGGGTCGAGACAATTTATGTTCAATTTGTGTCCATTGAAAATGGAAACTGGAATGACTTGAATCAATTCGTCGAATAAAATTAGCAATTTAAAATCTCAACTTATATGTGTGGAATTTAAGGATGAAATTCCAAAATTTTGGATGACAATAGTTTGCTGGTGTTGAAGCCATAAATAGCGGTGCTCCAGTTAGTCTCAGACAGTATAAAAAACGAGAATTTTTCGCCTAGCTCGTCTCGTTATCACTTTTAGTTTCTTCTTCGTAGAGGCTCTCCAGTCCCGTACCACAACAACGCTTGGTTATTTGTATAATAGGATGTTTTTCTCGTTAAAAGAAAAGCTTTGTTCCAAATACACACACAATTTGGTGAACGTATACTGTAATCTAATATGTCATTATTTTACCTGAAAATATTTCTTCAATATTTTTCTTTTTGTTCCAGAATCTTCATCAGAAGCTAGGTCGTCGTCTACGGAAGGTGAAGAGGACGAATTTGGTGAATTCGACCCCTTTGCTACGGCACCGTCACTGCATTCTCCTGACAGTGGGCGATCTGACCCGCGCTACGCTAACGCGCCCCGTAGAAACCCGAGTCCATATTACTACGGTGACCTATTCAAAACATCAACCCAACCACCTGCGCCATCAGCTCCTACGGCATCTACTACATCCTCAGCTCGGGGCCCCCGGTACAGAAAATCCGCTAGTCTTGACGCTCCACACGTGGCTGCACGCCCCAACCTGCCGAAGAGGTTTTCAGTGGCTGAAGATGGTTTCCGTGAGCTAGAGCGATCGTCATCTTCGTCCGGCGAGAGCGCGTGGATGCCGCCAAGGCGCCGCGGACGCGACGCGGCCGGCTGCGCGTGCGCCGCGTCCGAAGATGTAGAGGAGCATCAGCCTTCTCGCAGCGTCTTTTACGTACCGGCGCCGCTGCCACGCTGGCCGCAAGAGATGTCCACTCGGGAGATCTATGAGACCGCATTTGATTCTAAAATTGCACGTTCCGATGATGACTTGGACGATTTTGATCGCCTTAGTAACCATCCAGCGCTGCTACAAACTGAAGAACGGAAAGGAATTTCTTCCGCATCTTCAGCTTTTGAAGCTGTCGAACGTAGTGAGCCAGATTACAAAGGTCGCCGTAAGGTGACTATGAAAACAGACAGCGTACGACGCTCAAAAATACCTACAATACGCCAAAAGAGAGAAAATGAAACTAATCCGTGTGTATTATCCGAGGAGCTGGAGAAAGTCCATATTGATGAAGAAGATCGTACAGCATCAGCTTCTCAGCTTCCGCTTCGAGGTTATACGCCATCACCACCATCCACAGCGCCTCTACCGACAAAATTTCAAAAAGATGGGTCTGCAATGAATAGCATTAAGAGTGCGCCTAATTTGCCTCAATCGCAACCAGCTCACCCCCGTTTGAAAGACTTAAGGTTACCAGTCAAGTCATTGCGAGCAAGGGAGACACCAACAAGCAGTGATGCTAGCATGGTTGATGTTAAGGGATCCACTGCTACTGAACTTGATGCAGCACGTTTAAGGGATTCAAGCCGTGAATCTCGTGATGGTGATGAGGACCGAGAACAATTAAAAGACGGTATTTTTTTAGAGATTAAGGGTCGACCCACGTCCGATTCAGACACACCTGAATTGAATCGGTATAGTGGGCCAAAGGGGGTCGGCCCTATAATGGAGTTTAAGGGAAGGCCCAGCGTCGCACGCCCGCGACGTAAATATTCCAGTACTGAGAGTATGGCTACCAGCAGCAGTGGTGGGAGCATGGAGTCACTGCGAAGTAGTACAAGTGAAGGTGATAGGAGCACTAGTAGTTCAGAAAGTCGACGTTCGTCATCTCTCAGTTCTCATAGTTCTGATTCAGGGAACGTTCCATTTAACAAATCTCATCATATGCAACTTTCGGGGTTTGGCCATCATCAGACTAAACTACACATCTTAAGTCCAATTTCTGACAAATCATCCCAAGAGCCTGCATCAGAAACATCTGATAACAACAGAAATAACAACTCACAAAAAGTTTCACCTGAGGACATTGAAACTGGAAACACAACCATACAGACAACTGTAGAGATCGTGGCTAAACCAAAACGTCGCCAGTTGCAAAACAGGAATCTACTAAATCTTACATTCCGACATTCAAGTACTGGTGATGCAGAAATTCAAGGCTCTGATAGTGGTATATCGATCCATTCAAGAGAGGGTGTGGATTCCAGAAACGCATTTATTAGTAATTTCAAAAATAGTAACACTGAGGAACAGCATAAGACTGAGGATATGGATTTGTCTGATCTTCCGTTTGACATGCCGAAATTACGAAGACGTCGAGCTGAAGCTGAAGCCGATTTAAGATCCTTGCCATTTGATATGCCTAAGTTACGTAGAAAATTAAGAGGTCAATCTTTACAAATCAATAACGACTTTGCGGCGCCTATTTCTAATGCATCATCCAGCCAAAGCGTCCAGGAATTAAATCAAGGTAAGAACAAAGAAACATAACAAGTACTTATTTAACTACTAGCTGTTCCCCGCGGTTTCGATCGCGTTAACTTCGGAATTTCCTCGGGAATTCCGGGATAAAAAGTACCCTATGTCCTTCTCTGTATCTTTGACAACGTGTATGCAAAATTTCATGACAATCGGTTGAATAATTAAGCCGTAAAAACGTAACAAATAAACAAACTTTTGGATTTATAATAGTAAGGATTTATTGGACTGTCTCATTGTTTATAGAACAGCTCTCCCGTCCAACCCGATTACTTACAATGCAATTTACGTCAAAAGAATTTACATGTCAATCTCTAAGGAACTAGACGAGAAGGGTCTGTCAGGTCATGTCTTGTACTGTTCTTAACTTGAAACGACCGCTACCACATTATGCCGATTGAGATGTATGATTCAAGATTCCTCTCGGAAAAATTCTCTTTAGACCAACGCCCTACTTATATTTAATTTGCTTGAGTGCTTTTTGAGATAACTTTTTCCCATACAAGTTGGGAGCAATTTGTAGCCGTTTAGTTGTATTAAGCTCCGGCGATCAGAAAGAAATGCTATAAATTTGACTTTATACGAAGAGACATCTTATTTTGTTAGCCGTTTTAGTTTATAAATTTGATTGATGTGATTCAATAAGTTTTAATTTTGAATATAGTTTTACATGTTTAAAATTTATATTATTTTATTTTATTTTCAGGGAACAAACATAAAGAAAAATTGACGTTAAACTTTGGTGGTGGAAGCGGTACATCTAGCGGGTCTAAAAGATTACATTTGACCTTAGGGCCATTGGTTCCATCTCGAGAGCTCGTCGATTCTTCACTTCCACTTGACAGACAAGGGTATGCTAGTTTGCTTTTTTAATCAAATTAATTCTATATCGTTTATATTATAATCTTATCGTTGGATTATTTCATGATACATAATATTCATATCTGTCCTTTGTTATATTTTCAGATGGTATCACGGCACTTTATCGCGAGTAGAAGCAGAGGGCCTGCTCCGGGAAGCAACTGAAGGGGCTTTCTTGGTCAGGAATAGCGAGTCTGCCAAACATGATTATTCACTTAGCTTAAAGTGAGTACAAACGTGTATAAGCTTAATATACATATTTTTGGTGTCTCAATTTTAATCTCATAAGGAGTAAGAGTTCAATTTATTTTAAATTTGATATTAATTAATTTATTTACTTTCAGATCTACCCGTGGTTTTATGCATATGCGTATTTGCCGCGGTACTGAAGGTTATACATTGGGTGGTGCGACAAAAGCCTTTGCCACAGTGCCAGCGCTCATGAGACACTATGTGATGACCCAATGTCTGCCAGTGCGTGGGGCGGAACATATGACGTTGTGCACGCCGCTACCAGCCGTTTTACTTTGAACAGTCACCGCTGGATCTTCCTGAGTTTTATTTTTTGCAACGCAACGATATGCGTTAGGCGACGCTCCACTAGGACACGCTCGTCTGTGTTTTCGGAGTGGTAAATAAAATGATTAGAAAATCAAAACATAGTTCGGAATTCGGAATGTTTTTAGTTTTGATTGTTCATACTTAAACGATTTTGCAGCACAACGATGATAGAAGGAGTTATTAGTTTTTAATAAGATTTAGATAATGAAGGAATAGGTACCAAAGAGTTTTTAAGCATTAGCTTTGATTTTGCCAGTTGTAATACGAGAGCTTGGTGTACGTTTTATTCGAAAAATATTTACGTTCACATTACTTATGCACACTTGCAAAAATTTCACCAATATGCTAGTCCCAACACCGCAGCAACCTTTTATATAAAAATTTAATATATTATCAATTATTTATTCGCATAATCTGTATTCGTTAATGTGTATAACATTTCACATTAATCTATCTTATAATATTTTGTATGATTCTAAATAGATAATTTTCGTACAGTAACCGTAATAAATTATGCTATTTATTGTATCTCTTATTCTCATGTTAGAAGTATTATATATTGATAAGTTACTCAATACGATCATATGCAACAGTCAGATTAAGTTTTGTTTGATTGACACAAACGATAATGATTCTATGGTAGCAACGATAAACTTAGATAAGGAGGCGTGACCTGAAAAATGTGAATCATTATTAAGGCGACTCTGCACTGTGTGATAGTGTGGAACAATACTTATGTTTCTACGCACCGTGGGAAGGCCCCCACGGTCCGTTATCATACCAGTGGTTGTACAATGTACATTGTACATATGACAAAGGTGTTTCAAAATCACACATCAACTCAGCATGTACATGCACCATTGCAGTGCCAAGTCGTCCAGTCATACAATGCATGATTAAAATCCATCAAATCACGCACTGTTAAAAGCAAACATCTTAAAACAATAATACTTATACGTATTTGCATACAAATGTATTTATTTTAAACTGTAAATAAAATATAGCGGCCTAAGCAGCAGAACATAATGTATTGGTAAACAATTTATTATTATTTGTAGTAAAACTGTAATTAGTTTGATTCATTATTTATTTTATTGTACATATGGATATATTGTGTAATTAGACGACTGAAGTGACTCATTGTCAGTACTAAAAAAGCAGCGATTATTTTTATCAGCTCTTATCCTTTTAGTGAGGTCAAAATCGTGAATAGAGATTTTAAAATAGCAAAAATCACAAGTCGTAACTCGTACATAATCATTCTATTGTCGGTCGGTAAAAAAGTCTTGTTCGATGTAGTGACAATTGAAGGACTAATTAACTTTGCAAGCAGTACGATGGTGACTCATCCGTCGTATGAATTATCTAAGTATATCGTTTAACCACGAAAGAATTACTGATTCCGAATCAGAATTGCAAATTTTGTTGTTTAAGTAGGTAGTTAAAAACTACAAATACAATTTTTATAATAATTATATAGTTCATAGTATAAAATATATCTCAAAAAACCATTAGTTGTTTTCTATTCATAAAACTTTTTCAACTTTTGTACAACAGAAAGTAAAAAAAAAATGCTAGAATACCAACAAAACATAAATATGGACTTTTATTCAATTAATTACCTACTTTGCCATTTTATACTATAGGTATTATTATTATTAATAAAACATATTATATCTCTTTACCATATAAGGTGAATGGCCCAAGACCAGCTTACAATCTTTTTGAATCAATAACCATGATTTAAAGTATCAATTAAGTACCCATGTCATGATTGGTTCTTTGAAGATTGTATGGAGGGTAGTATAGATACATAATATGACGCGTGGAAAATGATGGTTATAAAATACTAAAATAGATAGAACAGCAGTAAATATTTTTGTAAAGCGCTTCATAGTTGAAGAGGTCAATAATCCGAGTAAACATTTTACTTCGTCATAATTAATATGGGTTTTAGGTCAACTTATGTAGCGCCACTTATTTTAATTAGGTATGTATTATAAGTAATGGCGTGGCACATAAATTATACTTACTGTTAGAGACGATAAAAAAAAAATGCACATGTTATGTAACGATCACATTGAGTTATTTATAATATTTTTTCGTTAAACTAGACGTTAAGTAGTGATACGGTGTTTGAAAAGTATTAAACGAGCAGTTTCTAAAATATTCATGCGTAGGGCTTGATAGAATACGAAAATAACATCACATAAACACAATAAAATAATATGAGCTATGCAAAATAATTCTGTTTTACGATGGATTCAGAAAAAAGTACCTATGATGACAATTCGAACTACTGCACATTAAGCATTATACTTTTTAAAGTACCTACTTTAATGTTTCGATGACGTAGCTAACTTAAAAAATATAATCGTGTTTAAAATTATTAAAGTGTTATTTAAATTATAATTTCACTGTTGGTCTTGAGCAATTTAAGTCGAGAATAATTGCATCAAATAGGTACATTGTATAGAATAATATTTGGAAATGGAGCGTAAATTGCAGCTGCGTGTATTAGAAAGTTTATTTTACAATAGCTAGTTTTTTTTCTGTGATTTAGAGTCTGAAATATGATACGAAAAAGCCAAAAACTTCTTAGATTTAAAAAAAATTATGTAATTTATGTTTATTATTGTGTAATTAAATATATTTACTTATTTAGATATTATAATTACGTGCCGATTAGGGCGTTGATTGTGCAACGAGATCTCAAAGTAATTTCTTCCTATGGACGATTCAGTTACCTTTATCTAGAGATAATTTTTCATTAATTTACGTACCTGATTTTCATATTTTGTAACATGTTGTTTGTGACTTAACTATTACCTACGTTTAAACGAAAACTATTTTGTTATTAAAATTTGAATAATAACATATAAATAAGTGTAGGTGACATAAGATGGTAGATTTGCATGGGAACGAGCGAATTTTTTAAATTAGGTATGTGAGACCATTTAATTAATGTTTTAAATGTACGTAAAATTACTAAACCACCGCAGAGCAGCTTAATTGCAAGCGTGCAACTAAACTTAAAATAATAATAATTTATTGTTAGGTAATAATAATATTAACTTATGTACTTTTGAATACCTACACCGGAAATAGCAAGACATAACGTGATCGAAAAGAGTTCTCTCTCGTGAGTTCACTCTCTTAAGTTAAAAAAAAAAAAATCAGGAATAATTTCAAATTACGCAAATCAAATTATTCTTGCTATTTTAGGTGTTTACAAGTAGGTACATACTAGGATACGTAACATTGATGTAGTAAGCGCATAAAGGCATGTAGGATTAAAATGTGTTATTAGGGCATTGGAACTATAATTATTATTACAAAAATGTGTCAAAATTTTCTCAAAAACAAATTGTAGGTCCGGATCAGATTCTAGGTAAAAATTATAGCTTAACGTAGTTATAATCAATTGTATTTGAAGATGTAGTTTGAAATTGACAATGAAATAAATTACTTTGAAAAAGATAAATGTCTTATTTATTTAGCAACTGGCTTTTCTCCGCTACTTCCCCGCATGAATTTGAAGGTTCCGTTGAGGATTTCGGAATAAATGTATTCTATGAGATAAGTCAGGGTATTAAAAGCTATTTATTCCAAGAAGAGAAAAACAGAGGTACACACAAACTTACACATTTTTAATGTGATTAATACATATTATAAGAACAATAAAAAATTGAGATTGTAAAAAAGTTATTTGCCTATGTAAAAAGGTCACACTTTTTCTACAACTCTGGAATTTATTCCAGCAGATTTAAGTTGAATAAGTTTTTTTAGGAGTAGGTATCAAATTTCCCAAACTTCAGTGATTTAGTAATTCAAACCTCTGGGATCGTGCGTGAATTAATATAGAAGCAGTACTACCGCCGAGTAAGCGCTCTCTAGTGTTCTTTTGCCGAAGATAGTGGGATCAAAACCGGTGGGGCCGGCAAGCGACCACCTGATAGTTTTTGGTGGGACTCGAAGATGGCGGTTCCGTCATTTATTTTCGTGTCAATAAAAAAGAGCCATTGCCAATCTTTAGTCCATAGCCTGCAATTTTAAAACCGCACGAGTTGTTAATAGATACCCGTTTATTATATAATATTATTTTACTTGAAACAGAGTAAAATGATATAGATATATGAAAAAAGTATGGATCTAGCCACCTAGTGTCAAAACTCCAAACCATAAAACCAGCTAAGAGTCCACACCCCTTTTCTAATATTTCATTTGCCAATATTTCCATAGGTGACGCTAGTAGTTCTAAATTTTTTTTAATTGGCAATTGACAAAGCGAATTTTTAATTGACAAAACGAATTCCTGTTTTAACAAATTTTCTACAAAAGAATCAATTTATATGCGAGAATTTAACCTCAATTTTTGTTTCTGCCCTCTGTAGGTATGTTAAATAATTACCGTAAATTAAAAGCATAATATGTAACTCGTATATTGCTGTAAAGTGTTAAGGCAAGGTGATATTCCATCTCTACGCTGATGATTTGCAGCTATACGCCTCGAGCACATCATCTGATATAGCGAAAACAGTGAAGTGTATCAACGCAGACCTCGATCAAATTGCGGCCTGGTCAGAAAGAAACTGTCTAGTTTTGAACCCTAAAAAATCGAAGTATATGGTACTGGGGACCAAAACTCAAATCCGTAACACACTTGAGACCCTAACCACCCACAATATAAGTATCATGGGGCAGCCGATAGACAGAGTCGAAGAGGCAAAAAACCTCGGGTTCTGATTGATAGCGAACTTCGCTTTGAAAATCACATTCTTGAAGTGACTAGGAATTGCTTCTACCGACTCAAAGCGTTGTACAATATGCGTGACTACCTTAGTGAAGATTTACGTATCTACCTTTGTGAGTCACTCATATTGTCCAGACTAAACTATTGTGATGTTGTTTATGGTGGTTGTATTTACGGTCGTACTAAAAGGTTAATACAGCGTGTTCAAAACGCATGCGTACGCTTTTGTTTCCGGATCCCCCCACGATCGCGCATCACTCCATATTTGAGTAAAGCAAGCCTATTAAACATGGAAGCGCGTAGGAAGCTCCACCTGGCTACTTTGCTGTTCGGCTTAGTGCGGTCGGAGGAACCAGCCTACCTATTCTCCAAGTTAAAATGGTCATCCAGAGAGTATAAATACAAGGCTATGGCTATCCTTCCGTCTCACAGAACCGCAGCGTTTCGAGGAAGTTTTAAGTTTGCGGCATCGAAGTGCTGGAACGACCTCCCACCTCCTGTCAGACATGCAGCTAGTAGATTCACCTTTCAGCGCAAGCTAAAGGGTATCCTGCTAGAGCAACAGAAATCACTAACCAACCAGCTCTTCTAACTTTTGATAACCTTTGTCATCCTCTCTCGATATCTATTGTATAAAATTACTTATTATATCTTACGTGTTTATATTTTCTTTACCACTTTTTACATTTTACATTAAATACTTTCCCATATTATATAACTTTACCATTGCTGTTTCTAATATTAGACTATACTAGAAACTATAAGACTATTAGACTATAATATTAGATTATACTGTGAATATACATATATTTAGAATATTTATTATGTACGTTTATTATGTAAGTAACAAAGGAAAAAAAACAGTGGAATGTGTACGTGTAGACTGTGACATATTATGTATAATCTTATATTTGTGAACCTCCGGTCCTGACTGAAAATCAGCGCTAGGAGTGCCCGCACTCATAGCAACATGCTGAGGCAGTGACCGTTTTGGTCATGGGGACGCACCACGCAAAACACCATTTGTTCTCATAATATTGTCATATATATAACTATATACCTTTTTTTGTTAAATCACGTTTGTATAAAATAATTGTAATTGTGTTGTCTCTGTGTCCAAATAAATGCCTTTTCTTTCTTCTTTCTTCTTTCTTCCTATTCCCCCAATAAGGCTCCAATACAACTATTACAAGACAAGTGTATCTTGTTATTATAGAAGCCGTGCAGCTTCGATGATTCCTAATGCAGGCATCCTTACTAATATTATAAATACGAAAGTGAGTTGTTTGAGAGAGTGAGTGTTAAGTTTATTTGTTTGTTTGTTGAGGCGTGAAAGCGTATTTCACGCCTCAACGGCTCAACGGATCATCGTGTAATTTTAATAACGTTTTCCTACCTACAGAGAAAGACATATACCTACTTTTTGTCCCGAAATTATCGAGGGAACTACGAAATTAACGCGGGTGAAACCACAGGGAACAGCTAGCAATAATATAAAATCTTAGACTAACAATAAGACTTAGGGAAGAAGTAGGTATAGGCAGTTCAATAATGAAGTGACTGAAATACATAGCGCCCTTGGGAAACCGAGAGAGATAGTTAAAAGGACAGGGGATTGATCGTAATTGTCAGACGAAATGACAGGCAAAAGCACCTGGAAAATAGAAGCGTCATGAAAGATACGTGCTATAGTATGGTACGAGACCAAGTAAAGGCGGAAACACACTTAGGTATGTATCGTGTCGTGTTGTGTCGCGACAGAAGCATATCGGTTTCATACATTTAGTATGGTTTGAGACATGTTTGTATGTTGTGTCGTGTCGTGGCGCGTTCTGTTGTGGTGCGTCTCTGACCATACTAAATGTACGAAACAGATATTATAACAAGTATGATAGTATAATTATTTTTGCCTCTTCTTTTGTTATGCCTGACAGCGGGCTGCCAACTGAAAACCAGCGCTAGGTGTACCCGCACCTAGCTAATGCTGAGTTGGTGTCCCTTTCGGCAGAGCATGCAAGAGATATCATAATATTATGTTTACACATTTTAGATTAGTTACTGTTTATGTTTGTTTCTTTTTCTTGTGTGTTGTGCTGAAATAAAGGTATTGTCTTCTCCTTATTCTTCTTCTTATATTATGCTTCTGTCGCGACACAACACGACACGACAGAAAAGTGTGTTTCCGCCTTAATAGTAGATAGTGGCGGTAAAGAGGATAAAAAAATGGATTTAACTATTAACAGGTTTTGATGGCAAAGGGATATTATACAACAGAAGCATATCTAAAGGACAAAGACGTGTGGAAATAACTGTGACATTGGACATTTATTCATTGACATTTTATTCGAGTTGACTTATTTTTGTTTTATTTTATTATATTAAAAACTAATATACTTCATAAAAAAATGACATTTATACATTGGTATAATTTATATTTTGGTTTTACACTGTAAGTTTATTTCAAACTAATCAATTGATTTTTTTTACATAATAGGTATTATTATTTATTATTGACATTTTATTTGTTGTTTTGTATTTTTATTTTTTATTTATGACAATTATTTTGACATAGGTATTCTGATTTTGTTTATGATTATATTTAATGTAATTCAAACTATTGACATTATCTTTGATTTTTCTTTGCTGTCGGGGTGTATTTTTCGTGGCTCAAGGTCAACAAATGTCATTGCTCATTCCTATAGAATGTCATAATATTGCTCATAGCATTGTATATGTCTTTGATTATAGCTCATAGTATTGCGTATAGATCACGCTTTGTTGTACAGTATATTTATACTATAATGTGTTACTGCCTGTATCCAATATTGACATTCGTAGGTGCCTTTATGAGGCCTAAATCGAAATAAAGCAATTAAAAAAAAAAAAAAAAAAAAAACAGATCTGCGCTCGAAGCACGTGTATTAAATGTGCTAGCGTCACGCTCGGTCACTTGCAGCTTTCGATTGCGACAAATTTAGTGTACCTACTATGAATTTGACAGAACCTCTTCAAAGTTTGAACAAATCCTCTTCAAAGTGAACATTTATGTCATGAATATTGGTGATTAGAACAACAATGAGTATGGATGTTTAATATAATTGTACTTAAATAATTATGTACAACTGTACATAAATAATTCATTGTGTCATTGTGTCAAACGAACGATATTCGAGTACTTACCTATACGCGTACGACTTACGGGACCAAAGAAAAAAAAAACAATTTTTATATTATTAAATCTTCAGTTCCCTGCGCCTGCGGTTTTAATAACGAAATTTTTGCAGAAACTCTTTATATCTGGTGAAAGTACCTTTTCTCCCATTCTATAAGATCTAAATTACTCGTAAATAATACGCCAAGTAGACGCCCGCTGTTTTACTCGTATGAATTTCGTTATTTCTGTGGGAACTTATTGTTTCGATTTAATAGAGAAATAAGAATACAAATAACAAATATGTACATTAAACTATGCAAACTTGCAGACTTTATCTCTTTATAAAATTTAATTAAATATAAAGTAATTATATTTAATAAATATTATTTACCTGTAGTAATTATTGTATTATATCTTACAGTCGATCGGACAGAGCGAGGGAGTGTATGGAATGCTTATAGTAGAGATCTATTAAAAGTGTTTATATATCTATAGTATCTATATATAATATATTTATATGTTAAAAGTTGTGCCCCGCGGTTTCACCCGCGTTAATTTCAGAGTTCCCGCGGGAATTCCGGGATAAAAAGTACCCTATGTGTTAATCTGATGTATAAGCTATATTATTGTAAAGTTTCATTTAAATCCATCCAGTAGTTTTTGCGTGAAAGAGTAACAAACATCCATCCATCCATCCATCCATACATACTTACAAACTTTCGCGTTTATAATATTAATAGGGTTTACCTTATAATTAGTTACTAGGTAGTTAAAATAGATTTCATTACTAAAATATGTTTCTCTACATTATCTCTTGTCGAAATTATATAGAGTTTCAGATTAATCATTGTCGATAACGCTTTGTCCTGAAACATAATAACTAGTTTGCTCAAATACCACAGCACGTGTGGCGCCATAATATTGCTGCATTCCGCAAATTTACCCAGATACAAATATCGCGTCGATGTGGATAGTTGTAGTGGTCTCTTACACTACCTTGTTGTTAATATTATACTTAAAATTAATAAATGTTACTTATAAAAATAAGTTATTGTAGTTATAAGTTTTTGTAGCAGATAGAGTATACATTCATCTCGATATAAGGATATTCGGACTAAAATATACAAACGAAACGGTTTGTCGAAATCTGTCGAAACTTGGAACTTTAAGTAATAATAAGACAGAAATTTCGGTGTCCGAAAATCTCCGTGTAACGTTCAAGTGTAATAATAGATAATGTGGTGGCAGGCCCCCAGTGTCTTTCCAAAATCTAAAGAAGTCTTCGTCTATGTCACTTTTGATCGCTCAACGTATTAACTTCTAATGAAGTGAATCTTATATTCTGATAAAGGTGAAGTTCTACATAATTTATATGGAAACTTTGAATTTTCAACATTACGTCTCTTCAAGACTGTGTCTTCTTAGATCTTTCTGAATTATTCTAAATTCCAAATTATTAAAAATTATAGCCAACATTTAAGTTAAAAATTTATCCTTCCAATAAAAACTACTTATAGCTACTTTAAGCATGCTATGTTTAACTGTAAATGATTGTAGGTACAATTAGTCTATAGTTATTGTTTTCGAGTTTAATATTTTTTGTTATTGTATGATCATTGGTAATCCAAATAAAGAAAATAAATAAAAATAAATTATGAGTTCACGGCGTATGCTGAGTGATTGCCAATTTGACACTAAAAAGAACTCACACTTAGAGCTTTAGTTTATTTAAAAATTTCGAACGAAATTGAAGCACAAAAACCTAGTAAGCTGGTTCCAACACTAGTGAAATTACATCACTCTGCGTGCGCTGAATGATTCTATGCCTTTTAATTCTGTGTTTGGTAGCTTGTTTAGTATTCCACACTATATGTATCTACTTGTTGTATTCTGGTATAAACTTTTTTTAGATTCTATATTTTCTCTGTCTCGTACGCTCTTCTATACCGTTAGGTGGTGTGCAATGAAACTTTGATGGATTGCCGTGCGCACGCTGATGACAGAGGACAAAAAAAGCGTTGCATCCATCAAAAAACACTTACCTATGCATTTTTATTATCTTACTTTTATGTTGTTCTGTATCTTGTACCTATAGTACCTATAGTACTGAGAGACAAATAGTGGCTTGTTCGGGAAAGTTCGCGACCGAAATTTCCCCACCAAAGATCGGTCTTTAGTATTTCTGCTATCGGCGTTCAGTTGGACACCATATTTGGTCAGTAAGCTCTTCTGTAGTTTGCACTTCATTGACACCGCGCAGCGTCGGTCGCTGTGCCAGTATCTGATATTATGTCGCCAAAACATCTTTCGGGCAACCGAAACCTCTTCGGTCTGATTGATTTCTCTTCGTGTACAGTATGGTATTGAAAGAGGGGAGGGTGTTAGGTTAGGTTAGGTTATCCGGTTACGGTGGGTATCCGGTTGATTATCTTTCTCCCTTTTCACTGTATCGCCGCTGGCATGCCGATAAATCTAGTGTAAAGGTCATTCACCACATCAAATCCATTTTTAATTTTCTCTGTTATTTGTTAGTGTTGTTATGTTTTATTTACTTACATATATGTATATATTCTATATTAGTTAATAAGGGTTTGGCCCCAAGTCGAATATTCTGACATAACGTATTTGGTTCCAATACCACGAAAATTTACTCTGTATAAGCTGATTGCATTCCTTTATATTGGTAAAGGGAGCGAAATAAGAACCCGTACATATACAAAAACAGATATCCGGTCCGAGCTACCTCACATTGAAAAGCGCACGTATATCGCTATAGAAGGGTTCAATTATTTTTATCCTGAACGTCCGCCCTAATGCATGATATTACATACTCGAACTTGAGTTTTTTTTCTAAAACCTCTATAGAGTTCCTACCAATTTTTAAAAGAACGAAACTCAATGATATTACAGTATAAAGGAATTGATACAGTAGACCGACGCCTCAGATTTAATGATAAATGTTGATCAAGGCTACGGTTGTCACAAATGAACAACATGTTATGGAAATAATGAGTGTAAGGCGACAATACTTTAACACTGGTTCTCCCCCTTCCCGGTTATTGCCCTGTCTAGACGGCTTCATTGAACCTCTGTATTAGCGATAGGTCCTTATTACAGAGATTATAGTGAGGCTCGATATTGTTTGGTATTAGTAAAACAGACTGGAGAATATTCATAAACGTTACAGTTTAACCTTAAACTTGCTATAACATTTGTTTCGGGTCAGAATGGCCAAGTTTAAAGTCACATAGTCATTCGTCGCGGGTCGCGCATGTTTTTCAGATTTCACTTGTTTTCAGCTTATCCAATATGTCATAAACGACAAAATATGAGTTTAGTACTCAACGTGACTGTGCATAATTTATCACCTAAGCACGTCAACAAAAAAATTACTTACTTATTTTCCTCACGAAAAAAGCTGTGCATGTAAAATCCTAATATTAATGTCTGCCTCCATTCTTGTCATTCCGAATACTTAACGCGTTATCGTCGAGCTACATTTTTTTTTACCTATTATATCGAAATACTAGGTAAGTACATACATCATAGCGCTTTTGTGAGAAAAAATTAAATTTTGCGTAAATTTATTTTATGACAATCTTTATCGAAATAAAATTTTTTGGGAGGAGAGAAAAACGTTAAAGAATATCTACGCTGTAAGATTAATGAATACACTAGCTGTGCCTGCGGCTTCACCCGCGTGAGTTTCGGAATTCCCATTTTTTTAACCGACTTCCAAAAAGGAGGTAAGGAGGTATGTTTTGTCTTTTTTTTTCTGTATGTTCACCGATTACTCGAAGATGGTTGTACCGATTTCGAAAATTCTTTTTTTGTTCGAAAGGGTATACTCCCTTAGGTACCATTGCCACCAAGTCGGGATCTGATGATGGGATATTGGAGAAATCGAGGGAACTCTTCAAAAATTATAGGCACACCTATAGCCTACCCACCTATTAAGGTTGCCAGTTACTTGCGTGACAGACGACAATACGTCCGTTTCGGTTGTTTTGTTTCCGAACCATATAAAACAACCTCCGGTGTCAGTCAAGGCTCGATTTTGGGCCCTTTACTCTTTGGTATTATGATCAATGACTTGGCGACCATTCCCCAGCATTCACAATGTCTACTTTATGCTGATGATCTCAAGCTCATTTGTGAAATAAAAAAGGATACCGATTGCAAATTGTTGCAGGAAGATATTGACCGGGTATATCAGTGGAGCCAGGCTAACAGGCTCATATTTAATGCATCCAAATGCTCCGTTATGACTTTTGGCCGATCTCGGTACCCCCAGTCTGCTAATTATGTACTAGGCACCGATCTTATAGTTCGTGTGAACACAATCAGGGATTTGGGTGTCATCTTTGATACGCAACTCAACTTCCACGAGCACATGAAAACTCTGGCTACCGACTGTTATCGAAGATTAGGTTTTTGCATTCGTAGCGCTCGTGACTTTGATGATGCCAGAGCCATTAAAGTGATTTTTACCGCTCTAGTAAGGAGCAAGCTTGAAGCTGCCTCAGTTGTGTGGAACCCATATGAGGTTACTTACGTTCTCCTTTTGGAGAAGATCCAAAAAGCTTTTTTAAGGTTTTTATACAAAAAAGTATATTGGTACTATCCCTTTCTTTATCCAACAAAGTTTTTACTTGGAGTTCTAAATTTCAACTCTTTGGAGGTGAGGCGCAATTTTACTCTGCTGACAATGGCGTGCAGAACACTACGCGGAGATTCCGATTGTCCCGAGCTGGTGACGCAATTGCTGCGTTTGTATGTCCCGCCAATACCCGCATATTGTCTCCGGCCTCGTTCGAACCATCTGCTGGCGATACCGTCAGCGCGAACTGTGTCCCACAGAAACTCTCCGCTTGTCCGTGCCTTACACTGCCTCAATGCACTTCTCGCATCGGCTCCTGACTGTGATTTGTTTGCCAGTCGATGGATGTGTGTGCGCGATGAATGTTTGAGGTATTGCGAGCGGATGAATGCATCAAAAATGTAGCGTTTTAGTTTTTATCTTGTTGTAGTTTATTAGTAGTCTTAGCGTATTTGTATTATTAACTTCACAGTGCCTTAGTATTACTGTGAACTTTTTTGTGTTATAAATAAATAAATAAATAAATAAATAGCAATTTGGGTATTTTTTATAGTAAATCGTTCATTTGCTTTCGAAAAGCAAAATTTTAAGAAGTGGAACTGATGATGAAAACCACAGGTGGTCATCGGAACAACTCAATAATAGGTATTTCACGAGTTCCGATTCGTTAACTTTATTAATATGGTTCCTAAACAATTTATGCTCGTCACAATGTATATGGCAAAGTGGAACTGATGGTGATTTACCAGGAGAACTCCTCAAAAATTGACGTCGCTGCATCAGGAAGAGCAATATTTTGTAAAAGGTGATGAGCAGTTGACATTAGGCTATTGTAACTTAGATAAATTACAAACCGTCTCACTTAAAAGCAAGAAATAAACAAATTTTTAACTAAAAAATTAAAACCGACTTCCAAAAAATACACAACTAAAAAGCTAAAAATAACAAAATACCGATTAATCCATCGATTATTATTGGTTTGTGCTACCACATTTCGATATGAAGTCGGTGACAAGCCAAGTATGGAGAGGGTAGATAGATGGGCTAAGTCCACTCCCGTCACGAGCTCGTCGTGAACTGAACAACCCAAGTGGGCAGACGTAAATGACTTGGCACCGAATTCAAATCGAAAAGTGGTAGCACAAACCAATAATAGTATTATATGTATTTTTGTCTGTTGGATTAAATCGGTATTTTGTTATTATTAACTTTTTAGTTTTGTGTTTTTGGAAGTCGTTTTTATGAAATAAAAACCTTCCCTGAACTTTCACGAATATTTCAATATCAAAATTAACCAAATCGGTCTAGCCATTCTTGAGTTTTAGCAAGACAAATGAACAGCAATTAATTTGTTCTTTTTATATAGGTACCTATATAAGAATACACACACTCATACATAGTAAGTTCTTATAAATGAGTACTATATTTCTATGTGATAGAAATTTTCTCTACATATTGATAGTATTACAAATTTATAGTATTATAAAATTTACAAAAAGTTTGGATGTAGAGAATTGGTCCATGATGTAGGGTAATCTCTGGAACCACTGAAACGATTCTACGAATTCTTACACTGATGGAAAACTATAGAATAACATAATAACTTAAAATAACGGTGCTGAAACGAAAAGTTCCCGTAGAAATAATGAAATTTACGCGGGCGAAACCGCGGGAAACAGCTAGTTTCTAATATACCTAACTGATATAAATTATCCTTTTAGCAGTGTAGCGAATCTGCCAAAAACACCCGGTTACTGAAACGTTTATTTTCCTTTTAGTGCGCTATTGTAAAAATAAAAACAATATAAGTAACTGCAAACGCGAAAACAGTTTTGTAAGTAACAGCGACGTCAATGATATTATTTCTATCCCTACTAATATTATAAATGCGAAAGCAACTCTGTCTGTCTGTTACGCTTTCATGCCTTAACGGCTCAACTGATCATTATGCAGAAATTTTGCATACACGTTATCAGGTACTTTTTATCCTGGATTTCCCCCGGGAACTCCGAAATTACCACGGGTGAAACCGCGGCGATCAGCTGGTTATCAATTAATTGGAAATTTAATATTACAGTGCGAGTAACACGAGACTGTTACAGATATAGTATAGTCCCCCATATTGTGTAATATAAATAAATCGTATAATATTATATGTATGTACAAGTTTAAGCCACATATTCCGCATCTGGTACAATTCCACGATACCATGTAGGTACTTAATTTTCACGTAAATTACTTCTTCACCACTTATTTCGCTATTTCCTCCGCACGAAGGGAATTAGGTGTAGGAATGGAAGTAATATTTCACTCATGACGAACAGCTTTGCCGTGATATTCTGTTAGTTTTCACTTCATATTCGGACATAGTTGAACTCTAACTTCATATTCATTTTTTCATTTATTCGAGAAAACAAAAGTCTACACTTTAAAAATCATGGAAAATAACAATAGTAGGTACCCATTAACTTATAAAGTTTCCTAATATTTCCGCTATTTCTTTTTAAATGTGTTAACATAAACATAATAATTTCATAAATTTGAAACATAACAATTTACACCAACAAACAAAAAAGTGTTTCTACGATCTTAAAAATAAAATTTGACAAAAACAAATGGAAAATGTCTTACTTGTCATAGTTTTTTATTATGAGTAACAGGCTCTATATATTCTTCAATAGCAAAGTCACACGGTTACTAATTATTTTTGAAGTTAGGGCCTATGCACACCAAGTTTTTTAAACGCGCCGTCGCCACGCGTTTGTAGCGATACAGACGCGATACGAACGCGAATAAGACGCAGCCTGTAGACTTTTGTAGGATAAAGCGCGCCGTCGACGCGCCGTTGACGCACGTCTCTAAAACGCATGTCGACGGCGTGTTTAAAAAACGTGGTGTGCATAGGCCCTTAGATGCTGCTTATGCTCTTACGTCTGAACAGTAGAACTTATTTACGAAAATTCCTAAGAGATATAAAATGCATGTTTCATGTTGAATTCATCAGGTGAAATGTAATTTGCTACACAGAATAGTTCCCTTGGCGGCATAAGTGCTTTAGTTTACGCCGTCTTTTTTTATTCAGTTATATAGAACGAATGAAGATATATGTACATCAGTAATTAGGTTTTAAACAAATCACTAGAGGTTTATTTTAAGCTTCATTTGATTGAATGATAGGACTTTAGACTTTAGAATGATAGGGCTTTGTTGCACGTGAATTTTGCTATTTATAAGTACAGGTGTTGTATGTTTTTAATATAATAAAGTATTTAATATAATAAATATTTCATTAATAGACACAAATAGGTATCTAGGTACTTAAGGTTACCTACTTGTGCACTAATAAATAAAAAAAAAATTGCAGCTATCTCGTAGCATGTTGACTGATTTAAAGCTTGGAGAGTCACAACTCACAAACAACTTGCATAACAATTGAAGCGGCATTCAAATTACCATTTTAACTTTGACTAAGGAACAACTGAAGAGCCAGATCACAAAGATCTATCGGATGGTTGTGTTATAACTTCAGACTTTGTGGACACGACGGGAAGTTTCCATGGACGTTCAATTGTATGCATGGAGTTAATATTTGACTTATGTAGGTATTATGTACGTATCGCTTTGGTGCGGTTTGGTTTGCATTTGTGATTATTAGTTGAATCTTAGAATAAGTTTATACAATCTTTTAATCCTATCAGACTTCTCAAATAATATAAAACAAAATCACTACCCTGTCTACCTGTCTGTTCTCTCAGCTGTTCTTCTTAAATACGAAATGGATGCAGTTTGAATTATAATTTAGAGAACTTCCGGGAGGCCAGTCCCGAATTTCAGGTAGATGAAACAATGGAAAATAGCTATAGATTTAGGTACAAGTGTGAAAGTTTGTGAAAATGTTTATATAATTTATATAAATAAACGCATAAACAGCGTAATGGATTTGGATTAAATTTTGGCAGACAGAATATGTTCTGGATCAACATAAATCTAGTATACTTTATGTCCCGGAATTTGCGGGGTGACTCCTAATTTTAGACGGGCAAAGCCTCGAACTAGCTGCTCCGCTAGTTAACAGCTAGTTCCAAAACGCTATTGTCTATGTTCCAACTCACATAACAACACACAATAACAAATAAAAATTCATTTTTTATTCTCCATGCTTGGACGAAGCTTACCTACACAAACATGTGAACAACCCGACTGGAAGTCATTCTCACTTCCTCACTAACTATCTAATATTGCAGATTACTTGTCCCCCGGGGTTTTGACCGCGTGGTTTCCGGTATTTGTAGCGAGATTTACGTATCCTTAATTTCAGAACTTTCCATCTACGTGTTTCATCCAAACAATATGATCATGCAGGCATTTATGCGTCATTTTATATATTTTATTTATAGCAACAATGCAAATTTAATTTGACGACCCGATTGGCATAGTAGGTCACCATGCCTTCCCGCTAATCAAGAGGTCCCGGGTTAGATTATGGGTATGGTTGGATTTTGAGTGATGAACACAGGGTTCCACTTTCCAGTCTGTGCGTGTTTATATATCTATAGTATCTATATATAATATATTTATATGTTGCTAGTTGTGCCCCGCGGTATCACTAGCGTTACTTCAGAGTTCCCGCGGGAATTCTGTGATAAAAAGTACTGAAAACATGTGTTAATCTGATGTATAAGCTATATTATTGTTAAGTTTTATCTAAATCAATCCAGTAGTTTTTGCGTGAAAGAGGAACAAACATCCATCCTTCCATCCATCCATCCATCCATCCATCCATCCATCCATCCATCCATCCATCCATCCATCCATCCATCCATCCACCCATCCACCCATCCATCCATCCATCCATCCATCCATCCATCCATCCATCCATCCACCCATCCACCCATCCATCCATCCATCCATCCATTCATCCATTCATCCATCCATCCATCCATCCACCCATCCACCCATCCATCCATACATACTTACAAACTTTCGCGGTTATAATATTAGTAGGATAGCAAGATGTATACCACGTTTGCTTGGTTCCCACGACACAAGCTAATAGCTTAGTGTGGGATCAAATATAGATCTGTGTATTGTGAAGTAGATTAATAAATGATTATTTAATTAAATAATAAATTAAAGTTATCAGTGAAACAAATGTTCCACAAATCGCGGGTCACGTCACGATGCAAGACACTACAATATAGCGGGCGTTGACTACCAACTTGTAACTTAACCCGCTTTCCACGTTGCTATCTAACGGATATGCGCCATCTATAAATTCGTCTATGTTTTGTAGTCTTTAGAATGATGTACGAAATAGTCAAATGGAAGTCCTTGTTTAATTTATAAATTTCAACAAAAATCACCCTCATTTTTTAATATGTTTAACAATAAGAACCTACTAATATTCCCCGAGGTTTTATCCGCGTCAATGTCAGAATTTCCTCGGATTTTTTTTTATATATAGAAAAGTTCTGTATTTCATAATCAAAGACCGAAATAAATTAAAAGTAGGTATTATTACCGAATTGCTGTTTGCCGTGAACGTGACTGCACTAGCGTAGAAGTAATTTTGGTTTTTGTTTGCACGAAATTTTTAGAATTTACATGGTTAGATATTTTTATAAGATCCCCCGTAGATCCGCGCCTGCGTCCAGCAGGACACTGAAAAAATAAGTATCATAACTACACAATAGTGAGTCTACTGACTAAAACAGTAAAATTAACCCAATAAAATAGTAACGTTTTCCTTAGCAAATGATTAAACTTTGCTAATAAGTAATAAGCCTAGTTGCCTACCTACTAACAATAGTAATAAGTAAAAATTGTACCTACTAACACACTATGGACTTATACGTCTGAAAATAAAGATATTTTATTTTATTTATTATTTTATTAATAACCAACAAAACAGTAAAATTTACCGTCAAAACGGTACCACCATAAATTTTGTTTTTATTGTACAACTCAGTAGGTGGTTCCATAAAGTATTGTGTTGACAGTTTTACTCACAGTTTATTTTTATGATGATCGGTTGAGCAGTAAAAGCAAAAAGCATAACAAACAAACAATATTCGCATTTATATTTAAAACTAGCTTTTCCCTGTAGTTTCACCTGTGGTTATGATCGGTAGGTTAGTTGAGGCGTTAACATGTAACAAACAAATAAAATAGCTAGCCTGCTTGACTGAGCTTTGCTCGATATATTTTTTTTAATTATCACCTTAGTTTAACAACGCCATCTATTATTAAATAGCTTTAGTGCTGCTGTAACGGTAAAGCAGTACGAAACACTAATTTTTCACTAAAACACGGATAAAATGACGTTTTCTAAAAAAAACCTCGCTAGATCGATTAATCGCCCTCGAAACCCACTGCATACTAAATTTCATGAAAACCGTTGGAACCGTCTCCGAGATTCAGATTGTGTATATGTCACCGAAAAATTGTAAAAATCGTTAGTTTATAAAATAACGATAATATTGTGAAATTCTGAGGACAGAAAATGGTGGTGATGGGTGCTCGCACATGATAAATGGGTACCGTTGGTACCATTTGACTGTGTTGCGGTCACAGTTCAAACTTAACCAAACCTAGTATGTCGGGGTGCACATAAATATGTCTTCAATACCAGTCATTTATAATTTAACAGTTTTTACAATTTTACGGTGACATATACAAGAATTGCTCGTTTAAAAAGTAGTAGATAGATAGATAATAATAAAATAGATGGATAGATTTGGTTATTAGGTACTCTGTTATTTTAGTTTCTTCATATATCTAAGGCATTGCAGCCAGTGCTTTGTACATTATGAGTGCAATCACGCGAGGGCACGTTGACCTCTGACCCGAACAACTTACAACTCCTATAAACGGCACTACACTATACACCGCGACGCGCGACGTTAAAACTATTTCGTTTCCTTACAATTTTTATTTTGCACTAGTTGTTCTTCCAGGCTCCGCAATCGAAATTAATTCATTTATTATTTACTAGCTGTTTCCACGGTTTCACCGGCCTCAATTTCGGAGTTCCCGCGGGAATTCCGGGATATAAAGTACCCTATGTCCTTCTCTGTACCTCTGAAAACGTGTGTACAAAATTTCATGATGATCGGTTGAGCCGTCAAGACGTGAAAGCGTAACAGACAGACAGACAGAGTTACTTTCGCATTTATAATATTAGGTAGTAAGTAGGGATTTAATTCTTTAATGCACATAAACTAACAATATAACAATACATAAAGAACGGAGAAAATGCAAATGGTGGTCTTATTGCATAGTCGCGATCCCTTCCAGACAACCAATGATGTGAATGATTTAGAAGTAATAAGTAGCATAAAATACCTACATTTAGTTAGACGAGTCATGACAATGTTCTGTTCTACATCCCACCAAAATGTCTTCCTAAAACAATAATTCCTATCCCTGCTATGCCTACTAATATCTATTATAAATACGAAAGTCAGGGGCACTACAGAGAAGGACATAGGGTACTTTTTGCCCCGGAATTCCCGCGGGACCTCCAAAATTAACGCGAGTGAAATCTCATAAAATTTTGCATACAATATGTTGTCAGGGATACAGAGAAGGACATAGGTTACTTTTTATACCGGAATTCCCGTGGGAACCCCCAAATTACCGCGAGCGAAACCGTGGGGAACAGCTATAGTAGGCAATACAAATAGGATAAGAAAGTAAATATGCATTGATTGAGAGAAACCATTAAAATCTGCATTAATTTACATTTTCAGCTTTGTCATGGATATAAAAACTTGAATACCAACAAAGAAACCCGTTTCTTTGATCCAGAGAGTTTGAAGAGTGAGGCACAATGCTCACTGTCGAATGTCGATGTTGTATCCATCCAGTCAGATTTTGCAACATGCATTCTCATCAATGCTTCTGTCTATCATTTATCCATTATGTATGGACGACGATCGACTGCAACGTAACGTATGGAAAACAAACAAACTCGTATCCAGTCGCTGTTACACAAACAATGAATAATTATGTCCATCATTGATTCCTTTTCATCTAAATTATAGCTTCTGTTTCTGTTTAGTGCATGATAAAAGAAACGAAACGATAGTGCGGGCATAAGTCTATAGGTACATAAATAAAATTGAAGTGTCTGTTTGTAATTCCAAATTAACAGCTGTTCACTAAATGCATATGAAAGTATATACGTTACCTACTTACATAAAAAAATCAATTTTTTAAATTTTTATCTGTCTGTCTGTCTGTTTGTTTCGGCTAATCTCTGAAACTTTTTATTTTAACGGGGCTGGAAGATAGCTGATGGAAGTTATAAGGAGTAAGTAACTTTGGCTATCTACTTTTATTTTAGAAAAAAATAGATCCTGTTGGAATTCCGAAACACGCGGGTGAAACAGCGGGGCACGGCTAGTTTGTAAATAAATTTAATGATAAATTTATGATAAATAATTCCCATAACATTTAAAAATTAACTATATTAGTTTTTCTCATTGTTAAAAGGGTCACCTATTTGTAATTGGATATATTTCTTCAAAACTGTATTTGTGCAGATATGAAGCTAATATAAAAATTTGCTTTATATACGTACTTTGTTATTTTTATTGGCTTACCGTGCCTTACCTTTTATGTATTTCCATGGATCTATTTGTTTGTCTACGATGGCGTACAGCACCAATAAAAGTCACAGCCGTCAGTCTAGTGTTGCAGGGATATAATACAGTCACATAGTTTTCTGGCCGTTCCTAGCTGAGTTGACATGATTATTTTTTTTTATTTAAATTTAAAAAGTGTAGGTAATAAAATAGTTCTGAGAGAGTTCTCGAAAATTCTCTCGTGAAACGACAAAATGTTATAGTCGAGAAGAGAATAGGACTATAAAATAGAATCGGACGGCAGGATTGGCTACAATGGCAGTTAAAGCAGTCGGAGAAAGTGGCAATTCACAAAGTCGTGCGACAGTAAGTCATTTGCAGTTTGTACAATTTGATCTGGAATTCCATTGTTACCTACATTTCCATCAGCTTTGAAAAGGTTTAACCCTCACTCCTAAGCTTTTTATTCTATCATTTTGATATAGTTCGCAATAGTTATTGTCACAATTTTAAAAGGAAATTTAAAAGGAAAGGTAAATGTTATTCTTAACCAACCAATCTTTCTTTCTTAAAAATAAAAGTACCTAGGTACATAAAATTGTACTTATAGTTTTAAAGTCAACATCTACACCTGGAAGTAAGTATATGTACCAACTCGCAGGGTATAAAATATTCAAGTTAACGTATTAAGGTTAGCTGTTCGCGCAGATGCATAGGTAATATGCTTTGGATGCGAGAAACTTGAAAATGCATTTTTGTTGTTATTAAATTTCTTACATCATTTATATATTGCTATGGTATTTGCTTGCAGTACTTCTCCTTTAGATAGAGGAATATATAACGTATAGGTATACATAACGAAACTAACGTTTTCATCAATTATGGTCAAAATCTTATGAATTATGTATAAATATTAGCTTTATGTCAAAATATAGTGTTTTTGAATCACTATTTAATCTAAAATAATAGTTTTCACAATTTCAAAACGTGCATGTCCGCATTGTTCATTTTTACCAATATAAAAAGAAATTTACAATTTTGTGTACATCACAACTTTATAGATAGATACCTAAAGAAACGATAAAGAACAATAATTCGTAGACTTCAAAACACGCACTCAAACTTTGTAAAAAATATGTCATATCCATCAATGACAAAAGTTTCACTGCTTTGCTACGCTCGAAATGTAGCTATCGATCAACTGTAAATTTTTAATTGGAGACTTTTATTCCCTTTTATTATTCTAGACATAAATGAGTTAAAGATTTGGATATTTATTTAGGTATTTCTGTAATTATTTATAATAAGAGTAGCTTATCCCCGCGATTATTTCGGAGTACTCTAGATCCTTTTCTGTACCCCTGACAACCTGTGAAAGCGTATCAAACACAGAAACTAACAAAGTCACTTTCGTATTTATAATAGTAAGAATTTCAAATGAAGTTTTTTCTATAGAAAGTTTTTCAGTTACATTTTCATTCTGATTTTAAGGCATACCAAAAGTAGCAAGCTAAGAGGAGCGCGTGACAACACCTGATCTTAGGTGCATTTGTCTTTTTTTCACTAAAACTTCGTTTTTTGCAATGTCACGTGTATAGTTTTTCTTTTTAAATTTCCTACGTTTAATTGACGCGCAGTGGAAAAAAAAGGGCAAAATGTTGGAATAACAACCTTTAAGTTTTCGATAGTAACCGATGAATAACGAATGCTATATAGGCACGTTTGCTATTACTTGCTATTACCACATGCCACTTCTTGCCTAAATACCAATGATATTGTAAGTGCTAAATACTCTTATTTTCTCTCGTAAACGTGCACGTTATAAGCCTTGAAACCCACTTTATTTAGCAATAACATTTTAACTGTAAATCTGAATAGAATTTTAAATAACATCACTCTGGCTATATAATTTAAAATGCCAACATTGTTATCACAGCAGCGTCAGAGACTAATCTCCGAGATTAAAACGTTTACGAGTAAATCTCTATTCATGAAAACAACCGGAGTTCACAGAAGCAAATTAATGTGACTGAAATAAACAGAATCACATTTAAATAATTCCCGAATAAACACATTTTACAATAGTATTTAATATTTCAAAAGAGCCTACAAGAACCAGGGCAATAAGAGATTCCTTCTCTTGTAAGGAGAATATAACGTCAAATAAATTTTAAAAGTTCGAATACACTTCCATTGTTCTATAGTTTTTACCACAGTGTAGAGTAATTACACCAAGTTCTTACTGAGGGGTTATAAAATTATTTAATAAACTTTTTATGTTTTACCTATGTGCCAATTTTTTGCTAAAGGCAGTTTGTTGAAAACATCTTTAACAATTCTTTTGTAATAAAAATCCAGTTGATACGGCAGCAACCTGTATTGGCAGGTGGGAGCCGTGTCGAGCACTAAATAATTAAAACCAACATCAATTTAAAAAAAACAATTATTTTAACTTGTCCTATGGATTTATACATCCCCATCACATGGTTATACTACGTTACTAAGTACTAAACCACCGTTTATACAACAAATCCCTATTTTTGAGCATTCCAAACTTCTAGGTTAGGTTAGGGTAGAACAGCGAACATACACGCGAGCTGAGCGAGCGTAGTAATCGTGTCGCGGCAGCGGCCGTCAATACGCCATAGCCTGTTTCCTTTAGGGCCTATGCACACCACGTTTTTTAAACGCGCCGTCAACGCGCGTTTGTAGCTATACAGACGCGATACGCACGCGAGTCAAGGCGCAGCCAGATTTTGATAGGATAAAAGCGCGCCGTCGACGCGCGTAAAAAACGTGGTGGGCACAGGCTCTTAGGTTTAATTTAAATACCATAAAATAACCAACTACCATGCTGAGTCGTATTTTTATGTCATACGGGGCAAACGGGGAGGTGGCACACTTGGTGGTAAGTGGTTACCGGCGCCCATGGACACCTGCAACACCATAAGGCATGTCGGGTCTGTTGCCGTCCTGGAATGGGGATGGGAACTGGCTTTAATTACAGTAGCTTCATTCAATCATTGACAAAATGTGTGTAGTGTGTGTAAAAAGTGGCTAAGATATAACATTTTTAAAACGCACATTGATAGTAGCTATTATTATCACAGCACCTAATGTTTTGTTTGAACGTCTCGATACCGCTAGTATGTCGCTAGTATGTGATGAATCTTATAGTGTTAAAAAATATTACTTCAAAACAAAATAATCTATGTACCTATAAATAATTAACATTCGGATCGATATCTTCTGTTGTTCTTATGATGAATTTACAAAAATTGCTTTATTTGAATTGTGTTAGGCCCGCCGCCCATTGTGACTTTTTGTCGCCGTGACTTTTGAAAACTATACTGAGTGCGCTCATTATGGTGACGTGACAATACGGTGACCTCAGTATAGTTTTCATAAGTGACAGAAAGTCACGTCGACAAAAAGTCACAATGGGCGGCGGGCCTTATGGGATCTATCTAAATTAGAAGTATAGGCACAATACAAATACATATGTAAATACTTAACATATTTTGCTATACTTTCGCATTCATTGGTTCTAATCATTGGTTCTAACTGTAAAGATTGTTGTAGTGTGGTTTTTTAATTAAATAAATAAAAAAATCTTAATTATCCTGCCGATGAACTGTAAGCCGCTATAGATATAGGTACGTTACTTAATATTAATAATGTATCTCACGTACCTACTTTCTTATTAATAAGTTTTGTTTTGAATCTTATATTCTTACCTACTTCTTGATTGTGTTTGTGGGTATAGAAATAGAAAATCCTACCTGAACCCTTAAATCTTTCTATATAGGTACCCTTACGAAGCACAATACACTACCAAAACTATTTTCATATAGAAAGGTCAACAGATTGTATTCACAAAAGGGATCTCTCTGGAGAGAGTTTTTACGGTATGTAAAGTTCTTTTGAACTTTCAGGGAGATGCTCAGGTATGTAGATTAGCGACAAGCTTTCCCTAAATTACGAGTATCAACATGCCCACATAAATACAACAGTTTGAATGAACTCATCATTCACGTCTCTACAGAGCGATAGAGAAAGAAAGGCTACATGTTTTTTAAAGTTACACGCAATCGAGTTAGGATCAACTCGAATCGAAATGAGATCGAAAAGGAATCAAATTTTGCTACTTTGGAAGCTTTGAGATCGCGTCTCTATCGTATTTATCTGTCAAATCTCTCGATTTCATTAAATCGTCAACGAAAACAATCAAACAATTTTTGACTTGTCGGACGTCATCTTTAGACATTAATACGTTTCCAAATACGATTTCAATTTGAAGTCAAATAAAAATCGAAATCAGCCTCAAATAATTTTCAAAAGTAAGGTCCCAGGCAGCAAATGTGACGCGCTTGAAGTCAACGGAAGTAACTTAACGAACGCAACATCTATATTCACTTAACTTTATTTTCATAATATTATATACAATACAACACCATGCAGGCGGAGCCGCAGACATCAACAAGTATTCGAACGCATCGTTTTCTTTTTAGTTTATTGCAAGTAGGTATAATATTATTTGTTTCCCTAACGAATTTTTCAACCGCTTACTAGGTACATTTATCACGTATTTTTAATTTCTCCACCATAATGAACTGAAAAGAATATAATTAAAAAATAAATCTACATAATTACTAGCTGTCCCCCGCGATTTCATCCGCGGTAATTTCGGAGTTCCCGCGGAGGTTGCGGGAAAAAAGTACTCTATGTCCTTCAGTTCCCGCGGGAATTCCGGGATAAAAACTATCCTATCTTTTAAGTTGGACCATATTATAAATGGTTGCAAAATTTTATCAAAATCCGTTCAGTAGTTTCGGAGTCCATCGCGGACAAACAACGTGACACGTGATTTATATATATATTAGACTAGCTGTCCCGCGCGATTTCATCCGCGGTAATTTCGGAGTTCCCGCGGAGGTTGCGGGAAAAAAGTACTCTATGTCCTTCAGTTCCCGAGGGAATTCCGGGATAAAAACTATCCTATCTTTTAAGTTGGACCATATCATAAATGGGTGCAAAATTTTATCAAAATCCGTTCAGTAGTTTCGGAGTCCATCGCGGACAAACAACGTGACACGTGATTTATATACAAGCTGTTGTTTTGGTCAACAACGCCCGTCACAGAGGTGGTTGTACTAACGATACTGATGTCAAAAAAAATATAAAAAAAAATAATTATTTTTTCAAGGAAAATCCGAAAAAATTATTTATTTTGTTTATACAAGCGGGCGAGCCTACGCTACCGGTCGTTGACCGCGCGGCGCGGCGCGCATCATATGGCATGCAATAGTACCTACGTACATAGTACCTACATACACCCCGCCTCGGTGGGAACGCGGGCGAATGCGGCGGGGCGGGCGGGCGGCGGGGGCCGGGGGGCGCGGCGGTGTGCCACCCCCGCCCGCCGGCGCTAGCGCCAGCGGCCAGCGCCAGGCGCCAGCCAGTCTGCCTCCCACAGCCGCGGCTATTGCGCGTGCGTTGTTTCTATGCTAAAATGGCTCGGTCGTTCGCAGGATTAACCAATAGTGAAATTTACGATTTATTGAGTATTTAGTAATAGCGAAGATGAAGCGAATAGTGTGGCCGAGTGGAGTGCGACGTTTTCAACTCGTCCAAGTGAAACTCGTTACACCATAAGGACTGTTGTTTTTAGTCTCAGGGAATGGGTAACATTCGCTACACCTCGTCACACAACAGGTAGAGGTCAATCTGGGCTCCCTGTTAATGTTCAAGATGCAGTCCTTGAATACCTACTTTCGTGCGCAGCCGCGCGCGAATACCTACCTGGGATGCTGGGCGAAGCTTTGGCATTGACCATTTAACATCGGAGTTTGGTGATCGTTGGATAGGAAGAGGTGGACCCATACCGTGGCCACCACGTTCACCCGATCTAACTCAATTGGACTTTTATTTGTGGGGTGACGTAAAGTGGTACGCATGACGAATACGCCGACACATTAAAACAAGAGATACTGAACGCTTTAGAAGTGATTACGAAGAATGAAACTGTTTTATCGTGATTAAAAGACAATTTGCGATGTCGTGCTTCTGTGTGCATCGCGCAACGCGGTAGACACTGAACAGATAAACCGTTAACGTAAAATCAGTGTAAATAAAAAAAACTTTTAGAAGACTTCGTGTTATGTGTAATCAATAATTTGTAAATCACGTTTAATGATTGTAAATAAGTTCGTTCACCTTTTTAAATACGCCAAAGGTACTTAATAACAGCGCCATAGAACTTTAATGGATATTATTAATGGATAAAAATGTCATTTCTAATTTAATAATTTCTAAATTATTCAGTTCCTTTGCCGGTCCTAAGCCCAGTAAAGTATGGAGGGAAAGAGAGTCTAAAATGTGTTGTTTACTTACCGTGATCTAAATAGGTAAAACGTTTGTGCAAAAGTAGGTACCTACCTAAGTAGGTACCGGCGACGACGCGACGCGCGATGTAGCTGCTCGTAGCGCGTAGATGTCGTAGCTCTAGTCTACGCGCTAAGGCTTTACCAATTACCATTTAATGTAAACATTTTTAGATATCTTGTGCAGAGATTTTCTTTTAAATAATGTTCCGAATTATAAAAAATATTTTTTTTTTATATTTTTTTTAGAACCCATATTAGTTATATTACTACCTCCGTTACGCGCGTTGCTGACCAAAACAACATTCTGTATATTAGATAGAGTATAAAGATATTGATTTTGTCTTCATCTTAAATTCAATTACGAAAATCACTGAACTGATTTTACTTCAGATCCGTCCCTTAGTGCCATATTTAGGTCGGTGTTGAAGGGACTGGTGTGAATCTAATTTTAAACTAACCTTCCTATGGTTTTCTGGGGGTTGATTTTATAAGTACAACACTAGCTGATCCCCACGGTTCACACTCAGCGATAGTGACGCTGCCTTTCTTTTTGTCTATGCTTTCTGTTACGTTTTCTGCAGATCTTAACCGATCAGCATGAAATTTCGCAAATATTTTATCACGAGTACATAAAAGGAAAGATGGTAGATACTTTTGTCCCGGAATTGCCACGGGAGCTCTGAAATTAATTCGAGTAACATGGTAGGGAACAGCTAGTCTAGACATACGAGTATAAATAAAATTTAAGTGTCTGTTTGTAATTTCAAATTAACAGCCTTTCAATAAATGCATACGAAAGTATACGGTAGTAACATCAAGAAGTAAATTTTTAACAATTTTCTCTGTCTGTCTGTCTGTCTGTTTGTGCCGGGTAATCTCTGAAACGACTGGACCAATTTTAATGGGACTTTCATTGGCAGATAGCTGATGTTATAACGAGTAACTTAGGCTAGTTTTTTAGGTATTAGGAAAAAAAAGTTCCTGCGGTAATTCCGAAATTCACGTGGGCGAAACCGTGGGGCACAGCTAGTTAAACATAAAACATAGGTAATTGTGTGTATTCTATATTATGTTGTAGTGTTAGAAATTTGTGTTTATCTCTATACTAGCTGTGCCCCGCAGTTTCACCCGCGTTAATGTCGGAGATCCCACGGGAATTCCGGGATAAAAAGTACCCTATGTCCGTTTCTGTACCTCTGACAACGTGTAGTATGCAATAATTAATTTTATTTCACCCGCATTAATTTCGGAAATCCCGCGGGGATTCCGGGATAAAACGTAGCCCATGTCCTTTTCCATGTCAAAGGCTACATGCATGCCAATTTTCATCCAAATCCGTTCAGCCGTTTTGCGCGATTGAGTAACAAACATTCAAACATCCAAACATCCACAATTTCACATTTATAATATTAGTACGATATGTGAGCATGAAAAAGTAGGTACATACCTAAATATAAGATGTATTCATAGCTACAGCACAATTTTAATTTTTAAGCAACAATATTGAATGTAGGCTACGTGAAATTTTGTATTAAATTAGAATGGCGGGTGGAAGCATTACATTTCCGGAAATGGAGAGAAACTTTACAAGTATAACGTTACACAATGGGACTCGAAAAATCTGTAGCGCAACTTCCCCGTTATGAGCTTCGTTCTTCCTATTTGAAAATATTATTACACTAGCTGTGCCCCGCGGTTTCACCCGCGTGAAAGGTTTTTATACAAAAACTTTTTTTCCAGACATCCGATTTCAATGAAACATAGCCTATATGTAGCTCCAGGCTAAGTTTAATCTACCTGTGACATGCACCGCATGACAATCCGTTCAGTAGGTTCGGTTCGGAGATTATCGTGAACAGACAGACAAACAGAAATTTCAACTTTTGTTAAAAATATTCAATGTTAAAAATCGCGGATTCTACTCATTTATTATAGTATGTTCAGATCGTAATGAATAGTCACGTAACAAGTAGCGTGCCTACACGTTGACTGAAACTTTTATAATAGTACTGATAGCTGTTCCCGCGGTTTCACCTGCGTTAATATTGGAGTTCCCGCGAGAATTCCAGAATAGATAGAATCTTATGTCTTTTTCTGTACTCCTGACAACGTGTATGCGAAATTTCATCGTGATCGGTTGAATAGTTAGGGCTTGAAAGCTTAACAAACAAATACACAAACTGACATTCATTCACAAACACACAGAGAAGAACTTAGGGTACTTTTTACTCGAAAGTTCCTGCGGGATCTCTGAAATTACCTACTGCGGGTGAAACCGCGGGGGACAGCTCGTATGTTATATTAAAAGGTAGAGTTTAGAAAATTAGAAATGCGAAAGTTTCCAGGTTGGCGAGATATATACCTATTTAACTTATTTTGTATAATTGTGAATCTAGTGTAGACATCTAGACATATAAATAAAACTGAAGTGTCAAAATTTTAAATTTTTGTCTGTCTGTCTGTTTGTTCCGGGTAATCTCTGAAACAGCTGGACCGATTTTAACGAGACCTTCACTGGCAGATAGCTGGTGTTAGGTATTAGGAGGATCTTGGGCTACCTTTATACCCCAGAATTATCTCGAGATCGGTGAAACCTTCTCAAGTCTACAATTTTAAGTGGCTAAAAACGCCTTGATTTAGTTTTAATCCCTTACAAAATACGACGATCACAAAAATGTCAACAGTTATACAGTAATTATTTATTATGGTGGACAATTTTATACCCTTTCGGCTGTTACCCCCTTTCAAACTAACAACAGAGCAACAAAGCAACGGGTTGACGTGATATACTGCGCGGGGATAGTTGAAGGGTATGGAAGTGCTACATCAAATGCGGTTGTGGGTCACGCAGTAATTTAAGGCGCCTGCAGCCCAAAGTGGAGACCTTCTAAAAAAATGTATTTTAAAAGAATTTTATTAAAAAACAATAACTAATTTATTTATTGAATACGTAAAATAGAAATGAGTTGTAGCGCTAAATAATTTTTGCTTTAGGTATTATAAATAATAATAATAATAATAATAATCCACATCACAACACACAGATCTACTTGATCCCACACTAAGCTATTATTAGCTTGTGTCGTGGAAACCAAGCAAACGTGGTATATACTACATAGAATTACTTATATATTATACTATAGATATATAAAATAGTATGAGAATTGAAAATCACTACCAAAGTGCCACTTTTGACAGTTTCCGTTCGAAATTTTTTTGTTTGAAAACAAAAATTTTCAAACAGTTTTAATGCTGCAATCAATAACAGTATACAACTTTAATAAAAAGAGAGACTGGCTGACATTACTTCATAACATAGTCCTTAAAAACAACCTCCAAGTCTTGAACATTGGACACAAGGGTTCCGTATATGGCGGAGATGTGCACAATGTATGCACTAAGAAAGGATTGTCGAAATATCTTACCTTAAAAAGGTGAAAAAGGGGGTTAAAGTTTGTATGATTTACGAAAAAGAACTTTTTACCACGAGGGTTTATATTTTTTTACTTTTTTACTACGCCTTAATAGAATAGAAATAATTATTTTGATCACAACTGCTTGTGGTAAGGTTGATATTGTTCATGTGTTAGAGAACACAATTTCGAAGTGGAAATGCATGCAACTGTAGGCTTTATACATGTATGAACTTATGAAAATTACCTACTTATAACTTTTATACCAATAGCAAGATGGTATTTAAAAATCGTAGTTAAATTTTTTATATTTCTAATTCATCACGCATCTATTTCGATTTTGAGTTCCACTTTTTCTTTTTCGCACACCTACTAATATAAAGGTAATCGCCACTTAACTATAAGCCCTTAGGAATAATCATTAAAACATCCGTTGAAAAAGACGTCACAACTTAAAATTGTAAAAAAATTACCTATGATGATAAAAGTAAAACTTGTTAAAAAAAGATTCTCCCACTAGTGGGAAGCCTACTACAATCATAATTAATGTGAATGTTTGTGAATATGTTTGAATGTTCAGATGTAGGTACATCTGTACGGATTTGAATGAATGATGGCAGATAGATGAATTTGAATAGTTCTCAATTAATATAGCTGGTGACATTGGATACATTTTATAAAAAATAATAATTAATTATTATTACCGTTCGAATTCGTTTAGTACCTTACCGCCGCACTCAGAGTCGACTTTAATGATTATTTAGTTAAGTATAGATTTTTAAAACAAAACTGCTACAATCAGACAAGTTTAATAAATTAATGTTAATTGGCATTTAACTAATTAAGTTACATCTCATTAAATGCCAATTAACATTAATTTACTTAACGTCTCTGATTGCGGAAGTTTTGTTTTAAAAATCTATACTTAACTAAGTAATCATTAAAGTTGACTCTGAGTGCGCCCGTTAAAGTTTTTTACCTATGTATTTATTTTTATTTTTTTTACGGCGAATAGGTATACCTTTTAAATAAATTTTTAATAAATCATTAATTACATTTGTTATTATTTTATTTTCTTTTTAGAATCTTTTTATTTTCAGAAAATGCAGGTATATTTAATATCATGTTAATTAGAGGGAAAACTCCCTTACGTACAGTATGTAGGTACCTACGTACCTACACGGCATTATTGTGATTATAATTATTCCCAGAATTCTCCAGAATTCTGAAATTCAATCTCGGCGAAGCTACCGAAAAGCTGGTTAAGCATAAAAATAATATTATTATACGGTAGGTTTATTCAATTCGGAAAAAGTATTTTTACAAAAGAGATTTTTCAGACTCTAGGTGAAGTACTGGAGTGAAGTGGGAATGTCCAACAACGAGGACAAGTGCCATTGACAAACTTCACCACGGAACATCTTTTGTTTTAAGCCGCTGAAGACCGGAGTTATTTATGAACTTCCGCCGTACAAGTTGAAAAATTAAGCGATAGAAGTCTTTGATATTATTACTGTGTCAAGCGGAAAAATCTGGGGCATACTTTAGCAACTTCTCTTTTAGTTTGTACCTATGACGTCTTTTATATTCAAATTTGCGTTCTTCGCCTTATATTGGTGTTAATGAATGAAAATAAACAAAAATATTGTGAGCAAAAACTTTAGCGTTTTATTTCAAATAAAATTTGTCTACCTATATAATTAACTAGTTGGCGCCCCGCAGTTTCGCCAGCGATCTTCAAATTAAATGCTATCGCAAGTCGTGTTAATATTATAATTAATTCATGCGAATGTGAGTTTATTTATTTTTTTGTTTGTTACCCTATCATGCCTTAACGGTTCAACCAATCATCATAAATTTTTCATACTAGTCAGTCAGGGTTACAGAAAAGGACACAGGGTACGTTTTTTTCCTTGAATTCCTGCGGTAAGTCCGAAATTAACGCGTATGAAACTGAGGGGAACACCTAGTATACAATATTGGGTACGTACACATACCAATACCTAACCTGCCTGCCGCTACAGTAACACCTACTATTAAATTTATGTTTTTCTGAATCGAATGGTATAGAGTCGATCGATTAAACTAACAATAGAAGTAGACGGTGAACGGTCGACTGCCGCCACACAATGCAGTCGGGTTCCGATAAAGGCTTGAACACTGAGCTGAGGCGATTTTAAATAACAAACTTGTTATATCAAAAGAATAATTAACAAAACTAGAACACGAGATTAAATTTTAAAATTACGCTTGAATTTACATCTTATATAAAGGAAAAACAAATGCTACTTCTTCTTCTTCTTCAATTATCGCATTTAATTCTGCCAATGTACGTATTTTTCGCAATTAATTGAGGCGAAACGCCAATGACAGTGTTAGATTGTTCCCCAAGATAAATCACGATTCTCTCTCGAAAACTGGCGTCTTTCTTGGAAAACAAAATGGCTGCTGATCGTTGGTGAAAATATCGAATAAATAACGCGACAGGCGTCCACTCACTACGACCTCCACCGGTCAACAACCAAAAAACACTACTTCGCCATACCAATTTTCAAAATTGTTTGCCTAATAAATAACATGCGTACCTACTTATTCAATTAAGTTTCCAATGAAATTTCATCCGTCATTAAAAATGAAAGAAAATTTGTATACCTGATCTACTATCTTTAAACGAGCAATTCTTGTATATTTATTTATTTATTTTTATTTATTTAAACTTTATGCACATCATGGTACAAAAGGCGGACTTAATGCCACAATGGTATTCTCAGAGTTTATTATTATTAAATTTACTGCGGTTTACGGTGGAGAAATTAATCCCCCCCGTCCGTGCGTGACAGCGGGCTGCCAACTGAAAACCAGCGCTAGGTGTTCCCGCACCTAGCTAATGCTGAGTTGGTGACCCTTTCGGCAGAGCATGCAAGAGATATTATCTATGTTTCTTTAGATTAGGCACTGTTGATGTTTGTTTCTTTTTCTTGTGTGTTGTGCTGAAATAAATGTATTTTCTTCTTCTTCTTCTTCTTCTTCTTCTTCTTCTAATTCGTTTCCAATTGTGACGGTGGCAAACCAAGCTTGCGCAACCATATTAATATAATCAAACACATAAATTGTTGCTTGATTACACAGCCGACGCGACGGTATACGGGTCGCCTACACGATGCTAGGGGTAGATGCTAAATGCCATTACAAAAGTGTAATTGAAAAGGCGGCAATTTCGTTTCCTTTTTTTTATTTCAGATTGGAACGCACCTAATAGAAAACCATTTCATGAGTCATAATATTTTTGTAGAAACTCTGCAACGCCTCAACTACTAAACCGATCACCATGAAATTTTGCATTCAAGTTGTCAGGGGAGGGAGGGAAGGGAAGAGAACAGGAAATAGGGTACCTACTTTTAATGCCAGAATTCTCGCGGAAACTCTGAAATTAATGCGGGGAACAGCTAGTATGTGTGTATGTGTAGAAATTATGAAGGTAATTATCATAGAACAAAGTGAGCGCAAGCGAAGTGAAACCATTGCAAGTCAGGTTAGGTTATTTGTGGTTTGGTGTGCGTGCCACTGAAGATAATTTCGTCCATCCACATCGTCGAACGGTTTTGTACTTATCACTTCACATATTATTATATTAGTGTTAATTATATAGTTAAAAACTGAAAAACATAACATAACATTAAAAACTTGATGACATCGGACCTATCACTCGGCGAATGGACACTTCAAAATAGGAAAAGAAAAGAAAAGGAATTTCCTTCGAAACGAACATGGTTCGCAAAACAATAAAATAAATAAAAAGTTAAGCAAAACAACGAATATAGATCAACAAAGAAAGATGTTTGGAGACCAATCGGTCCCCGTCTTAGATAGATAGATAGATAATTCTTTATTGAACACCAAACTGAAAAAAAAGTGTTTACAAATTTTCTTACATTTAGCTAAAGGTTAGGTTAAATATTTTAAGCTTAGGTTAAATATTTTGTTATGTCTGTTAGGCTGAGGCCACACTACAAAAATTTTTCGTTCATTGCTTAGAGCCAAGATACTTGCTAAGTGACTAATCCTAGTGTACAGACATAAATTGCAAACTATCGCCGCTGGCCACTCTGCAAGCGACGTCCCTAGGTAAGTGCCTAGCTAGTCACCATGCGATGCCAGTGTGGCCAGCTGCGATAATATGCGATTACTAGCTATGCTTCGAGGTTTCACCGGCATTAAACGTTTTTATATGACAACTTTATTCCTACATCCGATTTAAATGAAACAAAGCTCATCTGTAGCTCCAGGTTAACTACCGGTGGTTAACTCCTCAAACTACCGGTGAAAACCGTATGAAAATTCGTTCAGTAGATTCGGAGATTATCGTGAACAGACAGAGAGACAGAAAATAATTTTGAAAACTCTTTTTTTGTGGTTGGTTATTCTTCGTTTATCGCTGTTAAAAAGGTGAAGAACTGGCATATTATAATAAAAACTATTAGCTGTCCTCCGAGGTTTCACCCGCGGTAATTACGGATTTTTCGCGAGGATTCCAGAATAAAATATAGATATAAACTTTCCTCATGAATCACAATATCTATTGGTGAAAACCGCATGAAAATCGATTGCGTAGTTTAAAAGATCTAATACATAGAGACAGACAGACAGCGGAAAGCGTCTTTGTTTTATACTACGTAGTGATGACTGTACGTGTGTATTTACATTACGTATTATAAATTGAAGAAGACAGTTTAATTACTAGTCGTGTAGGCTAATAGAACTATGCCGTAACACTTGGTACCTAGTACCTACTTTTTACCAGACATTTGAAATATCCAAAAAAATCATTCGATATTTTCTCAACACTCTTTCTATGGCCAGGAGCTTACTGATATTAAGCATGAACTTTGATTTATATCTATAGGTCTTTTAACCGGCTTCAAAAACGGAGGACGGTCTCAATTCGACGCATATGTTTTTTTTTACAATCTAATTTTTTATCATCATAAAATTTTTTCCCCTCCGGATAAACGCCGATTAGGTATGATTATGTTATGCTAGATGAATTTGACACCGCAAAAACCTGACGTCGAGTTTATACGCCATTTCTTGAATATTTTACACGCCGTCGCTTTTTAATCATAATTTCGTAACATGTTTATTACTGTAGGTACTAAACACAAATTCGTTATTTCATGTAGTACGATGAATGGATAAAACTAATTCATTAGATCAAAAAAGTTTATCTTGTCAATTAAGTTGCGGTTGATTGATAGTACGAACTGCGCACTATAGTATGTATACATATATGGATCTAAGTTACTTAGAACAGGGTGTGGGGTATGGTAAGCTATATATTGATTGTGTTTTTATCTTTATTGCATTTTACATAAATAATGTGAAAATGATGTTTAATACCAAAAAAACATGCATTATGTCTAAGGATATTACAAAGCATACAAGTGCTTAACATTAATGAGACCATAAACTCGTACCAGTATTATATTATCTGTGCTCGTACTTATTATATGACTAGTTGTCCCGCGCGGTTTCACTCGTGATAATTTCGGAGTTCCCGCGGGAATTCCGGATTACAATATAGCCTGTGTTACTCAAGGATAATGTAGCTTTCTAATGGTGAAAGAATTTTTGAAATCGATCGAGTAGTTTTTGAGTTAAGTCGTAACAAACAAACAAACTACATCGGGTGTCGCGGTTCGATTCCCGCGTCAATGTTCCATGAGTCTCGGCGTTTAGTTTAGTTTGTCTAAAATTTAGTATTTAGGTAGTATATAAATTGTCCGGTACAAAATCTAAAAGCTCTGCTTAATTTAAACCAGGCGGCATTATGAAGTTACTAGATAACAATGAGGATACACAAGTTTTAGTTTTCTTCTTGGACGCATTGTCGAGAGTTCATTTTTGTCCACTGCGAAATTTCATTGTGATCACCGTCAAATTGAGGTTTACCAATATTTTTTACGATATCTACAAACTAAATTGTTCCCGTCGAAAACCCAAAATCTCAAGTCGTAATCTTTACAGATGTAAAGTATTTTAGTAATTTTTCCTCAATTCTCATTCTCCCCACACTTACAGCTGATGCAATATTTTATATAACACGATACCTTCGTGTTGGTTCACAATTTTTCTGTTTCAGATACCACTTATCGTAAGCTTAGATTCATAAATTATTCATGCCACACGAGTATTTTCAGTGTCATTTTTATGCGCTTGAAGTCACTTTGAAAGTAAAGTCAATGCCATAGATAGTGGAGTGGCGAACGACCCCATTATACGCCAACTGTAACAAATTTTAGTAAAGTTTTGTTTACTTAATATTATGTTTTATTAACTACATTGATACCAATGCCTTAAACTTACATTGATAATAGCTGTGCTCCGTGGTTTGACCTGCGAGAGTTTCGGAATTCCCACAGGAATTATTATTCTTAGACCCACCAAATATACACTACAGTGGCGAAGGTACCATAGAAGCCGATTCCCACCGGCTTCCCTTCAGACGCGACTTCTCTCTCCGTAATTGAGAACGTTGTCAGGGATACGGGGAAGGACTTTTTATACCGGAATTCCCGCGGGAACTCCGGAACTTATCGCAGGTGAAACCGCGGGGAACAGTTAATAGTTAAATAAGTTGAAATTAAAGTAGATTTCCGGCTTCCCTCTCTCAATATTTCACCCTTCGCCACTGATACACTATATATATTGTAAAGGTTCTACTGAACCGGTTTAGATTTTTTTTTCACAAAGCTATAGCCCTGAATAAGTTATGATCTTTTAAACCAGGCAAAATCAGTTTCTGATGAAATGACGAATTTCACATGAGGGAGGCTTTGAACACGAGATATAGAAGATGTTCTAGATTAACATGAGAAACCTTGTATCTTAGAATAAACAGTTCTCGAGGGAATGCCTTTTATACTGAAACCATGGCGAAACCGATATAGTGCTTAATATTTTGGTGATATAAAACGAAGTCAAGAGAAGATTGTTAAAATAACATTATAGTTCAATAAATGTTGGTAGTGCTAATCTACTTTCGATACCCACCATATAGATAGTAATCAATTTGTAGTGTGTTACGTGTAACAGACTACAAATTAATTACTATCTATATATATTGATTTATTGCTTACTAGCGCGTTAATGTCAAAATACTCGTATATTATACTAGCAGACCGCACGGTTTCACCCGCGGTAATTTCGGAGATCCAGTGGGAATTCCAGGATAAAATATAGTTATAAACCTTCCTCATGAATCACTCTATCTATTGGTGAAAAGCGCATCAAAATCCGTTGCGTAGTTTTAATGATTTAAGCATACCTAGGGATATAGGGACAGAGAAAGCGACTTTGTTTTATTCTATGTAGTGATGATTTGCGTAGGTACGCGACTTTATTTTTTGGATTCACTCATTGATGTCCATCTTACAAGCTAAGTTTAGTTTCGCACTATGTACCTAGCGTTGTATAATGATGTCTAAGCATTATTGGAAATAGGTATATTATTGTTAATGGTGACGATTCTAGTGTAGTTTTTTTTTTGTCATATAACATTAAGTGATGAACAAAAAAACTCAATTATTAAAATTAAAGTTAATAAAGGGCCAAGCTGAAATAGCCACAACCACTTTTAAGGTGACCCAGGTGGGCGAGTGGCTGCTGTTGTGGAAAGTGTTAAAACATACCTACCATATTTGATATTTCCAGAAAACTCTTTTATAACTAGTAAACATTTGCATAACCTTGATGGTGCGTTAACGAAATGGTTTACTATCGCTTCAGATATTGATATCGTTAGATAAACTGTCGCTCCATTATCAGTAATTAAAATTCACTGAGCCGTCACTAATTGAGAATGCAAAAGTACCTTGGTTTGTGTAATATACAAAAGTACGTTAACATTGAATAATATTATATGTTACGTATCTAAATACAGTACGCTTTATATACCTTTCGAGAAACAGATTCTTAAATCTCTCCTTTCTAGAAAAGATAAGCCTCACTATGGCTGTTTTGGAATGCTCCAATTAAGCTAAAGGAGAAAGGAAAGAGCTAAGCTTTAAGTTTTCAAGAACGAGAGACTACATAAGTAGGCCAAATTCGTGTTCTCCTTCTAATGCGCCGCCAAGAGGACCTTCTGTAGGTGGTACTATTTGAAGGTTGACTGTGGCATTAACTCTATCTTTTGTGCCATACCTATATAAATAAATAAATAACTCAAATAATTGTAAAGCGGATATAATTTTTATCATGGGGCTAATGGTAAAGCTCTTTACTGACCAGCCACAAGTAGAATCGAATCCCAGTGAAACGCTGAGGCCGAAAAAAAACCTAATTCCTTAGAAGAGATTCAGATTCCTGTAATCCCATAATAAAAGATCAATAAGACTGCAACTATTGACAATAAAGGCTGAATGACTCATTTATGTACGCATAGCCCAGACCACTGAGTATCACAACTTAAAAACTTGCACAACGTTTTTTAATGTAGGCAAGCACCAAATTTAGACAAGTAGTAAATTTTTTTTTATCATTAATCTCTATACGAAACGAAATGTTATAAGATAGAGTATCGTTTGTTTTTAATAAGATTATGGAAAACATGTTTTATTTTGTAATGCACCAGATATATTTTGGTGCTTATATTCATTTCAGTTTTGATATAGTACATAGAATATTTCCTACTCGTTTATAAAAAAGGGTCATGAGGATATCTCGAAATCGATGTGAAACCGCGAGTGGATCGGCTGGTTATTAATAAAATCCTCAACGATAAACATATTGTAATAAGCAAATCAGATTAAACCGATTGTTGTGCTGGCGAATCGATAAGAGCATTCGATTATCATTTGCCAACAATGATTTTATTTATCTAGAGAATCGTCCGCGTGGCGTAGGTAATACAATATGTATACACGAATGGTTTGTAATCGTCCTCGATGTTCCATTGTTTTGCATGAAGCCTCATTTGTCATAATGTCGATAAAGCTTGGTGACTTCTTGTTTGTTGAAATCGTGGGCTCTGTTCACAGTGTGTTGTTATGGATTATTGGGGCTCGTTTTCGTACGGATTTTAAGAAATTATCTCGCACTATACAGCTGCTTTTTCATTACTACGAACTACCTACCTGTGCGTTAATTATAAAATACTTATATTTTTTCGCCACTGTCTAAAAGGATCCACACAGTTTGCATCCACTCGGAGATTCTCTTGCGAATATTAAATTTTTAGGAATACCTACGCAAAATATTTAAATGAAGAAAAGAAATTGCATTTTCCTTTAAATTTTCTTCATATATTTTGATTATTATGGATTGCATTAGTTAATTAAAATTAAATTATTTTGTGTGATGAATGATTGAGAAAACAAAAATAAATAAAATTCATTTAAATCCAATTCTACTAGTAGTTCACTGTCTTCATCTTAAAAACTAGTAAGAATCCATCACGTTCCCTTTTATTTTCTGTCAGGGCTCTTTCTCTAGATATCGATAGTACCCATGGTATGACCTCAGTGTTAGGAACACACTGTAATGAACTATTGTTTGCCCAACGTGTTTTGTTTACCTTTCCTTTATTAGAAACACCATTTTGTTATTCAAATGTACGTCGGCATAAAATAAAGATGCCTATCAGCGATGTTACAAAAGATTTTGGGTTGAATTATTACCCTTATAATAATTATTCAGAATAGATTGCCATGTTCATAATAGAGAACAAGGTTTTATAAATCAATTACCTACTTATTTATGAAAAAAATAATAATAATTAAGCTAAAAATAACTAAACTACAAAAATGGTAGACATACATACGTATATTTTAATGCTGCACTTGCAGTTTAGGTTTTAAAACATTCTAATGTTTAAAGGAAATAATAGGTTTATTTTACGTAAACCTATTTATTTTTGTTTATATGCATCTAAAATGTTCCCAATTTTTGGTCCGTGTGTCTGGACTGATTAGAAAATACGAGGCAAATTGCTTTTTAGACATTCACTTCAGGCGCTTTGGAAATCACGGTAATGACCTCATTAGTCATTTGGTTATTAAGTATTTCATGTTCTGGGTCATCAAATAGAATAATTTGTTCTGGCACCTGCCGCCTTCACCCACACCACACATAGGAGTTTTTGTGGAGATTCCGAATTTTTTTTCAAATAAAACCTCAGTATTATAAGGAAACATTATTTTTTTAATGCTACAATATGTGTTACCGCCGCACTCAGAGTCGACTTTAATGATTACTTAGTTAAGTATAGATTTTTAAAACGAAATTGCCGCAATCAGACAAGTTTAATAAATTAATGTTAATTGGCATTTAACTAATTAAGTTACATCTCATTAAATGCCAATTAACATTAAATTACTGAACGTCTCTGATTGCGGCAGTTTTGTTTTAAAAATCTATACTTAACTAAGTAATCATTAAAGTCGACTTTGAGTGCGGCTGTTAAATCTGTAGTCTGTACATTATTAATATTTATTATACTGGCTTTCTCTCAAGACATCGTCTGCGTGATTTTCGGGATTCTCTCGAGAACTGCGCGATAAATGGTGCGTTAATTTGACGTTATTTTATTTTAGTTTTGTTTTCGTGTAAAATATTAATAGTGTAGCGATGATCTTCGAATAGCGGCTGGAACTTGTTTAATTGTCTATTCCAAATAACTGAAGTGAAGTTTTGATTAAATTTAAATTAATTTCTTACCTCTTACTGGGACTCTATCGTGTTCTCAACTATGTGACATTTTTGACATGAAATCGGTTTAGCAACATATTATAGTGCAAGCCATAAACCAAAGATAAATTTTTGGATCGACTCTTTTGTTGATACTTAACAAACTATGTATACTTTAAAGTAAATATTAGCAGATATTTTATTTAAATGTGAACTCTCCTTAATGTTGTGCTCACTCAGTCATACATCGGACTGTGACGCTAAACCATATGTGGACGCTCGTCAACGACGATATTCATAAGTTTCATAACGTAGCATCCCCCATCATGGAAATCCTTGAAGATGAGGACATTAACTCAGATACATTAGACTGTTAATATTGTTACGTTTAACTTTAAATGTATGTAACTACTGTAGGTGCCTACTGTAAGTACCTATTGACAGATGATTGACAGTGACTAAAGGTACCATTCCGGGCCCAGTTTCGATTCTCTGAAAGGTGAAGTGTACACGATGCAAATAGGTTTCCACCCTATGGACGTGTTAGTGTTTACCAGTTTACTCAAATAATAATACAAATTCAAATTAATACTTTTATTTTGTAGACTGTATTTATATTCGTATAAACTTTTTTATACTACTGTTTCACGGTTTAATTTTTTATTTAATTTTGAGCTGAGCTGAGAATTTTTCCCTAAATAATAATATGGAAACAATGTTCACCTATTCTGTTTTCATTCATTTTTTAACTGACTTCAAGGAGGAGGTTATCAATTCGGATGTTTGTATTTTTTCTAATGTAAGTACCTATGTTCCGGCATAACTCCGTTATATAAAATTCTTTTTTTTTATCGAAAGAGGAGTATTCCAAAATGGACCCATTTAAATTTTATGTGGATCTGATGATTCGGAGACGGATTACGGAACTTTAGAAGTCGGTTCAGTTTTTTTTGTTTAAATGCGTAAGTATTATAATTATATAGTTTAGCTTACCACTAACACGCACACACAGTCGAATATATAATGTCTTCCTTTTGAATTTGGTAGAAAAATTGTTAAAAAATATTATATTCAGTTGACCTGATTTTACATTAGCTTACTAAATGATAATTTCTGTATAAATTACTAAATTGTATGGTTGACAGCGGATTAAATGTGTTTTTTATAGTTACAGTAGGTACTGTACATGGATTAATTCAATGTCATCAAGTTGCGGCGGTAAACGGCATACATACGACACATGTAATTTCCCTGAGGACCCCAGTTTGCGGCCGTCTAAGGGAATAATTTAAGATTTCAGAGTACAAGTAAATAATGAGGGGAGCAAAAATGGTGCGAACGAGCTCTGAGCATATTACTACAGCAGAAATTTAGAGGTACTATAAATACATATTTATATAATATCCAAATAGGTGTGCTTGAAATGATATTTGAAAATCTCTTTATTTTTTCGGGATCCTATCAAACAACAACAATTTTCTGAATCGGTCTAGTCGTCTTCGATTAGGTAACATTAAAAAACATCAAAAAAAATTTAGTTTTATTGAACCTCCTCCCTTTTTGAAGTTCGTTAAAAAATGGGGTGCATGTGCCTCTATATCTGTTGTACCTACACATACATGTTCATTGCTCAAGAAGTGAAATTTCGTAACACCATAATATGTTCGTGTCGAAAGTTATATATTTTAAAATATTTATCTGATATTCGATAGCAAGTAGATATAAGTTGTTTATAACTTCTATACGAAATTAAATTTTTCGGTGTCTAACAAATTATAAAGTTCTATTTCGTACGTTGTTTCAGTTGTGTCTTCTTATTAATTTCTTACCATTTTTGTTTATCTTATTTTGCCTACACATTGGGAAAGAAGATAGGTATAGTATCTTCTGCAGCTGGTATTAAGATTAGTTAAATATGTATTATACTGTACTATGTATATTATTATATAAGGTTATCCAAAAAGGGGTTGGTGAGTTGGGAGCACTTTAAATTATCAGAGATATATGTAACCGTTTTTTTTTTTAAATTAAAATTTTGTTTAAGGTACTTTATTAAAAAATCTACAAATTTTAATAGATTCTCTGTTTTCAGGTGATATAAAATCCTGACCTAACACAAACACCACACCGAAACTACACAACCCTACTTTATTAAAATTTTCTCCAGACTATTTTTGTGTTGAAAATGTTTCTTTTAGCATTTCGTTTCAATCGTAGCGAACTATAAAAAAAAAACAAAAGGTACCTATCTAGATGTTTTTGACTTAGCTCTTTGACTAAACATACTTGTAAGTTGTTCAGAGATGTAATAGGGATAGGTATAACTGTACCAGTAACTTCCTTTTAAAAAATTCACGGATCTTAATTCTCTAGACTTTATAAAAATATAACTATACTCTATTTAATAATTTTAATGTCAAATAAATAAAAAGTAACTTCTAAATGTTAATCAACTAAAACTAAACTTATCCTAACCTAAAATAAAGCTAAAATATATTATTAAAAGGAGTCCCGAGAGTTGATTATGTGAAACTTTGAAATTACTTTTTTATCTTTGACCAATGTTTGAAATTTTTTCTTGATGTTATTTTACTTAAATGTATCATCTATAATACTTACGTTTCATTAAATATGTTAAAACAAAGTTGTTATAGTTACGTTTCTGTCTGTTATACTATGATTTACCTACAGAATTTCTTTCGACAGAGTCCTCGAGGGAATGTCGTAAAATTTACGATCATAAAACCGTGACATACAGGTATCTAGTGATATATAAAGCAGTTGTGGTCGAATAGCTTGTGATAGACAAGTAGCTCTAATACTATTATGTGTATACTTATTCGATGATTGAATAATTTCCAAAAAAAAATTACAAACATTCTTTGGTTTTAAATTTATTATTTATTAATTTATTATTTATTCAGTCTAATATAAAACATTATGCAAGTTCTCAATTTGTCCATACAACTGTAATTAGTTTCTGTTTCTTTGACTACTTTAAAATATAAGCAATTGCTATTCGCTAAAAGTGGAGAGAACAAAGTCACGTACATAAGCAAACTGTAGTCTTGATTGCTACTAATTAAACAATGAAACTTTTGATTCGCTGAACACAAATTGCGTCGAACCCTTGTTCAATATTTAACGTTTCAAAATCTTTTTAAAAATATATAAGTAGGTACCTATTTGCATTTGCATCAACAAGGATAATTAAATTGTATAACTAGAGTCGAGGGATATCCTGGTAGAATCCAAAATGACTATTTTGGTCTGTCTGCATACGTAGGTCCACGGAAAAAAGAGTTATGATGTAACTTAAGCGTAAAGTATTACATGAACACGACAGTCACACCGCCAAAGCTTCAAGTATTATGTATGTACCGACTACAGATATTTAAAATAATGTAGATAGAAAGGGAACCATCACCACGTTTTCCAGGGCCTCAGAGGATGTGAAAAAAGTTTGTGGGTTGAAAGCTGAATAAATGGAAAAGTCTAACTTTGCTGTCAATTAAAAAAAAAAAAAACGGCATTCCCCAGTCGGAGATTTTTGTGATGACATAAAAATTCGTATGAATTTCTCTTGTTACCTACGCGTATACTGAGCAAACGAGGTACAGTCTGCATCAGAATTTGTTTAACATGTTTCAACCTACAAGGCGTAGGGAAAAAATTCTTCTTCTGCCTCCCTGTGGTGAGAAGATCTACTTTATCGCTGAGGCCCAGGGTATTCGAGTCATGACTCATAACCGCGGGTTTAGTGCGGGCTGCCGGCTGGTAAATAAATGTTCACGGAACACGGTTTCGAATTGTTTTTAATATAATGGGTTTTTAGTTTTAAGTCCGTCTTATACATAGATTAATAAAAAAAATCGAACACGTATTTTTAACTTTCTATGTAATCAAAAAATAACGGAGATACAATAAGTCGAAAAGTCGCATGACGTCCCGCCGTGCTAAAGTTATAGCACGTTGGTTACGTAAAAAATTAAAAAATACGTGTGCTATAGTTTTTATTAATCTACAAGATGGACTTAATAGAATTTTGATTTTCATACCCCAGGAACAAGCCTATTTGGATTTTCTAAATAAAAACTGTGTTAATCGTTTTGATTAACATAAAGTTGGAAAATCCCATAGATTGAATTTTACTAATATCATAAACCCGAAAGTTTGTAAGTACCTTATGGATGGATGGATGGATGGATGGATGGATGTTTGTTACTCTTTCACGCAAAAACTACTGGATGGATTTAAATGAAACTTTACAATAATATAGCTTATACATCAGATTAACACATAGGGTACTCTTTATCCCGGAATTCCCGCGGGAACTCTGAAATTAACGCGGGTGAAACCACGGGGCACAACTAGTTATGTAATAATTACCTAGTAGTAGTCCTTCCTTTGTCCCTAGTATAATGCTGACCCTCCTGCAGTTGGGAAATACTTCGTTATACTCGTAGGTGTCTCTTGTGATGCAGGACCCCTTTGAGACCTTATGATACTGATACGTGGGTAATCCTATTACAGTTGGCTTAAATACTAGATGGTTTTGATAAACAGTTGCTGTCATTTTTTTAATATTTTAAATAACCAAAGTATTGGTCAACCTAATGTAATTTGTTAAGAAATTAAAAAACGGCAAAGTAAATAAAAACAATAAAGAAAAATTTGTGCACTTGCATTTTCATGAAAAATTGAATGCATTTTAATGAAAAAGTCTATTTATCTTCATGTAGATTATTTTGAAAACTAATAAAGCTATTTTAGGTAAACATGTAAATAATATCTATGTTATTGCCTGAAATGAATCCGTAGAGATGGCAAAATACGTATTATAACCACACAAATAAAAAAATATTTCTCCATAACGAAATACCGCGAACACACATAAAATACCTAGACATGACTTCAGTACAAAAATGCCGCCGAAATCGTACAAATTTGCAGACACGATACGGTTTCTATTGTGGAATATTTCTGGGCCGCTGAATATTCCATCTGCGGCAGATGTCGGATCGTAGATGCGTACAATACCTACACGTACCGCATCGGTGGTTCCCTTTGAAGTTAATTCAAAAAATAATATTATTAATAATAATTTATTATATCAGCACACATGCAGCATAATGGAATAGAAATATATTTATTCAGAAAAAGCTTGATATCGTAATAAAATTACAAATGTGAAAGTTTTGTATTGTTGTTGTTTTGAGTGTTTGTTACTCTATCACGCCAAAACGACTGAACTGGTTTAACTGAGGCACACCGATAGTTTATTAACTGTATTATACATAGGATACTTGTTGTCATAGAATCCTCATAGAAACTCTAAAACTATTTCAATTACCAATATCGGTTGAACTAAAAAAACATAACACAATATAATTATGTTACACCGATTTTGGGTAATGTATGTGGTTACAATATTCTTACAAATAAATAAATAAATATATACCTAAATCGAAACCACAGGGAACAGGTAGTACAAAATAAATTGAAAAAAATAATTAAATCCAGTTATGTCACAATGTATCAACCCACAAATTACCAAAAACATCGATTATCGACCTCAAACTGATCAGAATGCGTTACATTACCAAGCAAAACCCGTATTCAAATTTTACTTATAAAACAAGCAAACTTTATCAAAAATTTAATTCAGATAGGGTAATTGTAATTCAAACATCATTTTCTAAACATTAGTTTAGTAAATTTTGGTATACCTAATTGGGTCCAATTGAGCAAAGGCGTTCTGATGCTCTGTGCTGAGTGGGCCTTACCTCAGTCCAAAGCTACAGCAGTGATGCTACAGTGCTGATTTTAGCTGAACATTCTCGGGTGGCGACCACGTACTGGCAGAAACAGGTAACCTCAAGTTGGACCGCCGATTTGGTAAATATCACAGAACTGAGAATAACAGATAAAAAGAAGAAAGAAAATACATTTATTTCAGCACAACACACAAGAAAAAGAAACAAACATAAACAGTGCGTAATCTAAATTTGTACACATATGATATCTCTTGATAGAAAGGGACTTCAACTTAGTTAAGTATGAAAACATGAAAACTAGTGTCGCCAGGTCATTTTCGCACAAAAACTATTCATCACACACAATAACATTCATTAACGTAAAGAAATGTATTAAACGCTTTATGGTTGTTTTTACTTAGCCACTGTTTTCAAATTTCACAGTTTTTGGAATATTATGGTGAATATACTTGGGATAGCAGCAAAAGAAGTTTTGGGCAAGTTAGAACATTTGCTCTAAATTCCTTTGCAACGGTAGCGGGCCTGCCCTGTCTACATGTCCTCTCTAGTTAATTTATTTGCTCTGTGGTAAACATCAAGGCGTCCGGTTGGGTGAATATATACGGGTCTTCGTGGAGATCCTTTTGCCTTTAGTAGTGGACGTTTTTCGACGTTTTTCTGATGATGATGATAAAGATGATTAGCCCAATTTGCTTAAGTACTGGTATAAAAAACTATCTTATGTAAAGTATAAAAACTCTTATATCAATCAATTAAATAAATCTTATATAAATCTTATGTAGTAGTTACCTTAACATAGGTACGCTTGATTTGAAAAGTAGTCTAACCGCCGCACTCAGAGTCGACTTTAATGATTACTTAGTTAAATATAGATTTTTAAAACAAAACTGCCGCAATCAGATAACCGCCGCACTCAGAGTCAAGTTTAATGATTACTTAGTTAAGTGTAGATTTTTAAAACAAAACTGCCGCAATCAGACAAGTTTAATAAATTAATGTTAATTGGAATATAACTAATTAAGTTACATCTTATTAAATGCCAATTAACATAAATTTACTGAACGTCTCTGATTGCGGCAGTTTTGTTTTAAAAATTTATACTTAACTGGGTAAAATAGCATCTTTTCCATAAACCTTAGTGGTTTCTTAAGTGCTATGTAAGTTGTATTTTTTTATTGTCAATTTTGTTTGGTAAATAAATAAAAAAAAAAAAAAAAAAAAACTAAGTAATCATTAAAGTCGACTCTGAGTGCGGCCGTAAGTTTAATAAATTAATGTTAATTGGCATTTAACTAATTAAGTTACATCTCATTAAATGCCAATTAACATAAATTTACTGAACGTCTCTGATTGCGGCAGTTTTGTTTTAAAAATCTATACTTAACTAAGTAATCATTAAAGTTGACTCTGAGTGCGGCGGTAATATTTTTGCAAGATGCGCGTTTACACGATGCCTCTAAAAAAATAAAAGAATAGATTCAAAAGGCCTGTTGTTATTCTTAATCTTAATTTGGTTCGCGACGAGGACATTTCAGAGGAAACATAAATTGGTTCAGATTGTACTGAAACATTCTACATATATGTATATAAAATCCCTTGTCCTTAATGACTGATGGGTCAACGTACACCTAAACCGCTGATCGTAGTGACCTGAAACTTGGAGGGTGTATTCTTTCTATATCATAGACATCCGATAAGAGAGGATTTTCAGAAATTCAACCCCCAAGGGGGTGAAAAAGGGACGAAAAGTTTGTATTGAACAATTCCTCGAAATTATCGCGGGTGAAACCGCGCGGGACAACTAGTCGTATATAAAATTCAAATGGAATGAGAAGAAAAGAAAATGTGTCGTGGGAATTAAAAAGTTATAGAGAAGCGTACAACAGCGGGCACAATAAAAGTTTGCCGACTCCAGAAGTAAAAGAGAAGTTTTGTTTCTACCTAATACTTTATTCGAACAAGACGGTATCAATCAGGTCTGATAAAAATAATGTACCTAATGTACTTATACAAAGAAGTTTTTTTTTCCAATACTTTACACGAACAAAATCAATTCTGAGAAAAAATTATGTGATATGCACGTGTCTATATTTTTTAATTACTTCTCAGAACATTGTGACATAATATCCAAGCAGATGATACTTTTGTGTGTGTGTGGGGGGGGGGGGTCGTGACGTCATTAACCGGTAAGCCATACAAAACTGCACGGGATAGTGCGTCAGACCACGAGCACATCCGTGGTCTGGCCCCCCTCCACGCCCGTCCACCCGAGGGGAAGCGATACCCGCGCGAGCTTATCGCTCGCGATGACGAGCCAACGCAGCCCACCTAGCTTGGCTGACGGAGCCTGGACGCCGCTCTGACGGGCAGCGTCGGCTCCGCCCCGACGATCCACGCGGTCTCAGACCGCCCCCCAGTTCCTGTCCGTGGTGGCGGACAGCGTGGGATTGCCCACTGCAGAGGGCTCTGCCCCGACGCAGATACCTCTGCTGCCTCCCCAGGAGGCAGCAAGAGAAGGCCTACGACTAACGGGATAGTGACGTCACGAGAATGTATCGCCGTTATTTTTTGATTACATAAAAAAATATATGTCCAGTATTTTTTATTAATCTACAAGACAGACTAAAAAAAGTACTCAACTAGCCCATTCCAGTGGGAACTCTGAAATCACCGCGGGGGCCAGGTAGAGAACTAAATTTAGTATAAGCTACTCGTTACCTTGGTTCCAACCAGCGTGGTCGCCATCACTCCTTTAGAACTAATATTCGATATTAATATCGCTTATTTAGCAAGCACATTTACAAGAAGGAGTTTACGCGAGTAGGTAGGTATATCTAACGTGACACATAAGTTCATGAAATATTGTACGTAACTTAATTAAACCAAGAACCAACTTTCTAAGAGATCTGTGGCTAAACTACTTAAGTTAAAAGCTTTTTAATAAAGTAATTACTGAAGTTTATTTGAGGAATTCTCACCGTTTACTTTTTAGCTTTCGACTACCTCACTGTGCTGTAAAAACTTATTCATTTATTCATTAAATTAGACCCGTAACAGAGTCGTTATAAGTGTTAACGAGGTGATAAAAACGCAAGTCGTTCAATATAATTTTAATCCCATCAAAAACATAAATGTGAAAGTGGAAGTCAAGTTCAGTATTAAACTTAAGCTTAGTTGTCGACTTTACCGACAAAAGAATTGATATCTAAATAGGTGTCAAGTTCTGTAGATAATCCTGAAATATATTCAAAGGAGCATACAACTCGACTAGTTTTCACACACAAGTTATCTTATATTTGGCTACAAACTATAGTATAAATATTTTTGATATTGCTTTGTTTTTACCAGCAAACGAAATATTAAAGGGGTAATATCTATTGACCTTACAGTATAAAAACAGTAACTTGCTCATAATAATATAAAGAAGATACATAATTTGACTAGTTAAAGATAACTTGAATGTGAAAACTAGTCAAGTTGTATGCTCCTTTGAATATATTTCAGGATTATCTACAGAACTTGACACCTATTTAGATATCAATTCTTTTGTCGGTAAAGTCGACAACTAAGCTTAAGTTTAATACTGAACTTGACTTCCACTTTCACATTTATGTTTTTGATGGGATATCACTGCTTTTTGTACAGAAACTATTAGTAGGTACTTATTCATAATAAAATTAATACCAAATGGTTTTTGTTAATCTACTGTATTTCCCTATTTGAGAGTTCATGATTAGTATTGACATGTATAATATGTGAAATAATTTTTGAGTTATGAGGGGGTCAAAAGTGGTTCCAAATGAACGTCTAAGGTGCATATTGAGGACTTAAACTTCCTAGAAGAATCGCAGTTATTGAAGCATCTTCAATAAATTTGCATATGTCGGCTATTTATGACGTATGCAGGCGCGGTCACAGCCTGAAAGTTTGAAGGGGGCTTTAATAACAAAATTGTTTATTTATTTATTTATTGGCACGCCAACAGCAATTGGCAATTGTCAAGTAAATTAGACTTTATTGCACAATACACAATTTTACTACAGACTAACGGTTGCCCGCGGTTTTACCCACGCTAATTTTGGAGTTTCCGTAGTAATTCCCGGATAAAAACCCCTATCCTACCCTACCCTATGTCACTCAGGACTACCGCAGCTTCTTATATGTGAAAGAATTTCTGAAATCAGTCTAGTAGTTTTTGAGTTTACTCGTTATAAATAGACAAAAATACAAATCTTTCCTCTTTAGGTATAATCATCGGTTGACACTCTTTACAAATGAACTGTTTCAAGTACTTTCCAACAAGACAGCCGGCTTGTACATACACGTGTTGTACGTGTGTGCGTATCTTGAGGTTGACAAGTTGGTATAATATTAGTATAGACACGTATGATTGGGGGGAGGGGTCATGTCCCCTCTGTGACCCCCTCCCCCTCCCTTCCCCCTTTGGAACGCGCCTTTATGTATGTCTCTATATTGGAATCAAAATCATCTATGCAGTACCTGTTATACGTCGCCTTAGTAAGCGGACGAAAGAGCATCCCAAGCAGAAGAAGAAGAAGAAGCATCCCAAGCCTTCATGGCTGACCTTAGATGAGTGGATAACTGTGAGTCTGTGACATGCCCTCTACTGGGACACATATTTACATATTTTCGACAACGCCTTTTGATCATTACGAGATTTCTTCTCAGCAGATATGTCGTCACCTTTATGATATCCGACGATAATGTACATACGGAGTTTAAATTTCCATACCGAACCGTCTCTATCCACAAGTGGTTTTATACTTGAAAAAGAATTATTCATCTTTTTTACATACAGAACTTTCTATGTCAAATGTCAATAATATGTAATGGATGTTTCCGTAAACTGATGAAAATGTTCACAGATATTCATTAATTATATTCTACATAAAACAAACTCTGATTCACTTTTAACTTGAGAATAACTAGTTTTATGGGTATAAACCAGTGAAAATAGGAAAATTCGCGCTGACAACGATGTATTTGACTCAGTTTAATGGAGTGACGTAAAATACATCATTTAAGAATATTTCGAAATTCTGATTAGCCAGTTGCATACTACAATACTTAACTTTGTTATATTACCTTCTTGATAGGAAAAATCTAAAAACTTAAATTATTGATAATTATCATTTTTTTTTAAGTTTTTCCAGTTTTCAGATTTTTCCCTTTATATACGCCTAAAAGCCTACCTTGATGCCAAATATCAAGTTCCTAAGTCATCTGGAAGTGCGTTATAATTTTGGTCTATAGGTCAGTCAGTGATAAAAATCACGATTTTTGGACGTTAATATCTAAATAACCGTTGGAGCTGTGCTTATGAAATTTGGAGCACATATTTATCTTGCGAGTCTTAATACATGAGCCAAATTAGACATGTTTATGTAAAATAGTTTTGGAATTATGAGCGGGTGAAAAGTGGCTCCAAATGGTTCGTGTATATTACACACGGTGCTGCACGTCAGTTCGTCTGCTTGAACTTGACTTGACACGCTGGCCGCGTGTCTAGATCTGAAAACATTGAACATTTTGTAAAACCACTTTACAATAGTAGGTACTTACTTAATTGTTATTTATTTTTTACATTTCTTTATTTCATTTTTGGTATTGTTGTTTCAGTGTGAGGTTTTTCGTACGTCGCGTTGGGTAGTTAACGTCCGGCTAGCACAATAGTAGTAGATAATAAGTAAATGGATTCTTTAAACAGTAAATTTATTTATTTTTGTAAGATAATAATTCTTCTTTTTCTTCTTTAATAATGGCGTCTATAATTATAATTTGCTAATGACAATGTTTCTTAATAATAAAAATCTCTTCATCTACTTCTTCAATTATGGCGAAACGCCAATGACAATGTTAGATTGTTCCCCAAGTTAAAACATGGCTCTCTTGAAAGTCAGTAATAACGAAGACAAACGTGACACGCGTGTTTTCGGTACGGCTTTCACTCGTCAACAACCAAGATAATAATTTAGATGTTAGAAAATTCAAATGGAAGGGTACGTCAAAAATATAAAATACATCAATTTTGACATAAAAAAGAACAGGTTTAAAAAATAAAAAGTATTAGTAATTAGGCGGAATATCATAACGAGTGGCATACGGCCGCCTCTTTACACCTGTAATAACTTTTCTATTTAATTATAATATTGATACCTTCCTATTAATAGTAAATTTTACAACAAGTGCACAAAACGAACCATTTTTATCCGAGCCTTTAGCAGCCCGAGCCCGGCTGATAGTAATGTCAGGGATAAAAATATGGTTTTGTGGATGAGTTATAAACTCTGATTTTTACTTCGATTGCGAGAAAATAAAGCAATAGTTCTATAATTAAAATTCAAAGTAAAATTAGTACAGTATTGAATACTGAAGGAAATTGTTTTTCCCGGCATATTGATGGTATTTATATTATCTTAAAAACACTCGATGAACTTCTTACTATGTTTGGCTGTATGGCTCATTTTCTTTGCCTTAATATAGAAACATTTATGAGTAGATACGTTAATGCACTTGTGCACAAAATTCGATTTTGTGCAGCCTATATCCTGCATGAACAAGCACTTTCAGAGCATGGAGGTGAAATTTTTTCTATCAATAATACTCGTATTACAGAGGTTATTTCATCAAGAGTGTAATTTTTTAGATATTTTTTAATGTACCTAGATTATTTAAATTTCGGGCCCACTTTAGAATCGCCCTGACTATGAATATTTCTAAAATTAAACATTCCAAGAACGTAGCAGGGATTTTTTAACATTTAGTATTTGAAACCATAGTTATCATTTTATACAAATCAAACTTTTTTCGATTTGTAAATACCATTTTTATACTCATAAAACTTTTTTAATCATCACTGGATTTACTCTTGACAGGATGAGGCCTGACAAATGTTTTTTTTATAAAGCTGATAAAGAAACGTTTTTGAAATTGGATTTTTTTTGATTACCTGTTCATTTGTTGGATTTCATTGATAATATTACTCTTATATTTATTCGCTCTCCTTTTTTCCTATTCTATAAAGGGTCAACCGTCCTAACTGATCTCAGCGCTAGCCCGTTAGGTATAAAATATAATATTATAATTTGATTTCTAAATGTTTCGTTGTTGATGTTTCTTGCGATGAGTGCCGTGTACACATCACGCTATGAAACGGAAAAAAAATTGTAGAAAGCATGCCTCAAAGATGCCAGGCGGGGGGTGGACACCTTATTAGTAAAAAGCGTTCAAATACTACACATCACAAACATTTTTTATACTTAGCTTAGTTTGATCTCTTAGAATCCATTTATACAAATACCTACTTTGCCCGGGCACGATCTTGTCGTACATAGTGTATATATAATATCATTACAATTACATACTGTATCTACATATATGATTTCTTTATTCGTTATAATTCTTATAATATTATTCGTATATACATATTTGTAAAGTTTATATCTTACTGAATAATTTATTTCTAGACTAGAAGTCATGATTTTAACTACTACTTACTACTGCAACTAATTTAACTGATATAAGTGAGCGAGGTGTCATAACAAAGTAAAAACCACAGATTTATTATGTATGTACCTACCTAATAGATGTGCCCCGTCGTTTTACCCGCGCGAAACGTTATTATATAGGTAACATCTTTTTCCCGACATCTGATTTAGATGAAACGAAGCCTAAATGTTGCTCCAGGCTAAGCTTAATCTAACTGTGAAAACCTTATGGCAATCTGTTCTGTAGATTCGGAGATTATCGCGAACAGACAGACAGATAGACAGAAAAGAATTTCGCCCCCTCTCAACTTTTGGTAAATTTATATTTAATGTGCAGGATCTTAGATTCTACTCTTTTATTGTAGTAAGTACAGATGAGAATAATAACCATTTATTACTGCATCCTTGTAATTCACATAAAATTGTATTGTATCTATAAAATATTCTCTAAAACGACCAGTCCAACCTTTAAATTTAACGTTTATTGGTCTGGAAAACCTAACCTTTTCTGAATGTGACTTTCGTCATATAAGTACTATAGCAACACATGATTTTCGTTTCATTTTAACATCGCAATTTGTGAGATTGTGTCTGTTAATATTATATCGGGGTCCTGAAATCTGCAGCTGCTTGTTAATTGTTAATCTATGCCGGGAACCTGAAAGGTTCTGTCCTAATGACATTTAAAATTAAACACATTTGAAATGATATGAGGGTTAAAATTTTCACAGTCACAGTAAATGTGAATGGCACATTTCTTTGCACATTATTATTTTGTATACTAGCTGTTCCCCGCAGTGTTACCCGTGGTAATTTTAAAGTTCCCGCGGGTGAACCGGGATAAGAAATACCATGTGTCCTTCTCTGTACTCGTGACAATGTGTATAAAAATTTAATGGTGATCGGTCAAGTCGTTCTCAAGTTATGGCGTGACAAACGGAAAAGTGATTAATTTTTATAAATATATTACTAGCTGATCCCTGCGGTTTCATCCGCGGTGATTTCGGAGTTCCCTCGCGAGTTCCGGGATAAAAGTTCTCTATACCTTTTCCACGTGTAGTATTAGGTATGCAAAATTTAATGCACGGAGTTTCCGCGGAAAGTCCGGGATAAAAGTGCCCAATTTCCTTTTCTGTATCCCTGATAACGTGTATCCATAATTTCATGATGATCCGTGGAGTTGTTGAGGCGTGAAAGCGTAACAAACAAATTCAGTTTCGCATTTAATAGTAAAGAATACAAAGATTCTAGATTTTAAACTAATTTATACATTATAATACATACCTACACAAGTACACAAGTAGTAAGTGTATTTAACTTATTTATTTATTCAAAGAACTTTACTGTACTTTATTGTACAAAAGGCGGACTTAAAGGCTAAGCCGTTCTCTACCAGTCAACCTTTTGACTAGGTGATAATGTTATGGCCGGTTATAGAACAAAAAATAAATAAAAAATATATAACACTTATATAATAATTTATTTATCACCTACTACTTAAAATAGAATAATGGAATCCGTTTATTTTTCAATTAAAAATATAGGTATGAAAATTGGAACCGAAACCTCTGAACGGATTTTCGTGCGGTTAATACAATACAATACGATACAATATACTTTATTGCACTAAGTGATTTTTACAATCTATACCTACTTATAATGAAACTGTAGAGAGGTACATTGAATATATATTCAAAATTAATATTTGAGGGTGATCGATACTGATGCCAAAAATGCAATCAGTAAAATTTTTTTCTGTCTGTCTGTCTGTCTGCCTGTACACGCATGGGTCAAAAACTACTGAAGGGATTTTAACCAAACTTATTGTAGTCCATACTCCTAGGCAGATTATAACTTATATAACATAACGCTAAGATACATAGGAGCTGAGCAGTGACGATAAATTTGACGCAAGTCGGATGAAAATGCGCTTTCGAGCTCTTATCCTCCCATACGTTTACTCAATCACGCAAAAACGGCTGAACAGATTTGGATGAAATTTGGCATACACGTTGTCAGGGGTAGGTACAGAGAAGGACATAGGGAACTTTTTATCGCGGAATTCCCGCGGCAACTCCGAAATTACCGCGGTTGAAACCGCGGGGCACAGCTAGTATTAAATATAATATAAATTAATTTCATGGCAAACAGATAGATTAATCGAGATCGGACTTATGATGATTATAATTCAAAATAATTTGTAAGCTAAATACTGTAGGCGCATTAGCTTCTATTCCAATATTAGTAGGTATTCTCACTAAAATCATCAGATTGTAACCGAAATACTGGCTCAACACATTTAATCCTATTTCACGAAACTGGATTAAAAAATACACTAATGGTAAGTAACAACTACAAAACGATACTAATATATATACACGTATGTGCCGATTCATTAACAAATAGGATTAGAAGTTTAGTAGTGACTTGTAATATTTTACTACTTTACTTGTATGTATAGACTGATACTATGTCAGATCAATAAATTCTTGACCCTTGGGTGCTTTGTATATTTATCATTGCCTATACCTAGTCTCTAGCTATCCATAACTAGACGTAAAATACTCAAAAATAAACAAAAACACTAACAATGACTAACCATGAAATTTCCAAACCACTCATTAGATGTATATTGAAGCTAAAATTTAATTTAGAGAATGTAGAGATTTTATTTATACTTTTGTTACAATCTGCAGTTTAGCTCAATAATTTTCCGCAGTTACCACAGAAACAAAATACTAACAGATACATTGGTGAGAATATCTTAACTCACTGATAAGTTCGTTTGATCTAATTCTAATCTGAATATGGGACACATCAGCTGCGGTTATTTATAACATCTTTCCGAAGAATTTCAAATGCAGCACGCTAAATGTCTCATCTGCCTTGTAGTTTCAAAAAAAGAAATATTATCTGTCTAATTGTCTGTCAAACATAGAGTTTTATTTCTAATTCTAAAAGTAGGTTCAGCTACCGGTTAGCCGCCCGCTTGTATGCCCTGACCAAGCAACTGTTCCCCACGAGAAAACCATACGTGTTTAGCTCAGGGAGCAAACCTCATCATACAAAGTTGCCCATAGTTTTAATGCTGTTAAAACTCTACATTATATAGCGGAATCACCACAAATAAAAGTGAAAAAGAAGATTAGTGGTGTTTCTGCTGTACACAATTATACTGCCATTGTTGAATTGAGTTTAATAAATTTAACTCGACATGGTATTGTATTTGATTCGACTCGATATGGTATGGTAATTATTCCGCTAGCTAAAACACGTGATTGTCTTGCAAGAAACAAGTGTGTGTAGTGTACAACTTTGGCTTTCGCGCACCCAAAACGAAAATGGCATTATTTAAATAACGATTACAATAACCAAGGAGCTGAAACTACTCACCCGACAGATGTCTGTAACTCTAGATTTCAACTATTAAAAACATCGAAACTAACCATTACTATGTCGATGAACGATCATTTTAGTACAAGTGAAATAGCAGATTTAAATTTAAAAATAATAATTCGAAAACGATTAGGTATAATGTAAAAAAATGCATTGCAAGCTCCAGAATTTAAAGATTATAAAGATTTGATTCATTCAATAATAATATAGGTGTAATAATGTTCTTATTTCATAAAATAAAAAAACCCAGAAAATATATTACAAATCCATGTTAAAATTCTGTATTCATACAAACTTCATATGTTTGTTTGTAAGAAAATTATTACGAGGAGATATAGAAGTTAAATAAATATTGTCTAGTCGACAATTATTATTTTTTTTTTCTTATTCTCGATTTCGTGATACATAAAAAAATATTTATTACTAAAAGTTGCGTATTAAAACGCTTTTATCAATCTCACATAAGATAGAGGTGTAAAACTCACACCAAAAATAATAATGGCTGCAATACAAATGCATTCATGCATTTGACCTACCAAATTCAGACGCTTCGCTGCATGGATGTTTATTTTGATATGAGCACCTTCACATTTCCTTTTGATAGATACCACTCGTGCATAAAGTTTGTAGCGCAACCGATTCGTTGTTTTTGTCTCTATCACACATGTATGAAAGGGGTGGAAAATATGGAAGCTTTCTCAATTGTTCGGCACATCTGTTTCAGGACAACGACAGCTTTCAGTCCGCGTTCGTGCGGCCGACCGGGCGAATGTACGTACGCCGCCCAGAGATTATCTCTCGAAAAATTTACCGATGTTCTTACGTACGGTTATATTATTAAATATTTACCAGAACAAAAAAAGAAAAGAAATTCGTTCAATAAGTGGAACATTCGAAACATAAAACATGGACGATGTGGAATAAATAGAAACATTTATTTCCATTTCAATTCAACTGTTAAACGTTTTTTAGTAACATCACCTATGTACGTAATATGTACATACGCTATATCGTAAGTGAATGCGCTTCGTTTGTGATGGATTCGATGTAGGAAGTTTATTTATAAAAACCTTTCGTGTGTGCGTGTGATTGTGTTTTAGTCGAATTTTAAATAATTGTAACGCCTATAATTCTTTTCGAGTAACTTTCTTAGGATTTAGTAATAAAACTTACAATAACTATTGGTCCAAATTAGTGACTTATGTAATCCCTAATATCACAATTACAATATCAATACTTTATCAGTAAAATATAAACATATCCTCAGTTTATTTGACTTTTTATCGTGTATTAAATTATTAAAAATATTGTATTATAGATTTAATAGTTCTGGTGCGTGGACCAATGAAATAGCAGTCAATAGAAACTATGAACCTATAGAATAGTGCAGATATTATTGTAAATTTGTGAAGTAACTTCTAGAATAACTATCTACATTTGTGAGTAAACTTTTTTGTGCTTATTAAATAGAGTTATATGTGATCGAATGTGCAGGTTCAACATTAATTAGTCACAGAAACATTTTTTTGGCTTCTTTCAACTTCAACGCTGACTTTCTTTTTATCAACAAAGCAGTAAGTTTTATATCTACTCTAATTTATTAATAATATATGCATGTAGGTACGAGTATCTGTATGTATGTGTATTTTGTTCTATTTTTTTAATTTTATGGCATCGTTTATGCTATCAGTCACATAAATCAAGTAATATAAGGATAGACGAATGTTTATAAAATTTCCGAATATCACTACATTGTACAAAACAAAATGGCTTCCTGTCTGTCTGTCCCTATGTATGCTTAGATTTTTAAAAATACGCAACGGATTTTCATGCGGTTTTTCACCAATAGGTAGAGTGATTCATGAGGAGGGTTTATATCTATATTTTATCCTGGAATTCCCGCGGGAGCTCTGAAATTACTGAAGACTGACTGACTTTTACAAATGTTATTTTGCAACGATCGACGGTAGGTATATAACCCTTTTCCATTTTTCATTTAAATTTTAAAGATACCTACTTGGTAAGTTTTAAAGATACCTCCTCGTAGGTAGGTACTTTACAGGCATATTCAAGGCTCTAGGTCTGCTATTTTAATTTAGTCAAAATGGCCGTTCGTAAGTTTGCGATGGCCGTTCGTTTAAGATCGTACTGGTTTTGAAATAATAGTATAGGCAGTTAACAATTTATATTTCTAAAGTCTCGCTAAGTTTTTTGACTTTAGTAGCATCTATAACAATTTATTTTTATTTTTTTTAGAATTCCGTACCAGTAGAGTCCAAACTGAGCCCTATTGCTGTCATTCACGTGTCCGTCTGTCCGCGCGTCGTCTGTCACACGGGTTTTACAGCCAAACCGTAGAAGCTACAATCTTGAAATTTGTGGAATACTTATACTTATACTTATACTTATACTTATACTTATACTTATACTTATACTTATACTTATACTTATACTTATACTTATACTTATACTTATACTTATACTTATACTTATACTTATACTTATACTTATACTTATACTTATACTTATACTTATACTTATACTTATACTTATACTTATACTTATACTTATACTTATACTTATACTTATACTTATACTTATACTTATACTTATACGTATGTAGTGATGACCCAAAGATATACAAACTGTCAAAAAATATTTTAAGGATTTTTAAGGGCTACAGCTAAAGAGTGGCGTTTTTTGATTATCTACCGAATCGAGTGAGGTATCGTTGAATATTTTGTAGTGATATATTTTCCAACTTTCGGTTGACAAATAAACTTAAAACTTGGTGATAATATTCATTATTACGTATATTTTACCAACAAATACCAAAATATTGATAAATCAATGTTTTTCTTTGAAATGAAGAAAATTATAGAATTTCAAAGAAAAACATCGACGGACAACAGACGCTCTTATATTCTACATTTGGTATGGAACCCTAAAATATGTGCGAAGTCCGACACGCACTTGGCCGGTTTATGCTATAACAATTTATAAATTAGGTAAGTTCATAATATGCCTAGGCCATTGCATATATGCCATAATAATATTGACACTGACATTAATTCGCGTCATGTCATGGAAAAACTGTAACCTAAGCTTGCCTAATATCAAAACGAAGCCCTTTACTATAAAGACTTGGCAGTATTATGAAAAATTAAAGGACCTTATTCATTTTACCCATTTTATGAACCGCAGATTTTGGTTGTCATTAAAAATATTAATATAATGGTGTTTTTTTATGTTTCACCCCTTCGGAAGTTATTGTGGGATCACTTCCATAATGTGCCACCTGGGACAATTCACATTCATTTAAGGCTCTTACAAAAGAGGATTTAACGTCAATCGCTATAAAAATTTATCTATTAAGATATTTCATTCAGAAATAATGCGAAAGTAGAATATTTAAAGTAGTAATTTTTGATACCTAATATACACACCGGCAGAATTAGCGGAACATAAAAAGGCAGAGTATAGAAATAATAACATATACTTATGTATTAAAACAAATTATTATCAGGCATGAAGTTATAAACTAATAAACATCTTTTAACATCGACTTTAAGAAGTTTTTAGTAAATTTTATTAAAAGTAATCAAAATAAAAAATATAAAAAAATCTCTAGTTTGTGAGAACACAGACAATGTTGCAAATAAAAGTTGAATCACGAAGGGGAAACACACGTTATTAATCGTTCATTTATTTAGTGTTAAAATCACAGTAATCTTTAATTTGCAACATTATTTGTGTGCCCACAAATTAGAAAAAAGTGTTTTTTTTTTATTATTATTTTAAATAAAATTTAATAATTTAATTACAAACTTTTAAAGTGTTAAAAGATGTATATTAATTTATTACTTCACGTCTAATTATTATTTGTTTTAATATATATACGTAATTATTTATATACTCTGCCTTTTTATGTTCCGCTAATTCTGCCGGTGTGTATAATTTTGCGGAATTGGGTATTCTCCAAGGTATGAATATCAAAATTCTAATTAGTCCGTCAGTTAGAAAATAAAAAAATAATAGACACATATTTTTTGCTTTTTCAATTTAATTAAAATGAAATTTAATAAAGCGCATTAAAGTTTAGGGTGGGGGGCTCGTGACGTCAATATTCATTATAAGCGCCATACAAACCGCACTGAGTTGTGACGTCACGCGAAATTTCAACTCAATGTATCTCTGTTATTTTTTGATTACGTAAAAAAAGAAAAAATACGTGTCCAATATTTTTTACTAATCTACACGACGGACTAAAAAAAATTTTTTTGTCAAGTAGCCAATTTAAATTTAAATTTAAATTTAAATTCGGTATCAAAAAGTGCCAAAATGGCCAGTTTTCGCAGTTTTTAATTAATTTTTTTTTATATTATGTTGCAATACATTTGAGTTGTCAAAAACATAATATATATGTATATATATATATATATATATATAATTAATCATATGAACCTAAAGTCATTCATATGAAAACCCTACAGCATCTTTCATAATGTTACCATAAATATACGGCATACGTTAAAATACAGCGAATGAATGTAAAAGTAATCGTCATTGGTCGGAGAGTCGTAAATTAAAATGGTGTAAATCAACCAGCCAGATGGGAGCTCTATTTAGACAATACGGTAGTCTTAAACGAATACACCACTTGAATCGCAATAAATCTAAATACATCTTCTTGCTCGTTCGCAGTTTACATACAGTTGTTGAGCATTAAAAGGTCACATTTTCTGTAACATCTAATATAATACATAAACTCTTTCGAATAAAACTTCTTTAGGCCCGACTAACCATACTAATATTATAAATGCGGCAGTATATCTATCTGTTACGCTTTCATGCCTTAACGGCTCAATCAATCATCATGAAATTTTGCATACACGTTATCACAGGAACTCTGAAATTTACTCGGGAACTGTTAATCACCGAAACTAATGGAACCAGTTTGACGGGACTTTCACTGGCTGATGCTATAAGAAGTAAATTAGGCTATACTTTGGAGTCCCCATGGAAATTCCGAACTTACGCGCGCTTGACGTCACGTCACGCCTTGCTACATTTTCACTAGCCCCCATTTTAATGCGTTTTATCTCAGTAATAAAAAATGTACCTATGTCTATTATTTTTTTACTATCTAACTGACGAATTAAATATAATTTTGATTTTTATATCCCGGATACTTGCCTATACAAAGTGTTCAATTATATTTTTTTTTTGCATTTGTACCTATACGTGTTTCCAGCATCCCGACCTCTGATGTCAGAACAAACATTACACCCAGGTAATGGAGACATTGTTGGTCGGGCAGGAAAGCTTTCCTAATGTTACAACAGTTTATAGTGTGTAATAAAATGTCTAATAAAAAAATAAGGCCGAGCACCGACATTTCGTGCTGTTGCCCGGTTACCAACTCTATTCTTTATTCAAAGTGGCGTGTAAAGCAAAAATACAAAAGAAAATTGGTCCAGAGTACATTTTCTAATAAAAATGTAACATTTTGAACGCAAGAATATTATCTTTCACAGACGTCCACTGCTGAGTTGAAGACAGTGAGTATGATATCATAATATTATCATTATGTAACTTGTGGTTTTGCTAAGAATTTATTAATATCAGTCTATACTAATATTATAAAGAGCAAAAGTTTGTGAGTTTGTGACGTTGTAGGGGGTAATCTCTGGATCTACTGAACCGATATTGAAAATTTTTTCACTTATAGAAAGCTGCAGTGATCCTGAGTGACATAGGATACTTTTATCCCGGCATTCCTGCGGAAACTCCGGAGTTTGTCAGGTTATAATCTCTGGATCTACTGAACCGATTTTGAAAATTCTTTCACTTATAGGGAGCTACAGTGATCCAAAGTGATAAAGGGTACTTTTTACTCTGGAATTCCCGCGGGAACTCCGGAGTTAGTGAGTTTGTGAGTTTTTAGGGGTTAATCTCTGGATCTACTAAACTGATTTAAAAAATTCTTTCACATTTAAAAAGCTTCAGTTATCCTGACATAGGTTAAGTACTTTTTATCCCGGGATTCTTGCGGGAACTCCGGAGTTTGCGAGGTTATAATCTCTGGATCTACTGAACCGATTTTGAAAATTCTTTCATTTATAGGAAGCCAAAGCGATCCTGAGTGATAGCGAGTAGTACTTCGAAATTTCCGCGGGTGAAACCGCGGAGGTCAGCTAGTACGTACATAAAAATGAATCCCTATTTCCCTTGGTAACGGCATCATGCGTTAACGGCTTGACCAATTTCTCTAATCCTTTATTTGTTGTTTGTTATTGTAAGGAGAAGTTACAATAACAATGGACCAAGGGAAATAGGGATTAATTTTTATGAAATGAAATGAAGAATATGAAAGAAATTTGGAGTTCCTGCGGGAGTTTCGAAACTCACACGGGTAAAACCACGGGGCACAGTTAATCGGTTATAATATCGGATTTTTTTTTTGTACCTTTTTGATGGGTAAAAAAACTCCTTTTCTTTCTTTCTTCTTTAAATTTATTAACACCAAGAACACTTTAAAAAAAACCGGCCAAGTCCGTGTTGGACTTCGTACTTTTAGGGTTCCGTACCAGCATTTAAAAATTATTATGTACTCATAAAAATTCAAAATAACATCCTCTCGCAACGACACGAGCCCGATAGTGCGCGCCCTATAGGGTCGCGCGGTGCCGCTAGGGCGCGGGGCTTATCGCTACGCTACGCTCCGCTCGTAGCACTCGTAGGTCTCGTAGCGCGTAGACCCTTAGCAGTGGCTTGCCGCCACCACCGGGCGCACCAGAAAATGGTTTGCTCAGAATCGACTTCCTAATCGATCGCACCATGTTTTAATATAGGTTATATTTTTTCATATTTATCAGCTCATATCTAAATTATTTGGCGCGTACACTACTCGTAGCAAAAAAATCGATTCAGTCATTGACACGTAGGTGCGGGCGTAGCGCTTGAAATTTCGTAGATAAGTCACCTCCAAACTAATGTTGAATAATTTGTAAAATATCTATAAATTTTTTCGACATAATTTATATTTTAATCATAATTATTGTTTATTTTTTTTTGGGGTGTATCAGGTTTTTGGTTAATTCATTAACACGTTGAGTAACTTCAAAGAAAAACATTGAGCTATCAATATGTGGGTATTTGTTTGTAAAATATACGGGAAGTTGAAAAATGTTGTAAAGCTGACTTTGGCGGCTTGTCACCGAATTCAATCCGATCAGTGGTAGCACAAACCAATAATAATATTACGTGTGTTTTTGTCTTTTGGATGGTATTTTGTTATTTTTAGCTTTTTATTTTTAGCTTTTTAGTTTTGTTTTTGGAAGTCGGTTTTAATTTTTCTGTAAAATTTTGTTTATTTTTACTGTGTGCGAAATTGGTTTTTTAGCAAATTGGACGTATTTAATTACTTCCATCTTTGTAGATAGGAAAATAATTTTATAAAAAAAAAACTAAACTACGACTTTAGGATCTTTGAAAGAGAAACTAAATAAATAAAATCCAAAAAACCTCGTGTGAATACGATTGTGGTGAAAGACGGCGTTGTCCTTGATTGTATTTGCAACTTTGCTACATTTGCATTATACTGGCTATCCTTGCCTTTACTGCGTCATATTATCATACTGTATTATAAAATATTCTGAAACTACGCTTCTGTCGTTATAAAAAAACATTCCTTGAAACCCATAAAAAACATGATTCATTTATAACGTACTAAAAGATGTTTTGTCGGAAGTCTGTAAATAGATTGTCAAAATATAAAATACACGAACAAGTTGTTTAATAATTACAACGCAGTCGTGTATTATAATGTAAGCTTTTATAACAATTACCTACTACTAACAAACGCGCATAATATCTATAATTTTTTTATTTATTTTTTATTTTTTTATTCAACAAAATTCTACTATTGTTGTTGTTTTATTATTTGTTTTGTTTGTTATTGTATTGTTATTATTTTATTATAATTACTAATATTATTGTTTTTAATTAAGGCTTTAACAGAAGACAAACTAGCGCCATCCGCTAAACAAAACAGAATAATAACTTCCATTAATATTAATTGTTTTAGTTATTCAATTAGATCTGTGTGTTGTGATGTGGATTATTATTATTATTATTATTATTAAAAAAGAAAATGGTGGGCTATAAACGTTCGCTTACGCCGCATATCATTTGATTGCGTATACTTTGTAGTTTTATTTTGTCACAGCTTTAAGGGATTGTAGACCTTAGTACTTAATATTAATTTTAACTCAATAACTTTCTGCGTTCCTTAGAAAAATCGGTCTTTACGGACGGACAGACAGACAGGCAGATATCGAAGTGAAAAGTTCCTGTTTTTCCTTTGAGGTACGGAACCTAGAAAAAGAAATTATTAAAAAAATAATAATAAATACTTGATATAAATTTAATAAACGCTACACACCACAAAACATGGATTCTGCTAGAGAATATTTACATTTCTGTGTATTGAGTACCGTAACTAATTGTAATCGAAGAGCCGCGTAACCGTGACGATGTCAAGTGAATACTCAACCTAAGGACACACATGCATGAATGGCGTTAAAGAAATTTTGCGTAGTGGGTAACAAAAATCAATATTTATAATGTATTCTTATTGATTTTGTACGATCACAGGTGTTATATGTATATTGTATGTTGATACAGTTCAGATAATAGTCAGAATCGATTAATGTGACATTGTAAAAGATCTAGAGTAAATATAAGAAACAGAAGGCGTTAGGCGTACATAATTAAAATTAATTATTAATTTTACTGTCGTAATTGTTTTAGTTATTCATGGAAAATGGTGGGAATTTACGGATACAGTTAAACTTCGTCGTACAACACCTTTCTGTAGATTATTATAATCAACGCTGACGTTCGTTGATTTCATTATTTGACTATTGAAAGCATATAATCATGCTTTTAATAGTCCCCGGCCTATTAGGCCCATGCCCTTACCCTAACGCCTAATGCTTAAGTCAATTTTGTGGTTTCGAATTGCGTGTACCTAATAGGTACTTGTGCAGTTTTCTTCAGGATATTTTTCTTCACCGTAAAGCCTGCCTAATCATTTTGATTGACCCATGAGCCCCGCCCCCGTAATTAAGGGGAGATATAATTCTAGCACTATTAGGCTACTATTTCATCTTTATTACTAACTAGTTGGCGATTTCACCCGTGTGAGTTTTAGGATCTCATAGTTCTGGAATGAAAAATATCCTAAAGCACTTGTTAACTTCCTTGACATTTTTCTAGATTAAAGCTCATTAAAGATGATATGTCTCTTCAAACTAAGCTTTCCCGAAACTTACTTCTGAAAACCGCATGAAAAACTGATCAGATGTTTCAGAGACTATTGCGTTAACAGACAAAAAGTAAAAACCGTTTCTTTTTTTATTTCGTTACTTTTCTTTTATCTCCTTCATTAATTGTTTAGTTGGTTAATAATTATATTCAGTGTATTCTGTTTTTTATTGATCTGTAGTATAAAATATTAATAGATTTCTCTAAAATGATTTTATTTTGATTGATGTTATTTTCCTTTTTTTGATGGTTTTTTTATTTATACCCATAGTTAGTGGAAAAATTGTTTCTAGACGCACCTACCGTATGGATTTCATGTTACACACGGTTCAAGTTCATTCTGCTGTAGTTATTAACGTGCATGCGTGAAATCTTTGCGCTCCGCGCTATTAATAGCAGTTGTTTGAAATCACAAGCTTTTTCCGCAGTTCATTACATGATTATATTATTATGTCTTTTGCCAAAAATAGTATATTTAATTTACTGTGTAGGAACCATTATCATCTTCTTCCTTTTTATTGACGTGGATGGTCTTCCATGGTAAAGACACAGTACTTAACTTCGAGTCTAGCTCAGGGTAAATAAAATGGTTACTGATCAGTAGCTGAAGTCCGCTACGAATTCTGTCAGACAACAGCCCCGACAAACTTGCTAATAACATAATTTAAAAATTCATATGTATAAATGAGAATGTGGGTTTATTTGTTACGTTTTTTTGTTTAATTACTGAACCAACCAACATGAAAATTTTGCATGCACATTTTTAGGTTTACAGAAAACGACATAGAGTACTTTTCTCCTGGAATTTCCGCGGGAACCCTGGAATTAACGCGGGTGAAACTGCAGAGAATACCTAGTACATAAAAAATGATTTATATCACTAAACTTGGGAATTAGAATTACTACTCAACAATTGAAAGTACTCGTTTGTGACTCAACTGTGTTTTTTTTTCAATGTGACGGATAAATAAAAGAAACTTTTTTTAGATTTTGAGACAATTATAGTGATAGAATCACGTCCTATTTTAGGTTGACACACAACAGTCGGCGACGTCCAACTAAATAGGTAGATGTGTAGAAACCATTCGGCGGCAATCTCGGCTTAATCAAAAGCAGCTATTAACTAAATACGAATAGAGTAGGTAGGTAATTACGATTGAGCGGTCGAGAATAAAGCTAGCAGCCTATTTGTCACTGAAATAGAAATGAGGAAAAAAAAGCGAGCGAGCTAGAATACCAATTTGTAATACCCATTTTGACAATCGCAAGGAAATCAAAATCTACAGGTTAGTTTCCTGTTGACCTGGAATCATGAAATACGGCAAGAAACAATGTGTTAAATAGCACAAATAAAGCGATAAATCCAAAACCGTTAGTAGTATCCCAAAAAAAAATACAATATTTTGCGATTATAAAATTTGCAGTTGGTGAATTGACCGCGACCTACATCAATGTGTCGGAACAACAGTCTTCTAACGTAAAGTTAAATCTGTCCTTCACGACATTTACGACGAACTAAGTACATACCTACAAGTGTGTACGGAACCCTCGACGTGCGAGGTCGACTTGCACTTGACGATTCATACTAAGTACCTATAAGACATAATGTAAGCACAAATGTTCATTACATAAAAGATCAAACCTGCAACATTTGACGCAGTGGTCAGGTTCAACTATATTAAGTACGTATAATACACTGTAATGTCGATAACGGGACAAGAAGGACACTCAGGAACACTGTAGCATTCTATTAGTAAAATAATTTTCAAAATCGGTTCAGTAGATCCAGAGATTATCCCCTACAACCTCACAAACTCACAAATACCTAAAAAATAAGATTATACCTAATATGAATGAATTCTTCGACGTTGAAACTTGAAAAGCCTTCTCTGAATCGACATCATCAATAGTATCCAACTATAGGCATATAGGTAGCTATCGCGTTTATATGGGTTTCTTGGACCCCCGACTAGCTTGTATTTGAGTAAATAAGGAGTCTTGTAGGAGAAATGTATGATTTATTATATTCACAGAGAAAATAAACAATGAGTAGCAATAATGATTTAATTTTGATGTTTTGCGTTCGAAATCTGGTCAACGAGTGAGAATATAAAAAAATAAAATCGAAAATACATATTATAATACTTTGGAACTTTTGAATTTAAAAAAAGAATTCCAAAATGTAAAACAAATATAAAAATTTAAAAATATTAAAGTACCTACTAAAAGTGAGGCGAGATGTCATAAAGCACTCTTTATGATTCTTTATAAAGTCACCTCGTTTTAGTATTTAACTGTATAGAGTCATAGAGCTAACTCTATAACGACTTGCATGAGAAATTTCAATTCACCGTCGTCAGCACAATTGGAAAACTGAAGTGGAAAGTCCGGTCAAGTGCGAAATTCCATCTCTGTGATGTGGGTTCAATAAAGGGTTTTTTGTTTTTTTTTTGTTGTTTATAGTTTATCCTACTAATATTATAAATGTGATAGTGTGGATGTTTGGATGTTTAGATGTTTGGATGTTTGTTACTCAATCACGCAAAAACGGCTGAACAGATTTCGATGAAATTTGGCACGCATGTAGCCTTTGATATGGAAAAGAACATAGGCTACCTTTTATCCCGGAATTCCCGCAGGATTTACGAAACTAACGCGGGTGAAATAGAATTAATTATTGCATACTACACGTTGTCAGAGGTACAGAAAAGTACATAGGGTACTTTTGATCCCGGAATTCCCGCGGGATCTCCGACATTAACGTTTTATATTATTTCTCTATAATTAGTGCAGAACCAAATAGTTATAAAACTAACTTTATACAGAAAAGTACATTTAATGAGATGTAACTTAATTAGTTAAATGACAATTAACATCAATTTATTGACCTTGTCTGATTGCGGCAGTTTTGTTTTAAAAATCTATACTTTACTAAGTAATCATTAAAGTTGACTCTGAGTGCGGCGGTATGTCCCATTCCAAGATCTAAATTACCAACTTGTAACTAAGCAGCAGCAAGCAGCAGTTGCCCACTTGAACTTAAATGTTCTCTCGGACAGTCTCTGTTCTAGTATTCAAATTCGGTCAGTAAAATTTTAAGTGATCCGCATGCAATAAGTGACAAATAGATGCCAATGTTTATTATACGTATCTAATATCTATACATAATAATATTTAGTATGTCTACAGTTTTATAAAAAATATCTCTAGATGGATGATCCGCCTCTTATGCAGAGAAAATATATTTCCAATTAGGTACAGTGTTTGGATTTAAAAAAGCATAATATTATGCGGAAAAGAATTCTATTGTTAACATGACGTCATGACCTTATTTACAAGAGTAAGTTATAACGACTTTATGTTTGAGGTATAAGATATAAAATCGTAATATTTCAAGCATCAAATAGAATTTTAACAAGGGTTAACAAGGCTCTTGACTATTTGGTCAGGATACAGAGGTTAGAATATTATATGGGTAGGTAGCCTCACTAAATCTTGGAGTCTTCAGATTTTACTATTTAAAAGATAAATAGAATAGAATAGAGGTTTATTTGGTACCAAAATTGAACACAAACTTAAATAATTAAGTCATTTTAAAATAGACAAGGATCCAAAATGGCCGCCACTCAGCATGTGCCGTGGAACTGGGAACGACGCTGATTTTCAGTGGCGACCGAATAGTACCTACTACGATGAAGCGTAAGTGTTGAATTTTTAATTTGAAGAGAAAATATTTACCTACATCATGTAGAGTTATGAGAAGATTATCTAACTCAAAATTCATCCTCATTTTATTAGAGAGGCTTTTAGGCAAGTATAGTGTCTATTTTTCAACAATTTGATAACAGATTTCAATATTTGCAGTCGCAAATTACAAGTCAAATTTACGTTTATAATCATGACACATTTGATTTGATTTTTAATTTGAAACTATTACATAGCAGGTTAGGTTAAGGTTTTTAAAACGAGCGAAGCTCATCTATATAATATTAATCCGTACTTGGAACAAACGTTTGTTTGCTACTTGCAGGTAGAGTAATAATAAAATAAGGTTTTAAAGGTCAGAAGAGTTGCCGTCAAGTTCAAGATCGTTTAGGTCATTCGCTTATTACCATTTTTCTATATCTGCACGTGATATAATTTCAAACAAATTAATCGAAAGAAGCTTTCACGATGTTTCTTGTATTTGCAGATTTTCTATACACAATATAAAAATATTGTCATTATATTTTCATTGTGAACAAAACATTTTTATTAAAACACATAATTAACCTTACACTAATAGAAATAGGTACTATATACCTAGCCTACTACCTAAGCTACTACCCAATAATAAAAATTTAGTTAGGTTGTGTGGATATTTGGATACGCATAAGCGGTCAAACAGATGAGATTATGTTAAGAACAAAGTTTCACATCTTTTGTTCATACTAGCTATTTCCTGCGGTTTCACAATCGTCAATTTCGGAGTTCCCGCGAGTATTCCGGGATATAAGTAAACGGTTCAGTAATGCAGTCGTGAAAAGGTAACAGACAGGCAGACAGGAGTTATATCCGCATTCACAATATTACTGCTGCATTTCATTTATGATTCATCAATTAAAAAAAAAACAACGTCACATCCAGAGTGTATAGCAGCAGGGCAATTATGTGACTTTTGTTGCTATCATATTTCAGTTTCAATCAAAAAAATAGCGATTCGCGATTCATTATTAACCATGTTTAGGCAGCTTCAACTTTTGAAGTATCTATGTTTATTTTGGTTGATTGCTAGATATGGCAGGTCTCAAAACGTGCATATTGTAATCGCAAAACCGCCATGTTCCTAATAGAAACAAAAGTTACATAATATCCCCTCCGGTCGTAAAGTGTAATTGAAATGAATTATTTACACTTTTTTAGCAAAAAAAGTTATAATATGCTCAGGTACAAATGTATTACATATATATTACGCCTACATATTGCGTAACCTCTCATGCGCAAATCCGCCTACGTTACAAGTCTTTTACTTTTTAATATTGAAATGAATCCGAAAATGACCTCTTTATTTTATTCGGCTTTTGCTATTCATTTAAGTATTTAAAGAGGACAAAAAATACATCACAATTCGTCCTATTTTTCCTTTGTCTGTGTGAACCATCTTCTTTGTGGTCAGCAGTAAAAAACCTAATATAGGTAACATGATGACATGCTTTGCATTACTTTCATACGCGTCATTCGTCCATTTATAGGACACACATACTTCGATCCTGTTCTTTAGAATAAAGACACTTTCCTGTATAAATACCTATATTTTGGATGTAGGTACATATTTTCAATTTTATTTAATTGGTTTTCAAGTAAAAGCGTTAACTATCGAGTCATAGCTCAAGTGTGAAAATTATTTCATCAAATAATGTTTTTAAAGTGGAATTCCAGTAATTTGTAATTTATTTAAAAGTGTACATAATTATCTAAGGAATATGTTTACGGTACAAATGTGATTACACATTTCAAATTACTTAAAGAGAATCAATTTTTATTTTTACCTTACTGATGGGTCGAAAGCGAAGAGAAAATATATATTGAAACACACACACACACACACACACACAACACACACAGATTTACTTCATCCCACACTAAGCTATAAGCTTGTGTCGTGGAAACCAAGCAAACGTGGTATATATACTACACATATTATTACATATATATTATACTATAGATATATATATACACACCCAGAATGGAAAATGGAACCCTGTGTTCATCACACAAAGTCCACCCCCACCGGGAATCGAACCCGAAACCTCTTGATTAGCGGGCAGGCATGATGACCATTGCGCCAATCGGGTCGTCAACTGAATACGTTATTTCAATCGTTTGTGATGGTGATTAATTACTTTTAATTTTATTTGCTTACTTCTATAGTAACGCTGGCATTTATTGATGTTCATTCTAACAATCTTTCTATCGCAGAAGTAACAAAGGCAATAAAATTAGGTATCCGTATTAGTTATTGGTAGGAAACAAATAATTAGTTCAATGGTTCTTGATTAGGGCACGCTTACATGGAATACTAGCATACTTCTATTGTACATAATATGTATATTGTACTCGTTTACCTGTGATATATCTGTTGTTAAAATCTATTAAAAGAATAAACAAAATAAGAAGTTGTTCAGAAAATTGTTTATGTATTTTGTTCATATGAATTTTATTTAAAAAACGTCTATGTTTGATTTATGCATCATTTGATTTTAGCCCCTGGCCTGCAAATAAATTTTATTGTCCATAAAAGTATCAAAATGACATGTGATAAATTAAAAATATATTTTACAAATGGCATAGTTGCATGACTATTACCATTATATAAAAGCATATTATTATACTCGTATAAGGATTTATTACACTGCAATGTGAAAATATCAATAGCTGTGTTTGCCCTACATAGGTTATTTCAGTTCATTTCAAGTCGCGATGCATCAGGGCCTAATGGAGGTACGATACCTAGTTTAAAATGGTTACAAATAGGTTAAAATATCAGCGTCTATTTATAAATTTTAATAAATGTAGGTAATATTAATTCAGTAAAAAAAATCGTCGTTCAATTGTTCTTTCATACTTTGGGATACTTTGGGAAACTGGGAAACTTTGGGATATTTTAGGATACTTTGGAACATTGAGATATGTATAATATATGATCAAACGAACTTGCAAAGTGAAGTTACATTTAATTCGAAGATATGAATAACATTGGAGTGCGATACAAGTACTACAATGTTATTTATATCCGAAGAATTAAACGAACGACGCGGTGCGGTGTTATTATGAGTATTATGTGCCTTTAAGTTATACTGAAGTGAATTAAGTTCTGAAGTTAAATTTAACTAAACCATAATCTTTTGCAATAGTAATTTAGTAGTTAGTCAATAAATAATATAGATTTTCTGTTTACTGTATTACGGAGAGATGTCTAGATATATTTATACACCTAGTAGATTTATTTTAGAACCAGTTGCTAAATAAAATTCACAACGAGACAGACGAATTTTATTTAGCTCCTTGAGTCGCGTAGAAATTCAAATCTTACTGCCCGATCAATCGTGTTTGCGCTTGCTGTAAGAATAATCCCACCAAAAACAGTTTCATGTAAAATGTTGCCAAGACGGGATCATTTGACTCACACTGTCAAAAAGTTATTAGGTCTTTACTCAAAATATGTGGCTTGGTCGTTTCGTTACTACAAGAACTATTATATAACAGAAAAGTAATGAACAGTGAATAAATTTTTCACCCCCATGTGAATGTAGCGAAAAGGCCAAGCTACACATTTTATCTAAGGTATAGAGTTTGTGAAATTAGGCCTCTTTGAGTTAGGGCGTGTAGAGTTAAAAGCTTAGCTCTACATGAGACCTGATAACTTTTTAGCATTTTACATGAAATATTTTTGGTGGGATTATATTTCTTTTTGTAAGATGCTTGTAGCAATTTTTTTTTTTTGGAAAGCGTGGACCGAGAAGGTAATGTTTATGAGGGGCTGAATTATTCTTTTATAACATTATTTTTTGTTATTATTTATAATAACAAGGAGTTCAGCTTTCTAGGACATTAGGTAATACCCTAAGAATTTTCATGATCACCAGTGAGTCAGTGAGGAAATCTGAGTTCAAAAACCCTAATTCCTAAACCTATCAATAAAATCTAAAAGTACAAGAGCTATGCAAATAAAATTTAATATCATTTATCAAGTCTTCTATTAACAACATACCTATATCAAGAATATTGTTTATCTGGTATACTCCAAACCCAAGTTATAAGGGATCAAAAAAATGACGAAGCTCCCTTGCACTTTGCTTGGCTCGTCTTAGCGGGGGCACTACCGGGTCCCCAGATATTGACTCCTAAATGGCAATCCTTGCTCAGCGACTAAACACGTTGAGTTACGTTACTATCCACTGGGTATATAATACGAGTGATTATTTTAATGTTCTGTAATTTTTTTCTTTACAAAAATAATATACAGATTTATAAATTTTTCGAAATTAAAATTTATTTGGGAATCTGTTCATTTACGGTACTTTAAAATATAAAAATACTAATCCAAAAACTTTTGATAAAGAAGTTTATATCGCTTTAATAAAAATTTTAACAACAGCTAAGCAATTTTTTGTGCTTAAAATACTTATTATTTCACGTGCCATTTAGGTATATAGGTAGTAAAGTCCTTGCTTTTGTAACCCTGAAACTAAATAGTAACAGTGTATTAGAAACCAAATTACCTACCTATTATTAGATTAGAAGGGCTTAGGTTATTCAATTATGTAGGAGCTTGGTGTAAGTGTGTATTTATGATAAGGCTTATGTCGAGTAGATACCTAATTGCTTTTTGCAAAAAAGAGGGACCATTAAACCTTTTTTATTACCTTTAATATACCTACTTAAATTAGTTTTATATGACAGGCCACCGCTTCAGGTAGTCGGGCTACAGAACAAATCGAAGGGGCATCGAATTGTTTCAGTATGAAATAAATAAATAAATAGACGTATATTAGTGTTGCTAGTTGATTACGGTAGGGTTCGTTTATTCGTCTTCGTACATTATGAAACTAGATAAGCCCCGCGGTTTCACCCGCGTTAATTTCAGAGTTCCCGCGGAAAATCCAGGATAAAAAGTACCCTATGTGTTAATCTGATGTATAAGCTATATTATTGTAAAGTTTCATTTAAATCTATCCAGTAGTGTTTGCGTGAAAGAGTAACAAACATCCATCCACCCATCCATCCATCCATCCATCCGTCTATCCATACATTCTTACAAACTTTCGCGTTTATAATATCAGTAGTATGATATGGTTTACTTGTGCTTCTAATACACGATGATACATTATGAATTTTGAAAGTAAACACACAAAGTTTTGTAGATAGCACACTGATTTGCGTTACTTTGAATGAAATGAAATGAAATGAAATGAAATGAAATGAAATGAAATGAAATGAAATGAAATGAAATGAAATGAAATGAAATGAAATGAAATGAAATGAAATGAAATGAAATAAACTTTATTTGTTACGACAACAGTTAATATGTGAAATAACATAAACAAGCACAACCAGCGTGTCGCAACAAATAGGCAACCAGCTCAGCATCACTTTCAGCTTTTACCGCCAAACTGTACTAATTAAATCGGTTTTGTTTTATTTAGTGTGACAGTTCATATAAAATTGCTATTCTTGGAATAGCAATTTTATTGCCACAGTAACTTTTAATTTATCTCTGTTGATGTTGTCCTTGTGCGCATTAAATGACAAATAAATGTTTAAAAAAAAAAAACTATTTTTTTTTGTTCATTTAAAGTGAAATGAAACTCTGGAACTATACTTATTTTGAATGTGACATCACAACACTTATCATTTTTCCAATCAAAACTACTTTCGATCAGAAGTCAGAATACACTGGAAATCTTCATCACAATTTTTTTTTTCACTCTGCCGATTTTGATCATATTAAAATTTCAGATTGAAATATCTCCAAGAAAAAAAAAAAATTGGTGACGTCTACTTTCTGAAGCAATCGCGTGCAAATAAACGGGAAATAACTAGACCACCTTCCTTTTGTAATTCGATTACAATGTGAAGATTTTGTAATCCTTTTATAATAGTCGTGGCAATGAGTTTTAGAAAACAAAATTAATTTATATGTATAACATTCACTAAATTCCTGCAAGCACTAGGTTTTTAAGTTCTGATCTGAAAGCACCGTGTTGAAGTAGTTTCAGTTCAGCTGTTTATAAATGCAATGAATGAAAATGCTAGACGCCTTTTCCGCTTTCAATGGATTTCAAAAACCCCTACGGCAACATCTCGCACGTGCTTATTTTATGAAAGGAATTTGCGACTTACATAACTTAAAATATTTTCAAAAGATGTCGGAGAATTTCCGGCAATGACTCAAGTTGAATAACACATTGAATCTACACTAACACACACACTATAGGACTACCAATGCTGGGTACCTTCTAACAGATCATACGAAATTGGTGACAATTAAGGTTGGCTTGCTGCTTGCATTCTATCTTGAACGATCCAGGATCTCCATTCTAAAAGATCGGTTCCAACTTCTATCTCTTCTATCTCTCTAGATTACTTCGCTCAGCTGCCAACCTCCTCTTAAGTATATCTTCTTACCGCTGATTTCGTCTCCAATTGGTTCACTCTTCAGGCTATTCAGCTCCAGAACTCGCTACCCACTGACATTCGTCTGGCACAAACTAAAAATAGTTTTAAATTTAAAGCGAATCGGCATCTCCTTAGCAAACAATTTTATTTGTCTTCTATTCTGTGCTATTTTAATGTACCTATTTAATTTATATTGCGGTGTAGGTACTTATTTATTATATATTTATTCATGTTCAATATGTTTCTAGTGTTGTGTATAATTTGTATGCATGTATCTCTGTATATGTATGTATTTATGTATGTATGTGTGTTTGTATTTATTTATCTAAATATATGTGTACTTATGTATTTGTATAATAAGATCGCAAATGCACCGCCAAGTGAGCTCTCTGTACTATCTGAAGGTTGACTGGTAGAGAATGCCACTGTGGCATTAAGTTCGCCTTTTGTACCATGATATATAAAAATAAATATCACTGTTAAAATTGCTTTTTGACAAATGATCATTTTTTTAATATAATTTTTTTCATAACCTCATAACTTGCATTAAAACTGATGGCTCAGTGAACTGACTAATAGAAGAAAATTGACTGAATTTGACTATTATTTACTCAAGTCTACATACTAGGTATATTCATTGATATTTATAACCTGATGTAGTTTAGAAAATACTGGCAAGTAATCTTAATGAAACAAAACTTAACGTTATTAATTACTTCCTGGTTAATTTTCATAAAATATTAGCCTTGAATATGAACAAGACGGTTGGTATATCAAGGAAAATTTTAATAATATACGAGCACATAGTACCTACTTATTGCTTAAAACAAAAGCTTTTCGGCGGTCCTATACACACAAAACATAATGATCTATAGAATTAAAAGTAGGTAGGTATATCAAACAATAAAGGGCGATTCTGTCTTAACGTTCTCACTACCTAAATGTAACCTGAATTCTCGTTCACCATGGACGCCAGGAAATGAAATTTCAACATTTTACAGAATTAGTAAAATAAGTAGATACCTATACTATAGGTATCTACTTATTATATATCTACAAAATATGTCTTATGGCTCCTCTTCACCATCGTCGATTACAGACGATTACGTGCGAGCACGATTGTGTATAGAGGGCATGCTCGGCTGTCCGCTGTACTCGGCTGTACCCGCCGATCATCGTCTATGATCGCCTGCAGTCCGTGAATTTTCAGTTTTTCGGGCACCCATCAAAGGGAACCGCCCAGTGTTTTCGTTGAGAAACTACTACCTACAGACGATCGTGTGGATCCTCGCACGATGCTCGTGCCGATTATAGACGATCTCACGATATCAACGATCATCGTCAATAATGTGGTGCATAATTTCTCGGTAAATAAAGAAAATGTGTATTTTTCAAATTTGTCATTGTTTCGTTGCCGAATAAAAATAAATATTTAACCAGGAAAAAAATTACAGGTTCTGTCGCAATTGCAGGAGAGTATAAGTAAATTATTTCTATAAAGATATCTGCTTTAGTTAACATTCAGTAATCTACTAGAATCACCCACCATATTGAGGTTACCTACCTTGTATAGTTATATCTTTACATAAATGCCTAGTTGTTGAATGTCGGTCGATGCTTCGACCGCACTCGACAACTCTTGTAAACATGGGGCTAAATAAAAAATACATTTCCCTTCATAAACTATTGCATAGTATGAATATAGTTTTCGTAGAAATCTATGTAGCATTGGATTAATTTATATTTAAAGACAATAGGAAATTATAGTTGATACACTAGCTGTCCCCCGCGGTTTCACCTGCGGTAATTTTGGAGTTCCCGCCGTAATTCCAGGATAAACTATAGGTATAAACCTTCCTCTTGAATCGCTCTATCTATTAAAAAAACCGCATCAAAATCCGTTGCGTAATTTTAAAGATACATAGGGACAGACAGACAGACAGACAGGTCGGCAACACACCTGCATGAATTCTGGTGTTGCAGATATCTATGGGCGGCGGTAATCACTTATCATCAGGTGTGCTACATGCTCGTTTGCCCCCTATTCCATAAAAAAACGGAAAATTAGAAAATTAAAAAACAACAGACTCCTCATTTAAGTTTTATTTGTTTGTTGCATTTATATTAGATACCGTCTGCACACTTTTACCAAGAGAACAATGCTAATCTTTATTGTTTTCTATATATAGATTTCCGATTTATTAATCCATCGGGTGTCTAAACTTTCAATTCTGACTATAATAAAGGTTTCAGTAAATATTAAATATTTTATTAATTTTTGGGCACGAAGTTCTTTACCGCGACCAGCGTTAGGTTAGGTTAGGTTAATTGGCAGAATTTGTCATGCGTCACGTAAGAAAAAAAGGATATTCCACCTTCAAATCCACCACACTTCAATTCCACCTGCAAATCGAGACTTTCTGTTACGTCTGGCGTACCTAATTCAAATATTATCATCGTATACTGGTTTACATCATGTGTTAGTTAAATGTGCCTTTTCGAAAAATAAATCCAATTATTTTGTAAGTTAAATAATGAGAAAAGGAATGAGAAACTTTGTTCCTGATTAGTCCTGACGAGGGGCCTCCAACCTCACGCGTTTATTTTGTTGTTACTACAGCTGATGGTCATCTCGGTTTCATCAGATTATTGGGATTCCTTCGAGAACTCCATAATATAGTAGGTACCTATATACAAACATTGTGAAAGAAATTCTGTAACTGATAGTGAAAATGGCATCAAAATCTGTTGCATAGTTCAAGAACTAAGCGATTACATGTATATATTATGTACCTATAGATCAAGACTGTTTTTTTGTTTTTGTGTGTATATATATGTCTATAGTATAAAATATATGTAATAATATGTGTAGTATATACCACGTTTGCTTGGTTTCCACGACACAAGCTTATAGCTTAGTGTGGGATCAAGTAGATCTGTGTGTTGTGAAGTGGATTATTATTATTATTATTCGAGAAGATTCGTTGAATAGGAATAAGCAAATAAATACCGCAAAAGAGTAATAAAGGGAAAATTATGTCCTATAGTTAACCGGGAAACTGGCTTTAAAGCATTACACCCTTTTTTCACTCCCCTTACTTAATAAAGCGTATTTTATGAGTGGTAATTTTGAGTCAAACGGCAGCAATTGCTCTCTGCTCTAAGAAGAATGGTTACATTGACGTTGAGATATTGCAGCTTGGCAAATCTTCGTAGCTATGTACCTACTACTCTACTACTATTCTTATTTATTTTAACGGCAGATAAGATAGTCTTTTAACTCAGCTATGGTTGGTGTGCGGTAAAAAAAAATCTTAGTGACTACCACACCTACGCACAGCCCAAACCACTATAGGTGAGGTCAGAATTATGTTTGGCACAAAAGTTCCTTATGCAACGCGTTAATGAATTAACTTAAAACCTGATACACCCCATTTAAAAAAAATAATAATAATATGATTAAAATATATTTTAATTTAAACTTTAAAAGTTATTCAACATTAGTTTGGAGGTGACCTATCTACGAAATTCTAAGCGCTACGTCCGCGCCTACCGGTTCGAACTTTTTTGCTGCCGGCGGCCATATATTGTATTATAAATAATACAAATTATAAATAATTTAGACAGTAGCTAGTAATAATGAAAAAATATAACCTATATTAAAATATAGTGCGATCGATTCGCTAGTTGATTCTGAGCAAACTACTTTTTAGTTTTCAGTTAATTCGTTAACACGTTGTATACTCATACACTAAGGAAAGGTTTCTAAAATTCAACCTGTGAGGTGTTCATAGGTGTATAGATACTCTTATATAGCCCTATGAAGCTGAAATTTTGTATGCAGGTAGTTTATTGGGAGTAGACGTCAGTTGACAGTGGATTTTCATCACGAATTTTCCGAGGGAATCTCGACATGCTCGGTAAAACCGTGACGACCAACCATAGTAGCTAATATAGTAGTAAAAATAATAATAATAACAATGGTAAAAGTAACTTTGGATTCACTGGAAAGTAAACGAGTTGTCTTATTATATAGGCACTTAAAAACATTCCGTTTATTTGACTTGCTGCTCATCAGTTACTGTTCATTAAACTGACGGATTATAATTTGTTTCCCTAAACACTCGAATATTGATTTCAAATTTGAGTCACTTAGAAAAAAGCTAGTCATAATATTTCCATTGGGTAACTGTAACAATAACAATTTCAAGATGATCTTGAGTGTATCATAAACAAACCAAACAAGAATATAATATACCTAGCTAGACCAGGCAAATGGCAGACGATCATAAAAGCTTTCTCAAAATCAATTTAAAACCCATAAATCGGTTGATTACGTAAAAAAAGAAAAAAATACGTGTGTAATATTTTTTATGAATCTACGAAACGGGCTAAAAATAAACAAAAATAGACATATACCTAGTCTATTCCACTCGAAATTGAAGTACAAAAGTAAAATGATTGGTGAGATTTCGTCGTCGACAAACATCGTTATGTGGTTCCACCGCATTTTCAAAACAATGCATGATTCTGCAATGAATTCGCCATGCCGCTATGCCTATTAATTCGTATCTAAATGGTTTTAGTGATTTTTGAACGAGGTTTGTTTCGGGTGGATGAAGCTATACAACCGTACGGGCAGGCTGTGTCATTTACTGGATAGTTGCAGTCTTTCCCCGAGCTGGGGAGATCGCCAATGTCTCTTGTAACAGTGTTCTCTTTACATCGAAATTGCGACTTCACAAAATTCAATATTAACGACAAAATACCTGGTGGGAAATTTCAACGGAAGGTTAAAAAAAAACACTGCTATAAAAGATGATGATAAATCGGTGATAGTTACGTACGATTTAAATATACCGGTGGTTTTGTGAAACTGAACAGTGCTTATACAATGTTTCAAGAGGGTAACTTACTATAATTATTAATTTGTGCAAATTTAATCATTGTTTTTTTATTTACAAATGAAGTAGGTATGTATATAATAAAATTTGTCAGACACGGTGTTGAAGAGATATTAGTAACAGAAAACTGAAGCTTTGAGTTCTATTATTATCAATCCGTTGGTCTGTAGTGATTAGCATACTTGACTTCTATGCTTATTGTTGTGGGTTCGATCCCCTTGTTAGGGTAAACATGCGATGAACATTTAAATTTATCTATCCTGAGTCTGGGCGTTAATCATCATCAACATCAGTATAGATTTAAAAAACTTTTATATATTACAGTCCTTGCATTTTGTAAAAAGTATTAACTATATAATTATGGTTAGTTATAAGTGTACCTATTATAATTTTTTTTTACCAGCCCACTGTAATAAATAAGCGTAAGGAAGGTCAAAGATTGATCTCGCGATAATGACCACTAAATAGGGTAAGGTTGCCACAAGTAGACAATATTATCTAATAATAATAGAAACGCGACAACTCCTCAATATGGGTTTTCAACTGTGGAGGTCAGTCAGTTGGAGTTTTGGCCTTCTTTCTTACCGTACGATTGCTCTGTCTAGAGCGCTCTATCAATCTTTGATATTTATATTGTGTAGGTACGTACTCTCCTTACTCTGCATTTGAACAGTGTCTACCAATTATCTATAATTCTATACTAATATTATAAAGAGCTGATGTTTGTGAGGTTATGAATGTGAGTCTATGAGCTTGTGACCTTGTAGGGGTAATCTCTGGATCTACTTAACCGATTTTGAAAATTCTTTCACTTATGGGAAGCCATAGTAGTCCTAAGTCACATAGGATACTCTTTATCCCGAAATTCCCACGGGAACTCCGAAATAGCCGCGGGTGAAACCGCGGGGGATAGCTAGTTGTAAATATAGTAACTTTAGATTTTTTTTGTCTAACAGGGCTTATGCCGTAGTCGTATTATAATTGTTTATTTTTCGTTTGAAATTCCTCTGATTTCTCTGAAATATTCGATGTGAAGTTTTTTCCTGCGTAAAAATAATTATAGGGTCAGCGGCTGCCGCAACTTTTTTGGCCGCCGAAGGATATTAAAAATGTTTATTTTTTACAAAAATAACGAGATGAATCTTTAATTATTTAGTATTATAATAACAATAAGTAATATCTCCTTTGAGCTGCCTGCGGCTTCGCTCAGTAAAGTTTGGGAGCGTTGGCGCCACTGTTTTACCTGTAGTATCCATTAAATTTGGCATAACTATTCTTTATAAAAATCTATTGCGATTAAACTTCCTTGTTTTAAGTTAGCCTATAAGAAAGATAATTGCGTATGTCCGAAATTCAGTTCAGCAGTTTTTTGCGATGCGCGGACAAATGTACATACTGCAGACTGACAGAACGTATCCATATAGATACTCTTGCGTATTTTCTTTTCATTAAGATCCTCGATGTTCAGGTTTGTTAGTTGCAACTTTATTAAGTACAGTAATAATATGTACACAGGCACATTTTTAAGTTACCTATATAAGAATAGAATTATAATAAAACACAAATAGATGAGAATCACTAATAAATCATAGAGAATACCAATCAAAGATTGTGCTTCACACATTTTGATTTTTCGGCGCATCGGCAGTTTCGCGAAAGGCAAATCGTCATAAATTTATTTGAGACCAAAAAATTTTTTTTTCGGATATTTAAAACAAGAATCAAATTCTGAAAATAATAACTCAATATGTTCCTCTTTACAACCTATATAAACATAAATCTAAAATCTGTTGAGATGTCCGTTGAGTTATGAGACGATTGAAAAAGAGGCCTCAAAGAAACAATGAAAATCCTAACCACGTACCTAATCTGAATTCAATGTGTTTTTATTAACAGCAGAAATGGATACCTGCTGGTTTCTTTCTAGAAAATCAATCATGGTTTACTTGTACGTCACTGGATATCACTGCGGGCGACCGTTAGTAAGGCAAAGTTTCAGTTTTAACCGGCTTCAAAAAAGGAGAAGGTTGTAAATGTTTCTTTCAACGTGTTAATGAAATGAACACAAAACCTGATAATCCCCATTTAAAAAATTAACAATAATAATATGATTAAAATTAAAATTATGTCGTTTACGTTTTTTTAGCCAACATAAATTAAAATAAAGTTACTTTTAGAAGGCCAGCTGATAAATAGCAGCCTAATAAAGAACAGGGCCTACCATTATATTATCTCTTAAAGTATTCCACAAATTATAATGTCAAACTTAAGGTTGAAGTAGGTACCTTTTGATCTAAATTTCTGGAATGAACCTGGTACAATTTTTGTTGCATACACACAGCCACAGCCCTCTTTCTCCTTCAAAATGTTTGTAAAAAATATTTTATTTAACATGTTTATGTTTCTTGTACTTTTTTGATGGGGACCAATAAACTCCTTTTCATTTTTCTTTTTAATATTATTTATCTAACACTTAATATAAACAATAATAATAGCAACCTAGTATAAATAGATACATCTTTAGGATATGTTTTTAGCGAGATCTGTACATCATAAAATTGTAAACGAAATAGTGTAGCCTGTTAAATGAAGCTTTACTGTAATAAAAGGCCGATATTTCATACAACAGAATCTGTAAAGCGTTAATGATTTCAATCAGACGTGTCTTCGGGCCGGTCAAAATAAAAATTGATTGTATTCACGTATCAACGCACGCATTTGCGCAATCTATTTCTATCCAACGGACCGCAATAAAAACAAAACTGGAAGATCAACGATGAACGATTAACGATGAACTTGTGTTCTATTAGGTATACCTATGTCGTGGTCACATCTAAGAATTGGTCAATACTTGATGTGGCTGACCATTTCAGAAAGAAGAAAGATGATAACAAATACTTTTTTACTTTAGTCACCAGTACAAACCTAACCTAATCCAGAATGATACTCTGGTGGGTGTATTTCAAATTTTTGTTATAGTTACATCTTTTACAAGCACTCTACGTTGCAAAAAATTGTTACCCAAATCATCAAACATCGACTTTTAATTGATAGTTGATGATGTGAACGGACACATCATGAATTGATCAATTATTAGATGTGGTCACGACATACATACCTATATTTAGTGTTCGGGCTAGGTCACAGCATAAAGGACCTAGTATAATATTGGCATGATCATGATAATTAGTGACAAATTTTATTATTTTTAATAATTGTTTTTAACAAAATAATATCGACCGATGCCAAGAAAAATTAAAAAGTGTTTGAATTCTCATAATCCTCATTTCTCATTATCAACACTATATTGCTAAAGATTCGTTTAATAATAATAATAATCCACTTCGCAACACACAGATCTACTTGATCCCACACTAAGCTATAAGCTTGTGTCGTGGAAACCAAGCAAACGTGGTATACTACATAATATTACTTATGACATATAATATTATATGCTATAGATATAAATACACGTCCAGACTGTATCTGTAGTTATACTATCTTATGTAGCACCTTGATTCTTTGAGCTTGCAGCAGTGAGGAGCAAGATTAATGATAAGGGACTGAGTTCGCTTTATCCAGATAAATTAACTTTTTGCCTTCCATTCATGAAAATCAAATCATATTTGTCAGATTCTTAACAGTTCGGAGCGTATTTTCACCATTAGTCAGTTCAATGGACACCCGATGTAATTTGCTTTTAGGTAAATGAAATCTCGTGGTACAAAGAAAATGAAATAACGTGCTTATCAAAAGACTCATCATTTTTGTTGACATTTGAGTAAATAACTGATAAAGTATATATATATATATATATGTATCTGAACATATCGCCGGAACATTATTCAGCTGACCTTTCACGCACAATAGCACAAACAATAACCATAACGTAGGTAAAGCTGTTCCCCGCGGTTTTATCTCCGAATATATTATTACGTGATTTCCTCAGGATATCTTATTTTTACAGTAATAAAAAGTGTCTACTGTGTTTAATCCAAAGATACTATGGTATCTGTATGACAAATTTTATCAAAACCCGTTGAGCCGTTTGATAGTGGGTAAGAAAAATCCAAAAAAAATCACGTACTTACCTGTTTAGAACCTCAGACCAAATAACTAAAGACGGAACGTCTCGAACAACGAAGTGAAGCCGATTGCGTATGCATGTGGTGATTAGGAAAGTGTATGGATTTGCAAAGTTTACTCAGGATTTATGGTGTCTTTTTCTTGTGTGTGAGTGTTTCTGTGTACGTGCAAGGTGATGGTGTCTTTTTCCTGGCTTCACTTGTTTGTTCTACGCGTTCCATCTTTAGTTTTTATTTGGTCTGAGTTTAGAACTAGCTGTTCCCCGCGAGTTCACCCGCAATAAGTAGGGGAGTTCCCTGGGGAATTTCGGGACAAAAAATACCTTCTCTGATAATCGGTTGAGTCGTTAAGGCGTGAAAGCGTAACAGACAGACAGAGTTACTTTCTCATTTTATTTATTTAATTATTTCAAAAACCACATAATCCTTACAGGCTAACCTAATGCGATTATATGACGACTCTAAGTATTTGGCTTACAAGTTAACACAAAGTTATTTATAGTTATTTAAATATAGTTATTTACTAACTGTTCGCGCGGTTTCACCTGCGTTCATTTCAGTTTTCTCGCGAGAATTCCGGGTCAAAAGGTACCCTATGTCCTTCTCTGTACCCCTACAATGTGTATGCAAAATTTCACTGTTAAAACTTCAACTTAACTCACTTAATCGTACTAGGTAAATAAATTAAATTAAATTAAAAAAAAATTAAAAAATAATTTAATAGGAATTAGGAATTGAAAAAAACACCTACGAAAAGTTACGCGTTAGTGGCCACAATTTTCTTGAGTACCTACCTATTTCATCGTTTCGCACCGTCTAGTAATGTCTAGGAATTATAGGTAAGTACTTTTACCAAGTGCATGAGTCCAAAATCAAAATTCTCCAGTATTTAAAATTAGGTACCAAACTGCCTGTCAAAAAAAATCTAAACTAGGTAAAGGTAGGTATTGTGGCCCAGGCGTTTATTTCAAACGCGCAAAATACGCGTATTTAAATCCACTATGTAGAATAAGTATCACTCATGCATTCGTTTTAATTATGTTTCGTCCAACGGGGAGAGCGAGATTACGAGATTATTTCATTAGCATTACGAGAACTCTAATTGGAGCCGTGCGATATAAATGTGGTCGCAAGTATTAAAATATAAATTGTTAAATTAAAATTTAGCTTCTAGATATATATTAGGAAAATTAGCAAGCATTTCATATGGAAATGTACGCAATTACTGAATAACATTTTTTATTTGCGTTAACTTGCTTAGTTGCCGTTTTTTAATTTTTTAAATTTGAGAGCATGAAGCTTTGCATACACGTCGTTAAGGGCACAGAAAAGGGTAGGTATAGAATATTTTTAATGCCGGAGTTCCAGCCAGAACTTCAGAATTCGTCATAGTCGTAGAAAAGTAACGGATCTAGCAAATCTTAAACTTTATAGGGCAGTAATTTCAAATCATTATATTAATTACTTCAACATAACATTTTTACGTATAAATAATTATGTAATTATGAAACTTGAGATACAATTAAAAATAGAGTTGGTTTGTAAACGGAATAAAAATATTAAATAATTATTTTACAATTTTCTAGAAAAAATCACATGCTTTTTTTTCTCCTCAAAACCGTCATTATTATACGATCATAATTAATTATCGGAGAAAAACCACAGAGTACATTGACTTTATTTACTGGTTTTATACATACAGCGCTATCTAAACAAGTGAGGTGAAAAGTCCTGTTTCGTAAAATTCTTTTTGGAGCATTTTTTTAAAAGAATAAATTATTTACATCACTGCTCCCAATGATTAATGGCATCGAATGTCAAAATCTTATTAAAAAAAATGCTTTATTAATCGTGAAGCTTTCAATGTAAACGCTTCGTCATTCAGCGAAAAAGGTGTTAGAAAAATACATCTCATTATGTTTTGTTGTCTACTATCAGTTGCCTTCGGCTCCACTTGTGTATGGTATTTGAAAATATACACAGCTTTAAGTACTTATATAGAAAATAAACTACATTTTTAAACTTTTAATACTATTGCACTCAAAGTTGTATATTACTACATTTTTAAACTTTTGACACTACTGCACTCGAAATTGTATACCTACGAGTATCTTTATCTATCCTACTAATATTATAAATGTGAAAGTGTGGATGTTTGGATGTTTGTTACTCAATCATGCAAAAACGGCTGAATAGATTTGGATGAATTTTGGCATGCACGTTGTCAGGGGTACAAAGAAGGACATAGAGTACTTTTTACCTGGAATTCCCGCGGAAACTCCGAAATTACCGCGGGTGAAACAGCGGGACACAGCTAGTAAATAATAAAAGCAGAAATGAGTTTATTTGTTTGTTTATTTTATATACGTTTTCACGCCTTAATTACGGACCGATCATTATAAATTTTAACATCTACGTTTTCAGGAGTAGAGAAGGCCATAGACTTTTATCCCAGAATTCCCTCGGGAATTCCGAAATTAACGCGGGTGAAACCGCGGGGTACAGCTATTAAATAATATTTTAAAAAATAACCATAGCTCGTAAACTATGTAAAACTTCAATCAATTGATCGGTGTGATTTCTGTAGCCTGCATTTTCAACTTTATAGACGGCTTAAACTTTTAGAAACTGCAGCCATTTCGTAGATTAAGTAGAGATGGATTTTAATTTCAAATGCAACAATTATATTTTCTCTCCAGTTTGCTCCTGGCCAATAATAGAGTCCTTGTTTGGTTACCGCATACAGGAAATGTATGCGGTAACCAAATCGTGATTATGAGCAAGGCGAACGACCATGTTTCCATCCGTGTGCTACTCCAAACACTATTCAAATTCCAATTTACCCTCTAAACATTTCCTATTCATTCATTTGAACAATTAGCCGGCACTTATTTATGCAACGCCGATTTTGATTGATGTTTCCGCAATATTGAATGTTATTTGGTTGAAGCTATTTATCGTGTTCACATCGCCAATGTTAGATGGTTCGCGCTAAATCGGTGTAAATATTTATTGTGACTTTTATTGTTTGAAATACAACGTGTTAATGAATTAGCTGAAAACCCGATACACCCCATTTAAAAAAATAAACAATAATATGATTAAAATATATTTTATGTCAAAAAAATTTATACTTTAAAAGTTATTCAACATTAGTTTGGAGGTGACCTATCTACGAAATTCCAAGCGCTACGCCCGCGCCTACCGGTTCGAATTTTTTTCACTGCGGGTGGCGTACGCGCCTGATATTGTATTATAAATAATTTAGACATGGGCTAGTAAAAATGAAAAAAATGTAACCTATATTAAAACATAGTGCGATCGATTCGCTTGTCGATTCTGAGCAAACTACTTTCTAGTTTTCAGTTAATTCATTAACACGTTGTATAATCCGTTAGCTGTTCCCCGCGGTTTCACTCGCAGGAATTGCGGGATAAAAGTACCCTAGGTCCTATTCTAGGGTATATAATCAATCTTTGTGCCAATTTCCATCCAGTTTTGTTCAGCCGTTCTAGCGGGGATTAAGTAACAAACATCCATCCATCCGAACTTTCACATTTATAAGTATAGATTAACATAAAAATCGTACATAGATTCGGTTGGTGTTATATTTCAGTTACGTAAGTAGTCCTACATTTATTATAGGTTCACAGTGAGTGGCGTACCTACTATCAGCAACTTCTGAGTCGCAAAAAAAGCGTCTATCTAAACTGAACTGGCGTTTGGGAATGTTTCGCTGAGAATCAGCCGCTGAATCTATGAGTAGGCGAGCGTATTTTTGCGTACTGTAAAAACTGTAAGCTTAATGAGAATGAGAGTCGTCAATTTGCGGTGATTTAAGAATGATCTCTATAAATTAACATTACCTCATTAAGAATTCAATCCAAATTATTCGCCTCCACCAATCAATACATTATTAATATAAATACAAATTAGTCAGCCGGGTACTAGAAAGTGCCCTATACCACCATGATATGGTTTCCTCAAGATATTTTTATTCGCCGACAGCTCAAATTCATTAATAAGGTTTCAGCCTTATATACGGCGTTTGGTCCAAACGCATCCAACTACTGAGCTATAATAACTGTAAAAGTTCAAAGTAAATTAAAATGTAAACAATATAAACAACTAGTAGAAGTTGTTCCCCGCGTTTCCCGTTAATTTTGGAGTTCTTGCGGGAAATCTGATGATCGGTTGAGTAGTTACCTAAGGCGTGAAAGGTAACATACAGACAGACAGATAGAGGCGAGGATTGTGAAAATAATGAGTTTAAGAGGATCTCTTTACACTGGGTAACAGCTAAAAATATAGGTATATTTGAATTGAATATGAACTGTAGTCATAATATGAGGACAGCTGCTGACAATGGTTAATAATTTGCCACAGGTTTTTGGCTCAAAAGCCTTCTTTTTAGCTTTATAGCTAGGCTTTTGAGCCAAAAACCAATGTCTAAATGTTTGAGAAAATAAATACAATTTTAAGTACAAAAATTCAGTATGTGAGTAAACATAAACTAAAAGTTACCTTTCTTTGTTAATCTAAACTTTTTAATTTAACAGTCTTCTAAATAAAGTTTTTTTTAGGTACCTACGTCACTATTATTTCTTTGAACCATGCAAAAGCGTGTTGTTCTGGCAACTTCGTTTAGTCTAGAGGCAAACTTTTGCATGAAAGTTGGTAAAGTTAATTTCAGTTGGTAACTAAGAACACATTAGGAACCCTTGTAAATTAACAAAAGTCAGATATGAATCTATTTTAGCAACATTTTAATATGTTAAACATTAATACCATTCAAACAAAAAAGTTTCATTTGTTTAGGTAGAACCTCTGTTGTTAAAAAAAATCAAAAACTTTCCTATATCAAATTTCCAAACCTTGAAAATAGAAAAAAGTGTAATAAAAAATCTATTTCATTTTATATTATTACCGTTTACAACACGTAGATAGGTGAGAGTGTTACTTAATGCCTCCTTTGATACTAATATGTATCGAGTGCTTTAAAGCCATGTAAATAAGGGTCTCCGTGTTTTTCGACGTAACTCTGGGTTCAAAAGTACCACCAATTTATTACCATGGACTCAAGCAAAGCCGCTAATACTTTAATTAATATAGGCCATTGTCTGCGTTAACATAACTTACGATTCGTACCTAATAGAAATATCTACCTATTTCCTAAAAACTACTATAACATTTATAGAACCTTTGACATTCAAGCAAGACTTTGGCTTAAGCAAGTGAGCCTCAACCATACAGAATCGCCGAGAAAGTTTAGGAAACTTTCTAAGATAAACAATGGCCTTCATAAATTGAAAGGGTTATTCAGATCCCCTTATATACACTCGAGAGCAATGAATCCGGGTCACTTAAAGAATGTTAAAAATCTCGGAAACTAAAAATGATAGGTTAATGCAATAAATTGTATTTAATAGACAATATAATACTCCTTAAATGAAAGTAAAAAAAATATGAGTCACCATACATTTTATTAACACAAAATTACATAAAGAAAAAAACTGCTGATCTCTCCTTAAAACAAAAATAGGAAACATGAAATTTTTGAACTTTATTACGATTTTCTTGAATTTTAATACTTCGTATTGCCTCCTCGTGCTTCCATTACTGCGTTTACGCGGTTTGGCATGCTGTACACCAAGTTCCTTATACGATTTTGGGGAATATTCTCCCATTCCTCTGTGAGAGCAATTTTGAGCTCACGAAGCGTGATTGGGGGAGGGTTTCGTTGTTTTACGCATCTGCCTAGCTCGTCCCAAGCATGCTCGATCGGGTTGATATCCGGGCTGCGCGCTGGCCACTCCATACGAGTATAATGTTCATCTCTTGAAGGTAGTCATTCACAATCCTACCTGTATGAGGTCGGGCATTGTCATGCATAAATATAGCATCCTCACCTAAATTGACCATAAATGGACCAACGTGATCATTGAGGATTTCTTCCACATATCTTACGCTAGTTAAAGAGCCGTTTTCTATGATCACCAGCTCTGTGCGACTTTCAGAAGAAATTCCGGCCCACACAAGTACAGACCCACCACCGTAGGCTACTTTTTCTTCGATGCATGCTTGCTTGAATCTTTCCCCTGGTCTTCGATACACTCTGTATCTTCCATCGTGCTTGTAGAGCATAAATTTTGATTCGTCGGAGAACATAACTTTTGACCAATCTTCAATACTCCAATTTACGTGGCTCTGGGCATATCTTAGTCTTGAAATACGATGCGCACGCTCCAGTTTAGGGCCGTTTGCAGGTCTAAGGGGTTTTAAGTTAGATTCAGCAAGCCGACGTCTTACTTTCCATGCACTTGGGTTACTTCCTCCGAGGCGTCGAAACTGATTTGTGAGTTCAGTTCCTGTGAGAAAGCGATTTCGAAGCATGGTGTTCACCAAGTATCGGTCTTCTCATGCTGTGGTACACCTGGTTCTGCCCGTTCCTGGTCTGCGTAGGTTAGAACCAGTTTCTTCGTAACGTCGGAGAACTCTTTGTACTGTTGACAGCGACACACCGACAGTCCTGGCTGTATCGCGCTGACTCCGGCCGGTTTCCAGCATTGTAAGTATTCTGGTGCATTCTTCAGGCGTAAGCGACATAATTTCAGCTTGAATAATGAATATAGAGCACTATCAACATGGTTTATGTACCCACATAAATGACAGATTACAAACAAAAGCAAAACCAAATGCTGTAATTTCGTAGTTCCATCTTCGAAAGTGGCCCTTTTTCAAGTTTGATTTTTTTATGATATAACTTTACAATAACTAAGAAGTTTTAATACCTTCATTTAAGGAGTATTACATTGTCTATTAAATACGATTTATTGCATTAACCTAGCATTTTTAGTTTCCGAGATTTTTAGGATTCTTTAAGTGACCCGGATTCATTGCTCTCGAGTGTATTTCAATTTTTAATACTGTAGTTTAGAAGATTCTATTGATTCGTTTTTAATGGTTGAGCACAGTTGCCAGAGGAAAACATGTCACCGACAGCTACTATACGCGATTGTTTTTAAAAAAATCTTTAAAATAGCTAATCACGCGATGAAAAATGTCTTTGTACTATCAATGTTTTTTTATCAGTTCAATAATTCCTTAATTAAAAGAAAAAAAACCCTACATCCAAATTAAAAATTTACAAACATTACTTCATTACATTATTAGTACAGATGCCAATTAAGGTTTTTTTTACATCTTTTTTAGATGCGTCTAAATTTATAAATAATATCTTTGGGCGGTACTTCCCCGAATATCCTGTTTATACTTACTCAAATTACAACAACTTGCGAAGATGTGGGTCGTGGTTTTCAAAGGGTTAGAAGGCAATTAATATTGCAGATCCCTTTCAAACCTAGCGTTCGATCTTGAAAACCTCTAATCTCATTGTTAAATATCACACAAAGTCCAAAGTTCGTGAACAGAAGTTGGTGATTATGGAAAACTTTTGCAATTCCAAATATATAATCTAATTTCAAATTAGTTACAAGTTAGAATACTGAATAATAAAAAAAAACATACATACAGCCAAATACAGAACCTCCTCCTTCTTGAAAGTCGGTTCAAAATTAACAATATTTTATTAAACATCTCATCACCATTTTATGACATTAACGTACTGTGTGTTTAATTTTGATACTTCACAATATTTAGTAAAATCAAATTGTACTTGAAAGAGACCATTATATTACTAAACACGCAAAGGTCCCAATAATAAACACAAGTACCTACGTAAGTAGTTTTTTTTACTCACACTAAACGTGCTCTAATATTAAAATAATACACTCTTTCTTCCAAATCTGACCCAGATATTTACGACAAAATATAGGGTGTGTATTGATTTTTACATCGTAGGGTGATTTAGGTCACCATTTAATTAGTTATGCTCTTGTAGACGTTTAGTAATATTCCATCAATTATTTATTCACGTTTATTCTGTCACCCCTAATCGTCTAATTTTTTTTCCTTTCCCCAAAAAACAAAGTAGCTATTATTGTTGTGATTATTTCATTGGTTTGATGTAAAATGAATGTAAAAATATGTATAATATGTACTAGAGATGCGCCGAATGTTCGGCCGAGTATTCGTATTCGGTGTATTCGGCATATTTTTTTTATGTTCGTATTCGGACAAATATTCGGTTAGTTAATATTTTAATGGCATTATTTTAAATTGCTTAAAAAGTAAATAATATTTCTAAATAAAACAAAGATTAACACTGCCTTGTGTGGCCATCATATCAAGTTTTAATTAAATAATGTCATTTTTTCTGACAAACGACAATCCTCGCTGAAAAAAAGTTATTACTCGATGAAATCAATTATTTTAAAATATGTAATCTTCATTCGTATCATAAAACATGAGGATTTATATAAGAGGAACGTTAATTCTAAATTAAGATTAACGTTGCTTTTAAATAAAAACAACGTAAATTCTAAAGTAATCCAAAATAAAATTTATCAGCAACTCATCAACAAGTATTGTAAATGAAGTATTTTACTTATGATATAACATAGTCGTTTTTAATCAATATCATGCGAGCATTGCACTAAATGAAAGGGCGGTGCACTGACTGAGTGAGCCGAGCTAGCGCAGGAGGCCGCGCGGTCCAGGCGGACCGAACGATTCGGCCGAATATTCGGTTCAATACTTGTTTAACCGGATATTCGGCCGAATGTTCGTATTCAGTGCACAGTGTGCACAGTGCACCAATTATTATGTACTACCTCACAGTATGGATAGTACCTATGCGTATCACAGTGGTTTTACAAAATCGTCTAGACAGAGCAAAATGGCAGAGGCAGGACCCAGAGGGCAGGACCCCAACGAACCTCAGCAGTTGAGGACGTATTTCAAGGCCTGTCGCTGTTAAGTATATTTATTATAAAATTAAATAATATTCGGGACGCAAATTTAATGCAAAATCCTTCAATAATCTCCTTCTGTAACATAACTTCCTGTATTTTAAGTACATATATTATTAAAGTCATCATTGAATCTACAATTATACGTACTAGTACTACAGACACATAATATGTATCCTCACCTAAAGTTATTTAGTGGCAGTAAAACTTTGATTACAGAGGCAATGTACAAAGCAATTCCATTTAACAGCCCCCATACATTATCTGACGGAGAATGATTAGTACCAATAAACAGTTCTGAAGTGAGATTGGAATGCAGTCGCAGTTAATGGGTTGGATTTAAAGCGCCACGCCAGATTACCCTTCATGTATCTTATTTAAATTGCAGATCCGCAATTCGCTAAAACATACATAAACTCTTAACTACATTAATAAATTGAATCAGTTTATCCAAGTGATTATTTTAAAAAAGCTTCATAGCATCGATAAAGTAGATATTTATCGTATTTTAAGATTAGAATACATGCAAGAAGTAAAAATTAAAATTAAATAAGAAAAAGTTGCTGGAGAAATAGTTATGTTTGAACCAGCGCCCAAGCTATCGCTGAGTTCCACCTATCCATTCGACGACAATAGCATACAAGATATTAAAAGAAGGACATATTGAATATAATAAGAATAATATTTAATAGGGATATTCTGAATTTGATTCTCGTTTAAAATATCTAAACATAACAGTAATTTTTGACATAATTATCTAAGCATAAGCATTAGTTCTAACTGTAAAGGTAGTTGTGGTTTTTAAATAAATAAATAAAAATAATAAATAAGTAAATAAAAAATTAAGTAAAAAATGTACTGTCGCTGGCGTTCCGACACATCAAATTTTAGGATCATTGAACCACTTAAGCGTAGGTGTTTTCTACATAATATAATTTATCATTGTTAATAAATTTTCTTAATAAATATCTTATTTATAAGTCGAGGGATTATTATTAAGTCGAGAAAGGAGTAATAGGGTGAGTTCAACACTTCACACAATATTTTTTATCTATGTATGACTATCATTTATTTTTCTTAAGGACAAATACCGTAATATGTAAGGTTCGTTGATGTTGTACCGATATTTTGCGAATCCAACAGAGAATAAATCGGGAATAAACGAAATAAAAAGCCGAATCCCGCTGATAAATTCACGGGTAGCAGCATAAGTCAGTAAAGCAACTACAGCAAATCACCCACGTGAGAACTGCGAAGGGAATAATATCAAATATTGTATCCAGGATCATTCCGTAAATAGACGTTCAAAATAACGAGTACGTGATCATACGGACTAGGCATCCAAGCTTTACGGACGCACGTCGGCCGAAGAACCTTCTTCAGGTTTCGTTTGATATTACTTGAGATTGTTTGTGATTTACTTTCATTTTTTCCGTCAATCCTAACTCGATATTTGTCTAAAGCAAAAATATTGATGTGTGAAAATCTTCTCATATCCCTTTGCTTTTGATGTTTATTTTCGATACAGAAGTACTATATACGGATTTTATTATTTTTGTTTTACGATCCAGTCAATAGCCAATAGTCGAAGTCAGTCGGATGTACGTAATACTTACGTGATATTGTACTATACTCTGAGAAAAATATGATCCCACCAAAAACAATTTCATATTAACTGTTGCCAAGACGAGATCATAATATGCACTCTCAAAAAGTTATCAGATCTCATGTAGAACCAAGCTTCTAACTCTAGACGCCGTAACTGTACTAGAACTAACTTCACAATCTCTACACCTTAGTAAGTGTAATGTGAAAAAATATCCACTGTTTATTACTTTTCTGTTAAAAAAAAATACTTTTGTAGTAACCAGATGTTACTGGATTATTATGCATACCTATACATTATAATCTATACATATAACCGAATATATAAAAATGAATCCCTATTGCGCTTGGTCACGGCATCAATACGAGAATGTTTGGACCGATCACCATTAAATTTACAAGAGAAGGACATAGAGTTATTTTATCCCGGAATTCCCGCGGGAACTCCAAAATTACCGCGGGTAAAACCGCGGGGGATAGCTTACCTACACTATAATATCCTAACGTACCTTTTAGACATAAGTATTCACAGATTACCTACCTAATACCTTAGAGTTTATGGTAGTTTTTCTTCGTGTAGATTGACGAAACTATAAACAACTAAGTGAAATTGTACAGGCGTTCCTTTGTTATTGTGCTTATTTATTAAAATATAATGAAAAAAAAATACTCATGTCTCGTACCAAACTGAAGTAATCTAAAATTAGACTAGAAATACCTTCACATATTCAAAGAAATCTTCATGCATGCGGTCGGTTTTTTGCAAACACGATAATATATTATGTAATGATACAATCGACCAACCCTGCTCATTCTACTATCCTACCATACGTCTATGAATGTAGCTGTGCTTTCAGATTTGACGTGTTTCATTGTACGGTGACTGACAATATACTATTAGCATACATTTGCGACCACAATAGCAGTCCACGGGGAGAATATTGAAATATCGAAGGTATAAAAGCCTCATTTCCATAATGTTATTTAGGTGTTAAATAACTAAACGGCGGAGAAAAAAGGAAAAACTCCTTTTGCAATTTTAATACGTAAATTATAATAAAACTTCGATTATTCGTGTAATGCCCGGATGAATTTTTCGGGAGTAAAATCGAGTTTTTATGTTAATTTATCGCGCCAACGAATACAACTAAGAAATGTGTCAAATTTAAGATTTTCATCCAAACTGATTCTATTATTATACTGGCAAATGTTATTCAAACCAAAAATATATATAATAATAAGCCCTCGATTTCTTCACTTTAAAAATATTGAGATTCACTTGAGACCTCTGATTTGTTAAGATGACAAATGCTACGTTAGAATTTCAGGTGGGAGAAACTCGTGACTGTTGTTTGAACGCTAAGCGGTGTGACCTCTATCCAGTCGTTAGTTGCTTGGACATTATCAAACCGCGCCATCTGGTCGGAAACTCCGCAGACCTTGTACTATTGTTAGCAGTGTTAACTGCCAGAACGCTTAATTTTTTTATGTAAAATCTTATGAGGATCGGTTGAGTAGTTAAAGCGTGCAAAGGTAACAGACAAACAGAGTTACTTTCGCATTTATAATATTGGTACCCTAGAGTTTCGTTAAAATAAAGGCTTTTCTATTTTTTATTTCATCTTGATCCTATAACTCTGTATCTGTGGTGAATAATAAAATTAGCGATTTTGTGGTTCGTGCGCCGTGAAACAAAGGTTTTCAAATTAAACCTGCATTTTTATTTATACTTATCTATTTTTATATAGAGAAAGTACCAATCTTTCTCTTCCCCTCCTACTAATTCAATTGCGAAGCAAATAACAATCACCACCTTAATGAGAGTCTGTATTAATAACGTAGTTTTCCCCAAGCGAACTCGCGAAGCAAAGTTAACTTCGCTCCTGAAGTAAGAACCGAGAATGGTAGATAAATTGAATTATTTATAAAACGTCTCTCAGTATTCCGTTGAAAGTGGGCTAACTAGATTAGTCTAACTTTGTTATAGCTAATTGCTGGATTCTCATCATATCCAAAAACTTGAAATAGAATGGTCTGGTTTGACTTGACCGCTTTTAAACAATTAGAGACGCTTTTTGAGTTGATTTATTTTTGAGAGAGGATATTGTAACAAATAATAATCTACGTTACACTTTAACTGTTTTTGTGTTAAGTTAATAATCTTTACATAATAGTTATCACTGTAAAATAATTAATATATTTAGAAAAGTTCCTTAGTTTTTTATAACCATAACGAATAACAATTGTTATCTTAGCCAATGGGTCTATTGCACAGACATACAGGTCCGTGGTGTGATAATATTATAATAGAAAAAGAATAAATAAAGCTAAAAGAATAAATTAGATAGAAAAGTCATAAAACCCTAAGTGTGTAAATATGTAACGTGTAACATAACGTACTTAGCTTATTTTCCTTCCGTGCCCAAAGAAATTTCAATAAAAACTTGTTTTTTTTTTATACCGATATCTAACAACCTTAATGGGATACCTAGGCGATTTTTTTTTGCATTAATAGACTGCTAACATAAACCAATATGGTAAGAATCAATAAAAATCTAAAAAAATAGTTAAAGTTACATTCTCTCACTAAAGACAAATAAAGCCGTACTAAGCTTTGTGCAAACTTTGCTCCAATCAAGATGTTTACATATTTTGTCTTTATTTGGTTGCTGTAGGTACACATTTTTGGAGTTAGATAAGTAGCGTCTATCTATTATATAACTAGCTGCTCCCCGTGGTTTTACCCGCCATAATTTGGGAGTTCCCGCAGGAATTCCGAGATAAAAGTATCCTATGTCCTTCTCTGTAACCCTGAAAACGTGTATGCCAAATTTCATGAAGATCGGTTGAGCCGCTATGGGTGAAAGCGTAACAGACAGACAGACAGATATAGTTACTTTCACGTTTATAATATTAGTAGGGATCACCTAGAGCATAATAAAAAAACAAAATGAATAAAACAGCCTTTGAATCATCAATTTCATTCCGTAGAAAGTTTTCAAACATATATTTTTACCATGTTAAGTTGTTCGCTGTTGTGTTCCGATATGGCGAATGAAGATTTCTCCACTGCGTGTTTTTCTGTTGCGTGTATTAGAAATATATGTATATTCTTTTACTCGTATAAAGTTATCGGAATTCACGCAATACGCGCGTTCTAACAGTCCGCCGATGAAATTTGCAAATAATAAGATTTTTCGTAGTCATCGGCAAACTGTATAATTGTTTCTGTTCAAAACCAGACCAGCATTGCGGATAATTTTGACGACACAAAATGCGTCGTTTTATGGGAAATAAGTACCATTCTAAACCACACACTAGTTTTTATTTGTTTTTATATTAAACTGAGTTAATGTTCTATCTGTTCTGTGGCTAGTAAACATAAAACTGCGGCATATTCTATCCTCAGTATTATACAAAATACAGGCAATTAGTAACGGACGAATTTTACAATTTGCCTGCGACATAAATACAAAATTGAAGCTACGAAAGACACTCGACAAAATAATATTTGCATAGTAAGAGCATACCTAATTAACGATTGAGAATTGAAGTATGTAGATAAATATAAACTTTAGTCATAAATTAAAATGCTAAAGATTAATTTTTATAATTTTTTTTTAAATATCCTTCAACGTTTAGCTATTTACAAACACTATAAATAGTAGATGCTTTTGGTAGTAAATAAACTACTGTGATAAATACATATAATCAAAGAAGAATTGACTACAATTAATTTAATTAATTAGTTTAATTTGACTTCAAGTTGTAACTTCCTAAGATCAGTAGGGGTCATAAAAGTTGTTTCGTACGAAAAACGTTTTTAATAGATACTTATACATCCTTAGATTCAAATCGTAAATTGATGATGGTAATCATGTTCCGTTTTATCGCACGCAAAAGAAAACGTTCGATTCACCGGAAATTAAATGGACTGTTAATAAAAGCAATTTTCGGAAGCTCACAATCGCTTTACCTATACCTATAAGGCATTCATTTTTATTAAAAAGAATAACAGGACTGTCGCCCTGATTGCTCATTTCCGATATTTCAATGTTCAGATACTTGAACTTTGATAAAATATTAAAAAAAAAAATATTACCTCGAATGATTTCATGCTCGTGGATATTCTGATCATATTATTAAAGTTCATCATATTCAAAAACAGTCATGACCTTCAAGAGTCACCATAAATGCAATAAATAGTTAAACTAATAATGACTACAAGAAGTAGGCTTGTGCTAGTGAAATAAACAAAGAGTTATAAACCTACGTCGCGAAAAACATTAAACAAACAAAAACTATCCGAAAGTCAGACTAATAACGCCATTATTAAATTATCCGACTCAAGGGTATATTTGACCCAATTGCATTTAGGAAAGCGAACCGTGACGACAATAACCGTAAGTATCATCATCTCTAGGTATAATACCTATGCGTATGTACATTGTACATCTAAAATTCTCAATACGTCCCAATTTAGCTGTATAAGTAGAAAAAAAAAATGAAATAAGAACAGTCTTATAACTGAAACGAATATGGATTTCTACAATGAATCTTGCAAGTATGAAGGGTTAAGACTATCCTTACCATATCCTTACTATTACGAAAACGAATGATGAGTTTGTTTGTTACGCTTTCATGCCTCAACGGCTCAACCGATCATCATGAAATTTTGGGTGCACATTGTCAGGGGTACAGAGAAGGACATGGGGTCGAGGAATTTCCGCGGGAACTCCGAATTAAGTGAGGTGAAACCGCGGAGAACAGCTAGAAGAGTAATAAGTCTTGAACGGTGTAAATATGGGGCAGTCGAGGGCAACAGCGAATAATGTGGTAAAATTGTAATACCTAATATAGTAGGTATTTATGTGAATCCCGTTCGCTTGAAACTTTTGACCAAAACACTGGTTATTGACTTAACTATCCAGTGAAGTCATAAGTAGGTACTAACCACAGAAAAGATAGAAGGGGCATCGACTTGGTTTGGCATGAAAACTAGTGTCGCTGGTTGATTTTCGTACACTAATCTAAACTATGGGCATGATGACAAGGTATGAAAATCAAAATTCTATTCAATCCATAGTCAGATTACAGATAGAAAAAAATAATAAACACGTATTTTTTGCTTTTTCGTATTATTGAAAAAATACTTAAATAAAATGCATAAAATTTTAGGAGTGAGAAGTCGTTATGTCACAACTAAGTATACAGTGTACTTAGGTGTGACGTCACACGTAATTTCAACTCAATGGATCGCTGTTATTTTTTTAATACATACGTAAAAAAGGGAAAATACGTGTCCAATGTTTTTTACTAGGTACCTATTTATAGCAACTATTTATTGTTTTTAAACAGTTTTATTTAGCTTGCCCTTTTTTTGTTCTTTGTCATAATCGCGTGACACGCCTTGCTCACCTATACATTGCTTCTCTAGATATTAATATTCTTTTCTCTGTGGCACTAACCGTATTACTAGAGTTTTAATTTAATTACGTCCCACGCGAACGTATAGGTATATACTTACCTACTGTTAAGTAAATTAAAAGGGTTGTTAGTTTCGTGCGTTTGCATGTCATCCTGGTACTATGCACACTACGACAAGGTAATACTTTATTGATAGATAAAGATATTTCGTTATTCCCTTATTAAATTACCTAGTATGTTTTAACCTTCATACATTAGGTTAAAATCATAATTAAGACAAGAGCACATAAAACAATAAGCATGTAAAAGAAAATAACGGTAAAACTTTGTGTTTCTTTAATTTGATAATCAGTACTGCATTCTTTTTATAAAATATTAAGGTAAGTGTGATGTAGGATAAGTTATACTTTATTAATAAGTAATAGGTGGGTAAGATGTATTTTTCCTTTGTGAGCCAGTCTCTCATTAAAGCTGTAAACTGATGGACGTGTTTACTTTAGCCGTTCCCGTAGGATTACCCCGAGGCCCTGATATTCTCCAGTAAGGAAGTTGGTTAATTTAAAAAAAAATCTTATTCAACCATACCTTGCCTACTTATAATTGGCTACTTGTGAGGGCACAAGGTATTTAACTACGCATATATATTTAATAGGTATAGAACCGCATTTAACGTAGGTATGCAGAGTCATAATATTTCAAGAATGGTGGAAACAGCTGCTTACTACCTTACTCGGTGCGAAATTAGGCGCCGCTCTCACACACGTCGATTGGTTTTGTACTCAATTTCTAACGGAATTTCGAATAGAACTGAGTGTTAATATAAAATGGCTTCAAAGTGTAATTTTGGGACCGCTTCAAAGTAAATAAGGATCATCAGTATAATCTCTATTGCGAAAAGGACATGATAAAGCCTAAATTACTGCTAACTCACAAAGTAGATGTTAATTTTTGTCATTTACGCTCGTGACTCGTTTGTTTAAGGTAATTTAATAGAGCCACGCGTTCACCTTTTTTATTTTCACTCTTCTCATCCAAAACCAAATTGAATGGCTTTATTTTATTCAGTTTTGCTTCTGGCTGTTTCATCCGTTTTTCACATTTAGAGCTTGAATTTCCAAGAAACGAAGTCTGGTGTGCAATTTCTAGATTCCAGATCCAGCGGTTTGGATTATGCATCGTTTATTATTCAGTCAGACATTCACAGTATCGTTGTACCTATATGTAGATTTTAGGTAGATAGCTTTGTAAAAAATTATTCCTTAATTTTGACGTCAGCAATGTTTCGAAAATCCATATTCTACTTGATCTCACACAAAGATTTATTTTTCGTGTAAGTTAGTAACATAAACTTGGGAAAGTATACATAAAATAGTAATGTTTGCTGAAAATTTTTACCATAATTTCCAATTTTAAACAGATAAAACGAGTCTGGTATACTAAGAATTTGATTGCCGTGCCTCTTTTTATCGATTTGTCAAAATATTGATGGTTAAACAAACTTACCTAGTGATGTTTGACCATAATTATACGAGACGTTGCATCCGAAGAGATTTATTAGAGATGTTTTACTATGTAGTCCATTCTTCAATGTACTAGCATCGCACACAATTATTTAGAGCTATAAAGGAGAATCAAAAATAAAAAGATATTCAATTGACTACTGTGTACCCCTCCTCCCCGCCCCACCCGGCGTAGCGCCTGCGTTGCCGCACGCCGCCGTGCCAGCTCATTTTTTCAGAGCACCTATTTCATGGCATGGGGTAACGTTAATACTTATAGATGTATAAGTTTTTAACGAAACCTATGGGCAGGGAGGGTAATAAATCTCTTCGGATGCAACGTCTCGTATAATTATGGTCAAACATCACTAGGTAAGTTTGTTTAACCATCAATTATACTGCGACGTTGCATCCTCGAGATTTATTAGAGATGTTTTACTATGTAGATGTTTAGCGCTCACCATGAAATAGGTAAAAGATAGGGAAAGAAGAACGATGATAAACCAAGTTAAATCAGCGAACACGAGTAGAGAAAAAATATAATTAGACTTGTACGAATCGGGAAGAAAACGCAAAGCTTTTAAGCAGAGGGCGCTGTGTGTTTGTTACCTGTCAAAACACTTTTAAAACAACTGATTATTGGCTTTTTGAATTTCTAAGCACTAGTTTAGCTTTGTTAAGTCTTTAAATTAGTTTCGTGATATATATGTATGTTCTAGACGTGGTCACACAATCAGTTTCTTTAAAATGTTTCCTACATAACCTCAAAAAATCCCTTGATTTATTTATCACTCTTTCCTTAATGTTAAACCACTTGGGAATTGGTGTACACCTATTTCCTCACAATAAAAAGCTACAACAGCGTCCCATAATTTAATTAACTAGTGAAAACAACAAAAATACACTCAGTTTCTATGTAGATTGACAGATCTTGTGTAACAAACATTTGGCGCCCTCTAGGTTGGAACTAATTGCCAGTTTTCTACCCCATAATTTTACAAAATATTTATATATTTTGTTTATCTTGTATTTATATAAATGTTTATTAATCAGAGTCATTATTGTAAGCTGCTTCTGCAAAGAGTCTATCCTCATTTATGGGATACAGTGGGATAAAGTTAAGGCATTGTGAGTTAAAGCATTGTGAATAGGTCGTTTCGTGGTCAATAATTTTCTGTATTTAGTAAGTTTTTTTTTTTTTTCATTAGAGGTATTGACTTTCAGTTGGTTAAGCAGATCAAGGACAGCGTCTCTGCACGTTGTGCAGTCGACAACGCAAGTAGAGCTATTCGTTTCTTGGTTAGTTTTTCGAGCGGAAGGCTCTCTTTTGGGTACTAATTTGTTATATTGAAAAATTTAAAGATATAGGTATATCAGCGATAAAGCAATCAATATTATTTCAGGAAGAGGCGTAACCAAGGTTTACTTGGCCGGTTTAGAACTATCATTGTGCCTGATGCTCTATCGGTAGCTTATTTTTTTTTTAATTTTCTTAAGCATTTGAAGAGAGAGAAGAGAGGGAAAAAAAAAAAACGTAACGGAAGTACTAGATACTCCAATCTACCATGAGTGCGTTAAAACGTCTGTAGATATGCCGAGATAAATAAAGTGGGCTTTTCTTTGGCTTTGGAAGCAAAGCAAAATTAATATCGATGATCAATTTAAAGACTGAATGAGTCAAACTCCACTCGGTATCCGACAAAGGTTTTTTAACACCTTTAAAAAATTTTGAACGGAAAAAAGTACATTTACTGTAAATAAATAAAATATCAGGCAATATACTATGTCAAGACTCCACATCGGCTTCGCGGTTGTTTCCTAAATTTATGTACGACGCGACGTGAAGATCAAAAGAAGTCTTCCCTCGCGTCTCCTGATCTGTCGGAAACTTTGCAAAGCACATTAGACCATAAACCGATGTTCACCGATGCACGATAGGTACGGTACACCCCAACCTGTTGGAGAGGCAGCGGAGAATATTTCCAAAGTGTTAACGGTTCTTACGAGTTTTGTTTTTTGAATGCCTAATATTTTATTATTAATCCACCATGAAAAAACTGATTCAAGGGAAGTACCTGCCTGGCATGATTTTAAAACTGTTTAAAACTCTCTCCAACAGCTTGGATTGTTTGTCTAATGGCAGTATTTTCTTGTTTGAAAACCAAAAAATATGCTTCTTTTAGGTCTATGGTCGCCATAAGCGGTTTTTAAAACACAAGTATCGTAATAGTCCGTAGGTCTTCCATTTTGAACTGATTTGACTTGATAAACTCGTTAACTCTCGTTAACTCGTTTGAAATTCTTACCAATATTAAAAAAGCGAGAGTGTGTGTTTGCAACTCTTTCACGCAAACACCACTGAATGGATTATAATGAAATTCACATTAACATAGCTTATACATCAGAATAACACACAGGGCACCCTTTATTCCGGAATTCCCGCGAGGTCTGTGAAACCAACGCGGGTGAAACCGCAGGGAACAGCTAGTCTATACTAATATTATAAAGAGGAAAGATTTGATTTTTGGTTTGTTTGTTACGATTTAACTCAAAAACTACTGGACCGATTTCAAAAATTCTTTCACCATTAGAAAGCTACATTATTCTTGAGTAACATAGGCTATATTTTAATCCGGAATTGCCGCGGGAACTCCAAAACCATCACGGTTGAAACCGCGCGGGACAGCTAGTTAAGAATAAAGTGAACTTTTGAGTATTGAAAAATTGTCAAAACTGCACTGCAATGACTGTATAACTTAGTGGATTAGATATTGCAATATTTAGGTGGTAACTTTTAGTAGAGCTTAAGGTGTTATATTCGGGGACCGTAAACTGGAATACAGTGCGATCAAAAGGAATTTTAAAGCTCCTTACATAATTAGGTATATAACAACTACATCTAAAACGACTAAATCATCTATAATTGATTGCCACTCATACTAAAAATATCTAGGTGACCGAGCTTCGCTCGTAGTGCTATCTGTCGTTAAGTAGAAAAAGCAGTACCAAACACTCATTTTTCATTGCCTGAAAACACAGATAAAACAACCCTGCATACTAAATTTCATGAAAATCTTTGGAGTCGCGTCCGAGATTCAGATTATAAGTATAATATGTATCTATACCACAGATTCCATACTAATAATTATTATAAAACTGAAGAGTTTGTTTGTGTGTTTGAACGCGCCAATCTCAGCAACTACTGGTCCCATTTGAAACATTTTTTCAGTGTTAGATAGCCCATTTATCGAGAAAAGCTATACAAATACATAATATGATCCCGCTAAGATCAATAAGAGCGGAGCAGCAATGAAAAATGTTACAATGAACGGAAAAAATATTCCGTTACGCTACTTGAACGGTTAAAGTTACGCAAAAATCATGTAGTTATGGAATATATTTTGCATCAGTAAAGAATTTTTCTTAAATTAACGCGGTTGAAACCGCGGGACACAGCTAATGTATATATATATACACGAATTGCTTTTTAGTAGATGTAGACGATATAATCTACCTGCGTGGGATACTACCTCAGTTATTACGGTTTGTATGGTTTGGTCGTTACTGACGTTATACGTTCGTTACGTATAATAATGAATTTTTTGTCTTTTATATAGCAAATCCTGTTTTTCTTCTTATGTAAGGCCGTCTACTAGAAGCCATCCCCAACGTTTAGAGATTTTGTCGGGAATGGCCAAACACTTCTTTGATCACCAAGGGATTTTAGGATTTTTCGAGGTAAGGTATCCTCAATTACCATACTAGTGCTTGCGTCTGGTTGATCAGTTGCTAGTAGCACTGTCATCTCCTTCTGAGTTATTTCAGGGAGTGAACCTTCGCTGTTCACTTCGGTTTTCATCTCCGAAGGCCCAATTCTCTTCTATGGAAAGAAATCTCGAACCAGATCGTTCGTGTAAGGGTGCACTTGTTTAATCACCGCGACATGAAGTTGACCTTGGAAGGTACTTTAAGGGTGATCTGGACTTTAAGCGGTGCTCATTTCGACCGCGAGAGCCTGGTAATATAGTGCACAAACTGTTGAGGCACTCAAATATTTTAACGTCTTTGGGCGTAATCACGTTACTACACGAGACAGATGAAGCTATCTATCATGAACACGTCAAGTAGTATAGCTTAGAGTCGACACGATCCTGGAAATGTAGTGCACAAGCTGTTGAGGCACTCGAATATTTTAACGTCTTTGGGCGTAAGCACGTTACGACGCGAGACGGATGAAGCTATCTATCATGAACACGTCAAGTAGTATAGCTTAGAGTCGACACGATCCTGGAAATGTAGTGCACAAGCTGTTGAGGCACTCGAATATTTTAACGTCTTTGGGCGTAAGCACGTTACGACGCGAGACGGATGAAGCTATCTATCATGAACACGTCAAGTAGTATAGCTTAGAGTCGACACGATCCTGGAAATGTAGTGCACAAGCTGTTGAGGCACTCGAATATTTTAACGTCTTTGGGCGTAAGCACGTTACGACGCGAGACGGATGAAGCTATCTATCATGAACACGTCAAGTAGTATAGCTTAGAGTCGACACGATCCTGGAAATGTAGTGCACAAGCTGTTGAGGCACTCGAATATTTTAACGTCTTTGGGCGTAATCACGTTACGACACGAGACGGATGAAGCTATCTATCATGAACACGTCAAGTAGTATAGCTTAGCCATGATTGCATCAGGAAAAATAGCCATATTCCATTCTTTCGTCAGAGTATCTTGTTATCAACCATGATCACGTAAATAATAGCAGTACATAAATAACAGGCACGTAAATAGAAGCAAGCATACGTAAATAAAAGCATAATAAAGCATAAAATGAAATAAAAAGTGGGTATGCTAGCAATGTTACATTAGCTGGGCGGTGTGAAGTTGGCCCCCCAATGTCAAAAAAAAAAAAAAATAAAGTGAGTTCTAGTGGCCCCCCACATAGTTCCGGAGTTCTTTATACTTTTTGGAAATAGTTCTGTTGTTTACATAGACCAAAAATGGTTTTGAAATAATGGGGGGCCAACTTCCCGATTTTCATATTTTACGGCCTTATACCGCGAAAAGTATTAGTCAAATCGAAAAATGTTATAGAGATAATGTGTAGAACTCTTTGGGGGGCCAACGGAACTCTAACAAAAAAATCGATTTTTGAATATTTTATTTTTTTTCAAAATAATTAATTATATTCATCTGAACCTAGCGTCTTTCCTATCGGTTATATCGAAATAAGTTATAGGAAAAACTTATAGAACTCTTTGAGGGGCACCTAGAAATCTAAGAAAAAAATTCATTTTCCGGAAACTAGATGAAAATTGAGAAAAACTTTTTTTTTATACACAAGTATTTAAAAAAATGGCATGAGTTCTAGTTGCCCCCCACATAGTTCTGAACATCTATATACATTTTGGAAATAGTTCTGTTGTTTACATAGCCCAAAAATGGTTTTGAAATAATTTCCCAATTTTTTTACGGCCTTGTACCGCGAAAAGTATTAGTCAAATCGAAAAATGTTATAGGGATAATGTGTAGAACTCTTTGGGGGGCCAACGGAACTCTAACAAAAAAATCGATTTTTGAATATTTATTTTTTTCCAAAATAACTAATTATTTTCATCTGAACCTAGCGTCTTTCTTATCGGTTATATCGAAATAAGTTATAGAAAAAACTTGTAGAACTCTTTGAGGGGCACCTAGCAATCTAAGAAAAAAACACATTTTCCGGAAACTCGATGAAAATTGAGAAAAACTTTTTTTATATACACAAGTTTTTAAAAAAATGGCATGAGTTCTAGTTGCCCCCCACATAGTTCTGAACATCTATATACATTTTGGAAATAGTTCTGTTGTTTACATAGACCAAAAATGGTTTTGAAATAATTTCCCAATTTTTTTACGGCCTTGTACCGCGAAAAGTATTAGTCAAATCGAAAAATGTTATAGGGATAATGTGTAGAACTCTTTGGGGGGCCAACGGAACTCTAACAAAAAAATCGATTTTTGAATTTTTATTTTTTTCCAAAATAACTAATTATTTTCATCTGAACCTAGCGTCTTTCTTATCGGTTATATCGAAATAAGTTAGAAGAAAAACTTGTAGAACTCTTTAAGGGGCACCTAGAAATCTAAGAAAAAAATTCATTTTCCTTAAACTAGATGAAAATTGAGAAAAACTTTTTTTTTATACACAAGTATTTAAAAAAATGGCATGAGTTCTAGTTGCCCCCCACATAGTTCTGAACATCTATATACATTTTGGAAATAGTTCTGTTGTTTACATAGCCCAAAAATGGTTTTGAAATAATTTCCCAATTTTTTTACGGCCTTGTACCGCGAAAAGTATTAGTCAAATCGAAAAATGTTATAGTGATAATGTGTAGAACTCTTTGGGGGGCCAACGGAACTCTAACAAAAAAATCGATTTTTGAATATTTATTTTTTTCCAAAATAACTAATTATTTTCATCTGAACCTAGCGTCTTTCTTATCGGTTATATCGAAATAAGTTAAATAAAAAACTTGTAGAACTCATTGAGGGGCACCTAGAAATTTAAGAAAAAAACACATTTTCCGAAAACTCGATGAAAATTGAGAAAAACTTTTTTTATATACACAAGTTTTTAAAAAAATGGCATGAGTTCTAGTTGCCCCCCACATAGTTCTGAACATCTATATACATTTTGGAAATAGTTCTGTTGTTTACACAGCCCAGAAATGGTTTTGAAATAATTTCCCAATTTTTTTACGGCCTTGTACCGCGAAAAGTATTAGTCAAATCGAAAAATGTTACAGGGATAATGTGTAGAACTCTTTGGGGGGCCAACGGAACTCTAACAAAAAAATCGATTTTTGAATTTTTATTTTTTTCCAAAATAACTAATTATTTTCATCTGAACCTAGCGTCTTTCTTATCGGTTATATTGAAATAAGTTAAAAAAAAAACTTGTAGAACTCTTTGAGGGGCACCTAGAAATCTAAGAAAAAAATCACATTTTCCGGAAACTCGATGAAAATTGAGAAAAACTTTTTTTATATACACAAGTTTTTAAAAAAATGGCATGAGTTCTGGTTGCCCCCCACATAGTTCTGAACATTTATAGACATTTTGGAAATAGTTCTGTTGTTTACATAGCCCAGAAATGGTTTTGAAATAATTTCCCAATTTTTTTACGGCCTTGTACCGCGAAAAGTATTAGTCAAATCGAAAAATGTTATAGGGATAATGTGTAGAACTCTTTGGGGGGCCAACGGAACTCTAACAAAAAAATCGATTTTTGAAATTATAATTTTTCCAAAATAACTAATTATTTTCATCTGAACCTAGCGTCTTTCTTATCGGTTATATCGAAATAAGTTAGAAGAAAAACTTGTAGAACTCTTTGAGGGGCACCTAGAAATCTAAGAAAAAATTTCATTTTCCGGAAACTAGATGAAAATTGAGAAAAACTTTTTTTTTTATACACAAGTTTTTAAAAAAATGCCACGAGTTCTAGTTGCCCCCAACATAGTTCTGAACATCTATATACATTTTGGAAATAGTTCTGTTGTTTACATAGCCCAAAAATGGTTTTGAAATAATTTCCCAATTTTTTTACGGCCTTGTACCGCGAAAAGTATTAGTCAAATCGAAAAATGTTATAGAGATAATGTGTAGAACTCTTTGGGGGGCCAACGGAACTCTAACAAAAAAATCGATTTTTGAATATTTATTTTTTTCCAAAATAACTAATTATTTTCATCTGAACCTAGCGTCTTTCTTATCGGTTATATCGAAATAAGTTAAAAGAAAAACTTGTAGAACTCTTTGAGGGGCACCTAGAAATCTAAGTAAAAATCACATTTTCCGGAAACTCGATGAAAATTGAGAAAAACTTTTTTTTTATACACAAGTTTTTAAAAAAATGGCATGAGTTCTGGTTGCCCCCCACATAGTTCTGAACATCTATAGACATTTTGGAAATAGTTCTGTTGTTTACATAGCCCAGAAATGGTTTTGAAATAATTTCCCAATTTTTTTACGGCCTTGTACCGCGAAAAGTATTAGTCAAATCGAAAAATGTTATAGGGATAATGTGTAGAACTCTTTGGGGGGCCAACGGAACTCTAACAAAAAAATCGATTTTTGAATATTTATTTTTTTCCAAAATAACTAATTATTTTCATCTGAACCTAGCGTCTTTCTTATCGGTTATATCGAAATAAGTTAGAAGAAAAACTTGTAGAACTCTTTGAGGGGCACCTAGAAATCTAAGAAAAAATCACATTTTCCGGAAACTCGATGAAAATTGAGAAAAACTTTTTTTTATACACAAGTTTTAAAAAAAATGGCATGAGTTCTGGTTGCCCCCCACATAGTTCTGAACATCTATAGACATTTTGGAAATAGTTCTGTTGTTTACATAGCCCAGAAATGGTTTTGAAATTATTTCCCAATTTTTTCACGGCCTTGTACCGCGAAAAGTATTAGTCAAATCGAAAAATGTTATAGAGATAATGTGTAGAACTCTTTGGGGGGCCAACGGAACTCTAACAAAAAAATCGTTTTTTGAAATTATAATTTTTTCCAAAATAACTAATTATTTTCATCTGAACCTAGCGTCTTTCTTATCGGTTATATCGAAATAAGTTAGAAGAAAAACTTGTAAAACTCTTTAAGGGGCACCTAGAAATCTAAGAAAAAAATTCATTTTCCGGAAACTAGATGAAAATTGAGAAAAACTTTTTTTTTATACACAAGTATTTAAAAAAATGGCATGAGTTCTAGTTGCCCCCCACATAGTTCTGAACATCTATATACATTTTGGAAATAGTTCTGTTGTTTACATAGCCCAAAAATGGTTTTGAAATAATTTCCCAATTTTTTTACGGCCTTGTACCGCGAAAAGTATTAGTCAAATCGAAAAATGTTATAGGGATAATGTGTAGAACTCTTTGGGGGGCCAACGGAACTCTAACAAAAAAATCGATTTTTGAATATTTATTTTTTTCCAAAATAACTAATTATTTTCATCTGAACCTAGCGTCTTTCTTATCGGTTATATCGAAATAAGTTAAATAAAAAACTTGTAGAACTCATTGAGGGGCACCTAGAAATTTAAGAAAAAAACACATTTTCCGGAAACTCGATGAACATTGAGAAAAACTTTTTTTATATACACAAGTTTTTAAAAAAATGGCATGAGTTCTAGTTGCCCCCCACATAGTTCTGAACATCTATATACATTTTGGAAATAGTTCTGTTGTTTACACAGCCCAGAAATGGTTTTGAAATAATTTCCCAATTTTTTTACGGCCTTGTACCGCGAAAAGTATTAGTCAAATCGAAAAATGTTATAGGGATAATGTGTAGAACTCTTTGGGGGGCCAACGGAACTCTAACAAAAAAATCGATTTTTGAATTTTTATTTTTTTCCAAAATAACTAATTATTTTCATCTGAACCTAGCGTCTTTCTTATCGGTTATATTGAAATAAGTTAAAAAAAAAACTTGTAGAACTCTTTGAGGGGCACCTAGAAATCTAAGAAAAAAATCACATTTTCCGGAAACTCGATGAAAATTGAGAAAAACTTTTTTTATATACACAAGTTTTTAAAAAAATGGCATGAGTTCTGGTTGCCCCCCACATAGTTCTGAACATTTATAGACATTTTGGAAATAGTTCTGTTGTTTACATAGCCCAGAAATGGTTTTGAAATAATTTCCCAATTTTTTTACGGCCTTGTACCGCGAAAAGTATTAGTCAAATCGAAAAATGTTATAGGGATAATGTGTAGAACTCTTTGGGGGGCCAACGGAACTCTAACAAAAAAATCGATTTTTGAAATTATAATTTTTCCAAAATAACTAATTATTTTCATCTGAACCTAGCGTCTTTCTTATCGGTTATATCGAAATAAGTTAGAAGAAAAACTTGTAGAACTCTTTGAGGGGCACCTAGAAATCTAAGAAAAAATTTCATTTTCCGGAAACTAGATGAAAATTGAGAAAAACTTTTTTTTTATACACAAGTATTTAAAAAAATGGCATGAGTTCTAGTTGCCCCCCACATAGTTCTGAACATCTATATACATTTTGGAAATAGTTCTGTTGTTTACATAGCCCAAAAATGGTTTTGAAATAATTTCCCAATTTTTTTACGGCCTTGTACCGCGAAAAGTATTAGTCAAATCGAAAAATGTTATAGGGATAATGTGTAGAACTCTTTGGGGGGCCAACGGAACTCTAACAAAAAAATCGATTTTTGAATATTTATTTTTTTCCAAAATAACTAATTATTTTCATCTGAACCTAGCGTCTTTCTTATCGGTTATATCGAAATAAGTTAAATAAAAAACTTGTAGAACTCATTGAGGGGCACCTAGAAATTTAAGAAAAAAACACATTTTCCGGAAACTCGATGAACATTGAGAAAAACTTTTTTTATATACACAAGTTTTTAAAAAAATGGCATGAGTTCTAGTTGCCCCCCACATAGTTCTGAACATCTATATACATTTTGGAAATAGTTCTGTTGTTTACACAGCCCAGAAATGGTTTTGAAATAATTTCCCAATTTTTTTACGGCCTTGTACCGCGAAAAGTATTAGTCAAATCGAAAAATGTTACAGGGATAATGTGTAGAACTCTTTGGGGGGCCAACGGAACTCTAACAAAAAAATCGATTTTTGAATTTTTATTTTTTTCCAAAATAACTAATTATTTTCATCTGAACCTAGCGTCTTTCTTATCGGTTATATTGAAATAAGTTAAAAAAAAAACTTGTAGAACTCTTTGAGGGGCACCTAGAAATCTAAGAAAAAAATCACATTTTCCGGAAACTCGATGAAAATTGAGAAAAACTTTTTTTTATACACAAGTTTTAAAAAAAATGGCATGAGTTCTGGTTGCCCCCCACATAGTTCTGAACATCTATAGACATTTTGGAAATAGTTCTGTTGTTTACATAGCCCAGAAATGGTTTTGAAATTATTTCCCAATTTTTTCACGGCCTTGTACCGCGAAAAGTATTAGTCAAATCGAAAAATGTTATAGAGATAATGTGTAGAACTCTTTGGGGGGCCAACGGAACTCTAACAAAAAAATCGTTTTTTGAAATTATAATTTTTTCCAAAATAACTAATTATTTTCATCTGAACCTAGCGTCTTTCTTATCGGTTATATCGAAATAAGTTATAGGAAAAACTTGTAGAACTCTTTGAGGGGCACTTAGAAATAGATGAAAATTGAGAAGAACTTTTTTTTTATACACAAGTTTTTTAAAAAATGGCATGAGTTCTAGTTGCCCCCCATATAGTTCTGAACATCTATATACATTTTAGAAATAGTTCTGTTATTTACATGGACCAAAAATGGTTTTGAAATAATGGGGGACCAACTTGCCAATTTTCATGTACTACTACTACTACTACTACTACTAAATTATTGTTATCGACGTCTGGTTTTTAGTTTTTTTTTTTTAGTTTTGCCGTTCTTACTGCCTCTGTGCACCCTTGATCACTATGCCTTAAAGATTGTAACTTTTTAATCTATAAATAATGTAATAAAAATGTAATTGATCGCTGTCTGTACATGGGAGATATACGACAAAAAATATTATTGGGACCTTTATCAACGCAATAGCACTGCATAACAATGATTGTTAGAATTTTTATCTTTTTTCATGTGCGTTTGTGCACGCTTATCTCAGAAATGGCTTATCTGATTTAGATGAAATTTTCATTATGTAACTAGCTGTTCCCCGTAGTTTCACCCACGTTAATTTCTGAGATCCCGCGAAAATTTCGGGATAAAAAGTACTTTTTATCCTTCTCTGTATTCCTGGCAACGTGTATGCAAAATTTCGTAATGATCGGTTTAACCGTTAAGGCGTAAAATTATAACAGACAGACAGACGTGAAAATAATATTTTTTTACTTCTTACTGATCGACCATCATCTGCTGGATTTCAGATCGGAGTTCTGGTTTAGTATCCAGTTCTAAATTGAAGATACCATACTGATCTGTGACAAATGCAGAAGTTCCGTCCTTCACGTGCTAGTGGAACTGTCAAAATAATATTATTTTACTTTGTCTCGGCTCTACCATGATCAGATGGGTTTTAAACGGGAGTTCTGGTTTTCAATCCAGTTCTGTATCTAAGTTCTGATATTCGTCTGTGAGATACGAAGGAGTTCCGAGCTTCACGTGCTGGTGGAACTGTTAAAATATTTTTTTTAAACTTTTTAACTGCTCTAACATGATCTGCTGGATTTTGAAACGGAGTTCTGGATTTTATCCAGGTCCTAATTGAAGATGTTATACTGATCTATGAGAAACAAAGGAGTTCCCGCCTTCACGTGCTAGTGGAACTGTTAAAATATATTTCTTTTTACTTTTTAACTGCTCTACCATGATCTGCTGGATTTTGAAACGGAGTTCTGGATTTTTATCCAGGTCCTAATTGAAGATATCATAGTGATCTATGAGAAACAAAGGAGATCCCGCCTTCACATGCTAGTGGAACTGTTAAAATATATTTTTTTACTTTTTAACTGCTCTACCATGATCTGCTGGATTTTGAAACGGAGTTTTGGATTTTTATCCAGGTCCTAATTGAAGATATTATACTGATCTATGAGAAACAAAGGAGTTCGCGCCTTCACGTGCTAGTGGAAATGTTAAAATATATTTTTTTTTACTTTCTAACTGCTCTACTATAATCTGCTGGATTTCGGATCGGAGTTTTGGTTTAGTTTCCAGTTCTAAATTGAAGATGCCATACTGATCTGTGAGAAACGCAGAAGTTCCGTCCTTCACGTGCTAGTGGAAATGTCAAAATAATATTGTTTTACTTTGTCTCGGCTCTACTATGATCAGATGGGTTTTAAACGGGAGTTCTGGTTTTCAATCCAGTTCTGTATCTAAGTTTTGATACTGGTCTGTGAGATACGAAGGAGTTCCGCCCTTCACGTGCTGGTGGAACTGTTAAAATAATATTTTTTTACTTTCTAGCTGCTCTACCATGATCTGCTGGATTTTGAACCAGATTTCTGGATTCGTATCCAGTTTTAAATTGAAGATGTCATACTTACCTGTGAGAAACGAAGGATATCCGTCCTTCACGTGCTAGTGGAACTGTTAAAATATTTTTTTTTTTTACTTTTTAACTGCTCTACCAAGATCTGCTGGAGTTCGAAACAGAGTTCTGGATTCGTGTCCGGTTCTAAATTGAAGATATCATAGTGATCTATGAGAAACCAAGGAGTTCCCGCCTTCACGTGCTAGTGGAACTGTTAAAATAATATTTTTTAACTTTTTCTCGGCTCTACCATGATCAGATGGGTTTTAAACGGGAGTTCTGGTTTTTAATCTAGTTCTGTATCTAAGTTCTGATACTGGTCTATGAAATACTAAGGAGTTCCGCCCTTCACGTGCTAGTGGAACTGTTAAAATAATATTTTTTTACTTTTTAACTGCTCTACCAAGATCTGCTGGAGTTCGGAACAGAGTTCTAGATTCGTGTCCGGTTCTAAATTGAAGATATCATAGTGATCTGTGAGAAACCAAGGAGTTACCGCCTTCGCGTGCTGGTGGAACTGTTAAAATAATATTTTTTAACTTTTTCTCAGCTCTACCATGATCAGATGCGTTTTAAATGGGAGTTCTGGTTTTTAATCTAGTTCTGTATCTAAGTTCTGATACTGGTCTATGAGATACGAAGGAGTTCCGCCCTTCACGTGCTGGTGGAACTGTTAAAATAATACTTTTTTCCTTTTTAACTGCTCTACCATGACGGCCAGAGCTCTTGTTTCTTACAGATCAGTAACAGGTCTTCAATTAAGAACTGGATACGAATCCAGCACTCCCGTTTAAAGTCCAGCAGATCATGGTAGAGAAATAATAATTAATATTAATATTGCTTGAACATTATCACATTATCGTCTATAGTACCAAACTAAAAAGAAATATTGGTTTTAAACTAATGAGGGACCAACTTCCCAATTAAATTTTTTGCGGTCTTGTACCGACAAAAGTATTAATAAAATCGAAAAATGTTATAATTTGTAGTAAAACTCTTTGGGGTCAACCGAAACTTCAAAAGAAAAATTGGTTTTTTATTATATTATTATGATTGACGTAGATTTTTTTTAATTATTTTCTTTTTTTGGTGTTATTTTTTATAACGAGTCGGTCCGGACTCCAGAGATAATCCCATCGTGCATCTATTTCACACTTGCGGCCGTCGCGAGCAAATCCTCACCGTCTCCCTCTTAATCCCTTATTTTATAATTTTATCAGACCTTAGGAGGTAAACCCGCAGTCAGAGAGAAGGTAATCACTACGTTTTCCCACCAAAGAGTTCTACACATTATCCCTATAACATTTTTTGAATTGACTAATACTTTTCGCGGTACAAGGATGTAAAAAAATTGGGAAATTATTTCAAAACCATTTTTGGGCTATGTAAACAACAGAACTATTTCCAAAATGTATATAGATGTTCAGAACTATGTGGGGGGCAACTAGAACTCATGCCATTTTTTTAAAAACTTGTGTATAAAAAAAAGTTTTTCTCAATTTTCATCTAGTTTCCGGAAAATGAATTTTTTTCTTAGATTTCTAGGTGCCCCTCAAAGAGTTCTACAAGTTTTTCCTATAACTTATTTCGATATAACCGATAAGAAAGACGCTAGGTTCAGATGAAAATAATTAGTTATTTTGGAAAAAAATAAATATTCAAAAATCGATTTTTTTGTTAGAGTTCCGTTGGCCACCCAAAGAGTTCTACACATTATCCCTATAACATTTTTCGATTTGACTAATACTTTTCGCGGTACAAGGCCGTAAAAAAATTGGGAAATTATTTCAAAACCATTTCTGGGCTATGTAAACAACAGAACTATTTCCAAAATGTCTATAGATGTTCAGAACTATGTGGGGGGCAACCAGAACTCATGCCATTTTTTTAAAAACTTGTGTATAAAAAAAAAGTTTTTCTCAATTTTCATCGAGTTTCCGGAAAATGTGATTTTTACTTAGATTTCTAGGTGCCCCTCAAAGAGTTCTACAAGTTTTTCTTCTAACTTATTTCGATATAACCGATAAGAAAGACGCTAGGTTCAGATGAAAATAATTAGTTATTTTGGAAAAAAATAAATATTCAAAAATCGATTTTTTTGTTAGAGTTCCGTTGGCCCCCCAAAGAGTTCTACACATTATCACTATAACATTTTTCGATTTGACTAATACTTTTCGCGGTACAAGGCCGTAAAAAAATTGGGAAATTATTTCAAAACCATTTTTGGGCTATGTAAACAACAGAACTATTTCCAAAATGTATATAGATGTTCAGAACTATGTTGGGGGCAACTAGAACTCGTGGCATTTTTTTAAAAACTTGTGTATAAAAAAAAAGTTTTTCTCAATTTTCATCTAGTTTCCGGAAAATGAAATTTTTTCTTAGATTTCTAGGTGCCCCTCAAAGAGTTCTACAAGTTTTTCTTCTAACTTATTTCGATATAACCGATAAGAAAGACGCTAGGTTCAGATGAAAATAATTAGTTATTTTGGAAAAATTATAATTTCAAAAATCGATTTTTTTGTTAGAGTTCCGTTGGCCCCCCAAAGAGTTCTACACATTATCCCTATAACATTTTTCGATTTGACTAATACTTTTCGCGGTACAAGGCCGTAAAAAAATTGGGAAATTATTTCAAAACCATTTCTGGGCTATGTAAACAACAGAACTATTTCCAAAATGTATATAGATGTTCAGAACTATGTGGGGGGCAACTAGAACTCATGCCATTTTTTTAAATACTTGTGTATAAAAAAAAAGTTTTTCTCAATTTTCATCTAGTTTAAGGAAAATGAATTTTTTTCTTAGATTTCTAGGTGCCCCTTAAAGAGTTCTACAAGTTTTTCTTCTAACTTATTTCGATATAACCGATAAGAAAGACGCTAGGTTCAGATGAAAATAATTAGTTATTTTGGAAAAAAATAAAATATTCAAAAATCGATTTTTTTGTTAGAGTTCCGTTGGCCCCCCAAAGAGTTCTACACATTATCCCTATAACATTTTTCGATTTGACTAATACTTTTCGCGGTATAAGGCCGTAAAATATGAAAATCGGGAAATTATTTCAAAACCATTTTTGGTCTATGTAAACAACAGAACTATTTCTAAAATGTATATAGATGTTTAGAACTATGTGGGGGGCAACTAGAACTCATGCCATTTTTTAAAAAACTTGTGTATAAAAAAAAAGTTTTTCTCAATTTTCATCTAGTTTCCGGAAAATGAATTTTTTTCTTAGATTTCTAGGTGCCCCTCAAAGAGTTCTATAAGTTTTTCCTATAACTTATTTCGATATAACCGATAGGAAAGACGCTAGGTTCAGATGAAAATAATTAATTATTTTGAAAAAAAATAAAATATTCAAAAATCGATTTTTTTGTTAGAGTTCCGTTGGCCCCCCAAAGAGTTCTACACATTATCTCTACAACATTTTTCGATTTGACTAATACTTTTCGCGGTATAAGGCCGTAAAATATGAAAATCGGGAAGTTGGCCCCCCATTATTTCAAAACCATTTTTGGTCTATGTAAACAACAGAACTATTTCCAAAAAGTATAAAGAACTCCGGAACTATGTGGGGGGCCACTAGAACTCACTTTATTTTATTTTTTTTTTTGACATTGGGGGGCCAACTTCACACCGCCCATTAGCTGTGCTTTTATTATGGCTATACTCGTTAAAACGATGGTTCAAGAACACACAAAGGTGGGTAATTTTACGATGAATGCATATTATCAAAGCTTTCCATTTATTTGTTTATTAATTGAATTATAATAATGTGACACCTAAAGGTGAGTAAACAACGACTTACCATCGCATGTCTGATGCACAGGGACCAACGAAGGTAAAGCTCAATGCGTTGTAGTCGTTTTGAGATATTCGCTTCTTTCTCTTTGTTTGTACGTTTACCCATAGTTAACCTTTAACTTCACATTATTTTATTATTTTTTGTAGGTAGAATAAAAAGTATTTTAGCTCAAGATTACAAAAAACCTATTTAGTAGTGGCGATGCCGGCACACAAAAAACGAATGAGCTGGCACGGCGGCGTGCGGCAACGCAGGCGCTACGCCGGGTGGGGCGGGGAGGAGGGGTACACAGTAGTCAATTGAATATCTTTTTATTTTTGATTCTCCTTTATAGCTCTAAATAATTGTGTGCGATGCTAGTACATTGAAGAATGGACTACATAGTAAAACATCTCTAATAAATCTCGAGGATGCAACGTCGCAGTATAATAGTTAATAACATTTCACACTGTGTACATAATTATGAGTGATGTCTGTTGCAGGTTTTGACCTATTTCGTTGAATATATGATTAGTTTGAGTATTGATTTTAATAAAGTATACTACTTACCAGCTGCTGGTTGTTTTTTTTAGACGGGTTTTCCGTAATGCTCAGTTTCGGTTTTAATTGAGAAACATGACTCAGTGTACACTATACCTATAGTGTTTTAGAAAGTGCATTGCACATAGTCTTAATATAGATTCGCCATTTGAATAAGATGTCACTGTCCATCTTTAATGAGATGAGAATTATTCATACTCAAACGTTAGGAAATTTAGAGATCAGAATAATTTTACTGGTATTTTTTATCAATTATTTTTTTCTCTTTTCTATAAAACTTTTGCACTTTAATATTATTACAGTTTACTGTAGTAGGTAGTTTAATGAGCGGCATTCATTTACCCAAATCAACTAAATATACAGTGCTTTTATGGTAATAAAATTGTTAAAATTATACACATACATACGACCTGTCAGATTAAATACTCGTTCAATGTTCAAAAAATAGGACCAACAGTGGGATTCAACGTAAAGCAACATGGTCGGGTTCACAGAGCAAATAAATTAACTAGAGAAGACATGTAGGCGGGGCAGGCACGCTACCGTTGCAAAGGATGTTAGAGCATTTGCTCTAACTTGCCCAAAACTTCTTTTGCTGCCATCCCAAGTATTTACCTACCAAAATATTTTCAAAACTGTGAAATTTGAAAATAGTGACTATAATAAGTAAAAACATAACCATTAAGCATTTAATACATTTCTTTACGTCAATGAATGTTTTAGTGCGTGATGAATAGTTTTGTGTGCGAAAATCAACCGGCGACACTGGTTTTCATCTGTTTTCATACTAAATTAAGTTGATGTCCCTTATTTCTGTTAGTTTCTGTTCTGTGGTCGGGTTATAATATTTTTTTTTACGAAGTTATTACGTACAAGTAATATACATTCCTACTAATATTATAAATGCGAAAGTAATTCTGTCTGTCTGTCTATTATGCATTCACACCTTAACGGCTGAACCGATCGTCTTTAAATTTTGCATACACGTTGTCAGGCATATAGAAAAGGACATTGGGAACTTTTATCCCGGAATTCCTACGGTATCTCCAAAATTACTGCGCGTGAAACCGCGGGGAACAGCTAGTATTGTATATAGGTAACTACATTAGGTATAATAAAAAAAATTGAGGTAACATTATTGGTTTTTGAGAAAAGAAAGAACAGAATCTTTTATTCCGCAAAATCATTCAACATTTTAGACGCTTTCCTATATTTCTTTTTTTTTCGTTGTTAAGGTCGGGTCGTTATTACGTCTTCGTTTTTATTCGGGGCGTATCTATCGCGACAATTTCCTCAGTGTTAATTATATAACCTGTTTTACATAATACCTATCTATTCCTCTTTATGTAAAATGTCTGACAACCAAAATATAATATGCCTTTTTATAGTAGGAAGTGCTAATAAGACTATCAGAAAAATTACCGAAGGGAATGTTGCTGTGTTCTTAATCCCCTACAACTAGCTGTTCTCTGCGGTTCCACTCGCAGTCGCATTAATATAGGAGTTCCCGCTGGAGCTCCTTGAAATTATTTAAGGCGACATACCTACCTACGAACTGACTAAACTACCTTCCAAATTTCAGCTTCATAGGCTCAGTAGTTTGCGAGATTTCGTCAATGAATCAGTGACCTTTCGCTATTATATACCTACTATACAAAAGATAGTATATGTATATAGCATATTACGCTGTATGAAGATTATATTACTATGCCAACAGTCAACATCAAGCTCTTATTATACCGATAATAAAGCGATGTAATATTTTATGCTGTATTTATTACCCGTTGGTACCCTGTATACATACATAGGTAAAACCGGAGTTTTCTCTTCTCTTCTTAGTCGATTCCTCATGGCAGAGGGTCGTGATTACTCTGGATGACACGTTTCACCAGGGCTCTCCAGGCAGCCCTATTCTCCGCTTGGCGCATGGATGCCTGGATGTTGCACTTCGGAATTTACTTATGTGGATTTCGGACTTCCCTCGAGAACTTCTAACATATTCATGAACCATAGTCTCGAAAAAAAGCTAGTCACATTAAAAGTTTAAAGTCACTGATTCATTGAAGAAACACAAAACTACGTATTAAGTACCTATTTTGATACGTACCAGATATTTATTTACTCGACTTGGCGGGGGCACTGCCGTGCCCCCAGATTCTATTCTTCTATGAAGCTGAAATTTGGCAGGTAGATAGTTTATGGAGAGAAGACAGCAGAAAGGATTTCATGGGTTTCAGGTGGGAAGTTGGGAACTTTCACATTTATGAGGGTGAAACTAAGGAGAACAGTTAGTATGTATATTATAATAATGCCAGCATTAAGTTCTATTGTGTAGAGTAATCCAAGATACCTGCTATAATAGATATTATAGAGGTAGGTCTACCTACTATGTTACATGTTCAATTTGTGCTAACATAATCTATGCAAATTCGTAGGGTTATTTGCGTGAAAGGGTATTTAGATGGATAGAGGGTTACTGCTCCCACGAACGCTTGTTACGAATGTAAATCTAAGTTCTCAGTGAAGTAACAAGATGCAATAGGTTAGTTGACCAAATTCTAATTGTTGGTCCGACATGTATATTATATATTATCTTAATAAATATAATATGGAACACGTATTGTTTCCATAATACAGAAATTTCAAACTGACAAGAAAATTAATGAATTTGAGATTATATTTTTTGAATGAAAATTAAAACCTGTTTTAATGTTTTATGCATAGGAATCTCCTTTTTTCTACTTTGTCTTTCTTAGCGCCACCGCCTTACACAGTCGTGAAGTGTGCAACCTCCGTAGCTGCTTCCTACTTCGTAGCTGTCATAGAGTGTGAAAATGGGCTGACCCCCTTATTTTTAGCCACCGGGGACTGGCAAGCTCCGCGCATACCTACTGAGCACTAGGACTCCGAGGTGGTATGGAAAGAGAAAGAGCTGCACGGGAGATAACTACGGTGCTCTTAAAGATAACTTTACCTATATTAAAAAAGTTTCTTTAATTGAAGCTGATCAAAATATTCAAATCATTATATTTTTTTGTGAAAAAAATTGGAAAGCATTCCAAAATAACAAAAAAAATTCAATTTAAAATCCACCCATTTACAATTTTATACTCAGAGAAATGGGTTTACATAAAAATAAATACCTATACGAAGTCGAATTTAACCTCTCCCTCATTCTGAAAACCGAATGTTTCTTGACGATGCGATGGAATGACCTATGAATATAGATGTACCTACTTACTTAAAAAACATATCAATTTTAAGGGCTGCTTCGCGTGTCTGACCTCGACGAAGTGATCGCTTCAACCGGGCCTGTTGTTTTGGGGTGAAACAATTAGTAGACAATTAAAGTTAGCGTTGGTTGCTATTTAATTTATCTTTTTGGTACCGTATATTTCTTTCATTGTTATTATTTTTTTTGTTCCTGTAATAGTACAATAATAGTACCTGGTACTAAAATAATGGTGGTAGTGGTAGTGGGTACTAAAATAAAGTTTATGACCTGTGGGGACCACGGGTTATGACTCATAACCCGGACAATCGGGTTGGCGCAGTAGATCACTTGCCCGCTAATCAAGCAGTTCCGGGTTTGATTCCCGGTGTGGGTGGACTTTGATGTGATGAACACAGGCTTCTATGTTCCAGTCTGGGCGTGCTTACCTATATATCTATACTATAATATACGTGTAATAATATGTATTATATACCACGTTTGCTTGATTTACATGACACAAGCTTATATAGCTTAGTATGGGATTAAGTAGATCTGTGTGTGTGAAGTAATTTTTATCATTATAAATTTTATTTGATTCTATGTGTATGGAAAAATTATGATAGAATGTCATATTTCAAATCATTTTGTTTTTTCGTCTCAAATGGTTCCATATAACTTACTCGAACCTTGTCGATACCTATAATCAATACCTACACGTCAGACAATGACCAACAGTTTGTAGTTTTATTCGTGAACTTTGAAAATGTCAAGTTACCGTTCAATCATTGACTGGATTTAGAATTGTTGTGATTGAAGTTTATGTTGTTCAAAGTCCTAACTTATATATCGACATCATTTAGAAGTCAAGTTTGTTTTTATATAGGTATAGCTTTCATAATAATGCTTAGATATAAACACGAAGCGCGAATTTTGGAATAAAAAGTAAACGAAACATCTATAGTCGTCCACTAAGCGGATTATTATTAGTCGTCCACTAAACTACCTTCATAAATTTGAAAAAGTGGTCAATATATTGTAAGTATATCAACGTAAAATTGCAGATAAATACCATTAGATTATAAATTATAATCTATTTCGCGAGATTGTAAACAGTCAAAAGATGTTGTGACTTGTGAACCGTAACATTTTGCTTACGATTTAATGCATTTAACACATTATAATCTAACTGTATTTATAAATTTTACAGTGACATAATCAATTTATTTTAAGACAAAAATTGTATATCATATAAAAAGGTTTTTCAATCGGCGTGAAAACTTTCTGATTGAAAAAGAACGTTAGGGAAGATAAATACATTTTGCGTTTAGCGGGCCATTATTATTCGTCCGTTTAGTGGACGACTAGCAACAGCCTAAACCGTTCTTTTCTGTACCTTTGACCACACGTAGTATGCAAAATTTGAGAACTTTAAAGGGTGAAAACTTTTTTAAACGTTAAACGTTCCTTTCGCATTTATTAGTATGGATTACCCAGACGCGGGAATCGAATCATGTCAGCTGGCATAGCAATCAGCTTCACCAAACATTATACTAAATAATGATGCTGTCTTCTTCTTCTCCCCGTGAAAATTATTATTAAGGCACCTGTGTAATAAATTTCAAAGATGGCTGACGAACAATTTACTCATAAGTCGTCCCTAATTGAAAGCTTTTGTTTTGAGTAAAGAATGCAATAAACGAAAAGGTTTCATTGTAAAGGCAATTTAATGGACGGGATTCCTACTAAAACATTTTGTACTGTAACGCAAAGTTATTGATTGGATTCGACTAGCTTTCAAAGGTATCTACAACGGTTTGATGTAACTTATTTATACTGATTTTGTTATTTATTTATACTAGCTATATTCCCCAAAAAGTATCGTAAAATTAACACCTGCGTAACATTCGGAAATCTTTGTTCCAGGATAGAGGATCTATATTCTTTAGAGATACTGTAACTTTCTATTAGCGTAAAGATCTTTATAATCGCTTCCTGTTATTGACTGGAGTTGTCTCTATTGTAATATGTAGACATAAGTCTCTGCGTAGATATAGGCTGTAATAATAATAATTTATATTTACATGGCTTTAGAAAATTAGTTTTGAAGTGGTCACGACTGAACCTTTTTATTTGACAATATGATTTCGAATGTGATTCGGAATATAATACCCAAGATATGTATAAGAAGCCATAACACATCTATATTTCACTTACAATAATTGGCTGGGTACTCAAAAAAAAAAAAAAAAAAAAACATATTGCAAATGACCGGACGAAATCGAGTAATGTAATAACTTTGATGGTTTCTGTATCTACGTCCATACCCATAGTTGTGGGTTTATAAGTTTTTATACTGTAGGCATTATATTATGTTCATTGATATGATAAACTTATACAGCGTGTAATTTTATACGAGGGACGTATTCTGAACCTCGATTATTCGTGCTTATAATATGTACCTAATTGAATACCTAACTTATATAAAAAATTGCACTTATACATCAATAAGAAATCCTTAAATAAACGTGGGTTAGAGACGAGAATTGAATACAGGACACCCTCCTTCAACACGTATCTTATTTAACCTCATATCCTACAGGACATAATATACATAATGTCTCTATGTTTGGTTATTAATATATTTTGAATCTATCTCCCGTTGAAATATTCAGTCATGTATAGGGACCACGAGTATATGAAGCAAATCCGTGGGAAACTTCGGGGCACTGATCGATCGGTCGACCAGACATCAAAGATCGGTACAATATCTTCAATCCTTTACATCAAAAGCTATCCGCCGCACTCAGAGTCGACTTTATATTTACGTAGTTAAGTATAGATTTTTAAAACAAAACTGCCGCAATCAGACAAGTTTAATAAATTAATGTTAATTGGCATTTAACTAATTAAGTTACATCTCATTAAATGCCAATTAACATTAATTTACTGAACGTCTCTGATTGCGGCAGTTTTGTTTTAAAAATCTATACTCAACTAAGTAATCATTAAAGTCGACTCTGAGTGCGGCCGTAAGACTCTGAGTGCGGCGTATCTGCAATAGATGGATAAGTAAAGGAAATCTACATAAAACAAAAATTAAGCTTCCTCACACTCAACTGAAACTATTAAATAGAGAAACATAAAATTTGGATAGTAGTTTCCTATTGTTTTGAGTTTAACTTAAGATTTTATCAAATCCCCATCAGTTTTGAAGATAGATGCCCATTTTCACTAATATACATCATTATACATCCCCTAATTATGGGATCCTTTACTTAAAAGTTTTCCCAAACCAGCCCCTAATTTACATTTATTGTATAGGTGAAACAGAAACAATCTTCTAACGGTTATCTAACAACTTTTAGGGGATCCCGTAAGCTTATGGGATATCGGTGAACACGGGCAAGAGTCAAATAAAGAAAACGGTATTAAAAAAAATTATAGGTTTTTGAAAATTTTATTACTCAAATTTTCAATTTCTCTCACCTACCAATCTTGAAAGTGCACTTTTCCGCTTAGAATCGACGCGCTCAGTCAGAAGGGTTAATGTTTACATGCATTTCGTAAGACAATGTTTCTTTGACATAAAATGTTACAAAACAGGTATCCTGCTTTTAGAAAGGCACTTACTTAAAGGTACACTTGCACTATGTACCTATATACTTCCAAAAATGCAACAAAAATATGTCTGCTTACGTGATTGAAAGTCTTTTAAACTTCTTTTGTATTTTAAATCATCTTTAGACAACATAATAAAATATTGATTATATTATCAAATACCATAAGATGCTCTACACCAGAACGCGACACATCATACAAATATGTCTCTAACGATACATGTATGAAACCGTATGCTTCTGTCGATAAAACACGCCTACTATACCGTCAAATTAATGTCCATCGTCTTTATTTTTTCTTTATTTTGTTATTATTTATTATGTTAATATTTAATTGTTTTTTGTTTATTTGTGTTGTGTTTCTCCTATTACTTGAAAAAATTTTTCTTTCTTTCTTTTTTCGTTCTTCTTTCATTGAATTCAAAATGTTCCACAGTAAAAAAAAATTTGGAAAACAAAAAAGGACCTTTTTCTTTTCTAATAATAATTCATTAGAAACTTAATCAAAGCTTAACTTTCGTAGAGTGCAGAAAGTGGAAAATGCTTTCAAATTTGATGTGCCTCCAAGTAATCGGTTTGTCAGGAGACTCTCTTATAAAGTATGAAGCTTAAAATGAATATTGCAAAAATCGGAAGTAGACAGGCGACCCGTTAAATTTTATCTCCTCAACAGAGTCCTTAGGTAATGGAAGATAGCTTTAAAACCACCTCGCTCGGTGACGCCAGAGCACGGACACTTTGTGACACTTTGTGGCGTGTTTTGTTTTCAAAGTTTGTTTAGGTGCAAGTTATAAAAGACCTGAGTATTTTATTGCTTTTCTGTTTTATAACAAACAGGATAATAATATGAAAATATAGAATCGTAAACTTAACATCTTACGACTCATAGTCGTGTGGGAAATGAAATTTTACTGCCGCATTGCGAAATCGGAGTCTCATATTTTGATTTTTATATCCTATCCTTCCCGTGAATTCTTTCGCCTTTTATTATTTAGTATCCATTTTAGAATTACTTAAATGTATCACTTTCAAGTTATGGCCTTCGCTAAACAAATAAATTTATTTTTAATTTATTAAAAGTCATCTTAAAAATCAAAATGCGATATTTAATAAAAAAAATTGTGATACTAATCAAATAACCTAACCCTAATTGATAGAAAAACAAAACCAGCCACATGCACAAAGGACTACGCACATTAAAGGGTACTAATATGGGGAAAAAACGTTCACCGATAAAATTCAAGCGAGCGTAGCGAGCGAAGCTCCTTACGTGATCAAAAGTGGAATCAGCGTCGTGGGACTAGTTCCTGCACGGCGCACCGTTTGACCGATTGAATTGAAACCAAACTTTGCATGTTGATTAAGAGTGGCCATGGAAATGTCGATGAGAAAAACTTTTTTTGATATCATGTACCATTATAGAATAATCACCGAAAAACTGTTCCTTAACGTTACATTACAAAAACGTAAACATAAGAACGCGCCAAAAATTTCACATTCTTTTGATAAATAGAATTTTGAATTGTTCGACTACGGGGAACGGCTTTTGAGCTTAACGCTTAACCCGATTATGGCATGGTTTGGTTAGGTTCGGAGGAGCAACACATTCCAAATTAGTTAAGGTTTATATTATTTTCGAAAATAACCCAAAAAAGAAAAAAAATAGGTGCGAAATATGGAATAGATGGACATGACAATGTTTTAAGGCTACGGAAACCCTAAATAACCCAGTTTTTTAATCTTATAAATAAAATTTCACAAAATATGTACTTTACTCATTAAAGAAAAGTGTTTTGACCGTATAAGAACTTTTTTCTTCACCATTTGTTTTCAATGTCGTACAAAAAGAAATAAGGTCGCCTATGAATAAATAAGTACGTGTAAATACATTTTATCTATCGAGGACCTTATGTGTCCGGGCAGTCAGCGGTTCACAGTTCACACACGACGCGCCGCGGGCGGCAGATAAATTCAATTCTTTAGGTGACTTATATTTATTGCAAACTCTCAGACCGATAGCGTGTCGGTGTGATGGGAGTTCTTAAACTGATTCGATTGTACTCGAATCCACGGCAAAATACCCGATCTTTGACTCTGGATTTTTGTTATACTTACTTAAATCTATTCTGGTAACTAGGACTTGGATCTCAGCTTTTTGGTCATTATTTGTTTTAAATTGTTATAGATAAGCATTTAGTACCTCTCGAGTTTAAAACGCATAAGTCATTTAAAAAAGTTGAATTTAAAAGCCAAAACTGTCTTACTTTGTCTAGTCAAAAAAGTTTAAAACACTTTAATACGTATCTACCTATACTACTACTACCTACCTACTTGTGAAGAAAATATGCTGATTTTTTTCAAATTATACTATCCTACTTAGTTTGTGAACACAAGAGTGTGTTGTGTAGAATGAAATTCCATTTTTTCCTTGAATATAATGCGTATATTGTCGTGTTTTACACCCAAGTGTCGAGTGTGAGACACGAAAATATTTTATACGAGCAAAAAAATAAATATGCTTTGCAGTTTTTTCTCACACTTTGTCTCATGATTTAACTTTTGCATTTTATGTGTTGCGCGTGTTGTGCTCAAGTTTTTATTGAAGTTGTATACCCATTTGTATTCGTATATAACGTAGATACTGCATATATCTGTATATGTATATGATGAACTATTTCTGAAGATGGAATGTAGAAGGGAGAGAATAAGTTTCGTAGGTATATTTTAAGTAGGTGCGTTACGTAATTTTGGTTGCAGTTTTTTAAGGAACGTAATATTAAATTAGAATTGAACTGGAGTAATTTATTGCTTGTATGTTATCCTTGTAACGTATTATAAATACGAATGATACTTTGTTACGCTTTCACGCCTTGTATACATAACTTTTCAACCGATCATGATGAAATTTTGCGTACACGTTGTTAGGGGAACAGAAAAGGAAATAGGGTACTTTTAATCCCGGAATTTCCGCAGAAGCTCTGAAATTAGCGCGGATGTACCACGGGGAACTGCTGTACCTAATTACATTTTTATTTTTATTTTTTTATGAAACTCGTGAAAAAGTAGGTCTGCCTCTATCGAATTTATTTCAGCTCTTTTCCGTAACGTGTGCTCTTAAATCTATAGGATTGCTCTTTACTTTAACACTATAAATCTTATTCCACGAACACTGCGTTTGTCTTATTTTTCATGTGAAACCTTTAGGAGCGTTGGGGAGCAAAGGTAATCCGCGGTATATTCTCTGAAGGCAAACATGAAAAATCTTATTTTCCAATTCGTTTGGTAGAAGGAAAGGTCTCGGATGAAATATAAGGAGATGAAAATACGGTATTGGGAGCCGTGGGTCGAATAAAAATAAAGTAGGTTACTGAGTAACCTATGTTGAAACTTTTAATACTTTAAGACTTTTTCTAGTTTTTTATGATACCATTCAGTATAGTATACAATAGTATACATTCATGTATAGTATTGTATTTATTTGATACTATAGCTGTCTCTCGCGGTTTCAGCCGCGGTAATTTCAGAGTTTGCGCGGAAATTCCGGGATAAAAACTTTAAAAGTACCCTATGACCTCCTCTGCATCAACTGATAACGTGTATGCAAAATTTAATGATGATCGATCAAGCCACGAGCATCGAACTCATGACACCTGGCATAGCATTCAGGACCTTTAACCTGTTAGACCAACGCAGCATTAGTCTTGTAGTGGATTGTCGATTTGTTTTTATTTATAATCACTACATAGTATAAAACAAAGTCGCTTTCTCTGTCCCTATATCCCTATGTATGCTTAAATCGTTAAAAAAACTACGCAACGGATTTTGATGCGGTTTTCACCAATAGATAGAGTGATTCATGAGGAAGATTTATAACTATATTTTATCCTGGGATTCTCGCGGGAACTCCGAAATTACCGCGATGAAACTGGGCGGGTCAGCTAGTAAACAATAAATTGAAATATTGAATTGAAACAAACAAAAAAATCGAGTTACTTACACAAGTATGGGTTTTTTTAGCATAGAGATACTTTTAAAGCACTTATTACAATTTGTCTGGATAGTAACTAAAATAAAAGTTGAAATTTAATCTGAAGTAGAAAAATTAGGTTAAAATTATTAAATAACTTTAAGAAAAGGCTAGGTAGTAATCTAGTTGGTCCTTACACAACTAAAGAATAAAAGTAAAAGGCTTTAATCAGAAAATTCGCTTTTTCTCCGTGCTCAACTAAGGTCATTTTTACGCCGCCAGCATAAAGTAGTATTGTAAATGTGGTTAAAAAGCAGAGTTAATAGTCGAAGTTGCTTGTAAACAGACAAATACAACGTATTAGACTATGTATAGAGTAATTAAGATGAACATACATTTGTTTCAACAGCAATAAGGGCAAAATTTGTTCAACGGTAAATTAATGAACACGGTTCCTAGAAAGAGCTTCAGCTATATTGCAAAGTTATATAACCTGTTTTCGTCTGCTCAAATATGTGTTTAAAATTCTCTTACATATTTAGTGACATAATAGCTTTGGTAGCTGACACGTGAACGTTATTTGGAATATTATTTTAATTGGGTTTAAATTAAATAAATGATATTTGGAGCGTAAAGTTTATTTTTGCAATATTGTTATATACGTACAATTTTGGCCCTTTGCCGTAGTTGCTAAATTGCTGCTGACCTATTTTTTTTAGCAAGTGGCGCACGGTATATTACAGTAATCTGAAAACTCTACATTATATATACCAATACCTGCCCGGTTTGCACATTGACTGAATAGTGAATACTCTACTAAAAATTGGGTAGAAATTTATTACCGCTACACCCACACTTATCATTTTAACTAGTAAAAAGAAAACTTAACATATACGAGGTTTCGTTGAATGAATTTTCCAGAAAATAGTATTTTTCGGTCTTTTTAAAAGTGGACGAGGAAAAATAAAAGGACGTGCAAAAGCCAAAACGATTACATTTCCAAATACCTATTAGGTATATTTATACTCAATATGAACTACATTTCTAATTTTATAATATTACTTAATTTGATACACACTAGATGTTCATTAGCAAAAAATGTCCTATATGGGTAACTACTTTAGTTTGAATATTATCTTATCTTTTTTAATAACAATAGTAATAAAAAGCGTATTGCCGAATAAATTCCCTACTATAATAGTATAAATGCGAAGATAAATAGACTCAATAGAAGAAGAAGACTAATAGACTCTGTCTGTCTATATGTCTGTCTGTTACGTTTTCACGCCTTAACGGTTCAACCGATCATAACGAAATTTTGCATACATGATGCCAAGGGTACAAAAAAGGACATAGGGTACTTCTTATCCCGGAATTCCCGCGGGATCTTTGAATTTAACGCGGGTGAAACCGCGGGGAATAGCTAGTACAAAATAAAAATAATAATTAACTAGTTGTGCCCCGCGGTTTTACCCGCGTTAATTTCAGAGTTCCCGAGGGAATTCCGGGATAAAAATTACTCTATGTGTTAATCTGATGTATAAGCTATATTATTGTAAAGTTTAAGTTAAATCCATCCAGTAGTTTTTGCGTGAAAGAGTAACAAATATCCATCCATCCATCCATCCTCCATACATACTTCCAAACTTTCGCGTTTATAATATTAGTAGGATTAAAATAAATTACTGTCAATCGGGATAGGCTCATTGTTATGCTGCGCGATGTAAAGTTACGCAGCCGAACTTTCTTGTTGTTACAGACATTCCAACATGTCGGTGCCAACTACGGACAGTACAGAAATTATAACAAACTCCGGTTACGGCAGCAGCGACGAAACCGCCAGCCTCCTCATCTCTGGTCCATCCGTCACTGTCACAGTAGCAACTGAAAACCGAACCATGAAGCCAGTGCTACAGAGGCAAGATTGCACTACCCATTTAAGACCACAGCTCTCGGGCGGACCAGGAAGCGAAGAAAGCGGGGCATCAGTAAAAATAGAAGACGCAACAGCGAGAAGCGTGCCCGATATAGAACTGCAATGCCACGATCAGGCTGCGGATCGTCCCCAAACACTCGTATCACCCGTGGCGACGTGCTCGCACCGGGGTTCAGTGACCGCATGCCAGTTGTTACCGCAAAACTACGCTAGATGTCGCGTTTGCGAAAGAAGGCAATCGACGGCGCCAATATCAGCGTTGCAACTAGCGCGATCTGTGTCGCGGGAGAGTGTACGTTCCGCGGTACATTACCATTGCGGTTGTAGTTCTTTACACGCCGTGAGCACGTGCCCTGTTATACAACCACCGACCTTATTGAAACCGACCACAAGTAACAGAATCATCCGACAGAGTTCGCAGCCGGAGTCGAGCGCATGCGCGGCGCACTGTCCACACCACTCGCATCACCACCCCAGCGCCTCGTTACGCCAATTGCGAGAACCAGGGGATGGGATTGCGGGTATAGCCGCGGATTCTCTACGGATCAACGGTGGAATGCGCCCTTTCAAACAAGTAAGTTTTACAGACAGTAGATGGCGCCTTTTAGTGCAATATATGGTAGATGCTCTAAGCAGTATTATTATCCCCATAACACGGGTACCTACTTTTACCTCATAGTAGGCAACATAACAACAGATCAATAACGTCGGAATATGAATGTAGGTTCCATTAAGATGATATAATAAATATAAAACTTATGTAAAGCAAGCAGTAGGTATACCTACCTAGGAAGTACTATATTGATGGGCCGAATGTGGTTTTATCCGAATACGAACTTCGGTCGAACATTCGGTAAAAATTTCGGTTATTTCTCCTGTGTTTTATCGAGTGTCATACGTCGCGTGGAGTCTTAACAACGCGCACACTTCATTTATCCCTTAAATTAGTTCTTTTTCACGAATATTTTAATCGCCTCGTGGAAATTTGATATATTATGAGTGATTTTTTTCAGATAGGTAGGAAATGTATACGAACAAATACATAAGAGACTGCTGTCAAGTCACGTAGAATCCTAAATTTTTCTGCATCATAACTTGCTCTTAGTAAATTTGAAATACCGGTAGGTACGTTATCAAATTTTTCGTATTAGTATTTATTAAATTCTGCATTACACATATTCTAACAACAACAGTGAAAAAACTTAAAAACGGGAATATCGCAAACGGCAGTTGCGACCTCTACCAGACAACCGTTATAATATACTGTATATATTACTTTAATAAATATGACAAACACTTTTTGGCGTTAATTAGTTTGGCGTTAGTAATGTTTGAAAGTCTAAACTTTGATATGTTTAGAAGAATCTTAGTTTAATTTAATTTTTTGGTTTGATTTTATGTAAATACTTCATCAATCAATAAGTCTGAATTAACAAGTAAAAACTATAAATAAATGCTTTAGATATTATTTTAATAGATAAATTTTATTAATTTTGTTTTGGTCCAACGACCAACAGATATGTAAATAGGTAATAAAAATTTCTTTTACCGAATGTTCGGCATTAATCCGAATTTCGGCCGAATCAAGAAGTTCGGTTCAAACCACCGAAGTTTGGTTAAACCTAATGTGAAACCAATTTCAGCCCATCCCCACTAGGTAAGTTTTTGAATTGGAACATAAGACTTTACCTATGTGGTAATTATTTCCAAGCCGAAGTTAAAACATGTAAAATACAAAACTTAAATTGGGTATTTATTTCAAGAAAATATCACGTACATGGTACAAAACATGTAAATATTTAAGACTTCCGTAACTCTTATACACATTTTTAATAGATAAATTGAATTACAAGTAACATTCTAACAGAGAATAGCTAATAGATATAAAAAGAATATCTCCCGCACAGATAATATAATACTATACTAGTCAAATAAACAATCCGTACCAAAAAGGAATGATTGCGACAGTACTGTCTTGTGTTTTCTAAGAAAACACTGCGTATTTACTTACATAGAGCAAACAACTACCTACGGTAGGATAAAATGTAATTAGAAAGCCAAGTGAATTGTTGGAACAAATACCAGTACAAACGCTAAAGTAGAGGTAGTAGATACTATAAACTATATACATAATACATGCAACACAAAAGAATCTCAAGCTTCAAGCACCTCAAGCAATAAAAACACATTATAATAATACGTAGTATGTGCAGGAGGTTTTATTTAAATACGACATGATACGTTTATAAAATTCAATAAATAATAATCTTGATGAAATGAAAACAAATAAATAGGAATTTGATCAAATAAAAACGTACTAGTTTTTCTTTTTATTAGGTCCTGCGCAGACGACAGACTATCCGTGACGCACTTTTTAGTCTGTGAAAATAGAACCTATGCAATTATAAGCAGTAACGCACACGACGCGCAAAAAGTCCGGCGCACAAAAAATCCGTGTAATTCGGGCAGACCGCACCGCGCCGCGGCGCGCCGCTCCGCACAAAAAGTGTGTGAAAAAAATTGAACGTTTGCTTCAACGCGCGCTAACGCAGACGGCGCACACTTTAGTCGGTAATCTGCATTTGCTAGGGGTGGACGTAACGCACGCGATCTATTATCATGGCGCCAGAGGTCGATCTAACTATGTTAATTCAAGAAATACAAAACAGACCAGCAATTTATGATACTTTAGTATGGAACTGTCCCTTCAGTAATCTTTCCGAAAGCATAGGATGTACCCAAAATTCTCTATTTCTTCTTCTTTTTCTGTACTTCATGTACAAAATAATACTTCGCGATCTCTGCACGATTTCCATAGCGTCTACGTCCCTACAGCTCTGCCGACAAAATGATCGAAGATGTGCGTCGTGTGCGTTGAGTCTGTGAAAAATCCGCGACCGACTTTTTGCGCGCCATGCAGACTTTTTGTGCGCCGCAGACTCGATCGCACAAAAAGTGTGCCGTCTGCGCAGGGCCTTATCTTCAAAGATCAAACGTGTTTCAATCAGTGAGTTGACATTTATCAATTTAAAAGACGTTTTGATCCTTCCCAACTCGCGGTACGATACCCATAGATATTTTAAATTGTAACATGGTCTGTAATTTTTCTTTACAGTAATGTATAATGACTTTGTATTCTACATATATGCCTTTTGAAATACGAAGTGTCTAGTCGTCCACTAAGGGAATTATTATTAGTCGTCCACTAAATTACATAAATTCACAAAAAAGGTTGTCAATAGCTATATTGTAAATATATCACCGTAAAATTGTAAATATCGTTAGATTATAATTTATGGTTTGTTTAGGTTTGCTCTGCTGACCAAGGCGCGCGAGCCGAGCAAGCGTAGCGAGCGTGCCGCAACAGCGGTCAGCGATGCGCCAAAGACAGTGTTACGGTTCACGATCTTTAGACAATAAAAAAGAAATAGAAAATAATTCTAGAGAGATTATAATCTAACGGTATTTACAATTTTACAGTGACATACAATTTATTTTTAGACAAAAATTATATCGTATCATATAAAAGGTTTTTCAATCGGCGTGAAAATCTCATAACAAAAAAAAACTTTAGGAAAGATCAATACGTTTAGCGGACGATTATTATTCGTCCGTTTAGTGGACGACTAGCAAGTAGCAACAGCCTTTAAAGTAGGTAGTGCCTATGTGGTTTCTGTAGCTATATTTAATTACATAAATTTAATTAAGTAAAGGTATCCAATCAAAAATATAATTTTTTTTACCTTTAATATTTTTAACATAATTGAGCCTTCAGGTATCAAAACGTATTTCAACCGTTGGAGTCGAGTTCGAGTTCCTGATTTGTCTTAATTACGTGTTTTAATTAGGTTACCTAAGCTTTTATAAAAATAACTATATACCATATTAAATGTATACAAAGACAATAACTGAGACAAATAACTAAATTGTACATACATGATATTTTAATTTGCGAAATAGTTTGACATGAATATTTACGAAGACATTTTACAGTTAACGTGTAAGTGCTGTGTGAGTCTCGTGAAAGAGATTTTTTGGCTCTGGTTGATAAAACGTATGATAAAATAGGATTTTGTTTATGTTTTTAGCAGGGGGTGCTTCTCTGTCCTCAAACCCTGTCGCAGACACGCCGGGCTCGGCTCAGGCGTGCATTCACTGAAGCCACGGGAGATACAGTTAACTACGTTAGAACGGTGCGAATCATGATACGTTATGCACCAATAAATACGTCTTCGACTGTACAACCATCAAGTTCTTTTTTTTATTACACTAAACAATCAAATATTTTCACTTGTTTATCTATATTCCACTTATACTGTATATGTATAGTATTTAATATTTACAAAAAAAAACTTTCAGATTCCCTCCTGTCTTGTTGCGTAGGTACTTGTATGTTTTAATATGATATTTGTATTTAGTGTTATGTATTAGACTTTAAATTAGACTATAGATTCAACTATAGATTTTTTTTATAGTTAGAACCTGTTAGTTTTAGATGAATCCAATTTTCTATATTATAATACATTTATATTCGAAAGCGACCCTTCTCACGTTGTACAGTCGAAGAGAGGCCGATATCTGTGGTTTTATCACTCAAGTAATTGGTTAGCTGGCGAATGTGACGTCCCAATAGCTTCATTTAATGACCACCGTTAGTCCCCACACCCGTACATACCCCAGCACAGAACTCGCTTATCACAAACCAATCGTTCGCAGTACCAACATTGCTTTAAAGCAAAATATCACCAAGCATATAATATTGCTTTAAACGTCTCACTTTTTATTACAAATACGTCGAGTTCGTGTGTGACGCCACATACGATCTCAATACACATGTATTGATCCCAACATATCCGTAAATTAATTAGTTTTGTTAGAAAGTACGTAGGTAATAAAAAGACGTTTGTCATCGCTTAGAGATTCCATTTTTATACACAGCACCTACACATTCATTGCAGTCGTCAATTCACTTTACAATTAAATAACGTTATGTTGCACTTTAGATCCATTATTAGATTGCACTGAAATATTGTTTTGTGATGAATAAATAATGAAAAAGGTAGAATATTAAAATTTATTTAATATTACTAGTGAATAGGTATCATTAGCCAAAATAATATTTTTTTACTCATTTTGTGAATATTACACTTATTCGCAACTTCAACATACATTATTTGAGATAAAATTTCATCTAAAAAACTTGAAGCAGCTCTGTTCCGACAGCGGTGGAGATTTTTAACAACGATATTTGCACGGAAGTTATCTGAGGACATTTATAATCAAATAGAATTTCTTTTACAACTTTTTCGACGTTTACATAATTTCACAGGAAATCATTCCTCTTTAGCAGGAGATTTCTTGGCATATTTTCACTAGATAATATCAATGGAAATTCGTCACGGGCCTCTTCTATATGCGGGGTAAGTCGCCGTGATATTGGGCATTATTCCACGTCAATGCCCCGAATCGTTTATTATCGCTCGTCACGCGGTGTGTGAGATAGCTTCTATCTTCATATCGTGGTAAGAACTTCATCCATTCATTCATTCATTCATTATTCTTGAACCTGTATATTTAAATACTTAATCACTTGTACAACCAAAAATTAAATTTTCTTTAAATTTTATCAGAATTTAAACAAAATGTATGAAAATTCTGGAGGTAAACATTTTTAAATGTTAAAGTTTATAAAGATATTGTTCTAAAAAGCTTTTCAATATTCTCAAATTTCCCCAGTAAAAGAAGTACAAAATTCAATAATGATATACCATTGTAAGAATGATGCACCGCATACTATGCACAATTATGATGATTAAGGGATGTTAATGAAAATAGAAGCTTTTTAGTACTTATTTAATTTCAGTTTTTTCATGCAATCAAAATAATAGAACTAATTATTAGGCTAATAAAGCAATCCAACCAAGAGCAGAAACTCTGGCTGCAAGCCAAGTGCTGTTTTGTGCGCTAGTGGCATAATTATGTTAATTTCTATTGCGCCTTCTAATGTATTGAAACAAGAAAGTTGTCTCATTTTTTTTTCTATATGTAACTTCCGTTCTTAACGTGTTAAAAGAATAGCTTCTTCGATACAGTGGACAGTTACTATAGGGCGTAGAACCAAACTAAAGTTCAAGAGCTATTTTTGTATCAAAAATGTGTATCGAATTAGTATTATTTTTAAAAAACTATAGTTAGTTAGTAACCTAACTAGTTTTCAAATTGAACTAAAGAAAGCTATATTAAATATTAATTTAATTAATCTGGTCCAAAAAAAAACCAAATCATTCGTCGTTCTATAATGAAAATAAAAAATTAATTAACCAAACGTTAAAGCGAAAAGTCAGTCTTATCATCATGAGCAGTATACTGACAGCAAGAACTTGGCAGGATGCCGAATAAACGTTTGAAGGGCCGACCCGTTGTATAGTCATTAACTTAGTGTCTACAGGACAAAAACTTTGGAAGCTATCCCAGAGAGTCACTGGGATATTGAGGAAATACGGCTTCCTTGCTTTTATATGCTTTGAGTTGGAAGTTGTGTCCTTAAGTTGCCTCCCGTTTTTACTACTAATATTAATTATAAAGTTCGCAAGAAGCTTATGGTGTAATAAAATTGTGTATTTGTACCTTGATGTATATCTTGAAAATTATAGTGCTTTTGATGTGTAGGAAAAAGGTATGGTATAATGTTACACTTTAAGCTCAACTGTAAATTGTTAAATGGGACAGCCTGTTGCTGAATTTCAGAAATGTTATTTTTTTTTTTGTGGTGGGAACCGAAGACATTGATTATGCCATTTGTCTGTGTTGATCAAGAGTTGGAAAAATATTGCCTTTTCTTGTTCTACGAATAAAAACTTTCTCTCTTACGGAACTCTATTAAATGTTGAATAAATAAAGAAAATCTGATGCTAGGTTTATAAACAACATTTCTGTTAAGCATTTCATTTTTTAATCCAATTTAAAAAGCTTGACTTATATAACAGACACTCGACCAGAGAATATGAAACTGTTTTTACCTATACATATACACACATCAAAAGTGTCTAGGGATCAAGTACGTTTTTTGCTATAAAACCCAATAAATTTAAATCTAATTTTCTGGACTGGCCGCCTACCTTATTTCCCATATCTTAAACAATTACTTATTCCCACATTTTGAATAAATTAAGAAAAAAATATTTTTTTCAATTTATAAGTACATAAAAGAATCTATTATATTAGTACATAATCTAGTATTTGTATTACAAGCTTTGCTTAGTTTGAAATCAGGTTGCGCTTTGTGAAAATGTCCGAGCATTATTATCTATTAGGTATTTATTGTTAAATATAGCTATATAAATCTATCACGTCCCCGAATAAAGCCTCAGGATTTATTCAGTGACGTGATAGACTAAAGACTTCGGAAGCAGTTTTTTTAAGTCGTAAGGAAAATCACTAAAATATCTATACGAGTATCTAATTCAGTTAAGTTTTAAAGTGAATACTATATATCTTCATGTAAATAACTATATCTGATATGTAGTCTTGGTCAAGGATTTATTATTTAATGCTATGAAAACGCCATTACTTTATCAGAATAGTAAAGTGGCCTCCAATGGAGTCCTCACGAGAGTTGCGTGGAGATTATGTCGCCTACATTACGGGTCAAGACTTTGAATATGATACAAGTATGATAAGTAGCTACTAAAGTGCTAACATTTCTCTCGTTTAATCTTTCGTTTTTATGCGTTTCGAAATGTGGCTCTTTTAGCTACCGTTTTTTTTTTCAGTTGAATATTTTATCGAGATAAATGATATTTTTTTTATTCGTTTTAGTTTAATGATTCTACTAGCTGTTTCCTGCACTTTATCCGTCTGTGAGTTATATTTTTACGTTTAAACTACTCAACCGACCATTACAAAACGTACCATTACATACACGTTTCCAGTGGTACAGAAAAGAACATAGGGTAGTTTTATCCCGGGATTGCCGCAGAAAATTATTCGAAATTATCACGGATGAACCCGCGAGGAGGATGTAAAGGAATAAATATTAAACATGGCAAAGTTCCAATCCGCCACAATGAGGCTATTCAATGGTACGTTCTCGTATAAATTATGTTTTGGGCTTTAATGTAGTTCAGGTTTCGGCTCTAATACATTCCATTACATTGAACTAATGCGATGTGATCGCCACCAGATACTAGAGCAGGGATCGATTTCATATTAATTGGGTAGGGTTCGCGATGTGCATAGTAATGGAATCTGGATGGTTATTGCACGACGCACGTGTTTAGTACAAAATAATAATTGTACTTTATAATAAAACAATAGCATGTGTGTGCATTGGATCTATTTACAAAAAAATGTTGGTGAGACGAAAAAAGAGGATCAGATAACAGAACTGAAGTCAAAAATCCTTTTTTTTTTTGCCTATTAGGTATGTCTTTCTATCAGTCTGTTTATACTCCACGCTCTTCAAAACAGGTAACACGAAGAAAGGTTGTAATAAAATAAGATTTGCAGCGTTACAGCGTGTAGAGATTTTGTGATTTACCGAAAATTAGCAGTAGGTAAAAGTGGTTTTGTTTCTTACGATCAACGGTCATGGTAACCGCCCATATTTACCACTACAGCATACAATATAAGGTACAGCGACCGACCAGCGCGCGGGGTCAATAGTGTGCAAACTACAAAAGAGTTTACTGACCAAGTACGGTGCCCAACCGAACACCGGTAGCAGAAATACTAATGACCGATCTCCGGTGGGGAACTTTCGGTCGTGAATTTTCCCGTACAAACCCCTATTTTTCTGTTAGTGTAAGTGTTTCTTTATTTGTAAAGAAAACGTACCTAAAGGGTCCAAACATCGATTTCCAATACTCTAGTTTCAAAACTAAGGGAGCGCCCATAAAACTTTCACCCCTTCTTCAAATCAATCAATCAATTAAAAGAAGTCTTATGCCAAATATCAAATTGCTGAGTTTCTGGACTCAGAGGCATGGGCTGGGCAATTATGAATTAATCAGTCAGTATACACTGGTGTAATTTTATATATACAGAGTGTAAATAGTTTGCTGGTAATGGTATAAATACATTAACTATAGGCGACCAGATTTGCGCAGTAGCTCACCATGTTTCCCCGCTAAACAAGAGGTTGCGGGTTCAATTCCCGACGGGGTGGACTTCGTGTGATGAGCACAGGGTTCCACTTTCTAGTTGTTTGTTTATCTGTTTATCTGTAGCACAATTTTAATATTAAATCACGTGTCACGTTGTTTTTCCGCGATGGACTCCGAAACTACAGAACGGATTTTGATAAAATTTTGTAACCATTCATAAAATGGGCCAACTTAAAAGATAGGATAGTTTTTATCCCGGAATTCCCGCGGGAACTCCGAAATTACCGCGGATGAAATCGCGGGGGACAGCTAGTATATGTATATGTTATAACTTGTGGTGGGTAGGTATACTTATACCATATTTGCTTTGTTTCCACGACACAAGCTTAGGTATACATAGCTTTGTGTGCGATCACGTAGGTCTGTGTGTTGTGAAGTGTTATTATTATATATCAAATTCAAATTGTTTACTTCATAATCAAAAGTATTTTACAAATGATTATTATTCTAACATCGGCAACGAAACTGGGGCGATGAAATCAATCACTTGAAAAATTCATGAATGTTCATGCGAGTAAATTGAAACCTTTTTTTCACGTCATTAACGACAAATTGCATCAAATGAGTGGGAATTTGTAAACTGTCATCGGTTCAGGACCCGGCTCGTGATGTAACATGTTTGCTTTGATGCGAACATATATACAGGGTGAAATCTTTAACGAGGGACATACGCAAGCTCTCAGTAGCTACACAAAGTGCTAGCTTATTTGTGTAAGCATTACAAAGCATTTGAACAGCGACTCAGTACCGTCAGCGTATACGTTGGTTACATAGTTTATTATTATTTGTGTACCTAGTACTATACGTAGGTATAACTACAGTCATCAAAATATATTTTACGCACATCGAATTTATAGTAAAAAATAAAGATCACAACAAAAGTGAACCTCTTCGTATTCCTCGGATCATATATTTAGTCCGTCAGTTAGATAATAAAAAAATAAAAGACACTTATATTTTGCTTTTTCAGATAATTTAAAATATAGGTACTTGGATAAAGCGCAATTTGGGAATGAGGGCTCGTAACGTCATATGCAAGTAAAAACTGCACCTGCTTGTAACGTCACGCGACATTTCGACTCAACGTATCTCCGTAATTTTTTGCTTACGTAAAAAAAGAAAAAATACGTGTCTGATACTCCTTATGAATCTACAGGACGGACTAAAAATAAAAATTTAGTCAAATGGCCTATTGCTTCAAAAAATCTTTTCAAAAATTTCCTTCCGTAAAATATAAAAGATAAATGAATAGTGTCTTAAATAATTAAATAAATAAATATCTGTGTTTCTTCATCCACGTGTTTGATTGCTGATCAAGTTAGTAAATCAATATGTAAGTACGGAAACGGTTGCGGATGTAAATGAGTTTTCTAAGTTAAATTTTTAATTTTTATTCGAATACCTATCTTGTTTGCCATTTGTACATATCTTTTTGTACAAACAAAGGGTGAAAAAGTGAGTTGACAGTTCAAGGTCTACGTTACGGGACCTCATGCATGGCTGTGAACGTGAAATCCTACGTCTATTTCAGTGTTACAAACTTAGGTCGACGACTTTTGTCAATGACAGGTGGTAATGCAAATCAACCCGCGTGGGAGACGTTAGTGAGACATTTAATTTCAAAAATACTAAAGCACGCAAATACAGGGGTCTAGGCCCTGAATATGATTTTGTGCCATTCGGTGTCGAGACCCTTGGTCCGTGGGGTCCTAGCGCTATAAGGCTTTTTAAGGAAATAGCAAAAAGGTTAGTCGACATCACAGGAGACCGAAGAGCTGGCAGCTACCTCGCACAAAGAATTAGCCTAGCTATTCAAAGGGGGAACGCTGCCAGTATCTTCGGAACCTTGCCTAAAGGGACTCCTTTTAATAATATATTTTAGATTAATTTTAGGTTATGTTAAGTTTAGATTAATAATTATTACAAAAAAATTAAAAATCACATGTTGACATTTCAATAAAACATTTGTAACTTTAATTTCATAAGTACGAAAACGTCGGGGATAAGGCTAGTTTATTTTTGGAGTTTTCATGTCTGTGTAGAAATAATTAGTTTGTTACATTACTATATGTACATATGTGGAGACGATAGTGATTTTAATTCGAAATGGGAATGATTTGTTTATTAGAACTGTTACGCTTTCACGACTTAACGGCTTAACCGATCGCCATGAAGTTTTGCATACACGTTTTCAGGAGCACAGAGAAGGTTATGCAGTACTATTTATCTCAGAATTCCCGCGGTAACTCCAAAATTATCGCGGGTACTGCATTAGATTTACCATACCTATTACACCTTGTCCGGGATGCAGAAAAGGATACCTACAGGGTACTTTTATACCAGGATTCCTGCGGGATCGTCAAAATGAAAGCGAGTGAAACCGCGAGGAACAGCTAGTATAAAATAACCTAAAAGTGTTCCACCGTCAGTGGACTGAGCTCAAGTTACCAATTTCTTGGCCATTTTTATTAGTACTAATCATAGTTGTGCAGCGCGTTTTCACCGGCGTGAGTTCGGAATTTCCGTAGGAACTACAAACTTGTTTTATTTTATTCTTCTTCTCCTTACATATAGCAAAGGCAACAAAAAAAGAACCAGCGAAATTGGTCCAGCCGTTCACGCGTGATACTATGCCCAAGGAAAATAGGAATTCATTTTTAAGTATGTACATAGATGAAAAATCGATGAATGAAAAGTCAATAAATAATAGTACATTGTTATCCTAGGGGTGAAAGTTCTCCCGAGGATAACACTGTGCTTTTCATTATGAATGCAAGGAAAGTCAAAATAAAAATAGGAATTAGCTAAAGAAAAAACTGAGTGAAGATCGGATAGTCGCTTGACACTTTCCCACCTATTTCTTTTTCTTTGGCCGGCTACCTATTCAGCCAGTATTTTTTATTTACATTGTGGCGACCTAAAAAAAAATATTTTCTTTAATTATTAATTAAATAAAATAAACAAATATAAATAGGAATTAGCTTAAGAAAAAGTGAGTGAATTTTATTTTAATTAATACCTACTTAAACTTTACGTTATTTCAATTTTACATCGCGCTGGCTGTATAGAAAGTTGAAACATGGTTCAATAGAAATGTGAAAATAGACCTAGTTTTTTTTTTAATAATTTGACAGTTGTCAGTTGAAAGCTATTCTCCCTAGGGCTGAAAAGGGTTACTTTCAACCCGCTTCTCAGGCAACTTCGGACCTACTTTCCGAGTATGAGTAATGAAAATAATGTTTATGCTTCTACAATAACCACTAAACATATTTTGCGACTGTACAAAATACAAGCTCGAAAGTGTGTCAGTGTGGCTTGACAGTCGTCAAAGTTAATAACAGCAATTCAAATAAAACCCTCAGGGCCTTCAACTTAGTGACACATGCTCGCGCAAATATTTGTCACCGCGGCCATGTTTGGGGCGAACTTTTTACGTTGTGTCACGTATAAAAGGTAATTTTAGTCCCGTGTTTGTGAGCTAAGTTGTCAGTTATGTAATTAACCCTATTTTTGTTTGAATTTTTAACAGTTCAGAAAACCTCAAAAATCCGCTTTCACGCCTCAAGGGCTCAACCGATCATCATGAAATTTTTCATACACGTTGTCAGAGGTACAGAAAAGGATATAGGCTACTTTTTATCGTGGAATTCTCACGGAAACTTTGAAAGTAGCGTTGCGAATGAAACTGCATTCAATTTTGCATACTTTACGTTGTCAGGGGTAAAGAAAAGGACACAAACTTCAGATGATCACAAACTAAGTCGTAGTCGTCTGGTTTGCTAATTATTATATAGTAGGTGTTAAACCAAATGGTGCTATTTAAAAAAAAGAAATATTATACAAGTGAAATCGATCCAAAACCTCTATATAGCAATACGGTTACAAAACGAAGATTTTTAAATATTTATCGACTTGGAATTACATAGAAACTTGGGGGATCAATAGATCAATCGAGAGTACAGTGTACTCCCTATAGTAAACAATAAGTAAAATGTAGCTGAAATTGAGAATTTCAATTGAATTAAAGATTCAAAATACAGGAGTGAAACTACGCCACCTATAAAAAAAATTCTTCTAAGATATTTATATTCAAAAGGAAAAAGGTACGAGGAAAAAAGGGTGAAATAAAAGGATTTTTTATTTATTTTAAATACTAACTTCTGCAGTATTGCAACATAATACGGATATAAAAATGTTTAAATGCTGCTAAATTTTCATCAAAGTTTGTATTTACTGTACTTAAAGTATTCTTCTATCAATTTATTTTTAAATATATAAAAGAAAGATTTTTATAGCAGTTGGCGCTAGTTTTACTCCGACTTACTTACTACCTATACCTAACTACCATAGGTTACATAATTATTATATTTTGGGTAACGCATCCTAAAATCTATTTTACTTCTTTTATAACGATGATCGTATTTTTACCACCAGCCAGTATTTAGTACTTAGAAATAAAATTTCTAAACTTACATATTTAGTTTTTCAAAAAGAAGAGAAAAAATATATATTTAGTTTTTATAATCTGATTACTAGTGGTTCATTCACCCGCGAATTATTTAATTTACGCCCTTTTGTTGCGTCGTCAAACCTAAAATATAATCTTAATATAGCACAATCTGTTGCTTTGTAAGGCTTCTAATAATGTGCTTATGTCTGGAATATTAGCAATGGTAATATGACGACATTGTAGGTATTCGACTGTAATAATGGAATATGGGTGCGTGAAAGCTGTTGACTCTGTAAACCTGAAACACTTTGTTCTTAAGTTTGATTTCAAGACTGGGAATATTATACGTACAAGCATTTGGAGTAGCTTTAGATTAGTACCACTTATTCTGCTCTATATGATATTTTATTATAATAATATACAAGATGCATTTTTAAGTGGACGTGGATAGTCAAGTTTGATACTATATAACGCTCAAAGCGGCCTCGGAGTCGATTTTGATAAAAACTAAAACGGTATCCTAAGATTTGTCAAAAAAATATCTGAGGTCTTGAGGTGGTGAAATAACTGAAAACTGGTATGCAAAAATGGCGTGACTGGAAAAAGTCTTATTTGCAGAATGACTAGAATGAGTAATTTGTGTGTTCCATCGGCGATTAAAGGTTATCAGTCTACAAATAGTTTATTGTTCTCGACATGAAGTTCTATCAAGCTCTTAAGTGTCACAACTCACATCTATGAAAGTGAATAACGACGCGGTATGCCGTTTCCAGTGCTTTCAGTGATGTACTCATGACTGCCACTATTAGTGTCGTGCATCGAGTTACTAACGACTTGTGACGAATGCTAGCTAAGTAACCGTTAATGCATTCTGGTTGGAACATTTTATTAACTGTTAGACTGTCAGTACTACTGTAGTGTACCTATACTGTAAGTATACTGAAGCTTAGTACTAAATTTTCTAAGTTAACCAATAAGGTTTGAATTCGATGAAACGTAAAAGCAATATAAAAAGAGAACAAACACATGTTATTATAGCCTGCGAGAGAATGAGATAGAATATAGTATACAAAGCTTCAAAATTTAAAGTTTTGAATTTTTTTAGATTTATTTAACGAAGTTACCTAATTCTTTTTTGTCAGATGTACTATCCGTTTTCTTTACACTAGTACATACCTATTAAATAGATGTATAAGCTTGTAAATTTGTAAGTTTAGAAGTAAGTAGTACCAAATCTCTGGAGCTACTTACTCAACGGATTCTAAGAACTCTTTCACTGATAGGAAGCTACAGCATTCCTGAGTGACAACTATTTTAAGTTCCTAAAAAAATTCTTGAAATTCACACGGGAAAAATCGCAGTGAATAGTCATTTATAGATAAACCCACTCATTATTTTATTTCTTTTTAAATAGTTTGTATTGTAGTTTGGAACTTAAATATTTCAGTTAAGTGTGTTAATTACTATCCTATGTGACTCTACTGATAGAGTCTAGTATAAGTTAGGTGTCAGGATAATATATAGAATAAAATAAAATAACAAGATGGCCTTATAACATTTGACATTCATTTATTCAACTGGATGGTTCCTGGTCTATAAAATACTACCACCGCTTCGGAAGGTGTTATGGCTATGTAGAAGAAGCGGCGGAAGAAACTCCATAGCAACACCACTGTCTTAAATTACAACCATAATTCACACGTCATTAATATTCGTATCTAGTAAACAAATCTAATCCAAGTAAGTGTTCAATTTTAAATATTATCATGAAACAAGAGCAGTAGTACGATCAAGTTATTTGGTTATTAATTCGTTACATATGTACATACATTACATGAATACAATAACTTTTATAATAACAATACTTAACTTGGTATCACTGGAGAAAGCCGTGGTTTCACTGATCTCACTTTCACAGGGTAGGACCGACTGTCCAACACAAAGAGAAAAATAACTGACCCTCCACTGTTCGGATGGACCTTTTATACTTGAGATATCCCGCCATTCTATACAACATTAGTGAATTTTCCAGTGTCTCCGATTGGCTGATTGTAAGTCAGCCAATCAGCGATGTGGTAACATTCGGCGGGAGATTCAAATTTCGGCGGGAGGATCAAGTACTCCTCTCTTAGACATTAGAACACAATAATATTATTACTAATATATAAACTTCAATAATCTTATTATATAATTATACAATTTAATGATAATTTACTAATTGTTTGCAGTAATTACATACCAATTGTCGATTTTAAACAATAACAGTGTATTATCCTCAACCAATCAGAGATATCGCGCCACCAGCTAATTATTTAGTGTGGAATCAAATGCGATACTCTTTATTATTATGATCAAATAATATTGCGATATTAGCTAACGCTAATACTCTATTTTTCCATGTAATAATCATTTATTAATTACTAACTATTTATATAATAAATATATCCAATGTCGACGTTGTTTGAAAATCAACGACAAAACCTAAGTATATTCTAAATTACAAGTTTTTGTTGCTGTTTCTGAATCTACCTCATAATATCGATTCATTTAGAAAGGTTTTGTGTCTACCTCATTACTTTACTATCCCATGTAGGTATAAAGTAGTATCTTTTTATCCATAACCCTAACAAGTGCAGATTTCTCTTTAGTCAGGTGCCATCCTAACTAATATCATAAATGCGAAAGTGAGTTTGTTAGCTTGTTTGTTCTTCATAAAACTTTGCATACTCGTTGTCAGGGATACGGAGAAGGACTTAAGGTACTTTTTATCCCGAAATGTCCGCAGGAACTCCAAAATTAACGCGGGCGAAACCGCGGGAACAGCTAGTTTATTATAATTATCAAGATAGTTATGTCTAGACATAATATTATTAAAGATTTCAAAGATTTCAATAAAATATGCCAGTAAATTAAATGGGATTAAGTCTTAAAATCATTTAATTCTCTCCGTGAATGCAAACAATAGGTACGATCCAATCATAATAATGCTAGAGAGCTAGCTGGCGCTTTATTTTCAAGTATGACATAATTAGTGTATTAATAGTTAATTAACAATAAGCTCTCGACTCGCTGTTTCAGCTTCACGGCTTAATACGATTGTTGCTGCATCCATATTATATTGTACTCGGCAAAGTTTGATGATGATGAATTATAAATAAAAAAAAAGAAATGTGCCTAAAACCAAGTGAAACCTTCTTCTTTAGGTATTAATATTAACTTGAACTTGAAAAACTAGAAACAAGAAATGAACCGAAATCCATGATTTTAATCTTCGACGAAAGTTATAATTTAAAAAAAAAAACATGACGGTTCCAACAGCTAGTGGGAATATTAGCGGAGACCGTAAAGCGTCATGTGCTGTGAAAATTCAGAATTATAAAGCATTTAGCTAGTTTCAAGTAAAAACAAATGAATGCCTATTTTGCTGTATTTATATTAGAATTTAGCATCGTTGTACAGTTGGACATAGATAAGCAATAGTGTGTTAACCCACACTAGAGCAATTTTGAGTAAATTAAAGTTTTAAGTTAAGTTACATATTTAAACACATTACATTACAGGTAAACACATAATTAAAAAACGTTCTCTAAATCTCAATAAATCGTTCTGAATCAATAACTTCGTTTTGTGGGTTAACATGTTATTGCCTATCTGCATCCAGTTAGGAATTGCAAATCATGGTTCTATTAGTTTGCAAAGAAGAAATCGGTTTGAAACGTAACATATTCATATTCTCTGTGTACATAGCTAACCTTCACTGCGTAAATTATGATCATCAGATTAAACTTATAAAGTCCACTTTTGTCAATTTTTATCAAAACAAAAATTAATGACGGAACCACCATCTTGGATTTTCGCTAAAAACTCCCTTCAGGAATGTTAATATCCTGTCAGTAAGGGGACGCCTTACCAATATATAGTCTCACAAAACGTAATACCTAATTATATTATCTTTGCATCTTGGAAATATCCGAAGCTTCCTTGATTGGTGTATAACAAACATTGTTACCTACTTCTAACATTATTAATGAAGATATGACATAAGATACGTAGGTATTTGATATCTATTCAATGTCTGTAATGAACTTGTTCGATTAAGTGATTCAATTTCGTATAGAATTAACTGATTTTCCCGTGCTGTTTGCTAAGTAATCAGAATGGTACAAATCCGTTTTAAATTCTTTGCGACAAAAAGAAAAAAAAAAACAAACAAACAAAGAAAAAAAAACAAACATTTCGATATCAAGTATTCTAGTTTAAGACCCACGCTTGTACTGATTTTATTTTTATGGTATCAAATAAATTTTTCTCTATCCTATTCTATTCTATTCAATTACGTGACTACTCTTGGAGGTAAATATGACCTTGTAAGTTTCTTTCCCTTTTTCATTAATTTCATAAAAACCGGATCATAAATGACAATATTATCGCATAAAATAATAATATACTTACACAAAAAATCGAAAAGAATTAAATTCTATTTAATTAAAATTAAATGTTTTATTGAAGAATATAAATTTTGTATCTGTATAATCTTTAAACTACTTACTAAAGTGTCAATACAAAAAATTACAACATACATTATATATACACGGTATTATATATACATGTATATATTAGATACATTTATAATCGAGGCAACGATATTTAGTATCGTAGTGTATTTGTGTTACTGTAGATGTAGATATAAAAGGAGTATCATAGACTATGCTTTGAGTTTTCCTATAACAAAGGCGCAGTATGCTCTTTATTTCATATTTATTTAAATATATACATTATGGGTGATGTTACGTTGTAAATGCAAGATTTTCCCAACATTAATAGAGACTTGTTTGCATAAATGTCACGTTTTGAATAAAATTTGCATCGTAGAGTTCAGTTATAGCTAACTTTATATTGAAGTGAATGGGAATTAGGAAAAAAAAATTGATGGGCACAGCTGAAAGTAATAAATTAACTAAGTCCGGAACCTAACCAGACATAATATACACTAGTATATATATTTTTCTTAACAATTAAAAAAAATGTGTGGTATGCGTAGCAAATCGCAAATAAAGGAATAGATTCATTATGGTCAAGACTTATTTTTATTGGAACATAACTTAAACAAGTGTTTCTCTTAGAGCTGTCGGCCGCTGACAAACGTATAGTGAGGGCAAATACACAAGATGTGACTATTGAACAAAGGAGGTCTTTGTGCGTGGACCGTGCGAGTCGATGATGATGATTTTTTATAGGATCGCTGCAACTAATAAAAAAAAACATTGCTAAATAGACACTAATATTCTGTAGGTACCTACCTATGTATAAAGTGAATAGGCATGTTGACTAATTTTTTTTTTAGTCCGTCTTATAGATTATTAAAAAATATTGGACACGTATTTTTTCTTTTTTTACGTAAACAAAAAATAACGGCGATATATTGAGTTGAAATTTTGCGTGACGTCACTATTCTGACAGTTTGTATGGCGGTTTTAGCGGTTAGTGACGTCACGACCCCCTCACCCTAAACTTTAGTGCGCTTTATCTCTGTATATTTCAATTTATTTGAAAACGCAAAAAATACGTGTCTATTGATTTTTTGTTTTATAATTGACGGACTAATTAGAATTTTGATTTTCAAAAGTAGTCCACATCCCCATTGGTAGAGAATGTCATTAGGCACTAAGTAAGTAAGTATACCTTGGCAAATGTACGAACAGCAACATGAGCCAACAGGTTTATATAAATAATTTCATGCCATGTATAGTTTCATAATGTACCACAGCAACCGAGTTTTTAATTTGACCCAGTTGAGACGGGTTGAAACTATTTAGATAACCCAAATACTAAAAGCCAAAGCTAGTATGATGTACTAGGTAACATAGTGGATGGTATAAAAATAACATTTATTAGCATTGGAACTAACTAAGAAATCTAGATAGTCAACACTCGGCATTTCATTATGAAACCCGAAGAGCGCGCAATATCCATTAGCATCTCGTATTGCCGAGCGCAAAAGTTTTTTCAGAACTCATTTGCTTTGGTAAATAACAGAAAATATAAATGTAGAGTTGTGTGCGACTGTGACAATTTTTAATAGAAGTGTTAACTTGAAGAGTCTACTTAGGTATCTGCCTATATACTTACAACAGATATAATTATTTAAAATAAATAAATGATTATTTTTATTTATTAATTCATTGCAATGCCCATTTATTTTTTATATAAATGGGCAATTTTCGAACAAACAGCCAATACAAAGTTTACAAATTTTTAATACGTACTCTATTATCTATTTATTTCATCGAGTATTCTTTGTTGATTAATTCTAATATAAGAAATTTTCTATACATTATAATTTGTAATAAGAGTTTTTATTTTGATATATTAATATAATTAGGTTACTATTGCTACATTTTTATTTTTATGTCAATATACCAATAAAAGAAACCTCTTCTTAACTTTTCAAGATTATTATCTCTTTATCTCTCTCCATTTCAATCTCTTTTCTTTATACACTTAGAGTAGTTAAATACCAAACCATTTAAATCTCTTTTTTTAAAAACTAGCTCTAGAGTAGGTAAATACCAAAACAAACACGTAAACTAGTTAGGATTCGGTTTGGTCTTTCCCCAAAATGGGTTGACAATTAAAAAAGTTTTTTTTTTAGATTGGGAATGCTATGATATTTACAGCAGAGTATCTATGGCATTTATTTTTATAAAATATGAAACGCACATAATATTGACAATTACTATAATACGCTGGGTAATGACTTATAGCGGTGCTTCATGTTAACTATGTATTTCCCCCGGAGTTTCATCCTCTTCAATTTTGGAATACTCTCGGGAATTTCTATTTTACCTTCCGGAGGAATTTTGTAAATTATAGATATGCGTCAAAATCTGTTGCATAATTTGGGCGACGTACATTCAGATACGGATAGCTTTGTCTGATGCAATTATTTTAAGTTAATGTTATTACTTACTATAATACTAGTTGTTCCCCACGGTTTCAACCATGTTAACGCAGAAACTCTGGGATAAAAACGACTCAATGTCCTTTTATATACTCCTGACAACGTCTGCAAAATTTCATGATGTTCGGTTGGGGAGCTAAAACGTGAAAGTATGACAAACAAACTCAGATTCTTATTTATAAATCTAGTCAGGATATGCTTGCACTTAGAGTTAGGCCAGATGGAGTGAACAGAGCTTGTACTATGGACTGATATAACGTTTATATGTATACTCTATCTGCTTAACACCTACATTCTTCAAACCTAAGATTTTCCAAACATGTTCATGACATAAATGATACAGAGATAGAACCCGCAATACTTAACGTTGCATAGGTTTGCTAACTATACAATAAATATACGAATGCTGTAATCTTCTGAGACAAAGAGCAATAACATTATTTTGTTACAAGGAAAAAATTATTGGAGTGTTATTACATATTATGACTGGACTTTTGTCCTGTTATTTGTGTGAACCTGATAGCGTGTATGTGAAATTTCTAAATGATCGTTTTAGTAGTTAAGGTGTCAAAGGGTAACAAACAAATGAACTCACATTCGCATTTATAATATTGGGGGGATTCCAAAAGCATTTATAATAATAATAATAATTCACTTCACAACACACAGATCTACTTGATCCCACACTAAGCTATAAGCTTGTGTCGTGGAAATCAAGCAAACGTGGTATATACTACACATATTATTACGTATATATTATACTATAGATATATATACCCAGACTGGAAAATGGAACCCTGTGTTCATCACACAAAGTCCACCCCCACCGGGAATCGAACCCGGAACCTCTTGATTAGCGGGCAGGCATGGTGACCATTGCGCCAATCGGGTCGTCTTTGAGAGAAAGCTTATGCGGTAAAGGTGATGAAAGTTCACAAGGGCGTAGGGGTATATGATATGGGTCAATATGTCTGTCTTACGTTTACGTTTATGTAAAGCTGACAAGCATAAATTCTCATCACGTTACACATCCCGAAACATTTGTTTTAAATGCAAAGTTGTACGTGTTTCCAAAGCATATTTTATATTAGCACTTGCACCAATTTCGGGATTACTTACTTCAAGAATTCTTTGATATAGAGGAAATCTATATCTGTATCTGTTAGTTCAGAGCTTAAGCTACGGATTATCACCATCAAAAATATGTAAACCACTTTCGTCAGTCGTTCAACTTTATCACGAACTAGCTGTGCCCCGCGGTTTCACCCGCGTGAGTTTCGGATATTCGAATATTTCGAATATTTTGCTAAAATAAAAGTAGCAACTTTCCTTATAACATCAGCTATCTGCGAGTAAAAGTCCCGTTAAAATCGGTCCAGATATTTCAGAGATTAGCCGGGACAAACAGACAGACGGACAAAAACTTTAAAAAATGTTTTTTTTTTATGTAAGTATACCGTACTTTCATATGCATTTAATGACAAGCTGATAATTTGGAATTACAAACAGACACTTCAATATTATTTATATGTACACAATTATGTATATTTAGATTACAATTGTCAGAGGTGATCACAAATTATATGTGTATATGTATGTATGTGTCTGTGTATGTATGTATGTATGTGAGTATCTATATCTATGTGAGTTTTTATCTAAATATATATCGTAAATGCACCGCCAAGTGAGCTATCTGTACTACCTGAAGGTTGACTGGCAGAGAATGCCACTGTGGCATTAAGTCCGCCTTTTGTACCATGATGTGCATAAAGTTTAAATAAATAAATAAATAAAACATGTTTCATATCTGTTAAAGTAGATTTGCACAACGTGTGTTCAAACAACCCGACAACCATCCAACAGTTAAAACTTCCAATAATACGAGTGATCTTATTGCATTCAGTTGCTTAATTCAATGTTTCACTTTCAATGTAGGTACAGATACGGCAAGTTTACAGTTTCATTGTAAAAATAATATTGTAGAAGAAATAGGTAAATTAAAATCCTTTGTCCTGAATGACTGATGGATCAACGCACAGCCTAAACCGCTGATCGTAGAGATCTGAAACTTGGAGGGTGTGCTCTTTATATAACGTAGGCATCCGGTAAGAAAGGATTTTGGAAAATTCAAACCCTAAGGGGATGAAAAGGGGTTGAAAAGTTTGTGTGGAACAATTCCGCGGGAACTTCGAAATTATCGCGGGTGAAACCGCGCGGGACAGCTAGTATTTTATACAAATGAAAAGCAATTGCCACTGAATCTATGAAATTAAAAACTTGGAAATAGCTTTATTTTAGCTTAGCTCTAGGAAATCGTGAACTAGAAATGGAATGTAACAATAAACTAATCCTTAGAGAATTACCATAAACTACGATAACAAACATAAAATCTGGTATATGAAGGAGCATAGAAGCTTTAGCATCCATGTTTGAGTACAATGAAAACAATAAAGACAGATACAATTGCATTTAGATAGAAGACGGATCTTTTGAATCTCATTCGTTGTTAGTTGTTGAGACGATCAAAGCGAGTTTTATACGTACTGTAGGAAATTTACATTTTCATCTTTTTTTCATAACAAAAAAGAAACTAGCAATAATTTTATTTAAATTGATACATATTTTATCCGCAATAACTTTTCAGTTATTATAAAAGTACAATTTCGATATGTTTGTACTTTGGATGTTTGTTATGTAATCACGCATAAAGTGAAGTGGATTATTTATTATTATGTACTCTCTTTTCATAATGTCAGACTATTTTCCTCGTATATGGATTTCCTTGATTGGTCGGGTGACTGGCTTTTACCCAAAAATCAGAAGCGCTGAATCATTTGACTGACTTTGAAATGAATATCGTAGCAAAATATGCTACATTGCTACGCGTTTGCGTAGCGTCGTAGCGATGTAGCCGCGTAGCACAGGGACAGCTGGCAACTAGAAAGTTTTTTTCACATTCCATTATTCCCATACATTTGAAGATATTAGGAAAAAACAGTAAATTGATTTATTTAATTTTGTTTTATTTTGGTTTACTTAGGAAAGCAACGGCATTAATTACATTAATTCTCGAGGTATTTGTATATTAAAGTTTTCTTTATGTATCTTTAGAAATAACACAGGGTTATGATAATAATTTTATACTGGTTTACTAAAACATGATTATTGATTAATCAAAATATAATTTTTAAATTTATTATTCAAGGATGTTCAAAATTCAAAAAATTCAAAATTCAAAAGCTCTTTATTACTTAGGATTGGTTACAATCACTTGTAATCGTCAGCAGGTTCTTAAAACTATAAATTACCGTCAGTTCGGAATACGTCCTCTGCTGAGAAGAACTGACAAGAAACTCAGCAGCGCTGTCTTTTAATGATCTTACTTATAAACTAGGACAACAAAAAATAGTAATTGGATAGAGCAATTCATTCCCAAACGTCTGTATCATTTAAATAGTCTACTACACTATAATATGCTTTATCGCATAATCTGTGTTTAATAAGCGTCTTGAATTTATTAATTGACAAATTTATTACATCGTTTGGGAGTTTGTTGTAAAAGCGTATACATTGTCCTTTAAATGACTTAGAAATTTTATGGAGCCTAGTCTTAGGCACAGCGAGTTTATCTTTATTTCTTAAGTTAAGATTATGTAAATCACTGTTTTTCTTAAAGTTGACTAAATTTTTGTGAACATATAATAAATTCTCGTATATATACTGAGAATGTACAGTCATTATTTTAAACTCGCTGAATTTAGTTCTCAGTGAATCCCGAGGGCCCAACTTATAGATTGCGCGAATGGCTCGTTTCTGCAACACGAATACAGAATCGATATCCGCGGCACTACCCCACAGCAGTATGCCGTATGACATAATGCTGTGGAAATAACTAAAATAAACTAAACGCGCGGTATTAATATCAGTAAGTTGACGGATTTTCTTAACAGCATAAGCCGCCGAGCTTAATCTACCTGATAACTTTTTTATATGTGGGCCCCATTGTAATTTTGCATCTAATGTTATACCTAGAAAGACAGTTTCATCGACCATTTCCAAATCCTCATTATTAATCAGTAATCTGGTTTTTACTTGTTTAACATTTTTGGTCACAAATCTTATACATTTGGTTTTATCACGGTTTAGTAATAAGTTATTAGCATTAAACCAGTGTACTATTTTAGAGAGAGCATTGTTCACATCGTCTACAGCCGATTGCTGTCTATTAACCTTAAACACTAAAGATGTATCATCTGCAAACAATACTATCTCATGGTTGTCCCTCACTAGATAAGGTAAGTCATTTATATAAACAAGGAACAGGAATGGTCCTAATATAGATCCTTGGGGTACTCCCATTACCACGGCAGAACCATGTGATCGTTTTCCGTTGACATCAACCCTTTGGATCCTATCACTCAAGTACGAAGTAAGAAGATCCAAAGCTACACCTCGTATTCCGTAATAGTGTAGTTTCCTGACCAAAGTTGTATGCTCAACACAATCAAAGGCCTTGGATAAATCACAAAACACTCCATAAGCATCACGTGACTCCTCCCAGGCCTCAAAAATATTTTCAATTAATTTAATTCCTGCATCAGTTGTAGAGCGACCACGAGTAAAACCGAACTGTTTATGATGCAGCAAGTCGTTTTTATTAAAGTATGCGAGTAGTTGGCTAAGTACAGTGAAACCTGGTTAAGTGAGACATCAAGGGACCTGCAATGTCGTTTCACTTATAGAGGTATTCCACTTACCCAGTGTCTCAGATATACAGGTATAAATAAATATCTGTCTCATTTACAGAGGGTTCCATTAATTTTTGTTACGAAGTTGCTTAACCCATGTTAGCAAACACTGTTCAAGTTCAGGATATTCTGATAAACGTACACGTTTTAGTTTTCCTTGTCCTTCAGAACATTGTGATTCAATTTTATGTTTACTCTGAATTATTCTACAAAGAGTAGATTTTGGCACATTAAATTCGGCACAAACTTCTTCGCGTGTCTTCCCACTTTCATAAACGGATATTAACTTCAGTTTTTCACGTAATGATAACGATTGTAGCTTTCGTTTTGACATTTTTCAAATAAACATCTGTATGATAGTAAAGCGAAACTAAAACTGAAGGTAATTGAAGCTCAAAATTTACTTACGTACTTGGAATTACGTGTGGAATTTGTGGGTAGAATAAGAATGAGTAAACAAACAATGTTATCTATGATGATAAATCGAAAGAACAAATCCCAGATATAGAGGTTTACCTCGTCCCACTAACAGAGGTAATTCAGTGCCAAAGTGTTGGGACCTCAGCATGAGTTCCAGTTATGGAGGTTTCTCACTTATCCAGGTCCCACTTAACCAAGTTTCACTAAGCTTTTCAAATATTTTACTAAATGTGGGTAGTACTGAAATTGGTCTAAAGTTAGTAGGGTCTGTTGTACTACCTGTTTTAAACAAAGGTGTTATTTTACTATATTTCATTTGGTCAGGAAACACACCACAGTCTATACATTTATTAAATATATCAACTAAATCTAGTGCAATAATATCAATTAATGAACTTATAATAGTAACAGAAATCCCCCACAGATCAGCTGTTTTTTTAAGATTTATTGTCTTAAACACTTTGAAGATATCATATACACTTACATGGCTAAAACTGAATTCATTAGAACATTCTGGAACATTTTCCTTAAGAAGTGACTCTGCAACGGGGGTGGAAGAGCCTAAAGTGCTGGTTAAAGAAACGGGTATTTTAGCGAAGAAGCTTTCAAACTCATTCGCGACTTCCAAATCTGACTGAATAATTTTACCATTAACACATAGCTTAAAGTTAGTGTCACTAGATTTAGCTTTACCAGTTTCTTCATTGATTACTTTCCATGTGGCTTTAATTTTATCATTACTATTTTTGATCTTTGAACTAATAAAATGGGACTTACATAACATGCAAACTGTTTTGAAAATTTTTGAATATGATTTTACATACTCTTTAAACTCTTCACTATGATTGAACTGCCTTTCATAGTATAACCCATATAACACTTGCCTACTTTTGTGTATTCCTACTGTTGCCCATTCGCTAAAGGCTGGACTGTTGGTAACTGTGATCACCTTGGAACTAAATATTGAGTTATAATGATGGTGAAACGTTTGAAAGAAAGAATTATATAAGGAATTAGGATCTGAGTTTGACTGTGTAAAAGATAAGTTATTAATCAATTCTACCCGCATTCGCTCCAAGCGATCAGTAGTTACCGGCACATAATTAATTTTCCTTTTAGTTTCATGGTTTTTTATTATTTCAAAATTTATTAACTGACCAGAGTGGTCAGAGTCTAATTTGTTAATAATATTCTTGTGTTTGGGAACTACATCACTATAAATATTATCCAAACTGGTTGACGTAGTAGTGCATATCCTAGTAGGCTCCATAAATAAATTTGAAAGATTGTGAGATTTGAATAAATTTAGAATATTACAAGACAAGAATGTTTTTTCTAGAATGTTAATATTAAAATCTCCACATACAAACAACTTCTTACCAGTATTACTTAACTTGCATAAAACAACATCCATAATTTCTGAAAAATAAGTGTAATCGCCAGAAGGAGGTCTATATACACAAACAACAATGAATTGCTCTAATTGTACACAGGCAAGCTCAATTACACATTCTACAGAGAGAGATACAATATCCTTCCTTTCTTTAAATTTAAGGTTTTTATTTATAAAAATTAACGACCCCCCATGTATTGCATTCACTCTGCAGAATGAGCTACCAACCCGGTGATTACTGAAATTAAACATGAGCTGATGCCCCCTTAACCAGTGTTCTGTAATACACATAATACTAATACTCTCCGAATTCATGAATAATTCCAGCTCCAGCTGCTTGCCTGCTGTCAAACAATATATATTTTGATGCACCAGGTTAATACAATGAACATTTGAAGTATGCTTTTTCTTTGGACTCCCTTTCAAACAATAATAATCATTTGTCATGTCAGATAACTTAATTAGATTAGTGCCAGAGGTCATCTCTATTGTCTTATTATTTAATTTAAATTATTTTGAATTAATTGTGATGTCAATGAATTATCATCATATTGTATGTCAGGATTAGATGTCAATAAATTATCATTTTGCATGTCAAAATTGTTAGGTGTTAATTGTATGTCAAAATTATTACTATACATAATGTCATTGTTACCAATGTCATATAACTGCTCAATAGAAGCAGAATAATTATTAGCCAAGTTCTTGGCTAAGATTTCAAAATAATATGATAGCGCAACTGCTACCTGTCGCTTAAAACTATGAGAAAGGTAATAACTACCTTTTGTCAAATAATTATATTTATTACTAACAAAAGTGTTAGTGTCAATTATATGGAACTTATCCTTGTATTTTGAAATAGTGTATAGATATTCATTAAGCTTATATCTAATATTATTTTCTGCTTCTGGCAACGTCCTACAATATGGGAATGTAAACAAAATTACCTTTTTTAAGTTGGAACTTAACAAATAATTACAATATTTAATAAGGTCTTTTTTGCCCACATTTCCCCTATTTTGCACAAAAATAATTAAATTTGTGTAAGCTTTCAGATTACATTTTAATGTTTTATTCATTATGACATCAAAACATGCTGACGGTGAACAATTATTAAAAATAGAATGTCCCTTGAATTGAGAGTTTAGTATTGAGCCCATATTTCTCCCAATGTCATCGCTGAACATAATAGTTTTTTGCAAAGAACTTAAAGACTGCTGAGAACAGGCATTCAAGCTGTCCTGCATTGAAATAGTAGGTTGGGAAGAGGGTTCACTCGTCTGCTGTGAACGACTAGAGCAAACACAACTAAATGAATTATTGTTAACTTTTGAGTTAATGTGTTCTGTATTACATTTTGATGGTTTTAAAAGGTTGTTCACTGCATTAGAGTACTCCCTGATCACCTGTTGAGAAGTTTCATATTTTTTATTGATGGATGTTAAAGAGTCTGTCAGTTGCTGAATCTTTAATTGTAGTTTTTGTGTGTCAGCTTCATGCTGTAACCTACTATTTTGTAATTTATTGGTACATATTTCTAAATCGTCTAATAATGTTATTTTTTCTTTACTTGCCTTTGCATACAAGGATACAGATTTATGACTTTTAATTAATTTTTGAGTTTTTTTAATGTACCTGTTGATTTTTATATATTTTTTGAGTTTGTTCCTGCTACAATATAACAAATCAGTTGAGTGTTTAGAGGTTGTTGTTGTCTCATCTTTTGTGAGATCTATAGTGGTGATTGGATTACTTTTTGTAGCAGAAACCAACTGCGGGGCAATCTCCACCAATTCATGAAATAAGCTATCATTTTGCCGCACAGTGATATTCAGAGCAGCCTCTTCTAAGTCGGAGATGTGAAGATGGGCCTCGCGAAGCTCCTGCTCCAGTGTAGATGTCCTTCTCAATGTTTGCTCATACTCATCACTGCACCGGTCAAACTTATCCACTATATTTTGGAGATGGTCCCGCTCCTCAACAATACAAGTGTATTTCGAATATAAAGCAGTCATTTCTGTTTTCAATTTGGTATTACTATTGATTAATTGCAAAAGTTCCCTTTCATTATCTTCTCTTTCACTGTTAAGTTGTGCACACAAGTCCTTGGAAACCCTTAATTCCTGCAAAACCAGTTGAAGCTTAGACTCCTCCTGGCGAGCTAAAGCCTTACGGGTCATCATTGTTTACTTTAAGTGTGAAATTATACCAAAAAATAAGCCAAAGACTTGTATCACAATAAGTGTCGGGTAGTTTCTAGGTTAACGGTCAACTATATTATTCGATAAAAATATATAATTTACGCTTAAAATATAATTTACAATAAAATATTATAGTTAAAGAACACGAAAACTAGTTAATTTAGTCTTTACTTGGTCACAACAAAGAAAAAAAACATTTAAATTGACATAAAAACTACCTGTCACACTCAAGTATTAAATTCCTGCAAATCACAGCAAAATCCAATTTAAAACGTAAAACTTAATAATATCACCTGTTATTTATCGAATTATGAGCTATAACATTGGAAATGGGCTTTAATTATCAACAATTTGAACGAAATTTAATAAATTACACGGAACACAAAAAATCAGCTGTTACTCGTAGGGTTGCCAGAACCAAAAAAACAAATTTCAATATTGTTCATACACTTTTATATCAATGATTTGACAACCGTTTTATTTATACTATGTACATGTTTGCAAAGGTTTAAGACGTGCTTAGAAAAACTTTCATCTGGATCACTAAATACCGAAGGACGAAGAATGTCTGCAGCCATGATAAGTGTATAAGACGGTGCAAATAATACATACGCAAAAATATCAGTGATATCTATCATGCAATACAGGACCTTGAGCTTTTTAAAATTGAAACATACTATTTCCAATACAGTCAATATTTCTACACAATGCAATAATAGCGATGAATGCATTCCGTATAAACAGCGTGAATGCAAATTGTATTTCGAAAATACATTGCAAATCTAAACGTTGGAAATATGGAATAATTCTCACAATACTAAAAGCGCAAGCACTAGTATGGAATAGACATAGTAGGAATCTGTACATTTGTGCAGCTATTCGACAGCTTGGCAAAACGCCAGAGGGGTGCATCCACGCAGAAACACTTAACGTCAAACGTTAAAAACTTCCACTTTTGTACACACGTATTGTTCCAAAAACCAAAAAGTCATAGAATCGCATGCTGAGAATGCACTTATAAAACATCATAAAAAGAGTTGTTAAAATCATATAAGGTTGAAATTAGTAAGGTTATACGAGGGACGTCTTGAAAACGATATTCACCGTACAATATTCGATTATCGTCTCAAAAAAAACATATTGCAGACGAAAAAAAATTACGTAAATTGAGCGCGGAAGTTGCCGATGCGCTGACGGATTATGCCCTAAAATTCAATACCTGTTTCTTTTGTATCGCTGGTGGCGCGCCGACAAATCAATTAACGTAAATGTCACTCACTTGCGTAAACTCACGTTTTTATTAAAGGTTTTCTCTGTGATTTATTGACATAGTCTTTTTTTAATATAAACACATTTTTAGAACGAAGTTATTTATCGCAGTCTACGAGAAAACAAAGCTAGTGTAATTTTTTTTAATGAGTTTTTTTTGTATTTTTGCTTCTTTTCACGCATAATGGACATAACGGACTCAGTTTAATATGGAAAAAACTTAGTTCTAACTAACAACACCCACGCATTTTTTAAATAAGCAATAATTATTATTGAAAGTTTAAGTACCTTGTTTAAAATTACATCCTACATTATTTCTGATAGAAACAATTCAGACAAATACAAAAAGAAAATTCTCCTTAATGACACTTATGCGTATTTTTGTCTTAAACAGCTGTGCTTTAAGAACCAATTTATCTTATACAAAATAAATGTATGTGAAGTATTTGGGTATTTACGCGTATATTTTAATGAACTAATTATATTACATTAACGAAACATCTGGGTCAGAAGTATATCTACTATTTAATTTGTCGTAAGCTTTTTTTGACGCTGAAAGTACCTACGTTATCAAAGCTAACAATAAAATAATTTATGACGACCCATAAAGTTCATAAAAATATTTTTTATATCAAGTATTTATATGATATTTTCCTAGAATTTGCTGCAAAATCGAATCACGAAAACTAATACAAACCAATTCGAAATGTACTCCATCGTAAAGTTTAACTTTTTGCTGGTTGCGAATGTTGAATACGTTGTTTGCAACTGAGGTTCTTAGCTTTCTGTGGAATTGTTGTATTTCCAATTGGTTGACTGTGCACAATCAGAGTATTCAAATTATACCTAATTAGGATCATACAAACATCATTCTCATACTTTAGATACAGTAATATATTGGCAAGATTAATTAATTAATTAGCAAGCTTAGACTAAAATAAAAGCGTTTAGCATGACCATTGTTCATAATATTATTTCATAGTATAGTGTAATTAGTAGGATTGCCTGTAATTAGCTTAACAAACCGAAACCAGGGACAGATGCTTAGAATGTTATATTTGACTATAACATTCTAAGCAGATGCTTAGAATCTTATATTTGACTATAACATTCTAAGCATCTGTTTCTGTGTATCTTATCTGCATTAGCATGTTTGCTTTGTTTTTAGTGTATTTATTGATTACAAGAGTAATATAAAGAAAAAACTGCTTTAGAATCTAGTTTTAAATTGGTGTTTTTTTTAAATAACTTAATATGATTAATATTAGGTGAACCACGTGTCTCATAAATGACCCCTCTTAAACTATACGCAAAATAAAACAGTATCTGGTTATTATTTGTAAAACAATTTCCCTTTGTCTTGATCTTATTATTTTAATGCATATTCTTTGAAGTTATAACGAAATTAATATTAGTATGGCTATAACATTATACAAAGTATCTTTGAATTCTGTTTTAGGCCTGCACAGGGATACGGGATCAGTCGACTCAGGTAAAAATGAAAACACCTATTGTTATGAATGTTTAGTGGAATTCCAACAATATTCTGATATAATAACGAAATCATATTGATTTTCTGCTTTTAAATATTTTTATGTTTTACCAACAAAGCTTTTCAAAATCCATTCCAATTCACATTGTGTTTAATTGAAACCTAACCCCAAATATAATGTCTATACCTAACCTATATAGATAAACAAAATTTTAGTTTTTGTCCGTCATGTAGATTAATAAAACATATTGGAAACAATTTTTTTTCTTTTATTAGATACGTAAATAAAAAATAACGGTAAAAATAAAGTTCAAATGTCGCGAGACGTCACGCCTTGCTACATACTAGATTGTGACGTCACGAGCTCTTCTAAAATATAATGCGCTTTATCTAAATATTTTTTAATTAATTTAAAAAAGTGAAATATGCGTGCCTTTCATTTTTTTATTATTTAACTGACGGACTTACTAGAATTTTTATTTTCATACCCCGGGCACATGCCTATTCTAGATTTTTGGTTCCTAATATAGACACTTATTCCAAAGACGTGATTTAATGTTACTCGGTAATAGTGTTAAATAAGACCCACATAAAATATCACGTTCCTTGTAAGGTTTTGTCAAGACAATCGAGGCGATGTCCCTAATAGCCACAACAAAGTGAATTACTTAGGTTTTCACATATTGCGGTAAAAATGAAATTTGACGACACAATCTCAGGTGTTGTTGACGTATAGCCAGGCTTGACAAGGGACTAAGTGCATCTAGCAACTTGATACAGTGTTATCATCCATCATAAGACTACATATACATTTTCGGTAGGACATAAAGAGAATAGACAGCGCGTGTTCGTATGTGTATTCTGTAACCAAATCTAAAAAAAATCTCCTATTAGCTACGCAAGATCGATCTAATTTAGTGAAGTGGTTAATGCTTGAAGAGTCCTTACAATTATTGAGCAGAAGTAATAAGATCTCAATTATAAAGCATTACTGATCTTAGGAGTAATCCATAAATGGGCATGTTGACTGATTATTATTTTTTAGTCCGTCTTGTAGATTATTAAAAAATATTGGACACGTATTTTTTCTTTTTTTACGTAATCAAAAAATAACGGTGATATATTGAGTTGAAATTCCGGGTGACGTCACTATTCCGACAGTTTGTATGGCGGTTTTAGCGGTTAGTGACGTGTAACGGATGGATGGTCCCTTAGTTGTACAAAATAAGCATCTATACTGAAACTTGCTTGCTCTTAGGACACTGTTTTACAGCTTGTGTCGTGTTTTTTTTATAACTTGCGTTGTCTTGTTTTTAGTTATCTGTGGTTGGATGTGAATGTGTCAATTATAATCCAATCTGGTGAGAGCAAAGTGTGATAACTTCATTTTTTCCGGTGTACTTTTTTAACGTTACATTATTTGTTTGTATGAACAGGTAGCATGTCGTATATTGAAATAAAAATATGCTGTCCGAATTGACTTCATAAATAATAGTGTCGAGATGATCTATCACTATAAATCAAACCTGTACGATTTTTTTAGTTTCTCCCACCATTTTCAATTGGGCTTTTGGAAAACAAAGTAGATATTATCGATTTTTTACTACATTAGTGTTTCGTGTCTTTAATAGGTCCTATAAATAATGATCATCGATTCAAATATAAAATAAAAAGTGATATGACCACAAATACGTCATGATTGTTTTGTTCTTGAGAAAATCTCAAAATTATCATGTGGGTAAAACTGTGAGCATTCCAGCAATAAACCAGCAATAAATATTCTATTTTAATTTAAATAGACCAGTTTAACTTAAACCAGAGAAACTTTGGTTACCAAAAAGAACTCCTATAATAGTCGTTCCTAGCTTCGGTAACTTAGTATTTAAAATGCAAATACCTATAGATTCCATTCGACGCACATTAGTGTCAATGTTTTATCTTTAGATTTTATATTTTTAGTATTTAATTGTATAGAATATATACTTGCGAAACTTATCTACTTACTTACACCTGATATATACTTACTTACACCTTAAGTAAAAACTACTAATATTATGAAATTTTATATACACTTGGGGTACTTTTTATCTCGGAATTTCCGAGGGATCTCCGAAATTTACGTGGGTAGACCGGTAGAACTCTTTTATATAGGTATGTATTTACATTTTTATTCATGATTCAAATTCTATTTTTAGACGAGTATACGAAATAATTGCGATAAGTGGGTACACGTATCGTATATTGAGCTAGTAGGTATGTTTCAGTTTGGACGTTGGCCGTGAAATATACGTTTAATCTGATATCTGATAAAATAATAAACTCGGGTGAAATTACAACAAAACGCCATATTTATGTAGGTTAGGCGTACGTAAAAAAAGGAAACCAAACCGTGAGTGAGTCGAGCGACGGCTGATCGATTAATTATTCGTTAGCTATCGAAATACTACGATCACGATCGGGGCACGCCAACAACATCGATTCTCGATTGAGTGACGTTATGTTACCACACTGTATGGTGAGTCTCCACTAAAATCTTAGGGCTGTCGATGGATACTTATTAGAATCTCAATAAAACATTGAAATACTAAATGATGACCGGATTAGCGCTAACTAAGAAGTTCCGGGTTCAATTTCTGGTCGGGGTGGACTTTGTGTGATGAACACAGGGTTCCAATTTCCGGTCTGGGTGCGTGATTATATATCAGCATAATATATATCTATATGTAATAATGTGTAGTACTTATTTACCACATTTACGTGGGTTCCACGACACAAGATTGTGTGTAGTTTGGGATCAAGTTAGATCAAGTAGATTTGTGTGTTGTGAAGTGTTATAAAAAAAACCTAAAATAAACAGTCAGAGACTCAAAAGGGTCCGTAAAAAATAACCTGTATGCAGGTTTCTTCTTCTTCTTTAATAATGACATCTATTGTTCTGCCAATGAAAATATTTCTTAGTAACAAAAATATCTTCTTCTACCCTTTCAAATATGGCGAAACGTCAATAAAAATGTATATATAGGTACAATATACATATATAATAATATACGCGTGTTTTCGGTACGGCCCTAACCCTTCACCAATTCAGGTTTTTTTAATTAGTGAAGTTTAGCTTTGATAGCAAACAGTCACTAAAAATGACGATTTTTTTTAAGCTGTAAGATCCACAGCGTTATGTCGTATGCATAAATACGAATTTTACTAATTCAATCAATATTTTGACATTTGATTTTTATTTTTCGTTTTTATCACAAGCATCACAAGCATTTAAACAGAATATAGTTGTTTTGATTTCTGTTAATGATAAGACCTCAGAATTTTTTGGTCATAAATAATATCTTCAAAATGCAAACGCAACGTAACAGTTTTATCATGCAATATTACATTATATAACTAGTTGTTACCCACGATTTTACCCGCGATAATTTTGAAGTTCCTGCGGGAATTTCAGAATAAACTATACGTTTAAACCTTCCTTTTGAATCACTCTATCTGCTGGTTAAACCGCATGAAATTTCGTTCAGTTGTTTTTGAGTTTATCGCCTACAGACAGACAAACGTGGCGGAGGACTTTGTTTTATTATTTTTATTATGTACGTAAGGATACATAAGTATAATGTTTCCTTACTCGAGCGCTTTCAGCCCTACTTTATATTTAGTAATAATAACAGATAAGTCAGTCAGTTACCCTTCTTAAAGATTCTGTCCGTTATCTTTCAGTAAACTGAATGATTGATTATACATACCTATTCTATATTCACAAAGCTGATTGTTGAAGTGCAAAGCTATATTTTACAGGCTGCATGATATTTTATTACTATTATTTTTCCTTCTTTCCTGTTGAGAACTTGTTTTTTTGCATTCCGCCGTTATTATACTAGCCTTGTTGATATCCAGATATTGAATATTGTATAAGATGAAACAACGCAAGCCAACGATACAAAATCCAATCTGAATTCTAATACAAACCAAAGCGGTGTTACGGAATACCTTTAAAATCCCGCGTCCACAACGTTTCAGAACAATAGAGCCTAAGATGAGTAAAGCAAAGCAAGTTAATACTGCGTAAATAATAGTGTTATGACTTTGGGTAATTCAACGAAATTGGTTAAATGATTTTATGAAGGCTTCATATTGGTAATTTAATTTAGACTATGTTTCATTAATAATATTGTTTTTATTAAACCTACATTATTTTATGCTATACCTAGGGTTACTTTGGTATCCCTATTATAAAAGTGAAAGTGAGTTGGTTTGTTTGTTTATTTGTTACACTTTCATACCTTAACGGCTCAACCGGTTGTCATGAAATTTTGTATAAACGTTGCCAGAGAAGGCCAAAGGGTACTTCTTATCCCGGAATCGCCGTGGGAACTCCAGAGATTAACGCGGGTGAAACCTCGGGGAACAGCCAGTTTTAAAATATTATTCATCTAGACAGTAGCCAACACAAACATAGATCAATATTAACAGATATTCACATTAATAAGACAATGCATGTTCACGCCATACCATACAACACTTAAAGTAATTAAATATCTATAACAAGACTAATGGCATACACAGAAGAAATTAAAGTACCTAAGAAGTAGTTTTTGCTGAACACGAACCATTTCGATCAGCTTATAGCACTACTAGATACGAGTACTTCACGGAGGCGCTATAGAATAAAATTTTATGGAGCTGAAATGAAAACAAAAATGCAAGTGAAAATACAACCAACTATGAGGATAAACAAAATGTAAAAACGAGCAATTAATGCATACCACTCTATTTACATATCGCCGTTGAACAATCTTCGCTGATGGACTTAGGAATATAAACTCTACTGAGTCTCTCTAGAATTGATTTTCAAGTGATGATTGAAGGGTTTACTATTGTCACTTATGTATAGTGAATGAGTATTTTTGTGAGCAGGGCAGCGGTTATAAAAATATCGATAGCGGTTTGTACGGAAAATTGATACAAAATCTATGATAGTAGAGTTCGTTCCATAAATTCTGGTTCAAATATGATACTTATTAAGCCCAGTGCGATGAAACCTGCGATACCTGGCCTTAGGCCTAGGTTATACTATTATATATAAATATAATACTGTTTTTTAACTGATTTGTTTTAATACTAAGTAAATAATTTACTTGATCCCGTAAATAAATGTAAATATAATTCAGATTGATCTGAAATAATGTGTTGATACAGATCTCTGATATTATTTTAAAACAAAGAAGTATTATACGAGCTGATGTTATATTATGATCATAATGATGTATAACGCGGTTTTTTTGGGACTTGTACTGGAATAAAACGAACGGGTAAAATAACATAAGTTATTTTTATAATAGGTAGGTACATTTATATATTATAGAGGTAAAGTTTGTAAGTTTGGTCGTAGGGGTTAATCTCTGGAACTGTTTAACTATTCCAAAAATTCCTTAACTACCGCCCTATCTCTGAGCGATATAGTGAAGCGGGTCGTAAGTGAAACACGGTTCATAAATTTATAATTTAGTGTAATCAGTACAGAAGAGTAAGTTTAAATATAATCACTGGCCTTTGCGATCCGTGGTAGAGTCCGAAGCTGCAGTGGCGTCGGCCAGGATGCGAAGAACAGGAAGAAGAAGGAACAGGAACAGCAGAAGATCCAAAGTTTTTCAAGTTTCAAGTAAAGATTTTAGATAGATTGAAGATAGTTTTGATGTCCAAAGAAGGAAGCTGGAATCATTTGTCATCATGAAATCCCTGCCAACAGCCATCCAGGTCTCACGCCACATCACAAAAGACCAGTGAGTGATATAAAAACATTACATGAGACCTGGATTAAGGCTTACAAATTTTAAAATTTATTGTACAAATAAAAATATTAGATTCCTGTTTGGTGTACAGCTTCCTTTTGTAATTGAAGTTATAGATGTTTAATTATATTATATCAAGTACCTATTTAAGATTAGATATATATTTATTTTACATCTCTCATATTCGGTAAGAAGGTCCTTATTACCCCCAAATGGGGCGCTCTAAGGTAATTATGTAACTAGAAAAGCCATAGGGCGGTAAGTAATTAAACAAAAAAATCTTTACTCTTTCAACAAGTTCGCGTACATCTAACCATCATACTGGCAATAGATATCATGCATTCAGCCCAATGACAAAAGAGGTCGCTTCGCTATTCAGCCTTGTCTTCGTACGAGTATAATAGTCATCAATTTTAAATATCGAACGGCGAAGCTCAATTTCGTCCTTGAAAAAAAAAAAAAATTAATAAAATGTTTTATTCTTGTAATGTCGGTTTTTTTTTACTTACCTCACAATCGAGATGTAAAGCAGAGTAGTTAGCTCGGGTGTAAGCGTCAATTGCACCCTCAAACTATAGATATAAAAATATCTCGGGCTGCAATTGATGTCTTACAGCCCTTGGCTACTAATCTACTATAATGTGTTTAGAAGATAATTTAATCACAGCGTAGTTGCTTTGAAAGAATCCGAAAGAGAAACAAAACAATAACGCCGACGCCCAAGAAAAATACATTTTGAATTTAGATGAAAAAAAAAAGAACATACTACCTCCATGGGCATCAGCACCACGTTATAATAGGATAGGTACTTTTATCTCTTAACAAGGAATTCCCTCGGAAAAATTTAAATCAATGTGGATAAAACCGCGGAGAAACAAGTAGGACATATAGGTCTTGAAATAGTATATAGAGTACATACAACTGATTGAAGAGAATTGATAAGGGGACTATGGAAAATAAAATAAATAATACATTTATAACTAGGTACCGTAAAACGGGGTGAGTAGAAATACGAAGGTGAATAGAGAATGGGACAAGTTCCGTACATAATTAAAATTTTGTACCGGACTCTATTCACCCCCAGTATTTCTATTCACCTCGTTTTACTGTACCGATTTTTAATTAATGTTATTTAAGTGTTGACTGTGATATCATAATATAATAAATATTATTTAGTTTGCAATGTGCATAGAGATTACCTATATTATCTATATTATATGCATTATAGAGTGCCTAAACAAACATTTGTACAGTATGATGAATCAAGATTTCGGTTCCGAGTGACTTTACATTAAACAACTTATAAATATTTACGTCTTTGCATAAGGAAGATTACATTTACATTGGAAAATATAAATTTCACAGACAAATACGTGTATAATATAAAACCCGAGTAAAAAGAACTCATTTGACTGAATAAATAAACTATAGTGTTGATTCATATTAAATCTAAAATTCTGAGCAAATTGATTCATTTAAATTATGGTATTAATCTTTATACGAGGGACGAAGTAGGTATATTATTGATTGTGAATTGTAAATTGTGAGTATGTGAATTTGTGATATTGTACGGGTAATCTCTGGATCTACTAAACCTATTTTGAAAATTCTTACACATAAAGGTAGCTACGGCAGTCCTGAGTGACATAGCGTACTTCTAATCCCGGAATTCCCACGGAAACTCCCAAATTACCGCGGCCGAAACCACGGGGAACAGCTGGTATGAAATAAACACAGTAATACAGTATAAGTATAATAATATTTTATGACATAATTTCATATCAAACCTCATAAAACCTAAAATACAGGTACAAAACCTAAGGTACAGATTGAATCACCGTACTCGCTTTAAAATTTGTATTTTTAATTTTAAATTTTCAACTGCTCTAGCTCGGTAACCCTACGCTTAGTCCGATGTGACCGCAAACGTGACTTACTCGCGGAAATCCAGGGGCTTTGGTTTGCCGGAGAGAACTTTTTTAGGCAGCGGTGTTGATATCCCTCAATAAAAACTGTTGTTGATTCAAATGTGTTGAATATTTAAAAAAAAAAGGAACCTTTTTATTTTTTCCAACAAATTCACGTAGGCTATTAGGATGAAAATTATGTGCTTTGTTCCATTTGGTAATTTAGTAATGGAATTATGTACACCTCTACACCTAAAAAACATATGTGTTGTTTGTGTAGATTGTTTTCAACGCACGTTGCATAATAATGTATGTATCTACCTACCTATCATTGGTGTAAAAAGCTTTTTTCATCCCATCTATTCAAAAACTGAGTGAGACTAAGTTCACCTAAAGTAGGTAGTACCTACGTTTAGGTTCCCTTCAATAAGTGCGACTAAAAGTTGTACTGAAATCTACATATTTTAAACCGCTTATCAGCGGGTAATAATGAGTTGTGAATTTGGAATATGAAACTTGTAACGTCTATCGCTAGAGACGACCCCTTGGTCGAACGTCAAATACTGCACAAATGGGCATGTTGACTAATTTTTTTTTAGTCCGTCTTGTAGATTATTAAAAAATATTGGACACGTTTTTTTCTTTTTTTACGTAATCAAAAAATAACGGCGATATATTGAATTGAAATTTGGCGTGACGTCACTATTCTGACAGTTTGTATGGCGGCTTTAGCGGTTAATAACGTCACGACCCTCTCACCTTAAACTTTAATGCGCTTTATCTCTGTATATTTTAATTTATTTGAAAAAACAAAAAATACGTGTCTATTGTTTTTCTATTTTCTAACTGACGGACAAATTAGAATTTTGATTTTCAAAAGTAGTCTATATCCCCATTGTATGAATAAAGTACTGGCTGGTGAGACTTGCGCCTCAAACAAAAAAAATATATATTACAGCGATTTCTTGTTTCATTTTCTCATAGAGGGGGATGAAAAGTAGAGTATACCACTCGGAATTAAAATAATTTTTTCCTCTGGCGATTTCCTTTGAATCCCTCTCTCCGTTCAGGATTCTATATAAGAATCCCTCGTTGTGCTCGGGATTCTACTCTGTAAAATCCTTCACTCCGGTCTGGATTCAAAATAACGCCCTCGCCCTAAAAATACAATTTTAATACCTTGTGATACAATCTACTAATACGTAGTAGATACCTACCTAGATTCACCTATGGAAATGTCCATTCAAAAAGTGATTTCCATAGATAAAAACGAAAAATAAAACCAACTGTCAAAAAAATTTGAATTAGCAAAATTCTGCTGCCAGCTACAAATGAACTGATTCAAGTGTGCTTTCCCACAAGTAAAGACGTACGTACATGACTTTTCTTGTGCGTGTGTGTGTATCGTATAGTTCGCAGCGAGCTGACAGTCAGCGGAAAATTATCACATATGGATTCTACACGTGTCAAACTTTCCTCGGTCTTCACCAAGGTCATTTTGGCGGGGTAGATTTGGTAGGAGGTGGAGTGTCGCTTTTTTATTTAAAAGCTTTTATTTAATCTTGCAATGTAGGTATGTATGTAACTATGTTTGTATGGGTGGAATCTTGCAACTCAATTTTGAAGCAGATAATATCTTCAATCGATTGAGCTGAAATTTTTTATACATATTTAGTTTGAATGACAATGCATGGTTTATTCTTTTTAGCGCATATGAATAAAAGCTTGTATTATAAAAAGGTTTTTTTTGATTTTTTTATATCAACACTTATAATTTTTATTCTCTGATTATGCATACGACATAACGCTTATACGCTAAACAGTAGATATGAATAAAAAAACCCGTGTATTTACATTTTACAGGTTTTTGTGGAAGGACATTTTTAGCAGTCTCTGACTGTGTATCTTGGGTAGTTAGTATATCAATGGTATGAACGTATCTTTATCTACTAATATTATAAAGAGGATTTTGTTTTTGTTTTTCTCTGGGGATATTATTTGACATTACCGAAACGGTTCTAAAAATTGTTTTCAATTATTGAAAGAGTATTTACGAGTAGCACGAGTTTTAATTCCGGAAAAAGAAGTTCCCGCGGGAGTTTCGAGGCATGTGAAAGCTATTTGGTTTGTTACTTTAGGTCTTGGAATAGGACGAAGGGTGCTTTTTTTTGTAAGTCTTTCCAACTAAATTCTGAAATTGATGTGGGTGAAACCGCGGAGAAATTTCTTTTAAGAAATCTTTATGCCTAGATAAAAATATTCTATGAGTGTATCCAGAATCTTATGGTGAATTATTTAGTCAAAAAGATTCAAACATATAAATACCTATCCCAATTTTCACATTTATAATACATATCATAATAGGATTATAAAAAGGATTACTATTAAAATCGAGTTGTTAGGCTCTTGCTTTTTTTTCTGACTTCAAAAAGGAGGAGGTTCTCAATTCGAAACATATTTTTTTTATGTTTGTTGCCTCAGAACTTTCGACTGAGTGGACCCATTTTTTTATATAGCAAGGAGTAATAAGCTTCACCTGCAGAGCTAAGATGTGCAACACGATAAAATTTTATCGCGCCATTTTATCGATTGTCGTCGACGTATTATATCGTTTTGTCTACCGACAGCAAAAAATGTTTAAAGAATCTAGTCTTAACTCAATACCCCACTGCTCAACCTTTTTGGACAAATATTTATCGTATCGACAATTTTATCTTTCATTGGATAAACATGTCGTAGCGCGCATCTTAGGCCTATTTGTTAATGTAACATCTAAACAAACCAATCGCATTAAGACGGTTTTGAAACTATGCAATTACTTGAAGCAATCAAAATATTCACGAGTAATTTCCTGCGCGCAGGTACCTGTTGTTAATTATCTCCAATCACTTCATTTTGTACTGTGATTAACGAGCGAACAAGCTAATTTGAATATTAGAATCAGGTTGTCGGTTAAGAAAAAATATACTATGTACTAAGGGACTACTTGTTTCATAGATTAGCCGGAACAAAGAGACAATTTTTTTATAAAATTGCTTTTTTTATGTAAGTACCGTATGTACTTTCATATGCATTTAGTGAAAAACTGTTAATTTGGAATTACAAACAGACACTTCAATTTATTTATATGTATAGAGTATGGATGGTACGGAACCCTTCGTGCGCAAGTCCGACTCGCAGTTGGTGGTTTTTTTTTCTTTCTGATTTCAGAACTGTAGTCACGATAATGCTTAATAACTATATCGAATGAAAAAAACAGGTTCTATAAATCTAATATAAATATAAGTAGTAATGGTATTTTCATATCCCATTGAAGAAACGAAAGGTATACGTGATAAACATCACGAAATACCTAGTGAGAACTGAATATATTAATTATTATTATGCTAATAAACTATTGTCGGTGACCGTACATTTTTTTCGATATGTTGCCTAAGTGCTACGTGACAATATCTTAATGTAGAATATTAGGTAAGTCTCTTTTTACTTTACGTAAACAGCTGAAATTTTACTCATGACTTTATTAGGCTAGTAGACTGAATATTTTGTAGTCCGTCAAGTAAACTATTGGTCATGTAGATTTTCTCTTTATTATATATAATACGTAATCAGAAAACAACAGCGATACATTGGGATTGACATGTATATTGTATGCCCTTCAAATATAAAAGCAATAAAAAGGTCTTACATAAACAGTGAGGTATGGTTCGGCACATAATGCAAGCTGTCAAAGCATGTCTAGTTGATCTTAACAATGGAAGCTTATTCAAGGAAAATTAAGCATGCAAGTTACCGACACGTTGACGGATTATACCTACAGTCGAGATCATTCACAGATCTAATGTAAAGGTTATTCATCCGAATAAATGTGTATATTATACGTGTTTATTTGAGGTTTTCTCCATTTTTATCAGTGTTTTTTTCGAGTTATCGAGCTATCGAGGAATTGAATTAATCCCTTGTATATTTACATTACATCCTGTATATTGCATCCGATTCGTTGGGGCCTAATCCTGCTTATATTTGTAACAAATGTGAAAGTTTGTGAGGATGGTTGTGATTCAGTCACGCATAAACGGCTCACCCGCATGAATTTCCGGGAAAAATAATCTGGGTACCGGATTTCATCCATGTCTACGGCTAATTGAGTTACAAGCATAAAAATATCCAAATGCTCAAACACTTAAATACCCAGCTAATTAACAATATTAAGTAGGTACTAGTTGTGCACCGCGGTTTCACCCGCGTTATATCCGGAGTTCCCGCGGGAATTCCGGAATGTACCCTATGTGTTAATCTGATGTATAAGCTATATTATTGCAAGGTTTCATTTAAATCCAATTTCAAAAGTTTCATCCATTCATCCATTCATCCATCCATCCATACATAGGTACTTACAAACTTTCGCGTTTATAATATTAGTAGGATAATTATCAAAATCAGTCACTTGCTATTCTTGGAAACAAACCGGGCAGCTATAAAACAGGTAGATAAGGAAACAATAGGCCCGAGAGCGCTGAGTCGTGCGTGCGCAATCTCATAATCAAGCGTTGAGTGATGGGATGTCTTTCACCATTATCTGATGCATACATTGGCGATGCTATTTTGTTTTGTGTTGTTCTACTTTTATGCTGCTTTTGTTTTAGCCTGTAATAGCGCTTAGAGGGAATGGATTGGTTGACAATTCGTATATTACCTATAAACGAGTGGGTAAGCAAGGCCCCAATGAGCTCTGCTTTTTCTAGCATAGAAGCATAGAGATACTTATTAATTATTATAGAAAATTAATTGAAACACAAAAAAATCGATGCGTGCGTGAGCAGCAAGAAATTAAATTTGCGCTGGGAGACGTAGTAAGCTTTTCCCACCACACTCAAAAATTCATACATATATTTGACGTTAGTACTTATACAGTGAGGCACCTACTGACATGTTCCAAATATGACTATGCACTAAGAAATTATTTTAGAATATTCGAATACTGATTGAGATGATAAACCGTTGTTTTATAAAATATTATTTATTTATTTATTTATTTATTTATTTAATCCTTTATTGCACATAAAATAACAATGATTACTAGCAGTCCCGCGCGGTTTCACCCGCGATAATTTCGAAGGTCCTGCGGAATTGTTCCATACAAATTTGCAAACCCCTTTCATCCCCTTAGGGGTTGAATTTTCAAAAATACTTTCTTATGATGCCTAATACGTCATACAAAGAACACACCCTCCAAGTTTTAGGTCTCTACGATCAGCGGTGTAGGCTGTGCGTTGATCCATCAGTCATTCAGGACAAAGCATTTTATATGTATAGATATAATAGAAAAAGAAATAATTCCACGCTTGCAAACCCGCGGAACACTTCTAGCTTAGTAAGATCATTTGGTATTCGTCCAGTCATGGAAGAATCGGGTATTTATTGAAAAAAAAAAACCAAGAAAAACCTACGCTTACTGAATTTATTGCTTCCAATAAGATTTCATACAAAAATTTACCCACTTGGTATTTATTTGAATAGGCAACCCAAGAATGTCATCCGTCGATCGCAGCTGGGTCAGGTCAAAAGCTCTCCAACTACGACTCGAAACCCTGTGTGGGAGGAAGCAAGTCGAAAGCTAAGACTTGTGACGTACGAGTCTATTGAGAAAAAAACGTGATTTCGTGAAACACTTCAACTGACTTAATATGTCTACATAATTATACATCTATTTACTTTTACTAAATATGACGGGGATATCTATCTTTTTATACTTATACTAACTCTTCCCCACGCTTTCTTCATTCGAATATATTTTAGGATTCCCTCGGGATCTCCTGACATACCTATCTATAGATCATCATTTCGAAATCAAAAATTTATAAATTTGACCTTAATCGCGTGTGTATAATATTAAGTAGTTTAGGAGTTACACTTTCAATAACAGACGCTCTAACGATAAAATGACTGTTTTCCCCCCCTAGCCAAATTGACATTCTACAATCGTTAACAATATAAAACTAAGTAACGAAACTTCATGTCAGCCAATAGAGAGTCTAGTTTTCACGTGGTCACGCAAAACAGAGGTTTTGATTGGTTGACCAAGTGACATGACGATTTGTTACTTAGTTTTCTATGCGTTAACGATTGCAGAATGCCAATTTGTCTAGGGAGGGTGGAAACTGTACGAGTATCTCTCAATAAAAGAAAGATTTAGATAGCTATAATGCATATAGTAGATACTACGCTACGCTACGTATTTTTTGCCCACGATAGTCCAAGATTACGTCACGATCAATGTTGGCTTTCTTTTTCACTATCACACCCGCTTCTTATTTATTTACTTAACAATTAATGCCCACAAGAACAACATAAAAAATAAAGTAAAAAAAGTAAAAAGTTCTTCAACTAACCGCCGCACTCAGAGTCGACTTTAACGTCTCTGATTGCGGCAGTTTTTTTTTTTAAATCTATACTTAACTTAAGTAATCATTAAAGTCGACTCTGAGTGCGGCCGTAAATGTTGAACATTATACACTTGAGAACCGCATCACAGCTGATGACGTCGTCTTGGGTCAATCACGTGACCTAGAGAAGGGAATGCCTGGCGTAGTTTATTAGAAATACCTACCTCCTTAGCCAAGTTGATAAGCTATGTATAATCGCTATAACGCTATCACTATGGGAAATCAAGGAACTTCTCGTCATGTCACGTGGTCACGAAAAATTGTCCATTTATTGTGGTTGCTAAAATAGTCACCAATCGCAAATGCTAAAGTATGTAGACAACAATGGGCATGTGGACTAATTTTTATTTTTTAGTCCGTCTTGTAGATTATTAAAAAATATTGGATACGTATTTTTTCTTTTTTTACGTAATCAAAAAAATAACGGCGATATATTGAGTTGAAATTTCACGTGACGTCACTATTCTGACAGTTTGTATGGCGGTTTTAGCGGTTAGTGACGTCATGACCCCTTCACCCTAAACTTTAATGCGCTTTATCTCTGTATATTTTAATTTATTTAAAAAAAGCAAAAAATACGTGTCAATTGTTTTTTTATTTTCTAACTGACGGACTAATTAGAATTTTGATTTTCAAAAGTAGTCCACATCCCTATTATACGTATAGACTAGCTGTCCCATACGGTTTCACCCGCGATAATTTTAAAGTTCCTGCGGAATTGTTCCATACAAACTTTGCAACCCCTTTTCATCGCCTTAGGGGTGGAATTTTCAAAAATCCTTTCTTATCGGATGCCTACGTCATACAAAGAACACACCCTCGAAGTTTCAGATCTCTACGATCAGCGATTTAGCCTGTGCGTTGATCCATCAGTCATTCAGGACTAAGCATTTTATATGTATAGATTTTCAACTTGGCTAAGGGGTGAAAACTAATAACATAATATTGAATTTGATTGATCAATATTGAATTTCCGCTGTTAATGAAAAACGACGTGGCCAGGCGAACGCGCAACAACAACTTTCTATTTTAGCAAATGTGTTTCTACTTTCGCATAACATATTGCACTCGAGTAGATTAAATTAATGCAATAGAAAAAAAAAACACCATTGCTCCCTACCGTACCACTTAATTCCGAGAATGTACTCGTAATTACAACATTCCTACTCTTCTGTTTTATTTTTCTGCACAAGGATACTTAGAGGTACGTGTAATTTATCGGGATCGGGGTATGTTTTTAACCTACTTCCAAAAAAGGAGGAGGTTATGCATTCGATTGTATGTATGTTTTTAAGAATGTACACCATATAAAACGCTATACGCTATAACGCTAAACTCTGATAGTCCAAAGTTTTCGAGATAAAATGATAATCAGATATTCAGATGGTCGGGTTCAATCTTAGGCTAGGGCCTCTGGATCTTTCTTCATCTTCATATAAATCAAAGTTATTATCACGGACTTATATAAGAGAACATCATGAAACCTTCGCCCATATTAGTATTTAGAAATAACTGTAAAGTTTATATGAAGTGATACTACTACTATAAAAAAGGGTTTTCATTCTGTTTTCTTGTGGAAACCAAGAAACTATTTTCAAAAAGATTCCTGCAGATTCAAAAAAGTAATTTGTGATATTTTAATCCTACATATAGATAACTCCTAAATAAGTTCCTAAGATAACTCCGAAATATCTATTTTTCCGCCATATTGATTGAATGTTATTCTTCTTAAATTATAATGATTATTATAGACTACTTTAAGAGGAAGTAGTTCAAACATTTGCACCACTCAGATGATAATAACAAAAGGAATGTCCTTAATGGTGAAAGGTTCTCTTTGTGTACATAAATGTTTCACGGATGTTAATATTAATCGGACCGACCAAGCTAAACATATAAAAGCTAACGATTTCACTCACAGCCATCATAGCGTTTTTCCCTCAATTTTCTTAAAAGGTCTTCTTTTTCTTTCTTATGGACTTTCGCATATAATGCATTCAGCCAGTTTCAAGTAAAATAAATGTAGATATAATAATATGTATAGCATCATTGTACTGTTTGAAATTGCAAACCATGGTGCTATAGATTGGAAAATCTTTCTCGTAGTTCTTGGAGGACACCAGAGATAATATCAACTCGAAACGTCACTTATAAGTTTTATTGCCGAATGTACCTATAGTTTGTTTTTTGTGTACGATTGTAGCTGTATGTTTCCCTAAATAAATATTTTATTTTAGTAACACTCCTTGAGACTTATTTAAGTGACATGTTATTTTATTTTACAAAGCAAGACTGGAGAATAAAAATTTGTATAACCAAAAACCATAGTAAATTTTAAGTTCAACGTACAGATTAATGAAAAACAAGGAAATGTTCAATTGTTCATCCACTAGAATGTTATTTCGCCACAAGTACGGCCCCGAAACACCAGGAAAGCGAATATTTGAATGTTAAAGAATAATTTGTTTTAATTCTAAACGTAATAAAAAATAAATAAACACGAGTCCTTGAACTCAAGAAAATCAAAATGTAAAAGGAAACTATGTTCCCTACTTAGAACATCTATACACATATATAACGACGTTTGCGTGGACATGCGTATTGCTACTCCAAACGAAGATTCCTCACCACTAACTTGTCGAGTATCAAATTGAGTTCTATTATTTGGAGTTAAGATTGAAATTAGTATAGCTGTTGCGTGGAGCAAGCGCTCTATGTTGGGCGGAGGCGTCGAATCGGGGTGATTCAGTTGAAAACTCGCCGCGTAGGGGTGGTGTCGTTTTGCATCCCAAACAGCAACCACTGGTCAAACCGTTTCGAGATACAAATAGTTCTCCAACCCCTTTGACAAATAACATTTTGTAAAATGCCAGTGCTAAGTGCACATAAAAAGACTACACAATGTTATTAACACGAGTAATTTTCGATTTAAAATTTATTACATGCGCCTTACCAAATACCGGCTGTCACAAAAATACATATATCGAATCCAATGAACGAGTAAACGTGTTCGTTTCGTGACATCGGCACATGCAGGTTGAAATAATAGAAATAACAACAGGATCTATTCGTGTAAAAAGGAATGGCAAAGTGTGTTTTATTTTATTTGCTTTTTATCTTATTATGTAAAATATCTTATTTTTTCAGACATTTACACTGTTTATGAGCATGTCCCATGACTATCTTCGAAAAGATTGACGATGGTATGTCTTCGGTTATAATCAAGCGAAATCATCAAAAATTATAAATTTCTACCAACTAATATGGTATATCAAAGTATGGAAATTGAAGAATTAGAAAACATTTTATTCATTTGAAACCAGTAGACACACAGTATTCGCAACAATTTGTGTATAAAAAATAGTGAAATGCAATTATTTTTCGAATTCACACATACAATTTTAGTTTTCTGAATAGACTGCGCACTCTCCCAATTTCAATTAATTCTATAAGTTACAATTAAATTTCACGTCACTGGGAGATTTATCTGACAATTACATTTCCCCTACGTTTGCGTGGAACCTTGTTTTATTGGACAACAATTAGCATTTCATGCCAAGTTGTAAACCGTAAATACGTTAAGTACCTGCTAGTAGGCAGCTTAACGACCTCGCCGCCTGTACTTGTGAACCTCAAAGAAATTAAAAGAGAACGTAACTAGAGTACTGTAATTAAATAAAATGTTTTATCAATACGGTTACCGGTCTACAAGTAAAATTTCATTGAAACGCTGATAGCTATTGTTTTATCATGTTATTTCATCATGTTATTTTAACGCTGTGAAGTTTTCGTTTAATAAATAGATTAATATTATACCTATTTAATTTATCGGTACAGTAAATTTTATCTATATTTTCCGTTAAATGATCCGTCATAGTAAGTTTTAACTAAAAATATGCCTTATCTCTTTTTTAATTTTCAGTATCATCCATTTTTAAAAAGGGACGAATATCGTGTTGGTCAAAACATACCTATTAAAAATTTATAGTTAAGGGAGGAAATTAGTAAGATTTTCATTTTGTCTAACTATAACAATTTTTATGACCTATTTTTGTAATCTATACATACATATAATAACTATAGGCGGTGGTTTTTCCCACGCTTTAATATCTTATTTTCAGTCTTGGAATTTGGATTACAACAAACCCTGAAATACCTATGTATACCATGACCCTAATTAGAAAATAATGGTAATTTCCCAAAATAAAAACCTCTCTTTTCACCCCCTTTACAAATTGAATTTCCAAAACTTGTTTCGTAGCGTTTGCTTATGATCAAAATTTCAACAAAAAAATGAAACCAACTACAAAAGTTCCGTTGCCTGTCTCTAAAACTCATCAACAGATCTTAATTAAATTTAAATGGGACTATTTTGGAATAAACCCCTTTCGAACAAAAAAAAAATTTACAAATCTGTCTATACCTTTATGACGTAGTTATGCCCGAACATACATTAAAAAAAACATCCTCCTTTTTGAAGTTGGTTTAAAATGCCTGAATGAACAAAAGTTATAATTTTTTGAGTATAGACTCTAAAAATTAAAACTTTAATCAGTCAGACAGAATAAAAAAGTTTTGCTTTTAATATATTTAGGTAATACTCAACGAAAGTAGTTAATTTGGTGAACCTTTAAGTAAAGTTTAACGGCCGCACTCAGAGTCGACTTTAATGATTACTTAGTTAAGTATAGATTTTTAAAACAAAACTGCCGCAATCAGAGACTTTCAGTAAATTAATGTTAATTGGCATTTAATGAGATGTAACTTAATAAGTTAAATGCCAGTTAACATTAATTTATTAAACTTGTCTGATTGCGGCAGCTTAGTTTTAAAAATCTATACTTAACTAAGTAATCATTAAAGTCAACTCTGAGTGCGGCGGTAAGTCACAACTCACATGGAATATACGACAAATTATTATAAAACATTACTTCAGTTTCAGACTTGACGTTGAATAATACTGGAACACCCTTATCTAATTAATTAATTTAATGAATTGTCACTTCGGTTTAATGATATAAAAATTAGCTATACAAACGACCGTTTTTTCTTGTATCACAAAAAATAATAACAAGGGTCATTTGTTAGTTGAGTTTCTAATTCATGAGTTTCTATTGAATTTCATTGTGTATTTTTTTAACTGAAGAATTTTTTGCAAAAAAGAAAAGAAGGTTCTCAGGTTGACTTGTATGTATGTTTGTGTACAATTATCTCGTGTTTGGCTAAACCGATTTTGATGTGGTTTTCAGGAAAGTATTTTTTACATTTTATAGAAGGTTTTAGTGTAAAATTTACATTTATTTATTTATTTATTTATTTATTTGTTTATTGGCACACATGAATTAGTTCAGTAGTTTTTTCAGAATCCTGAAAAAACTGAGTCACAGAACTAATTGATTGACTTAATTTTTTATCTTAGGGATTAAAACTATTACTAAAAAGTGTAGAAAAAACAAATTAAAACCAAAACAAAATGATTAGGTACTTAATTTCTTTCATTTTTTTATTAAAATAGAACTGCCTTCGCCGCCCATCACCCCATAAACCCACTAAAAATAATGTTTATAAGCCCCACCCTTAGAGTCGGTGCCAAACTAACAAAATAAAAAATAATGAATAAATAAATAAATTCAGAACGCTGAAAATTACTACGACAAATCTACCAAGCTAAGCTAATGCATTCTTCGTTGTCCTAAAATTTTAGTTTGGCACCGACTTCAAAAACTAAGTAAATACCCAGATAATAGAGGTGGGGCTCAATGCTCATAAACATTATTTTGTGATTTTCAGTGGGTGTACTTTATGAAGGCGGTTCTCTTTTTAAAAAAAAGGAAAGAAATTAGGTCGTTAATCATTTTTTTTTTTTGGTTTTAATTTATTAATTTAATTTTTTGTGTATCGGGTTTTATAAATAATTAAGTATGGTAGTTAGAACACAAATTCTCGATAGAGACTAAAATGCTAGTCAAATACTAGTATCAGAAAACAAATCAAAACAGCGTGAATTAAATACATTTATATTTGAAAGTGGTTATTTAAGGTATTTAAAATAAACTATGATGATATTGATACTCTAACTGACTTAATAATAATTAGTAATTAATTAATGATATTTGTTTAGGTAAATGGAGATCTAAAACCCGCCATTCATACCAGGGCGGTATAAATCCAAGAAGATCAAAACTAAAGGAAAAAGGAAAAGACAATGAGGCGACGTAGTGGAAGGCTTTATTGGTAGTATAGTCCGTGCATCGACCGGGGCCACAGTTAAACGTCGCCGCGACGCCGGTCAGTCTGCCACAATCTAGGATTGCTTCAATAAAACATAGATATTTGCGCCAACAGAGGTGCCAATCTGTTTTCTTATCGATTTAATAAAAAAACACTGGTTGGCAAGACGTTCCAAATTTAAACTCAAATTATTTTACTGTAAACATGGGTATGTACAGAGTAATAAATTGATATAAGTAGGTCCACTATGTTTTTCCTATGGAGCAAACAATATAATTTAATTATTAGATATATTTAAACTAAAACATTAAAAAAAATACATTTTTGAACAATACTAGACTTATCAAAATTAAATTATTATCATACAAATAATACTATAACAAGGTAGGTATATCATATTAATAGTTAGGTAGGTATGTCCCGGCCCGGACAATAAAAAGGTGATTTTCTTAATTATCTTTTTTAATTCTTTTGTATTTGATTGTTGAATCCATTGTATAATATATTAATACACAATTTAATTCCCATTACTGCCAACTTAATTATACTGAGTAATTAATTTTTATAATAGAATAATATAATAATAATAATAATATCTTTATTAGTCTCAACACAACACAGTCATTACTAAGTAGGTACAAACTTAAGGGTACGACCTTTATTGTGAGAGACTGGTGTCTGTCGTAGGAATATTTCCTGTGATACAGATCACCAGGCCCCTCCTGCATATTATCAGAAATTACAGTTACAGAACATGTTGTTCAGCATGAGCATAGTTAAAAAATAAAAAGCTAAAATTCGTTAAAAGTTAAGATTTGAAAAGAACCTTGTGTTAGTGTGAGTGATGAAGTAATGAAGTCTTTAATGGCACTATATAAAATTAAGTTTTGAATTTCCTGTACAACATATCGAATATTAAATTACCTGCACTGAAAAATTATAAACTATTTTACAATACACATGTAATCTTTTTTCAACAAAAACTGACTTTTACTTAAAGTACGTTAGACGGAAAGTTGATTTTTCAATTGCGTCAAATACTATACGTAGATAACATAAGATTGGAATGAACACTCGTCTGGTTTATCCGGATATCCATAGTCTATGCAGATAATAAAAGCTCGGCGCCATCGCTGTATTTAGCAAACTGAGCGACAAACAGAGTTCTTCGCAACGATATGTGTTATTATGTTCCAATTTGCCCTTAATTTTGACGGTCCTATATTTGAATATTTACCACAAAAAACTAATATGTGTTCAGATTATTATCTTTTCTCTATAACAGTAGATAAACTACGTCGTCTATACTATAAATACAATTTATATAACACGAATACCGCATAGAAACTTCAAGACGTCTCTATCCTTAAGATTATTTTGTCATTCTAAAGATATTGCTAAACTTTAAAAAGATATGGAATATGAATCGCTTAGTGAATACGATAAATAAAAAACATTGAGAAAAATTAATAAATATCGCTATAAGATCAAAACTTGTACTTTTGGGGCTCTGATGAACAGTGTCAGGACCAAAAGAAAACTAATAAAAACAGTTGTTTTGTTTTTTTACGGTTTTTATTTTGGTCATTTCGTTCTGAAATAGCGGGATAGGTATCTTGAACTATATGTATACTAAAACGAAGTCTGCGACTGACCTTTTTGTTTTAACCAGCCTTACTAGCTCGTATCTTCTTCTAACACGGAAAATAGGCTTTTGGAACGGTCCATATAAGAAAATGAAATATTCTGTATCATGCAATAGTACAGAACACAAGCTCATTTTGTTTACAGAAAGGTTCACCTGCGATGTACTGCCAATTCGCTACTAAACAAACTTTTGCCATTTCATTATGAAGCAGTGAAAGATTTATCGTTTGGTTTTTTTACGAGTTAGGAGATATACTGATTCACTATCCTTTTTTTGAGATAAGTCGTGCTACTTTACCCGCGTTATGTCGTGAATCGTGATAGCAAAACATCCGAACTCTCATGTTCGCTGGTGCAACTAACTACCTGCCACAATTTTCTGGAAAATATTTCAAACTTCTAAGTTTTGCATATGACGTTAAAACACACACTATCTAGATTCCCATGCTTCCAGACAGATTTATCGATTTAGTTCCTTAAAGTATTTTCTGATGGACGTCGGGAACGAAGCCAAAACATTACTCACGATCCGATTTAAATTAAAAGCTTGAAGAAACCTTATCACGTCTTATCATCTACTAATAATGTTGATACATCCCAAATTATATTACCTATATATTATATAATATTTGCACTAAATAAAAATTATTATTTATTAGGTAGGACGAGGAAACTAATTAGTAAAAGACTAACCGCCGCACTCAGAGTCGACTTTAATGATTACTTAGTTAAGTATAGATTTTTAAAACAAAACTGCCGCAATCAGAGACTTTCAGTAAATTAATGTTAGTTGGCATTTAATGAGATGGAACTTAATTAGTTAAATTCCAATGAGCATTAATTTATTAAACTCATCTGATTACGGCAGTTTTGTTTTAAAAATCTATACTTAACTAAGTAATCATTAAAGTCGACTCTGAGTGCGGCGGTAAGAGACGCCACATGATTGAAAGCTTTCAGTTTGATGTTGTTATATGTTTCTTAGCAAAATAATATAATATTGGCGGCGTTCTGACCTTTATAGCTACTCTTAGTGTAAAACCTTCAATATATAAGTATATAGGTATTCAACATATAGGTAATATACCGAGTACCCACTGAAATTTAATTCTGGTTTAAATAGTTTTATTAAAATTGTTTTTTATCATGTTTTTAAAATTAAATGTTTTTATATGCTGAAATATAACAAGAAGTGGGAAAAATTTAGTAGCAACACGACCTCTCTCACATTTGGAATATTTTATTATCAGAGTAGGTATACTGTAGATTATGGCAAGTTTTAGCTAGATAACTTAGATCTAGAACAACTTAAGTTCGTAGGTAACTTTTGCACTGATGTTCTAAACTTAAATCGGTAAAATATAACTTACTCATCCGAATAGTTCACTCTGATTTAGTCCAAATAGTCTTAAGGTACCTAATAAACAACAGAATGGCGGAGTACTCGCAGAAAAAACAAGATATTAGCTAGAGAGGTAATGTAGGTAGGGCAAGCACGGTACGGTTACGAGCAAACGCTCCTAAATTCCTGAGAATTTCATTGCTGCATTAACTAATTGACCAATTCTTCGTGACCACGTCACATGAAGATAGGTTCCTTCTCTTTCTGTAAAAGATTGTCGACTTAGATCAATGGGCTATCCCGTTTAGTAAAGTTGAAAATCTTTTATAAAAATATATTTGAAGATCAAACATACTTATCTAAAGCGAAGTTCGATCAAAAACTGATGTATTTTTTATATTATTCCGCGCACTGCTAAATCTTGAATATATTTTATTTAAGAAATCGAATGGTATTTAATACATTTCTTCACGTTATTGAATGTTTGTGTACGTGACGAATAACTTTGTGTACGACAATCAGTTGGCGACACTGGTTTTCATCTGTTTTCATAGTAAAATGAATTTATGCCCCTTCTATCAGCTGTTCTGTGGTAGTAGCCATATATTTTCATAGATTACTCGCTATGGATATTCCACAACAAGTGATATCGTATAAATTTAATAAGATCAATTGTATACAACTTTTTCTACATCAAACTCGAATATATTATTATAATATGAGGTCTCGGTCTTAATCCACTTGCTCTTAATTAATGTTTTTCAATTAACGTTTTCCTAAATTAAGCGCTATAAAATAACGTTTCTCGTAATTTCATGTAACAAAAGCCAACATGGCTATATTAAATTTTGTAATTAAAATAGTACATAAGCAAATTTAATCTATATGTATAAATAAAATTGAAGTGTCTATTTGTCAATTCAAATCTACAGCTTTTCACTAAATACATATGATAGTAGCATGAAAGTATACTTACGTAAAAAAAAAAAAATTGTCTGTCTGTCTGTCTGTTTGTTCCGGCTATTCTCTGAAACAGCTGGACCTTCTTAAACTAGAGTTTCAATGGCAGATAGCTGATAGTATAAAAAGTAACTTATAGGCTACTTTTATTTAAGAAATAAATTAGTTCTGCGGGAATTCCGAAACTCACGCGGGTGAAACCGCAGGGCACAGCTATAGTATTAGCACAGATAATATCATACTTTACTGTATTAGATATACAATACAAGACCAGAGTTGACACAGCCAAATTTAATTATTGCGAGCTGCCCATGCTCAATGCCCATATTCGTCTTCGTTATTTTAATATAGACAGTTATTTTAGTACGAGAAAATTAATCCGATTTTTGGAAATTTTATTACCTACAAGAAATCGTAGTGATTATATTATGATCTTTGCAAGAAATCGCGAAGTACGTTATTTATATTTCATTCCCAATTAATGTTGAAAATGGAATTTGAAAAAAAAAAAACTACTTACATTTATTTAATATAAGTTGACCAGTTTCTTTCTCCTTATAAGTACCTATAGGTGCTTAAAAAGGATTATGTCCAAAGAGTACCAATATGCGACGTAGCCAGCCATTGAATTTCGGCAGTCAATAGATACTTGACAGAAAATGGGATATTGGTATCCCCCAAATAAATGCAAATAATGATTCTTGAGGCATTTCCAGTGAAATAAGCCAATTCAAATTGCACCAATACTTACATAAAGAGTTTTTTACTTCGAAATGGAAGCAATTATTGTTTATTTATTTATTTCGGCAATTATAAAGTTCGCCATTTGTACCTTTATGTGCAAGAAAGAATAAATAAAAATAAATATTTTTTTACACTAACAGTTTAACAAAGAACTTAGTTTAAGGAAAATATCCCACATTTTTTTTCCACCCAATCCCATACTTTATGTTTATATGAATTCCCGCAAGAATTATTTCTTCTAAAATAAAAGTAGCCTACGTTAGGTACTACTTACAGCATCAGCTATCTGCCAGTGAAGGTCCCGTTAGAATCGGTCCAGCCGTTCCAGAAATTAGCCGGAACAAACACACAGACAGATAGACAGACAGACCAGTCAGACAAAAAAAAATATGTTTTTTTTTTATTTAAGTACCGTATATACTTTCATATGCAATTAGTGAAAAGCTGTTAATTTGAAATTACAAACAGACACTTCAATTTCATTTATATGTATAGATATATTTTATTTATTTACGTTGCCATGAAAATCTGAAAACGCCTACAGAACGCTTGTACCTCTACAGCACATGCTCAGTATTTTTTTTCCGCTATATATCGTTTATTATTATTTTTATTTATTATCATGTAATAGTTATCCTTGTTTTTCCGTTTTATTTTCACAATTTTATTTTTACAAAATGATAGTATAACGCTACTTTGTGCATAGGTAGATGCTGTGCAATGTTATGAGACAGAGCTAATGTTAGCCAAGCGTCGTTATTTCGTGCACTATATCAACATGTGCTTTGTTGTAATATGCCAAGCACACCGTACCTACACATCGTCTGGTTACTGACTTGATCTATGAGCTAGTTATATGATCCTTCAGTACCTACTGGATCAGACAATGCCGTCACTAGTGAACAAGTAATTGTCAGCGAAACAATATCAAGCTTCGTTGATTAATTCATTCAAAAACCTTTATCTTAAAAACACACTTTCGTTTGAATTTAGAATAATAATATTTTTTTTTGATAGAGGTGATATAGATCCAATAATAATCGTACGTTAAAAATCTATCGGAAGTACTAAGTACCAGTACATGACCAAAAACTAAACTGTATACCTAGTGATTGAAATGATAATTGACAGTGTAACGAAACTAGTGAAGTGACGCGAATAAAAAAACGATGTACAATTTAAAGTTGACATTCGTTCGATTGGAAATAACAAGGGATGTGGAATGGCAGCTGATTTGTACGGTGACACGGGGATCGAGGTTCGATGCGCTACATCGTTGCAAGTGTACTTCGGAACATGAGCAGTCGACGACAACGCCCACATGTTCACGCCTCTAGCTGATCCAGCCATTTAACACTGTCGATGATAGTCTGCTTTGTCGCTGAACTAACGTCGTTTCAGGTACGTGACACAATCTATGAACGGCTTCTTATATTATTTTACTAGCTGTGCCCCGCGGTTTCACCCGCATGAAACGTTTTTATATAACAATTTTTTTTTTCCCGATATCCGATTTAAATGAAACAAAGCCTATATGTAGCTCCAGGCTAAGCTTAATCTATCTGTGAAAACCGCATGACAATCCGTTTAGTAGATTCGGAGGTTATCGCGAACAGAGAGACAGACAGAGAGACAGAAAAGAATTTTAAAAACTTTTTTTGTAGTTGGTTACTCTTCTTTTATCGCCCCCTGTCGATTTTTGTTAAAAATATTCAATGTACAGAATCGCGGATTCTACTCTTTTATAATAGTTATAGTATAGATTTTTAAGGTTCATTTTTTAAAAAGGAGACATCATCTAGTATCACATTTTTGTCGAAAACTGAGTAATGTAGAATTCTCTTGAGCATAGTGATTGTTGGATCGCAGGTATGTTTCTCTCGTGTATCCTTAAATATTATAAAACAAAGTCCTCCGCCACGTCTTTCTGTCTGTCTGTCTGTTCGCGATAAACTCTGTCTGTTCGCGATAAACTTAAAAACTACTGAAAGGATTTTTATGCGGTTTTCACCTATAGATAGAGTGATTCAGGAGGAAGGGAACTCCGAAATTACCGCGGGAGACAGCTAGTCATTGATTAATGAAAATAGTAGGTAATTAATTCGAGGGTCAGTAAATAGATATGTTCAAATTAGTAAACGAGTTAAAGTCAAAATACCGGCTAGTATGTAACACATACTATCACCATATCTAATATAATCAGATACCAAAGTATAGAAAGGATAAACCTCGTTAAGTTCCATAATATATAGACAGAGACACCATTCATATATCAATGACAGACACCTAACAAATTTCTGTATTTAAATGTCAATAATTTTGAAATGTTTACGGAACGTGCCACTATTAAAGTGGCATCCAAACAACCTGTGACCTTGAAATTAATGAAGCAACATCAACTAAAGAAAACACAACAATAACGCTAACAGTGACTTCGCTCAATCGTGGATGCATAAAAAGATTTTTTCTAGTCATTTATAGTCCTCCCCATATTCAAAGCTTTGTCAGATCATCAAAATAATAGGCTAGTCGTTTCACCTCTGGCGGCGGAGGTTTGTTCAAAAGATAAGGCTGGAAATGTGCGAGTCAGCGCGTTCCGTTCTTGGCGCGCAAAGCGCCACGTTGGCAATGTGAATTTTTAAGGCATGAAAAAAAATGTCGCTACCTTGAAGTGGCACCACTTTACATTTCAATTAATTTCGTTTACAAAAAAAGGAACATTGTAAATTTGCGATAAGCGGTGCTTGCAGTTGTTAAAATTTAATATAGAGACCGTAGAATTCACGGTTATACGCAACATTACTTGGTGAAATTGTAATGATGGTGTTTTTCATCTGATAAAACCCGAGCGAGATAGTAGGTCACGATGTGATTTACAACTATTGCTCGTTCCTCACAACGCCTAGAGAGTTTTATTAACGTCGCGAAAATATTCTTTGCACAAGAAAGAAGTATTAGTACCTACACTGCGTGTTCTTTGTTATTCTGAATTAGAGCCTATTTTCGTAAGTACATAATATATACTACTTATTTTCGGAATTAACATTATTTAATTTTGAATTAGGTTTCAGCAATGTTACGAGTTTTTTTTTTATCTTGAAGCAAAAAATAAATATTACCAACCAGTGTGCAGTTGCATGGTATCAATGGTACAATCTCTTTGCAGTTGACGTAGAATAAAAAAGACGTTGCCAAGAATATAAGCATACGTCCGTTTGCTTCTATAGGTAACCTACCCTTTACACTAGGGATATTGTGATTTGTGTTAAACCAAAATGAAACTTTTTACTTTAAATGAAACTTTACAATAATATAGCTTATACATTAGAATAACACATAGGGTACTTTTTATTCTAGAATTCCTGCGGGATCTGCGAAATTAACGCGGGTGAAACCGCAGGGAACAGCTAGTAAAACATAAAAATGAAAGAAGCAACAGAAATTCACTTGATATATAGGCACGTTACCCTTAACATAAATATAGCTAGTAGCTAAGTATAATATTTTAATGTAGTCTTTCTCTATTGAGTATAAATTAAGCGATGTTTAAATTTCTCTATGAGGTCGATATTAATAAACATTCGTACCTAAATGAACTTTAACGTTGCGTACTTAAGGTTAACATTAAAGTCTATATCGTGTTCGCTTCGTACGATTATAAAGTAAAGGGATCGTTAACCAACATTTGGCCAGTGTTGCGTGCGGAGACCAACTCAAATACAAATTAGTGAGGGCGTGCGTGCTGGAACCAACACCATCCTAAATATTTTACAACTAACTGTCTATCCGAACTCGGTTCGAGGGGCGAGTTTTTATCGTGTTGACGACCTTTAAGCATTCTGCGCGTTCCCGAAGGTTTCGTTGCGAGAGCTCGAGAATGGATATTGTGAGAGAGATTCTCGATGCTTTAGCATCCGTCTAGATACGTCGCATTTGCTTACAAACGAACTCGTTTCGGTTGATTTTCTCCTTTATCCCCTTTGATATCTTGATCGTATTTTATGAACTCGGTTTGAGAATTTGTTGTGTTCAGTTTAAATATCTATTAATTAAATAATATTGTGTGATGTTCTCGCGGCTATAACCTGCAGAGTTCAATGTTTTTAATCAACATCGTTAGTTGCAGACGTGTGTCGTGTTTTCTTCTCTGTTCTTGCGGTACTGTTGAACAAAGAGTTGGGAACTTATTCTCGTTCCGTGTTGACTTTGTTAGTGTACAAACATCTCAGTTCACACAAACTGCCACTTAATTAAGGTAGAAGTTCCGAGGATGTCGTTTCCACGGTCGCTTTTGACAACTCAATCCTATTTCTTATGTAATGTTTCGAAACTCAGTCGGTCAACTGTTCTTATGCCTATATACAAATTACTATTACTATCCTCACCTGTATAATTATAGACTAACTGTTGCTTGCGGCTTGAACCGTGTTACCTAATTTTGGAATTCCCGTAAAAAATTGGGAATAAAGAAACAAACTGACATAGGTACGCATAAATAATATTGGTTAGGATTTTAAAAGTATTTTTAGTTTTTAATTTGGCAAGCTTTTGCGTCATGTGTGATTTTACCATAAAAATAGTTGGAGGCCGAGATCGATATAAGAAGATTACATTTTATACTAAACTATTATATTATTATTTCATGATGTAGTTCAAAATCTGAATCTTAAAATATCTTGGATTCCAAATAATTAGGTATGTTCCTTAATATTTAATACTAGCTGTTCCCCGCGGTTTCATCCGCGGTAATTTCGGAGTTCCCGCGGTAGGTAATTCCGGGAAAAAAGTGCTGCAGTTTACGGTGATAAGCAGTTCCCCGCATTAATTCCGGAGTTCCCGCGGGAATTCCGAGATAAAAACTATCCTATCTTTGAAGATGGACCATATTGTAAATGGTTACAAAATTTTATCAAAATTGGTTTAGTAGTTTCGGAGTCCATCGCGGACAAACAACGCGTGATTTGAAGATATACAAGAATTGCTCGTTTAAAGATAGTAGATTTATCTTTGGTTTTTGTGCAGAAATAGAAAATATGTATTCAAATTTTAAAACTTTTAGTGGTTCGCTCGTGATACCGTTTGAAAATCTATCAAAAGCAATATGACATTTTATCAAGATGACAAATTACTTGGCAAGAAAAGAGAGCGCAATTCTTTAAAAAAACCTTGCCGGTAACATTACGTATATTTTTGTGAGAACATCAATTTTTCCAATCCACTACTTAGTGTCAAGTTGTAAAAGATGAACAAATTGGGATCCCGTTGACAGGAAACGAAAAAGGCCCGAGTTCTTTTTGCAATCTTGTTATAAGGAAGTAGTTACACTTATACTATTTTAGGAGTAATAAATATTAAGATAGTAAGGTATAAGTAAATAAATACTTAGGTATAGTATTTTATAAGTAGGTATTGTATATCTACTATTTTAATGACGCTCTAGATTCCCTATTTTTGTTCTCATTGTACGGATTTTTCAACTTAATAATAACTTAGTAACTAACTAACTTAGTAATAAATACAAAGTATACCAAGTGGCCACATCTAAAAAAATGACGGATTCATGATGTGACCCGCCATTTCATAAAATGATGGCATTTCATGAAAGGTAATGGTCGGCTATATCATGAACTATGAATGTATGTATAGTATAATGTTTGAAATGCTTTACCCAACCACCTGTGTCTATGTATTTTTGTCCTTTCGCATAATTGGTTGTCTGGAAGAGATCGCAACTATGCGATAAGACCGCCATTTGCTTTCTCCTTTTTCTTTAGGTACTGTATCATTGTTATTTTATGTGCAATAAAGGATTAAATAAATAAATAAATAAATATGAATATGGTGATATATATGATGATAATTACATATGTATTTGACCATATTTTGTATTTGGCGCATCGCTGGCCGCTGCCGCGGCACGCTAGCTGCGCTCGCTCGACTCGCGCGTTTGGTCACCATGCACCAGTACAAACCAAATCTAAACCAGAATGATGCTTGGTTATAAATAAATATGAATGCATGATGTAGCCGAGCATTTCATGACATGCCACTATTTCATGAAATGGCCGGTCATATCATGTATTGGCCAATTATTAGATGTGGCCACTATACATAAATATTTCTGCGTGATGAGAAAAATATTTATGTTATATGTAAATATATTTTAATAAATGAAGTAGGTATAGATGTTTATTTAAATTACTTAGCAAAATAAACAACAGTTATAATTAGTTTTCTCCGACGTTGGTGACTCAATATTACCTGTTTAATAAGAATTGAGCTTATTTGAGTCACTATCTCGTCCGTAGTCTAGACTCTATAGAACTATAACAGTTCTCACTTTGTATTATATACAGTTAGCTTTCCGTGCCTCGTTACTTTGCTTCATTAAAACAAGTGAACTCTTTAGAGAGTACTCACCCTTTTGAATTTACGAGGACTGAAGGAGCAATTATTATTATTTTATATTTTGTATTTACGTCAAACTTATCAACTGTCACGTTCAGCTAAAAATGATTTTATATTAAATAGCTGAGAATTATCGTTAATTTTACTTTGATAAAACATACATACAATCGAACATAGAACCTCCTCCTTTTTGGAAGTCGGTTAAAAACAAGCGTTCTCATAGTCATTGGATTTATATTCTGTATATGGTCAACTGGGTATTAAACTACTGTACCGTAATTCGAAGCCTATACAATAATAATGAGAGAAGCACATCCGTTTCCCTTTGTTTCATTGCTCGCACGACTTCCGGTCCCTACCCCCCTCTCCACCGCCTGCAGGTTTGCCGCGTCTTTTGTGTGTATAAAACTAGAGCGGCGTGCTTCTTGTGTCACATTGGCGTTCAGTTTCCCGAAGTGAACGGTCGAAGTGTCGAAAATAAACACAGAACTTGTGGGTAAGACACAGATATTATTCTGAACCGTATATTCATTGCATATCGCAAAGTTTTAGTTGAAATAATTAAGTACCCACGATTAAATACTTCTTTTTGTTTTAGCAAAAAGGTAAGCTAAATAAATAACAAAAGTGGGTTTTTGTCTTTGTTCTTTATTTCAAACGGTTTTTTCCGTTCGGTTTTCAATTTAATTTTTTATTGTTACTTTATTTGGATAAATACCTACTTCCTAAAGGTCCTATTATCGCTTACTGTGTAGAATTCGTTAATAAACATTTAAATATTTTCAGAATTTAGATTCACAATGAGTGATATTCAGAAAGATGATGTTAGAGTACCACGAAGGTCGAAAAGTGCTTCGAGTTCTACTTCATCTTCGAGTTCTACTTCAAGTGGATCGGAGAAGCGACGCAATAAAAAATCAAGACGTCGGGGTCGCCGTCATCGTTCCGATCACACTATGTTAAAAAGATTAACAGAAGAGGTAAATAATTTACGTAATTATATACAGCATCCTGTTTATTCCAGCACACCATGTGTTTTTCAATCAGAACAAATGCAATTTGATTGTATAGATGCAAATGTAAGTGGTAATTTGTATGGTCCCGAGTTAAGCTCAGAAGTACCCCCCGATTTTAATATAAATTTAGAAACTAGTCTAAAAGAACCTACTATTCCTAAAACGTCTGAGGAGTACCTCAATGTTTTGAAAAGTATACAGCGTTTTGAACAACAGTCATGGAGTGAAGTGCGTTACTCAGAAGTGCAAAAAACTTATAGTCATTCGCCAGGCTTCATTGAACTAGAAGCTAATGAAGAAATTAAAGATTATGAACTCTCAAAAACCTTGCCGTATGTTGAGAAATCATTTGCAGTTTTATCTTATACTCTTTTAAAGCAAAAGGAGGTATTGGAAAAAAGTCTGCGGGACTTTCTCAAATGGACTCAAGAGGAAGAAAACTTGTCTTTCCCGAAGGTAAATGAAAAAATTACCGACATTTTTACTAAAGGTGATTTTCATAAAGTCTCTGTTGACGCTTTACAATTAGTTTGTGGTCACAGAGCGGATATTGTTCAGCAACGGAGGGAATCGATTATCAAATTTGTCAAAGAACCAATGATCAAATCTGCCTTAAGAAAGATACCGCCTACGTGTTCACAATTATTTATACCTGAAGCTTTTACGACTGTTATCGAAAAAGCGGGTGGGGTCCGAAAAGCCTTTTGGCCTCGACCTAAAAATTCTATGAGTGCTCCTGCTGCGCAAGCAGGTAGAAATGCAACAACAAACCGCTCCTCACGGGAGCTAAATACTAATGCTAGTTTGCCTGCGCAAGGCAAACGACGTATGCACAACCAACCTCCCGCGCAGGGAGGAACTCACCATGCTCAAAACAATTGCAATGACGTTTGTCATCATTGTCCTGCGCAAGGACCAAGCAGTTATGGGTATCAAAGGTCACGCTACGAGAATAATCAGCCCTTTCGGACAAGAAACTGGCGTTCTAACCAGCACGTTTCAAAGCAGGCCCCTGAAAAGCGTGGAGCGTCCCCTTCGGGGCCAAGGAACAAGCGCAAAAGATTCTGACTCAAGGGTGTTTCAAGCGGGGCAACTTCCAAAATTTTACCTTCGATGGAAGAACATGAATGCGCCCGCTTATATACTCAAAATTATACAAGGCTACCGAATACCATTTATTCAGAAGCCGCCGCTTATCATGCCTATAGAAAGGAGATTGGTGACACCATCATCTCCAGAAATGTTGTCGGTTATACAGACTCTAAAGCGTCAGCAAGTTTTAAAACCGGCAAAATGGAGTCCAAGTTTCCTCTCAACACTATTTTTAATTCCAAAAGGAGACGGAACCCTGAGGCCTGTTTTCAATCTAAAGGGTTTGAACAAATATGTACACACGCAAAGATTTCGACTTATAAACATAACAAGAGTAACAGACTTCATACAAACCAACGACTGGTTGGTCAAGATAGATCTGTCACAGGCTTATTTTCACTTGTCTGTAAGCAAAACTCACAGACGATACCTCCGCCTCTTGTACGAGGGTCAGTTGCTAGAAATGACATGTCTGCCATTTGGCTTAAGTTCGGCGCCACGTGTATTTGCTTCCCTGACAAATTGGATAGCACAATCCTTACGAGACGATGGTGTGAGAATTGTTGTATATTTGGACGACTTTTTAATCGCCCATCAAAACAGCAATGTTTTAATAAATCATGTAAAGCTAGTTACTCAAAGGTTATCCCATTTGGGTTGGCAAATCAACCATCAAAAGTCAATGTTGGTGCCGCAAACACGCCTCGAATATCTCGGGGTGTTATGGGATTCCAAAGAGGACATAAAGTTGCTACCCGACAAAAAGATCCACAAGATTGTTTCTATGGGGTACAATTTAATAAACCGGAAGAAGGCAAGTCTCAGGCAACTGCAGGCTATGATAGGGGTATTAAATTTTGCCAGTTTTGTCATCCCACGAGGGAGATTACACTACCGATTCTTACAAAACCAAGCAAATCAATTACTCGAAATGAATCCCAAATCGATGTTTCCAATAGCCGAGAATGCTTTAACGGAAATACAATGGTGGTTGCAAAATTGCCGCAAGACATCTCCAATTCGAATTCTACCACCTACGCACTACTTAACTACCGACGCATCGGACACAGCATGGGGAGCGAAGCTAAACAACTTGAGCTTATCAGGCCCCTGGTCTCAGGCGGAGGCTCCTTTGCATTGCAACCAAAAAGAACTGTTGGCCGTATTAAAGGTTCTAGAACAAGGTGTTTCACTTGGACTGAACAAAGCTTCACTCCTTTTGCAAAGCGACAGCCGAACGGTAGTATCGTTTTTAAGAAACGAAGGTGGAACTCGGTCAACGGCGTTAATGAATCTAACGTTTCTAATTTACGAATTGATCGACAATTTGGAAATTCAGCTAAGAGTTTATCACCTACCAGGAGTTTACAATGCCGAAGCCGACCATCTGTCGAGGTTGAAACGACCACCCGAGTGGCATCTGTTACCAAAAGCAACACAGACCATTTTTCACAAGTGGGGAGTCCCAGAGATAGATTTGTTCGCGTCACAAGCAGCACATGTCGTCCAGGTTTACTCGACTCTAGACCAGAGAGATGGAGACGCGGCCTTTTGCGACGCTCTGAGCCGCAGATGGAGTTACAGTCTGGCCTGGGTATTTCCACCACCTTACTTGATGCCGAAAGTCCTCCAGCATATGAATCAGGCAAAGGGGTTTTATCTTGTGGTAGCTCCGAGGTGGGAGAAAGTGTTTTGGCGAGCCGATCTCCGGAACAGGGCAGTGGCTCCTCCTCACACGATACGGGATCTCCAAAATGTACTAATAGACCTGAATACCGGAGCAACACCCCCAAATGTACAAAATCTGGTTCTGGAGGTTTGGAAATGTGGGGGTGGTCAGAGGATTTAATAAATTGGTCTTCGGAACAAAAGAAACTTCTGCTCTCTGGTTGGCGAAGTTCTACATTGAATACTTACAAATCAGCTTGGAAACGTTGGTGTTCCTGGGCACAAACCAATAATATTAGGAATAAACCTACAGGATCAGATTTAGCAAGATATTTGTCGGAATTGCACCAGAAAAACCGGTTTTCTTACCGAACAATTTTAGTACATAAATCTGTGGTATCAACCTTGACAAGTACGGATGATCCCGTGTTACTAAGCTCTCATAAGCTGGTAAGGCAGGTTCTCAAAGCGATAGCGCTTAATAACCCTAAAAATTCAAAACCACCGATTTGGAACGTTGCAGATTTTGTTAAATATCTAACTGGAAGAAATATTGATCAAAATAGTTTATTTGATGTATCAAGGCACACAGCTGCCTTATTACTCCTTTGTTCGGGCAGAAGAATCCATGACCTTACCCTGCTAGCTATAGATTCTGAACATTTCAGTGAGATAGAGGACTATGTAATATTCTGGCCACGTTTCGGGTCAAAGACGGATTCAACTGACCACAGGCAGTCCGGTTGGAAGCTGCTAAATAATGTCCATGATAGCGCAACCAACCCTATCTTTTGGGTCAAGAAACTTATGACAATATCACAGTCTCGTAGACAATCCTGTGACAGTAAGAATTTGTTTTTAACGACTAGAGGTAAGGCTAAAGCAGCCTCGAGAACGGTTATAGCAGGTTGGGTTAAGACTCTCCTAAAAGAGGCAGGTATAAAGGCAACTCCTGGAAGTACTAGAGCTGCAGTAGCCTCAAGGAATTGGATAGATAACTTTCCAATTGATCAAATTTTATCTCAAGGAAATTGGCAATCAGCCAACACTTTTAAAAAATTTTACAGGCGGCAGATTAAGTCGTCTGAATTAAGTTGTGATAAGAATTTAAGTTGTTTTTTCCAATCAGTTTGATTCACCTAAAATTTTACAGGCGGCAGATAGTCATCCGAATTAAGTTGTGATAAGAATTTGTTATTTTTATTTTTTCCAATCAGTTTGATTGATAATGATTTATAGAATAGAATTATTAACTTTGTTTACATTGATTAATGTCTAAAAATAAATACAAGTGAAATCTACTTTAACTTTTAATTACAACCTAATGTGTTACAACTCTTTTTCACATTGGCATTCCTCCACCGCCAGGCGATATCAAACACGTCTCATTATTATTGTATAGGCTTCGAATTACGGTACAGTAGTTTAATAGCGGCGTTTTACCTGAAAATAAAACGCTTATTAAAATACTTACCTAATTCGAAGCCTATAATTTTAAACCCTGCCTGGCTATATGAGCCGCAATGACACAAGAAGCACGCCGCTCTAGTTTTATACACACAAAAGACGCGGCAAACCTGCAGGCGGTGGAGAGGGGGGTAGGGACCGGAAGTCGTGCGAGCAATGAAACAAAGGGAAACGGATGTGCTTCTCTCATTATTATTGTATAGGCTTCGAATTAGGTAAGTATTTTAATAAGCGTTTTATTTTCAGGTAAAACGCCGCTATTTGATTACATGTGCTGAAGAAGTAATAAAGTTTCTCATAAATCATAAACTTACATATTATTATAAAATAAAGTGCTCCGCCGCGTTTTTTTGTCTGTCTAAAACATAAACACAAGAACTACTGAACGGATTTTCATGCGGTTTTCATCAAGAGATAGAGCAATTCATAAGGAAGGTTTAAGTGTATTATTTGTTAAGTTTTTGTGTAAATTAGTTGAAATATAACGATAGTTATTGGAAGTGTCGGGAAAAAGTCCTTTGTTACGCTTTCACGCTGTAACCCCCAGGGCGTAGTTACTATAAACCCCCACGGAAGGGTGCAGATTAGTCTGCCCCTGACGACCGTGAACGGCGCGTGTAGGACATGCATGGAAGTAAACTTGTACTGTCGGAGTATGTATATTTCGGTTCCCGCGGGAATTTTGAAATTACCGCAGGTGAAACCGTGGGGAGCAGGTAGTATTGCATATTATATACAGATATCCGAAAACTTCAAAGTAAGCGGAAAACAGTTATTCACTACTTTACCTTATATATGATAGAAAAAAAGGGGTAGTAATTAATACGACTTTTATATAATAGAGTTGTTTTTCTAAAAAACTATGATAGACTTGGCACGGGAAAAATCATTGTATTTGTGTGTTGTGAAGTTTTATTATTATTATTATTATTATACGTATATATACTAGCTGTTCCCCGCGGTTTCACCCGCGGTAATGTCGGAGTTCCCGCGGGTATTCCGGAATAAAAATTACCCTATGTCCTTCGCTGTACTCCTGACTAGGTACGTGTATGAAAAATTTTATGACGATCGGTTGAGCTATTGAGGCGTGAAAACGTAACAAACAAACAAACACACTTTCGCATTAACAATTATTTCGCATTTATACGATACTATCAGTGCCCCGCGGTTTCACCCGTGGTGATTTTGGAGTTCCCCGGGAATTCCGGGATAAAAAGTAGGGGAAGTCCGGGCAAAGTGGACACCTTAACGTTCGATGGGCTGTGGAAATAAAAAGGGTAGAGACTGAAATAAAGTAACGACTGAGTTTGAATCAGTATTTATTAAAGTTTTTAGTATAATCAGCAAAATTAACATAACATCGGTACTTTACTTAATATTGTTAATAATATTGCAGTTAGTGCCGCTATCCGCTTTGCCCAACCCACCGGGCAAAGTGGATAGGAGCATAGGGCAAAGTGAATAAATTGAGTTAAATTGAGGAACAATTACCGAAAAATAAAACTGAAAATATAATTACAGAAAAATAATGATTAAACAACATAACTAATCAGTTATCAGTGCAGTTGCCACAGAGAAATATGCCTTTTTCTTCATGAACCGTGAATTTTTTGTGACTCCATTGCTTGCAGGGATTGCACTGGATCCAATCACCAACTGGCTGCTCATTAATTTCATTATAGTCTTCTCCACAAAAATAACACGTAGATAAACGTCAGTTTTAGCATTTTTGGCCTTTTTATTATTTTTGGTTATGTTCGTGTTTTTCTTCAGCGTACTTTTTGTTTTTTTATCTAAATCATTGTTAATATTTTTCAATACTTTGGCGTTTGTTTTAGTGAATTTAGTTTTCTGTTCTTCATAAGTGTATCCACTTTGCCCGTGTTCGCTTTGCCCAAAAGGTACTTGTTGAACGAAACCTAACCTAGAACCAAATCTAGAAACAACATCTCAATAAAACTCACAGTATATCAACACGAAACCATGCTCTTTGACGACACAATCAATTGAAAACAGGATCACCACATGTGCACAAATAATAATGCAATAACGTACCTTCATATATCGTAACAAATGTTTACTTTTCACTTTTTCTCATTTTTTTCGTAAACTACGCGTGACTGTCCGTTTCCGCTGTTTGCATGCGACTGAGGGGAAGGGGAAGGGCCTCTTGCTACAAGACCCGCGTGTTCGGGGGCACCATTTTGGAATTTTAGAGGGTATTCGCTTTGCCTGGGCTGTTCGCTTTGCCCGGTCTTCCCCTACCCTATATCCTTCTCTGTACCCCTCACAACGTGCATGCCAAATTTCATCCACATCCGTTCAGCCGTTTTTGCGTGATTGAGTAACAAACATCCAAACATCTAAACATCCAAACATCCACACTTTCACATTTATAATATTAGTAGGATTAGTAGGACATTCCTAGTACCTACCTGTGGTGTTGGCACACGTGTTTGAGTATGTAATTTGGTGTATCGATCTATATTTTTTTGTTTAGGGCCACAAAAGATTCCTATTCTTGTGGTATTATTATCAACAGTAAAAAGAGCTTGAATATGTGCAGATTTATCTCTATATAAATAAAAAGGCAAGCTAAACCTCCTGGGCCTGGAAACCTAAATTTTACACAAAGGTTAATTTGAGATTGTGAACAAGAAATAAGACGGGATTTTGCGTAAGTCCCTTGGGATCGCAATGAAATGGAGGTCTTTTATATTTCTAAGTTTGCCACCGGCAAAACTGTTTTCAGCTATCTATGAAGCCTTCTCTGCCCAGAACGTTTTTATTCATTCACAACTGGCTCAGCTATATTTCTGCGTTATATTCAGTATTGCTTGTTCTCCGTAGTTTCACCTGCGTTAATTTCGGAGTTTCCGTAGAAATCCCAGGATAAACATACCCCCGCATCAGAATAAACATTTAAATAATAATAAATGTAGGTATCACAAATATATTGGCGCTTATTATGTTATTGCATGCGGGAATCAGCTAGTGAAGAACAATTATTGTAATTATAATGTATTCTTTAAGTATTAATATTATAACATATTCTAACAGCACAAAATGACGTCATTAGCACACACATTTAAAACAAACATTTTCCACTCCAAAGCTTCAATTATGAAATTATTTGAATGATAAAATCTTTTTACTTCAACTAACGAGTCCGTTGTTATCTCGGTACCGGAACAGTTCCGTATGTTTCCTAACGACAACCCAAAACGTTTAGCTGCCGAAATCATTTTAGGTGCCCGGTAGCCCATAAAATGCCTTGACGAACTTTCTTCCTCAGCCATTACCCACCGATTTATTTCGAATTTAAAAATTTTGCTCAAGAATTTACTTTTAATGGCCGGTTTACACTTCCATAAGTAGTAAGTAAGTAAGTTCAACTTACCAACTTACATACTTACTCAATCGAAAAGTAGTAAGCGACGTCCAAACGGTGAGCATCCATAAGTAAGCAAAAGAGGTTTTGGTCAAGTTAGAGCATATTTACTACAGAGCCCAAGTATAAATATTTGTATTACAATATTCCAAAACTAAATTTTTAAAATAGTGACTAATTAAAAACAACCATAATAAGCCTTTAATACATTTCTTTACGTTAATAAATGTTTTAGTGGATGATGAATAGTTTCGTGTGCGTAAATCATCCGGCGAGTGGGTTTTCGTACAAAACAAAAGTTGGTGTCCCTTCTATCTGTTATTTTCTGTTCTGTGGTTTTAAGTAGCTGCATCTCCTCTAAATATTACGTCTTGCTATTCGACATTCAATTTATAGCCTCGATTAGAAATAGTGCAAGCTATTTATTGTAAATTTGTTAGTTAAGTCATTTATAAAAAGGCACAAAATATGTAGTATTTTTTTCCCGTCGTACCTAGGTATCTAAATTATTTGGAAGCAATATGAGAAAATTGAGTGACTGAAGTTTTTGTCGCTCGAAGTTTTGATTGGGCTTAGAAACGCTCGCAGTATGAAATATCTAGGTACCTACCTACCCGTGTTATATAGAATAACCTTTTATCAGTTATGTAATATTAATAACTATTGGTTTCTAGCGGTTCTTTTTTCATCCCGTAAAGAGTAAAATTTAAAGAAAACCCTTTCTTAGTGTCTACGCTGATCTACAAAGCATGAAAATTTAAATTATTTATAATTTCTAGATCTAAGCGAACCAGTCAGTCAGTGCCTTACTCTGTCAGGACGTATTATTATTTTAAAGATAGTTTACCTTTAGCTAAGGTACTAGTCGATCCCCCACAGTTTCACCCGCATTAATTTCTATGATCCCGGGAGTATTCCAAGATAAAAAGTACCCTACGATATGTTATAGGAATATTTGATGTTAATCGATGCCATATTTGAAATATTTTGTATGGCATTGGTAATCTGGAGAAAACATAAAATGTATGCTTAAAAATAACATATTTAAAGAGGTTACGATTTGAGTACAGACTATAAAATAGCAAATATCTTGAAAAGATGTTACCTATACCCTTAGGAATGCAAAACTCTTCGCTGGTACCTTCAAAATCAATGATTTTTAGCTGTATTTAATGTGCACTACTACACATATATATTATAACTGTAGATATATATATACACAATCAGACTGGAAAATGGAACCCTGTGTTCATCACACAAATTCCACCCCCACCGGGAATCGAACCCGGAACCCCTTGATTAGCGGGCAGGCATGGTGACCATTGCGCCAATCGGGTCGTCAAGGTACATACCTTGCTAACATTGTCGATTTTATTAAAGGCATAAAAAGTCCTGTTGCGGCAATCCAACTACGTTTTTACATCTCTTCGTAATAAAATTGGAGTAGCAACATACTTACCTAGCATTTTCAGTTCCAACAACAAAATAATATTATATTTAGGTATACGTGTACTCGTATACAGAGGGTTAGTTAAAACAAGAGCCACGAGCTTTATGTTTTTGTTGTGCAAATGTAATTTTGTTTTCTTTCTTAAATCTACTTACCTTCATGAAGAAAGTGTAAAACATCGAACACTTCATCTTAGTTTTCAAAAACAAAAAAATCTTTTAATTTATGTCTGTCTGTATGTTTGTTTGGTTCAGGTGATCTTTGAAACAAATTGACCGATTTTTAATGGAACTTTTATTAGATAGTTGATGTTATTAGGGATAAATTAGGCGACTTTCATCGGAGTACCGCCGGGAATCTCAAATTCATGCGGGTGAAATCGCACTCGCAATAAATATTACCTAAACCTAAATGCGAAAGTGAGTTTGTTTGTTTGTTACGCTTTCACGCTTCAATGGCTCAACCGACCACCATGATACCTACTTATATCTCCGGGTACTTACATCCCAGAATTCCCGCAAAAACTAAGAAATTAATGCGGGTGAAAATGCACCGAATTCTTCATAGTAGGTACACGTTTTCAGGAGTACAGTTAAGGATACATATAGCGTTCCTTTATCCCGGCATTACCGCGGGATCAACGCGGGTGAAACCGCGGGAACAGCTACTTAAAAACTATATATAATACCTAGTATTAGTATTAGTTTGTTCCCCGTGGTTGCACCCGCGGTAATTTAGGAGTTCCCGCGGGATTAACGGGATAAAAAGTACCCTGTGGCCTTCTCTGTACCCTTGAAAACGTGCACGAAAAATTTCTTGATGATCAGTAGAGCCGCTACGGCGTGAAAGCGTAACAAACAAACAAACAAACTCATTTCGCATTTACAATATTAGTAAGGATTTCTAGGTATGAACCATGACTACATAAATTATATGTAAGGGTTTGTAACTAGGAAGGTTGAAAGGCTTCCCCGATCGATATAGCCCCGATAACATAAAACAAAGGAACAAATTAATAAGTTGGCTCTTACAAATTTGTTTTGCTTGATTTACGGAGAGTAGAGAGTAAGTAGGTAATATATAAATAAGCGTAGCGGATATAGCTTACCAGCTAACTAAAAAAATACTTCACATATTCTCTCCTTAAAAAAATTTGGCAATTTCTTTACTACTTTTTTTAGAACTCGGTCGGATAATTCTTGAAAATCAAGTTAAAAAGAGCAAATAGGTTACGTACGTACACCAAGTTACGTTATTCATAACTGAATACGAAAAATAAATATAATTAACACTCACTGACGACATTCATTATTATTAAAGTAGGTACAGTAATATACGTAATAATGCTAGGACATTATAACACAGCGAGCGCCAAGTGCCCCCCTAGCCAAATTGACATTCTACAGTCGTTAACGCATAGAAAACTAAGTAACGAATCGTGATGTCACTTGGTCAGCCAATCAAAACTTTAGTTTTGCGTGACCACGTGACAACGTGGGTTGGTCCTCAACTAAGCAGAGCTTGAGTATAATTATCAGATGATTAATATGCGATAATATTTTTTATTCCAATATATATTTATATTTTGTATTCCTTACACAATAATATACGTTTTAAACCAGTATGTCTTTGTCCAACTCCTAACTTATTAAGAAGTATAATTATATTGTGTGATACCAATAATTTACTAGTGATATTGACATATTACGTAAGTACCTTTATGAGGCCTAAATTGAAATAAAAAAACCCATTACTGTACACCTACTCACACAAATCTTGGTCACCTAAAATGTTTAGGTGACCTACTCTGACGCGGGAATGGAGCCCGTGACACCTGGCGTTACAGTCATGTTAGCTAATCACTGGATCAATGTTGCTGCCGGTGAAATTTTCGTTCACAGGTGATTCTTATAACACATATATACCTATCTATGTAGTACTAATATCATAAATAGGAAAGAATTGATTTTTTATTTGTTTGTTAGATACGATTTACTCAAAAACTACTGGATCGATTTCAAAAATTCTTTCACCTTTAGAACGCTACATTATTCCTGAGTAACATAGGCTATATTGTAATCCGGAACTCTTACGGGAAGTCTAAAATAATCTATATAAATAAAAATGAATCACCTAAAGCGCACAACTTCCAAACGACGGCACCAAATTGGATAATTCTTTTTTGTGTTCGCTATTGTCCGGACAAGGTTTACCTATAAAGAAGTTTGGGAGTTCCTGCGGGAATTCCAAACCTCACGCGGGTGAATCTCCGAAGCGGTTGAACCAATTTTGACGGGACTTTCACTAATGTTATAAGGAGTAAATTAGGCTACTTTAGGAGTTCCTGCGGGAATTCCGAAACTCACGCGGGTGAAACTGCGGGGCACAACTAGTTATTTATAAAGCATGTTTTGGCAAGACTTTTAGGCATGGGCAATAAAGGTAGTAGACAGCTTGAGCTCCGCCATTTCAAACGTCAGTCTAATACTCTAAAAACTTCGCTGTTTTTTTGTAATTTTCACTTCTTACTCGTGGACAATGTATTACGGTCAAGTGATAAATGCGATGATAATTTATCGCATTCACTTTACTGTGATACCAGTTGAGTTCATAAATAAGATGCACAGCACCCCGACATGCTCAGTGAGGTTAGATTAATACTGGAATGTCTTTTATCCTATAATAAAGTCCTTGTGTAAACAATTTGTCTTCGACGCATCGCCGGCCAATGCCGCGGCACGCTGGTTGCGCTCGCTCGGCTCGCATGCCGTTGTCACCGGGACGGATCTAACCTAACCTAACATGTCGGGTTCTTTGCATCTCATTCATGGAATCATTCGCAAGCACATATTTTGTTGAACATGCGATAGGTAGAGACTAGAGAAGTGACGTCGACTGGTGGTTTATCATTGTTACTCAAATACCTACCTGGCAGTAAGGTGAAGGGAACTTTTCGGACTGCGGGAAACAGCTATAGGACTTATAATAATTCTAACCTAAAATTGAAGGAAAGGAAAAAGAAAGATCAGCAAAGCCGGTTTCTCCGAGCACATCTATACGTATATAGCTCCTCGAGGATTATAATGTTTGACAACAAAATATGTTTTTGTTGTGTCAAACCAAACAATTCGTGACGCAATATTTGTGTTTTCGGATAAACAAACAATCTCGCAGGATAATTTGTCTTCTGCATGAAATTATGGGGTTGTTTTCGTCTGCGTTGCGTCATAGCCTCGCGATGTTTTAGGTTTTAGGAGCATGTAATTATCTTTTACTTACAGACATGACAGCACCTTGGATGTAGTGGTGAGTGAATTTGACCGCTACGCCAGGTATACAAAGTCAAAGTCAAATCCTTTATTCAAATTTGGCCCATAATGTGGCTTTTTTTGACGTCTATATAAGTACATTGCGGGTGTGATTGCTGCATCAGGATGAACGTTTAAATAATGAATAATGACATGTACCCTATATATGTAATGTAATGTAAAGACCCTGATACCTATAAGCTTTGAGAATATTTTTAAAGAAAATCTCTTACACTTAATCGTCATATAAAATGGGGGATGTCGAACAAACACTTTATCTCACCCTAAAATTCCTTCCTATAAACGTTCTCTAGATGAAAAAACTTTTTGAATGACAGTAATTTCAGGCCGTGCTTGCGATATTATCAACTGAATTATGCAAAAGACGGGTAAATATGAGTTTTTTCAGATAGTCCCTAAACCACCCTTACTAACTGGCCTATAAATTAGGATTGGCAAGAAAGAAGAACATATTTATTCTGGTAAAGATAAAATAAATTCAACGTATAACGTATAACGAGTATAAAACAAATTTTTACAATCATTGGATTAATTACATATATTTTTGAAAATAATATTCTAAGGTTAGCCCTTACCCTAAATAATTTCAAAATAAGCTACGAATACATTATTATTATTAGGTATATCACAATTGACGTTAGATTAGTTTCATGAAAAGTAAATTAGGAAATTTTTCAGACCTTGGTATTATTAATATTCAATACTAGCTGTACCCCGCGGTTTCACCCGCGGTAATTTCGGAGTTCTCGGGGGAACTCCGGGATAAAAAGTAACCTATGTCCTTCTCTGTACCCCTGACAACGTGCATGCCAAATTTCATCCAAATCCGTTCAGCCGTTTTTGCGTGATTGAGTAACAAATATCCAAACATCCACACTTTCACATTTATAATAAAATTCCAGAAACATGCAGTGCGTCAAAACAATCTTGTGTTTGAATCAAAAATTAAATATTAAACTTAAATAAAAAAGTTTAAATAACATTTTAAACAGTTTCTAGTCAGTTAAGACAGTTAAGAATTCATCAGAAATTAAAAGTTCACTTACCAAATAATTTTTTTCATACCTTTCCATTAACAATATTGTCGTGCTACAAATAGTCTCACAAAATTATTATTTTAGTGAAATTAATGCATTTGTCACCAACGATTTTTACCGAACTATGCTCTTATGAACATTCTATAACTTAGTGAAACTAATACATTTAGTTAAGTGAGACCGCTGTTATCGAAAGTTGCCGGAAGAGGCCGTAAATATCAAGATTATGGCTATTTTGCTGACAACGATCACTGCGCCTTGAAAAGGAAACATCACAACAACCAGGAAAAGATTTTTATTTAACTAATTGTTGTATTTACCTACTATAATTAAGGGTTATCGGGTTAATGGGTAATCATTAAAACAATCATTAAAACCGTCACATTAACATTGGCCTTTCAGAATAGACCATTTAATTGTATAAAAAATTAAACTTCAAGAGTTCCGTTCTCTGTCTCCGAAACTCATCATCAGATCTATATGAAAGGAGAATGGGCATTTTTGTATGGAGCCTGGGCCGTCCGCGGCCAAGAATAATTTTGATATTTATTAAGTTTTAGCATCGCCATGTACTTCTAAAACGGCTAAAATAGATTTTTTATTTTGTATATTTGACTGTATATTTTGGCTTCAGTAATGAAGATCTTGTCTATTCCCACGATTTAATGTTGTCATTTTTAGAAATCTTTTAAACCTTATTTTTTTGATTAATTGATAAAACAATTGGGCCCAATACAACAGTAATTCAATACCCTGCAGTAAGGTTAACTCGAAGATCTAATTTCACAACCGATCGGCTTCGACAAGAGTTGAACACAACCGCTGTTAGCTTTTTGGTATATCCTTTTTACAATTTCTTAGAAGGGACAGATAAAAACCCAAGACTGCGCCCAGGGTTTTATTTATTTTTATCGCCCACCATTTGTTAAACTGATTTCTGATTGCGTCCCTTGCGTTGTACTTACGGGCTAACTGGGTTGTTACTCGCCAATTTTGGCTCCTTTTTTTCCCGCTGATTGTCCTCTTTTACGGTTAAAAATAGTCCGTTGTTAGGTGTTCTATCGATTAATTATCATATTTTGAAAGAAAAGAAAGAAAATACATTTATTCTAGTCTTTCTCAATATGCTCTACTACAACTTTACGTGGTTTGATAATTATTTTTCAGACTAAAAATAGTGGTAATCTTTATTATATTGTACTTATATATTAATTGATCACTGTTTAAAAAAATCGGTATTTGTACTTAAAAAAAAGCTATATTTCAGGATTCACCGAAAATTCAACCTCTAAGAAAATTAAAAAGATGAAACTTGGGTGTAACCGAATGGGTTAGCTAGTAATAATTTAGAAGGGTTTACTATTTCTATAAAAAAATGTAATTTTTTACGTCCTATGCGCACATAGGTACAATCGCGCTGTAAAATTTAACACATTTTTTTTCAAAAAAATATTTTATTAAGTACTTTGAATAAAGTTGGATTAAAATAAAATCTAATCCAATGACTCGTTATAACATATCTATTAAATATAATTTAAACCGACCAAGAATCTTCATAACTTTTTAACAAAACCTTTGATAGAAAGATTATATCATAATTAAGTTATTATGGTTGAATAATTTATTTAGAAGCTAAGTAAATGTTTTCAATAGATTTAAAATAGCTTCTTAATTATTTCTGAGCACTTTATAAAGCACCCTTTTAAGTGGATAGTCTTTATTTATTCACATTTATTAGAAATTCTTTGGTGGCTTGTTTTCTCAACTGGATTGCCCTACAGTGTTCTTTGTCCACTAAACGTGTCTAATAAATAAAGATCAAATGGGTATAGGTATACAATAATTAGAGATGCGCCGAATATTCGTTTGGTATTCGGTATTCGGCATATTCGGCATCTTTCCCACTATTGTATTCGGCCGAATTATTCGGTTTTGCTACCGAATATATTCGGTTCAAGAATTTCTATTTTCTTGGCTTATGTAGCTAAGGTGTAGAACTAAAAGACAAAATTCTTATGTAAGATCTATGTTATAAAAACATTTATTTCTTAACTTATAGTTAATTTAATATAGTCAACATTATATTTTAAACTTAAAATCAACATTTAATTCAAACCTCAAAATTATATTTATTTTTAAACTTCAAATCGACTTTTATTTTTAAACTCAAAATCAACATAAATAAACTTGAAATCAACATTTTTTAAACCTCAATCAAATCCACATTTCTTTTTAAAACTTATATCAAGTTGATAAAAGTTAATAATAATATAATCAACATTTATTTTTATACCTCAAATCAACGATATTTTAATATTTTTGTTTTTTTTAATTGTAACTTAATCGTGCGATGTTTTAATACAAAGTGACAACTGACAGCTCAGTTTATGAGCGGGTAGCGGGCGGCAAGGTACGGCTCGCTCGTCATCTAGCCATCTAGCAAGCGACACGCAGCGTGCATGTTAGAACTTGTTTACGCGGCAAAACAATGTAATGGTAAACCGAATAATTCAGCCGAATATCCGGTTCGGTAAAGGTTAAACCGAATAACATTCGGTATTCAGTTATTCGGTGAAACCACTATTCGGCGCATCTCTAATAATAATGTAAAGTTTGAATTGAATTTTTTTCTCAGACATTTTATGTAGGTCAGTATTATAAAATTGAAGTGTCTGTTTGTAATTCCAAACTAACAGCTTTTCACTAAATGCATATGACAGTCCGGCACATATATACGACATAAATAGCATTAAATAGCAGAGTTATTTCGCTCGATTACTCAGAGAGAATGTTAAGGATGCAAATTGTTGTATTATAGGTAAAATATTTCTTGTTATTATTATTTAGTGTAAATTTGTATCTGTTTTTTCTCCATTTAAATAAATAAATAAATAAATAAATAAATAAAAAATCAATTTTTAAAATTTTTCTCTGTCTGTCTGTCTGTTTGTTCCGGCTATAACTAAAACGGCTGGACGGATTTTAATGGGTTTCACTTGCAGGTAGTTGATGTTGTAAAGAGTAACTTAGGCTACTTTCATTTTAGAAAAAATAGTTCCTGTGGGAATTCCAAAACTCACGCGGGTGAAACCGCGGGACACAGCTAGTCTTAAATATTATTAAAATCGGGGGAACCGCGAGAATAAGTTAGCAATACGTACGGAAATTAAAAACTATTGCCGCATAAAATAAAATTTCTGCTCGTAATAGATTACTAATTTACAGTAGGTATTAGCAGATCTCATAAGTGAAGAAATTAATTGTTATTATCAACTACCTAAATTAAAACATTATTTTCGTCAACTATTTTAATTTAAGAAAGTTAAATTTTGCGAGCGTATCGAATAGGGAGGAACGAATGGGTTGCGAAAATCAAATTTCTGATTCATAATTTTATAATACGACGCTGCCTTAAACTTTGTTTCACAGTTGGTACAAATTAATATAAAAGCTAGAAGCTTTATTAATAAATGAAAATTTTAATAGCCTACCACATGAAATGAAAGGACGACACGCTACAATAATACTATGCTGATATGAAAATAATATTACGCAAATGTGGAGGTTTGGGTCTTCAAGTCCACACTGGATAGTAATAAAATTCATAATTATATTATATCATAATTTCCTAACTCTATTTAAAATGGTTTAAAATAAGATAAATTATTGCTAAAATATAGAAGATGTACCTAAAGAAATCGAATACTAAAGAAATTCATATCTATAATTTCTGAACTCAGTTTGTAAAATAGAAGTTACTGAGCTGTAAAAGAAATCGGAATCAAAACTGAAAAAAAAATAATGCAAATTTTAACGCCTTCGATATTAATTTATCAAAATTCAAAATGTAAATCATGCTGAATTCTATCATAAAGCAGAATTTGATACCGAATTTTTTCTAAAACTTTAGTCAACTTGTTAACATAAAAATAACAAATGAAAAATCGATTTTATGGTCCCGGAAAATTATTACGGTTACATTACCCAAGAGACACGCTAAATTATACTTCCTGAAAGCTATTACGTTTTGGGTCTGTAAAAAGTCAGCGCTTGACCTATATAAATAAATTATCGTTAGAATGAGAAACATCTATTTTGTAAGCTTACCTATTCGATTTCTGTATCGGAAATTATTTATCGTAATACCGGATATTACTTTGCTTTATTTGCTCTTGCATTATTGTCTCAAACTTGCATCGTAACTGCAATCTAATAATATCTTTTGTCGAGTGATCATCTCGTGATAATAGCAATGACGCACTATATTATGTAGATAACTAGCTGTCCCCCGCGGTTCCACCCGCGGTAAATTTGGATGTTTCGCGAGAATTCCAGGATAAAATATAGAATACCTATACCTTCCTCATGAATTACTCTATCTATTGGTGAAAACCGCATGAAAATCCGTTGCGTAGTTTTAAAGATCTAAGCATACATTAGGACAGACAGTCAGCAGGAAGCGACTTTGTTTTATACCTACCTACTTGCTGATATTATATTGTATTGACACAATCCTGGAACTATATCATTATTGTAATATATATTTTTATTTTTTTCGGTGTTTACAATAAACCTTTTTAAAATTATCATAATATAAGAGTTTTAAGTTAAAATGACGAATCAAAATTACATGCAGCCGAAACACACAGTAAAAACCTAGTAGGTAGGTACATTACAAACATTGAATGTGAAACCTAAATTAAAATTTCACAACTGTAAAATAAATTCGTCGGCATTGTTGCGTGACAAACAATCGCGACATACAAACGGAGCGAGCTCTTCAACATTTTTCATTTTTCGGTTGTTCACTTTATCAGTTACTTCTAAAGAATTTGAGTGTCTCATTTCGTTTTTGCTTTTTTAACAATTGTCGACGAGGTGACGGAGAGATGCTGGAAATGCTTAGGGCCGCGTCCTTTTGTATTGGTAGGACGAAAAAATTATCTGCTCTTTACAGTCTTATGATTTATTGGATGGAGTCAAATCATTACGGCTTAAAATTAAGTGTTTGCTGAACAATACAAATTTTCTGTTCAAATGTAACTCTGTAACTCTTTAGGTTTGTTACCAATGAAAAATGAAGTTGAGTCTGGGGTGAAATTAGTGCAACTTGTAATGAATAATTATATAATCTACTTTGATATTTATACTTTAAAAATAAATCCATAGTAGAATATATAAAATACCTAGCGCAAACTTCAGCTTTTGATGACAATTCCGCAGCAGTTAAACTAGATATCAAAAAGTTTCAACAAAAAATTTAAATATTGTTCCCAACAAAACTTTTTGCAATTTGCTGCAATAATTAAAAATTTTATTATAATAAAACGCCAATATTAAAATTTTCTTCAATCGAATTTTTTAAATGAAACAATACCTTAGGACATATGATAACCCACTATAGTGGGCAACGTCAGTTTGGCTTCTGTACTAAGGCTTAAGTCCACAGAGTAATGGTATTAAAAAAAAACACAATCAAACGATTGTTATTTTAATTCCTACTTATATTATAATTGGTAAAGTAACTCTATCTGTCTGTCTATCAGTCTGTTTGTCTATCTGTCTGTCTGACTGTTATGCTTTAAAGCCTGTCATGAAAATTTACATATACGTTGTCAGGGGTACAGAGAAGGACATAGGGTACTTTTATCCCGTAATTCCCGCGGGAACTCAGGAATTAATGCGGGTGAAACCGCAGGGAGCAGCTAATAAAACAGTAATAAAATCATACTCTCGACTTTGGTACACGTCTGCCAATTATATGCCTTTTGTCTTCAGAAAAGCAATCTTAAGAGCAATAGGAACCTATGTGCACGAAGGAATGTGAACTCTTCCATGTTCATCCTTCATCTCCACAAAGGAGTTGGAAAGTTGTGGGAATCGTAGCAAAAGAGGTTCATATTTTATTTTTATTTTATTTATTTATTTATTTTCTTTATTCATTTATTTCTTTATTTATTCTTTGTAAGGAGCTTATTTCGATAACATTAGCTGTTCCTCCGTGATTTCATACTCGTCGATACAATCTTTTAACTCCTTTTCAGCCCTAGGTTGAATTTCAAAACGTCATTTCGTAGTGATGATTTTCGTCGCAGAATAAAACTTCTGTCTGAAGTTCATATTTCTAATTTCAATAGTCCTAGCTGGCTGTCAATTTAGTAGTAAGTACTATTTTATTTATATTTAAAGATACAAAAAAAAAATATTTCTCTCTTGGAATTAAAAACTGCACAATGATTATGTTTCATTTCCGTTAAATCTGGTTAAATTCTTCCTGAATCTGACACCTTTGTTCCACAAACGTATCTAACTTAATCCAAATCAAAATGTATTTTCGGCTGTGTTAAATTATTCGAGACACAGTGGACTCGTCTGGTTTTAGCAGTATTAGTACGTCCATTTTAATTTGCCGATGCATTGGGCAGACGACGTTGTGAGAGAAAATCAATGAGAACAGCCGAGAATCTTTTCTGTCTCACTTACTCTGTTTTTCGTGCACGAAATTGGCTTCGATTCAATTTAACACGATTATAATATTTATCACTGGTGTTTTATATTTCATCGCGTTCTTTTTTTTAAAAACATTTAAAAATAATATTTTATTTCGTATACATTTGCTAAATCAACCTAATTTTAGTGAAGTACTTTCATTAATATCAAAGTTGCGTATGTAAGTGCGTTGAATGCGTTTAATTAAACTTGGCCCGAAGTTATATCACTTTTAGTTTGCCGAAATGTATCTTCTTTGAGACGAAAGGTTGTTATCGTGAAATTGTAGATATACCTAACAAACTCCAAAGGTATTATCCGCATGAAATGATTAGTTTGTATGGTTACAAGATTAACGAGAATATGAGTATATTTATGTTCCTATATTATATTTCTTAAATATTACAAAAATATAATAGCATAGCTTTAAATGTTTTAAACCTGTAAGTACATCAGAAATAAATAATTTAACTCAAAAACTACAAATATAGGCTTTCTTTTCATATCATAATTTTGCTATAGAATCAATATAGGCTCAGTATAGGTGTAGGAGTATAGATATCTTTTGTATTTTTCGTTGTTGTACATTAATACCCTTTTGCTTGTATTGAGTCAACAAATTTTAAATCATGGTTATTCTATATTTTAACAACGATCCGATAAAAATTTTATGAGCCAGGAGCAATGATCAAAGCTAACTATTTTTCGATCAAAAATATCCTATTCTCGACACAGGAAAATAAAAAACAACGCTAGTGAAGTCATCAATTTGTACAGCAATTTGTGGAATCAGTTATATCAATATTACTCTTTTTCCCACTGGATTGGCTGGATGATAAATCTTTTTAGAGTTCAATTCGCTCTTTAACTTACATATTTTTCCCTTCTCTGTATTGATTATTATTTTTTTGTATATTATTATTTCATTATTAATTATTATATTAATATTAAAAAATCGCAACACTGAATACAGCTAATCTGCAATCAACTCAGGAGTTTTACTTTATAATAAAAATATTTAACGGGTGCCTAGACCACGACTTGATCAATAGCTGGTCTTGCTCCGGATATGAAAAAATTTGGCTAGAGGATAAAAATTCAGATTTACTTTTATTCTTATTTGACAGAAGAGTTACTGTACTCTACGTAATTACTAAAGGAAAGGAAGAGTAAAGTTTTCTAATACCTTATACCTTCATTTTTGTCTTTGTAAAAATATCCTGAACTATCTTTTCTCCCCTTTCTTTTCTCTACCCAAATTACAACTAGGAGCTGGTATGTATTTTAGTAATTAGCGAACTTTGCGGTCTCAATTTTGTAGCAAACGGAAGTTAATTTACATTTCACTTTACAATAGGTGGCCCCTGTTCAGGGTGTGTTCAAGCAGTTCGGAACTTGAAAAGGGCAAGCAATTTAAAGTGACCTGAGTAGAGGCTATTATAATAACTGCTTTATCATGGTAAAACATAACAAGGTTAATAGAGTTATCACTTTTTCAGACGAAGATATTGTAATATAATAATTTTAGGTTTTGATGAGCACTTGATTTGTTAAAAATTTACATAAATTAAAAAAAAACCAAGCTTGTCTTAGGCGTGTAATATAGCTACCTAAATATCTTAAGAGACTAGTTTCAGCTCTGTAAGAGCCCTAAATGTAAAACAAAAGACCGCCATTTTTTTTTCGGCATCACAGTTAAAATAAAATGAAAAACCTTTAAATAAATGAAATTATAATAAGACTTGTGCACGTACCTACATATCACCTAGAAACTACTAAACGGATTTAAATGATATTTCCTAAATTGCTAGTTTATGATAATATTGTGCGTAAACATAATAAAATAAAGGAAACTTTCTATCCCAGTACCTACAGCAAAAAGTTTCCAAAGAAATCTCGAAATTGACTCGGGCACCGGTTAGTATTCAATATTTCAACATCTTTTGTCAGGCTTAGCATGTTTTCCATGTTGGTATCTTGCCAACAAAAGGCCTATATCTTGACAATCTGCGCCAGTATGAATATCTGACTTATGACACGTTTGTGGTGCATTGACTATGTTGCCAACGTTGCCAACGTTGCTTTATTGCCAAATTGCCTTTTGGCACCTTACTGGTCCTTAGTCGCTGCATATAATATGTAGAATAAAAACTTCTTTAGTCTTTAACTAACATAGATGTCAGATTGATCCCTACATTTCACTATATCAGCAATGAGCTTTAATCTGCAATTTGGGACAAGGTGCTGGTAATTTCCAACTATTATTATTATTATCGACGTAATTTCCAGTTCATTAGTTACCTGCTTATTATGTAAGCATGTAATTATTCTCATCCACCAAAAAGAGATCGCATTGGTGCTAAACAGTCATAGAAATACTATACCTAGTGTTCAATTTCGCTCTATTTATATGGTGACATATTATGATGTACAACAAAAGTCAGGTTTCTACCTTTCTTTGGATTATCCTTACTAATATTATTATAATTGCGAAAGTGAGTTTGTTTGTTTCTTTGTTACGCTTTCACGCCTTAACGGCTCAACCCATCATCATGAAATTTTTCATACACGTTGTCAGGGATACAGGGAGGGACATAGGATACTTTTTATCTCGGAATTCTCTAATTTACCGCGGATGAAACAAATACTCAAGAAAGAATTAGCCTTCAAAGACAAAGATTACGAATGGAGTTTGGAGTTCAAAAAAATGAATAAAACAAACTATGACAATAACTGATCCAACTTTCATTATGTTTGAACCCAAAATCAAATGCTTGGACATTTTAACTAGCATAGTATTGGTAGTACTATCCTACCGACTGCGTCATGTATTGTTTCGTAATTAAAAGACGGTCTTGAGGTCTGGAGGATTTTATTTTAGTATTTCCATTTATATTCATTCATTATTCATATTTAATACAGCTTCATGTGCGATACAATGTTAGAGGTGTTCGTGGCAGGTGATATAGGCAAGTCAGTGATGTGTTGCCAACTTGCCACAGATTACACTCTATAGTTTCTATTAGGTAGTTTAGGTACGTTCCAGTACACTCTATATTTACTAACTACGTTCCAATACAGGTTAGAATTGTGCTTTAGAGTTGTATTATCTAAGTAGGTGCATGCACTGGACATAATAGTAACTAAACGTCTAACCAATAACATAAAATAATTTATGTTGAACAATCTATGTTGTCAGCACAAAACTTTTCTTTTAAGTGTCAACCTTCAGTTTATTGGTTATCGTCTAGCTCCTAGTCAATAATCAATAAAATGAGAATAAGATTAGAAAATAAAATCTCTTTTCAGTATTCTTTATTATACGTAAAATAATTTATAGGATACAATATAAATACTTGAACAGAAGAGCAAATTTAACTATAAAAAAATAAATTGAAGTTGTAAAATTTCTTTTTAGATAAAGGATTCTTCAGCTGGAAAATAACATAACAGTTTTTATTTAATACATGAAATCTATATGCTATCATAAAATTTACTACTTATAACAATAATAAATAGTGAAACTGAAATTGGACAAATATTTTTTTATGCTAACATTCATATTATATATTCATACAATTTTAACTAATTTGTTAGGTACTAATATAAAAAAATAAGTAATTTTATACCTACATTGGGTAGTTTTTTTTTTATTAAATAGAAAATTTTCCAAAATGCATAGGTACCTCTCAGCATATGCCGTGGAGCTAGTCCAAATTTAGTTGCTGATTTTTTGTCCATTTAACAATGCACCTCATCTGTAACAGCACCGTTGGTGCTTTCAACATGTCTTCTACGTCAGGTGTTGCGGGTTCGATTCCTGCAACAGAGTAAAATGATGAACATCTGTGTTCACTCTAAGTCTGGGTGTTTAGTATGTAACTTAAGTCTGTATTTACAAAAAACGTATATAATAAAGTAAATTATCACCACCCATAGTATAAGTTCTGTTTAGTTGAAGACCAAGCTGTCTATAATATTGTCCAAATATTGTTATTATTATTTTAAATTAGGTCAACATTTTACAAACCATCTACATTAGGTAAATATTATGCATAAATACTTACAGCAATTAAAAATGCATTTAACTTCAAAATATAGGGGCAAAAGCACTTCATTATAACGTATTCACTTGTGTGGCGAAAGTTACCTAAGGCTAAAGTTTGTCGCCGACAGGCTTTGGGTCAAAGCAATAGAAAATCATAAACTGCATGCATCGTTTTGTTGTCCGAGCACGTTTTCGCCGGACTGGACGCGAGACAGTTTTTCGAGCTACTTTTTCGTCTATTTAATAAAATGTGGAACGACATGACGTCATCTCGTATATAACATAATACTGTAGATATACTTTACATAATTTGGAATAGTATCTTCAATCTTGCCTTTCCTTATTATTCCTTGTCACACAACATCAGGATCGTTAAAGATAAAAAAAAAAACTTAAGACTTCCATAAATAGAGTTGCTTGCGGTCGTAAAAGTCTGTGGTAGTGTCCACCAGAAAAAAAAGACTCTACCCACTTCCACGTTATGAATATAGCATTCTTTCATAAAAAAATTTTAACCCACCTTGATTGTTTGCCAACAATACCAATAATGCGATGCAGGGAATGTTCTGAAAACTATCGATTAAATATCACACATATTTGGTTTTGGATAATTTTTTTTACTCGCAGAGAGAGCTCACCTATGAATAAGATTAAAAAAGTTAACAAATTTTGTATTGAATATCAGACGAATAAGCAATATGATTGGATATTTATCGATTGAAAAATCTCTTTTCGCAATTTATTTTTATCAAATAATCATTCGTGAAAACTAGTTTTCTGCATTGTGATATTTAATACTTTAATACAATTGAAAACCATATATATGGGCTGTACTATAATAATAAAGAATCGTGTAGTTTGGTCACGTGGAAGCAAAGAGAGCTAAAGGTCACAGAGAAGGACAAAATAAAGAGCTATCGGATGTTCAGTCATTTATAAGACCGGCCAACACATCGATTGCTTTGAGATACACCAGTACTAGTACTAAACTAGTATTCGTACCTACAAGTATATAATATGTACACAATTTTTCTTTCCCTTTTAGAGAAGAATACTGCGTTTCGAAGAAAGATTGGTAGTGACCATACTGGTCGGATTCATTTTTTATGATTAATAAGTTAAGTGAGTATCTTAGCTCATATACATAATATTGTCTAAGTACTCCGCTGCATCTGTCTGTTTTCATGCTCTTTTCACCAATAGATAGAGTGATTTAAGAGGAAGGTTTATCCTGAAATTCCCGCAGGAACTCCGAAATTACCGCGAGTGAAACGGCAGTGGTGTAGTCGAAAATTGTGAAAACATCTAACCTGGGATAGGAACTGGCATTCAAGTGAGGCTGCTGGGACAAACCATCAAGTGCTTGGCGACAGTACAGCCAACATAATAAAGTTTCACTGCCTAAGAGAATTTTGCTGAAAATATTAAGTATTTTTGATGGAATGGATGGTCAGATCCAAAGGATAATATCCGCTTCACTACCTAGGATTCTCTCGTAAAAATAGGTAAATGGAGATCCTATAAGACGCCGATTTTGTATATTTATGTACCTATATCTAGGTAGTTCTTTATTATTTTATTTCCCTTATGTCAAGTTTTAGATATTAGTGACCGGGCGGTGGTACTTTGAATCACGATTTCTCAAGAAACATTTTGGTTTTTTAATATTTTTCCATTCTTGCGCAAGTAGGTACATTTCTGTTTTTACGTCTCGCTTCCCTCAATAAACGGTAATACTATTACTTAATTTTATACATTCTTCATAAAAACTGAACTAAACTGCCTTTTCCATCTGACAATAAGTATGTACATTATGTTATTATAATACGGTTCATTTTACGATCACATATAAAATTCACACTTCAATAAAACCTCCTAGTATTGGTATACCTACCTACCTAGCCGTGGTCTGACCTAATAAACTTGGTGTTTGAACTTCGCCATGTGGTGAGCATCCGACGAACGCTTTATTAAACCGTCCACTATTATCTTTTCACTCCATCAGAGTGCAAACTTGGTATCTGTTTGCGATCTCGAACTATGAAGATTTTAGTTTTAGTTTCTTCGAGCGTTTACCGTTTCACTGTAGTAAATTTTAGAATCCATTAGGGAAATTGTTATTGTAGGTGCCTGGAATGAAGGACTCAATATGTCGACAGGAAAAATCCCTGCTAATATTATAAATGCGAAAGTAACTCTGTCTGTGTGTCTATTACGCTTTCAAAAAATCATCTTGTATTTTTTAAAACAATTTCAACCTTCGAACACTGAGTCAGAAGGATTAAAATTTTTTAACATTATTTATTTGTTTAAATATTAGAATAATCGCAATATTAATTATATTTTAGTGAAATATTAATTTGAAATATTTTAAACTATAGCTACGCCCCGCGGTTTCAACTGCGTGAAACGTCTTTGTATAACAACTTTTTTTTAATATCCGATTTTAATGAAACAATGCCTATAATTATGTCGCTCAAAGCTAAGTCTTGTGAAAGCCGCATGATAATCCGTTCAGTAGTTTCGCAGATTATCATGAACAGACACGCGGTTTCTACTCTTTTATAATAATAATAATAATAATAGATTATAATAAAAGATTAACATCGTTTATTTTTCTCGTAAGTCATTACGAAGAGATTAATAAAATTGAATACTCTATCGTTGTCACTATTCATGAAATATAAATAGGAAGCGGGAGAGCGTTGAATGGCTATCACTTGCACGAAAACGTGGTTGAATAAACCAAATTACGATTAAAATAGGTAAGCTCACAACTCATTTACAACTAAAACTTAAACTTTCGGTCGGATTAGAATGAACTTCGCATGTAGTTAGTTAACCGAAATATTAATAATGTTTAGTACACTTTAGTAAGGAAAATCGGGATTTCCGAGGTAATTTGTTGGCATCAAAATAAATAGTCGATAGTTTAGATTTTCACCTACTTTGAGTGTCGAATATCGATAGTTTTAGAAATGTTATTATTTAAGGCAATAGGCAGACAGGTAGTATTTAAAGTACAAAAAAGTTCTAATGGCAATAATTGTGTGACAATAAATAATGAGAGCTGACCTTTGGCTTAAGGATATTAACCTAGTTTTGTGAGTTTAAAGGAATGTTTAAAAAAAACAAAAGCCACAGTTATAAATGGTCGTTCATGGAACTCACCGGTCATTTGTCACGACACCGTTCGAGTGCCAAGTACCGACTCAAAGCTTGACGGGTAGTGAGCTAAGTATAGTTATTACAAAATTGTACATTTTGTATTCAAAATTTTGTAACCGTGGTATTAATACCTACTACATATTATTAACATTGGTATTTAACATGGTATTATCATATCAACCGAAACACAACATCCATATTATATAGAATAGACTGGAAAATTGAACCTTGTGTTCACGACATAAAGCCCACCCCCATCGGAAATCGAACCCGAAACCTCTTGATTAGCGGGTCGGCATGGTGGTACTGCGCCAGTCGGGTCGTCAACAGAATTTTTTTATTTTACGTGCCTATGAGAGAATGTATGTACTTATGTATTTTGCAGTATGTTAGACTGCGAGCCAAGTATACGGATGTCGGATACCTCAATCTTGCAATCTCGGAATCTAATAATGATCGTAGAGCTGACGTTATTCCTCCGTCTAGAGCAATCTCTATGATGGAGGAATCAATTAATAGCATATCATAGATCGAAAGACAGAGGATATCCGTACCTGCTCTATGTCGAATATTGAATATAGTAAGTAATATACAATATTTACAATAACTACTATAATACTATAAGTAATAAAATACCTTTTACAGTAATCACATGGTTTAATACACGTTAATAAGTAAAGTAATCAATTTAGACAATAGCATGTGAAATTGCTGTATCGATAAAATTCAGTCACTATCGTTTTTGAATTACAAATATTTAAACATCTTCATCAATTTTGACATTTCATCATAGTTTATAAAAAGAATGTCGACACAGTCATATCTATAAGTCGGAACAAACTCATTTACCTACCGAAAAAAAAAATTCATCTACAGAGATACTCTTAGATGTTAGGTATCGTAAACAACATATTATTATATCTATATGAATATCTACACTTCTACAACTAGGTAATCCCATATGAACCCCGAATAACACGGAATAATATTATATTTAAATATGATTCCCCGGCTCCTGAACTTTTGCATAGAAACTCATCGGTGGAGTGGTCCACACCCAAAACGCCGAAATGATGATATGCCGAGGCGTTTTCTTGTCACGCACACAAAATATTACCATATTATCAATATTCAACCATATTCTTTTCTCAATAAAAGCTATTATCGAACGGTGTCATTACTCAGATACCCCACCCCACCAGAATTACAACTAGTGATTTACGCCATGTTATTATTTGTATAGTGTAAAATAACGTCAATCTATATCAGTCTATATTTTATAGAAGAGAAATGTGTATGTTTGTTAGTTGGAGGTATCTCTGGAACTACCAACCGAACTGCAAAGATTTTTCATGCTCTAGAGCATTAAACATAATGTTGCTATGACGACCGCTTTTTTAAAAATAATTATTTATTTCGGTCATGTTTTGGTATTATACTATAACTAGAACTTATCTCTAACAATTTTACAAGAATTCTTTTTAGGATTATAATATATTTTTAATTTAATATAAAATATTAATATAAATATTTTTTATTTTATTTCATATAGGTAGGATTATTTCACATGTTAGTTTTTTTTCTGATACACGGAATTTTATTTGGAGGTAGGTACTTATAGTTTAGTACAGATCCTATGTTAATTTAATAAAATGTAAAACTTACACAAAACACAGGCATGGAGTCTTGACTTATATATTGAAAGAACATTTAGAAAACTAATAGCATAACTAAAGAATTTTCTTTATAAATATTGTATGTGCCAATATTTACTGTTACAAGCCTTGTACTTTTATATCTGTTTCTAAATTAATATTTCGTTCACGAGTTCAAATTAAAACCCGAGGGATGAATACTAAAAGTTGTTCGTCATTATTGAATAAGCTTCTTGCTGTTTAAGTCTTTAAATACTCAAGAATCCTATTCAGTTTGTCGTGATAAGCCGACATCTGCGATACCTTATTATAAAGCGGACTTTATAATCTTATTTTAATAATATCTTTGAACTGGAGGATACTTTTGTGTATAACATGTATGGAGGGGGAAATTCTACGTAGGAAGTAAGCGTTTCTGGAACAATTTCTTTTTTTTTTAACGAATTTTAACTATAAAGGTACCTAATTTGTTTTTTTTTTTAATTATGTTATAATAGATTGCAACGTTTTTTATTCTGTCATTCGGTGTTTGTTATGAGCTCTTATTAAATATGATAAATTAATGCTTGTTTGAAAGGAATGATTTTTTTTTTATTCAATACGGTTTTACAAATGCGGTGCCTTCGCTTCCTTCTTCTGTGATTGACACTAGCTCAGGCAACGTAGCCGGTCACGGCCTTACTCCTTTATTTGTGTCGCAACTTAGAGTATGTAAGAAGTAGCTACTCCAAAAAAGCGGTTGAACCTCCGACACTAAGGTACTTTATTTTTAGTTTGATTATTATCGACGTGAGACTTCTTTGAATGGGAGGGAAGAAATTTCATTACATGTTACGAATTACGTGTTACGCAAGAATATGAAAATCTGTTGTATTGGCCAAGGGCACTCGAGTCACGGTTTATCTTATGATTTTTTGTTTCCATTTGATTACTCGCACAAAAGAATATTATGTACTTTTGCGCGTGTGCACACCGATACACGAACTCGTATTTTAATCTTCTTAAATTTACAAGATTTCGATATTGTTCTATAATAATGTAATAAAGAAAACAAATTATATTTTTTTTAATATCTTTGTTTGTAATGACTAATCACCAAAACTACTAAAACGATTTTAAAAATTCTTTCACTCATAGGTTTATGAAGCTCAATGTTCTTAAATGATATAGGGTACTTCTTATCCCGAAATCTCCACGGAAACTGCAAAACATGAGATAAACCATAGTGATCGACTATCACCTACCTAATAAATTATTTATCAGTAGAATGTTTCGAGTGAGACCGCCCGTAATCTATCAAATGAAGCTAAAACGAGTGTTTCTTCTTTTACTAACACAATCAATATTCTTTACTTTCATGAAAGTCCCAAAAAGTTTCGAGAAAAATAAACTGCCCAATTCAGCCTTCGAATGCTGTAGGCATTGTAATAAATCTTGCATGATTTATCCAGATCCAATCGTAAAAATAGTAAGACCCCGCTTTCCTCGGACCAATCCATCTTCAGATTATGACCGCTCGTTAAGTGCTTGGTACGTTTCTGTTCCGTCTTTACCTTCCGCTTTCTCTTTCTCTTTATTAAAAAGCATATTACTGCTTGCCAGTATTAAAAATGCAGAAGAAATATGCAGGATTACGATAAGACTTGCGGAAATATGATGGAAATTGAGAAGCTTTATATTTTATGAAACTAAATGCATTTTTGAGTTTTGTTTCGTTTTTGTTTACTGACTCTATATTTTAATATTAGAACTATCTGTTAAAAACTAAAGCAAGAAAGGAACTGCCTCTGTAACTCACTCAAGGATATTGTACTTTGTATCAATAAAAGCAACTTTTAAACCATACGTTAATAACCTACTTCTAGAGATTAACGTCACAAACTTTAGCTTTGTACAAAATATTAGTAGGTACATAAATGAGTAAAATAATATCATGGTAACATTAATAGTGACGTAGAGCAAGCTGAATACAATAGAAAGACTGACAAAAACGAGCGCTAACGCTTTTACATATTATATTGTGAATCTTAAAGGGTCTTCAGTCCTTTGTCATTCTTTTTTGTCAAAGCATTTCCTTAGGAAATTTAGTAAAGAGGTTGCACAAATATAAGTGCACAATGACAATTTATGTATTTTTAACCCTTATATTTTACGTTTGAATATCTATTATTATTTTTGACTAAATGTTTCCCCGCGGTTTTACTTCCGTGAACTTCGGGATCGTTCCAATATACAAAGTATACTACACTGAGAGAAAAAGAGGGCCGTGTTCGGTAAAGTTCGCAATTGAAAGTTCCCTTCCAAAGATTGGTCACCATCATTTCTGCTGCCGTTGTTTGGTTAGGTTGGGCACCATATTTGGTTAGTAAACTCTTCTGTATAGTTTGCACTGAATTGACACCGCGTGAGGTCGGTCACTGTAGCTGCTGGTCACTGTCATTATGTCGCCAACACATCTTTCAGCCAAAGATTTAGTTTCGGTCGCCCTCCAACCCTCTTCAGTCACGCTCGTCATTTTATTCTGGAGAATTTCTGAATTTCCTCGGGAACTATTTTATTTCTTTCGTGATAAAAAGTGTCCTAGGCGACTTTAACTCGATCGCGCTGTTTTTTCTGGAAAATAAATGCTTATATTTTTAAAGGCTTTCTTCTGTTAGATCTGCCTTCATGACAACATAAATTAAGCACTTTTCAATTTTTTGAGTATAGGTGTTTATTTGAGTGGTGGAAGAGAATTGCTACAATTGCTAAACCTTCTACATACATACATTCCATACATCCTCAATGAATTATTATACCGGATTGCGGGTGAAACCGTGGAGAACAGCTAGTCTCTTTTCATATGGTCCATAATATTTTGAAGTACTTATATGTATGTATGTGTTTGCGGCTGAGTGGTGGTTACTCGTTACGACTGTACTTCCTAGTTTATGGCTTATCTAGCATAGCGGGGGAACGGAGTATTGAACATAACGTGCTCGCTGATTTATGATAGCTACCGTATTTCCTGTGGAAAGGCTTTTTTGACGTGACAACTTTTACAGCAAGCGGGATAAAAATAATAATTTGAAATGTTTTTTGTTATAAAAAAACGTATAAAAAACGCAATAGACAGTGTTTAGATTCTAGAATCTGGACATAATAATAATAATAATCCACTTCTCAACACACAGATCTCCTTGATCCCACCTATTATTAGTTTGTGTCGTGAAAACCAAGCAAACGTGGTATATACTACATAGAATTACAATATGTATATTGTATATATTATACTATAGATATATAAACATACCCATACTGGAAAGTGGAACCTTGTGTTCATCACACAAAGTGCACCCTCACCAAAAATAGAACCCGGAACCTCTTGATTAGCGGGCAGACATGGTGACCTACTACGCCAATCGGGTCGTCAAATACACAGATAATATTTACTGCTACAGCAATTTAAATATAAAACTAATATTTTAATATTACTTCATTACACAGCTTGGAAGTAGCCAAGTACCATAAATCGTATGATATATTTAAAATATTATATTGGTTTCCATAAAAAGTTACCTCAACTATCATAAATATTTTCTCCATCCCATAAATAAGGAGAAACGTTATCGACTGGGGTTCAAATGATTCGTCTCTTACATATACTACTCGCATATCGCTGAAGAAAAATGTGCGTGCATCCTACTTTAAGCCCTTTATTTCCATTCATTATTTAGGCTAGCGTAGGGATGACGTTGAAGAATTGCTTTTCCAGTAGTAGAAACTGATACAAAAGAAGAAATCAGTGCATCTGCGGAACTTTTTGCTTCTCAAGAGTCTAAGTGATTTGTATTATTCTTCGCTTCGAAAAGAGTATGCTTGATAAGCAAGCCAAGTAACTATTGGTTACAGAACTATATTCAATTGTATGAAGTTTGAAAAGTAAATATTACTAACCCTAACGATAAACCCATGTCAGAATTCCCGCATAAACTCCAAACATCTTTCATACGAACCTTCTCCTTACAATATAAATACAACAAAAGAATTATCGAAATTGGTCTAGCCATTCACGCATGATGCTGTGTCTAAGAAAAAGACATACCTACTTTAGGGATTAATTTTTATATAAATAAAAGTGTTATGTTATATTATATTGGAAAAATATAAATTTAACTATCATTATCGGATGTGGTACATATCTACTGTTTAACCTATTTTACTAAAATCATTATGAAAATTATATTTAATTTTTGTGACTCAATTACGTGTTTACAATGGATTTTGAGGAAATTTGTCACAGAATATTTATAGATCAACACATGGAATATCTATTAAAAAGAGCAAATATTAACATTCAATGGTACACACGTTTAGTGAAGCCAAGGCCAACACTTTGTGTTCAATCAATTTTTTTCCTTCTTGTGATGGTTCTTACAAGTGATCGCTCGCGCTCCGAAAATTAGGAAACGTCCTTATCGAAGATTTGGCATCGTCTCAATCCCATTTCTACGGTAATTCCAATAACACTTTGGCATTGATATGACTCGGGTACAGAGAGCAAAACAAGAATTATTACTAACTACGATACGTTATGTGGTGTAGGTATGTATAGTTAACAGAAGTAGTAAGATTACCCAACCCCTGTTGCTTAAATTTAATCCCTAGATATATCTGTTTCTCTACTAAATAGGGTTCGGGTGTTTTCTCGGGTGTTGACGACCCGATTGGCGCAATGGTCACCATGCCTGCCCGCTAATCAAGAGGTTCCGGGTTCGATTCCCGGTGGGGGTGGACTTTGTGTGATGAACACAGGGTTCCATTTTCCAGTCTGGGTGTGTATATATATATATCTATAGTATAATATATATGTATCTAATATGTGTAGTATATACCACGTTTGCTTGGTTTCCACGACACAAGCTTATAGCTTAGTGTGGGATCAAGTAGATCTGTGTGTTGTGAAGTGGATTATTATTATTATTATATTATTCTAGGTTATGGCCATGTTAACACTTTCGACGAAGCTCAAAAAATTTCACTTTCACGCCTTTACTACTCAACCGAACATCATGATACACGTTGTCGGTACCTCTGACAACGTGTATCATGAACGTGTATACAAATAAACAAAATTTTAACAAAAAAATTAAAAGCGACTTCAAAACACACAAAAATGCACTACACTAAAAAATTAAAAATAACAAAATACCGATTTAAGCCGAAAGACAAAAATGCACGTAATATTATTATTGGTATGTGCTTTGGTATTTGAAGAGTTCCTTCCATTTCTCCAAGATCTCATCATCAAATTCTGACCTCATGACAATGGGACATCTTGGGAGTAGATATACCCTTTCAAACAAAAAATAATAATTCAAATCGGTCCGGCCGCCTTCGATTAATAGCGTAACAAACATAAAAAGCAACATCGAATTAAGAACCTCCTCCTTTTTTGGAAGTCGGTTAGAAATAATTATGATAATAATCCGAAATCCGAAATTGTCGCAAGTGACATCTCGAAGAACAGCTAGTTTTGAAATCAAAATAATATCACGCGTGTCACGTTGTCTTCGTTATTTCAGTCACTTTTCAGCATCTATTTTGGACCCTGAGCAGGAAACTGGCTTTCAAGAGAGCCATGTTTTAACTTGGGGAATAATCTAACATTGTCATTGGCGTTTCGCCATAATTGAACAAGTAGATGAAGAGATTTTTATTATTAAGAAACATTGTCATTGGCAAATTATAATTATAGACGCCATTATTATAGAAGAAGAAGACGAATATCATATTGTAAAACCATCGAACTTTTTCATTTACATTGATACTAGAATAAATAGGATGGGATAATCTGCTGCTGGGAGTTTTTTGGCGGCAACCAAAGATGGCGGTTCGGTCATTTATTTTTATATCGATAAAAAATTGTTAAAAGTGGATTTTGTTGTGTTATAAAGTGCTGTATTGGACAATAATTTTCAGAGTGACGGTTTTTTATGTGCTCAAGAAGAAATATGGCATTTCGAGCTGATTTCTTCGGTTTCCTCCAAGAGCTCCGAAAAAGTTCTTGTAATCTATTCAGTACCATGTCTTACAAGTTAAACCGTACAACGATTCTAAACGCTAATTTATGCATTTAACTAACTTATTTTACTTGAAACTGGCTAAATTCATTATATGCGAAAGTCAATAAGAAGAAGAAAGAAAAAAGAAATCTGCTGCTGATTGTACAAGATGCCCCAGAAAACATCCATCATGTGCTTGAGGATTTCATTTGAGTACTCTACTTACGTATACCATCGATGTGTGTGTCGATATTTGGTAACCGCAAAAGGGTAGTGTACTGATCAATGTGTACGATGGTTACGTTGGGCAACGGACAATGATTGATAGACTGTTTATTTTTATCAAATGTAACGGTGAAAGCCTAGAGTTGTACCATGAAGCAAATCGTTAAGGACTATACACTACTGTTGTAAAACAATACGTGAGTTAGGTAGGTACTTATGGAAATGAATATCACGGAAATAAGCCCGCATATTATATTAGGTATTATAATTATCCTTGCTAATTCTACTAATATTATAAATGTGAAAGTGTGGATGTGTGGATGTTTGGATGTTTGTTACTTAATCACGCAAAAACGGCTGAACGGATTTGGATGAAAGGCATGCACGTTGTCAGATTTACAGACAAGGACATAGGGTAAGTAAGTATTTTCATCCCGGAATTCCCTCGGGAACTCCTAAATTAACACGGATGGAAACCGTGGGGAACAGCTAGATAATACATATTATAAATGCGAATGTAAAGTTGTTTGTTACGTTTCCACGCCTTAACCACTCAATCGATCATTACGAAATTTTGCAAACACGTTGTCATTTGTCAGGGATAGCTACAAAAAGGACATAAGGTACTTTTTATCCTGAAATTATCGCGTGAACTTTGAAATAAATGTAGGTGAAACTACGAGGAACGGCTGATAAAGAAGTTGCAGACATGATTATTTTTGCACCCGCAATTAATTTTATGTATATCTATGTATTTATATTTCACCCGCGTGAGTTTCGGAATTCCCGCAAGTTTTTTTTTTTGCTATGCCTATAACTTTTGCGCAAGTGCAAGCAATAAATTGACAAAGCTTTTTAACAGTACGACTGCACATAAAATACGAGCAAATATTATTTTTTATATACTTCCTTATTAAAATCGACAGTGGTTGTTTTTGGAACTTAAAAGTTTAAAAGTTTTCTTAAAAGTTTTTAATATATATGTAGTTTAAATTTATATATACCTATGTAATAGTATTTAAGCAAATATCTAACATAACTAAAAATTTTATAAGGAAATAATATTTAATGAATTAACACAATACAATCAATTTATTTTATGCGCATAGGCAAATATCATAGAAGATGGAGCTAATTTCCCTTCCGTACCAACAAGCCTTAAACTTTTTCGGAGTAATTCAGAACACGCTTAACCATCGAAAAATCCATATAGCTCCAAGGAGGCTATATTTTTGGATTTAATTTAAAATAATTTGTTAATTTAATATTTTTTACTATTAATGAAATAAAACTCTCCACTGTTTCTATTACATTTATTGATTTTCCATTAGTATCCATTCGGAGCTAGGTCAATAAATATTTTACAATATAATTTACTTGTTTGACTCGGTACTACCTGTTATTTACAATCAACCTTTGTTATGTTCGTAAAAATCCATCAAGAAATAATTCATATACTTCATATCATCACCAAACCTATTTCCGAGAGTTCTTGATTAAGTACCTATACGTATCCCAATAATTGATAGGTATAGGTATGAATCTAAATTATTACATGAATGCTCTCAAATAGGTTCTATCGCTTACCATCCATGTTTCTTCTAGCTTACTAGTTGTTTATTTGACATTGAAGATAAGACGATTGGACCATTTGCGAATTGGACGTAGGTGGGCACTAAGAAAGGATTTTTGAAAATTCGACCACTTGTAAACTCCAAAATTATCAGGGGGAAACCGACAGCTAGTTTTTGTATAAAAGTAGCTAGCTATTGTTGCCGTAAGGTCGTCCAAATTTATCTGAATTGTCGACGTGAGCTCGCACTTCAATTGCTGATATAACTGGACCTCTAGGCCTCTCAAAAAGGCCCTCCGAGAGCGACCCTGAACCAAAAATAGATAAGCGACCGAAACGTGTGTGAAATTAAACAGAGGACTGCTTTATTTATGTAGGTTTACCTGTTCCCTGCGGTTTCATTCGCGATAATTTCAAAGTTAAAGATTCCCAAATTAAAAATAACACAATTATGTATTTTTCTATAACCCTGACAGCCTGAATGCAAAATTTCATGATGATCGGTTGAGTAGTTAAGGCATTGAAAGGTAACAGATGGACAGAGTTACATATAATCTCATTTATTATTAGGAATGGATACAGATTAGCTGTTGACTATACTTTCTCTGATATGAATTTCGGAATTCCCGCTACAAAGTAGGAGCGTTACCATTCAGAAGTTTCAAAGGAAAATCCCAAACAAACAGGCCAAAGTTTTATAATGGTTTTTCATGGATAAACATGTAAATAACCCTTTGTAGAGCAATTAGGTTGTTGCTATCATTTTTCGATTTCAATCCGAGATTTTTATCCGAGGTTTTGTAATTAACTGATTATACGATATTATGTTCAGACAGCTACATGACGAAATATGTTGATTGTAGTTGATTGTTAGAATTTGTAGGTGTCAAAACGTGTATACCTATTATAATCGCAAACCGATTGGAAAACCGAAAAATTATAGCAACAAAAGTAACATAATAGCCCTGCTGAACTCAATAGAAATCACTTCTAGTATTACATATTCTACTACCATGAAACATTTTAGAATATATGAATGATTTTTTATAGCAGGTGGCACTAGTTCTACTCCTGTATGCACCTTAATTTTCCAGTTTTCTCGTTCATTACAAAAATAACTATCATTGTGAGTACTTTTAAGGCGTCATTTTTCATCGGTCGTTTATAAATTACCAATTCCACATTAATGTATGTACTTATGGACAACACATATTTGTATTTGTACCTACACTAAGAATTTTATTTCTATTACTATAGGGAATTCAGTATGATATATAGGTAGTTTGGCACGTAGCCAAGCGTTGTAGCGATTTACGGTTTATTGGTATAAATACGCTCAATATTATAGCGTTAATAAAAATAAAAAAAAAAATTAGGACAGGGGTAACTATACTAAATTTATTTATTTGCACCGCATTCTTAAATTTCTTTGACGGCGTAACTGAGAAGAGCAACAAACATTTTGTTTTGCATAAAGACATTTGGTATATGACCTTCTTCCTGGTATATTAAAGAATTCCATACGGGATTCTAATATTCACACGATAGCTTGCTATTATATACACACCGGCAGAATTAGCGGAACATAAAAAGGTAGAGTATAGAAATAATAACTTATATGTATTAAAGCAAATTATTATCAGGCATGAAGTAATAAACTAATATACATCTTTTAACATCGACTTTAAGAAGTTTTTAGTTAAATTTTATTAAAAGTAATCAAAATAAAAAATAAAATAAAAAATCTTTAGTTTGTGAGAACACAGACAATGTTGCAAATAAAAGTTGAATCACGAAGGGAAAACACACGTTATTAATCGTTCATTTATTTAGTGTTAAAATTACAGTAATCTTTAATTTGCCACATTATTTGTGTGCCCACAAATTAGAGAAAAAGTGTTTTTTTTTTTATTATTATTTTAAATAAAATTTAATAATTTAATTACAAACTTTTAAAGTGTTAAAAGATGTATATTAATTAATTACTTCACGTCTAATTATTATTTGTTTTAATATACATATATACGTAATTATTTCTATACTCTGCCTTTTTATGTTCCACTAATTCTGCCGGTGTGTATATATTGCTATCATGCTGTGACAGGGGTAATAGCCAAACGACAGGAGAATGTTTGGAAGTTTAAAAGTTTGGATACTTATTTGATACCTTAATCTATACATATAAAATGCTTTGCTGCCTAAACCGCTGATCGTAGAGACCTGAAACTTGGAGGGTGTGTTCTTTGTATGACTTCGATGTAAGTATCCGATAAGAAAGGATTTTTGAAAATTCCACCCCTAAGGGGATGAACAGGGGTTGCAAAGTTTGTATGAAACAATTCGGCGGGAACTTTGAAATTATCAAGGGTAAAACCGCGCGGGACAGTTAGTCACGTATGAAAGTTGAAATTTGACACCTGTAGATGAAGAAAAAGAAAAGAAAAGAAAGAAGATCGATTTAGAATTAATCACTCTTGTGTATTCAAAATATCAAGGAATAAATGTATTATGGTTTGTTCGACAAGTTTTCCTGAAATACTTGAGACATGAGATCTGATAACTTTTTGACAGTGCCCGTCATATGGACTCGTCTTGGCATCATTTTACATGTAAATGTATTTGGTGGGATATTATTATCGAACTTATGTAGTGAACATGTTAAGATGTTAAGAATTATTGTATCTGCAATACTCACAAAAAAAACTTAAAATATGAACCCCTACTCCGCAAGCAAAACCACACGAGACTTTAACAGGTTCAGAAGAGAAATAAAATGTAAATTGACATCCCTGAAACAAGCGATGCATTTTCAACTAGGTAGGTAGAGTTAGCAAAAAAAATTACTTAACCCTTATTTTTAAATTGTATTTGACCGCTTTCCAAAAGTCGTATAAAGTTCAAAATGGCCTTAGGGCACATTTGGAAAATGAGATCGTTCTGTTTTCACATTTTATGAGCATTGCATTGTTTAATACTATTTTATCACTATACAACTGTTCCTCGCGGTTTCTCCCGGGGAAATTTCGGAGAGCCAACAGGGATTTTGAGATATAAAGTACCCTGTCTCCTAGCTTCTCTATACCTCTGACAACGTTTGTACAAAGTTTCGTGATGATCGATTGAGCCGTCAAGGGGTGAAAGCGTAACAGAAAGGAGAGACAGAGTTACTTTATAGTATTTATAATATTAGAAGGGATAGTATAGGGATTGCACTTTTTCACTAAAGTCCCATTTTATAGTCAGAAAATCTACATTAAAGAGTCAGATTAGTATTGATATTTTTGTTGTATTAAAATGTACTTACTAAAATCTGAATTTTCACCTTTTAGAAGTGTCGTTTTAATTTTTCAAATAAAAGTAGATATATATACGTAAATATTATTCCAGCACGGTACGGTGCAGCGTAATAACAAACTCTGCATACACATTAAAGTCTAAAGCTTATTTTTTATGTATTCCAGCTGCGGAAGCCGGTGTCGACGCTCTCTATCCCTGGCGCGATGAAGGCATACTCCGCCAGCGGGCGAGACGCATCCATCGAGGAGGCGGGCGTCGCGCTAGTCGGGGTGCACAGCGAATATCCGCGCTTCGGCGAGGAACGGGCACTCGGCGGCGGCACGTACAAGGGCGGAGGGCAGGCGAAGCACAAACCCAACATAGGATATAGGTTGGTATCCAAATTCAAATTCATTTATTTGCATGAATACGGTATGAAAATGTTGCATTAAAGATGAAATAAACTGTGTCGGTGTGCAAATTGCTAATGGAATAATTTAAAATATTACATCCAAACATTTTTATTCTTATTATTTATTTGTAATTAACATAAATTAGGTAGGTACTTAAGACCCTCACACGTAGGTAGGCATCCATAGACGACGCGATGGTTAACCAAAACTAGAACATAAAATATGATAATTATATCGTACAAAAATGAAACTAAAATAATAAATCAAATCAAAATCAAAATTTGTTGACCCGAATTCGAATATCGTTTTGTCTGATAGAATAAAAAAAAATCTCTACGCCAATTATGATATAAGTAGGTAACTAGGTATATGGCACTAGTTGTTCCCCAAGGTTTCACTCGCGTTAATTTCGGAGTTCCCGCTAAAATTTTTAGATAATTCTGATTCCTTTTCTGATCAACTTTTCTGTAATGCAAAATTTTATGATGATCGGCTGAGTCGTCACGACGTGGAAACATAAAAAGTTACAACTCATATTCGCATTAAAAATTCTTGAAAAGTAAAACATAAACATCCGAATTGAGAACCAAAAATGAAGTCGGTTAAAAAGAGAAATTGCCCATAAAAAAGCTAGCTGTTCTCCGAGGTTTCACCCGAAGTAATGTTGTTTTCCCGCTGTAATTCCGGCATAAAAAGTACCCAATGTCCTTCCCTGTACCCCTGACAACGTGTGTTGGATTTATAGTCGTGAGAAAAAACACTTATTTAAAGGATTTATAAATTTAATAGAAAAATATGAATTGAAACGTACAAATGTTGAAAGCTTAATGAAAAGAAAATCAATATATAAATGTCATATAGTTTAAAAAAATGGAATATAAATGTTCAAGGTTTTATTGCGAATCATCGCAAACATGCTCCCACGCATGGGTAAGCTAACCTAGCCACTTATACTAAATTCTACATGTGTTGAAACACGAGTCAATATAATTAATAACTACACAATAATCCAAGTAGACTTAGTGAAACATGAATTTTAAAATAAAATAATTAGTCATTGAATAAAAATAAATTAACTTCTTATGGACTGTATAAAACATAAACTAAATCAATTCATTCCACAAGTAAAATTAACTTGTGTATAGGCCGGTGATACTCCCCAGAAGCAGTTTTGATAATTACGGAGCGTACCAAATTATCACTGCTGTTTTTATAAACTTTAAGTACCCTTCCAATTGGCCAGCAACCAGGAGGAGTATTATCGTCCTTGATTAAAACAATGTCACCTACGTTAATATTAGAACATTTGCCGAACCACTTCGATCTAGATTGCAGTTCAGATAGGTATTGTTTATAAAATTGCTTCCAAAAAATTTGCTTGAAGCGAGTAATTCTTTGAAATAAAGATAGTCTATTTTCTGAAATATTAAGAACATTAGGTTCAGGAAGATCCACAATAGGTGTCCCTATGATGAAGTGTGCGGGAGTTAAGCACGGAATATCGTAATGCTCGTCAGTAAGCGGACACAGAGGACGACTATTGAGGACTCCCTCAATCTGTACAAGAGTAGTGTTTAGTAGTTCGTAAGTAAGTTTACTGTTACATAACTGACGTTTAAGCAATGTTTTTACAGACTTAATTCCTGCCTCGTAAATACCTCCCATATGGCTTGCTAAAGGCACAGTAAAATTCCATTCAATTTTGTGACTAGTACAAAAATCAATAACATTACTATAAGAGGAATCTGTCTTAAACATTCTATATAATTCGTTAAGTTCATTGTGAGCACCCTTAAAATTTGTAGCATTATCCGACGTAATACTAGTGCATATGCCTCGTCTGGATATGAACCGTTTTAATGCATTAATAAACGAATGAGTAGACAAGTCACCAACCAATTCTAAGTGCACAGCCCGAGTAGCTAAACAAATAATGAGGCATATGTAACCTTTCGTATATTTAGAATTACGTAGCATATTATTTCTAATGTTGATTGCACCACTAAAATCGATGCCGACATGCATGAACGCACGCACCAGAGACACCCTAGGACTCGGCAGCGAGGACATCTGCTGCTTGCATGTTAGCGCTCTAAACCTTACGCATCGCACGCAGCGGTGAATAACCTTTTTTACTTCAACTCTACCATTTATCGGCCAGTAGCGCAATCTTATATTGGAAAGAGTATTCTGTATTCCTGAATGCAAAAGTCTGTAATGGTATTGTTCAATAATTAGAGTAGCAATATGTGTTTGTGCAGGCAAGATAATAGGATGAGCATGATTATATTGAATATTTGAATGCTTTATCCTTCCTCCCACGCGAATGATGCCATCATTGTCTAAAAAGGGGTTGAGTTTGCGCAGAGGGCTACTTCTAAACGTATAAAGGTTTTTGATAAGTTCCGTGTTCCTATTAAGTTCCGTGTTTCGTAGGTAAATTAAGTCTTTTATTTCCTTTGGAAAATTATGTTTTTGAACTTCTTTTATAATAAAATTGTGTGAAAAATCTAATTCTGCGACTGACAGAAAAGACAGATTTTTCTTTTTCGTTCTAAGATTTTTAATAAATCTAAATACGTAGGCAAATACTCTAGTTAGCCTTGTAAAATTAGAAAACCTATTAAAATAATTTATTACTGTCGTATCCGACTTTACAATGGGATGAGTCGACTTTATTTTTTCCCGAATCTCTTCTAAACTACTATCCTGCTCTACCAATGATGACGGCGAAGAAATAGGCCATTTCTCAATGTCTTGCGAAGCCCATTCAGGACCACACCACCATAGATTGGAATGCATGAGGTCTTCGGAATGTATTCCTCGAGTTAATAAATCCGCAGGGTTTTCTTTTGTGTTAATATATCGCCAATTTCCAAAAGGAGCTGTTTCTAAGATTTTCATTAATCTATTAGAAATGAATACGTTGTATTTCTTATATGGAGATTTTAACCAACAGAGAACTATAGAAGAATCGGAAAACAAATACGTAGAAGCTATGTTAAATTTTGATAAGATTTTGATAACTCTGTTGACAATTCGTACCAATAGTAGCGCAGCACACAGCTCTAGCCTGGCGATGGATAATGTTTTGACAGGAGCCACCTTTGTTTTTGCCATGACTAGTGTACATGTAGGCTGCCTATTGGCATAGGTAGCGCGGAGATATACACAGCTTCCGTATGCTTGTGACGAAGCATCTCCAAACCCTAATAACGTGATTTCAATGGGTAAATCAGAGAAATAATATCGTGGGATCTCTAAATTTTTAAAACACTGTATACTATTTATAAACGCTTTCCATTCTTTTTCCATTTTGGTAGGCAAATTGCTATCCCATTCTAAACCTAGACTCCAAAGGCTACGCATCATTATTTTAGCCCTAATAGTAACTGGAGCCAATAAACCAAGTGGGTCAAAGATTTGAGCTATACAAGAAAGCACTGACCGTTTCGTGTTACGTGTTACCTCCAAACTCGGAATGGAAATAGTAAAGCAATCTTTTATAGGAAGCCACTTTAAACCTAATGTCTTTACTATACAGTCTGGCGTAAAATCATAAGAGACCGCGTTGGTATCAGTCTTTACGTGTTGAAGGATTTCTCTATTATTTGACGACCATTTGTGTAACTGAAAACCGCCTTTATTTAAAAGATCAATAATTTCATCGCATAACCTTGTCACAGACTGAACCTCATCCCCACCACTTATTATGTCATCCATATAACAGTCTTCCATGATGCATTGGGAAGCTTGGGGGTGTGTGTCTTTGAACCTATTAGCTAAGTGTCTAAGTATGCGGCACGCTAAATAGGGAGCACACTTAGTACCATACGTGACAGTTTTAAGTTGTAAGCAAATAAGAGGCTTAGATTTATCTTCTCTCCATAATATACGTAATAAAGAACGTTGCTCAGGATTAATAAAAACTTTTCTAAACATTTTTACTATGTCGGTGGAAAATATATATTTATGCATTCTGTTACGAAGAATAATATCTAAAACGTCGTTATATATGTTTGGACCTTCATAAAGGGTATCGTTAAGAGAAATGCCTGTAGAAGTCTTAGCACTAGCGTTGAACACAGTTCTTAGCTTTGTTGTTATACTGTCCGGTCTAATTACCGCATGATGAGGTAGAAAATATGTTGGATATTTACCGTGAGTCATAAAATCAAACGGTATAACCTCGGCATGATCAAGTTCTAAAAATTCATTAATAAATTTTGTATATTGAACCTTTAAGTTTGGATCTTTTTCGAAATTAGATTCTAAATATAATAAACAACGATACGCAGTATTAAAAGAATTACCTAAGTTATTAATTAACTCCTCGTTAATGGGCATGTTAACCGTATATGGACCATTGTCAACGAATTTCGTAGTATCTAAAAATAACTGTTCACAGTAAGCTTGGTCTGGTGTAAAAACTGGTGTATAAGATACCTCTTCCTGCTCCCAAAATCTAGCTAAAAGTTTATCACAACGGTTGTCACATAGATGAAGACTGACATGCGCAGTGTTGACTGATGTCAAAGATGTAGCGTTGCAATTTACTGCCTGAGTGTCGAGCACTAGGGCACCAGAAATAATCCAACCAAATACTGAATTAACTAAGTGAGGTAGCTTAGGGCCTAAACTTATATGTCCTTGTGAAATAATAGAATAAAATAGTTGCGCGCCTATAAGTATATCGATTTCGCTAGGTTTGTTAAAGCATGGGTCGGCTAATGAGAGTAATTGTTGTTTTGGAATGTTCCAGTCGTAAGTATGGACGTAAAAGTGAGGTAAAGGTACTGTAATCTTGTCCATTACTAAGCATGTGATACTGGCTTTATATTCACCTATGCGTGACGCGATGTTTGTCGTAACACTAACATTTGATTGTTGCTTTGAAGCACCAATCCCTAAGATAGAGTACTGATTACTATCCTGTTTACATTTGAGTTTGAGCGCCAACCTGCTGGTGATGAGGTTTACCTCGCTGCCGGAATCCAAGAGGGCTCTAGCGGTGTGCCACTGTCCAGTCGCATCTTGAATCCTTATTATTGCTGTGGATAGTAATACGTGCATATTAGTATTAGTACTCGTGTGAGCCGTTTGAACAAGGTTAGACTTGTTTTCGTTATTATTAACACATTGGTTTTTTGTTAATTGCGAGCTTGACGTATTGTATAGAGCAGGCAATGTGGATGCAGAGGCTGCAGGTGCTACATTTGCAGGCGGTAAAATTGCTGCAGAAGTAGACAGAGACTGCTGCGCGTCTACAACGTTGGGTAAATTTGACATTAGAGTGTTAGCTTGGACCGGAGGACTTAGCATATGCAACATAGTATGATGTCGGCCATTACACGTAAGACACTTGTGTTTTGAACATTTATGGTTAAACTTGTAAGGCTTTAAGCAATTAAAACATAATCTATTTGTTTTTACATACTCATTTCGTTGTGTAGGAGACAATTTCGTAAACTGGGAGCACTTATGCAGCACATGGTTCCCTTTGCACATAAAACATAAAATATCATTATCAATAGAGGTAGTACTATACGATACTTTAGCCTTAGAAGGTTGCTGCTTGCTGTCACTCGGTTTGTCATTAATAAGCTCGAACGCCGTCATGCGGAAAGTAAGAAAATCCACGAGCTCTCTCAATGTGGGTAAGGTATTCTCTTTCCTGTTCAACTCCCAAGATGCCCTAAGTGAATTGTCTAATTTCTGCGTGATTAGAAAAACAAGAAGAACATCCCAGCTTTTGGTATCTATTTCTAAGGCATGGAGTGAATCTAAGCTTTGCTGCATGGAGTTCAAGAAACTTTTCAAATTGTTGCGGGTGACAGTTGGGTGATTAAGAAAGGATTTCAAGTGAGTGTTAACTACAATAGTTTTGTTCTCATACCTTGTGCTCAAAGTTTCCATGGCTTTTACGAAGTTATCATCAGAAATGAGTAGAGCACTTACTAAGCTAGCTGCCTCGTCTCTGAGAGCTGACTTTAAATATTGTAACTTGCGTGACGGTGAAATGTTACTATTGCCAACAGTCGTCATGAAAATATTTTTAAAACTCGGCCACTCCGATATTTTTCCGTCAAACGTTGGTAATGCTAGCTTGGGAAGAAGCACGTGATTGTGAATATTATCATGACGTTCGTCGTTTAAATGGGCATTCAAATAGTTCGACCCGCTGGTTGCACTACGTATATTATGGGCGTCGATAACCTTTTGAAGAGCCGCTTTTGCCATGTAATATTTCAACTCAACTGCGCTTCGATCCTCCTCATGTTTGCCTGGTTCCGTATCCGTATCCTTTATTTCGATTAAGCTTTGCAGATCGTCATATTTCTCCATTAATTTGTCTAAATCCGAGCAGCGCGTAGTGAACTGATTTAAATCGATTCCAAGACCATCCTTGTTTTCCATGGCGAAATTGTATAGCCGTGTGATACGACCTTTGATCGATGTTCGTTGCACTTTTAAATGTGAAATTTCCTCAGACATATTTTACCTTAATTTTGCGTTCTTTTTATCCGGCGAGTTCTGGACCACGATGTTGGGTTTATAGTCGTGAGAAAAAACACTTATTTAAAGGATTTATAAATTTAATAGAAAAATATGAATTGAAACGTACAAATGTTGAAAGCCTAATGAAAAGAAAATCAATATATAAATGTCATATAGTTTAAAAAAATGGAATATAAATGTTCAAGGTTTTATTGCGAATCATCGCAAACAACGTGTATGCAAAATTTCATGATGATCGGATGAGCCGTTAAGGCGTGAAAGCGTAACAGACAGAGTTACTTTCGCATTTGTAATATTAGTGGGGATTGCTTTCATCTCAAGCAAAATTTGAACCGGATATTTGGGTCACGTAATCGGACAATGTGTACATACTTACGCATTAGATATATTCCCGTCGAGTTATACGTAAAATTGGACTTGTACGTCCCCCATGCCTCTATTATAGCTCGATTGACTTATTTATATGTAATCCTGTAGTACTGTATTATAACAACTCCCGTGAGCTGTATAAAACCAATAAGTGGTGTAATAAAGCTCGAGTCAATCCTTACAAGAAAAGCTCACAGGCAAACGACGACCTCACTCCCTAGAGATCAGCGTATTATGAGCCTGGTTCTATCCACTGAATACATACGTGGGTAGCTCCATACAAGACTATCTGATTTGTTTAAAAATTAATTATGCTTTAGCTTATAACCCAAAACCCAAATTATAAATAGTTTAGACGTGGGCTAGTAAAAATGAAAAAATATAACCTATATTAAAACATAGTGCGACCGATTTGGAAGTCGATTCTGAGCAAACTACTTTCTAGTTTTCAGTTAATTCATTAACACGTTGTATAGGTTGTAGGTTACAATGAAATATTTCTCCAAAGATAATTATTATAAAGTAGACTGAGTGGTTAAGTATAGCTGAGTATAGGACAGCTATTATAAAGTGAGTACGTGAGTACTTATAGATAATTAGGTACGTACCTATCTAAAATTATTGATAATTAAACTATCTGACATTCGCTATGATGACACTTTTAAAGCATGAAACAGCTAAGCAATAAATGGTGATAGAAATATTAATAATTATATCAAAGGAAATAAAATCATTTTGATACGATTCTCTACCTATTACGTTCATAACCTTGTTTTTAAATGCAATATCAATATCAATGCTTTTTATCTAATATAGTTGCATATGAGAGTGTAAGTTTTAAAAAGTAATTTAGGAATTAAATATTCACTTGTTAGTACGATGAGTCAAGCCAGCCAATAACTCTTAATAATGCAGCCTTGAAATACGGAAATAACTTGCATCCACGGTCACATCGATTTGTTAATTAAAAATGACTTTGTTCTTTATTATGAATTACATAATATAAAACAAAGTCGCTTCCCGTCTGCCTGTCCCTTTGTATGCTTGGATCTTTGAAACTACGCAACGAATTTTCATGCAGTATTCACCAATAGATATAGAGTGATTCATGAGGAAGGTTTATATCAATATTTTATCAATATTTTATTTTCGTGGGTGAAACCGCAGCGACAGCTAGTGATTCATAAAAAAATCATAAACTTCACATTGATCAAATGAATTTTAATGTTCTTAAAATAATTTGTTCTTCAAGTAAATAAATAGTAGGTAAATTGATTATTATATAAAATAACAATGGGTGCCTAAATAGCGAAACGGTGATGTGACAATAGAACGTAATTTGTTACGAGCAATCACGCCAAAGTGCGCCTAAATCCCACTAAATTGATTGCGTACGTACCTACCACGAACAACTTGCGGTGTTAGAAAATGTACGTTTTGATTTACAAAATTCACCAACATCAATGATCTGTCTGTCCGTTAAAACAAACGACACTGTCATTAACTTTGTGACGAAAGTACCACCCATTAATTTTAAGTCCACAATACCTACTGTTATCTGCACGAAATAAATAAAATTATTGGTGAGTTAGGGTTGCATCTGAAACTTATAAGAAATTAGAAATAATCAAGATAAATTATATGGCGACAGTTTGTCTTGAGCCGGTTTCAAATAACATTACTTTAATCACGTTAAACTCAAACTTTTTACATTTATACCAATTTTACTCATCTAGAATTTTCTTTCTATAAATAATTCTGTGGTAAGTCTAAGTATATATGTTTTTCATTTCAGATTAGGTAGGCGAAAGGCGTTATTTGAAAAAAGAAAAAGAATAAGCGACTACGCCTTAGTGATGGGAATGTTTGGAATTATAATTATGGTTATAGAAAATGAGCTGTCAAGTGCTGGTGTGTACACTAAGGTAATTGAAAAAAAATATTTAAACAATGTTTGATATTACAATGGTCATTCATTAAAATTAAGAGCGATAGGACTTAATAGTTTTTTTTCTACAATTTCAGGCTTCAATATATTCACAAGCGTTAAAGACGCTTATATCAATGTCAACTGTGATTTTACTTGGCCTAATCGTGGCGTATCACGCTCTAGAAGTACAGGTAAATTGTTATATTTCTTGTTATTACACCAATTAGTGTTAAAGCGAGTTTATGGTGGGAAACGAGGGCATCGGTTTTTCATTTATTTTTGGATGTGATTGTAAAAACCGATTTCTCTATGTTTTACGCTGCCATCTTGAATCTTAATGTTCCGCAGGAGCGATTTATTGTGTTCATTTAAATTTACAATATTATGGTGTTTCGCGATGATTTCATTTAGAGTCCCTGAAGTGCTCCAAGAACGATTTAGAAGTCTATAGCCATCAATTGCGTCTTTGCGGGAGGTCGATACTCGTTCGTGTTATTTTTGAACGAGCTTACCAAAATATAACCGTGAAATGTCACGTTCGTTTTTAGATATCTTTTAGTCCTGACGCTCGTTCAAGTTAGGTTAACCAACATTATCTTCTAAATGAGTATTGAATAATCATTCTTAAAATAAATAGCGCGATACATATTGCTTACAATGTTGTTTTAATATTGGACGTTTCAAATATTTTATTTTAATACTGTCGTTATGATTAGCACTATCGGGATCTAGGTCGCTACAAATCTCCCCTTAAGCATTGGAATTTTCACAGTCAAATATTTTACATAATACTAGCTGTCCCGCGCGGTTTCACCCGCGATAATTTCTGAGTTCCCGCGGAATTGTTTCATACAAACTTTGCAACCCCTTTTCATCCCCTTAGGACTGGAATTTAAAAAATCCTGTCTCGATCGATGTCAGTAGGTACTTATTAAAAGCTTTCTTTATGTACTTAATAGGCGTAATTGTTTTTGTTTTTTAAATTCCAGTTATTTATGATAGACAACTGCGCTGACGACTGGCGGATAGCAATGACTTGGCAGCGAGTAGCCCAGATCGCTCTGGAGCTCGCCATCTGTGCCGTCCACCCCATCCCTGGTCAATACAACTTCACGTGGACTACAAAACTGGCCAACAAAGGCGGCGTTATAGGTGTTGAAGTTGTAAGTTTCATGATCATTGCCAACTTCAAGCCTATTGACTATTTACTTTTTCATTGATGTAATATAATATTATGTTCATCATGACATTTATTGTATGCCCAATCAATCAACACTCTAAAGTCAGGTACTCATTTAATTCGTCTGTGGCTTCTTACGACTTTATTATTTTATTTAGACTCTAATTTCTGGAGACAATTTTCTAATTTTTTGATAATAATAATTTCTTTAATATGATTTTGATAATCTTCTAGTAATCTGATGTGTACTTTTCAATTTTCTCCTTAGGGAACAATGTTTAAGCAAATTCAGGTCTGTATTCATTGATTTCAAGTATTGAAAGTTTAAAAGATGTTGGACTCCTTGTTTTAAGCATGTATTAAATTTTATTTGCCATTGTGTTGTTTCACAAACACTTTTTTACCTACTTGTGCGACATACTTATCTAGCTGTAGCGTTCTCAATATTTGAATCGTTTCAAAAATTATGATAAACGTACCAGAGATTTTAATGAGTTTTAAAATATTGCTTACTACTACTTTTTTTTTTAGACTGAAATCGTAACAATCAGACAAAAAATCAAATCTTTGCCCTTTATTTAGATTTTCCCTTTGTGCAACAGAATTTTGATTATGATAGAAATTATATCATTTTATGAGTGATATAAAGTAAACAACCCATTAGTTATTTGGATTAAGAATTAAGATTCATTCAATTTGCCAACACAATTTTTAATTGTGATTCACTAGAATTATTTATGTATAAAACGGTTTAGCAAAGTATTGTGTCTTAGTGTTTTAAAATATGTGATTGCAACTATTTAATGGCTTAATTTATTAAAGCACTTCACTGAGAGTTCAAACATTGTGTCTTAACTTCATTCTGCAATTTTGAGTGTATAGAATAGATTGTTGTGTTTTGTTTAACTTTATCAATTACCTGCCAACATATAAATAAGATGATAGGAGTAATATTAAAACTGATACAATAAGAAATACGTTTATTCCAATTTTATATTCAATTACTGTGTAATAAATATTTAACATCTCATTTCAGGTTCCATACGATGTAACACTCTCCTTGCCGATGTTTTTTCGGCTTTACCTCATCTGCAGGGTCATGTTACTCCACAGTAAATTGTTCACCGATGCCTCTTCGAGGAGTATAGGCGCCTTAAACAGAATTAATTTTAATACAAGGTACGTACGTACCTCTAAAATTAAGTCTGATCTCTAACAGGTGTTTATTCTTTATTGTTTTCACATAGGTAGTATACTTTGAGAAGACGAGATAATACTTCTGATTTTACAGATTTGTCTTAAAAACTCTTATGACAATATGTCCTGGCACTGTGTTACTAGTGTTCATGGTTTCGCTGTGGATCATTGCAAGTTGGACGCTGAGACAGTGCGAACGGTCAGTATATAGTAGATAATGCCAGTACTATGTATTAACAACTACTTGAATTACTAGAATCTACCAGTAGCAAAACACACATGCTAAAAAATTTAGAACTAAATTGTTTTTAAACAATAAGAAATTATTTGTTAAATTATCGTACCTACCATAATTTGTAATTCGTCCAATAGTTTTGTTTGAAAAGTATTAAAATTTATTAGAACATGTCGGTAAGCTGTATAAACATAAGTTGAAATAATATGTATTAATTAGTAAAGTGATGATATTTTTTTCGCTTCCAGTATTTTAGTTCTAATCACGTTTAATGTTCTCACAAAAAAACTGTTGGGTCCACCCGGTATATTGCCTATTTAGGCATGCTATTGCTTATTTATTGTGGCGTTGTGAATATCCTTATTTTGCTTTGTTTACCATACTGTGTTTTTGTTTTTAAATGTTTCTGTGTTATAATGAACAATATTTATGTAGTGATGCTAGGTTCATAATCATCACAATAAGATACAAGAGTTTGACTTTGACTTTTCTCGCAACTGTAGCTTGGTAAGAGATAACAATAAACAACACATTTGATGGAAAATTTGTCAGTTATGTCGATTACATGTTAGACGTAGACACATTTGATGTCGAAAACAAAATAAGCTTGTAACTTTGTAGATGGAATTTAACAATTTTTTTTTTGTCGTCACGATGTTTTGCACTTTGCACATAATAATTAATAGTAATTAAACGTTATAAATCACGGGTGTGTTGTAAAAATAATAACTGTCAATAGATAAAAGCACTTCACGTTGATGTATTAGTGGAAACTTTCAAACACACATATGACAAAGTAGCCTTGAATATAGGTGAATCCATTTATTTTTAAAATTATATTAAAGACGCACAAAATGGCTCTAGGATCAAACACAATTAGATTTGCTTCAGATAATACGTCAACATTTATATGCACATACCATTGCACTTTATCAAAACCATTTGTTACATTTAAATCGTTTAGTATTTTCCCTACCACTGTTGAGCCAAATATATATTTACTACTTTCATTATTCTACCTCTCTTATATTGTATGTCTCTTTTTTCTTGTCTGTCTGCATCTATCTAATAAATGTTTACAATCAATGTTATCATAGTTATTATTCTCATCTCAATTATACAGCTCGATTCACGCATGGCTAAAATTATATTTGGTATCGAAACCAAATAAATGTTTAGAATGCACGTTCTCTATATTTTATATTAAACGGTATTAGAAGTGTATATTATATGTTGTAAAAAAAAAAATATGTCGTTTATGAGGCATGATGATGTAAAACTAAATTTACTCAAAAAAAAATAGTTATGGTAAAATTTGCATTTTTATACGATAAAATTACGGTATTTAACTTCAGTCACTGTGTTGGTTAATTATGACTGCATAAATTATTTTACTGTTGCCTCTACGATTTGAAACTTCGAAAAGTTTTTTTGTATATCACTACATTTTAGTACGTATGTCGTATGTTATATTCAAATCGGTTACCTAGTGGTTCTTGTCGGGCATTTTGGCTCTCAGGTTCCACGACGAAGACCATGCCAATTTGCTAAATTCAATGTGGCTGACTGCTATTACCTTCCTCTGTGTTGGCTACGGCGATATCGTTCCCAACACGTACTGCGGCCGCGGCATAACCCTCACTTGCGGTATGGTGGTATGTATTAAAGTAGGATTATTTGCGTTGAATTTAAAGACACTACATTTTCGTTTTATCATGCAACAAATAAACTAATCGGTGCAACATCTCCAATAGATTTGTTAACATAATAATTATGATCTTGCGTCGATTAGCAAACATTGCAATAGGTTGGTAAAAGTGAGCCATTTTTAATTTTTTAAGTATCCACGGTCAAATTAAGCCGTACACCAATATCCTATTAATCAAAGTCAAACTCTTAATTATCTATTGCGGATAATACTTAAGTACTTCTTAATTTGTATTTTTTTAGTTTTCATTTACTTGCATATATGGTTTTATACGTTATTGTATTTATTTATTTACGGATAGGTAAAGACGTTTCTGGCAGTGACATCAGATTCACAGCATAAAGGGATTATATTTATTGACGATTCAGGTTTCACGACGAAGAACACGCTAATCTACTGAATGCGATGTGGCTTATTGCAATAACGTTTCTCTCCGTCGGTTTTGGTGATATTGTGCCAAACACATATTGCGGCCGAGGTATCGCTGTTAGCACCGGTATTATGGTAAGTTCCTTACAAAAAAATTTCGTGTTTGTGTTGACTGACACGCGTCCAGAAATCTAGCACTCTATAACCACGTACAAATTCTTAGTTCAAACATGTTTGCATACTATCTAGTGGTACAAGATTATTGTTTATACATAATATAATATAATAATTACTTGATTTTTATTTATTATTTAATTGGTGATTGTGTTTGTAGTGCTCGATGAAGTCAGTCAACACTTATGATTCAATGTAACAAAAACACACATAACACTATTGCTTGATTCAAAATGACAATTTCACTCAAAGTTATCGATGTAATTTATGTATTGTTACAACGTTCACCAGAAGATAAATGTAATATAAATAAATCTGTTGCTACTAAATGTGTCGATGTTGAAAGTTTGTAAATTAATTGCATTATTGTTTACAAAATAAAAGGTGTCACATATTCTATGTACCAGACATTCAATGTACACACTCAACATTTCCAATTTAGTAAAATTGGAATAAACACAATAACTATACACTATTCATTTGCCTGCTGACATATATTTAGAAAATTTACTACTGTATAAAATAAGAGAACGAATTTCAAAGTTTTGAATGTATTAATACAGATAAACAAAAATAAAATTTGAAATATACTAACGTCCATTTCCCTGTTAAAGCCAGCTATTAGAAAGTATATATTTTATGTAGTATGGAATGCTTCTTTTCTCCTTACTATTCTAGATCTCTTATTCACTTGAATATTCACTGAATTGCACACTACGTTTGTTTTTAAAATGGCTCACTTTTCCTGAAATTATTTTATTTAATACAAAACTTTATTATGCAATGAAAATGCTGCACTTTAACTATAGCGCTTAATAAGCCAAATAATAAAAAAATACTTGAGATGCGGCTATGATCGTTCGAGTGTTGTGTACACATTTTGATATGAAAATTGCACGAAATATAATAACTTACCATTTGGATTAATCCCCAACACGGATTAATAATGAAGCCTATTGTTAAATTAAAACAGTTGTTATAAAATGTATAAGATATCCAATAATATCATTTTTCACAAATTTCTGTAGTTTAGATTTAATTTCATTATAAGCACAAGTGTGGTTTAAAATAATATTTAAACTTTAAATAAGACAAATTTAAAATATAAACAAATAAATAAATTTAGAGGATGGTGGATACAATAATTGTTTTAATAATCACTAATGTTGCTAATATAATATCTAAAATCATTTTAGAATTTAGAGCTACTTACTACTCTTCTGCATGATCAATATTGTATCTATTTACCTCAATCTGTTCATTTCATTGATGACATAAACGATAATATCCAAAAAAATGGAAGCACATAACTAAAATATAGTAGTTCATTTAATTTATTAGCCATCAAATTAATGAGCATATCAATATAAAGGAATGTCTAATTTTCGAATGCTTGTACACGTTCGCTTGCATTTTACATTAAGATATTCACTTAACAGGGAGCTGGATGCACAGCGTTATTAGTCGCGGTTGTTTCAAGAAAATTAGAATTAACTAGAGCTGAGAAGCACGTTCATAACTTCATGATGGACACACAACTTACTAAAAGAGTAAGTATCATAGCGATATCAGTTCATCACAAATCATTGTTAATCTAATTAACAGGGGGCGGGATGTACAGCTCTGTTAGTGACCGTTGCCTCGAGAAAGTTAGAATTGACTAGAGCGGAGAAACATGTCCATAACTTCATGATGGAGACGCAACTAACGAAAAAGGTAAGGTGACTGTTACATTATGTAACATGTAAAGGATGCACTGAAGGTAAGACATAGATAGCCAATTGTAAGCTAATTAGGATTGCTATTCGATATTGAAGACTATCTTTATTAAGTTACTTTAGCACGAATAGGCTAGGTGACTCAATTTTCATTATTAGTTCGCCTTGTAGATCAATAAAAAATATTAGACACATATATCTTGTTCTTTTTTTACGTGATCAAAAAATAAAGGTGAAACATTGAGTCCGTGTGACGACACTTCTAGGTAGGTACATTTTATACTTAATAATGACGTCACGAGCTTCCACTCCCAAACTTAATGAGTTTTATCTAAGTATTTCATGAATAATTTGAAAAGGAAAAAAATACGTGTCTATAATTTTTTTACTATCTTACTGACGGACGATTTGATTTTTATATCCCGTTATCATGCCCATTATCTACGAAAAAATGTTTTTTCGGTATTACACTGACCAAATATCAAACAATGTAAAACTGGATTTTGTGTTTATAGCTACAATAATGAAGCGTTGTTTTATTCAATTGATTGGAGGTAATATAACAATATCATTAAAATAACTATGCTGATTGCAAATTATAAAATATTGCAGCTGAAAAATGCAGCAGCAAACGTACTTCGGGAGACGTGGTTAATATATAAACACACGAGGCTCGTTAAAAGAGTTAATCCAAGTCGAGTGCGGACACACCAGAGAAAGTTTCTTTTGGCTATATACGCGTGAGTATCCTGATAATAGACTTTTTGAACAAAAAAGAACAGCACCTATTCAAATACACAAAACCAACGTAAAACTCATAAATCGTTAAAAATAATTTGAGTTCGTTGGTATAAATATTTGAGTATGGCTAGTCTCAAAGTCAACACATTTGGAAAAATTTAACGTACTATTTTATTTTTTACTTTTCAGGTTAAGAAAGGTGAAAATGGATCAGAGAAAACTAATGGATAACGCCAACACAATAACAGACATGGCAAAGGTAAGTGGATTTCATTGAAAATGTTACTTTTGTATGCTACACATTCATTTAGATTCTTAGTTTGCACTTTTAGGCTACAGAGTATTTACTAAAATGGTGTTAGCTACTAGTTTTAGATCTACAGGCTTTGCTATATTGACAATATTCATCGTTATCGCTATATAAAACTAAGGAACTTATCGTCATGTCTCGTGCAGCTCACGCTGAAGGCTGAACGTGACCAGTTTTCTACAGCAATAGAGATTGAAGATGCTCAATGTGGCTAAGCCTGCAGTATAGATACATCATTCTCATTGTAGATGAAATACCCAGTTTTAGTAATTTGATAAATTATAAAAACTCAATAAGCTATAATACTAGTGTTATTTTAATATTTATAGCATGGAAACACTCCTTTTATCAGCTATGCAACATTAAACCGGCAATTATTTTTGTTTTAATTTGTATTTAGCATGATGAACCTAGATGATATTTTTATCTGGCCATGCATGAATAGAGTAGAAAAGTTAAATGTTTTCCTAAAAGTAAAAATACTTAATAAGGACATCCTTTGAAACCTTTAATTAATATTTGTGATAGGCAGCGTTTTTGCTCTTACGTAAAATGGCGCAATTTAAAACTCCTACGACTTGGAACGTTGCATCAACGTCACATAAAATTGCAATTGATGGCATCTATCGCAATTTTATGTGACGTTCGACGATGTACAACGTTCTATAATGCAACTGAAGAAGAAGAAAGAAAAACTACTTACCACTTTTGTGGTCAAGTAATGGTATTATAAAAACGCACTAAATAATCATATCATACTCTTTGGGTATATCTTTCTTCTTTAATTAGGGTTTATCGTTTAATTTTGCCAGTAACAATGTTTTCGAAATTAAAATAACTTCTTCTACAAACAAAATATGGCAAAACGCAAATGAAAAATGTTAGATTTTTTCTACGAGATAAAACTCAGTTCCCTCTCAAAAATTCTATGATGAAGCAAGCGGTTAAAATTCGAACATACGGCCGTCAGGAAGCTTTGTTTTTCATTAGAGTGAAAATGTTGTTTAATTCAATTGCAGGTTTCAAATTTGCTATATAGGCTACATAGTAGAAAAAAAAAATTGCTGAAATTGCTAGCTGAGTAATTTTATGATATTAAGCAAGAAATAAATTGAGATACACGCACACATTTTCTCAATTTTTTTTATGAAATTCAGAAAATACACTTATTTTACTTACAGACTACACAAAAATTGTATTTTGAATCGACAATGAAAATTGAACTGCAAAGCTATTGATATTAGGATCCCTTTCTATTACAGACACAAAATACAGTCTACGAGATCGTCTCCGACATGAGTACAAGGCAAGACAACATTGAAGAGAGGCTGACTAGTTTAGAAGAAAAACTTACCACACTTCAGGTAAAGTAAAGTGGGTCAACAAATTAAATTCTTCAGTATAAGATTGGCGTATTCATTTACCCATCCACATTGCTATTTGTTTTTAAGCCGCGCATATAAACCAGAATATAACCAGATGGTACGCGTTGACGTCTGTTTTCTTTTTTCTTCTTTTAACGCTAACATTTTACCATAGCTCATCTGATGTTAAGTGACGGTGTGATTAAAGATTGTTTACATACCTGGAATGAGAACTGACTTTCGAGTGAGACTGCCGGAATATACCGTCAGGTATTTGGCGAAACATTGTCAGCTTGAAGGTGGTAGCTAGCCAGCCGGGTACTAGAAAGTGCTCTACCACCATGCTATGGTTTTCTTACAATGTTTTCTTTCACTGACAGCTCAAGCTCATTGTTCGACTTTGAACCTACGCCTTGCGGCGTGTGATTCGAACGCACCAACCACTGAGCTATCATAGCTCTAAAATCTATGTACCTATATTAATATGATGATATTCTATTACAAAAAAAAAAATTACTTTTAGGAACAAGTGAACAGTTTGCCAGATGTCGTGGCGAGATGTTTACAGCAATGCTGGGAGAGAACCGAGCAACGAAGAAACTTCCTTCACCCCGATACGGCTGCGGTTCATACACCACCTTCATCTTCCATTGCTCCCCATGCCAGGTAATCATGTTCAAGTGATAAGTTCAAGTTATTGGTAGGTACTATGATCAATGGTTCCAGACTCAGGAAATCTTTAGAAAAAGTTAACTTTTACAAATAAGCAACAAATTGTTTCAATCAGTCTTAACAATCACCATAACAATTGTTTAATTTCTAGAACATTGCCATCGGTGTCACATCCGTGGCCTCCTAGTCCAATATTACAGCCACGCGAGACGACACGGCCTCAAAGCAACCTAGAGAGCGCGTCTGTGCATTCACCAGCACCGACTCAATCTATACCACCGAGCCCTTCTCCACACGCATCTCGGCCGCCACTACCCAGCTGAGTACCGCCTTCTAACTCCGAACTCCTGTGCTGAACTCGACGAAACTCGGCGCCACTCCTCTGACCCCTCCTATATTACGACTACGCCCCAACTAGGCTATCGGAAGAATCGTTTCACGATTGTTTCACATGTCGGAGGTTCTAATTTCAAATATTACTTGTTCATTTATCTCTCTTATACCGCCGCACTCAGAGTCGACTTTAATGATTACTTAGTTAAGTATAGATTTTTAAAACAAAACTGCCGCAATCAGAGACGTTCAGTAAATTAGTGTTAATTGGCATTTAATGAGATTTAACTTAATTAGTTAAATGTTAATTAGCATTAATTTATTAAACTTGTCTGATTACGGCAGTTTTGTTTTAAAAATCTATACTTAACTAAGTAATCATTAGAGTCGACTCTGAGTGCGGCGGTAAGTCACTAACGAATTTATTAAATGCCAATAATGAATTTCAATGTTGATGAAAGTGAAATGATTTTTCCGTTAAACTGACGGACCACGCTTCAGAGCGAGCAAGGTCAGCCGTAGTTCTCTTCGCTGTTCCCCTAAAGTTTCGGATGTGTCGGACTGTTTTCTAGTGATATTGCTTAGATAGTGAATGAAATTAGGAAAGACATATGATTAAATAGAAGAAGGAAATTGCTTCATTGATAGACGCTTTAGCAAATAGAATCGTGTTTTGGATACAATACAATATCAAAAATAGTGACTACAATGTAGGTAATTAAATGATGAAAATGGTTATTAAATATTACACATCGCATTTAATCCGATAATAAAAGAACCAAATTACACTTTATTATGATCGTAACCAATTATACTAACTATAACCTAATAGCTGCGTCTCTTTTTTACTTGTGTTTTATTGTAAATAGTAACATCGGCATTACAGTAATCGTCATAAATGCAACGAAACTTTGAAATGAAAAACCAACTTATATTTAGTTTTACTCAAAAATATCAATACTACTACTTAGTAATGACTTAGATACATTGTGTAATGTACCTATTATCAACAAAGTTAGAAATTCGATTAATCATTTAGTAAACTTGCAGTTATCCTTGTAATTGGTTTAGATTTTACTGTTATAATAACATAATCAAGCAAAATATTCATCAGGATTTTTTTTATCAAACTTAAAAAAAAAAAAATTACTAATAATAACGCAAACCAGAGGTGCAATAAATTTCAAAAATAAAATATAACAACATAACCAAAACCAATGTATGCGTTCAAGTTCGAAAAGGTATACACACTTAAATTAGATATTATAATAGTTAAATAAATTAAATTGTTACTACCTGCCTATTGACACGTAGATTATAATGTTTTTATAAGAACTAATCGATAAGCAAAGCTTTTTATAAGAAATAAGATTGATGGCTGTCTAAATAGTGCCTAAAACACTACGGAAATTTTTTCGATAATCCTGTTTTATCGTCTTAAAATTTGATGTAAATAAGAGTAGCGATTGTATTGTAAATAGATTATTCCAAAATTATTATAAAGAACTATGAAATTTATGATACAAAATAATGTTATTATGATCTCAATTTTGTAGTTCTATACGAGTATGCAATGTGTATGAGGGATCAATTTCTTTAAATGCTTTAGTTTTAGTCGTTCTCTCTGAAATTTATATTTATAAAATATATTGCCCTTTTTCACCAACAACGATAGAAGTAAAATAATAGCAATAGAATAATTGTCACCGATACACAAACAAAGTAAATTAAACCAACTACTACGTTGTAGGAGTTTATGATAGACATATAGGTTTAAATTTTTTAAACTCTCTTAAAAGCTATGAATTTAACAGAAATAATTAAACTTTTATTATAAAACCATAAATATCAGTGTCCTAATAAGTTATTTCTCATTTTGAATTTATAATAAAAAATATATCTTAGATCTATAAAATTTTGATAGAAAAAAATTAAGAATTGCATTGCAGACCTTTTAAATTATAACAGCTATTCAAATTATGTCGCTGAGATGTATCTAATATATAATATAGGTTGAGTTTAAATTGTTTTCAATTTTTTAATGAAATAATTAAAAACAACCGTAATGGCTATTTCTAATAAAAATCACTGTTTACGCACAATATATAAATAGGTACCAGACCATTTTAATACCTAATATATTATAGTAAAACGGATTTCCGAGGCCGACACATAAAAAAATAATTAATTTATTAATAATATAAAAAATGATTAGATTGATTTATTATTATAATATGTAATATATTTTAAATGAATTAAATTATTACAATTATTATATAGTAATACCCTGGCAGGGTACCTACATGTAATCAATGTCATCATGGCTACAATTACACAAATGAAAATAAATATATTAGCGTCAAACTTAAACACCACGACAATCTGACCATTGGTTTACAAGTTACAGTAGTTACCTTTCAACTAGGTATAGAGAGCTACGCTGTGCTTGGGATTAAACCTGCCATTTTCGGGTTTAAATTCGAGTTATATTCGACACGCAACTTTTGCAATAGCTGTTAGCCTCGGGATTTAGTGAAATTAATGACCTTTGAAGCATATAATTCTATTCTAACAACAGATTACCTATTACTTTTCCTAGCTCCGTACATAAGAAGTAAAAATTAACTTAGAGAAGTAAGATCAGCCAATTATTGTACTGAATTTTAAGAATTATTTTATTAAGTTAGTCGACAGATGATAATGATTAAAATAACTTTAAATCTATTATTATTATTGATCCTTGGTATGCAAAAACACCAACTAGTAGTTAGTTATCTATATTTAGAAGAGTTCTGTACATTTTGGGATTAGTAATTTTAATAATAAAGCTTAAAATTATAGGTATTCTAGTATTGACAAAAAAAAAAAAACTTCATCTCTCCCTTTGGTAAAATTGCTAAATATACATAATTTAAATTGAACAAAGTAATGTAAATTTCTTTAATCCTTCCTCTTCTTCTATTTGACTTTTGATAATTTTTATTATTATAATGTACCTACTTAATCAGTGCCAGGGACGATAATACTAGCGTTCGTTCATATGAATATATCGACGAGTTATGAAGGAACTCTGCGTTAGGTATATTCAAGAATGTCATCAACTTGTTTTGTTGGACAAAAAAATTTGAAAAGAGGCGAGACAACCTAAACTATGATATTATATAAATTGTAGATACAAGAGTTTGTTCATTTATGTATTTTATTTCAATTATAATTTTTTTTTATCATTATTTTTATATTTATTATAATATTTTAATTGTAATAATATTAGTATCTTAAACAAAAGTTTATTGCGGGTGCAAAACTATCTACACTATTAAGTGGATAGGTACAAACGTCCAAAAATAGTTCAGAGATACATATATAATTTTGACCTAATTTGTTAATAAACTGATGAAAGTAACAGAAGTGAACAGAAATTCTTTATTTCCCCGAATGTTCACTTCCCTGAACGTCCATTCTCTGAATATCCTTTTCCTTGAAAGTTCATTATTTGAATGTCAACTTCTTTGAACGTCCATTCCCCGAATATCCTCTTCTCTGAACGTCGATTACTTGAATGTCCACTTCTCTGAACGTCCATTCCCTGAATATGCTCTTCGCTGAACGTCCCTTAAATGCCCACTTCTCTGAACGTTCATTCCCCGAATAGCCTCTCCTCTGAACGTCCATTCCTTGAATGGACACTTCCCTGAACATCCATTCCTCGTTATCCTCATCTCTGAAGGTTAATTCCTTGAATGGCTACTTTTTTGAACGTCCATCCCCTGAATATCCTCTACCCTGAATGCTAATTCTTTGAATGTCCACTTCTCTGAACGTCAATTCTCCGAATTTCCACTTTCCTAAACATTCATTTCCTGAATTTCTCCTTCCTTGAATGTATACTTCTCTGAGCGTCCATTCCTTGAACGTCCATTCAAAGTAGATAGACATTATGATTTTTTTTTTGGGACATTACTTCCAAAATGTACTTTTTGTTGTTATAACGTGGACAAAATTATTATAATTATTACAATAAAATATTGTTAATTCTTCAAGCGGTCTACCGCGTTAATGAGTCAGTAATATCACCGATTTTTATTTGTTTATAATTTAGCGTTTATAAGTTTACCTTACTTATGTATATTTTTCTTTTAATTTCACATTTTATTGTTTCATTTTTCAAATTTGGCTAGATATAGTCAATAAATAGAACTTACTTTAACATTGATCTACATACATATTACAAAATATACACAATCAACGCTGGCTCGTCAATTCTTAATTTACATGTCTGTAAAAAAAATATATTAATATCTTATAATAACTGTCTTATTAACGTATCATAAGAATTGACCAAATGTTAACATTTAAGATTCGTAAATAATTATTTATTATGTAGATACGCAAAAACACAGTAAGACACTAAGTTTAGTTAATGTAAATATCAGTTGTATTTGCGAATTTTAATGTAAATAAGTGATTTAAAAAAAAAAAAAAAAAATAATAATACGGTTCTAGTTAAATTATTTTGAACAGAATGCGGTTCTAATTAAATTATTTTGAATATAATATTCTTTAAGAAAAAAGAGTGCGAACATCATTGTTATATGCGGTGCGTAAATTGAAGAGTTTGTGAAACTCTTGTGATCATTGTTGCTGAAAAAGTGAAAAAAAGCAAGTGTAACTTCGATTAAATGACTTGTAGTATTTTTCAATAAGATTTTTATTATTTTTCCCTATTCATTTGCTTCAATTCTTCTTCGACTTCCATAGTTTCTATCAATATATTATATCTACTAATCGCCTAAAAGTACCTATATTCATTTCATCTCCACTATAACTCGACCAAAAATCGCATGTGCTACGATATTTAGTGTTGGCTGCATAGTTAATGTCGAGTATTTTTCAGGTTCTTTATATTTCATTTGTCTATATACAATAACAAAGCACTCCTATAGGTACTTAGTGGCAACATCTGTTAAATAATTTGGCGTATAGTCATTATATTATACTCTTTGGAAAAAACAGCTAGTGGAAAAAGTATAATGGCATCGTAATAACGTTACCTGCCTTTCAAAATCCTATACATAATTAATATCAATTATAAAGATACAAAATGTTATTTTTTATCTTCTGGTATTACCAGAGTCTAGGTTTTAAATTTCAAAGCCTTTGGACATAATAAAAGTATAATAAACAAGTTATTTAACAAAAATGAGTAGGTATGTTATTTTTTCACGCGACTGTGCAGCTTTAACTATAATGATGGAGTTTAAGAGAAATTACGCAGCGAATCATTAACGTGCTTATTATACTAAAATGCTCAAATTCAAAATTGAATTTAGAGTTTCTGAGCCAAAAAGTTCTGAAACTGGTAAGTAGATACTCGACCAAAGAGAAAAAAAAAGAAAAAAATCTTGGAGAAGTTCAATTGTCACGTGTACTAAGCGACGATAATATCACTGTGTTTGTACTGAGGTACTTACTACATGACAAGCCATTGCAAGCGCCAAACCCAAACGTAATAGGTAGTGATAATAATTATCATCCTTAGCTGACGTTCATTTTTATGGTATGGTATGGTATTATGAACAAAAAAAAGCATAACCTAATTAATCTTCAAATAAATCATATTGTCGTAAAGATTTGTTTATTTCATTTCATTCATGCTGAAAAAAATTCGTTTACAAAATATGATTATTAGAAGAAAATAAGTAGGCACTTTTCCTATTATTGATGAGATGCAATGAAATGATCTTTCGTCACAACAACGTTAAAAACATTAGAAAGTTAAAAAAAAACAATAGCAAAAATTAGCATAAAAACAACCAGCTTAGCATAAGCCGGGAACCTTTTCATCCCGACATCACGACACTCTTTTCCCGAGGGAATTCCAAAACTGCCGCGTGTGAAACCGCGGGGAAAACCGTTAGTTTTACATAATTATATATTTATAAGCCAGTGTCATTCATTATTAACGACACGGTATAACGTATTCTAATGCTCATAAAGTATTAGCCACTTCCGTTTGTAATTAGAGGTGCCTACTGTAAGCTCAGGCGTGAACACTGTCCGGTTAAATGGAAGAAAATTTATAATAATAGGTCTCAGAACCTATGACTACGTAAGTCGATGATTGTTAGTAGGTACAATATAATTTTGTGTTAAGGGTTTTAAAAAAATATACATAACAATGGCCAGGCTAAATAAAATACCCGTATGATTTTCGTGGTAGCGTCATTGTAACAACTAATACTTTTGTAATATTTACTGTTTACTGGCTTACTCATTTATTTAATACAGTTACAAACTTACAACAACAACCTTCTCGTCTTTTAATAACTAAAATTACCAAAAATAAAATCTCTGCGGTTGTATGGTTTAGCTCAGGTTGTGTTTATTTTATTTGTAAATCTGGAGATAGTTTCCTTTTAGAAATCTCCAAAATTAACTTTACAAAAAAAAAATACAACAATTAATATTGTGGTTTACTTTAAATATGTTGAACCCTAACTACCCCTAGCAATTATTAAATATGCTAGTTTAGACTTTTAAATACGCTGATCGTAACAAGTCTTGTCATTGTTCTTCAATTTTTCAAAGAAAAAAGCCATATTGAAATTATAATGTTCTTACTAAAGAAACGTAAACAAAAGTAAATAAAATACCGTAGCGTTATTGTAACAATTAATGCTTTCGTAATATTTAGTTTTTCTGGCTTATTCATTTATTTAATGCTGTTATAAATATATCATAATATGTATTTGCGTATCAATCATTCTCAGAGAATTTAATTCACCTTTGGAAATACCATACATTAAATCAATCCGATGGTCTCTGGATATGCTTGGGAACTGGCCAAGAGAAGAATTTGGCGAAAATAAACCTATGATACGTGTTGATTTGTTGCTTTTTGTGTATTTTATAATAATGGTGTATGCAATGGCACTTTATGCAAGAAATCGCTTGGACCAGTTGACTTTTTTTGACTTGGGTCTATTCATCGTCAACAATCTTTTGTGTCTATGTTGCACTGTAAGTATGGTGTACCTATATAAAGTTTATAAGTTTTTTTCACTTTTTTTTTGTTTTTAACTAATATGTTTGAGGTAAGTTACTGGTGTAAACCAGAGAGAAGGTAATCACTATGGTGTAAACTTAAACCTATAAACCCCAAAGATCAAGAAAAATATCTGTATAAAAAAAGAATATTCACAAAGTTATAGGTATAAGCAGAATCAGATTCAATCGTTATTTTCACAAAATGGAACATAAGGCTATCGAGGGCATGCAAATTTATGTTGTCCATCTTTAATCTGAAAGAACTAATGTCAGTGATCCTACTAATATTATAAATGTGAAAGTGTGGATGTTTGGATGTTTGTTACTCAATCACGCAAAAACGGCGGAACGGATTTGGATCAAATTTGGCATGCACATTGTCAGGGGTACAGAGAAGGATATGGGGTACTTTTTATCCCGGAATTCCCGCGGTAACTCCGAAATTACCGCGGGTGAAACCGCGGAGCGCAGCTAGTATTGAATAAATAGAAATATCACTGTACCCATATGCCACAGAACAGATGGAAGGGACATCAACTCAGTTTAGTATGGAAACAAACGAAAACTATAGTGTCGTCGGGTGATTGATGACACACTAACACCAAAACATTAATTAAAACAACAAAATTACCATTTGGATACAATTTTACTTAGTAATTTTTACAAAATTTACAGTTTTGGGTATATTATGGAAAATATATGTACTCGAGATGCCAGAAAAAGAATTCCTTTCTCTGTGGTATATGCGAACCAAACGGTGATTTCTTAAAATTATCAAAATAAGTTTAGTGCACGTCATTAAAATTATCTCTCATAATCATGAGTGAAAGTGAAATAAGTAAATTATGATATGATTATGACCGTTGGCTTTACTTTTAGGGTCGATTAACCCTTATTTGGACGACGAAATACCGGGCACTGATCAAGAAATTTATTACAAAAATACATCTTTTTCACCACAAAGATAAATCTGATTACGCGTTTGAGGTAACTTGAAAAACCTATTTTTTATATAAAAAAAATTTATACACCGTATTTATCATCAAATTATAACTTTAATTTGTTTCACAGATGTACAAAAAACTGGAAAATGTATCGACGTGGTTAACGAATTTTCTTAATTATCAAATAAATATAAGCATTGCACTTTTTATACTGTGGCCGATATATCCTAATTACAAAAACTCGATGTTTAGTAGTAATCGGCCAGCCAATGCAACATTTCAGCATGTCTCTTATTTCGAATCGCCATTCTCAGAGTCTGTTAGTATATTTGCGTATATACTGAATTCTTCATTTAATGCAATAACAACTATCTTTTGTTCTCGGTCTTTATGTGTTTTCGATGCCACTATAGCAATTATTCTCATTCACCTATGGGGTCACATAAGTATATTTAAACATAATTTGAAAACTTTTCCGAGACCTGAAATGAAAAACTGTGGTGAGGTAAATATTTACAACCCTCCTTGGTACACCGACACGGAAAGCGAAAATATTAGACAAATGTTGATAGAAAATATTAAACATCATCGTATGTTCACAACGTAAGTAAGCTCTTTGAATTAAATTAATCTTATCACAATTAACGGTGAAGATACAGAAAATGTGATGATAATTATATATTATACTAGCTGTGCCCCGTGGTTTCACTCGCGTTAATGTCGGAGATCCCGCGGGAATTCCGGGATAAAAAGTACCTTATGTCCTTTTCAGTACCTCTGACAACGTGTAAAATATGCAATAATTAATTATATTTCACCCGCGTTAATTTCGGAGATCCCACTGGAATTCCGGGATAAAAGGTAACCTATGTTCTTTTCCATGTCAAAGGCTACATGCATGCCAAATTTCATCCAAATCCGTTCAGTCGTTTTTGCGTGATTGAATAACAAACATCCAAATATCCAAACATCCACACTTTCACATTTATAATATTAAGTAGGAAGTAGGATATTTAGATCGTAAATTCCATTATTGTATAAGTAATCTTTGATTCCAGTTTCCTCAACGAATTCTTGGATGCCTTTGGGCCGATTCTGTTTGCATATCACTTATTTCATCAAATCATTGGTTGCATCTGTCTCGTCGAAATGTCATTGGTGGTAGGAATTTCATAGTTACTTATAGATAGATACTTATTTAAGTCACGGTTACGAGCTATTCTATTTAAATTATGAAATTTTCAATTTATTATTTAAAAAACACTTAGGCGTCATGAAGAAATACATCAATCGTTTCACAGGAGTGCTTTTGTTGCTTTTGTGAAGGAGAATTAGATTCTACAAAATTAACCAAGTAATTTTACAATAAATTGTATTAAAGATTCTATTTTTATTTTTCAAAGGAATTGAGAAAGGGTATTTATTGAATTTCACAAAGACGCAGCGATAACTAGATATATTTTTGTCATAGGCATTACTGGATGCCAATAAGCAATAACATGTTAACCCACAAAATTAGGTTCTTGATACAAAACGCTTTATTGAGAGTTATTATAGAACGTGTTTTAATTATGTATGTGTGTATCTTACTAGATTGTTTAAATACCAACAAAATGTTGAACATGAAAAAAATGTTGACACAAAAGGCGCTATAATTTTTAAAATACGATTTACTAAAAATTTCTCCAGTGTGGGTTAACACACTATTGCTTATCTATATCCAACCATACATACCTACCTAGCTAAAACTGGTGGTAAAATTTTAAATATTTATCTTTATAACAAATAAATAATCGTTTCAGACAACAGAAGTGTTTCTGAGGTACGGATTGCCTTCGTTGTACCTATTTCAACAGCTTATTATGATCTCTACTGCTTTTGAATTTACCAAATCATCCGTAAGCATAATTTCACTAATAAGTTATTCCATATCTACTAATAAAATAAAATAAAATTTTTCTGTTACATTATTATTATCTATTTGATCATATTGTTAAGGCTTAAATTCCAAAAATATAATATTTTTTGTCAAAACAAAACCAAAATAGAAACTATTTTATCCTTGAATTTTAAATCTGAGCTCTCATGATCTTGTACATAGAAATTATTCATCATCATCATAACAGCCGAACGACGTAGGTACTAGGTACACTGTTGGACATAGGCCTCCCCCAAGGATCGCCACAACGACCGGTCCTGCGCATCCCGTACGTAGTATATTTATTACTCTGAGCCGCATCCAGTGGCGACCCGCGACCTTCACCTAAAATAATTGTTATCCTTACGTATTATTATTATAAAACAAAATCCTACGCCACGTCTGTCTGTGTGTCTGTTTGCGATAAACTCAAAAACTACTAAACGGATTTTGGTGCGGTTAGAGTGGTTCAAGAGGATATACTGTATATTTTGTCCTGGAATTCCCGCAGGAACTCCGAAATTACCGCGGGTGAAACCACGGGAGACAGCTAGTGTTACACAACAACTAAATGCTATCAATATATATTTATTTTTTATAATTACATAATTTAACATTTAATATTTTACGTCAACTTATTTGTTTTTAAAAATTTGTTTTTCAGGCTGAATCAATACAAGAATCAATCTACAACTTACCGTGGGAATGTATGGAAGTAAAAAATAGAAAAATGATATACTTTTTCTTGTCTAATTCAAAAGTGAAACGGTTCCAAGCATTTATATTACCATTGGGAGTACAAACTATGGCCGCGGTAGGTAAACATATTTTTTAAAACAAGCTTTGGAATTAAAATATGTAGCCTAAATAGGATTATAAAGGATAAACTGATTAAGTATTCTGTTTCACAAGCTTTAAAATATAATTGAGTTATAAATAACATAATCATAATGCTACTTGAATTTGATAGAACCGTTGGGAGATATTTTAAATTGAAAGGATAACGAGAATAGAACATTAAGAATTGACGTTTTCACACTGAACAATAACGATAACTACCTACACGATATCGTCGTAGATTTATACTTACCTACTACCAAACGCTTTCACACTGTATAGTCAATTTTTTTAAGATGCCAGGACTTGTCTAATTCTAATTCTGTGTCTGTGTCTGTATCTGTGTCTGCGTCTGCGTCTGCGTCTACGTCTGCGTCTGCATCTGCGTCTGCGTCTGCGTCTGCGACTGCGTCTGCGTCTGCGTCTGCGTCTGCGTCTGCGTCTGCGTCTGCGTCTGCGTCTGCGTCTGCGTCTGCGTCTGCGTCTGCGTCTGCGTCTGCGTCTGCGTCTGCGTCTGCGTCTGCGTCTGCGTCTGCGTCTGCGTCTGCGTCTGCGTCTGCGTCTGCGTCTGCGTCTGCGTCTGCGTCTGCGTCTGCGTCTGCGTCTGCGTCTGCGTCTGCGTCTGCGTCTGCGTCTGCGTCTGCGTCTGCGTCTGCGTCTGCGTCTGCGTCTGCGTCTGCGTCTGCGTCTGCGTCTGCGTCTGCGTCTGCGTCTGCGTCTGCGTCTGCGTCTGCGTCTGCGTCTGCGTCTGCGTCTGCGTCTGTGTCTGTGTCTGTGTATATGTCTATGTCAATGGTATCGTCGCCAACAGTAAATTGTTGTAGCGGTATCGGTGAACGACATAATGAGTAGTGAAACACATAGGTAGCTATTACTACCTCTAATAGAAATTAACATTGTAATCGCTGTGCTTTAAAATAGCTTTTTGCTAGAGCAACGCGACTATTCAAGCCTCCAATCGTGGCATCCATCCATATACTCTAAGTATTATGAACTAGCTGTTCATCTCGGGAACTCCGAAACTCACATTACTGTTTTATAATATTATTAGTTAGGATGCGAAAGTAACTCGGTCTTGTTTGTAACCTTTCACGCCTGAGCTACTCAATAGATCATCATGTGCCTAATCGCATACACGTTGTCAGGGTACCTAGAAACACAGAAAAAGCCGAATAATCTCAGAATTCCCGCCGAAACTACAAAATTAATGCGGAAACCACGGGGATCAGCTAGTACCTATTGCATAATTTATTGCTGTTGGTTACGATCGTATTATATACGAACACCTATCGTCTCGATAACGTCGGACGATATCGTTGTCGTTCAAGCTGACGATACACAATGTCGTGTCAGTGTCGTTATCGGCGCAGTGTGGAAACAGAAATTATCGTGGAGTAAAATATATTCAATATATTCAATTTACAATCCTTCCACATCAATACATTGACAGTGCAATATATTGATTTCTTTTTTCCAGATACTGAAAAACTGCGTGACATATTTTCTTATGCTTCGAACTCTAGCTTTAAATGAATAATATTCTTGAGTTTTATTTCTGGGAAAATCATTTAAGAACTAACACAAAACTAAATACTTAATAAAAAAATTGAAATAATATTTTTAGCAGGTCACTTTAAGTTGTTGACAACAAAATAGCATAAAAATAGATGTTAGATATATTGTATAGAATATTTGACTAAATTTTTGTTTTTAGTCCGTCCTGTAGATTCTAAAAAAAATATTAGACACATATTTTTATTTTTATTTTTTACGTAAGCAAAAAATAACGGAGATACGTTGAGTCAAAATGTCGCGTGACGTCACATGCAGGTACATTTTTTACATGCATATGATGTTATGACTACTACACTACTACACTTTAACGCGCTTTATCCAAGAATATTTTCATTAATTTGAAAAAGTACGTTTTTTTTATTATCTAACTGACGGCTGGACCAAATAGAATTAGAAAAAAAAATTAGTCAAATAACCTAATTCCTATACCTAGATACAATTTTTAGAGCATCAAAATAAAACCAAAATCTTTGTTACTGTCACGTGGTTTCATCCTTTATTTTTTTTCCCTGAATTTTCCAAAATCCTGAATTTTGTTTACAATATTTATTTAATCTTTTTAAACCTGAATACTAATTTCAAGATTTCAAATTCACTTCTAAATCCAGAGGTTTCGTTAAAGCGTTGATGAATCAGTGAGGTAGGATATATTATATTATGATAACTTAATAATATAGGTAATTTTTGATGGTAAATAAAAGTTTTTTCGTTTAAAATAATATGTCCGACAATTAATATCCAGTTTCCACTATACTCAATAAAAGATACATCAATTTGAAATTATAATGATCTAACCAGTTAGAAAAAAAAAAACAAATATAAAATTGATAACAGAATAACAAAATATGAAATGTAAAATTAATATTTCATGAGAACTCTCGCAAGTTGTGCAGTTTATAAAAAGAGTGCTGGTGCGTTTCATGGGACTTTCGTTGAATACCTACCTACTTTGTGATTATTGTAGTTGAAAAAGTTTAAAAAGATAAGGTTTCTGTTTTTATCAGAAAAAGCTAAACAGTTGCGTGTAAATAAAAACTAGGTTTTTGCTGTGAAAGTTGACTTTCACAACAAATACCTAGCTTTCATTTTTTTCATTTTTGTGCTATTTTCTTCGTTTCCTTACTTTATGAAATAATTTATGACAGTAATTTTAGTAGAGTACCTACATTTTTAAATAAATTTCTTCTAGGTATTAAGATATTATTAATTAAAGTTTTTTATTTATTAAAAATATATAGGTTTTTTTTACTTAATCATAAATAAAAAGTAATAAGAATATGTTTAAGAATATAATGCATGTGGTATTAAAAATCAGCATAATCCAAAATAACTAAAACGAAGCTAAAGTAATTTATGTGTGTCTATATTTTTGTAGGCGGATAGCGCGAAAACGCTCAAATGGTATTAGGTGGATTTTTAAAAGATACAGACTAATTTAAAATTCATTTCATCGCAATCGGTTAACGAAAAATGGAGTTATGGTTATAAAACTTAAATGCACTTTCAAATTGTCGTGGTGAAACCGTGAGCAACACTTGTAGAAATAAATGATTAAAGTTTGTTTAACTTCGTAAAAACTACTGTGGGAATTATTCATTTTTCATATTGTTTAGAACAATATAAAAAAAATGAATCCAGTTCGATATCGCAATTGACCAACATTTCTTTTTCATAACTGTTTTCGTCTCTCATGCAACTCTTATTTTTAAACGTTGAGGAGTTGAATTTCCATAGAGATATGGAAACACACATTTCAAAAGCAAGTCATGTTAAAAATTTTAAGTCATCAGCGTTAATTTGAGGAAAATACCTACTTAAATATTTTCAATCGCCTACTACAGTCATGACTTTAACCGTTTACGCAGCGAAGCTCAAAAGGAATATTTTTTCCCGCTTTTTGCAAAATTTTTAATTGCTGCTCCACTCCCTTTGATTGCAGCGTGATGTTATATAGCCTTATAGCCTTCTTCGATAAATGAACTATTCAACACAAACAGAATTGTTCAATCAAACCAATAGTTCCTGAGATTAGCGTGTTCAGCCAAACAAACAAACAAACTTTTCAGCATTATAATAGATAGTAGTATAGATAATATTATTATCTAAAATTGTTTCTTGTTCAATGACCTAAATGTTCTTTCCAATAAAACTTTAGATATTTATATGTAAAAATAAAAATGTACGTAAAATATTTAAATTGAAAAACTTTTCGAATTTATAAAGCGATGTTCTCATTCCACTTCTGTACCTTCAGGGTACAAAGTCTTTGTAAATTTCCGTCTGTTAATCAATTAAAGTAGTGATTAAATTAATTATTCAACCTTCAATGTATTGAGGATTTGAATTTATTTATTTTATTACAACATCTATTAATATACCAACTGAACTCAAAGAAGGCATTATTAATGAAATGCAAAGTGAGTTTTAATTTACAATGTACCTAACCCTACTTATAATTTAATAACGCATTCTAATTTTCAATATTCATGATAAAGGACAAAGATATTTATAAGAAGAAGAAGACAACACACAAGAAAAAGAATCAAACATAAAGAGTGCCTAATCTAAGTTAGAAGCCATAAGCAAGGAACCTATTTAAATTCTGATCATCTTTATCAATTTAATATAAAATTGAAGAAGGATATTTTATGTCCGATTCTAGTCTCGAATAACAATCTACAAAAAAAAACTTATTTGTGACAAAAAAAAAATCATGAAACCGGGCGACCAAGTACACGGCGCCGATTCAATTGTAATTTGTAAACTTATTCACCCACATAAACGTTTTTATTTCATGTTTTCTCTTTGATTTATCCATGCTTACATTCAGAATAAGAAATTAGCTGTTCTCCTCATAGTTTATCTGCATCAATTCATAATCAACTCCTTTGGAAACTTTTTTTAGTGTGATTAGAATATGTACCCTATTTATCTTATTCCAATACTGCAATTACTTTGGCCAATCTTAATATACAATTATAAACTAGCTGTCCCCCGCGATTTCATCCACGGTAATTTCGGAGTTCCCGCGGAGGCTGGGGGGAAAAAGTACTCTATGTCCTTCAGTTCCCGAGGGAATTCCGGGATAAAAACTATCCTATCTTTTAAGTTGGACCATATTATAAATGGTTACAAATTTTTATCAAAATCCGTTCAGTAGTTTCGGAGTCCATCGCGGACAAACAACGTGACACGTGTTGTATATATATTAAGACTAGCTGTCCCCCGCGATTTCATCCGTGGTGATTCCGGAGTTCCCGCGGGAATTCTGGGATAAAAACTACTCTATCTTTTAATTTGGATCATATTATTAACGGTTACAAAATTTTATCGAAATCCGTTCAGTAGTTTCGGAGTCCATCGCGGACAAACAACGTGACACGTGATTTATATATATTAAGATTAAGATTACGCGTCACGTTGTTTGTCCGCGATGGACTCCTAAACTACTGAATCGATCATGATGAAATTTGGTCACTATGTTGTAATTTGGCCCAACTTAAAAGATAGGATAGTTTTTATCCGGGAATTGCGGCGGGAACTCCGGTATTAATGCGGGGAACAGCTAATCACCGTAAACTACTGTCAGGGGTACAAAGAAGGGCGGAGACTACTTTTCCCGGAATTCCCGCGGGAACTCTGAAATTACCGCGGATGAAATCGCGGGGGACAACTAATATACTTACTTATATAAAAGCCAAGACTAGAAAGCGAAATTATGACTGTCATATTCCGTTACTTATAAATATTTATCGCAACTTTCAAAAGCACCCTTATAACAAAGTAATCCTGATTTCCTTTTCATTAATCTTCCATTGTGATACCTACAAATTGAACTTCCTTTTTCTTCTGAGAAAAGTTTTAAAGAAATGCTTTTAGGTGTAACGTGGAATTGTCATTTGAACTAAGAAAATTTAAAACTGCTCAAAGCATTTGGATTTAGGATGAAAAAAAAAGTTCACACATAACTCCTTCATAAACTATCTATTAGTTGGACATTAATAAACGCGGTAATGATGCGATGGTGGAAATCATTTAAAAAACAATGTACTCTACTGCGTCTGGCTGAGTGTCTGTTGGCGATAAACTTAAAAAAGTTAAAAACTATTTCACGGATTTTCATATCGTTTTCGCCAAGAAATAGGGTGATCCAAGAGGAAGGTTAATACGTAAAGTTTATCCTGGAATTCCCGCTTGAACTCCGACGATTTTTTTAAAATTTAAGTGCATAAAACCACGGATATCGACAAGTGAACGATGTGACAAAGGTGATATAAGATTTGGAATGCAAGCCAGCGATACCGCAAGAAACATATTATAGTAAGAGAGCAATTATTTCTTCATCCCTGTGATTATAAAAATAATTGGATAATAACTTTATTCATGTAACGTAAACAATTTTGTTTCCTTCATTAGTTTAGTAACTAAGTAGTAAGTACCTACCTAGTTAGAATATGAGACACCAATAGGATAACTGCAAATGATTCTTTAAATAACTATATTATCATTTCTATGTAGGTACCTTATTGAAAATAGTTGTAGTAAAAATAAATTATTATTTATGCAAAACCTATTTTCCGAAGAAAATATAATAGTACATTGTTATCCTAGGGGTGAAATTTAGTCCCTCGATCTATTAGCGCCCTCGCTACGCTCGGGCGCCAAACCCCGTCTCGGGACTAAATAAGTCTTTCTCCCGAGGGTAACACTGTGCTTTTCATTACGAATGCAAGGAAAGTCAAAATAAAAATAGGAATTAGCTAAAGAAAAAATGAGTGAAGATCGGATAGTCGCTTGACACTTTCCCACCTATTTCTTTTTCTTTGGCCGGCTAGCTATTCAGCCAGTATTTTTTATTTACATTGAGGCGATCTAAAAAAAATATTATCTTTAATTATTAAGTATTAATTAAAGAAAATAAAAAAATATAAATAGGAATTAGCTTAAGAAAAAGTGAGTGAATTTTATTTTAATTAATACCTACTTAAACTTTACGTTATTTCAATTTTACATCGCGCTGGCTGTATAGAAAGTTGAAACATGGTTCAATAGAAATGTGAAAATAGACCTAGTTTTTTTTTTTAATAATTTGACAGTTGTCAGTTGAAAGCGATTCTCCCTAGGGCTGAAAAAGGTTACTTTCAACCCGCTTTTCAGGCAACTTCAGACCTACTTTCCGAGTATGAGTAATGAAAAATACTTTACTTATTTGTTTCGTTCTAAGAATCAATAGTGCTCATCACAAACAAGGTAGTTATAACATAAATATATTAGGTAGTTATATATAAAGAAATAGAGCAACAAAAAAAGTAGGATTTTGTACTGTATTTATACAAGTGGCATTACCAGGTGTTTCTCTACTCAGTGAAATCATAAAAATGATGTTAGATAATTTTTGTTTTAATATTAAAAATAAAGATGTTAATGTCGATACAGACATTAGGTACAAATATATTACTTGTAGGTTTTCTATCTTTAAGAAAATATTTTATTTGTAACCCCAGCGTCAGAACGTAAAATCTACTTTGTAATAATAAAAAATACTTTTTCATTACTCATACTCGGAAAGTAGGTCTGAAGTTGCCTGAGAAGCGGGTTGAAAGTAACCCTTTTCAGCCCTAGGGAGAATCGCTTTCAACTGACAACTGTCAAATTATTAAAAAAAAAACTAGGTCTATTTTCACATTTCTATTGAACCATGTTTCAACTTTCTATACAGCCAGCGCGATGTAAAATTGAAATAACGTAAAGTTTAAGTAGGTATTAATTAAAATAAAATTCACTCACTTTTTCTTAAGCTAATTCCTATTTATATTTTTTTATTTTCTTTAATTAATACTTAATAATTAAAGAAAATATTTTTTTTAGGTCGCCACAATGTAAATAAAAAATACTGGCTGAATAGCTAGCCGGCCAAAGAAAAAGAAATATGTGGGAAAGTGTCAAGCGACTATCCGATCTTCACTCATTTTTTCTTTAGCTAATTCCTATTTTTATTTTGACTTTCCTTGCATTCGTAATGAAAAGCACAGTGTTACCCTCGGGAGAAAGACTTATTTTTTACTTACTTTACGTTACTTTCACCCCTAGGATAACAATGTACCATTTAATTATCATAATTTTTATTTCTTTAAGGCTTACAATTAGACTTACACAATGTAACCTACTTATATTATATTTATTTTTTACTTTAATTTTTATCGCTGGTATACTTTAACTTGTATCCTACTTATATTCTATTTATTTCTTACTTTAATTTTTATAGCTGGTATACTTTAACTGGGAATACCCGTGCCCTAAGTACCAGCAACCTCCCATTAGCACTATACTTGACCTGACGTGCTTTACACTTTCACGCTTTAAAAGCTCAACCGATCATCATGAAATTTTGCATACACATTTTCAGTTGTATAGATGAGGACTTTTATCGTGGAATTCTCGCGGAAATTCCGAAATTAACACAGGGTTATCTGCGAGGAAAAGCTGGTAAGAGGACCCGTAATCCTACTAATATTATAAATGTGAAAGTGTGGACGTTTGGATGTTTGGATGTTTGGATGTTTGGATGTTTGGATGTTTGGATGTTTGGATGTTTGGATGTTTGGATGTTTGGATGTTTGGATGTTTGGATGTTTGGATGTTTGGATGTTTGGATGTTTGGATGTTTGGATGTTTGGATGTTTGGATGCTTGGATGCTTGGATGCTTGGATGCTTGGATGTTTGGATGTTTGGATGTTTGGATGTTTGGATGTTTGGATGTTTGGATGTTTGGATGTTTGGATGTTTGGATGTTTGGATGTTTGGATGTTTGGATGTTTGGATGTTTGGATGTTTGGATGTTTGGATGTTTGGATGTTTGGATGTTTGGATGTTTGGATGTTTGGATGTTTGGATATTTGGATGTTTGGATGTTTGGATGTTTGGATGTTTGGATGTTTGGATGTTTGGATGTTTGGATGTTTGGATGTTTGGATGTTTGGATGTTTGGATGTTTGGATGTTTGGATGTTTGGATGTTTGGATGTTTGGATGTTTGGATGTTTGGATGTTTGGATGTTTGGATGTTTGGATGTTTGGATGTTTGGATGTTTGGATGTTTGGATGTTTGGATGTTTGGATGTTTGGATGTTTGGATGTTTGGATGTTTGGATGTTTGGATGTTTGGATGTTTGGATGTTTGGATGTTTGGATGTTTGGATGTTTGGATGTTTGGATGTTTGGATGTTTGGATGTTTGGATGTTTGGATGTTTGGATGTTTGGATGTTTGGATGTTTGGATGTTTGGATGTTTGGATGTTTGGATGTTTGGATGTTTGGATGTTTGGATGTTTGGATGTTTGGATGATTGGATGTTTGGATGTTTGGATGTTTGGATGTTTGGATGTTTGGATGTTTGGATGTTTGGATGTTTGGATGTTTGGATGTTTGGATGTTTGGATGTTTGGATGTTTGGATGTTTGGATGTTTGGATGTTTGGATGTTTGGATGTTTGGATGTTTGGATGTTCGGATGTTCGGATGTTCGGATGTTCGGATGTTCGGATGTTCGGATGTTCGGATGTTCGGATGTTCGGATGTTCGGATGTTCGGATGTTCGGATGTTCGGATGTTCGGATGTTCGGATGTTCGGATGTTCGGATGTTCGGATGTTCGGATGTTCGGATGTTTGGATGTTTGGATGTTTGGATGTTTGGATGTTTGGATGTTTGGATGTTTGGATGTTTGGATGTTTGGATGTTTGGATGTTTGGATGTTTGGATGTTTGGATGTTTGGATGTTTGGATGTTTGGATGTTTGGATGTTTGGATGTTTGGATGTTTGGATGTTTGGATGTTTGGATGTTTGGATGTTTGGATGTTTGGATGTTTGGATGTTTGGGTGTTTGGATGTTTGGATGTTTGGATGTTTGGATGTTTGGATGTTTGGATGTTTGGATGTTTAGATGTTTGGATGTTTGGATGTTTGGATGTTTAGATGTTTGGATGTTTGTTACTCAATCACGCAAAAACGGCTGAACGGATTTGGATGAAATTTGGCGTGCACGTTGTCCGGGGTACAGCGATGGACATAGGGTACTTTTTATCCCCGAATTTCCACGGGAACTCCGAAATTACCGCGGGTGAAACCGCGGGGCACAGCTAGTTTAACATAATTTGTACATATAGTCGGTATTTAGAGCTCGTGGTCAGAATGGTTTAATTTTATTTATAAGCTCGAACAGAACCTTGTACTCTTATAATCTGCGGAAAACCATGTTCCTGTTATGAAACTGATTTAAAAGTAATAAACACGCTTTGCTCGTGGAAAGTTCTGATTGGTGCCGTTACTTCACGTTCTTCCAATACGGACTGTAAAAAAATTCTACAATAAATGTGGTAAAATTTATAATGTCAAAAATTTTTAATTGAAGGTTGCCATGAAGTGTAAAGAAGAAAGCTGAAGAGTTTACCTCCACTGGTTGGTTGAATGTCCACACTGGTTGGAAATGCATATAGAAGTCATATTTGAATTTAAATGAGATATCATAAATATAGAAACCTAATTGACAATGGCATCTTATAAAAATAATACATGGTTTCCCCAATGTGTGTGTAAGTATTAAATTGGGTTTTCCATTGGGTTTCCCTTTGAAAAAATATATTTTACCATATAATAATACGCAAATCTTTTATATTTGCTTAATGGCCTAAATATAGTTTTAAGAAATTTGTCTGATATTGTATATTGTATAGTTGAATACATAAGTATCAAGTAAATTTCAATAATTTATTAACTTTTCCCCCCCCCCCCGAAACGTTTCAGTGCCTACTTATAGGACTGAAAATAACACCATCCAAAAAGCTAAGATATTTAAATAAAAAAGAAATGGATAGTACATAGATAAAATAATATGTAGAGTTGAGTTAAATACGATATTTCGTGATAATTCCAATTTCAATTTTCATGATGAATTTTTTTAATTGAAAATTAATGTCCCAAATTCATTTTAGGTGTTTTTATTATTTTGTGCGTGATGTCGTTACCAAGGCCAATAGGGATTCATTTTTATATATTGAGATATATATAGATACTAGTTGACCCCCGCGGTTTTACCCGCAGTAATCGGGGTTCCCGCGGAAATTCCAGGTTAAAAAGTACTTTACGTCACTAAGGATCACTGTAGCTTCCTATAAGTGAAAGAATTGTCAAACTCGGTTTAGTAGATCCAGAGTTTACCCCCTATAAACTCACAAACTCACAAACCCACAAACTCATAAACTTTTGCTCTTTATAATATTAGTATAGATATACTTATAGATTGGCAGATCACTCAGTTTAAAAAACGAAAAGCGTACCTATATAGTTGCTGTCAATAATACCTATACTAGTGTAGGTAAGTTTAAATGAGGGGTGTACCTATACAACATAATTAAAATATAACACAATTTTTCAATAATAAAGTTAATCAAGAAAACTGAAATTGGGATTGTCTTAAAAAAGGATTCGAAATTTCGAATACTAAATACGTTCTTCCAATACGCCTCCTTAACTTTAAGCGCTTTCGGACCTTTAAACTGGGCTGGCGCTGGGTGGTCTAGCCGCTAATGCTAGAATTTGTTGTATTATTTATAGTATTTATGTATAGTATTAGAAATGCACTGAAATAAAGTAACGCGAAATAAAGAGTTGTATAAATATTGAATTTCTCTTGGGGAACAGTCCTCTTAGTTGTGATACCTACAATCATTTCCGTGTTTGAATTTCGAAAAGTAAGAAAAACAATAAACTCAAACAAGTGAGAGATGATTTTAATTTAATTAGATACATTTATTTAATCATTTAGGTAGGTACCTCTGTTAAAACATCTTTGTGATTAATTGCGTAAATTACGAGTTTTAAATAAATAGTAACTGTTTCCCGCGGCTTCGCTTTCGTCAATTTTGGGATTCCCACCGGGATATCTTTGTTCAAAGATAAAAATGTATACAATCTATCTATCTCCTGAAGCAAGGATACAATTTATCTCGCCAAATTTTATCGAAATCTGTTCAGCGATTGTAGCGTGAAAAGGTATAGCAGACAGAGTTAGATACTTTTGCACTTATAATATTAGTAAGGATACAAATAAAATTTGAATATAGATTTAGTGACTAACTGAAGTTATCCATTTTTTCTCTTTTTTGCAGTCTGTATCGATCGTAAAAATTATTTATATCTGTAAAAGCGTAGGTAATCATAAATTTAACATATTGCAAAAAGCCTAAAAGTTAAATCCCATCTACCATACAAATTACAAACTGTGGTATACATAGGTACTATGATATTTTTTTTATCACAATTTTGCAGTATTGCAACATAATTTACAGCAATGATAGGTTATAGGTTCAGATTACACGCCATAAGGCGTAAGTTCAAATAGCTTAAGCAGTCAGTAAAGAAAAACATCGTGGGGCTACCATATAGCAAGGTGGTGGGGCACTTTCTAGTGCCCGACTGGCTTCAAGCTGACAATCTGCCGCCAAGCACCTAAGTGTGTTCCGGCAGCCGTACTTGAAAGTCAGTTTCCATTCCAGGCTAGGTGTGTTTTCAATCTTAGAGCACACCGGCTCATAACATCTACTGAGTTATGGTCAAACGCCTAGGCTAAGAACTTTTCTCTACCCCTGATATTGTGTCTATAAAATTTCACAATGATCGGTTGACTGTTTTGAAAGAGTAGAGATAGAGTTGCTATCGCATTTATAATATTAACTAACTGTTGCCCGTGGTTTCACCCGCGTTAGTTCCCGCGGGAATTGACCTTTAACTAGACCTTAATTTTGGTAGAAATAACAATTTGAGAACAAGATCTACCGTGAATTGTGACTGGTGAGGTGTTTTGCGGCATATTTTACTTTTTTAGAATAGCACATAGGTATGAGAGGTATGAGCTGGTTATGAACTGAAGTGGGCGAAGACTGCTATTGAGAATCAATAAAACTTATAACGATTGTCCGTTAACGTCCCAAAGGTTTACTAAGGTGCTCAAATTACAAGGTACTTTGAAGGAAAAAAGGTCTGACAAAGACGGGAGCATTGAAGTAGAAAATAAATTAGGAAAACGGATGAAATGTTTCTACGGGCGTACCTACCGTTAATTTTGAATTTAGAGTCAAGGAAATCGGTATACACTTCAAATAAAGAAACACGTACTTCATTCAGGCTTTGGTAATTCAACCCCTATGTATACGTCATATTTAATAATTTCATTATACCTATATACTTTTACTAGCTGTCCCGCGCGGTTTCACCCGCGATAATTTCGAAGTTCCATACAAACTTTGCAACCCCTTTTCATCCCCTTAGGTGTTGAATTTTCAAAAATCCTTTCTTATCGGATGCCTATACGTCACACAAAGAACACACCCTCCAAGTTTCAAGTCTCTACGATCAGTGGTTTAGGCTGTGCGTTGATCCATCAGTCATTCAGGACAAAGCATTTTATATGTATAGAATATAGATATAGATGAGAAATATTTTACAGACGACTTAATTTTTCGCCGACGCCGTTAATGTGTCGCCTAATATTTCTTCTTTGAATTGATACAACGATATTGAACACATGTCTCTCCACAGGGTGCTTATGTCTACTAAGAGAATATCGCTTAGACTTACATCTTTAATAATATAATGTGAAAACATTTGAGTGATAACATACGTATAATAATAACCTACTAAAATATTAAAAATAAGAATGTTTGGATGTTTGTGACTAAGACACGTATATATGTATAACCTGATAACTGTTAAGAATTTGGGATAAAATCAGAAAGTTCCTTTCATTCACGTAGGTAACTGAATGCGTTTGCATGTTTTGTACACACTTGTTTACTTGTTATTAGTATTAACTTGAACTTTTCATTATTGTAAAGAAGTTATGAAAAATACAAAATTATAAAAAAAAATTGCATCGAGTGTTTATGCTATTTAAAAGAAAACATGAATTATATTTTTACATAGCTTATGTCCTCGTTTTGGATTTCACTATGAAAAAATATAGTAAAATAACTTCAAAATAGATTTCACTAATTGTAGTTGCCAAATGAGAGCTTAATGAGTTATGAGAGTAGTCTATACCCCATGACCGAGTTGGTCATTGAGTCAACATTGTGACGTGAATATTGGGAACACTCGCGCGGTGTTGGTGATACGTTGAGACACTGGCAATACCTATACGTAGATTTGGATAGAACAAGCAGTGAACCTAACCATTTTAAAATCGATGTATATAAAAACTAGTCGATCTCCACACATTCACTCGCTTAAATTTTGGAGTACCTGAGAGAATTCCAGGATAAAAAGTACCCTATGTCATGTGCTTTTTGTAAGTTAATTTTATTAAAATCTGTTAAGTAGGTATATTGTTTTTGAGTTATATCATTACAAACAAATGTACGAAAAATCAATATTCTAATATTACATACATAATATTATTAGAATAGAAAATAAAAATTATGGACATCATATCGTGTACTGCGGCGTTGTGAAATGCATAAATCGTGTATTTGAATTAATTATTATATTGAATTAGCTTTAATTACAATAATAACATTACTGTGTTATTATTGATGGACACTATTATTGCTATTGAATCAGCTATTTTATTATTGACATAATTATGACTTACTTACTGACTTACTTATGTCCTATAAATTAAATCTTTAACTTTTATAAGCGTTGTGTACCACTAAAGTAGCGGCACGCTATGACGACTTAAGTTTTAAATTATTTTTGCGTCGAATTTACTGAAATCTGAATTCTGCATTCCAGATTTTTTTCATGTGTCATAAAATATAATGTTGTGTACTTCCACGGTGAACTCGTGTTTATCGTGAAATGTCTTACTCGTGTCCTTCCAGCAAATTTTTAGAAGACAAAGTCTTCGCAAACTCATTCGACTGTTTGATCTTTTTAACCCAGCGTTCATTATTTGCTTTTATCCGCAGACCGGACATGCGAGCTCGACCGGACATACGACTCCGGTGTTTGAACAGTGGATTGTTTATAAGAATACCTACCATTCTAACGTATGTTACAATAAACTCCTATTATGATGGTCAAAGTCACTTTTATAGTGCAATTAATAAATTTTAATATTATCGCGTTTTGTAATAACATTAGTTTCTCCAACATTTATTAAACTGGAAACTTAGAGGATTTTTGTTAAGGTCTTTAAACTATAAAAATTATCACCTGCTTTAAAAATTCACAGTCATCTTCTAAGATATTTAATAATAACAACTAAATATTGTTGGCGTAAACACTCTATTCTTATTAAAATATTGACACTAAGTGATGACTCACATGAGCATCGAAACCAAGCTCAATGTGAACACGCTCTTAGTAAGAAAGAAATGAACAATGGTTTTCAAAGAAAACGTGATTAAACATAATATTTAAGGCTACCCATAAACACACTGAATCTCGATCTTCAATCCCCGATACATACCAATGAATACAAGATCACCAAGTTTATGTACTAAATCCATCGCATAAAATCGTATGGTCGAGGTATTCTCAGAGGCTTGTGTTATGTCTACCAATTTTGCTTTAGAGAGGATTGTGTCTAGTTGTTAAAGCCAATATATTGGCAACGAACGTGATGGTAAATAAATAATGAATGAGTGCGGATATCAGCAATCGAAGTTTTAACTAATAAATGTAGAGCAGTTTTCTAATCCGAAAAAAATCTTAAAACACCTATATATTATACATCGGAGTTACTAAATGGGAAAAAATATAATTTTTTATGTACATACATAAAGTAGGTAGTAAGTACCCACTTATAGTTTCATAGTCATAGAACTCAAAGAATAAAAATATAAAGGGTCTTTCAATAGGGACGGGTCGATGTTGGCAGCCTGTGGCGGCCATGTTGTTTTAACGTCGTCTTTCTAACCTATATTTTTTTATTCAGTTAGTAATGCCAAATCACCATGGCAAGTTACACGGTTGAGCAACACGTCCAAATGTTAAAAATGTATTACCAAAATGAGTGTTCGTTAGTGCAAACGTTACGTGCATTGCGCCCATTTTACGGCAGACGAGGTGGTCCTTCAAAGTCGACTCTCCAACGTTTGGTGGCCAAATTCGACTTATCACCTTTAGACTTTTTTTTGTGGGGTTTTCTTAAGTCGCAGGTCTATACCAATAAGCCACAATCGACCGATGCCCTTAAAGTCAACATAGCTCAGGCTATCGCTGAAATTCAACCCGAACTATGCGGCAGAGTTGTTGAACATTGGACAACTCGAATTCGTGCCACCGTGAGAAGCCGCGGCGGACATTTAAACGATGTGATTTTCCACACATAATGGCATATATAGCTCTTTCAAATAAAAAAAAAAAATCGTTAAAATCTCACACACGGCCTTTTTTATTTCATGTCAAAATCGACCCGTCCTTATTGAAAGACCCTTTAGATGGGTGCTTTTTTCCCTATTCTATTTCGAAGTCATATTAATCTGGAAAGAACGTAGTAGGTAGTTATAAAAAATTGTAATTTTGCAATAATCTATATCCTACTAGTTATTGTGAAATTTGCCATGCGCGTTGTCAGAGGTACCTACAGAAAAGGACATAGGGTACTTTTTATTCCGGAATTTCCGCGGGAACTCCGAAATTACCGCGGGTGAAACCGCGGGGCACAGTAAGTATTATATAAAAATGAATCCCTATTTCCCTTGGTCACGGCATCACGCGTGAACGGCTGGACCAATTTAGCTAATTCTTTTTTTGTTGTGTTTGTTTCTGTAAGGAGAAGAAGAATATTGTTGTGTTTATAGTCTTGAGGAAAACCACTTATTTAGAGCATTTATGATTTTATTTATTTATTTATTTAAACTTTATGCACATCATGGTACAAAAGGCGGACTTAATGCCACAGTGGCATTCTCTGCCAGTCAACCTTCAGGTAGTATAGAGAGCTCACTTGGGGGTGCATTTACGATATATATTTAGATAAAAACTCACATAGATATAGATACTCACATACATACATACATACATACACAGACACATACATACATACATACATACATACATACACACATACATACATACATACACACATACATACATACATACATACATACATACATACATACATACATACATACATACATACATTAGTAGTACATACAGTAATAATTTTAATAGAAAAATATGTATCGAAACCTCAGAAGAATGTTCTGAGATTGAAACGTAGGTACAATATTGAAAGCTTAATAAAAGAAGATCAATTTATGAATGACATTTACTTTAAAAAATAGAACAAAAATGTTCAAAGAGATTTTATTTCGAATCATCGCGAACAAATAGCAAAAAAATTTTGGAGTTCCTGCGGGAATAGGACTGACGGACGGGACTTTCACTGCTTATTAGCTGATATTATAATGAGTAAAGAAAGCTACTTTGGACTTCCTGTGGAAATTCCGAAACTCACGCGGGTGAAACCACGGGGCACAGCCAGTATTGATATAAATATGTTTAATAATATTTACCTATAGTTCATAATTTCACGCACACGTCTTTTGTAAAAATCTTCTTTGATGTTATATCAGATCTTTTTCATAGATGCGTGAGTGAGTCGTTTCACTGATCGAATTTAGATGAAGGTATCGCGTGTGTTCTCATATTTATCTCTCATATTTAGGTACAAAAGACGTTCTTCATTAAAACGGGTCGTGAGTGAACGGTTCATAAAATGAAGAGTATAATCAGTACAGAAGAGTAAGCAGCAGAAGGCAGAAGTTTGCAAGATTACCTATTTCAAGTAAAGATTGAAAATAGATTGATGAGAGTCTTGAAATCCAAGGAACGAAGCTGTTTTATTTAGTGTACAGCTTCCTTTTTAACAGACTTCCAAAAAGGAGGAGTTTCTGCATTCGGCTGTATGTAATCTAAGTTATAAATGTTTAATGTAAGAATTTATTATTATATATTATGTATATATTTATTGATATTATAGTTAATATAATCATAGCGTAGTGGTTTCACGCAGCGTGAAAGGATACAAGTGAAACAACAAAACTAACGTCGACGACGCCCAAGAAAGATGATTTGAATTTAGATGAAAAATAACATACTACCTCCATGGGTCTTAGTACCACATTACATCATAAAAAAGGAGTGCATAAATCAATGTTAACATGTGCACGAAGTGAAAATTTTTATGCTTCAACGGCTCCTGTTAACAACCAAAGAAACTAATCTCATAGAAGGCTAGTAAAACTTGTACTTATATAATATTGTGACACAAAGTTTTTCTATAATATAATTCATTTAGTTGTGCGAGAACTGAATGAATAAAAATTAAAACAGAGAAAATCCAAAAACAATTGATGCATTCATTTGTGGGTACGAAGCATGCACTAAGTAGTACCTAAGACTTCTTATTAATCTATACATATAATAAAATTGTAACAGGTCGATGTCTGTGATGGGAGATAAATAAGAAAAAATAAATTTATTTCTGTCTTATTCTGTCTGTCTGTCTGTCTGTGTGTTTGTATTCATGCTACGCAAAAACTGCTGCATTAAATTCAATGGTTTTTTTTTTGTATTGCTAATGGTCTAACTTATATACTCATGTTTCGATTTTTTCGAAATTCTATCTGGAACTCGAGATATTAAAAAAAATGCTGGTCATCCTACTAATATTATAAATGTGAAAGTGTGGATGTTTTGATGTTCGGATGTTTGGATGTTTGGATGTCTGGATGTTTGTTACTCAATCACGCAAAAACGGCAGAACGGATTTGGATAAAATTTGGCATGCACGTTGTCAGGGATACAGAGAAAAACATAGGGTACTTTTTATACTGGAATTCCTGCGGGAACTCCGAAGCGGGGCACAGCTAGTAAACAATGAAGTTCTTAGAGGAACCGAAGCATAAGCCATTTCAAGACACAAATGTTTACTTATAATACTTACAATGTCTTTATCGTGTACAAAAGTCGATATACTCTGTCGTATTTTTATTATAGACAACTTTAAATAAAAATAACAAAAAACCGATTAAGCTTTGGATTTAATCGGTATTTATATATGTATATTATGTATACAAAAATACACGTAATATTTTATTATTGGTTTGTGCTGCCACGGTTTAAATTCGATGCTAAGCCTGCTTGTGTCTGCCCAATTGAGTTGTTCTGCTCACGACGAGCTCGTGGCGGTTGTGGACTTGGCTTATCTACCCACTATGTGTATTTTTGTCCTTTGGATGATCGAGTTGCAAACGGGGAAATACTTATTATTCAGTAGTTCCGGTGGCCATCTATGGTCTTCATCATCAGTTCCACTTCATCGATTGGTGATTGTCAAAAGAAAATGAATAATTTCCATTAAAAAATACCCAAATTGCTATAGATGTGCCTATAATATTTAAAGAGTTTCCTTGATTTCTCCAAGATCCCATCATCAGATCCTAATTATATGACAATGGGACTACACGGAAAGCACCAGTTTAAAAAAAAAAAGAATGATCAAAATCGGTTCATCCAGTAAAATGTCAGATTTAGTTAATAGATTATACTAAACCTAATTTCCGCTACTCATTTAATAAATATCATGAAAAATTTACGTATTTCAAGAGCCAGTATTTGTAATAAGGTATTTTCGCTACAGAAAATCACATAAAAAATCTAAATGAGTAATTTATGAAATGTTAGAAAATTCTCAGGACATTTTTTTGCCTTGGGTATCCTTTTCAAAGACGAAAATAGTAAGATCAGATTTTGAACTTGGGACACAGTAAAAAAAAATGAGAATTAATGTTATTACCTATTTTATCTGACCGAAAAAATTTGGTTAGCCACTAATTAGATCTTCGTTTCATAACTAATTGTAAAATTTGTATTCTGCTTTAGTCATACCGGCTTCATTAGATATTGCACACAATGATACCCCAAGAAGTTATTTGACAGGAAGTCTAATTTAGTAGACATAATTAGGTATGTAAGAAGTTACTTCCACACCGTAAGATACATCCTGATGGGAAAAGTTTTTAGTAGTATTAAAATCCAAGATTTTGCTAATATTTCTTAGAATGCGCTGGTTTAGTGTCAACGTGGTTGTACCCTGCAATGTGAAGCTACTCGGAACTACTAGGAAGCAACTCACACATAGATAAAACTGAGATTTCCTATCATGTAAATAATAAAAGTCAAAAGTTAAGCACTCGTATGTGACCCAAAAGTTGTCTCGTCCATGATAGTATGTGTTTTGAATACGTAATATTTTATCTCCACCTTTATGAATATTGAACTAGTAAGTTTAACTTCGAAGACAAAATTGCGGGTTTAACGTAACAGTTTAATTTGGTTCTTTCAGCAATATATTGACTTAAAAAAACCAAGTGGTAGAGTGCCGGCAACACCTGCAAGCGCCGTCGTACATAAATTGCCTCAGAATTTTCGATACAGAATATCTAATATCTTCATTTTTATTTATATGTTTTTTATAAACCTTTATAAACCAAGATTCTAATTTCTTCTAAAAATGTTCCTTCATTAGTATCTATTTATCATCGAGGAGACAAATTTGAATCAGTTACCTGTATTGGATATTAATTGCCGTTCAGGAAACGGCTCCAAGTGAGAAATAAACGTAGTATAATTATGAAAGACGGAAATCGGAATCACGAAACAAAGGTGACTGATACATTATTAAAGTCGAGCTAGTTTTCAATACTGATTTGGGCCACAACCGGAATGTCGTAAAGGAACATCCCTCAAAGTTTTGTGTTTAATAGCTTCCCATAGAAATGGGTTTTAATTTGAAATGTTTCAAAATGTGTTTGATGAGCAATTAAATTTGTTTGAAGAGTTTGATGGACTCTTGGTTTTTTGATTCTCAACTTTCCTTTTGTGTTCTTCTCAGCCGTCATCAGCAGTTGAGCTGAGGAGTTATAATATATTGCCACTTGATACACTCTTCAGCTTTACCTACTGGGAAATTTGAGTATAGAATTCAATTCAATACTACTTTGCACTTGTTTGTGTTTTTCTACTTATTCATTTACACATTAATTTTTCCATAAGTACTACATACTGTAGCATTCTGCTACAATATCAACCTTTATTATTATTATTTTCTTTTGGTATGTTATTTTTATTTTGAAAAAGAAAAGAAGATTTTAACGGATTGGAATATGATGGGGATTGGAGTTTGGGCTGAAAAGATTTAGATGGACAGTGAAAATTCTTACGTTTTTTTGTATAGTTTAATATTAAATCTCTATGATCTTATAATATTAATCTATGATCTCCACTTTTACATTAGACACTGTTGGGTTTATAGTCGTGAGAAAAACACTTATTTAAAGGATTTATAAATTTAATAGAAAAATATGAATTGAAACGTAAAAATGTTGAAAGCTTAATAAAAAGAAAATCAATGCATAAATGTCATATAGTTTAAAAAAAATAAAAAAAGGTTTTATTGCGAATCATCGCAAACAGACACCAACAAAATAAGTTATTTAGATTATTTTAAATTGGAGTTCGTCGTCAGTTTCAGCTGAATGCCGTTTAATCCGGAATATATTTATTTAATACTATAGTAATTAATACAACCTAGTTGATGGGACAATGTTACAAAATGTGTGGTATGGATTTAACCCTATATCTATAATTCAAACGCAGAGGAGTTCAAGAAGAAAACAACCATATGGCCAGGCCAGCCACATGAGCTCGCCTTAGCGACGACGTGGCAACTACCACGAGTGCGAAATTGCGAACCCAGAGACCACATTCGTTACAATACATAATACATATGTACATACATAACATGAAGTACATACATAATGTGAAGTAAAAAAAATAAATAAATAAATAATTTGTGCCGCATAAGGTAGGTACGTGTATACTTACAAATCTTATATTATAAGTGAGAAAGTGAGATTGTTTGTTTGTTGCGCTTTCACGCCTTAACGGCTAAACCGATCATCATGAAATTTTGCATACACGTTGTCAGGAATACATAGCGTCGGGGATAGTGTAAATCCGCGTAACTAGCAATGGATAAAATCCCATATCTGACAAACGTAGCCAATTTATAATACCGTACCGCACCGCCTTAATAAATGACATTAACATTTAACATACATTAATTGTTAACAATACACAGAACAGATAAAATTATAGCTCTCTACGTAAAAATCGATGATTTTAGATAGGTATTTTGTATTTTTGTTTGGTGTGGATAAACCCAAAACTACATATTAACTTCCATATCTATAACTATCCATATCGATACTCCCAAATCTTTCACTGATAGGATGTTACAGTGTTCCTGAGTAAAATAGGGCACTTTTTATCCCGGAATTCGCATGGAAACTCCAAAAACCGTTGGGATCGACTAGTATAAAAAAAATACAGATAAAGTTGCGATCCGGAGTCGTGCTATGCCTTCAACTGCGGTTGTAACTACGAGTCAGTTTTCGATTATCCACCGCAACGAGACGACGTGTGGTGTGCTGGTGAATACTGATGAATTTTTCTCGCTAACATTTATATAATATAAAGAACAATATAAATAAAACTTTTAGTAATCATGAGCCTATTAAGTTATAAACTTGTGTGAATTTTGAAAAGTTAAAGTGTCAGTGTGTGAATTGAACATTCAGAAACTTTTCAGCCAAGTTTTTCCTCAAACAAATTTGTGAAAGGGAAGATTTACCAGGTTTGTAAATTTATTTAAAGTTATGTGGGGAAATTAATTTTCGGTGTAAAATTGTGATAAAAGTATAATGTAAAATTGTGAACAAATTCGTCATTTCAGGCAGTGTCTTTTATTTTTCAATCAACGAGTTCCATTTCCGGGTAAGAAAATTATTTTGAAATTTCAGTTTTGATCAAAATCGACCCCGAGCCTCGTTGAGAATGTTGCACCATGCGTTTTGTAGTTTTTTTTTCAGTAGTTTTGGATTTGACCAACCACACTCACTTGAAATAATTACCTCGTATGCAAGCTGAAATTACCTTCATCAGTCTCGTAACAACTCGAAAATGTCCCTATCAATTTGCTTTCCTTTTGTTGTGTTCGTAAAATAAATAATAGCAACTTATTCTACAATTTATATAACTGACTCTTCCCCGCGGTTTCACTCGCAATAATTTCGGAGTATCCCCGGGAACTCTATATAAACTATGGGTACGTACCAATAAACCTTACATATTGGTGAAAACCGCAAGATAATCCGTTAAGTAGTTTTTGAGTTTATTGCGAACCGACAGATAGACAGACATACAGGAGGACTATGTTTTATAACGTAGTATTAACGTAACGTAACGTAGTAACGTTTATACAAAGAAAGTTTGAGAAGATTTAGAGAAATTTGGTACAAAAATAGAATATATACCTAGTGCTCTTATAGAAAGAAGCCGTAAGTGATCGCTTACACCCGGTTAGCTGAATACTCTACTCTGAATCAATATTGCAAGGAAATAAAATAAATATTTTAAAAAAATACCTTTTTTTCAAATAATGCCTTTTATAATTTTTATAATTTGACTAGACATCTTAAGAGTGTTTATAGTTAGAGCATAGACCTTCAAAACATGAATGACATTAAAATTAATTTCCGTGACGCCTCCGCAAGGCTGCAGCAGAAGACCAGCGCCGGGTGGTCTTTGCCACCACCGGACTTATGCTGAGCTGGCCGCGTTGCTGGCGCTACACAATCTATGTACTTATTAGTTTTAAGTGTTTACATTTTTTGTATTTTGCGTCAAACAAAGCCAAGGTCGAGAATGACCACTTTCCTAAATTTCAATTTCTATTGATGTGCTTGACATTGTGAGAAATAATTTATAATAATACATAATAAACAAAAATATGAGTGACTGAATATAACATACGTTCAAACCGCCGGATCTAAAAATTTTTACCAAGGGAAATATACAACGTGTTAATGAATTAACTGAAAACTAGAAAGTAGTTTGCTCAGAATCGTCTAGCGAATCGATTGCACTATGTTTTAATATAGGTTATATTTTTTCATTTTTACTAGCCCATGTCTAAATTATTTATAATACAACATTTGGCGCGTACGCCGCCCGCAGCAAAAAATTTGAACCGGTAGGCGTAGGCGTAGCGCTTGGAATTTCGTAGATAGGTCACCTCCAAACTAATGTTGAATAACTTTTAAAGTATAAATTTTTTCGACATAAAATATATTTTAATCATATTATTGTTTATTTTTTTAAATGGGGTGTATCAGGTTTTGAGTTAATTCATTAACACGTTGTATAATGCAGCCAAGACAAGGGTAAAACGCAAATGTTACTTTCCGAAAAAAAAAGTACCTCTGTCATTACATTACGCAAAACGGAATTATTCTCTGATTTTTACGACACGTAGTAATTTTATTTCACATCATTGTAATTCAGTTCAGATAACACTGTTAGATACTGATAAATTTTATTTTTTTCTCTGTCTTGGTGTGAAGCTTCTTTTTACAAAGCCAATAACTCTCAATAAAAGGCCGTGATCAATGACTTTCATTTAATCGTCTTCGATATTTAATGGATAGGCATTACTACTCGTAAGTACCCACTATACTGGGTGTAAGGGACTTATTTGTATCTACACTCGATAAGTCATGCTTACATCTAACAAAATAAAAATATACATCTACATTAAAGTGTTTACTAAAAAATTACAGGGAAAATCAACGTGGATTTTTTTATAGTTTCGGGTAATTGATTTTTTAATTACATTTTTTAATTGCGTCAGTGGCAATATAAAGTTGAATTACCTTTATGGTATGATCAGCGAGACGGCTAAAGTAAACTTACGCGCTAAATTTCGTAAATGAATTTTTTCTACATTAAAAATAAGTTTTATTTTCTTTTTTAGAGATTTGAAATGAAAATCGGATACTGAACAAGTGAACACCCTCTTTCAATAAATTCCTCGTTTAACCTTACACACTGTATAGGTGTACCTATTCTATTGGATACATACAATAAATGTACCTACTACCTATACGTATATTACATGTACTTACCCGTCATGTCATTTTAATAGTTATTGTGAGACGTATCAATATACGTATCAAGGCTATATTTTGCATTTAGCACGAGACATTGTTTGCCTTAGTTTAGAAGTAACAAAACTTCAAAACTAAGTGCACGTAGTGTGTATTGTATGAAAACCCATTCAAGCCTTTTTTAAACTCTCTTTATGATAATTATATGAAAATTGACACATGTAGGTACGAGTATATAAGAAACTATATTAATGTAGGAATGTAAGCGTGTTTGCTGTAGGTAAGCCGCAAAAAATCGAAAAAACGTTTATTACTATCATTTTAACCCTTTACTTGAAAATGTTCAGAAAAAAATACTGCGTTGATTGATCTGGTTCCCATATTTTTAGGACGAAAAAAAAATCACTGACGTCGTAAGTTTTTTGAACAAAACTATTGCTGTAATCCAAAAACCTGTAGTTTTGATGCGTAACAAATGCGAAACACAAATGCTTAAAATGCTTTTAATTACGGAATATCTTTACAGTTATTTAATTTAAAAGAAAAAAAGTTTTAAAATCATGTTCCTATAATAAGATGTATAAGTTTATGAGTAGATACTTACCTAATGATTTTTTTTTCCAATTTTAGAACAGTTTTTGCGCTCTGGTAAACATTTCATATTTTGAGGCTTACAACAAATACGTTTTCCTACGTCGATATCATGATTTATGTTACCGTGAGCTAAAACTGATTTAAAAACAAATTAAAATACCTAAACTGCTGCAAAACACTTAAAGATTTATGATAATTTCTAGAATATTTTGTTTAGGTACTATTTGGTGCAACGGTGGCATCAGAGTACTTCCAGATACCACTTGGAGCCAGGGGCACAGCTAATGTGAAATTCTAATAAATTTTGTTTTGTTCGTTTAGTAAATTTGTTAGTAAAAGCGATTCAACGTATAATAGTACCTACCTATCTACATTTTAATTTTTGGCATTGTCTGTCATTTTTATTTTTATATTTAGTTGTATTCTCTAATGCTATGCTATTCCTAAAATATGCTAATGATTGTTCGCACAATAATATAGAGACAGTTTGACAGTAATGACTTACGAAAACGTATTTTAGAGGCGTCGCGTCGCGTCCCGCGAGAGTTTACCTGGGGAAGATAAAACTGTACCATGAATTACAGTAATTTGGTGACCGCGTGCGACTTGAAGAATATTCAGAGGAAAACAGTCCTATTATTTATTTATTCATTTATTCTTTAATGCACATTACGTACAAATAGCGAACTTAATGCCTTGCGGCATTCCCTACCAGTTAACCATTGGGTAGACAGAGAGATAGCGAAGATTTATTGTTTTTACTCACGTGAAATATCAGACAAACGGCAACAGCGCAAATAGTGTACCTACGTAAATACATTTTTTTTTGTTTGTGAACAAGCTAGGCGTTCAAACACAGCTCACATAAAGTTAAGAATCTTCTAGTACCTATTTACATATTATAATACATTATTAGCTAGGAAATATGGTCCAGGTCAGGCTCGTCACAATTTCTAAGAAAGTATGAACAAACGCTCATATAATTTTACAAAACTTTACTTGGGGTAAAGTTCCAAAGCATATAAGTTCCGTATTATAAATGGTTGTAACTCATAGCGGTTTTATGCCTAAGATGCGTTTAGACAATCAACTCAGTACGCTCACAACTTTCAGAGAGAGAACACATTTCTACGATGAGTGCCGCGTAGGTACGTATCACGCTACGAAGCGGTTTTTTCTCCCTTACAGTCACCAAACGCGAAACTCATAGAAAATGTTTGGGCATTGATAAAACCAAAGTTGCTTAAAAAAATTCCCACACCGCTGTCGAGCTGAGTCGACATATAAAAGAAAAGTGAAGGTCATTTTCCTGCGACTAGGTGCCTCAAAGATGCCAGGCTATTATAGACAATGGGGGGGGACTGGATATCTTATTAGTAAAAAGCGTTCAAATATAGATCATAAGCATTTATTATGCTTAGTTTGATTTCTTAGAATCCATTTTTACAAGTCTTTGCCCGGGTACGATCTTCTCATAGTGTACCTATATTTTATTATCAAAACAAATTTCTGTTTTGAAAACATTAATTGAATTAATTTACCTAAATATATGGCGTTATTACATTTAAGTTTATTTTTTTAAGCACGAATATTTAATTTTATAAATGAATATTTATGCATGTATAATTATGCACGAATTATGCACGTCTGATGTACGAAAATTAGCTGACTTTATTGATGATACAAAAAAAAAGGCGTGAGTGTCATTGAACACTCGGTTAGAACTCAGTTTCTGCGCCTCGAGTTTCTGAAATATAATTGAAAAAGTTTTATTTTAGAAAATTTGACTTTTATCAGATTTTGCGCCCCGTTGTTTTCTAGTAGCACATTCTTGATAAGTAAGTTATGATTTTTACACATAAAAAAATCTAATAATAATCCAAAGTCAAGCTAAGCCTAAGTCAGTAAATTTTACCTAATTTCGCTGTTTCTCGAGAGAAAACTGCAAACTTGCAACATCTCTGTTTTTGGGGACCATGTTAATGTGTTGATTTTGTACTTCAATTTCGAACAATATTTTGAATGAAACTATCTCTCTAGGTGCTCAGACCAAATAAAAAACACAGGCGGAACGCGTAGAACAAACAAGTGAAGCCAGAAAAAAGACACCATGCCGTGCACGTACTCAGAAACACGCACACACTTACAAGAAAAAGAGACCATACCTGGGAATCGTTGTGGCACTTTCCTAAGCACCACATGCATACGCAACCGGCTTCACTTCGTTATTCGAGACGTTCCGTCTTTAGTTTTTATTTGGTCTGAGTCTAGTATGTAGGTGTGTAGCTACCGCTATATTATATTACCTAAGTCATTAAGAATTATATTGAATAGCGTAAAATATCGTGTAACCGAACATCATCACCGAACTAATATGAGTCTATAAATTTTTTCGCTTGTACAGGAATATGTTTTAAGCAATGCGCAAAAAAATTTTGGTCGTTCAGTAACAGTAATAGAATACATTTCAATTATTTGTTCTTAACTTTTTTATATTTGACGCAGGTTTTCATACTAAACTCAGCTGATGTCCCTTTTATTCAATAGCAGGAACAGCTTGGTCTATAACTTCAAGTAGTTTAGATCTTGGAATAGGGGATAGGTGCTTTCATCCTGATAGAGAGACTGTAGGAATCCCGAAATTGACGCGGGTGAAAACTCTAGTGACAGATCAACTAGGTTATGAATTCCATTTTTCCGGAGCTATTTTCTTTGAATGATCTACCTATTTGGGAATATTGACAGTTTGTGCGCCAGTACAAACCTTAACGTTTTTTTTTAATTTTTTTAATTTTTTTATTATAAATTAGCTGTTCCCCGCGGTTTCACGCGTGTTAATTTTGGAGTTCCCGCGAGAATGTATATATATACAGGGTGTCCTGTAAATCGATGTCTAGCTAGAACCGGGTGATAGGCTAGGTCATTACTTAATAAAAAAACGTAAAAAAATAATCTTTAAAATTTATAAAACTTATGAACTACGTACTGCTTAAAATACAAGTTTTTGCCAATGAAGTCTTTAAAATTATTGCTTTCGTCAGTTTTAAATGGCTGTCCTTTTTTTAAATAGGCATAATAAAGATTTTTATATTTTTCTGTTAAAAGCTGTTATGACTTAGCCTATCACCTGGTTCTGGCTTGACGTCAATTTACGGGACCGCCTGTATAAATAGTACTGCCTTATTGTGTAGCACCACTCACCCTATAGTAACTTTTTTCTAGTTAATTATGGTTGCCTGGAAGAAATTTCTTTTAAGTACTTTGTAGTCTATTTTAGTTACTTCTCTATCTATTTTTATTCTTATTCTGATAACAATAAAGAACATTTGAGTTGATTTTATTTAAATCCCGGGATAAAATGTACATGTATGTCCTTTTCTGTACTTCTGATAACATGTATGCATAATATTACGATGACCGGTTGAGAAGTTGAGGCGTGAAAGCGTAAAAAACAAATAAACAAACTCCAAATTTTTCTCCACGAAATAAGATTTTCATTACATTTGTGAGGTTTATACGCAGACGAGTGATTGAGGGCTGTCTTGTGGATGAAGATTCCAAAGGATCAGAGGAATGACGGCGTTGGCGAAAATTTTTGTCCGAAGCACAGTGAGCATAACACGGATACTAGAACTGATATTTCTGATACTGAAGAAACTCAACCCGAAAGTGCCGCCATCGTCATCTGATGAAGATGTTCCGCTCTCAAGGCTGGGTTATTTTAGGTAGAGTTGGACTGTGGATATTTTTTTTTTTTCAGAAGGCTTATGTTCCTACAATTTTTTTTTCTAAGAGTTATATTAGTCTTAAGTGAGAAATACAATTTTTTGTTATTCTGAGAAGAGCATTTTTTGTATTTTAATTTTTTATATCGAATACCTAGTCTGATTTTTCCCCAAAATTCAAGCCAAATTTTATTTTAGTGTTATATTAAAAAAAAATTAATAAAGTTGATTTTCTTTCCATACTTATCTACTTATGTTTTCTTAAAACCCTTTATTTTTCATCATAATGCAAGGACAAATATTTAACTCATCACTTTCTTTAAAAAAAAACTATGTACTAACGTTAATGGTAATTAAAATATGAATATACTTAACACCCAGACTCATTGTCAGAGTAAACACCACATGAGGCGGGATATCATAACTATCCTGCCTTTTTTTACTAACTTCTAATTTTTTAAACTTGCAACTTGCAATAAAAATAAAGTTGGTATAACGTAATGTAAATTAATTACCTACAATTTCTTGCCCTTATGATTTAATTAAATGAAAAAAGGGTTAACTTTTAAGTCAAGAAAAGATTACACGAATATAATAAGGAAATTTTGCGTTAAATTTAGAATTCAGAGAAAGGTAATAAAATTTTGTTCCCAGGAAGTATTCATAGTTTGTTGTTAAAGACGGTGGATACGAAATATTCAGGAGATTTAAAATATTCTTTCGTATAATTTTATCAAATAATAAAGTTATGCTACTGCTCCTACTGCGTGTTAACGCGTAAATTAGTGCGCTAAATAAGGCATTATACGTAGATGTGGCCAACATTTTAACGGGTTAACTTATTAACGGCATTACTAATGACGTTAAACGTTAAGCGATAGCTCGGGTTTCGGTTTTTGGACACATCAAAGGGTTTTAGCGCGTTATTTAGCGCACTAAGCGGTGTTGGCTACATTAACTCATGTGAGTGGCGCACGCGCGGAGCAAGACCGTATTTACTTTGTTTTGGCGGAACAATAAAAATACGACAATAGAATGATCTAACGAAAAACCGTTGGAGATTTTAGAGTTGCTACAAATCAAAAAAACAGCTGTATGAAGCTTCGACCTCCATTTTGTGTTAACTCGTTATTTCACTAGAAATTAACGCTTAACGGCACGTTGCAAACTAAAGGTAGCCAACACGTATTTTAATGCCTTAATTAACGCGTAGTTGGACATTAACATCAACATTAACGTTAACGCAGGTGGAGCAGTAGCATTATGTATAGCAGGAAGTATTACTTTCATATCTACTGAAAATATTAAACAAAAACTAATTTTATATTGTTACAATAAACATCATTACGTACATACGCTCGTTTCAACTTAACTTTATTCCAGCCATGAGGGATTTTTTAACTTGCTTATTGGGTGATCCAATAAGTGACGTTAAAGGATCTGCCTGTAAATTGCTTTATGGTTGCTTCATTATATACCTACCTACCTGTGTTACATATACTTATAGGTAGGTAATTGATATATTATTATAATTTAATATAATATGGCTGTCGATCTTCGCTTGGTCACAGATAATATAATACTATACTGCTTGGTGTTTTTGAAGTTTTTGGTAATTTATAGTGTTATAGTGCATTGTAATTTTTTTGGTAATATATTTAACTAGCTGACCTATTTCATTCACTTGCGTGATAGAAGTGTCGAAAACGAATGGATTTCTTATTAGTTAAATAGTTTATTTACTAATAGATGACGCCTCCTACACATTAGTTAAATATAATATTTTAATTATATTTTAGTAACTAATGTATTATGTAATCTATTTGTTCATTTTGTGATTTATTAACATCTTCAAACAGATTATGATCTGTTATGTATATATGATAATTTATATGATATATAATTATGACGATATGATTACGGCAAAAAACAAAAAAAATATTTGAGGAATGGATTCACCGCATAAAAAATAGAACATACCTAAAAAAACCTTTCAAAAAATCTAAGAAAAGAAAATACTTACCTATGTATTAATTTGTTAAAACTACCAAGAACGTAGGGGAAGGTTTATTTCTAGAAATATTATAAATTTTTTTAAATAAACTGTCCAACTTTGTTCGCGAGATCTACATGAGTACAATGTTAAAAGCCTCGTTGGTAAATTTTCCGGACACTCAAATTTTTTCTTCGCTAAATCGGAGTGGAAAACTTGAGATTAGGTTATTGTTTGTGAGATAATAAAATCTATTAGAAGGAATTAGATCGGAAAACAATTAATATTTGAAGAATTGCGGAAGTTGACACTTGATAAAGAAATACTAGGTCATTTATAGAAAGACACGAGTATAGTAGGCTACATCTTTATATAAATCACGTGTCACGTTGTTTGTCCGCGATGGACTCCGAAACTACTGAACAGAATTTGATAAAATTTTGTAACCATTTATAACATGATCCAACTTAAAAGATAGGATAGTTTTTATCCCGGAATTCCCGCGAGAACTCCAGAATAATGCGATCACCGTAAACTACTGTCGGGGTACAAAGAAGGACATAGAGTACTTTTTTCCCGCAACCTCTGCGGGAACTCCGAAATAACCGCGGATGAAATCGCGGGGGACAGCTAGTAGATATGTAGATAAATTATATTAAATGTAAGGGACCGCCTATATTATTAAGCTCTCCAAGGTTTCACCCGCATCAGTTTTGGAATTCCCACAGAAACTTTTTATATCACGATGAAAATACCCTATTACCTAGTTATTCCAAGACCTAAATTACTTGTAACTGTATATTAACTAGCTGTTACCCAGCGGCTTAGCACGCATAAATTTCTCTCTAAGACTCTTTTCGAGATAAAAGTATGCTGTCAGTCAGGTAATGTCAGTAGCTCTCTGTAGAATGATCCGCACAACTGAATCCACAACTGAATCACGTTTACAAAATATATAGGTACTTAGGTACGTATCTATTTTAGGTACCTCCATACTTTGAAGTCCAAAGTAATTTATTATTACTTACTGACAATTAGATTTGCGTTAGGTGTGGTTTCGTTAGACATGAAATGGGTCATAAACAAAGTTTTTGGGTCTTTAGTTCAGAGAATGTTGGGATAAAGATGTAGTAAGTTATAATACGTATGTATATTGGGAAATTGTATTATATAAGTTAACATATACTAATTACTCAGTACTAACTTTATGATGTATTTTAACATTAATTAATTACTTTCCCGTTTCATTACGACCTCACTTTGCACCCTAAGATTGTCTGGAAGGGTTAATTTTGAGCTATGAGGCTGCCTATTTTATACTAACATTCAACTATATAATATTTGCAGAATTCGTGAAATTTTTGCCGACTCACATTATTTTCTTTATTTAAATTAAAACAGGTAGGTACTTAGTATTTAGTATGCTTCTTTGTTTAATTTTAAATATCACTATGTTCTATTTCTATTATTATATTATCTTATCTATTATATCTTAATTTTATAATTATTAACTTATAGGTGTTTTATCTATAAACTAATATTATAAAGGCAAAAGATTGGATTTTTTGTTTGTTATGTTTTAACTCAAAACCTCTGGACTATTTCAAAAATTATTTCACCATTAGAATGCTACATTATCCCAGAGTACAGTTAGCGGGAAACAGTTAGTTCAAGAATATAGATAATTAATTTATGATTTGTCACTACTTTAAGCAAGATTTTTAAGTCTATAACCGCGAGAATTAATCGGAGGTCGAAAACCTGCCAGTTAGGTGCGTTACATAAAGTTATAAATATACATTGAAATAAAGATGTAATTTTTAACAGGTTATATTTCACAGATTTCACATTCAAAAATCATTTACCTAGGTATTTAATGACGAAAGACAGTGTCAGAATACAAGAAGAATCCTTTGCAATTTATTTCTTTTGCCAAGTAAATAGGTTGTCTTAAATAAATGGTTCGAATTCTTCTTATTCACCTGTCCAAATTATTCGCAGCGGATTCAAATGGTAGGTTACTATACCTACTAAATAAGTTTGTATTTTTTATACATGTTTTTAAGTTTAGTAATGCTAAAGACTATTAACAATATGAGAATGATAAAATTAATAAATGTGATTACAAATTATCAAATAGCCAGATTTTAGAAGAAGGTCGAGATTACCGATAGCGCTTAATATAATAATATAAGATGTGATAAATTTGCTGCAGATATTTACAGAACTGAAAGTAAACATTATAACGAACAGGATAAGTGAAAAATATTATTATAAGTTCGGTAGTTTTTCAGAATGTTAGGAAAATAAATTCATTCTTTTCTGTTAAATAATGTGTGTTGTAATTCTCCATGTGTCAAATAAAGTTCTTTCAATTCAAAAAACATTACAATATAATCCACAAGATACACAATACACGTAGCTCACTTATACGTACACAAGGTACGTACCACGCACACAGCGAGCAATGCACCAGCTACTCACCTCGATCGAGTGGCGATCGAGGTCATTGATCTTAAGATACCGGCGTATTGCGTGTAAAGCTAGTAAGTGGCAAGCGCCTTTCTTCTTTTTGATTAATTTATTTTGTTTATAATTTTTAATTTTTTTTTGGTGAACATATTTATAACGATATATACTTTCAATCCTGTAAATATTTGCAGCTAATTTTTCCACACCTTATATTCGTATACCTACTGTAACATGTAAAGCGCTTAAAATACTACTAATCGTTTATACAGTAAATACTACGTACGGTAATTTCGCAAAGTTCTTCTTTAGTACATGGTTTTAGTTGCAAAGTGCCTAATTAGTTTTTTAAATATAATATTTCACCACAACGAAAATAAATCTAAAAATGTATCTTACAAAAATATTCTACCAGGTTACGGAAACAATTTTTCGCTGAAAGCAAATTGTCTATTTGTAAAAGGTAGGGCATCTTTATTTATGTTAATTTTGTTATCCTGATCTACTACCGAGTCTAGAAAAATTGGAAGAGTTTATTTATTAAAATAATACCTATAGGCTATACCTATATATACTATAATAAGGCTGTTGTCATTCACAGTTATATAGGACACATGCAACACATGAAAATTGTACTGAATGATCCGATGTGTCCGGATTCTGAGTCCTGAGTTCGGATGCATAAGGAATACGTATTCGTCCGATACTTTGTAGGTATGTCTCTTCAGGTCAAAAATGACCACTTTCCTAAAATGTCTACATTCCTAAAACGTCCACTTTTCTAGTACTCTGCTTCTTAGATATACTTTTAATTAGACGTTATTCATCCATTTATACAACGAATATTTTTTTTATGTAATACAAATGGACACTACATAATATTAGTAACGGTCAACTCTGTTTAAAATATAACTCGTTTTATAACAATAATATATTATAATTGGTTTTAGTTATATCTGTTTCAAAACACTCTTTGAGAAGAAAATAAGACATTAATAATAAAATACTGATGAATATAACATAGCTTCGAACAATTTACACAAACTACCATTTAATTATGCTAAGTTAAACTAAAATATAAAGTAGGTATACTTACACGGAACACAATACTAAGCTAACGTAAGAAAATAACTTCTACCCAAAAGTTGCTAACAAACAGGCCCGTATTAACATTAATAACTAGCTTTCTCTGCGCGGTTTCACTCGCGTTAATTTGGAATTTCCCGCAGGTATTCCGGGATATAAGTATCATATGTTCAGTATCCCTGACAACGTAGACGCCTTGATTTTTTCCGACACTTCTAACATCCATCATTATATTTCAACCAATTTCCAAAATCCTTGACAAATTATATGCCTAAACCATGCCTAAACCTTCCCCATGAATTACTCTATTGGTGTAAATCTTTTAAGGGACGCCTTAAATCCCCCCTTGGGTTCTAACATCCACTACCCGCACCGGATTAAGAGAGTTATAGGATTCTTAAAAACCAATTAATATTTTGTCTCGATCATTTTTGGGAAAAATAAATGTCATGTAGGTAAGTAAACTTGTAAATTAACGTGTACACGGAGATCTGATTTGATTTGTTTGGATTGCTATACGTTTAAATTCACGCATAAATGGCGAACCAGGAGACGTATTCTTGAATCGTTCGAATTACTTTTTGCACACGGAATCGCAAGATTCGCATGCGAATGCATGAAAAAGTATTTTTAACCGACTTCCAAAAAGGAGGAGGTTCTATGTTCGATTGTATGTGTTATTTATTTTTTATGTATGTTCACCGATTACTCGAAGACGGTTGGACCGATTTGAAAAATTCTTTTTTTGTTTGAAAGGGTATACTCCCAATTAGTTGCCATTGCCACCAAATCGGGATCTGATGATGGGATCTTGGAGAAATCGAGGGAACTCTTCAAAAATTATAGGCACACCTATAGCGATTTGGATATTTTTGATAGTACATCGTTCATTTGCTTTCGGAAAGCAAAATTTGAAGAAATGGAACTGATGATGAAGACCACAGGTGGTTATCGGAACAACTCAAAAATAATACGTATTTCACGGGTTCCGATTGAAGTGATTTCAAAAATTGTTTTTTTGTTTGAAAGGGGATACTCCCAAATTGATTCCATTGTCACCAAGTCGAGATCTGATGATGGAATCTTGGAGTGATCGAGGGAACTCTTCAAAAATTATGGGTACACCTATAGCGATTTTTGTATTTTTTATAGTAAATCGTTTCTTTGCTTTCGGGAAGAAAAATTTGAAGAAGTGGTCAGTGGAACTGATGATGAAGACCACAGATGGTCATCGGAACTACTCAATAATGGGTATTTCACGGGTTCCGAATCGTTAACTTCAATATGGTTTCTAAACAATTTATGCTCGTCACAATGTATATGGTGAAGTGGAACTGATAGTGATGTACTAGGAGAACTTCTCAACAATTGACGTCCCTGTGTCGGGAAAAGCAATATTTTGTAAAAGGTGATGAGCAGTTGACATTAGGCTATTGTAACTTAAAGAAATTACGAACTAAGTCACTTAAAAGCGAGAAATGAACAAAATTTTAACAAAAAAATTAAAACCGACTTCCAAAAACACAAAACTAAAAAGCTAAAAATAACAAAATACCGATTTAATCCAAAACACAAAAACACACGTAATATTATTATTGGTTTGTGCTACCACAGATCAGTATGAAGTCGGTGACAAGCCAAATATGGAGGGGGAATATGGGCTAAGTCGACTCCCGCCACCAGCTCTTCGTGAGCAGAACAACCCAAGTGGGCAGACACTAGCGGGCTTGTCACCAAATTCAAACCGATTAGTGGTAGCACAAACCAATAATAATATTACGTGTGTTTTTGTCTTTTGGATTAAATCGGTATTTTCTTATTTTTAGCTTTTTATTTTTAACTTTTTAGTTTTGTGTTTTTGGAAGTCGGTTTTTTGAATTTCCATTTTACGTGAAATCTGTAACGAGTGGGTTGGACCACTCTATTTTGATTTCATCGATCGAAAGTTTGACATTTAGTGGCATAATTTCATTATCAAAATATAACACCACACATGGGTTTCACAACTTCAGGAACGTTTCGTTTCAAGTCCAATTAAGTACCTACCGGTTTATTAAAATCTATGAGAGTTAGACTCCGGTATTTAAATATTCTGCGTAAAATGAAACAAGTCTAAAAGAATTTAACAAACAAAATGAGGTTTAGTGAGTTTCATTTCGCATGAGAATTGATTTCGCTCATTCGAATGATTCGAAAATACATCTTCAGATTTGATTCACGCATGGCTACAGAGATTGGGGTGGGTTATAATGGGGATGTTGACTACTTTTGAAAATCAAAATTCTAATTAGTCCGTCAGTTAGAAAATAAAAAAACAATAGACACGTATTTTTTGCTTTTTCAAATAAATTAAAATATACAGAGATAAAGCGCAATAAAGTTTAGGGTGAGGGGGTCGTGACGTCACTAACCGCTAAAACCGCCATACAAACTGTCCGGATAGTGACGTCACGCGAAATTTCGTATCGCCGTTATTTTTTGATTACGTAAAAAAAGAAAAAATACGTGTCCAATATTTTTGATTAATCTACAAGACGGACTAAAAAAAAATTAGTCAACATGCCCATTAGGTACGAAATAAAAGGTTACCCAAGTACCTATCCCAGTACAATCCTAGACGGAATTCGGAAAAAAACGCTAAAAATAAACGTGAGGGATAACTATAATTTCTTTGACTAATTTGAGAACATCAAAGTATCAACACCGCTACCACCTAATTGTTAATTTGTTTGGTAATGGATACGTATATACAGCATATAATTTTACTCTTAAGCGTACGTAATTAGAAATGAAAATTAGATATTAACACTTTAGATCTATTCTCGAAAATAAATATATCAATACCTTTTTCCCGTTACCTAAAATGCAAAAAGTAGCACTTATTTCGGTAAAATGAATCAAACCACTGCTCAAATTTCAGATTTCTTTAATAGGGATGTTGACGACATTTGAAAATCAAAATTCTAATTAGTTCGTTAGCTAGAAAATAAAAAGTAATGGACTCGTATTTTTTGCTTTTTCTAATTAGGGAAAATATACATAGACTAGCTGACCCGCGCAGTTTCACCCGCAGTAATTTCTTAGTTCCCGCAAGAATTCCAGAATAAAATATGGTTATAAACCTTCCTCATGAATCACTCTATCTATTGGTGAAAACCGCATCAAAATCCGTTGCGTAGTTTTCAAGATTTAAGCATACATATAGGGACATATAGATTAGACATATATAGATATAAGGAGAGAGAAAGCGACTTTATTATATACTATGTACTGATATAGCCTTTAAGTTTAGGGTGGGGGCTCGTGACGTTATTAACGGCTATAAGCCCCCATACAAACTGCACCGGATAGTGGCGTGACGCGAAATTTCAACTCAATGTATCGCCGTTATTTTTTGATTAAGTACGTAAAAAATACGTGTAAAATATTTTTAAACGATCTACAAACCGGACTAAAAAAGTTTAGTCTGCAACTAGCCCATTCATCACTTCTATAAATTATAGTAACAATATCCTCAAATATGACTGTAATATGACAACACACATTTCTGGCCCATTCTATATAGCTGCTTTTTACTTAAAGCGATTGATGTTAAGGCTTGTTAGGTAATGATAAGTAGCCTTTTATTACCGTAGATAATGGAAAGTCTTTCCTGTGGACATTAAACTGCCCATTAAAATAAGTGTTAAGAAGGAATAAAATCTTTTTGCAATAGATTTTTATGTCAAAAACCGTAAAGATTGCGCTGATGCTATAACCATTAAAAAAAACAAAGGTCTGCTAGAAAATAGAACGTATTGAGGTTTGTTACTACAATAAATATCGAAAAAAAAATTATATGAAATCTTAATTGAGAAAAAACCAACTAAACATGAAAAAAGCATTAAATTTTTTTATCATTTTACACAAATTATATCATACGTAATTACTTACATGTGGGCGTCCACGTAAAAAGGTAAGTAGGTACCTAGTAGGGTATTGAGTAGATTCGGCATCAAGAATAGTCAATTGATAGTAGGAACTTGAAAAAATATTCAAAAACTCGGACAGTTTTTTTTATGAGACATTTATAGTTGAAATTCTGAAAAAGCTTGATTTGAGAAAAAGCTTCGAGTGAAAAAAAAAACACTTTTACTTGCTTGTTACATAGATTTTTATATATTATTGTTGATTAAGATATATGAAATTGTAGAAAATTGAACATTTATTAATAATCAATTAAAATCGGGGACGCAAGTTGTTCACCGAACTTTACAAAACCTCGTATATTACGGAAACAAAATGCCTAAATGCTAAACTGTATGATACAAGTACGTAAATATTTTATCTTTGTAATTTTTACTTGGGTAGATACAACATGCCGCTGTTCAATAAGCATTACATCGCTTTTCAAAGGTAATTTTATTTATAAACTTACTTGGTACAATTTAATTTTATGTATATCACGCGACTTCGTTTGTAAAATCTATACTAATATTATAAATAGCAAAAGTTTGTGAGTTTGTGGATTTGTGAGTTTGTGACGTTGTAGAGGGTAATCTCTGGATCTACTGAACCGATTTTGAAAATTCTTTCACTTATAGGATGCTGCAGTGACCCTGATTGACATAGGGTACTTTTTATCCCGGAATTCCCGCGAGTACTCCGAAATTACCGCGAGTGAAACCGCGGGGGTCAGCTAGTATTGTCATAAGTATTAAAATTGGATGCTAAAAAGAAAAACATCCACAAAACGTGCTGTTCGTTTATTTGGTTGTTTGTTTGGTGACCCAAATAAATTAAAAAAAAAAAATCACCCGTGAAGTTCCCTTGGGGATTCCTTCTTATAAGTGAAAGAGTTTTTACAATTGGCTTACCTAGTAGTTTTCTCCATTACAAACAAACTAACAACCAAACGAACGTACAAAAAATTATATCTTTTCTCTTTAATAAAAAAATTCGCATAGATAAGATTTACTTTACTTTTTTATGGGCATTTTCGGACTCAGAACACGTTTTTTACGGGTACGACTTTGATTTCTGGTGAAATATTGGCTGTCATAATATTTTATTACAAAATCCACCGGTAGATAGTATATTGCGCCGCTATTACATTATAGCTTTTATTCTTATCTTTAATATCTGACAATATCATAAAATCGACGAGACGTGAACAATATAATATACGTGCTTGTCATATGAGTAAAAAAGTTACTACACGTAAGCACCATTAACCAACATGTTCAGTCAACGGCATCAATATTTAAACACTAATAAATAATCAGTCCTCGAACTTTATTACTTACTATTCGCAATAAGATTCAATTGACTGTGAAGTGTGAAAGTTTTTACATATGTATTTCAGCTGCTGACTTTACATACCTACTTCACTATGAATGGGAATTAGTGTTCACCAGGTCGATCGTTTAATATGTAAAATATAACTTGGATAGTGTAAATTTCTACAGTAAAAAAAAAATTAAACAAGTTGGTAAAAAAAAAACATCACTACCGTTAACACGACAACTTTAATAATATTTTAATGTTATCGCAGTCCAATGGGCTTGTTAACCAAATTTTAGTTTTTAGTCCGTCTTGTGGATCAATAAAAAATATTGGACACATATTTTTTAATTTTTTATGTAGGTAATGAAAAACTAACGGAGATACAATTTCGCGTGACGTCACGCCGTGCTACAAGTTCATGGCACGTTATGATGTCAAAAGCCCGCACTCCTAAACTTAGATGCGTTATATCTTAATTTTTTTTCAATAAATTGAAAAAGCAAAAAATACGTGTCTATTATTTTTTATTATCTGACAGACTAATAGAATTTTGATTTTCGTACCCCGGGAACTACCCTGAAACTTTCAATTAAATGCTGGAAACCATGTGTTATACCTATTTATTTGCTTTTATCAACAATAGTTTAGAATTAAGATTCTATCTATATGACATCTCAGCTTTAGATCCAATAACTCTTCGTTTTTTTCTAATATACAGCTACACTTTCGTATATTTGTATCGAATAAACTTAAGAACTACAGAAACGATTTCAAAAATTCTTTCATTATTAGATTGCTACATTATTCTGAGTAAGAAAGGCTGTATTTATTACTAGAAACAATTTGGAATCCCTACTAAAACTTCAATAAATGGAACCCAAGGTGTGAAAAATATTTGGCATAAAATTGATGATGAAACAAAAAAAAATTCTACATATTATCTATCAAAAAATTTTGCAATGTCTTAAGGCAGACCAAAATTTCACTTTTGTTTCGCTTTCACGCCTTAACTACTAAATCGATCATAAAATCTTGCATTCACGTTGTAAAGGATATAGAAAAGGACGTAGGGTCCCACGGGAACTCCGAAATTGACGCGGGTAAAACCGTGTGGAACAGCTAGTATTATTAATAAGTGTAGACATGGAGGTAGATTCTGCAAACGTTCAAACTCTACAATAATTGCACCTTGATTCTTAAAAAAACACGGTTCGGTTTAGATCAGAAAAAATTCTGTCTATATGTTTATGTATGTTCTATGTTCTTTCGTTACACGTTTTTGTACCATTTACCCAACTGCGATGAAATTTTGGTGAATTGGTGTGGCCGTGCAAAAAAAGATACTTTTAAAAAGTTCTTAAGTAACGCTTTCACCGCCACGTTTTTATATGCTTAATAAGTTGAGGTTACAAAAACATGGCCATTACCTCCAATCCTTAATATCATCAAATCTAATAAATATAAAAGTGCAGTAAATATCTTTATATTACATTTCTTTCGCAGATCGTAATATCACGGGGATGGCGATGATAGGATTAAAATAAAATCATAGCAACGCCTGCCGGCAAAGGTGTTTATTGTTATTGTAAGAATACAATGCATTGACGTCATCTCATCAATTAAAACTAAGGCCAACAGAAAGGAATCGTTCCAATCAATATGACTTCTTTCTATATTAGTAAACAATCCAACTGACAACTGTCGTATAACGCCTCCTAATTGTTATTTGAATACATTTTGAGTGAGTGACCAATAGAATTTCTACAGAAAATACGCATTTTATGTTTACCTTAAATCCTTTCGATTTTTCCAAGGCTGACTGGAAGAAATCCCCTCGCGGAATAAGTTCGCCTTTGAGCATAAATTGCCTGCTTATTTTAATTTGAGCAATTCGTAAAAACTTTGTTTATGTTCAATAAAGTATACAAACAAACAAACATTAACTGTTCCCCGCGGTTTTACCTGCGTCAATTTTTGGACTCTTTTTGACACTAAAAAGTATCTTAGGTCACTATAGGCAGGAATACTGTAGCTTCTTTTCAGTGAAATAATTTTTAGTATCAGTGGTTATTACCGTATGTCCAAAAATCTCACAAACTTTACCTCTTTATGATATTAGTGTACCTACTGTTAAAGACTTTTTTACCGAAAAAAAAAATATTATCGACTATCTGACTCTATTTTTTGTCAATAGCGGGGAACATAAAAGCTTTATGATGATGTTTGAATCATGAATTTTGTCAAAAAATTAAGAGATAATATGACGCTCCCACTAAAAACCTTTTAAAAACAATTATTTTAAATGTGACGATTTTTGATAAGCTCATGCTTATCCTTCACCCAAAGTAAGTGTCCGTTTTTAACTTTCTTTCATTTCGCTTCTGTCTTGCGCCAGTTCCATAGATCATTGTAGAGTTCCTTCTGTTGCCTCTACGATACTTTTACACTATGTATTGTGTTGGAATTCGGCCCCTGAAGCGCTTCCCGCGCGTCTATCTCATTGGTCGATACAATCTAATCGTCAAGGGATGTTGACGACTTTTAAAAATAAAAATTCTAATTAGTCCATCATTTAAAAAATAAAAAAACAATAGACACGTATTTTTTGCTTTTTTTAATTAATGAAAATAAACAGAGATAAAGCGTATTGAAGTTTAGGGTGGGGGCTCGTGACGGCACTAATCGTTATAAGCCACCATACAAACTGCATCGGTTAGTGACGTCACGCGAAATTTTAACTAAATGTATCGTCGAAGTTTTTTATTACGTAAAAAAAGAAAAAAAAATGTGTCCAATATTTTTGATTAATCTACAAGCTGGACTAAAAAAATTGTCAACTAGCTCATTATTGCAGGAAAGAAAACTAGGTAAGTTTTCTTTCAAATTTGTGTCTGTTATTTTTATTTGAACTTAGACCTTTAATAATATAAATAGAATATGAAAGGTTTAGAATAATGTTTATAAATTACATTGCCATCCTGTTTTCCATTATCCATTCCGAGATTTTTCTTCATAGATTCTTCTGCCTGATAACGGCATTATCAGCTAAGCTCACGACAAACTGAGAAAGACAAAAACTTTCTTTTGAGCACATTCTAAAGGCATGGTTTAAGATGAATGTTCTTTAATTAAGGTACATTTATAAAAATAAATTGTTTCGGAGCTTAAAAAATACAGGGATTCCTTTGAAAATCTTCTAGAAAAGAACTTGCTTTTTTATTATAATTCCAAGAAATAATTAGATTCTTAATTTTTAAATTTAAAAGTTTTGTATATAAAAGAATCATTAGAAAATCTGAGTTACCAATTTTCGATTATTTATTAAAAGCAATTTTTTTTCTACTTTAACTTCAGTATTTTTTTTATACCTAGGTACTGATAACGTGATTTTTTTTGTGACAGAAGAAAACTTTAACCATTGCTACAACTCCATGTTTGAAAAAAAAAAATTAAGCCTTATTTGGGGTGTTTTCCGCACTTTAGTGTGACTTAAAGATTGAAATAGTTTCTGAAATTCATTCAAACGCTGTATTTAAGACAACGATTGCCTGTGACGTTCGAAATATTCCAAAATTTGAGTGATTAGTGGCACTCTTTTACTTTACAGTGAAAATGTAGGAATTTAGTGGACTAAATCATAATAGGCATGTTGACTAACCTTTATTTTTTAGTCCGTCTTGTAGATTATTAAAAAATATTGGACACGTATTATTTTCTTTTTTTACGTAATCAAAAATACGGCGATATATGGAGTTGAAATTTCACATGACATCACTATTCTGACAGTTTGTATGGCGGTTTTAGCGGTTAGTGACGTCACGACCCCCTCACCCTAAACTTTAATGCGTTTTATCTCTGTATATTTTAATTTATTTGAAAAAGCAAAAACTACGTGTCTATTGTTTTTTTTTCTAACTGACGGACTAATTAGAATTTTAATTTTCAAAAGTAGTCCACATCCCCATTAAAAAAAAACCATGCCGTGATGACCTTTACAAACGAATACGCCTTGAAAAAGAATGATACTACATCCATCACTGCTTCCTGCAAACATTAAATTCAAATTCAACAAATTCAAAGTAATACTTACGTAACTGTAAAACTTCTTTTGATCTACGTATTTGCAATCTTAAAATGTTAGTAGGTAGGTATTAGGCAAAATCTCAACACGCAAAGTTTGTTGAATTTCATGTTGCTGTACGGTCAACATCCAAAATATGTAAACGCTATTGTCAGTTGTTGAATTTTATTTCTACCGCAGTAAGATTCATCAATTGTCTAGAATGAATACATATTTTTAATACCGACTGTACCTATACAGTAACAATGTGGATTGTATCAAAGTTCCGAGTTTGAGTATTAACAGGATGTTGCAGAGAAGTGGAGTAATATTTGAATACCGTGTTTTTATAATAATCATCTGCAATCATTTTTGACACTTGTGACGGAACCAGTAGGTAGGTACAATGGAATAAACTATGCCAAAAGTTACATTATTAACTCGAGCCTCAATCTATGAACTCATTACCTTATCTGTCTAATAAGTACTGTTTATAAGTGTATTTTTTTTTAATTTTCCGCGCAATATGTAGGTATTAATATCTAGACACGCGGGCGCGTGTCAAGCCGAAGTTCTCAAACTGACAGAACTGGCGAGCCGCACCGTGTGTAATATTACACGAACCATTTGGAGCCACTTTTCATCCCCCCATAATTCAAAAACTATTTAACATAAACATGTCAAATTTGGCTCATGTATTAAGACTCGCGAGATAAACATGTGCTCCAAATTTCATAAGCACACCTCATACGGGCTTTTAGATATTAACGTCCAAAAATCGTGATTTTTATCACTGACTGACCTATAGACCAAAATTATAACCGACTTCCAGATGACCTAGGAACTTGATATTTGGCATCAAGGTAGACTTTTAGGCGTAAACAAAGGGAAAAATCTGAAAACTGGAAAAACTTAAAAAAAAAATGATAATTATCAATAATTTAAGTTTTTAGATTATTCCAATCAAGAAGGTAATATAACAAAGTTAAGTATTGTAGTATGCAACTGGCTAATCAGAATTTTTAAATATTCTTAATGATGTATTTTACGTCACTCCATTAAACTGAGTCAAACATTGACAATTAATACTTTCGTTATCAGCACGAATTTTTTATGGTTTATACGTATAAAACTAGCTATTCTCAAGTTAAAAGTAAATCAGCGTTTGTTTTACGTACGACGTAATACGTATATAATTTATGAATATCTGTGAATATTTTCATCAGTTCACGGAAATATCCATTACATATTATTCACATTTGACAAAGAAAGTTCTGTATGTAAAAATGATGAATAAATAATTCTTTTTCAAGAATAAAACTGCTCCTGGATAGAGACGGTTATTTGGCTCTTTCGTCCGCCTATGAGTGCGACGTATAATCCTCGAACAGAAACTGTACAGGTACTGTCTAGATGATTTTGACTCCAATATAGAGATATACATGTAGGCGAGTTTCCTGAGTGACATAGGGTAGGGTAGGGTAGGAGTTTTTATCCCGGAATTACTAAGGAAACTCGAAAATTAGCGCGGGTAAAACAGCGGGCAACAGCTAGTGTGCAATGAAATTGTGTATTGTGCAATAAATTTTTGACCTCCTCAAAAATTTCAGGCTACGACAGTACAGAAGAATCTCGTTACATTAACGGCATAATCCAGCAATTCTTCTTACTTGGAATGGCAACATGGATTTAAAAGGCAGCTGTATAATTGCAGTCATGTACACTGTGCAAGATATAGCCGATATAGGCAAAGTTATGGAAGATGCTTCAATAGCTGCGATTCTACTTCGACTTCTAGGAGGCTTAGGTCCTCAATATGCTCCTTTATGCGCATGGTGACGTAATATATCGTGCTACTGGAGTTTGTTGCGCAGCTTTTTCTCTTCAGCCATAGCGCTAGGAAGCTGTGAAGGGTGGATATTTTATGGGTGCTGGCTGCTGTCATAATAACTGTAATTTTATTGACGTCAATAAGATACACATTATTGGCCAAATTTCATTAAACGATTTGACTATGACTTTGATTTTGACTTGTCGCAAAAGAATTGATGAAGTGAAGTCCGATCTCTTTTATCATTTTAGAAATAAAAAATAGTGTCACTTGGTTGTCTTGTAGATGATACGAAGTTCACCGGGTCTTCTAGTGTATTCTTTTAGTGTCGTCTTCGTCTTGATCGTCTTAAATATTAATTATTTACTACGTAGGTACCTACATTGTACAATGAGTCGTACAATCGAATTACTGGTGGGTGACACTTTTACGTTACACCAAATTATTTACGTTGGACTTTCCAGAGTTAAAACCTTAGATGGAGTACATCTTATCAATTTAGATCCAAGCCAAATCAAGGCACAAGAGAGCTCTATTGTAGAGTACAACCGCTTGCGCACGCTATACCGCCCTAACTTGGCCAAATTAACTATAAACCGAAAACGCGTAAAAAAAAAAAAAAACCCGATACTGAATGGGCAATTCACTCAAACATTTTAAACATCCAAGAAAATACAGAAAACACAAAAAAGATAGTTTTACCACGGAAACGCAGAAAAATAAACTAAATTGACAAAAACCATTTGAAGTACCTACTAATAATTTCTGTAAAAAGTTTTTCTTTTCCGATTCATTTATCCATTTCTGTTAATATACAATAATATTGTGACCTATATATCTAGACCCGCAGTAGCGTGTCAAGCCAAGTTCAGGCTAACAGAACTGGCGAGCAGCACCGTGTGTAACTTTTGACCCCGTCATAATTCAAAAACTATTTGACATAAACATGTCAATATGAATCACGTATTCTCAAATAGAAGCTCTGATTCTTCACTCGTTAGTACGTCACGCGATAGGAGCGATGCAGGATCAGGGAAAAAAAATATAATCGTTTATACAGGTGCTGTCTGTCGACAAGAGTTGTAGTGTCATGTCTCCAAAATATTTTACTGCATGCGGTGTTTTCTTTAAATGTAAGCAAAATACGTTTTAATTATAAATGTAACTATTTTTATTCGTGTTTGTTTTATTTATTATTTGATCTATTGAATCTAGACACGCTGTAGCATGATAAGCAGAGTTCAAGCTGACAACTGGCGAGCAGCACTGTGTGTAATATTACACGAACCCTTACTTATTCTGCCTGTAATGTAAGAATCATCAATCAAAATTGATGACAGCCGGTCTTTGGATTTTATGGTCTTTACATATTTATGTATATGTTTATGTGTCTTTACATAGTTGGTATTATATTTATAAAACGAGTAGAATACCAACCTTGATTTGTTTTAAATCCAAACATATTAGTTTCAGTAGATACTTACTACCCCGTAAACGGATTGAAATACAATAGATTAACAGAGACCATTTGGTATTAATTTTATTATGAACAAGTACCTAATACCTACTAGTAATTTCTGTACAAAAAGTAGTGATATCCCATCAAAAACATAAATGTGAAAGTGGAAGCCGAAGTTAGTGCTTAGTTGTCGACTTCGCCGACAAAAGAATTGATATCTAAATAGGTGCCGAGTTCTGTAGATAATCCTGAAATATATTCAAAGGAGCATAGAACTCGGCTAGTTTTCACATTAAAGTTATCTTTAGCTAGTCAAATTATGTATCTTTTTTATATTATTATGAGCAAATTACAGTTTTTATACTGTAAGGTCAATAGATCTCACCCCTTCAATATTTAGTTTGCTGGTAAAAACAAGCCAATATCAAAAATATTTATACTATAGTTTTTAGCCAAATATAAGATAACTGGTGTGTGAAAACTAGCCAAGTTCAATGCTCCTTTGAATATATTTCAGGATTATCTACAGAACTCGGCACCTATTTAGATATCAATTCTTTTGTCGGCGAAGTCGACAACTAAGCACTAACTTCGGCTTCCACTTTCACATTTATGTTTTTGATGGGATTATAAATATCTATGGGTTAAAGTTAACTACCCGCAGGTAAAGTTGTGTATAGTGACATCTGTTGACGGTTAGTTTTTTTTTATTATTTATTTATTTAAGATGTTCAACAGTATACATTAGAAAACAGCAAACCAAAAATCACAGATTTGTCCGGAATATGAGTTCGGTTGATAGAAAGTAAAAACAGAATCAACACGTATGTACAATAATCACTTACAATAAACAAAGAGAAAAGTTAAGACGATACTTAGGTAAACTTGAAAAGTACGTATAAAACATTGTATTATTGCAAAACATTCAAATAGAACGGCGCTAGAGAGTTTTTTTGGTGGGAATCAAAGAAACTTTCGGTTCAAAGAAGGTTCGGATTTTGATTTTCATGTCGATAAAAAATGGTTAAAAATTTATTTTTTGTGTTTTAAGGTACTGTATTGTTTAGTGACGGTTTTTTATGTGCTCAAGAAGATATATGACATTTCGAGCTGATTTCTTCGGTTTACTCCAAGAACTCCGAGAAAGTTCTTGCAAGCTATAGTACTGTGGCTTGCAATTTTAAATCGTACAACGAAGAATAGCTAAATACCTAGCTACATACCTAAATATATCTAATTAATTTTACTTGAAACTGGCTAAATGTATTATATGCCAAAGTCCATAAAAAGAAGAAAGAAAGAACGGCGCTATAGATTTAGATGTTTTAAAGAATTAAGAACACCTGTTCTCGAACAATAATTATTTAAATAAGCAAACTAGATTAGAGTATTAATAGTAGTTCCCTGCATTTTCATTGTAAAGGAAATAGCACCGCTTTGACTAAGCACATTTCGAACCTTACAGGTGGTAAAGACAACCTTTCAACAAATTTCAGAAACTGTTTCAACTGTGGGCGGCTGCCCAACTTATAACACGATACACAATATGAAAACAGTGGAAGAATATGGTAGCTACATTTACTTTGAACCAGTGCTGTGTGTGTGACAGTTCAATACTTTATAACTTCAATCGTTCTCACCAAACAGACAGAAATCCTTAATATTATATATACTCATGTAAGTTTATTTGTTTGTTACGTTTCCACACCCTCACTACTCAAGTGACCGTCATTTTCTTTTCGCCCTGATATGGTATACAATTTTTTTTAAACTAAATTAATTTCTACTACTACTGCTATACAGCATGTACAAAAGTTTTGCCTCCTCTGACGAACGGTCGGCCAATGCAATATTACATCTCCCCATGTTTTTTGCATAGACATTGTCAGGGATACAAAGAAGGACACAGGGCATTTTCTTACTTCTGGAACTCGCGCAGCAACTGTATTTAATTATAATTGCAAATGTGAGTTTATTTGTTTGTTTGTTACGCTTTCACGGCTTAACTACTCAACCAATCATCATGAAAGTTTGCATCGTATCATAGTATACGTATTACATTATCTTATGTTACCATATGAGGTACCTAGATTTTTTCGTTTGAAACTTTCAAAAATAAATTATTATAAAAATAATAGTGACAGTTAAAAAGAAAACGAAAGTAGAGTATCAGATAGTTACAACGTACACATGGTAACCACGCGATGTAAGATTAAAGCGTGTACCAGACTGTTTTAAACAAGCCTCCCCACAAAGTGACCTTGGCGGGAGGCTGGTTTAAAACCACCGTTGGTCGCTCGTTATTTCGTTGCAAACAACCGTCCGCACTGTTTTAAACCGCTGTGGAAAACTTCGGCTCGGGGCTTGTTTACAACAGTCTGGTACACGCTTAAACAAGGGACGTATTCAGTATTGGATTCTCGTATAAAAAAAATTTAAAGAGAACACAACGTTAATTTTGGAAATGTACATTGTACACATGTAAATTACATCAAACATCCTGCCTGATCGACGGTATATTTAATATAAAGCTACTAGATTCTTGAAATTTTTCATGGTGATATATTAGGTACCTATTATATTAGTGAATAAATAAAGAAAAGCATTTTAAACTCCTGTCAAGTAGTGGTTCAATTTAAAGCTTTCCAACTTCAAACGTACCTACATCATGTGATAATCCGTTAAAAATGTTTTAAACTCAAGAAAATAAAAATACGTTTTTTTTTTAATAAACTAAAATTCTAGTAAACTAAAATTTTATTGAAATACTCTATATTATAAAGTTTATTTTAACAATGCGTAATGCCCGTAATTTTCTATGAGACATTAGTAAGGTATTGATTGTACATTGTTATGATAATGATATTTTTTTGATCAAAACATCAAATTGTAAAAACAAGTAAGATGAAAGTGTTTTTGTATTGAGCATAAAAAATATATTTTTTAAGTATTTTCAGCTTTGATAAATTTCACGATAAAGTAAATAAATAAAATTAAAAAAAAATCCTTTGTGCTCGCCTAAATTATGACTTACACAAATGTTCTTTGTGAAATAATATAGTTAAACTTTCTTTGACTTTTCTTTTTGTCTAACTTAATTTAGGATTTTATTAATACAACGGAGTAAATATTAAAAAACTATTAAGTTCAATAGTTTATTACGATAATAGATATATGTAAAGAAAATTAAAATGCAATAAAAAGACATCAAAATATATATTATTTCATGGCGTGCCAGCAAGAAATTAGCTTGATTTGTATGTCCTTAATGTATTTTCCTGCATGGGTTGTACTCGGGTTGTTGATACTTTTCAGTGAAGCACCTTGTGATTTACATTTTTCTTTTTTTATCATGCGCTTGCGCATAAAGCGGATGGTTTGCCGATACGTGAACATGCCACGCAGCTTTATTTCAAACACAGAAGGATTGACCTTTTAATTTGTTACCGCCGCACTCAGAGTCGACTTTAATGATTACTTAGTTAAGTATAGATTTTTAAAACAAAACTGCCGCAATCAGACAAGTTTACGGCCGCACTCAGAGTCGACTTTAATGATTACTTAGTTAAGTATAGATTTTTAAAACAAAACTGCCGCAATCAGAGACGTTCAGTAAATTAATGTTAATTGGCATTTAATGCGATGTAACTTAATTAGTTAAATGCCAATTAACATTAATTTATTAAACTTGTCTGATTGCGGCAGTTTTGTTTTAAAAATCTATACTTAACTAAGTAATAATTAAAGTCTTCTCTGAGTGCAGCCGTGAATAAATTAATGTTAATTGGTATTTAACTAATTGAGTTATATCTCATTAAATGCCAACTAACATTAATTTACTGAACGTCTCTGATTGCGGCAGTTTTGTTTTAAAAATCTATACTTAACTAAGTAATCATTAAAGTCGACTCTGAGTGCGGCCGTTAATCGTCGCGAGAAATGCAAGACGAATCGGAAATTGAATTCGTTTAAACCTTTAAATAATAATTGTAAGAACCGCTGTTAGGTTTAATTGCTGGACTGATTGATAACCAGCTAGCACCAATAATAAATAACTTGATTTGTAAGAAGTGAAAGAAATTATTAGACAGGTGTGTAGGTATATGATATTAATTTCAGTGCGTCGGCATAGAAGTTCAGAATCGGACCAATGTCAAATCAATATAAAAAAATACAACAATCTTTAATTTTAAAAAAGGATGACAGATAGAATACAAAATACAACATATTAAAAAAAAGTGTAGTAATGAGGCAGGATATCATAACGAGTGGCATACGGCCGCCTCGTTATACTGCTAATGGGGATGTTAACTACTTTTGAAAAACAAAATTCTAATTAGTCAGTCAGTTAGAAAATAAAAAACAATAGACACGTATTTTTGTTTGTCTAGATGTACCTTTTTGTGTCGCCTTTTCGTTTCATTGATTCTCAAATCACAACGATGCTGAAAGAAGTTTTCATTTCAAAAATTTTACAGTAAATTATTATTAGGTATTATATACGCGTATTCGTTGCAATCAAATTCGGGGACGCCTCGCAATCAAAGCCATCATGAACTTATTATTTGAGAAAACACGAAAACAGGATTCGTATGAAATACACTTCTGATTTACGTGACCCAAATTGTGGATTCCTTTACCTCAATTTTGTGGGTAGATAACATGTGATTATCTCATCATGAACTTATTTACATATTATGTAGATCGGTAAATAAAATAATTTATTTTGTCTGTTTTTCTGTTTGTCTGTTTGCGATAAACCCAAAAACTGTACGGATTGTCGTGCGGTTTTCACAAACAGAATATAGAACAATTCGAGAGGAAAGTTTAACTGTAGTCAAGGTTTTGTGTAAATTGGTTGAAAATGTCGGAAAAAGTACCTACTTTGTTATGCTTTGACGCGTTTATGACTCGACCGATCACCACGAAATTTTGCACGCACGTTGTTCCCCTAGGGGCATCTATACAAATAAGGACGTAGGGTACTTTATATCCCGGAATTCCCGCGGGAACTTCGAAATTACTGCGGGTGAAACCGCGAATAGTTAGCTGTGTAATAAAATGTGTTTATTTACGCTTGTCTGTATATCTGTATATCGACGTTGTTTTTTTATCGAGTAATCAATGGAACAGATTGATATTCCCAAAAATATTATTTAGTGTTTCGCAAGCATGATTCTGTTTAAGACCACTTTAGCAATAATATCATTAAAAATTTCTCGATGTAAATGCGAAGATGACTAGATATCCATACATATAAATAAACCTGAAGTATCTGTTTGTAATATCAACATAACAGATTTTAACATACTTATTCAATTCACCAAAAACAAATCTAGTTTTTTCGTATGCCTATCTGTTTGTTCCGGCTAATTTCCGAAACGTTTTTTTTATTATCAAGTATCGGGCGACGATCAAGATAGAAAAATTAAAATGGTTTTTAATAACTGGTTTGCTTATCTATTTTACAGATGAAATTGAAATTTCAGTAAGATACTCATCATGAATAAAAAACTTAAACGTTTACCGTAGCGTTGTTGTGTTAGATTGACGTCAAACATTTGATTAATATAAATGACTCTTAAGCCGACATGTTAACTGTACGCCTACTTACTTTCTGATTTTGATGGATTCCAAAGTTACAACAGTACTGTACGAGTATAATCAAACATAACGACAAAACAAAACACATTAGGGACTCCTGTGTGATAGAAAACATTACGAGGAATTTTCACTGTTTGAATTCCAATAGCCCTTGGAATAATTTTCTCTACAAATAATTTTCGGATCAAAGTAGTGATAGCGTTTATTTGCATCTTAATGTAATGTGGAATATAAATTTTACATGAAAATTTGCACATCCAATAGGGCAAAAACATGCTGGACTAATGTAATTTTACATCACTGTACACATATAATATATTTTAACCATGTTTAAAGCAAATAAATGAAATGAAAATGAAAAAAGAGTAAGGTTATGAGAAAGTTAACGTGTATTTTATTTTTTATACCTAGTCATGATACTCAGCTATACCTACCTCGCCTTAAAATATGGGTAATAGGTATATATAAATAATACCTATATACTCTTGATGAGAGGAATATTATGTTCTCAAGTAATTGATTTATTTTACAAACAAGATAATAGGAATACAAAATTTTATTGTGCATGAACCAACACTACTTCGTACCCCAACGGAACCGCGTTACCGCGTTACTTCAGTGGTTGGTGCGTTCGGACCTACTAGCGACTGCCGCAAGGCGTAGATTCAAACCCTAACAATAAGCTTGAACTGTGGAAGGTGAAGGAAAACACCATTAGGAAATCTATGGTATGGTGGCAGGGCTCTTTCTAGCGCCCGGCTACCTACCACATTCAAGTTGAAAATCTGTCGCCTCACATGAAAGTCAGTTCCCATTCCCAACAAATGTAGTTAGCGTCTTTGTTTTTTTTAGATTATCATCTTTTCAGATAAAAGAACATTAAGACGCTAACTACATATTTTATTGTTTGCATTGACGTTCGTTTTTGCAAAATGAAAAGTGAAAAGTTGAGACAAACCTTTGCAATATATTACAATCGTTAGAAAAAAACTACTGTAAAATTATTAGAGAAAAACTACTGTAAAAATATTTTGACTGAAGGCTTGTTTTTTTTAATATACTTAATGATATTTTTAAGAATGAACTAATTCTCGCGTAACTAAAAATATAAAAAATAGTAAACTTTTAAAATATATTTTCCACCAAAACGTGACCAAACAAAAATATAAATAAATAATAATTTACCAAGCGCTTCTTCTATGGCAGCCTCTAGAAATAATCCTATCGTAGAATAATAGGTGTGGTTACTCGTTTAAATCGTTTGTTGGTCTGCAATTAAACCTCATCTACTTTTCAAAGTTTTGTCCTATATTCTGGTGATTATAAATTTGCTATGCCAATCTAATGGTATTATCACGATAAAATATTTTAAAATAACAGATTGTAAAATAATTTTGTTATAGCAAGAAAAATCTGTATTTAGTTACCTCTCGTAAACAATATTTTTCTTACTGTTTTTCTTATTTGGTATTTTTTATTTAATTACCTTTATAAAATATTTGAAGTTTGGTATCATATTTTCCAATCAAAAATATCTAAAGCCGTTTTGTTTGTAGTTTTTATACGTGTATCTAAAAATAATTAAGCATAGTTTATTGTAATTTTGATATTTGATTACCACCTAAACAATACAATTTTTGTTTATAACTAGGTATTGCTCGATACCATTAAGTAATAACAACGGCTTTAATAGTTTTTTCTCGAACCAATTACCTCAAGATGTAAATCTTTAAAAGTTTATAATGACAGTGACGACTAGAGATAGCAATGATTATAGTGTTCCTGCAAGATGGAATCAAAAATAAACTGCGCAGTAGCCAATTTAGAAGCTCAGTTTGGGACCAGATAGCGATGTTTGATAATGTAAAAGCATTATTCATAATAACGTCATTCCCACGACGAGTGAAGACTGGACCTGCATAATTTTTTTAATGGTATATTGCCATATACAAGCCTTTGTCTTTACTTTTCTGTCTTAAATACCTACTAATCACATCATAATATCACTAGAAGAAATCGGACCTTAGCGCATTGCTGTTCGCTGCCGCGGAATGCTTGCTGTGCTCGCTCAACTTGTCTAAGTCTAACCGCCACACTCAGAGTCGACTTCAATGATTACTTAATTAAGTATCGATTTTTAAAACAAAACTGCCGCAATCAGACAAGTTTAATAAATTAATTTTAATTGGCATTTAACTAATTAAGTTACATCTCATTAAATGCCAATTAAGTTTTAAAAATCTATACTTAACTAAGTAATCATTAAAGTTGACTCTGAGTGCGGCCGTAAATCAGAATTCGGTGCTACAGTTTTAGTTCAGTCATATTATATGTAATTGACACGAGTAGAAATGTGCTATATTCAGGCTGGATATAAATTTTATGTGTTACTTATGTATCGCATATTAAAATCATGTGGCAGACGAACTCTTTAATGTGAAAAGATAAAAGCAAAACACAGCTTTATGTGTGAAGCGCGTTCAATTAATATTAGGACAAAAAGACAAAAAATTCAAAAGTCATCAATAACTTTAATAACATGATTTACTTTTATCCCCCCCATTAATTATAATGATTTTCCGATGTGCAGCAATAAACTTACAGTTATAGTATTGCATGCCTATTATGGAGCTCGGCTAAATCCAATCCAATATGTGTAGGGCAGCTTCAAATAGACACCTATTCGGGAGACTGCTAAAACAGTTGAAACAACAAAAGTTACGTGAATCTAACAATGTTCACGTACTTTAACGTCCGTTCCCAAAATATATTTCACAAATCACTCTACGAAAGTACGTGGTCCCAAAACGTGTAGACTTTGGGTAAACAGATACCAATAAGATGTCTAAAGTGCAAATATTTGTCGATTGAATCGAAACCAGTTTGTGTAGGTAGGTATATTATTATTCTAGAAAGCAACAATCTTTTGTTAAATATGTTACAAATACGTTTAAATGAATTTTTTGTTGTTAATATAAGTACATACCTATACAATAGAAGAAACCGTAGTGATGTAACAATACAATAAAAGAGTAGAATCCGCGTGTCTGTTTACGCTAATCTTCGGAACTACTGAAGGTACATACCTTAGTAAGCTTAGATTAGATTAGATTAAATTCATTTATTTCGCTTTTATAACAATAACATTGTATATCCGGAAGAGGGATCGTCATTTACAATTCATAAGTGTCACACATGTCAATCCAAATAATAGTGAGAATAAAAATAATACAAAAATCTTAGCTTGGAGTATGGAGCTTAATATTTATTTATTTTATTTATTTATTTATATATTTTTATTTAATATAGACTTGGTATCATTTACTTATTTATTTATTGATCGTCAATATAATGTGCACCGCTACAATTGAAACAGCACAAAAGAAAAGTGCTGAGTGACATCAAGTTCACGCGGGTGAAACCGCAGGGAACAGCTAGTGTAACAATATGACACAAAAAATAAAAATGGAACTCTACCAAATACGTTAATTATGCACTGTCAGGAACGTAGTCGATAGGGATTCCATGTATACGTATCTATCTACTATACAAGTGTATACAAATTCACAATAATGACTCCGTACAATTTCCTTTTCTTCGGCCGTTCCCCTAATTGTTTGCTTCCCACTTTCAACAGATACGTTGCTATCGTCACGATGATTGAATTTGTAGGTACATACACAGTTTTACATATTTTTATATGTACTTTGAATTTTATATATTTTAACATTACTTTATTATGGTTTACAATAACTCTCAATGTTACTTTTTCAACATTCAACCTGAGATAATGTTGTTCATATACTGAATCAAGTGTGATTAGTTCGCTATACAATACAATACAATAACCATTTATGGGATCCAACGACAAAAACGTATTTAAATTGATATCTTTATAAGGAGGATCCATCTGGTATATAAATTTAATTTTTAGAAAATTTAATTTTATTCTCTCTGAACATTTCTTTTAACTCCTAGTTGACAATTTTAATCCCAAGTCCTTAATATTATACACGCAAATGTGAATTGGTTTGTAATGATTTCTTGCCTTAACTACTCAATTGAACATAATGAAGTTTTACTTACAAGGATTTTATATACTTTTCAAGGATACAGAAAAGGAGATAGAGCACTTTTTAAGCTGGAATCCTCGCGAGAACTTCAAAATTAACGCGAGTGATACCGCGGGAAACAGCTAATATACTATATATTATTATTAAATAAATCCTGATCTTAGCTCTGGTTTCATCCAGATTTCAGAAAAAAATCCAAGCTTCAGGATGACGAAGTTACTATCATCTGTGCTAAATTGAGTTGGGCACTACTGTTGTGCAAAAACACAAAAGCATGTCTGTGCAATCGTCACATGTATTATATTACTTTTGGGTCGATGGTACGAGGCAATTTGCGCTTTCTTCAAAATTGGAGTCCCCGATAAATTGGCCACTATATCCTTGCTGTAAACAACGGGTCTGAGGACATTTGCGTAAAGTAATACTGGCACAATGAAACGGAGGCAAATATAAAACATATTACGTCCTAAAATTCTACAGGTCAACTACCAAAACATAAGAGGGTCACGTAGTAAAACTATACATTGTCTGGATGGTTCCTGGCACAAAGGTTTTCCATAGGGATTCAACGTGGCTACCTAGCAAGTGTGATGGGGTCCTTATAGGGGAGGATCCAAACGTGTAGAAATAACATTGATTTGATATAACTTCGTTATGAGCGCTAAGACTTCAGGGTGAGTGAAAAATGATGTCCTAGGCCAAGGGCAAGCTAATTGACATAAAAATTTGGTTGGAACAGTAACCAAACACCAAAAAACTGTTTTTACGGTTATTTTCTCTTATAATAACACTCTACATAATGTAGTGAAGGAGTTGTTTTGTTTCTTTTCCCTAAATTCAGAACTGTAGACAGACAATATGGAACTTACACTTACTAGTTCGGGTATAGATACCTAGATTTTCCGTGAAAGCATTACAAATGGAGGTACCTACATATAGGCATATGAAATAAATTAATTGCTTATATTTTTATCTGGTGTTGATAATATTAATCTTTAGAGTAATAATTAAAATTTATTGAAGTAGAATATTATTTAGGTAAGTATATACGGTACGGTATGGAAATAAGCATAACACTGTTTTGAACTTTGCTGAATTCCTAAAGTTTTAATGCTGAGTGTGCATACTTATTTCGTTTTTCTATACTAATATTAGGTATATAAAGGTAAATCCATGTAGGTAGGGGTAATATCTGAAACTACAGAACCGATTCTAAAACGAAGTAAAAATAAGTCAAAAATTTAAATAGTATCCCATATATGTATATTATATAACAATAACATACAATATATAAGTGACGTTATAAACCCACGCGAATAAAACCACGGAAGAAAAGCTAAGCTAAAACCTATTCTATAAAAACAATCTAATCACCATAGATACGACGGAGACTTTACCCACCTAATCATGACCTAAAATTATATGTATAACTTAATATCAGTATGGAAATATTGTCCTACCAATCTTTATCGGCCATGATTGTAGAGACTCTTGTGTGTTCTCCTTTTTAATAATATATAAATTATCCAGAAAACTAAAAAAGAGACATTTGTTATAAAGCAATATACCTACCTAATAATAAATAACCAAATGAACGATAAAAAATAGCAAAACCCAAGTTCCTTTTATTGTTACATTCTCGTGTTTTATACCTATTATATTGTAAGTATTTGTTTCAACTGTACCGTAGATAATTTTTCAAATTCCGGTAATTAATAATTTTCTCAAGTTTCTGTCACTCTACTATTTATTATAAACTTGACTTCGAAATTTAATTTGCGTTATATTGATTGAAATTAATATTCATTAGTGAGCAAATAATTGCCAGAACGTCACCAACGTGGGCTTTGGAAGATGTTCGTACGTTACCAATTCCAGTCAGTAATTAGCAACACCCTTTTCCATAAATTGATAGAGGTACCTACATCTTATCCTAATAATCTATATATATAAATTAATCTCTATTTTCCTTGGTCACGCGTGAACGGCTGGACCAATTTCGCAAATTCTTGTTTTGTTGTTTTTTATTGTAAGTAAAAGAAGAATATGAAAGAATTTTTAAGTTCCTGCGGGAATTCCGAAACTCACGTGGGTGAATCTCCGAAACGGTTTGACCGATTTTGACGAGACTTTCACTGCTACTTAGCTGATGTTATCAGGAGTAAATTAGGCTACTTTGAACATCCGGCGGTAATTCCAAAACCCATGTGGGTGAAACCGCGGGGCACAGCTAGTATAGTTATAAATGTGAAAGTTTGTGAAGATAATATTTGGATATATACCTAGGTATTTGCAACTCAATCAATAAACGGCTAAAGTGGTTCGGATGAATCTTTGCACACAAAACATGACGTTATGCTCCGGATGAACACAAAGGATACTTTTTTCACTTTTATCCTCCTAAGACCCGGGTTTTTGCATAGCATGTAGTCATCTAGACCTATTGTCCTAAATATAGAACAAACTAATAGTTGGGTTTCAAACCGGTATATAAAATTTTATGTACTTATTTTAAATATTTGAAGTTTTATTTATTTCTTTATATTTTTATGTACATATATATGTATAACATATTTGAAACATTATTTGATGAGTGATTTTTAAATAGATTTTTTTCTATTTTCTAGGGTACATGCATGAAATTTATAATAAGAAATTTTGTCAATATTTCAAAATAGAGCCTTAAGAAAGCATTATCGTGAAAGATTTACTAAAAAAAATATCAATAGTTTCCAAAATATTCAACTTTTAATTTTGTGAAACGGAACGTTGCAATGAAACACCAATCACAGCCACGCTCAACATATTATGTCACTTTTATTTTTTTAGGAAACATTTGCCTCTTTCAGGGAAGGCAAAAGAAACTAAGAGCACAGTCAACACATATTTTCTTTTTACTGAAGTTTTTTACTTTAAAATGCATCGGTAAGATGCATTTTGATTCTTTACTGGAACTTTTGGAAGTAACTCGACACAATTTAATCTTAATTTCGCTTTTGGATATTGAAGTTATTTGTCTGTCAGTGTCAAATGACCCTGTCAATACGAGAGCGACAGCTCTATCACAGATTAATAAGGAGTAATTTTTAACTAGTGACGTCATTCCGCGTTTCGGCGGTAAAGTCAAAAGAAAGAACTTTGATACGCTCTATTTAACTAATTTTTGCATATAATTTTTAAGGCCATAATATATCTTTAAAATAGACTGGAAAAAAAATTCATGCAAGTACCCTATTGCATATTAATGAGTAGATGAGGCATGAACAGGTAACAGAGAGACAGACAAAGTTACTTTCGCATTTATAATAATAGTATGAATTAAATATGTGATTTATAATAGACTAGCTGTTCCTCACGGTTTCACCCGCGTTAGTTTCAGAGATCTCGCGCCGTTTAGCCGTGAAAGCGTAACAAACAAACAAACTCACTTTCGCATTTATAATATTAGGAAGGATTGTACCACTGTATGATACTGGCAATAGGAAATCAATAGTCACTACAATTTCCTGTAAACCATAATCTGGAGTAGCAAAATTTGTAAGAAAGAGAGAAAGAAAAGGAGTTTATTGGCCGCCATCAAAAAAAGTACTTAAGTACAAAAAAAAAACATTTTAAAAAATATTTTTTTTACAAATGTTGTGGAGGAGAAAACAGGCTGCTGTGAAGAATTTGCATTCATTGTTTTTAAATCTACCTACTTTTATCTATTTAATTTATCGAGTGTATTTTAAACTTATCTATGTACTATATATAGTGTCTGTACTCGTTTAATGGACTTGATGATACCCGCATCGCAAAAAATCTGATAAAATACACGATAGGTGTTTTACTACGAGGTTATGTTAAAAATAACCTTAATATTAATCAAACTGCGTATTTCCTTGTTTCGCTCGTTTCGTTGAGATTGTAAAGACCGGTATCGGGGTGAACGTTGTCCATATTATATTTTGCCGTATATTTTGTTTAGGTATTGCGTTGATTTTAACCGGGATAGTTAAAAAAAAACATGGACGCAAATATTTCACTTCCACTCCACTTCACAACACACAGATCTACTTGATCCCACACTAAGCTTGTGTCATGGAAACTATGCAAACGTGGTACCTATACAACTACATATTATCCGGGCGACCTCTATTAGGAATCTTGAACCGCATTATCAAAGTATTTTTTTTTAACTTGCTTTTCTAAGTTTTATCACACATACTAGCTGTTCACCGCGGTTTCACCTGTGAAAATTTCGGAAATCTGGGATAAAATGTGCTTCTTAATACCCCTGACAACTTGTATGCAAAATTTTATGATGATTGGTTGAGCCGTTAAGGCGTGAAAGCGTAACAAACAAATAAACAAACGGACTCACTTTCGCATTTTTAATTGAAGGATTATCTTTAGAATAAACTTTATAATAATCTATGAATAAAAATTAATGTTTGTATGTCTGTCCTCTATGCGTTTCGAAACCATTGGCCCGATTGTGATGAAACTTTGGCGGGTTGTTCTGCCTGCGTCCGCAAAGGTTCCAGATCCCAAAACTCATGCGGGTGAAACCGCGGGGCACAGCTAGTCCTATCCTACTAATATTATAAATGTGAAAGTTTGGATGTTTGGATGTTTGTTAATCAATCACGCAAAAACGGCTGAACGGATTCGGATGAAATTTGGCATGCACGTTTTCAGGAGTACAGAGAAGGACATAGAGTAAGTATTTTTTATCCCGGAATTCTTGCGGGAATTACGAAATTACCGCAGGTAAAACCGCTGGGAACAGCTAGTATATTATAAAGAAGCAGCCGTTGTTTGACAAAATTGTATATTGAAATTTGTATGAAAATTAACCCTAATATAATCCACCTTCAAAAAATAAGTGCACTTCTATTGTTTTTTATTTTCTAACTGACGGACTAATTAGAATTTTGATTTTCAAAAGTAGTCAACATCCCTATTATTGTAAAATATTCTCATCATAGCATATAATTTGAAGTACTCACTTAAGACTTAAATCCTTTTTTGTCTTTTTGTATAGTTAAAATCCTAATTGTTATTATAAAACCACTTTTGTTTTCTTACATCATGTGCCGTATTCCGAATTTTATTAGGTATTTAGTAAAAAAACCTGTTATAAAAATATCCAAAGTAATGGCCATCAAAAAGTTATGTAACCTAATTAAAAATTTTTGGGAATAATAAACAATAATAAAAATTCGTTAGGTGATATAAAAAAGTTTTTATTGTGTTACATTTACTTTTGCTTCACAAAAAAGAAATTAAAAAGTGTTTGTTACCTAATGTTTCTGTTTTTGTGGTGGATTAATTTCTCAGCAATAAATTACCCAAGTAATAATATGATTAACATGAATAGTGAAATGAAAAAGGAAGAACTTGACTATATTTTTCTCGGTCACTTTGTTTCATAAATGATTTATATACCGAAAAGACTGGTTAAAAAATTACGCATATAGACACTCGTTTTGTTTATCCAGCTGTTTACATGTTGTATTCAAATATAGGTATACTCATGGGTGTACCGAAGGAGGGGCAGGAGGAGGGGCAGGTCCCCCCCCCTGTATTTTGTTTACGTCCCTACTACCTATTTTTATCTATAAAAGTTAAGGGCCTATAGGAGGCTAGAACTGCCCCACCTCTCACTTTTGAACCTGTATATCAATAAAAGTATTCAATCAATAATATTGAAAAAAATATATAGTAAAGTTAAGGATATACACTAAGTCCTATGTGATGTTAAAACACGATTACTAAAAATTTTCTCGATAGAAAAAAATCACAAACTTCCCTCTGATTTATACAAATAAACCGCAGAAGTCAATGAATCATTTATCCATACTAATTAAACTTTGTATAGAAACTCAACATAATACAATACGTGTAATATGTGATCTCAATTGAAAATTATGTTTTTTTGTTTTTTGTTAGAAATTAAATTCTGATATATTGCGAGTTCACCGCGTTCACCGCTTGAATTCAGTCGCGCTCCGGCATTCGAAAGGGGAACCCGCGTCGCTTGTCGTCTCTTACACCGACTTATCACCTAAGAAATTAAAAGTGCAGTGAAATGGGAAATAATCGGAACAAGAAAAAAAAAAGACGGAATTGGAGAATAGAAACCGCTAAAAACATGAATAAAATATTAAAGTAAGTACCTATCTACGTATATATATAATATCTATAAGTTATAAAATGTTTGTTTGCACCTACCTACTTTGTGTCTGATTATGGTTTGTTGACATGAAACATGATTAAAAAAATGAAATAGGTAATGTACCTATTTATAGTAGTGTGATGAGCAAATAAGTAAAGTAGGTAGAACTGTTACGTAATCGTATTGTTCCCACCTAACTACAATACATTGTTCATTTTCAGAAATAGACAAATATTGCTCGAAACTGACTGTAATAAAGAAAATGTACCTGAAGTGGACCTGTGCCCGTGAGTATCATCTAGCTAAGTAAATAAATACACAAATGTTTTCAGAAATAGAGTAACCACAGGTTCTTAGGTACTTACCTAGTTCACTTCCATGTCCATGACTGATTTTCACAATCCAAAAAGTTGCGGGTTCGAATCTCTGCCTGGTCGCAAGTTTTTTGCTTTTTTTTTATTTTAGTATAATTTGTTTAGTTACTATTTTTTTCTTTTATTTTTTAAAAGTTATTTTATTATTACTTTATTGTTATTTGTAGGTATACCTAAATATAAACTTTTTTTATCTTTTTAGGAAAAAAAGGAAACTCGCTGCAGAAGAACAAGATGAGAACGTCCCAAATCTAGGAAAAAATAAAAAATTCGATCCTTCAACAAGTTCAAAGTGAGTTTCACCTAGGTACCTATGTACAGGGAGTACATTACACTACATATTATGATGGCTTCATTCAGATCGCCGCGCGCGCCGGCCGGCCGGTTGTGTGATCGTGTATTTACACTTTGCACCACAGCACCATGCGAAAAAAATATAGTCTAGGAGCTTGTGGTGCAGTATGGGTGCAGTAGATAAACTAACTAAACTTATTTAGTTAACCTAACTGTAACCTAGTTAGCTAACCTGTTTCCTTGTTTTCATCTGTTTCTTGTTTTCTCCATTTTGTCACTTTGTTACCGGTAATCGAATTTGATCAAGGTATAGATACATAATATGGAAACAGTATTAATCTAAGCGTTCTACTTATGCCGAGCAGTAGGGTTTCTCCCTGATGTGGAACTCAGATCCTGATGATCTTGATATGAGACCAATTGGAAACTATAAGCTTTCAAATAAAAAAAGAATCATCAAAATCGGTGTAGTTTATCAATCGATTTTACATGTACATACACTTATAAAATAAATAAATGAATATACAAACATACAAATTGTGAACCTCCTCCTTTTTTGAAGTCGGTTAATAATAAAACTTGCTCTAAATGTAAAAACTGTACTTTTCTGAAAACTGCATCAAAATCAGTTCAGGCAGATGCATGATAATCGCGGACAAACATACATACATACGGTTCAAACTCATAACCTTTTACAAAACCTGCTCTTAAGTGTAATAAATACTTTTCCGAAAACCGCATCAAAATCGGTTTAGTCAAAAGCAAGATTATCATGGAAAAACGTAAATACAGTCATATAAGTCAAACAGAGAACCTCCTTTTTTGAAGTCGGTTAAATAAAGAACAACTGGTTACCTTATTGTTTAAAAGCAATCTTCCGGGCTAGGTATTTTACATTTTTTATTTATTTAAAAATACAGTCATTTTACTGTTACTTACTGTGATTGTTACAATAAACAAATTGTATGAATAAATTTTTCTAGTAAATTTACATAGTTTTATTTAATATTGTGATGATATTGTGTGATAAAATTTGTGCCTGGACTCCGGGTCTATAATGGTAGAGCTTGTCTAATAAATGACGTGCGCAACACAACCTCCCGCTATCGCTTGCACCGCAGTTTATTGTAGTACGAGGAAAATCTGTTAGATGTCGTTCTAAGCATTATAATTAGTAATAGTAATACTTTTTAAAAGATGGCGCTTTTATAACTCAAATGTCGTAATTACACAGAGGTGAGTCAGGTAGGGTGGGACGAAAGAAAGCTCGCGCGCCCAAGGTTATTGGCGTGGGGGAGCCCCTTAAGAAAAAGAACTTAAGACCTTTGCAATACAATATACGTATAGATAAGTTACTTATAAGTTTGTATAATATGATTAAAGAATTCATATGAAAAATTACCTATTTTAATTTATGTTTATTTAACTGACTACGTATAGGTGCTAATAAAAGTCTGATTTGCGTTTGTGCCCCCCGGCTCAGGGGCCGTATTTTTGAATCGCTCGAATTACTTTCACGCACGGAATCGCGAATTCACGTGTGAATCCCCATACATTTTTTAAGCATTTACGCGTGAATCTTGCAATTCCGTGTGCGAATAGTAATTCGAGCGATTCAAAAATCGACCCCCAGAACCTGGGTACGCTCACGGGTATACTATAGGTACTTACATAGAGTGAACCTACTTACCTACTTTTGTACTAAACATCGTTAAGCAAAAGAGTAATAGTTACTAACCCACAAAAGATGTAAAGAGCAGATACAGATACTTTCGCTATCGACTGTACCTAAAAGGTCATAATCGCGACTACGAGTATTATGAGTGGGAGGCTTCGAGAATTTGCTTATAAATTAGCCCAATTTAAAATCACTAGACCATATTTTGCTAGCCAAAATATTTACATACCTACCTAAATTATTATAATGATATATTTTTATATTGTACCTACCTACTGTATAATTCGTATGCTGAGTAGGTATAAAGAGTTCTTATTTAGAAAGTTCCATGTGAATTCGTTCCCTGCAGATAAAAAAAATCTGCAATAATTGCAATGGAAGACCGATTATTTTTAAAAGCTTTTATTGAACTTGCAATATATCTATGTATGTATGTAACTGTATCTTGCAACTCAATTTTGAGGCAGATAACTTCAACCGATTGAACTGAAATGTTGTATAAACGTTTAGTTGATGACAATGCATGATTTATTCTTTTTAGCGCATTTGAGTAAAAGCTTGTTTTATAAAGAAGATTTTTCTAAAGTGACTTATTATATTTACGGATGTTTCATTAATGCTCATAGTAAGCGTGTATAAACAAATAATCACCAAAACAATAATCAAATTTTATCTAATATCTTAATAATATCTTGAGACTACCTACATTTCAAGTTAAACCAAATTAAAATAATCATTACGTAGAGTTTAATAAAAAAACAACCTTTAACTTTGCATGCATCTGCATAATAAAAAGAAAATTGTAATAATATTATGATATACTTAGTATAGTTTAGTAGGTACTTACATAAGCTATAAAAATAATTTTAATTTTATGAAATAATGGCTAGCTATAGAGCACCACACCGCTCTGAATAAATATTAGTATATAGATACCTTTGTCAAATTCGCAAATTTGCATACAGTATCTAACGAAGAAAATTCATATAGTTTGATCTATTCTAAGTTACATTATGTGGTACCTATACTTATAGGTGGAGTTTTAAAAGAGGGACTTATTCAAGCTTTCGATAATTATTGCTTACAAATGTAGCTAATGAAAAAATTAAATAAAAAAACCTGATAAATGAAACGTAGGTTTACGCGAGAAAATTGCCTTTACATAATTGAATTTTTTGGCGTAGGTATCAACGGCAATGCAAAGACGAATGATTCGTCAGCGCGAGCTCAATTATCACGTTTTTATACGGATAATTACGTCAAAAATTATTTGTTACTTTTTTAAGTTATTCAAAACGAGAATCAATTCTGAATGGGTATTACCCTCCCTGATCGGTCGTTTAACCTCAAAACATAATTCAAAATGTTAAATTCACTTTTGCAAATATTTTTTTTTAACTAAACACTTTAATTAGATCTCCAAACTTCTATAGAAAGTGTCAAAACATTATTTTAATGCCAATAAAAGGCGTGTACAGTGCATATATGGGAGAACATAGCAGGAAGTTGAACATTAATACATTCGAAATCTTTGTGGAAAACCTCGTTAGTTCTAACAATAAAAATATTGGTGAAAATATTAGTAGGAGTCTCACTAGGAACAAGACTGCCGTCATCAAATGAGTGGTCACAAAGTAAAACAAATTTGATAGATATATTATATGTATATATATATTTATAACATATGTAGGTTTATAAATTTATGTCTGGAAATAAAATTCAGTGAGTATACGTTCAGAGTATTAATGAGGTACATTCCAAATTTTCTTATAGCTCATATACATAAAAGTCTTATATGTATGAGCTATAAGAAAATGTGGAATTTTAATTACGCCTGCATAACCTATACAAAATGTCACTATCAGCAATGTCCTTCAATCATATTATCTCCTCTGTTTATGACATTATAGTTGCCACTGAATATTAGCATCACAAGGTCCACGGTATCTGTTGACTAGTAGCTATTTTGGTACCTAAGTCATTACCTATTGTTTTACCGCCGCACTCAGAGTCGGCTTTAATGATTACTTAGTTAAGTATAGATTTTTTAAACAAAAATGCCGCAATAAGATCAGTTTAATAAATTAATGTTAGTTGGCATTTAACTAATAATGTTACATCTCATGAAATACCAATGGGCATGTTGACTAATTTTTATTTTTTAATACGTCTTGTAGATTATTGAAAAATATTGGACACGTATTTTTTCTTTTTTTACGTAATCAAAAAATAACGGCGATATATTGAGTGGAAATTTCGCGTGACGTCACTATTCTGACAGTTTGTATGGCGGTTTTGTGGTTAGTGACGTCACGACCTCCTCATCCTAAACTTTAATGCGCTTTATCTCTGTATATTTTAATTTATTTAAAAAAGCAAAAAATACGTGTCTATTGTTTTTTTATTTTCTAAGTGACGGACTAATTAGAATTTTGATTTTCAAAAGTAGGCAATATCCCTATTAACATTAATTTACTGAACGTCTCTGATTGCGGCAGTTTTGTTTTAAAAATCTATACTTTACTAAGTAATCATTAAAGTCGACTCTGAGTGCGGCCGTTAGTGACACTCTTGACTTGTTTGGTTTTTTTTTGGTGACATAAACTAAAAACCTTTGTATTTTATTTCTCGAGCAAATTAAGACCTGCAAAGTCGAATTTATAAAGGTAATATCTACTTGTAATATTTAGCCCCCGAAGTCTGCTATTCTAATAATCTGTTTTGATTATAACATAAAAAATATTAGGTTTTCTGGTATCTACTATTTACCCATAGCGCAAGTTTTGCATACTGTGTGACCAAATAAGGCTGATTGATTGTGTCCCAGCAACATCATCATGACTGTATGACATAGTCTCTACATTTTTCCTCCCGCCTTGCAATTTCACTTGTGATAAAGAGCTATTAAAACAAATTTAAGTTTTAGATCTCAGGTTTTGTAGAAAATTCATTTAGTTTTCACAATTTACATCTTTTTTCTACAAAAATTTTAAAACTAAAACTTAAATAGTAATGTTTTAAAGAGATCTTGTAAAAATAAAATAAAACTACCACAAAAAAACTTATTTTATTTGCCGTTTTGGAGCTATTTTTGGTGTGGTACATCAATGTATTTTTACTTTAACATAACCTAAGCTAAGCTTATGCTATCCCACTAATATTATAAATGTGAAAGTGTGGATGTTTCGATGTTTGTTACTCAATCACGCAAAAACGGCGATTGGATGAAATTTGGCATGCACGTCGTCAGGGGTACAGAAAAGGACATAGGGTACTTTTTATCCCGGAATTCCCCGGGGAACTCCGAAATTACCGCGGGTGAAACTGCGGGACTAAGCTAGTTATACCATATTTAGTCTTCGTTTACTAGTTCATTTACTTTTACTTCTTGAAGAAAGTCACAACCCACGCCATGTCATTATCCATATTGCCACGAAACTTTTCGGTACTGAGGCCTCCTTTTGCGAACTTCCTTGATCTTAGACGTTACTTTGATTAAGGAATCGTTGGTGCAGAGAGATTGAGGCTTATCAAAAGCCGTTTCCAAACATTCGCGAAGTCGTAGTATTTAATGAATTCTTTTAGGAAGTTGCTGTTTTGCGTACTGATTGTACCCTAATTATTCTAGCGTTTCATATGCTACTAATATTAAATGTGGAGGTTGGTCAAGATTTTATCTTCACTCATATCATTAATTCCTCATTAAGATATATCAATATACAAGAAAGTACAACTAACGCTACCCGCTATGAGAAAAATCTTCTAAGATTTAAAAACAAATCGAGAAAGGCTAAGGCAAAGCTTGATACCAAAAATTTTAAACAAGATTGTCAATAACGGTAATTTTTTTTGCGATGTTCAAATTAAACTTTTTAACTTATACTACTATTTTTTTTTATATTTTAGAATATTAGAATATAAGATTTTTTCATAGCGGATGGTGCTGGTTTAACTCCTGTATGCACATTAAGAAGAAAGTACCTAACTGAAGATGTCACAATGTAACATTTTCATCGTACTTGTAAAGTGAATCTATATCAGCGACAAAATTAAAATTCTTTGTATTTATTAAACGTCATTGGAATAAGGTTCCACAAAGAAGTAACCCTCGATGTTATTAAATCTCATGCCTACACACAAAAAAGTCTGACCGCTGAATATAGTAAAATGGAACTGGGGATAAGCGAGTGAACGTTGTGCTACAGCGATGTTTTTTTTTAATTTTACTCACAAACATAATATTAGCATTATTTTTAAAAATATTTTTAATTTAGGTAGGTATTTGTTTTTTCGTGCGTATAATCTCGCATTGTTGCCTATGAATCCGGATTCATCGATGCTAATACTATAAAGAGAAAAAAATGTTTTTTTTTTGTTTATAGGACTGATAACTGGACCTCCGAAAAACGCGAGTGAAGCAATGGCGGATCGAATAATAAAATAAAAAAGTAGTAACGACAATTGGTAGGTAATATTATAAATGAACGAGTACAAAATTCCGGCCGTCATTTTGTACTCGTACATTTTTATGTATATAAAAGACGGCCAGCATCTTGTGAATGTGGATTATAAAAGGAATGTTGACGACTATTGAAAATCAGAATTCTAATTAGTCCGTCAGTTGGAAAAAAAATAATAATGGACACGTAGTTTTTGCTTTTTCAAATTAATGAAAATATACCTACATTGATATTGCGCCTTAAAGTTTAGGGTGGGGGGCGTGACGTCATTAACCGCTATAAGCCCCCATACAATCTGCGCCGGATAGTGACGTCACGCGAAATTTCAACTCAATGTATGGCCGTTATTTTTGATTACGTAAAAAAAGGAAAAAAAATTGTCAACTAGCCGATAATTAATGTATTTAATGTATTAAACAATAGAGACAAGCCCATACCGAAAAACATAACCCTGCTATTATAATAAGATGTCAACTCCCACTGGGAATAGAACCTGGGACCTCTTAATTTGTGTCAGTTCGCCGACCCAGTCGTCTAGTTTAAAAAGAGTTCGTAGATTTAGATAATGGAAAGCTAGAAAGGGAGTGCAGAGAGCTGCAGGTAACGAAAATATAACTATGTAATTACGTATTTCAGTTTTTATGAAAACATACATTTTTGAAATAAATCCCCTGTGGGAGGGTGGGCAGTGTGGACGAAAAACCCAACGAAATCTAGCGGAGTTTTTGCATTAATTGCCTTCCAACATAAAAGAGTTCCATTATGTATGAATGGGAACTTTAAATTATTTTTTTTAACCTATGTTGATTACAATCATATAAGGATAGGTATAACACGCGAGCGTTACTTTTATTAAAAATACCAATTTAATCCAAAAGCCAAAATACACGTACTAATATATGTATTATTATTGGTTTGTGCTACGCCTAACACTGATCGATTTGAATTCGGTGCCACGCTCGCTTGTGTCTGCCCACTTGGGCTGTCTTGCTCACGACGGGAGTGGACTTAGCCCATCTACCCATTCCATATTTGGCTTGACTTCAAATCAATCAGTGGTAGGCGTAGCACAAACCAATAATAATATTAGTACGTGTATTTTTGGCATTTGGATTAAACCGGTATATTTTTATTTTTAGCTTTTTAGTTTTTAGGACAGTGCATTTTGTGTTTTTGGAAGTCGGTTTTAATTTTTTTGTTAAAATTTTGATTATTTCTCGCTTTTAAGTGAGTCGGTTTACAATTTATCTACATTACTATAGCCTAATGTCAACTGGTCCTTTTACAATATATTGCTTTTCCCGATGCAGGGACGTTAATTGTTGAGGAGTTCTCCTGTTACATCACCATTAGTTCCACTTCGCCTTACACATTGTGATGAGCATAAATTAAACGAGCATAAAATAAATTAAACAATTTATGCTCGTCACCATAGAAACCATATTAAAGTTAACGAATCGGAACCCGTGAATTACCTATTATTGGGTAGTTCCGATGACCATCTGTGGTCTTCATCATCAGTTCCACTTCTTCAAATTTTGCTTTCCAAAAGCAAATGAACGATTTATACTTTCAAAAATACCCAAATCCCTATAGGTGTGCCTATAATTTTTGAAGAGTTCCCTCGATTTCTCGAAGATCCCATCATCAAATCCCGACTTGGTGGCAATGGGACCTAATTGGAAGTATACCCTTTCAAACAAAAAAAGAATTTTCCAAATCAGTCCAACCGTCTTCCAGTTATCGGTGAGCATTTAAAAAAAAATCATACAGCCGAATGCATAACCTCCTCCTTTTTGGAAGTCGGTTAAAAACTAACTGTCACCGTGTTTTCACCCGCGTTTATTTCGGAATTCCAGAATAAAATGTAGGTACGTACGTATACCCTATATGCCCTTCTTTAGGGTAGGTAGACGGCTTGACTTTTTCCTACACTTCCACAACTATCATTAACCAGTTTACAAAAACCCTAACAAATGACATACTTAAACCTTTCTGATGAATCACCCTAATATTGGTGAAAACCTCTTGAAAATCCGTTCAATAGTTTTTGAGTTTATCGCGAACAGACCGACAGACAAAAAGACGCGGTGGAGAACTTTGTTTTGTAATAGGTATGTGTAATGTAGTGATACCGTTGGGAATGGAAGCAAAAGAACAATTATTGACGTGCGCGTGGGACGCCGCGAAATTACGTTCGCGTCATATAGTAAGCTGGTTTCACCGTACGTCAGTTTGCGTCACTCTGCGTGCGCCGAATGCGGCTCTATGCCTATTTATTATTTTATTCTATTTTTGGAGGTTAATCTTTCAACTGTGTCGTATAATCAGTTTCAAAATATGTAACAAACACTTTTGACAGCCGTTAACTGTATTGTACTGTTACTGTATTGTAATACAATTCAACTGCTGTCAAAAGTGATTACATATATTTGATGCTGATAGTACCCGACTGTGTCTCCAATTACGACAAACCAACATTCAGCCTCAGTTTAGTGAAGGCGCTTAGCTTAATTGCAAAGCAAATAGAGCGTTCCAATTGAACCCCAATATCACATTCCAAATATCTAAAATGTCGTCTTTCACTGGAAAAGAATGAATCAGTAAAAAAAAAACATTGCATCAACTTTTTGTGATATTTGAATAATTATTATGTACTACCTGTGCCCCGCGATTTCACCCGCGTGAGTTTCAGAATTCCGGCAGGAACTCCCAACTTCTTACCGTTTAAACTAACCGTTAAAACCTTCTCTGTACATCCACGAATCTTTCAAGATCAAAATTAGCAAAATCGATCCAGCCATTCTCGAGTTTTAGCGAGACTAACGAACAGCAATTCATTTTCAGAAGATTGAAACAGTAAAATTAAATAAATTATTTGTATTTTTAAATAACTGCCTCATAATTTTGTAACCTCGTAGATTTAGAATTGCGAATTTCGATACTTTAAATAGATAAATAGTGAGATAAGTAAAAAGATATTAGAATATTTTTGAATCGACTCAGCCGTTTATATTGTTTATTTTATTTTCCTTTATTCAGAGCAACAAACAACCATGATGATTATACATGATGAAGCGATAAACATCCAAATATCTAAAGAACAGATAGGTACATCGCAAATCATGTTGGATAAAAATGTTACTAACATTTTTTTTCTCGAGAAATTTGATAGGCACAACTAAAATTTATTTCTCAAAATAAATTTGGAATCGAATAAGGAACAGGAACTTAAAAGCAGGTTCTTTCTAATTTACCTTTTTTTTCATCTTTTTATAGGTATCAAAAATAGATTTGAAGAGTGCTGCTGAAAATAACTTCTTTAAGTGGTGACAATACTGATTATTTTTGTCTCAAAACTTGTTACCTACACTTATTTTTTAAACATTTTATATATATTAACAGCATTGAAACTTCCAACATTACAAAAATATACAAAAGATATTTATGCAAATCGGTTTCCAGATTTAATCACTTCTAAATTTGTGTAGGAAAAAAAGCAATGGCGTCCTTAATTAATTATGCATCAAAAACTTACAATCAACTTAATCTTACTTCTTACATAACCGTAAAGAAAACCGAGCTTTCAAATATTTCTTTTCACTCCCAGCTGTGGTAATGCTATCCTACCTTTGATCTTTTATTTCATTGTTTTCAAGCAAAATATAATATGATTGAGATGAGATGGCAAAAAATAATGCGTTTCAATTGTTACAAGGGGGATTCTTAAGTAATTGCTCTAACAAAAATGAGATTCCTATAACAACAAATTTTAACTATCATTTCGGTATGTTATCGTAATTCGGTATTTCGGTATTGGATATAAAAGCAAATCATCATTGAAAATAAATTTTGTCTTTTTTTGTTTCAGTATCTCTTCGAATTTGAATACGCATGACGAAGCATGGAGAGTTCCGTCATCAATTCCACGTTGTATGACGATGAAATTAACCGAAATCAGACGGAGTACAACATGGAGGATACACAAATTTACTTTGACACGTGGCCCGTAGAGAAATGCATAGAGGCTCATATAACAAACGGCACAAAAGCCGACGACATAGCCAGTCGTTTATTCATTTACAATCGCACTCAAATCATGTGTCTCGAACACGCCCCAGTATTAAGTAGAAACACAATAGTTAGAGCAAGTGTACTCTCTACTATAGCTATTCTATCATTCTTTGGTAATTTAGCCACAATTATAAGCGTACGAAGAGGGAAGCCTGGCAGAAAGAGAACTAGACCTTCGTGGACAGCAATATACAGTTTGATATTCCAACTGAGTATAGCAGATTTATTGGTGACAATATTCTGTATAGCGGGTGAAGCGGCATGGTCGTTTACAGTTCAATGGTACGCGGGGAACGTGGCGTGTAAATTGTTTAAATTGATCCAAATGTTCGCGCTCTATTTAAGCACTTTTATCTTGGTGCTCATTGGAGTCGATCGATGGCTTGCGGTTAAATATCCGATGAAAAGTATGGCCACAGCAACCAGGAGTGTGCGACTGGTAATCATTGCATGGGTGCTGAGTTTCCTGTTGAGCATACCGCAGGTGTGTAAAAACTATTTTCAGATTTGCTACATCTGGTTTCATGTTTACATCTTTTATAAGTATCTATTATATTTGTGGTAATATTATATTTTTATGTTCAAACTATTCTTGTGAAACAATAGTATAGCATATAGCATGAACTCTACGTCTAGAGGTATAGATTTGATATTATTATTATAGCTTGTTTGACTTTGTCTTGTTCAGAAAATATAGAAAGTGAAGCAATAGCAAGTAAACACTATTTATAATATATCTATATAAACTGATAATATTATGTTACATACTTGCAATGGAAACTGAAAATTTTATTATTCAAAGAATTCGGTAAATAAGTTTTACTTCAAAAAACTAAATACAGTAACTCAAATAGAAGAAGGTACTAGAGATATCACAGTGTTTTTGCAATTTTAAAGTAATCTAAACTTTCCTTTTGACTTGCAAATTAACTTTGTGGGGCACATAGGGCAATCAAAGATGCTCAATTCAAAGTTGTTTGGATAAACGCAATACTTATGGTGTAATAAATAGGTACTTATAACAATACGCTGATTACTCATAATCGAAGTATTTTTATGTGATGAACACAGTTGTACAAACTATGATGTCTCATTCCGTTGAAAAGGTATTGCAATAAAGCCAAGTTCAGTTTACTTTGTACAATTTTCTACGCATTTCAATATGTTCTGCGCATCGACGTCTGACAATGTTAAATTTTTACGAGCGTGTATAAAACGTATATTATCATGGAAAATAAATAATCATCGCTTACTCATTACTGAACGATATAACCTTGAAAACAAAATACGAATAGGTAGGTACATGTTTCATAAAACAGACGTTTTGAGAATAGTCATTTTATCGTCCAAACAAATTTTAATTTAAGCATTTTGTCTACTACACTGCCACTTCACGTTAAAATAACTATAATCATCGATAATGATTCATATTTTTTGTTACATAGTTATCGTAGCTATTTTTTAACAATTTTTTTTTTGTTTATACTCGTGCCGTGGCGTGGTTGAGGTAAAAACAAATGGTAGCACAGTTAAAAATCAGTTTGGAAACAACGTTAATAATTCTGCTTTTATGAAAAGGTCTTTTGTTTTGGTTTTTTACTTGTATCTGCGATATAACGGGCGTTTACGTAATTTTCTGCGCACCACTGGCAGGCTCTTTAGTTTTTTACTTTATAAAATTCTAATCCTTTTTTTTGGAATTAATTCAATAATTGTAATTTTATTCACGTCTAAAAGAGTCATAATTATATGCTCAATTTTGAAAAAAGATATTTGATTATAGATGCAAGAAAGATGACAACAAAGTATGTGATTATCACACAATATATTACTTTTTAACTTAGAAAGAATATACGTAACCCATGCATGTTTATATTATTTAATGTTTCGAATTACACAGTTCGATAAACAAAAAAGTTTAAAATTAATGCCTACTATATAGCTGTTTTCCGCGGTTACACTTACGTTAATTTCGGAGTTTCTGCGGGAATTCTGGAACAAAAAATATCATATTTCCTTCTTAGTTTCCCTGACAATGTGTTGTATGCAAAATTTAATGCACTTCTTCTGACACCTCTAACAATATCATTAATATTTCAACCAATTTATACAAAACCTGGAAAAATAACATACTTAACCTTCCTCATGAATCTATTTTTGAGTTTATCGCAAACAGACGGAAAGATAAACAGATAGACGCAGCGGAGGACTTAGTTATACTTATAAATTATAATATTACTAATATACTTATAATTATAATATGTAGTGATAATAAATAAAATAAACAAATTCTGTCGATTATTAACAATTTGAAAGTTAATATGCACAAAGAAAATTACTAATTTAAGACGCAAGCAACTAATTTGATTGGGAAGTTAGAATTGTATTTATCCAGGCAATTTCTGTGTTAAAATCCCTACTTCTAAAAGTACCTACACTTCAATGAGCTAACGCCTGCTTGAGAATAGGTATTTGCGCGTTCTATTGTGTTGATAATTTTGTTTGTGTTATTCTGTAGGTCGTTAACGCATATTTGTAGATATATTTTATTACGGATTTTCAAGCGTTAAATTTTGTTATAAATCATGTGGATGTAAATTTTGGTAGGTATTTAGACTTCGAGCAAGCTTTTCAGCATGTAATAATTAACCTACTACATTTTAATCTGAGGCGCTCGCGAGTATTTCTAGCTATCGATTTATTTTCACAATCCCGATCGGCTATCCTAGGCGCGCGAATCTGTGTAGAGATCTTATATTTAGTGGAAGTTCTTATGTGGTGTAAGGTATCCCCCTTAGGTTAATCTGATGCGCTTGAGTGACTCCGAAAATCCGCTCTTGGGCTCCCCTACTATTAATGTAAGACCGCCCGCGCCCCCGTTTGCAGTCTCATATTTATTGTATATTTATGTAGGTACTTCCCAGAATTTGATCCTTATAAGTGACCACAGATAATATAATACTATACTATGACCGCAACAATAGATACCTACAGGGTGTATTTTCTTTCTAAATCAACAGGATAGATTGCCAGCTACGAAAATTATTTAAAAAAAATATCAATACACAGTTGTATGTAATTTTTATCTAAATGAACCCCGACACTCCTTGGAGTATTTTTTGCTATTCTTGCTATATTATATCAACGCTCTTTTTAAAAATAGAACCTGTATTATATAGCAAAAAAATCGGAATGGTAAACAAGTCGTTAAATTAATTTTATTGTTTCTTTTGCAGGCAGTCATATTCCGAGTGGCGAAGGGTCCATTTGTGGAGGATTTCTATCAGTGCGTCACCCATGGTTTCTATACGGAGAGGTGGCAAGAACAAGCGTACACTACGATGTCTTTAGTACTGATGTTCATTTTGCCACTCGTAATACTGCTCTCAACATACATATCCACAGTAAGGACGATTGCGAGTAAGTAGCGCATGTGATCTTTTAACGTAGGTATAATATGTATTACACTACAGTACCTACTACACTAATGATTTTGCTTCCAACTTGAAACTAAGGGACTATGTAGAAGCATAGACTATGTAGAAACATAAATGGTGTAACAACGGGAAAAATATGGAGCTAGTGATAGTAATAAATAGATATGCGTACATGCGAGAGAAAATGAGTAGCCCTCTAGCCTGAGTGTAAACTCAAAAATTGTATATACCATAATGTACATATACAAATATACAAATCTAATTTTATAAATGTTTTGTTTAAACTGTAAATCACTTATTGTTTACAAGAATTCTGCGATGCAAGCGTACAAACTACATAATTATATAATACTAGCTGTCCCCCGCGATTTCATCCGCGGTAATTTCGGAGTTCCCGCGGAGGTTGCGGGAAAAAGTACTCTATGTCCTTCTTTGTACCCCGACAGTAGTTTACGGTGATTATCTGTTCCCCGCATTAGTACCGGAGTTCCCGCGGGAGTTCCGGGATAAAAACTATCCTATCTTTTAAGTTGGACCATATTATAAATGGTTACAAAATTTTATCAAAATCCGTTCAGTAGTTTCGGTGTCCATCGCGGATAAACAACGTGACACGTGATTTGTATATACATATTAAGATTTTTCTCAACGAAAAAATTACTTTACCCGATTCTTAGAGCACGAACCTTCAGACGAACATTTTGAAATATTTAATGACAATCAGCATTAGTTTACATGTCACATTATTTTTAGCGACGATACCTACTTCTGAGTATAGTTAGGCATGGGACTTGTTATATCAACTAATAGTTTCTATAACCGCGACCGTGACCTCAGTCGAATTAAATACTTACGAGGCGAGCAAAGGATATATCACTAGCTGTGTATTTAAAAAAGTTTTGGTGACTCTTATGTACCTTGAACGAAAAATAGATGCTTGTTCGGTAAAGAGCACGACCGAAAATTCTCCATCGAAGATTGGTCAGCAGCGTTTCCGCCACCGCTACTCGGGTAGTCAGCATGTTCGACCAATAACCACTTCTGTCGTTTGCACTTATGTGTTTTCTTTCAGTAATCAGCTCAGTTTTTTCACATCTGCCTTTACAAATTGATATCATGTTTGCCATTTCCAGAGAGCGCCAAAGTGTTCAAACCAGAAATTTTGAGACACGAAAAATATATAACGCCCGACATAAATCGGCGCAGATTAATCGACAGAGCCAAGATGAAGTCGCTGAGGATGTCTATTGTGATTGTAGTCGCTTTCATCGTCTGGTGGACGCCGTATTACGTGATGATGATTATATTCACGTTCCTCAATCCTGACAAAAACGTATGTACTTATATAAAAACTAGCTGTTCCGCGCAGTTTCACCCGCGTTAGTTTCGGAGATCCCGCGGGCATTCTGAGATAAATGTACTTACTTCCCTAAATTTATTTCTGTACCTATACCTTTGACAATGTGTAGGTAGTGCAAAATTTAATGTAGTTTCTCCCGCGTTAATTTCGGAGTTTCCGCAGGAATTCTGGGATAAAAAGTAGCCTTTGTCTTTTTCTGTACCCCTGACAACGTCAATGCAAAATTTAGTGCTGATTGGTTGAGCCGTTTAGCCGTGAAAGCGTCACAAACAAACAAACTTTCGCATTTATAATATTAGTAAGGATACCGCCTTCCAACTTCATTTTCATAGGCACTCGAAGGTTGTTTTGGAAGAGATCCCTGTGAGCAATAAGACCGAATACTCGTGTGATTTTTAGGGTCAATGCAGACTGTTATTTGTTGTCAATTAGATTGCTATTGCAATACAGCAATCGAATAAAAAGTGACAAATAGTCCGATTGTATAAGGTAAGTACTAGCTGTCCCCGCTAGCTGTACCTGCATTAATTTAGAGTTTCCGTGAGAATTCCGGGTCAAGAGTATATTATATGTTCATAAGTTATTTTCTGTTCCCCTGATAACGTGTATGCAAAATTTCATGGGGCGAGGCGTAGGAAATTAACAAACAAAAAACAACCAAACTCACATTCGCATTTATATACCTAATACTCAGAATTTGAAGTATTGATGAAGATTATAGAACAATACTTTTTTGAAATGTTGGGACAATAATAAAATTTAATAACAACCGTTTCTATTAGAGTAAAAATGATAGTCCTCATTTGACTATTAGTGATTTATCGACAAAATAACGAATAGATCAATATCTATTCATGGCACTCCATTGGCACTCCCTCAAATTAATATAGACTTGTGTCAACATTGACTTATAATTAATTAACCTTTGTCAGAGGTTGCTGACCGCAGCGGCCGGATAGAAACTGTTCTCAACTGAAAATCCTTCAATATACACACCTGCCTATCAACAGATAGGCAATTTACAGTCCATTTTTTTCATTTCGTAGCTCTTAGTTGTTATTTGAAAGCCAGTTTGAAATTTAGTAAAATTTTTGATGAGTTGATTTACGTTTGTTGTGTTCCGTTCAGTTGGGTATAATGTCCAAGCATTATTGAGTTACTAAATTTATTTTATTGTTATATTACGAAACTTATTTTATTTTATACTAGCTGTGCCCCGCGGTTCCACCCGCGGTAATTTCGGAGTTCCCGCGGGAATTCCGGGATAAAAGTACCCTATGTCCTTCTCTGTACCCCTGACAACGTGCATGCCAAATTTCATCCAAATCTGATCAGCCGTTTTTGCGTGATTGAGTAAACGTATGCGAAAGTGGATTTTCATCCGACTTGCTTCAAATTTATCGTCACTGCTCAGCTCCTATGTGTCTTAGCGTTATGTTATATAGCCTATAACCTGCCCAGGAGCATGGACTATAATCGTACCAAGTTTGGTTAAAATCGCTTCAGTAGTTTTTGACCCATGCGTGCACATACAGACAGACAGACAGACAAAAAATTTACTGACTGCATTTTTGGCATCAGTATCGATCACCATTCATCCTCCAATATTAATTTTGAATATATATTCAATGTACAGAATTGACCTCTCTACAGTTTTATTATAAGTACATATATAGAAAATAGATAGGTATTTAATTTTTCAATTTTGGGCAATAATAGCAATCCTTATACAAATAGGTACTTATCGTAACAATTTCTAAGCTTAGATATAATAGGTCGAATTTGATTTATTGTTTCCATACTATCGGAAAACCATTAACTCCATCGGCATCCGGTTGATTAATAAATAATTCTAACCGTTGTTCATAAGTTTTCATTTAGAGTTTATTTCTTAGTACGTAAAAAATCGATACATTCCAATATAATAACTAAAATGTTTCTATTCATTGTTTTTATTTTGGACTGAGTGCTACGCTAAGTTGTCGCGGTTTTGATTCCTACATCAGGGTAAAAATCAAAGTGTGTTTATTTTATACCTAATAGCTGTCCCCGCGGTTTCACTCGTGGTAATTTTGGAGTTCCCGCGGGCATTCCAGGTCATACTATAAACCTTCCTCTGGAATCACTCTACATATTAAAAAACCGCATCAAAATCCGTTGCGTAGTTTTAAAAATCTAAACATACTTATAGACAGACAGACAGCGGCAGCGACTTGGGTTTTATACTATGTAGTGATAATATATTTAAAAAATATTTTATTAATTTTTTTTATTTTTATTTTGGAGGAAAACCTTACGGCTAATGTAACAAAAATAATATATACGCCGTGTAGGTACCGTCAAACGAGGAAAGAATTGAAGTTTTAGATTCTCGTCTCATATGTAAAAAAACTTTAATTTTAAAGCATAATTATCGTTAAAAAATATTCTTGAAAAAGGAGCGTGTTATTGAGTTCAAGCATTATTTATATTATCCAATTAATTTGAGATAAATAACAGACGAAAGTTGCAATTTAGAAATAGAGCATCCTATTTTTAAAGGAAACGAATGCATATTATTTTCAACTCATAGCACTGGTAATAATTATGTTTTATTAACTTCTGTATTCTTCATTTTATTTGTTTTTGTAACATTTCTTTGTTCCAATGTAAATTAATTTCTATATTTCATTGAGCAATGAGTTTCTAATGGATAGCACAACGGTAGTGGAAACTTGGAAAGTTTTTATGTACCTACCCAATCAATCAAGGTGAAAAGGGTTCGCTAACTAGGCAGATTACTTGAACATTTTCACAGTTGTGTAACTTTTGTTACAATAATAAAATATTTGTTGTATTGAAAACAATTTCGCTTCGATTAAACGTTATTTCTAATATTTTAAACTAGGAAGTTTTGAAGTAACAGCAATTTCAGGATCATAAGAAATCTTCGTCGTGTTTATTCAAGGCACCTTATTTTCTATATCGGGGTGAAATCCTCAAGAAATATTATACGTTTAATTATCTATGTATTATCTATGTATTTTGACGTTCGCTGAGGTAGTCTGTAGATAGATAATAAGATTCTGGATATTCCAATTAATATTATTGTTTTTGAAGTAGGTGCTCAAATTCAATTAAGAATGAAAGAGTGAATATTGAGTGAGTGATTGTAGGTTTTGAAAGTAAAAACCTTTTTTACCGTTACCGTTGTGATTTCAAACTCAATGAAAAGGAAAAACTACACTAAAAAACATACATACAATCGAACATAGTACTCCTCTTTTTGGAAGTCGGTTAAGAAGAGAATAAATCTGTCTCTAGCCTGCGAGAGGATGAGATAAAATGAAATTAACAGGGTTTCTTATTATCTTAGTATTCTAAAGGTTTTACTTGTACAACGTGTAAATTCGTACATTTCAATTTTGTATTTATTTTTCTCATTTATTAAGTTTTATGTACACTGAAAATTGATTATAGCTCCCTTTGACAACAGTTCATGCAGTTTGGCAGACTAATGTAACAAGACATGTTTTTTTTTGGAAAAAAAAATATATATATACTTATATATAAAATAAAACTGTGATTTAAATTTTTCGATTTGATGTAAACTCCGTTATAATATTTTATAATTTGATATATTCGAGGATCACAAAAAATATTAATTTGTTATTATATCATATCAATGAAACGCATAAAAATCATAATTCATTTACGAAGTATGAATGGTTAAAATTTTGATTTATACTAACTATAAATATTATAATGATAATCTAATACAGTGGTAAAATGTAGTGTATCATATTATCATAATAAATAAAAAGTGGTGTAATTGTATAATGTAGTTTCCTTTATATTACTTATGTTTTTTTATGAACTCGGCGGTGCCCACGTATCGGGGTTTTCAAAATAGCCCTTGGAGCAATATCAGTTGGGCACCACTTACCTATATAAAATCTCGTGTCTCACTGTTATCGAACTCTTCCGAAAAGCCTTGGCCGATTTTTATGAATTTTTTTGTGAAAATGTTTTTTATACCTCTAGGTGATACCTAAGGGTCTCCGGAATTCTGAATTTTTATTTTTTGGACAAAACTTTACTTGGAGTAGACAACTGCGGGAATTCCGAAACTCACGCGGGTGAATCCGCGGGGAACGCCTAGTATATTATAATATCGTTCTGTGTGTCTTGTTAGTGACTGAAGACCGGTGTTTTAATCCGTAGCTAATAAGAATAATGATCAAAAGTTGAAACACGAAGTTTCTATTTATAGAGAATCAACCATTATTAACATAATTATTGTGATTATTAATTATTATTTTCAGCAAAGCGATGATCTCCTTTCGGGTATCTTCTTCTTCGGAATGTCGAACAGTCTGGTGAACCCCGTGATCTATGGAGCGTTCCACTTGTGGCCTAAGAAAAAGAAACTTTCTAGGCACAGTGACAGGTAATATGCCTCCATTTTCTAATTATATTTCTTTTGCCAATGTGGATTTTCAGGATTAGTTTAATTTTTTTTTAGTTGCAATAATTTTCTTGCACTACGTTAATGCTTTTTTATTATTATACCTTAATATTATAATACTATGAGGGCGCGTAATATAGAAAGAAAGAAAAAAGAAAGATTTATTCAAGCAAGAGAAGAAACACAACACAAATGAAAACAATTATAGAACAACGAAATAAATGATAACAAAATAAAGAAAAAATATGAATTATATCGTTAGGTAAGTATATCTCACAAAATACCAAAAAAAAAAATAAAGAAAAAAAACAATGTGGATTTTGGTTTTTTTGGTTGGTTTTTTTAATCTATACTATAATAAAAGAGTAGAATCCGGGATTCTGTACATTGAATATTTGTACCTGAAATTGAGAGGGGTGATAATAGAAAAGTAACCAAGCAGAAAAAAAAGTTTTTAAAATTCTTTTCTGTCTGTCTGTCTGTCTGTTCGTGATAATCTGCGCATGTACTGAATGGATTGTCATGCGGTTTTCACAGGTAGATTAAGCTTATTCTGGAGCTACACATAGGTTTTGTTTCATTGAAATCGGATTTCGGGAAAAAAACTTGTTGTATAAAAACCTTTCATGCGGGTGAAACCGCGGGTCATGACTAATAGCAAATAAAAACCAGAATGTAAACATATATCTTTTGAAATTCATATGATAAGAGGCATGATAACAAAGATAAAAATCAAAATTCAATTCAGTCCGTCTGTTGGATATTGAAAAAATAAAAGACACGTACATATTTTATGCTTATTTAAATAATTGAAAAGATACTTAGATAAAACGCATTAAAGTTTAGGAGTGGGAGGTCGCGATGTCATAACTAAGTATAAAAACGTGTACCTAGGTGTGACGTCATACGGAATTTCAACTCAATGTGTCGCCGCTATTTATTGACTACGCATAAAAAGGAAAAATACGTGTGTGTCAAATATTTTTTTATTAATCTACAAGACGGAGTAAAAATTAAAATTTAGTCGTCATGCCTATTAGCCCAGACCATCCACTTTCAGAGTAAAATTTTATCATAATTGTCTAGAAAATTGAAATGTTATTTACGTTTTGTTGTGTATAAATACCTTTCAGTCTGCATTAGCCTTACCCAGCATTACGTGGCTACACTTTGTTTACTTCTTGGTTATTATCATATTATAATACCAGCTCAGAGACATACTAAATTTTATTTCATCATTTGTCTTCGTTTCGGAATATTAATGGATTCATATTATGCTTTTTACTTACAAAGACAAGATTAATGACAAAAAAATGCTATTTACATTACTTACCTAAAGAGGTTTTTTTTTGCAACTAAAGAAACTAATGAAAATAACATTGAAAAAAAGGTACTTACCTATTTGGGACATCCTTTTTATAAGATTCGGTTTCTATTGATTAATTAAAGAGGGTTAAGCACGAAGACTTTAAAACAAAAGGTAATAAAAAATTGAACAGTCATTTGTGGCCTAAAATATTTAAGAGATTTTTTATTGTTATTTATAAGCTGAATTTAATTTTTTATAATTTGAAGTTTGTAACGTGTATGGCAGCATCGTTATTCTCAGTTCTACGACCATGACTCATGGTAATAGTACGGACCGCCAAGAGGGGATTTGTGGATTAGCTAAAGCGCGTCAGATGAACATAAGAGGGGTACCTTGCACCATGTTGAGTACCTCCACCAAATATAGGCCCTCTACACTGGTGGGTGCGTCTAGAATAACCGATCAGATTAGTAAAAAAAAATCGATAACTCGAAATACTCGAGCGCGTCAGATTAAGATATGGTGGGTTAATTACATAGTGAGAAGTATGTATATGAATAATCTGACCATTTGAACGTGACGTAAGGGAGTTAGAGGATCACAAACTTGCAAAAAAAAACGCAACTTCGACATTCTCGAGCGCAGTTGATTTATTTTTTATTTTAAAGTAAATAACTCAAGGATAGCGGGAAAAATATAATCTGCCGATTTTCATAAGCCGAAGAAACAAAAATCGTCTTCGAATCGAACGAGCAGCTGCAGTGAAACAGGTACCTATTCATATCTCTGTCTTTCTTTCCCTTTTACTTTTTCTCTATCTCTCACTCTCTCGCACCGTCCTCACACTACTTTCCGTCGCCATAACGTCATCACAGTATATCACGGCGCTAAACGTGTCAAATTATAACTTTTTTTGGTCGGTTAAAATACATATTAAAATAAGTTAAGGTAAGTATTACATCAAACTATAGGTTCACCTATAACCTTTCACTTGAATGTAATTATATATATATTATATAATAAAGCTCATCACAAAACAACGCGTTCATGTTATTATATGTAAACGTTCTGGCTTGTTTGTGCTTTAAAGTTAGTTTTGTGAATAATATTTTGTGAGCTTTTACATATTTCATAGAAATATAAAGTGTGTTTTTTGTGAACAAGAAATAGCTCATAAAGTTATTAAACTTACGTCAGAAAGAAAAAAAAATTTTAAAAATAAATCATAATTTTTGTTTCTAGCAGTCAGATTAATAATACCCCTCAAAATTATTGTCAGATTTTAAGCCAACATAACTTGGAGTGCAAGCTGAACCTTCTGTAAAATAATCTGACACGCTCGAGTATTTCAAAATTGAGATTTTTTTTTGCATTTTCAAAAATTCGCTACTACCTTGCGTCACCTCCAAATTGGCAGATTTTCGGAGGGGAGCATTTTTAGGGCTCACTTAACATCCCCTTTGAATATCTGACGCGCTGGAGTAAATGTTTTTTTTTTTTCATTTTCTCCACTTCCGGATGGCCACCCCCACCACGCAAATCGGCAGATGAATATATTTTCGATATCAGAGACACCTTGGAGTATCTAAACTACAATATCTGACGCGCTCGAGTATTTCCATTTTAATATTTTTTTTTACATTTTTGAAAGCCTGTAGAAGCTAAACCCACCGGTGAATGAAAAAATATCATATGACCTTATTTTGTTTATATCTCCTAATCTTCAAAACCCAATAGGTCCCAACGACGCTCGAGTCACTCCCGAATTAGCATCGGTATCTCCCGTACTATAACTAAATGTTGTTTGAAAAGAATTATACAGACGAAATATTATTCCTATACGAATATCTTAACAATCTGATTGAATGTATTATTGTACTATGAAAGAAAAGTATATATAGAAATAATAAATTAAGTACCTAATCTTTTAGGAGCACAATAATCTACAATATTAGGATTTCTCTCTTCTCAAGATTAAGTAGGTACTCTCTGGACCTACAAAAGTAATTCTAATTTATTTTCTCTTATCCAAGACGTACATATTATCCCCATGTTATTTAGGTAGCACTGATGGATAAGTGGTTAGCTTACTTGACTGCTACGCCATATTTCGTAGGTTTATACCACGTCAGGGTAAACTATGACGGGAGTCGCCGCAATGAAGGGCCAGGAGGAGGGGTTTTTAGTTCGTGCAATTTGGACACGCCCTGCCAGTACGTGGTGGAAGGGGTCCGTTAGGGATATTCCCCTCCTCACCAAAAAATAAAAAGAAGGGTAAACTATGGTGTACCGACAAGATGAAAGCAGCACAAAGACGCAATACACTGGCGGAATGGCAGAAACAATGGAGATAATCTGAAAAGGGTCTATAGACTAAGGTGATCCTGTCAGACGTTCGGGCTTGGTCCCAATGTCGTTTTGGAACGATGGACTACTACACTTCTCAGTGTTTTTCTGGCCATGGAGTGTTTAATACTTACAGGACAAGAATAGGAAAGGTCGCCACAGATTATTGCTGGTTTTGTGCAGAAGTCGATACACCTGAGCACACACTATTCCTGTGCCCCAAGTTCGACCGCGAATGTGCGTTGGTCGAAAAAGACATCGGGGAGAACATGAACAAAGACAACATGGTCGAGGTGATGCTGAGAGGCGAAGCTCCTACGAACCGCATCAGGGCCTTCATCACCTCGATCATGAAACAGAAGGAGATTCACGAGCGCCAGCTGAAAACAGCAGTACGGAGCACTCAGTGGCTGCCTGATGCATTATCCGACAGTCCCAGGCAGTCGCCGCAATGAGTGGCATGGAGGAGGGGTTTTTAGTCCGTGCAAATTGGACACTCCCTGCCAGCACGTGTTGGCAAGGGTCCGTTAGGGATTTTCGCCTTCTCACGTAAAATAAAAAAAGGGTAAATATGTAAATATGTAATGAACATTAAGGTTTACTTGTAGTTTGAATGAATAGGATTTGCGCAATAGGGAACCATGCCTCCCCTCTCCCATGATAGAAAAGAATTCTAAAAACTCTTTTTTTTTGGTTCGTTATTCTTCTTTTAATAATAATAATAATCCACTTCACAACACACAGATTTACTTGTTCCCATAGTAAGTTAAAATCAGTTTGTGTCATGGAAACCAAGCAAATGTGGTAGGTATATAATACATAGAATTACATAATATATTATATTATACAATAGATATATAAATACACCCGACTGGAAAGTGGAAATCTATGTTTATCACGCAAAGTGCACCCCTACCGGGAATCAAACCCGGAACCTCTTGATTAGCGGGCAGGCATGGTGACCTAGTACGCCAATCAGGCCATCATGCAGGTAGTAGGTATTCATTGTAAGTTTACATTTGTAAAAGTATAGTGTAAAAGTATATAACAAAAAAAGGAAGGTTTGGCGGGACTCAAAGATGACGATAAAAAATTGCTAAAAATAGATATTTTATGTTTTATGGTGCTGTATTGGATCATAATTAATTTTCCCAGTGACAGTTGTTTATGTGCTTAAGAAGATTTATGACATTTCGAGCAGATTTCTTTGGTATCCTCCAACACCTCTGAGAAAGCTCTTGCAATCAATAGACAATGGCTTCCATTTTCAAACCATACAACGATGTTAATGTTAGATATGACTAAAACTGCGAAAATTAGTTTTTAATAAATTACCCACGCTCAGATTGGAAACCTGCTCTTTGTATCCCCCAAATACCACGGGATCTTAATTACGGTAGCGTAGGGTCAAAAAAATACTTCGGATTCGCCACAAAACAAAATTACTTTCTGAGAGTTTTTTGGCGGGAACCCGAAATGGCGGTTCCGTAATTTATGTATCGATAAAAAAAAACCGACCAAGTGCGTATCAGACTTCGCACATTTAGGGTTCCGTAGGTAGCAAAAATTTTTAACAGCAAAATAAAGTTGGTTTTAACAAAGAAAATTATAACATTTCAAAGATAAATTTGAGTTGTTAATATGTTGGTATTCTTTGATAAAATAATATAACGTAATAATAAATACTATCACGAAGTTTTAAGTTTATAGGTCAACGGGAAGTTGGAATATACCTCGGTACAAAATTTTGTAAAAAAGCTGATTTCTCGTGCCTTTGTTTTCCGACGTTTTTAAAAACAAAACCTACAGCTTTTATCTATCTACTTAATGAGCTCACTAGATTCGGTAGAAAAACAAAAAAAAAAGCTTTAGCTTTTGGGAACCTTTACGGGAGCCCCTCTTAAAAATCCTTAAAAATATTTTTTGATAATAATTTGTTTAGCTTTGAGTTATCAATATACGTATACTGTACAAAAAAGAATGTGGCTTTTAAAGTTTGCCTCTAAAACATATGTGACAGACGACGGACTCACGGACACGCGAGCTTGAGAGCAATAGTGCTCCATTTGGACCTTTCGGGTACGGAACGCTAAAAAGTGTTAAAAGTGAACTTTATTGTAATTTAACAGTGCTGTATTGGATGTTATAAGTTACGCAGTAGCGGTCTTTTATATGCACTCATTGTTTTATGACGTTTCTAGCTGATTCATTCGGTGTCCGCCAACATCAGAAAAAGATTTTGCAATCTTTAACACCATAAATTAGGTTACTAATATAAATACAGCAAAAATTTATTTGAAACTGGCTAAATTTGGTACGTGCGAAAGTCCATAAGAAGAAAAAGAAGAACTCACCTTCGAATTTATTAATTTGGAATTTTTTATTTCTATCGACAGGGAATCAGGTGGCCAGCAAGCGTCGCTCCTGCGGCGCGGTGACGTCACGTCTTCAGTGCGATTGACCACGATCAGGTCAATACGGTCCTCGGCGAAATACACCAATGGAAACAATATGACGCTTTTATAACTGCAAAGGAAATACGTGAATAATATACCCCTAGTTATACACGAAGAGTGATTGGACAACGAATCTAATTTATGTCTCTGTGGATTTAACAATATTCGTGTCGCTCAAAATATCATTAGCTCTAGGTGCAGTGTAAATAGTAAATATTAATTTTTTACAATAATACTAGGTATATTAAGAATAAGATAGTAAAATTATTTTAGCATTTATGTAAGTAAGTACAATATACAGTATTTTCTGTCTGTCTGTCTGTTCGCGATAATCTTCGGATCTACTGAACGGATTGCCATGCGGTTTTCAAAGGTAGATAGCCTGGAGCAACATATAGATTATTTTGAAATTAAATTGGATCTTTGAAAAGATTTTTTTTTACCTACCTATATAAAAACGTTTCACGCGGGTGAAACCGCGGGGCACAACTACTGGATAATAAATCCCATATCTCGTGTTAGGTTTATGTGACCACTTGAATTAAAATACAGAGATCTGCAGATTGCGTTATTTTACAAATAGTCGGCAAGATAATATAAAGGACTTTGATCGGCTAAATTAAAGCCACAAGCTCCCTCCCTCGCAACTCGTTTGTAAACCCGTAAGGCGCATAATCCTTATCCTTATTCCTACCGAATATACAATAATATCTAGGTATACATACATAGATCTCAAGTTATCGAGATGTATAAATGGGATCTTTAGTTGTATTAAGTATGTAGATTTACTCCATTATTTCCTAAATATCAGAGGCTTTCTTTGCCATGTTGAAACTATGATAGTTCGACTAAATAAAAAGTTGCACACTACTCGTATTTGAATAAAATTTGCTAGCACCAGCTAAACTTTTGTTAACTCGATCTAATTTGCATCACGCTTGAATATACAACAGTTACTGGCTTCACCTAGGTGTTATGTGTTATTAATCTATGTATTTTAATATGCTCAGATCATAAAAAAATAGTATATAACAAATTATAACAACTACAGAATGTAAGGTTAACGAAAGACTGTTGAAAAAAATAATTATTTATTTATTTATTGATTTAAACTTTATGCACATCATGGTACAAAAGGCGGACTTAATGCCACAGTGGCATTTTCTGCCAGTCAACCTTCAGGTAGTACAGATAGTTCACTTGGCTCACAAAATATTCAGTTGTATTCACGTCTCAAATATCTATAAAAAACATACTAGGTATTTTAAGTAAAAAGTATGAAACTTGAGCGCGCCAGTTGCCGATGCGCTAGCGGAAGGGATGGAAGGGTAGGTATTCAACGCCTATTTGCATTGTGTTATGTCCGCTCCACATTCACGCGAGAATCTTGCGAGAACGCGAGAAAACCACGAGAACGCGAATGTGAAGCCGATGTTCTCCGCCGTTTCTCATAGTTTTCACGCGTTCTCGCAAGATTCTCGCGTGAATGTGGAGCGGGCTTTATGGCTGTTGCGCCGAAAACGGTTCGCTTTCCGTTTCTGGAACGCTCCGTTTTCATGAAAAATACCTAATATGGAATATTTTTCACCGTTAACCCACTGCCTGTGCGTCTTGTAGTCTACGGGTAAAAAAGTCCCTGTGGGGTACCAGTGGGCATACCCGGACCACGGGTCGTAAGTCAACTACTTATAAGTATTTAAAAAACTAAAAATTAGATTTTTTGTATCCAAATCATAATACTGAATGCCATTCTTTATTAAGTCCCTCTTTTATCTTTACATGATGTCTATTTTGCAGTAGGTATTAAAAAGAGGAATAGATAATAATTAAATACATTGTAGATAAATCTATTTGAACGTGCATTTCTTAAGAAAAAAATAAGACTTCATTATAATAGATTTTACTTTTTTAACTGGATTACTGTGAATCCACTTTTAAAAGTGGGAAAAAATATTTTTCATTTTATATCTATAAATAATACCTACTTTATAAGTGAGTTAGATAATATCTGTGGGCAATAAAGCTCACAACAGAGCTATCAAAGAATTTATGAAGATTTTTTTTACAAATAAAAATATTTGGTCATACAGTTTTGGATCCTAACCAGTGGTAATGGGAACTAAGTATATTATTATGCGCCTCTCAATTAAATACCCTGTTCATTCTAATCTTTTAGAGCTTTAATTATTATGTATGCCTTTCAGGAATAGACGGCCGATCGACAGCAGTTCCTTATGTAAATCCTTACTAATATATTAGGTATTATATTATAAATGTGAATTTGTTTGCTTGTTTGTCATGCTTCTATTCCACCGATTATCATGAAATACACTTGCAGAAAAATACTATAAGGAACTTTTATTCCGTAATTCCTTTGGGAACTCAAAATTACCGAAGGTGAAACTGCGGAAAACAGCTAGTAGGTACATAATAAATCGAACGTTATTGAGTGTAGTTGCATTGTGTTATAGGAATCTGGTTTGACTTTATTGTACATTTTGTATCTGTAAATAAAAACTTGTACCTATATAATGTTGACAAATAATTTGAAAATAAATGAGATAAATGTGTGGAATAGTTTTTTAATGCCCGCTCCACATTCACAAGAGAATCCTGCGAGAATCTTGTTCTCCGCTGTCTCGTGGTTTTCTAGCGTTCTCGCAAGATTCTCTCGTGAATGTAGAGCAGTCTTAAGAGTACGTCTGGTAATAAGGTAATATATAACAATAACAATAATAATAATAATAATTTTATTGGTACCAAAAGAATAGGTATCTCAAAAGAAAGTTTATATCTCACCTTTACATGTTTATGTTTAAAATATACTTATATCAATACCAATATTATTAAATATGTGAGCGTGAGTTTCTTTATTTCTTTGTTAATTTCACGCATTTACTGCTCAAACAAACATCATGAAACTTTTCATACACAATGGTAGTGAAACAGAAACGGACATACGGTACTTTTTATCCCGGAATTCCCAAATGGCAACCAGCTCAACATAAGCCAGGAACCGATAGGGACCCGACGCTGGTCTTCCGCTGGACTGGTGCAGCATGTGGCGTCGTGTCACGGATGCGAGCCCAGAGTGCACAATATACATTACTAAAATAAACCAACCATAAAAGTTAGGCACATAATATAGCACAGCATACCAAAAACAAAAATAAAGATGACAATTCCGATTTAACATGAATAGGTACCATAATATTAAAAAACAAAATTTTATAAAATACAATACATAGGCACAACAATAGGTGGGAAATAGCTAATCTATACATATAAAATGCTTTGTCCTGAATTAAAGTCAAAATCAAATCCTTTATTCAAATTTGGCCCATAATGTGGCTCTTTTTGACGTCAATATAATTACAGTTATTATGACAGCAGTGCTGTCACAGCACCCATAAAATATACATTCTTCACAGCGTCCTAGTGCTATGACTGAAGAGAAGAAGCTGCGCAACATACTCTTCAGCAGCACGCTGTCAGTTTAAAGTTACAATAGGTATAGATATATCTATAATATAATTAGTGGTAACTCATGACTCATGGATCAACGCACAGTTTAAATCGCTGATCGTAGAGACCTGAAACTTGGAGGGTGTGTTCTTTGTATCACGTAGGCATCCGATAAGAAAGGATTTACATATAAAATGCTTTGTCCTGAATGACTGATGGATCAACGCACAGCCTAAACCACTGCTCGTAGAAACCTGAAATTTGGAGGGTGTGTTCTTTGTATCACGTAGGCATCCGATGAGAAAGGATTTTTGAAAATTCAACCCCTAAGGGAATGAAAAGGGGTTGCAAAGTTTTTATGGAACAATTCCGCGGTAACTTTGAAATTATCGCGGGTGAAACCGCGCGGGACAGCTAGTATACAATAGATGCATGTTATGTAGATGATAATCAAATAAGGTACTTTTATCTTGGAACTCCCGCGAGAACTCCGAAATTAACGCGGGTGAAACCGTGAGAAACAGATAGATATTTCATAAATAATTTATTGATTCTGGACCCATGTAAAAAGAAAATGTTGGACAGCTGAATTTCTACCGATTTTTTTCTATGGCGAATTAATTGGTAGGTACTATGCGTGGGAAAAAGCACACCCTACAAGCATTGTGTAGACGACAGTGTGTTTACCCACCGTATTTGATCTGTTGAATTAAAAACGCCTTGAGCAGATGAGAGGGCTTTTCTTGCATAGCTCCAATGCATCATCGCACAAAGCGAAACTTACCCAAAGTTTGTCCCACAGTTAATTTGCAAGTATTTATTGTTTTAGTTTAAATAAATGGAAGTAAGTATGCTAAAATTCAACATTTTATAAAACGTTTACTGTTATTCACAAAATTATTTTATTATTCACAAAAATTGCTACCGACTATTCTTTTCATAAATCCTCACATAAATTATTATAAAACAAAGTCCACGATCTATATTTAGAGGTCACCGGCTCTTGGGTAGCGATATACTGTAGCTGCTATAGCTGAACTAGTTGTGCTCCGCGGTATCACCCGCGTGAGTTTCCGCATGAGTAGCCTAATTTTCTTCTTATACCTAACATCAGCTATTTACAAGTAGGAAAAGTCCCGTCAAAATCGGTCCAACCGTTTTGAAGATTCACCCGCGTGAGTTTCGGGATTCCCGCAGGAACTCCAAACATCTTTCATAAGAACCTTCTTCTAGTTTCTATTTACAGCTCTCTATCACCTTAAGGTTGCCTTGCAAAGATTGCCTCTAGCAATAAGGCCGCCTTTTGCTGTATTTACTTTTTATCTGTCTTAGTTTTTATTTTCTCTTCTGGGGCAATAAAGCATATTTGATTTGATTTGATTTGATTTGAACCTTCTTACAATAGGTAACAAACACAAAAATAAAGAATTAGCGAAATTGGTCCAGCCGTTCACGCGTGATGCCGTGACCAAGGGAAATAAGGATTATATTAAGTACTTAGGTACTCGTATAGATACGGACATAAAACCGCGTACCTACAATAGTCAGCATTTGAAGCTAAAAAGCTCAAAGTTAGTAAGCATACCAATTGGAAGAACTAGCCGAGCAGTTTCGCAGTTTCGCACCAATTTATAACCTACACACGTGACTGGAATAATCCTAAAAGCTTTATCCAAAAGTTTTACGAAAATGAAATATTGTTATGAAAGGTCATTTAAAATTTACCATGCAGTCGGTCTCACGCAGCAAAATAATTTCGTACGTGTTAACTTACCAAAATACAAAATTTGTTATGCAGTCAGATATAATTTTATAACGTAAAACGAGTCAGTGAGACTTACGAGTTGTAGTATCAAACGGATCGAACAGAAGGAATCAAAATTAGCTAAACCATTTATTTTTGAGTTGGAAAAAAGTTATCTTCCAGTTTCAACTTTTATTTTTGTGTAAGCGCACAAAATTCAATACGAGGATAGGCATATAGTATTAAATATTTAAACCGGTAGGTACATAAATAATGAATACTATGGTATGGTATTATATTATCTGTGCTATAAGCTTAAATCAGACGAAATTTTATAGGGCCATAAAGTATATTCGTATTCTATTCATTAGTATTCTATTCTATTCTAAATTAATGGAATAAATACTTTTCTTTTATAATAAGGCTATAGTTATTGTAAAATAATAAATAACTTATACCTGTATAACGTAAAATTAATTTGCAAAGGTTATTGGGCGTATATGGATGACTTCTTTTCAGGTTATCATATCATATAATACCAGGCTATGAAGTTTTACAATACAAGCTGTTTCCTCCGGTTTTATTCGCGATCACTAACAAACAAACAAAATATAATCATCATCAACCCCCTATTTAATACTGTAATATTAGTTTAGATGAAATCGACCACAAGTCAAACATACTTTTTAAGCTCTTTAAAATGACATTATGTAGGTAATGAAGTGCTACAATACTGAGGACGGAAGCGTTCATGCTCCTTTATCAAAAAATAGGTATAGGTAGGCCATAATGTTTCTTAGCAACTTCATTATTGAAGTAATAACATTGAAAAAAAAAAACATTTCATAAAAGCAAAGATGCCATACTTACCTTTTTTTGGCACAACGCACTTTCTCACCCTACTAGCGCCGTGCTTTATAAGAGGAAAAGTTTGTCTGTAAGTAAAGCGCATAACATTACTCAGGTAATATTACTTACTCCACGGGGTGATGCAACATCACATAATACGCGAGAGAAACTAATATTACATTATCACCCGACACCTACTCGGCACTCGGCTTACTCAAAGATGATACTACGTACAAGTAATAAGTACCACGTAATATCGAACAGTGTTAATGATTTTGAAGGGTATGACCGGCTATACTTGGTCCATTTTTCTTAAGAACGCGTCGAGTGATGTTTGAGTGATACGTAATGTTTTCAAGTAATATCACCAGATTGGAAAAGTAATGTAACATCATACCACACCGAAAAGTAATTTAATTTTGCGGATATCTACTTGTAGCCTGTAGCCTGTAATCATTTATAGTAATAGTTACCTAGAATAATGTTTCGATTAATTTAGAAATCCTAACTAATATTATAAATGTGCGCTTTCACCGCTTAACGGCGCAACCGATCACTGCGAAATTTTGCATACACGTTGTCGGGGGTACAGAGAAGGACATGGGGTACTTTATATCCCGGAATTCCTACGAAACTCTGAAATTACCGCGGGTGAAACCGCGGGGAACAATTCGTATAATATATAAAACGGTTACTTTTATGATGTTACAAAAAAATCCTTAATTTCGAAGTTGGCGCGACTAAACATCGAGGGAAATGGATAGTAAATTATTATTATCCTTACACCTATGTATAAAAATGCAAAAGTGAGTTTGTTAACCGACTTCCAAAAAGGAGGAGGTTCTATGTTCGATTGTATGTATGTTTTTTTTTTTTTTTTTTTTTTATGTATGTTCACCGATTACTCGAAGACGGTTGGACCGATTTGGAAATTTTTTTTTTTGTTTGAAAGGGTATACTCCCAATTAGGTCCCATTGCCACCAAGTCGGGATCTGATGATGGGATCTTGGAGGAATCGAGGGAACTCTTCAAAAATTATAGGCACACCTATAGCGATTTTGGTATTTTTGATAGTAAATCATTCATTTGCTTTCGGAAAGCAAAATTTGAAGAAGTGGAACTGATGATGAGACCACAGGTGGTCATCGGAACAACTCAAAAATAATACGTATTTCACGGATTCCGATTGAAGCGATTTTGAAAATTGTTTTTTTGTTTGAAAGGGTATACTCCCAATTAGGTCCCATTGCGACCAAGTCGGGATCTGATGATGGGATCTTGGAGAAATCAAGGGAACTCTTCAAAAATTATGGGTACACCTATAGCGATTTTTGTATTTTTTATAGTAAATCGATTCTTTGCTTTCGGAAAGCAAAATTTGAAGAAGTGGAACTGATGATGAAGACCACAGGTGGTCATCGGAACTACTAAATAATAGGTATTTCACAGATTCCGATTCGTTAACTTTAATATGGTTTCTAAACAATTTATGCTCGTCACAATGTATATGGTGAAGTGGAACTGATGATGATGTACCAGGAGAACTCCTCAACAATTAACGTCCCTGCGTCGGAAAAAGCAATATTTTGTAAAAGATGAGGAGCAGTTGACATTAGGCTATTGGAACTTGGAGAAATTACGAACTAAGTCACTTAAAAGCGAGAAATAAACAAATTTTTAACAAAAAAATTAAAACCGACTTCCAAAAACACAAAATTAAAAATCTAAAAATAAAAAGCTAAAAATAACAACATACCGATTTAATCCAAAAGACAAAAACACACGTAATATTATTATTGGTTTGTGCTACCACTGATCGGTATGAAGTCGGTGACAAGCCAAATATGGAGGGGGAAGATGGGCTAAGTCGACTCCAGCCACCAGCTCTTCGTGAGCAGAACAACCCAAGTGGGCAGACAACAGCGGGCTTGTCACCGAATTCAAACCGATCATTGGTAGCACAAACCAATAATAATATTACGTGTGTTTTTGTCTTTTGGATTAAATCGGTATGTTGTTATTTTTAGCTTTTTATTTTTAGATTTTTAATTTTGTGTTTTTGGAAGTCGGTTTTATTTGTTGAGCTTTCATGCCATAACGGCTCAATTGCTCAATTGCTCGTCAAAGAAAAAGGACATTTAGGGTGCTTTTATCCTGGTATTCCCACGGAAACCCAAAATTAATGCTGGTGAAACTGTATAAAGTTTTTGCATGCTACACGTTATCAGGGTTACAATATAAAAGGATATAAGGAGGTTTATTTATCCCGGAATTCCCGCGGGATCTCCGTAATTAACGCGGGTGAAACCGGGAGAATAGCTTTAGTGATAATATGAAAATAACAATCTATTTCTATACTGTAGGTATCTATCTGCGTTTTGTAAAATAGAAACGTTAGAGCAATAACAATTGATTAATCGCATCATTGAATTGACCGACACTTTTACGACCAAGTAAATTGGGGTCCATCCCATCACTACACGGTGACCAATGTGATCGAAGCAATCACGATTTGATATCACCTCTAAATTTACTCGTGTGAGTAAATCGAAAAAGGACGTTTCAAACCATTAGGTACACTTACTATAAACTAGGTATGTGTAAAATGTCAATTTTGATAAATATTTTGTCGTTTGTTGAACAAGAGAGCAAAGACCGTTTTCGCTGTTAGTGCTGAGTTTTAATCCCGAATCCAATTCAATTTTAGACCCCAGAATTGGTAAAGTGTTAGTTCTGAAGGGAATTCTGTAGTCAGAGGACAAATGTGAAGCGCAGCCAGTGATATCTATCTATACTATAATAAAAGAGTACAATCCGTGATTCTGTACATTGAATATTTTTACCTAAAATTGAGAGGGGTGATAAAAGAAGAGTAACCAAGCCCAAAAAAAAAGGTTTTAAAATTCTTTTCTGTCTGTCTGTCTGTTCGCGATAATCTCCGCATCTACTGAACCGATTGTCATGCGGTTTTCACAGGTAGATTAAACTTAGCCTGAAGCTACACATAGGTTTTGTTTATTGAAATCGGATTTCGGGAAAAAAGTTGTTGTATAAAAACCTTTCATGCGGGTGAAACCGCGGGGCACAGCTAGTTATAAGTAAATATCATTAAGCGAAGTTTGTTATTTATTGATCTAATTTATGTCTCCGATTAAATTTTGTGAGAAATTAATATAAGTAAATCTCGAACGTGGTCCTTGTTGATTGATTGTGCCTTAATGGATATTCTTGTCTTCCTAAGATGGCTCAAGTTTACTTAAAATTGAAATATTATGATATTTTTTTAACCTTCTCTGAAATAGCAACAAACTTGACAACTTGAGTGACGCGTGAAAAATAATCTTCAAAATTCCTAAAAGGAAAAACAATGAAAAAACTTGTAGACAGCGGTATATTCGCCACAAATTAACATTGATTTTAGTTTCTAAAATTCGTGATGACTACCTACGCAATTAAGTAGGAATGAATTAAAAAATCTAATCACGTAGCTCCGAAAATTTACATTCAAAGAAGTTGTAAGAAGTGGTCATGACTCAATTACAGGATGTCTTTTGGTACACCACAAAAAGTCTACAAACATGTAACTATAAAAAAGGCAAAAAAATCAGGTATGTTGTATCCCTTAAATGGACATAGATAAGCAATAGTGTGTTAACCCACACTGGAGAAATTTTGAGTAAATCGTGTTTTAAAAGTAGGACCGCCATTTTGTGTCAACATTTTTTATGTTCAATATTTAGTTACATATTTAAGCAATGTAATAAGGTAAACACATAATTAAAAAACGTTCACTAACTTTCAATAAATCGTTCTGAATCAATAACTTAATTTTGTGGGTTAACATGTTATTGCTTATCTGCGTCCAAATATTTGTTTTATTTTGATTTAATTATTTATTCTTAAAGTGAATAAATAACTAAATATTCTGTGAATATTTCAAGCATTTACCTGTTGCCGTTATCAATATCGAGCAAAAACTAGCAAAAAAATCACGTTCGTTGGATGGGAGCCATCTTAAATATTGATTTTATTCTGTTTTTTAGTATTTGTTGTTATAGCGGCAACAGAAATACATCTAATATATAAAATTCTCGTGTCACAATGTTCGTTCCCATACTCCTCCGAAACGGCTTGACCGATTCTCATGGAATTTTTTATGCATATTCAGTAAGCCTGAGAATCGGCTACTATCTATTTTTCGTCCCGGAATTCCCGCGGGAACTCCGGAACTCACGCGGGTGACACCGCGGGGCGCAGCTAGTCATCTATGAAAGTGTCAACTGTTTAACTATCACAGTTCATGAAATACAGCTTGGTGACAGACGTACAGAGTACAGACAGACGTACGGACAGCGAAGTCTTAGTAATAGGGTCCAGTTTTACCCTTAAGGTACGGAACCCTAATTAAAAAAACAAACTGGAATAAGAACATACGACTATAATTTAGTTTTATCTATATTTATAACAAAAACCCTACCATAATTATAGTCATATAGTGATCCAAAGCAACAAGATAAAAATTTAAAACGTATACCTATAGTTGTACGTTTTAAAGTTAAAGTCTGGTAAACAACACTTGTAGATAAAGATTTACAAAGACGATTTTTTTTTAATCTATCTGTGAGAACCGCATGACCGCAATCCGTTCAGTAGATTCGGAGATTATCATGAGCAGACAGACAGAAAATATTACCAAAACTTTTTTGGTTTTTGAAATTTTCAATTTTACATTTCGGTTGAAATATTTAATGTACAGAATCAGGGATTCTACTTTGTTAATATACTTAGTATAGATTTGTTGTAAATCTTTATCCAAACATTTTCAGCTTACTGTAGGTACCGTCACGTCAATGCTTCAAGATCCAGTACCTGAAAAGTCCATTACACGCTACACTGAGGTGTGATAACTCATATACCTATGTAGCTACTTCATTTCTCTCACAAAACTCATTAAATCCGTTCCCAAGGGTTAAATTTCTGGAATGATGGAAGGTTGGGGTTGTGACTTCAGCGCAATTCATTGTCACTGATACGTTGCCTATTTTTAGACACAGCTTTTTGAGCAAAAACGAGTAGATACCTAAGTAAAATATAATAGAATTATGCGTAGACAGCATCAACACCTCAGTTCAGATTAACACCGCAACAACTAGCTTTATAGCTGTCGATGAATGAAAACATCGTAAGGAAACCATAATATTACCAGCAGGGCACCTGACTTGAAAGCAGTTCCCACTTTATAGGTTGGATGTATTTATAACCTTCGACCACATCGTCATTTAACATCAATCTGTTATGGATTAAATTAATGTTTGTGGGGCGGTTAATGTATTAGTGAACAATTTTGTAAACATGATACATACATATATAGATCTTTTATTCTCTCTTTAAATAAATAATTGAGTCTCAATAGAAAAAACTTTTTTTTTTACTTAAAAAAAATAAATTAAATGCGCTAAAAAGAATAAACCAGGCATTGCCAAATTAAACGTGTATGTTTTTTTTTTTTTTTAATTTATTTATTTACTCAGAAAAAAGTACAAAATTTTTACGTCGAACACAAAAACCCAGCAGGGTTTATTTCGTGTCACATCTGGCATTAAATACAATACATATGTACTTACAGAAAGAAGATTAAATTATAGTCGATGCCGCACGATCATAGCAGCAACCCAAAGCACCTAACATAACATAGTATATTATAATAATATGTAAGTTACACCGCGCAACCAATGCACGTTGAAGTGAGAAGAGATGATCTGTCGTAGCGAATGCCCTTCTCCATCCATTTGAGCAGGATAGATAGCACTTAGTGAGACAATATTGCTACACATGTAAACAGCCCAATCAGTTGAAGATAATTTAGGTGCTTCAAAATTGATTTTCAAGATTCCACCCAAACAAACATAATTACTACATTGCAAGTTAAATAAAAACTTTTTTAATAAAATATTCACAAAAGAGATTGTCAATAATTATCAATCCAATCAAATCCAATCAATTGTCAATAATCAGCGGTTCCGGCTGAAAACCAGCGCTGCCTCACACTCTTAAGTGTGTGAGATAGTATTATGCTGAGCCGGGACCATTTTGTCAACATTTTTGTATTGTCGCAGTTGTATATTATGTGTAGGTTGACAAATAAATTTATTTTCTTTCTTTCTTTCTTTCTTTTTAATTATTTTACTAATTCTAATAATCATAAAGCTGATAATGACGATACTAAAAAAATGATAACGCACCTACCTATATAAAATTATACTAAATATACTACTACTCCATCGAGATCTGTAGTTTTATCTACTCTTCAAACGAATAATTCTTGTATATAATATCTATCTGAATCTCGGAAACGGCTTCAACGATTTTCATGAAATTTGGTATGAAGGTGGTTTCGGGGGCGATTAATCGATCTAGCTAGGTTTTATTTTTAGAAAACGTCGTTTTATTCCTATTATAAAAACTTTTTTAATAAAATATTCACAAAAGGGATTGTCAATAATTATTTTACTAATTCTAATAATCATAAAGCTTGATAATGACGATACTAAAAAAAATGATAACGCACCTACCTATATAAAATTATACTAAATATACTACTAGGTACTCCATCGAGATCATGTAGTTTTATCTACATCTTCAAACGAACAATGGAATGAAAAATGAGTATTTGTTTTTTACGCAACAACAGATGGCGCTATAAACAACGAGCGAAGCTCGGTGACCCAGATATTGAAAATATTACAACGAACATTTTCGTAGCCCCTCTGAACACAACCTATACCGAAAACAGCCTCCGTGGGTTTTTGTTTTGTGATATTAAACTAGATAGCGGTAAAACACTTCCAGCCAGTCTAAAGTAAGCGTAACCAGAGCCACCTTTCGTTTTGTTAGAAAACTTATACTCTACTGAAATCGCGTAGGTACTATAGTTTTGAGCAAAATAATGTTATAATATCGTACACCAAGTAACATTTAGATAGCGCTTGGAAGATGATTCGATATCATTAACAAAGTTTTTTAATACAAAAATTTGCCCGTAGCTATATTTGTTTATATAATATTTGTAAAAATCTGCTTTTATGTCCAAATCGTGATTTGTGATAATTTGATTAAGGTAACCTTAAGCAAATTTTAATTTATTTATATAAAAAACTTTTCTGTAAAAACTTAATAGGTACTTGCTTTTGCATACATAGAGTATAAAATTATATTATTATATTCATAAATTCTCATGATACAGTAAAGATACAAGTAATATTTGTGTTTCAACTCCCTAAACCGTTGTTATTATGACAAATGGTCACTTATAGCAGTTTGGTAGACATGTCACGAACACAGAATGGTATATAGGTACGTTCTGTGTTACCATAAGTAGAGATAAGACGAAAACTCTACATTTCAAATTTTATTACTTGTTAAATTTGTTACGTTAAAAACAAATCTATTGTGTTTCCATGTAGTATTTTTCAAATGACTTGTCAGGATTTTATTTGAATGTTTTTTTGCAAGTAGTTCGTAACATATTCGTATGCGCGTATGTATAAGATCGCAAATGCACCGCCAAGTGAGCTCTCTGTACTATTTGAAGGTTGACTGGTAGAGAAGGCCACAATGGCATTATCCGCCTTTTGTACCATGATGTGCATAAAGTTTAAATAAATTTTCCAAGGCGAACTCCGTAGGTCAAACTCGTAGGCGTGCAGACGCTACGCCGTAGCTAGCAGGTTAAAATTTTTCATGGTTTGTAATTTTTTGTTTAGGTTTAGTATCTAAATCATCATCATATCAGCTCATTTACTAACTGTTAGAGAATGCAGTAAGGCATTACGTTCGCCATTTGTACTTGTATTTGTGCTATCCTCCTTAATAATAACTCAGAGTAATAAATGATAATAATATATGCGAAAGTGAGTTGGTATGTTTGTTAGTTATGCTTTCACGCCTCAACGGCTTAACCGATCATCATGAAATTTTGCATACACGTTTTCAAGGGCACAGGTAAGGACATAGGGTACTTTTTGAGCCAAAATTCCTGCGGGAACTCCGATTTTATCACAGGTAAAACCACGGGGAACAGCTAATAAATAAGATAAAAAAAATCTTTATTTTATTTTTTACAATTGCAGAAAATAGTACTCAAAAGTGAAATAAATGCTTATATATTTTAAAAAGAGTAGTTATCATCATAATTAAAACCATCATAAATAATAAGTGTCCTCTCTGTAAAATAGTTGACTGGCAAAAAATGACGAGCCAGGGACTGAGAAAACTTGTGAAAATGAAGCACAGCTTTGTAGAAGAACGGGTAATTAATCAAAAGCTTTTATAAGGAACTTCAGAAAGGAGCTTTAAGCAGCTCTTGCGATATAATTCGGTGTTTGATCTTGAAAGTCATTTATGAAAAGGGAACAAAATAATACCAGATGTAAATATACTACTCACAGCTATCTTTATTTATCATCGAATAGAAAATATCTCGCATTATATCCAAATTAAAACTATTTAAGCTAAGAACACTTTTTTATTTTATTTTTTTCAATATGATCATAATTTATTTCTAAACCTAAAATAGGTAAGCAAGTAAATATGTGTGAAAATATCCAAAAATCTTTAATTGCATTTCTGATGCGAGTCTTCAATTGAGTTCCACTTTAAACAACCTTCAATCTTATATCCTTTATACCTATTAGTAATATATGAATTAAATTTAAAATGGAAGGAAAACTTGACCGTGATTTTTTTAAGGAAATTGTAATTATAAAAACTTTTCAAAAGGAAATTAGACCAGCTTTTCAGAACATGCTTGTTTGTTTATTTTTATAATATTATAAAAGGAAATTTTATTAGATCGTGTACCTATTTGAATCAGTAATTTTAACAATTGTAATATTAACAAATTCTGAACATAAATGCCATGTATTTCTAATAAATAACATATCGTATGTATATTCTTTGTAACAAAGCCGAAATACGTTTTGTTCGTTAGAAAAGTTTTACGGGGCATAAAATAAATTGCAAAAGTTTTTCATTAACCTTATTTGAACTAGGATTGAAGGAAATAGAGAAAAGCATTTTCTAAATGAAACAGACTTTCTTATGCCCTAGTGGATTTGTTTCAAGATTAATTCCTAGACGATAGATATCAAAAAGATTTCAGCTTAGGAGTTTATTATTCCTTTTATAAAGTATGCACTAATCGTATGTCTTTTAAGAGCGTTTAACGCTATATTTTTCGGTGCCATACAAACCATGACATTATTAGCTACTTTGATTTTTAGGAATATACTTTCATTATATAAGGTCTATAAGTTAAAGCATTCTACTTGCCGTAACAGTATTACGGCAAATTGGTAATACCTACACTAAACATGACTATAGCTAAAATCAAACTCCTTATTATATTATCTTATTGCGTTCATTAGTTTTTGAGTTTATTGTGAACAGACAGACCGACAAACAGACGCGGCGGTGCATGGTCTTTGTTCTATAATATGCAAGGATAATTTTTTGAAACTTTTAAGAATCCATGTTTTTTTTTCATAGCCTCCTAACCAAGACAGTTAAGCCACAGGCGGTCACTGTTATTACAGTAGGTACCACCTATTAAGTTAGGGGCTATAAAGTCACGATGTTTGTTTCTCACAGCTGGTGGCAACTTATTGCTCGACCTCTGATTTAGGTATCGTGTTTTACTTTCAAAATATATTTTTCTTGTTGGAATTTATTTATAAAAATTTATTCACTTGCAAACTTACTTATTTAATAAAAATTTTTGCACCATAATACCTACCTACCTTTAGAGAATAGAAAGGTATGAAAAAATCATAAAAGAGTTTTCTCAGGAATTATTTTTCTCTTCCTGTTCATTAATTTCTAATTAATCGGAAGCATGAAGCTTTTGGCAACTTTCTTTATTTTAATAGTTCCCTCTGAGTTTCAACGTTGTTCCCTCATACAATCTACAAGTAAAGATCTGGTAAAAAAAAAATATTTGTCACCCTATAACCTTATAGGTTTAAGTGTAATGTAAAAATTGTGATATAACTGGATGTAAAGCTGAAAATTAAATATTTAAAGATTTCATATTAAAAAATATTATTGATATAATAGAATAGAATAGTAAGCAAATAATAGGTATTATGTAAAGGTTTATTCCTTTGATTTTAATTAGGTACAAATTTTGGCACGAATCGACACAAGTTTCTAAGGAATCCTCATACCGACAGTAAATAGCCAAGGAAATGTGTATTCAGCACGTTATCAAATAAAAATATACCGCTCACTACAACACATAAGGGAATAAAACTAGATGGACCACACTCACACCGAACACTATCCTAACTCGTGATGAACTCTGGCTAAATTTAAACCTGCCCGTATAAGGTTATCTCTGAATTAAACTTACTCCGTGATTTAACCCAGTATAGACTACTTGTTCTCTGTGGTTACTGCACTCACTTAAGTTTCGAAGTTCCCTCGAGAACACTTTGAATCTTATACTCAATCCAAAAAGTATTCAGTGTGATTATCCGTACAGCCGAATGGTCGAATCCGGATTGATTTTCAGTCATCCAAACTAGCACTTTATTAATGCTTTATTATTGCACAGTATGTCAATAAATCAACTATACGAATACTTAATAAAGGAGTTTAGTTTTAGTTACGTCTAGAAATAAAATAAAGTAATTTAGTTAAATCGTATCGTTCAGTACCATCCGCTTTCTTCTTGGGATGCTAGATTACTTTTTCAAACATCAGGCTGATAAAACTCATGTAAGTTTATTAAAATATTCACACCATGGTGTGAATGAGGAAAGAACAACAGATAACTCCCACTAACTTTAGGTGCTTTACGTGGTTAGGGTCTTTTATGAGATCGTAAACTAAGAACATTCAAAATATAATATCATAATATTATTGTATGAAGATAATAATAAAACCTTTTGTTCTATAGATACCGGAGCTTGGTAATTAAATGTTATTCCATTCATATTTACTTTAAACTAAAGGTCAGCAGCTAAAATGACTGGTTAAATTTAATTAGAAACCGGAAAATGATTGACTGCCATACTGAGTTTGAGAACTGCTACTGGTTGGATAATTATGTCGAGAGTATACTCAAGATTTTTTTAACACAACAATTTTGTAATTTATTATATTCTCGGCAATTTTTCGGCATGTGGTGAGTTTTTGACCATCTCAATTGATGAAAGAATCTTAATCTGTTGTTGCATAATTTAACATTGTTATAGATACGTGTTGTAGACACAGTAAGTCAAGGATTTTAAAATCTTTAAGAAGTTAAAAATTATTTCCAAAGCGTAACAAATGTCAGAAAACTTAGTGTAAAGAGCGGCAACTTCAAATCTGTCACGAATTTATGCAAGTTCGGTCCGTCTTGTAAATTCAACAATGGGCTTGTCAACCAAATTTAAGTTTTAGTCCGTCTTGTAGATCAATAAAAAATATTGGACACTTTTCGACTTAATATATTATCTCCGGTTTTTTTTTTGACTAAGTAAAATATTAAAAAATACGCAAATATTTTTTATTAATCTACAAGACGGACTATATAGAATTTTGATTTTCATACCCCGGAAACAAGCCTAGAGTATTCCAATTTTTAGTTCCTATTTTAGATAAGCAGGTACATATCTAAAGTAGACCCCGTCATTCTCTTCATACTTTGCTTTACAAATACTGCGAATCTTTTAAAAGTATTTACTACTGCGACAACAGAAAGTATTGGAGTAAATTTCATAATTTCGAATGAGAGGGCAACATGTGGTGGCGTCTGGTGGCGCCGATCAAAAATTTCGAACCGTCCCGGAGCCTATTGCGAAGGAAATTGGAAAAGCTAAGCGAAACATCCTGGTTCAGGAAATCGCTTTACGGAAATGAAAATAATGTCGATAGATATTTGGTGTACACAGGATCTACAATACATACGTGAAAAAGGGAAAAACAAAACGTTTCATTAGGTTTATTAATTTTAGCATATAGGCACACTGCAGTCTGCACAATGAATGAATGAAGGTCTTGATCAAGCTCTGATTCCGCTACGGTTCTCCGACGGCCGATTCATCATTCTCGATGATTTATAGTCACTTGTTACATACTCTATGAACAGCAGGATAATTGTACAATTTCTGTTGCTAGTTTCAATCAGAAAAATAACGATTAGAATATAATCCTTACTATTATAAATGTGAATGTTAGTTTTTGTATGTTAAAGGCGTGAAGGCGTAACCGATCATCATACATTTTGCATACACGTTTTTAGGGGTACAGCATAGGATATAGGGTATTTTTATCAAAGAGTTTCCGCGAGAACTCCGAAATTCACGCGGATAAAACCACGGGAAACCGCTAGTATCACAATTCGCTGCCAGCATCATCAGTACCTACTCTGCTGCAGGAGCCGTTTGAAGATTTAATTTATTTTATTGGATATATTTATTTTAATTGGTTTAAGTTTTAGATTCGGATTAAGTGAAGCGAAATATATGAATACTAGATAATAAATGTTTCCACGATAATATCTGGGTTCTCTCGTGGTTTACGTGTATGCAAAATTTTATAATGAGTGGTAGAGCCAATAAGGCGTAGAAGCGTTACAAACAAACAAACAAACATATTCACATTCGCATTTATTGATTGAAAATTTAAGGATTGTTGATATATCTGGAATACCATGAGAAATCTTTATATCCGATGAAACTGCTAGTAGGTATCGACTCTACATGATATTTTTCAATGCATGAAATAAAAATAAACTACTTACATGAGTTTTTTTATATACTTATTAGGTACGTACCTACAATTTTTTTAGTAAAATACACAAAATTCCTACTTATACCTACATACCAACATACACAAAGTGAAGATACTAACGACGTCAAAAACCTGCATATTTCAATTTTGTGCTAGTCGTTTTGTGAGGACGTTTTGCGTATTTGCTTGTGTATTTAGTACATAGGTATTGGACAAAATTATAAACATGAACATTTTTATAAGCATTTATAACCTTTACAAAATTAAATTAATACGTAGTATGTAATAGAAATTTAATTCCCGGAGTACGGACGGACCGAACGTATCCACGTCCGGTTAGAGCGACCGTAAATTAACGGCAAATCCCACATGGCCTCTGAACAAAACAACTGTTTGTTTTATAGCCTCACCCTTTTAAGGAGAAATAAAAAAAAAAAACTATACAAACAAGTAAATGCTAGTAACATGAAACGAACCTATTATTATGTACATTTATATAATTATACAATAAATATAGTTTAAAAGTCAAATACGATTACTTCCAATACTGTGGATGTAATGGCCGACCGGATTGGCGGTACAGGTTACCATACCTACTCGCTTATCAAGAGGTTCCGGGTTCGATTCCCAGTGGGAGTGGATTTTTTCGTGATGAACACAGCACTCCACTTACGTCTGGCTGTGTATATATCTATACTATAATATGTTGTAGGCAAATAATTCTTTGAAAAGACAATAAAAGATGCCGATTTTCTGTTATGTGGTCAAATACTATACATATAATTATCTATTAGAAATAACCCCTTTTTCGGTGCACGAAACAAATCTGTAGATACAACTCAATCCGACTTCACGTGAACGTTACTGTCGTACCACTGGCGACGTCAACCTGGTTTCCATTGTCCCGGACAAGCAATTAACTTGACGGGTATTGTCTTTTTGACAGGCGTGCTCCTGACATCTCCTAGCCAAATGCCGCTATCTAACAACAACAAAGCCATATTACGAGTGATGACCTCGAGGATTTTTAAATGTCATTTGAGAATTTGTAACAAGAAAAATCTACAAATCCGTTTAACTCCACTAAATTTTATTAATGCTTACCTATTCCAAATTTTATTAATGTTTACTTAATCGATAAGAATATCACTACATATTATAAAAAAGTCCTCCGCTTCATCTAGGTATCTGCCTGTCTATTTATTTTTCTTTTTGGTGTGTATTCATTTAAAATTTAGCATTTAAAAAAAGCGGTGGCGCAAATTTAGTGCAAATTTGCTGTAATTAAGTCGTTCTTTACGCGGTATTGTTATTAAATTAAAAACACGAACACGCCACTACAGATGTCTTTGGAAACAAATAAAACCGGAGCCTCGTATGCCTTTTGTTTGTTTTGCGGCATGCTTCACAATCTGTTGGAAAGTCATCAACAACGCTTTGACTCCAAACTTTGTTTCGTTCCTGTCGCTGATTTGAAATTAGATCTAACAATTAAAAAAAATGCCTTTGACAATAAGGCCGCCCTGTTTTCTTGTTTCCGATTTTTTTATGTCAATCTAGAGTCTAAATTAAAGTCTATATTAGATATAAGTCTAGATTCTAGACTTATAAATCAAATTGTCTGTTTGTAATTTTAAGTTAACAGCTTTTCACTAAATGCCTACGTAATTATATACGGTACTAATATAAAAAAAAATATTTAAAAAAATTCTCAGTCTGTCTGTTTATTCTGAGTTATCTCTGAAATGGCTACACTGATTTTAACTGGACTTTCACTGGCTGATAGCTGATGTTGTAAGGAGTAACTTAGGCTACTTTTTATCCTGGTATTCCCGCGGTAACACCTAAATTAACGCGGGTAAAACCGCGGGGAACAGCTAGTATTGTAATAATCAGCGGTGTAAATAAGTATATTTTTGTACTCTGTATTGTATTAAGATAGTGAAATATGATCACGTATAGCACTGATATTAGGCTTTACTTATTATTTTTGTAACACAATTTTCTCAAAACAAATGTTATTAGAAGGATAAGTGCACATATAGCCTTCCCTTCCATTTACGCTCGGCTAACAGGATTACATGAATGTGCTACAAAAAAAACATCCGGTAAAAACGTTGGTAACTAAGTTAGCACAAGTGGCAGCACGGAACGGTAGAAAGAGTATTGTGTAGTCAGGTTGTACCTCTACATACTCTTATTAATATTAAGTAACAGTACTTGCTACCTAAAGTTCCTTCGTGGAATCCAAGCAAACGTTATCATAACAAACCCTTAGTTCATCTGGCCCTGTATTTCTGAGATTCGTATTTGTCAATTAAATTAACGTCATCAATATTGTTATTCTGACATACTCCTTATAAGTAGCATGTGTGTGTTTATTTAATGATTTCAAACACTTTTTACTATTTTTTATTGTTTATATAATATTATGTAGGTCCATTAAGCGTACAAAAAACGGTCGCATGGTCATAATACCTATGTAAAGTTCCGCGAGAACTACTGCCGACAAACTGCTATACAGTTTGGCAGACCTCTGTAACACATCCTACTAATATTATAATTGTGAAAGTGTGGATGTTTGAATATTTGGATGTTTGTCACTCAATCACGCAAAAACGGCTGAACGGATTTGAATGAAATTTGGCATGCACGTTGTCAGGAGTACAGAGAAGGACATAGGGTACTTTTTATCCCGGAATTCTCGCCGGAACTCCAAAATTACCGCGGATGAAACCGCGGGGCACAGCTAGTGTATTTATATTTTTGGTAAATAAATTAAAAAAAAAAGAATGATAAACCGTGGATACAGTACCTAAATCCAAAGAGCAACGCATTATTCCATCTTACGAGTATAAGTACCCCTTTAATAATCTCAATTGTTTTCTTCGCGTGGCGTCACATTCCTGTTTTCTGTATGTAGGTACGTTGCGATTCTATTACTCTCGCGACTTGCCGAGTCCCGAAAACATAAGAGTAATCTTTTATCTTTGCATTGTCGTATGATTTTTGTACGAGAGGCCATGATTCGCAAACCCTCTTTATGACATCGGATAGGTATTTTCCTCAATCCTAAAAATTGTACTTTCATATTGTAACTTCTTAAAGGTGCTTCTTTGTCGCGATGTTTTCTTTTAATGGGTGCACGCACGTCACTGAGTTAATGTACCTACGTACACGTATGTATACTGCGTTACAACGCAATAAATAAGAGCGTTTTGAAGTAAGATGAAATAAGGTTAAATGATTGTTTGTGATTGTTTGAGGATAAGTTTCAATTTATAAATAGGATTTTTTATCACCGAAAGAAAACTTATATTCAATAACATTGAGATAGATCAATTTAAGAAAGGCGTAGTTGAAGGTGACAATATTAATTAAAAATCATTTTATCAATAGTTTAAATTGATTTTAGCTTCATTAAGTAAATCTAAATTATACAAATTACGTTAGGATACAGCACTACGAAGGGTTATACGTACTATAAAATCTTTCAGTATGTATATAAATTACTTATTCCAGTAAAATATTCATAAAAACCATAGTTTTTTATCTCTCCTGGGGCAATGAAGCATAATGGAATTGAATTGAAAAATCGATAGTGTAATTTTTTTTTATTTTTAACTGACTACCAAAAAGGAGGAGGTTATGCATTCGGCTGTAGGCACACCTATAGCGATTCGGGTACTTTTTATCGTTCATTTGTTTCCGGAAAGCAAAATTTGAAGAAGTGGAACTGATGATGAAGTCCAGAAATGGTTATCGGAACTACTCAACAATAATACGTATTTCGCGGGTTCCGATTGAAGCGATTTGGAAAATTGTTTTTTGTTTGAAAGGGAATACTCCCAAATTGGTCCTATTGTTACCGCATCAGGATCTGATGATGGGATCTTGGCAAAATCAAGGGAATTCTTCAAAATATTCTACGTTGCAAACCACACAAACACAATAGAAAAATAGCGAAAGTTCCTTTTTTTAAGTCGGTTCAGCTCACGCTTGACTTCACAGTTTCCTGGATTGTTTTGTACTTCCATTACATACGTTACACGCAAAACAAAAGCATTCTACCTACCTATACAAGGCCAGAAATCCAAATTCCATACTTTTATAGAATTTTTGAATCAATATGGCATACGCAAATTCAGGATTATAAGTTTGTTTGTAAGTTTGAATGCGTTCTAAACATGGTACTACTATATGTGGATTAGTAAGTATTTAATCCTACTAATATTATAAACGCGAAAGTTTGTAATTATGTATGGATGGATGGATGGATGGATGGATGTTTGTTACCCTTTCACGCAAAAACTACTGGATGGATTTAAATCAAACTTTACAATATATAGCTTACACATCAGATTAACACATAGGGTACTTTTTATCCCAGAGTTCCCGCGGGAACTCTGAAATGAACGCGGGTGAAACCGCGGAGCACAACTAGTTTGCTATAAAGGCATAATACTTGAAAATCATCAATGTTTCAAATGAAATACATTAAATTATTTCCAGCTCACTATACCCGAAGGAACTACCTGAATAATACCATCGTTGTATCTATATCGAGACTGGCAAGTAAACATGATTGTTAATTATATCAACCCAAAACTATAGACGGTGCCCACGCCATTGGTTACGACCACAGAACAGAAAATAACAGATAGAAGGGACATCAACTTAGGTTAGTATGAAAACAGATGTAAACCAGTGTCGCCAGTTGATTTTCGCACACAAAACTATTCATCACGCATTTAAACATTTACTAACGTAAAGAAATGTATTAAACACATTATGCTACGTAATTTTTTTATACTTAGTCACTGTTTTCAAAATTCACAGTTTTGCGAATATTGTGGTTCTTAAATACATATACTTGGGATTTGCTCTAACTTCCTCTGCAACGGTGGCGCGCCTGCCCCGTATACATGTCCTCTCTAATTAATTTATTGCTCTGTGGTTACGATGAAGTTTGCTAACGGATGGACTGAGAAAAATATAATAGGGACCTATTCCGTCTGCTTGTATAATAAAATACATGCAGTGAACCTATATTTACTTATTTGACTCCGGTTCTGTCGTTCATTAAATTACGAAGGATAAAAATTTACACAATTAAACATAGTTAGTACTAGTCGATAGCCCGCGGCTTCATTTCGTAGTTTTTTAGTTTAACCATTAGATACAAACATACGTACAAAAAATACGAATAAAATCTCTATAATATTATAGTAGGTATAGATGAATAAAAGGTTTGTTTGTTATGATTTAATTAAAAAACTACTGGACTGATTTCAAAAATTCTTTTACTATTAGAATGCTACATTATCCCTAAGTAACATAGTCTATATTGTAACCTGGAATCCCCGCGAAACTCCAAAATTACTGCGCCCTAATTATTAAGTTAGATAATATTCACATAAAGTTTATCAAACAAACAAAATTACATCATACAAAAAACAGTGTGTTCATTGCACAAAATATAATTTACAATATAATTTAATTAAATTGATAAACTTTATTTGACACAACACAAAGATTTACAGCATACTTATACAACAACAAAACATTTTGGCATCACGGAAACTATAAACGATTCATTTTAAATTTGATGCATGTATTACTTTTAAGAAATTTTGTGATGCCAAATAAAGTTATGTCTATGTCTATTGTCTATGTAATCTTTTAACCTTTCATTTTGGTTACGGAAAGACTTGTCTATCTGGAGAAGTCTGGAAATCTGGAGTTTGTAAATAATGACCTCGTTACGAAGGATTCGGCCAACGCCTCGATTTTTATAAAGACGCTCGAGGAAGTTTCACTGGAACCATAAACTACTCCTTTCTCTATGGTGAGGACATCAATCTACCCCTCAGAAGAATAACTATATTCTTCTGAGATCTACCCAGTTTTATTGAGGTCACGTCATCTACTATAAAAAAAAACTCCAAAATTAATGAATTTATTTTTAAGTAGGTATTTCATTTCCAAGAAATTGATAATAAAATACTCATTGTTGATGGTAATTAAAAACTGCCAAAATCATTATTGCATTTGATACTTTTAGTTTAAATTTAAAATATTCGAAATCAAGTTTAAAAGCAGCAGAATAAATAGAATTATAATATCTCGATTGTTTTGAATTAATCAGTATTTAGCCAACAATTTATATTTCTGTTAAATCTTAGATGTTTTATAGAATTAGATGGTTTCAGAGCTTTACATTAATTTTATATTGTTCCTGACATTGAAGTCTTAACGTTATTTAGGTATTATTTATAAGATATACAATGGGATATTTAATAACAAACAGAGGTCGAAAAATTATTTGCCAATTTTAATGCGGGCAAGTTACATACGACTTGTAAAAACGATTGTGATTCTTTTAGGTTAGATACCTTAACCTTTTAGTTGTAAGAGGTTGGGGACTGAAAATCAGCGGTTTCACTGAAGCCCATTTGCTTTTTGCGCACTAAATATTATTGCCATCCGGTAAAAAAAAATTGTAACTTGTGTTGATGAATAAAAAAATCTTTTATTAATTTTATTTATTTATTAAATGTCAAAATAAATTGTTCTTCCTAACTTGACCTTTAACTTGCAAAACTTTGTTTACTATGTTACTAGCTGTTCCCCGCGGTTTCGCACGCGATAATTTTCGACTTCCCGCGGGAATTCCGGGATTAAAGCACCCTATGTCCTTTTCTGTAGGTACCCCTGACAATGTGTATGCAAAATTTCATGGTAATCGGGTGGACCGTTAAGGCGTGAAAGCGTAACAAACAAATCAATAAACTGACATTTACATTTGTAATATTAGGAATTAAGATTAACTTGTGATGTGACCTACTCACCTTTGTACAACATATTATTGAATATGTGAACGAAAAAATGTTTGTTGGAAAGTGTACATAAATAATCGAAAAGTTTGAACGACTTCAGTCTGCCCCAAAGTAGACGTAATACGGGTATTGATTATTGCGAATGAATCATATTATTAACATTCTAACTCTATTCTCACAACGTCACAAAGGAAACTTTGTTGGACAAACCGTTTGTAAGTAATCGACATTTCTTTATCCTTAAGTCCGCTCCACATTAACGCGAGAATCTTGCGAGAACGTGAGAAAACCACGAGAAACAGCGGAGAACATCGGCTCCACGTTCACGTTCTCGCAAGATTCTCGCGTGAATGTGGAGCGGGCTTTAGAAAAAAAAAATCTACCTATTGCTGATATAAAAATCATATTTGAGGAATAATATCTACATTTTTCTATTTATAGTTCTAGAAAGTTAGATTTATCAAAATATTTTACATTTAAAAGTGTTTACAAGTCATTAGCAAGCTATTTTATTTATTTGTTCATTTAATTTTCGATACGTTTCCGTTAGCCGGGCGCAAATATTGCCAATTGTGAATCAAACGCGAGCCAAGTCGTCAAACGAAGTGAATGACAAAATAAAAGCTTTTAAAAGAGCTAATCAATCAATCATATCAATTAGATGTCAACGCTTGATGATTTGGACAACAATGTTTTGCCATATAATATGATATTATCAGTTATCTGTAGGGTGCCTATAAAAGATGTACCTAAAGTAAAAATTAGAAATACACCTACCGAAATATAACTAGTGCATTATTCTTGGTTGACTTAGGTTTGTACTACTGTCCCCCCCGATTGGATCCTCGGCTCTTGGTGGGATGGCTCTAGTAACCGTGGACTCGTCAATCGTCACCCACGGTGAAGCTAAGAGGGACCCAGAGGCGGGGCCAGTATAGTTAGCTGTGGCGCTGGTGATCTCCGATCCCGGTGCTGCCCGACCCGAGGGCGCTGGGCCGCTTCTCCGTGTTATAGGGAAACCCGTGATAAGGCGGCCCGAGTAGGTGGCGTCGTCGCGGTGTTCCTGGGGAGCACAGCGGCTGAGGGATAGAGGTCGCGGAGGAGCTGCCTTCGCGGCCTCGACGGTGAATGACAACGTAGAGGTGCGGCGGGGGAGGGGAGTCTCGGTGCAGTGCTAATCAATTCTCCCCACCCTGTAGTGGGCGGTGGAGCCATTGACCTGACCCATCGCAGGGGGCCTTGGGCGTCTGTCATGGACCCGACCGGCGCCCCGTGTATGGGGTCCCCGAGAAGGGAGGACGATGACGGAGCGTTGCGTGTTCCGATGCATCGTCATCATTCTGAGGGGCACTCGTGGGTTCCTCGAAGAGGAGCCCGGCAATAGGCTGGTGCTGTTCGGAGCTGCAGAGCATGCGCAAGAGATTCACGTGGTACGGAGGAGGACCCCAGTAAGGTTTGTACTGCTGAATATTCCATGCAAGCCCGAACAACCGTAGCAAGCGGAAGCAGCCGGCGATGTGCCAAATATAATATAAATGGTAAATCCTCATCATAGATGATACCATATTTTAACACAAACCTAACCAAGAATGTCAGGGTGATCTACGCCCTAACTTAAGTTAATACATAAGTACCGGCTTACAGAAAAGTACCTAATTTACAATCATTTATGGCGATTTTACTGAGATATAAAGTAACCAGGTCTTTTAATGCTATATTTCTAGTAGTTAATAAAATAAGATGACAACTAAAATATACTACCTACGTAAAAATAAATTTGGCTTTTCTAATTTGACGGCAATTTTATACCTATTTACTGTTAAGGTTATACTTTTAAAGTTGAAATCCCATTTAAAAAAAACTTATATACTTTCTCGTGGACTAAATTCCTATAAGAACGTTTCTTCAACACGACTTTCCACTTGAATTCTCATTAACTTTTAAGAGTATTTCACAAAAGAAGGTTTAGAAAGCGTCGCTCTAATTTTTTATGTTGGTAAATCTTTCTTTGGGGACTGAAAATAAGACGAAAGCTCTTAAAGACTATTCACACATTGTATGTAGCTTTATAATTACCTCTTTGGGAAGTGATATTTTATTAACATCTCTAGGTACTTTCTATTTTATCCTGTAAATCATAAATATAAAAGTTAAATAATATTAACTTTTTCCTGTTGTTTTCCCGACATTAAAGAATTTTTCTTTTGAATTCATTGAATAACTACATTGAATTTCCAAAAAGGTTTGTACAACCAAAAAGAATCCATGAGAAAAATTTCAAGTTTCAAGACTAGCTTTTTCTGCCCTTCAGTCAACCACGGTAGATTTTATCGATATAAAAAATTACAAAGGTATGTGTAAATATTCATACAAAGGAGATTAAAGTTGTGTGAATAATATCGAGATAATATAATCAAACTAGAATGAGTTTACACGGCATTAGACCAAAATCAAACTGACCTGATGAAATGATACAGTTATTGTATTCATGTGCATACAGGTAAAACATCGTATTTTACATAACATTACTTTAATATCGATTGAATTACGAAATCTTTACAAAATACAAATCTTTGGGTATTTTGTAAAGATTTCGTAATTCATTTACTTAATTTACAAAGGAGAATAACTTACTATAGTATAGGTATCCGTCATTTGATTGCAGCGTACGTGACTTAAATCGCATCTAACGCGCTTTGTGGATGCGACGGGATTCGTATAATTTTATTTTTCCTTTTTATTTTTTCACACTGCTCTGCTATCGTGTAATATAAATGTGTCTCTCATCCTAAGCTTAGTGGTTTTTTAAACATATTTATTGCACTGACGTGAGCTATAAAAGTATTTTAATTTTAATAATTTTAATAATTTAAAAACCATAAAGTAGTAGATATCCAAATAAAAAGAGTACCAATTTTACGCGGTTTGGTTTGAAAACGCTCTTTACGGTTTACCTAGAGAAATAATTTGTATTGTAGAGATTTTGATCATAGATTTCTTGTTTGATAATAATAATTAATTATACCTACTGTGAAAGTTTTTTTTTTTTAGTTTATTAAAAGACAATAATAAGGCTATAGGACAATCATTAAACCTATAGCTCCAATATTTTTAGCACTCATATAGTTATGACGTAGCGTAGTTTTTCAACAATTCGCAAAAGAAAAAAATACGTGTCTATAATTTTTTTACTATCAAACTGACGGACTAAATAGAATTTTGATTTTTACACCTTGTCATGCCCAATGCTATAATGCAAGTAGAGCCTGTACGTATATTGTACACTGTATCACTGTCTTGGCTTGTACCCGCAAGTTCTGATGCTAAATCAACGAGGCTCTAAGTAAGCAGTCTACGTATGTTTGTCCACAAATACATAGTAAATTACCAAACAATGGACCGCTATGTTACATTGTTTATCTAATAACAGAAACACATAACATAGAGCAATTCCATTTGTATAAGTACCTTATATAAGATTTCTTAAAATAAAGTTTTAATATAAACATTTAAAGTTAAAATAAAATACCTTTACCTTACATTTAGGATATTTGGTATCGCTTAAACGGCCGCGAATTTTAGGATTCCCCCAGGAACTCTAATAAAGTGATGGTGAGATAAAAGTGGCCTTTACTTTTGAGCTCTTCAATTAAATTTTTCTTCTAACAATCACATCTATTCAATTTGCGACGTAAAAGAACAGACACACTTTAGCATTTATAATACTAAGCAAGGATGGCGTATTTGAAATTGAAAAAATGACTAAAATATATAACATTTTAGTAATAAATAGTAACCATATCAACTTAAAAAAGAAGTCATAAAGAAATTTTCTGATATTTGACATAACCAAATACATCGTAAACGATCCACTGTTAACACACAAAAAGTAGGTACGTAAATGGTAATGTTATATTAGTAAACTGAGTAAATTGCCAAATAGGCTGGCTACTTTTTTCGTTGCAGCTGGGCCAAAACAAACAGTAAACGCGAGTGTCATTGAGGATAACAAAGAGGCATCTGTTCAATTGCGATAGCTTAAGGCATTAGTTGGTGAAAGTGTTTTTAGATGAAAACCAATTACTAGTCGTATACAAGTAAAGGGATGACCGAAAAATTGCAAAAGAAAATTAACCTGTTTGCTTTTTTATGTGTTTGAATTATTTTATATAAAAAATTGTGTATACTTTATGATATTAAATTTATATCTGTCATGCAAGAATATGTCCTTGATATAATTAATAAGCGAAATTTTTCCTTTTGCCGCAATCTAGTACTTTGCCGTCTAATTAATTCAGTGAAGTATATTTTCTCTTTAAGGAGATTTTCTAAAAGTTTCCAAACTTTTTGTGAAAACTTTTTTGTAATTCTATATCATTGACTTTGTAAGTTAATAAAGTGTAATAAAATATATTTCAAGCGAAAAAATTATAAACTTCTTTAGCTTTGATATGTAGTTTCGGCTCTGCATTGTCGTCGTACTTTTACTTTTTAATTAGTGCTTACAAATTGTTTCTCACAGTTTCACCCGCATTACATAAAAGTCCCCGTGTAGACGTATTTCCCGCCGCCACCCCAACGATATATTGGCGTGCAATAAAATACTGTATACGGAAATAGATTTCACTTTTCACCCTAAAACAAAAAAAGAACAGCCACATAAATTTCTCGGCACCTAAGCGGTCACTAAACGCATCACTTACCTTTTCGACCGTTGTTACAACAAACTTTCTAGCTGTTTTTCGTGACTGAACGCAGGCAATGTTTATTTTAATATTCCCTCTGAAACCCTTTGTTCCGTTAAAAAAATATATCATATCCATATCGTATCGTCTTTCCTCGAGATAAACCTAATCTCTCTGCGAAACTAACAGATAGAGTTACTTTCATATTAGTATATTAATACCTGACACATTTATCATGTAATAAACAAAAATAAGTCAGTCCTAGAATTTCCTACAGAGTCAAAGAATTTCTATTAATAAACCGTTAAGGCTCTTGAATTAAAGCTGCCCGCTATTTTGAACGTTTTTAACCGACTTCCAAAAAGGAGGAGGTTCTATGTTCGATTGTATGTATGTTTTTTTTTTTTTATGTATGTTCACCGATTACTCGAAGACGGTTGGACCGATTTGGAAAATTTTTTTTTGTTTGAAAGGGTATACTCCCAATTAGATCCCATTGCCACCAAGTCGGGATCTGATGATAGGATCTTGGAGAAATCGAGGGAACTCTTCAAAAATTATAGGCACACCCATAGCGATTTGGGTATTTTTTATAGTAAATCGTTCATTTGCTTTTGAAAAGCAAAATTTGAAGAAGTGGAACTGATGATGAAGACCACAGATGGTCATCGGAACTACTCAACAATAATACGTATTTCACAGATTCCGATTCGTTAACTTTAATATGGTTTCTAAACAATTTATGCTCGTCACAATGTATATGGTGAAGTGGAACTGATGATGATGTACCAGGAGAACTCCTCAACAATTAACGTCCCTGCGTCGGGAAAAGCAATATTTTGTAAACGGTGATGAGCAATTGACATTAGGCTATTGTAACTTAGAGAAATTACGAACTAAGTCACTTAAAAGCGAGAAATAAACAAATTTTTAACAAAAAAATTAAAACCGACTTCCAAAAACACAAAACTAAAAATCTAAAAATAAAAAGCTAAAAATAACAAAATACCGATTTAATCCGAAACTCAAAAACACACGTAATATTTAATTGGTTTGTGTTACCACTAATTGGTATGAAGTCGGTGACAAGTCAAATATGGAGGGGGGTAGATGGGCTAAGTCGACTCCCGCCACCAGCTCTTCGTGAGCAGGACAACCCAAGTGGGCAGACACCAGCGGGCTTGTCACCGAATTCAAACCGATTAGTAGTAACACAAACCAATTAAATATTACGTGTGTTTTTGAGTTTCGGATTAAATCGGTATTTTGTTATTTTTAGCTTTTTATTTTTAGATTTTTAGTTTTGTGTTTTTTTTTATACCGCGGTTTTCGTTTCACCCCTGTAACGGCCTTGAAAATGAAAATGAAATCAACTTGAGGAACATAAAACTTATTTACATCTACCAATCAGAATACTGTGACATCATAACATTGTTTAAACAACGCTGTGGAGTTGGTGTGATCTTGATTCCACAGGTTGATGGAATATAAACAACTTCAAGCTGCGTCTCTCATAACAGACCGAGTTGACTTCAAACGTCTTCATTATCACTCCAATAAGCGAGTTTAATAAGACAATGCCTTCGGCGCTTGGTTCACAGCTATGTTCCACTTCTACCATAACACATCTGACGTATATTTTTAATTTAAAATTAAAACTTCTAAAATATTTATATTCTTCCTTACACAATTCAATTTTATTCATTTTTAAACTGGTCGACTGGAAGAAATCCTGCAAAACATTAGCATGTTGCTAACTTGATATAAACGTACTGTTTTTTTTCACCGCGTTTACTTTTTTTGTAATAATTTAGTTTCTAGATTCTGACAATGGTTCCAGTGTTTGACTGTTACTTAGAGTAATATAATTTAAGAAAGATGAAACCAGCTTACTACTTTTCTCGGTTTAAACGTATATATTCGCTCTGTTCCACGCGCATTTCAAGGGTTTTAGTGCTTTAATTTTAAAAGCATCTCTACGCTCGCGCTCTATACAATAGGGATGTTGACTACTATTGAAAATCAAAATTCTAATTAGTCCGTCAGTTAGAAAATAAATAAACAATAGACACGTATTTTTTGCTTTTTTAAATAAATTAAAATATACAGAGATAAAGCGCATTAAAGTATAGGATGGGGAGGTCGTGACGTCACTAACCACAAAACCGCCATACAAACTGTCAGAATAGTGACGTCACGCGAAATTTCAACTCAATATATCGCCGTTATTTTTTGATTACGTAAAAAAAGAAAAAATACGTGTCCAATATTTTTTAATAATCTACAAGACGGACTAAAAAATAAAAATTAGTCAACATGCCCATTATAGCTTTAAAGTCAATCCTACTAATATTATAAATGTCAAAGTGTGGATGTTTGGATGTTTGTTACTTAATCACGCAAAAGCGGCTGAACGAATTTGGATGAAATTTGGCATGCATGTAGCCTTTGACATGGAAAAGAACATAGGCTACCTTTTATTCCCGCGGGATCTCCGAAATTAACGCGGGTAAAATAGAATTAATTATTGCATACTACACGTTGTCAAAGGTACAGAAAAGGACATAAGGTACTTTTTATCCCGGAATTCCCGTGGGATCTCTGAAATTAAGGTGGGTGAACCGCGGGGCACAGCTAGTAAAAAAATTTTAGCTACATAAAAAGTTCTAATATTGAATGTCTAATCATGCTCACGGTTTGTGATTTTTTTTAGTTTCACTTCTTACACGCGTGCACAGTGCACACAGATACACGCAACCATCATTTTATAGTTTCACTTCTTACTCGCGTGCACAGTACACACAGATACACGCAACCATCATTTTATAGTTTCACTTCTTACTCGCGTGCACAGTGCACACAGATACACGCAACCATCATTTTATAGTTTCACTTCTTACTCGCGTGCACAGTGCACACAGATACACGCAACCATCATTTTATAGTTTCACTTCTTACTCGCGTGCACAGTGCACACAGATACACGCAACCATCATTTTATAGTTTCACTTCTTACTCGCGTGCACAGTGCACACAGTTACACGCAACCATCATTTTATAGTTTCACTTCTTACTCGCGTGCACAGTGCACACAGATACACGCAACCATCATTTTATAGTTTCACTTCTTACTTGCGTGCACAGTGCACACAGATACACGCAACCATCATTTTATAGTTTCACTTCTTACTCGCGTGCACAGTGCACACAGATACACGCAATCATCATTTTATAGTTTCACTTCTTACATGTGTGCACAGTGCACACAGATACACGCAACCATCATTTTATAGTTTCACTTCTTACTCGCGTGCACAGTGCACACAGTTACACACAATCATCATTTTATTGTTTCACTTCTTACTCGCGTGCACAGTACACACAGATACACGCAATCATCATTTTATAGTTTCACTTCTTACTCGCGTGCACAGTGCACACAGTTACACGCAACCATCATTTTATAGTTTCACTTCTTACTCGCGTGCACAGTACACACAGATACACGCAATCATCATTTTATAGTTTCACTTCTTACATGTGTGCACAGTGCACACAGATACACGCAACCATCATTTAATAGTTTCACTTCTTACTCGCGTGCACAGTGCACACAGTTACACGCAACCATCATTTTATAGTTTCACTTCTTACTCGCGTGCACAGTACACACAGATACACGCAATCATCATTTTATAGTTTCACTTCTTACTCGCGTGCACAGTGCACACAGTTACACGCAACCATCATTTTATAGTTTCACTTCTTACTCGCGTGCACAGTACACACAGATACACGCAATCATCATTTTATAGTTTCACTTCTTACTCGCGTGCACAGTGCACACAGTTACACGCAACCATCATTTTAAAGCTTCACTTCTTACATGTGTGCACAGTGCACACAGATACACGCAACCATCATTTTATAGTTTCACTTCTTACACGTGTGCACAGTGCACACAGATACACGCAACCATCATTTTATAGTTTCACTTCTTACACGTGTGCACAGTGCACACAGATACATGTAACCATCATTTTATAGTTTCACTTCTTACACGTGTGCACAGTGCACACAGATACACGCAACCATCATTTTATAGTTTCACTTCTTACACGTGTGCACAGTGCACACAGATACACGCAACCATCATTTTTTATAGTTTCACTTCTTACACGTGTGCACAGTGCACACAGATACGCGCAACCATCATTTTATAGTTTCACTTCTTACACGTGTGACAGTGCACACAGATACACGCAACCATCATTTTATAGTTTCACTTCTTACACGTGTGCACAGTGCACACAGATACACGCAACCATCATTTTATAGTTTCACTTCTTACACGTGTGCACAGTGCATACAGATACATGTAACCATCATTTTTAAATATTATGCACATTCCAATTTATTGGTCACAAAAGGAACGTACCATGAACTGCGCCACCGAGAAGCATCTGACGGCTGGCGTAGGTACTATTCCTGAAATTCCACGGCACCCTCCGAGTTGAATGGCTTTTCTATACTTGCCTACTCATTTTCCTTTCCTCCCTTACCTCACAATTGCTGCATTCGAGTCGTGTGGTAGCTCGCAGTTTAACAATCGTTATATTTAGGTACCTATTAATTTTCCATGTATTTAATCTATATAAATATTTAAAAAAATCTTTGGTGCACTTAAGACGTATATTATTATAATATATTGTATTTAAATAAGGGAACCATCAAATTTCGTTCCTCAATATCAAAACATCAGAATCTGTAGGTAGGTACTATTAGGTATATTATATAGTTAGTATATATAAAAGTATATATAGTTATATAGTTGGTATATTATAAAACGGTCAAGTTTGTAAGTTTGTTTCTAATTATCTCTGAAGCCGCTAAACCGGTCGTTATGCGTAAAATACGTACAGGTACGAACGTATTTTAAATATGTTTGCAAATAAAATATGTATATAATATGTTTTTAATCAAAACATCACTAATCCAATGTATTACGAAGTCACGGCTTAGATGTCTCGCAATGTCACGTATCACATTACGTTTGGGAAAGCCAACTTTGCCTGCTATGAAAACAAAAAAATATGACGAATAAAGTGTATGAAAATCGCCATGAATTTTCTTCTCTTTCTTTTTCGTAAATTTTGCAAACGTTTTAGTATTTTCAATGCGGTAGGTATCAGGTAGGTAAGATGAGCGTAAGATGAAAAATTTATCCACTGTTAATTACTTTTCTGTTATACAAAGGTTCTTGCAGTAACGAAACGGCCAAGCCCCATATTCTGACTAAGGTGTAGAGTTTGGAAGTTAGGCCTTGTAGAGTTAGGGTATGTAGAGTTACAAGCTTGGCTCTACATGAGATCTGATAACATTTTGATAGTGCCCGTTGTATGGACTTCTCTCGGCATCATTTTACATGAAAATGTTTTTGGTGGAATTTCATTTCTTTTTGTAAGTCAAAATTGCGGAATTCCCATACAAACTTCCATCCCCTAGTTCAAGGGGTTGCGGGATTAAAGTTACAAGTTTTATAATTTTTTTTGTTGTTTGTGTACTAATACTAGCTCTTACATGCCAAATTTCAGCTTTCTAGGACATTAGGAAATACCCTAAGAATTTTGGTGATCATCGGTGAGTCAGTGACGAGATCAGGGTTTTTTAGATATCGATCAAATCTAAAGTATGAGGGCTATCTAATTAAAACTATATGTTTGATAAATCCGCTATTGACAACATATCCCGAGAATTCAGTTAACTGCTATAATCCAAACCCAAGTTATAAGGGTTCAAAAAAACGACGAAGCGCTTCGAGAAAAGATAGGGAGTGCTTCCGCTTCTCTTGGCTCGTCTTGGCGGGAACATTACCGTGCCCCCAGATGAGCAGTTGACATTAGGCTATTGTAACTTAAATAAATTACAAACCAACCCACTTAAAGCGAGAAATAAACAAAATTTTAACAAAAAAATTAAAACCGACTTCCAAAAACACAAAACTTAAAATCTAAAAATAACAAAATACAGATTTAATCCAAAAGACAAAAATACACGTAATATCATTATTGGTTTGTGCTACCACTGATCGGTTTGAGGTCGGTGACAAACCAAATATGGAGTAGATATTGTGTAGATGGGCTAAGTCCACTCCCGCCAAGAGCTCGTCGTGAGCAGAGCAACCCAAGTGGGCAGACACAAGCGGGCTTGGCACCAAATTCAAACCGACAAGTGGTAGCACAAACCAATAATAATATTACGTGTATTTTTGTCTTTAAATCTATAATTTGTTATTTTTAGCTTTCTAGTTGTGTTTTTGGAAGTCGGTTTTAAATTTTTTTAATTGTTGTTTTTCTGTCGTTGTGACTTAGATTTTTCTATTTTTTATGTCATAATTTCCTCATAAGCTCATAGGGGATAATAGGATAACGAGGGATCGGTAACTTACACGGTCTATTACACATTTTATTTAATGAATAATCATATAATATCAGTCTCCTTCAATATGTTCTTCGTTTATCTTTACACCCTGTATAATTTGTTATAGTTTCTCGGCATAAATATATTCATAGCCCAGATAATTACTTACTTATTAATCGACTCGTAAGTCGTAACTGTTAGGTAATGATGACCGTCTGTAAGAAATATAATTTTTAATTTTTTTATGGACAGTGGAAACACCAAATAATCTTCTAAAGTGCAATTTAAACAATGCTGCCAGTTCTTTTTAAAGCATTCTATTCAGCTTTTAACGAACTGTAAACCGAAAAGGGAAAAGGCACAATCGTCGCTTGGGAATTCATTGTTTTTGTTCTAAAAGGCTCGCAAACAGCCAAACAACCCACTTGATGCTCTCTTGTTGATTTGTGAGTGCTTTCTATTGCCACTTATGTCTAGACTAATAGGGTCAAGTGCACAGGTAAAAAATATTAAATTCTCGCTTTAGGTAGGTACCTATTTACGCTTAAGAAATATTAATTTTGAAGCAACTTTTGTTAATTTCATTTATTTATTTATTCTTTATTGCACAAAGTACAAATGGCGAATTTTCTGCCAGTTACTTCTCTACTACCTACTACTAAATTTCTATCATTTAGGGTGGAATGTCAGGGAAGCAGCCCTACGATTGCTTCTCTATTATTTCTCTAGAAACTTTAATCCTATCAATATTATAAAAGTGTGAAAGTGTGTATGTTTGGATAATCACGCAAAAACGGCAGAACAGATTTGGATGAAATTTGGTATGCACGCTGTCAGGTACCCTATGTCCTTTCCTGTGGGGTACAGGGAAGGACATAGGGTACTTTTATTCCAGAATTCCCTCGGGAACTCCGAAATTACCGCGGGTGAAACCGCGGGGCACAGCTAGTTATAAATATTTTGTTTTCTCATGTCGCGAACAATAAAGTTTATGAAATTTTTCTTCATAGATTGGCCACATAAATTTTTTTTTGTTATTTCACTAATTAAAAATATATATTTTCTCGCTCTACAAATTTATCTAAATTATTGAACTTCAATTTAAAAAATATATTTTTTCTTATCTAGCGGTACCGTGCTTAAACTAAAATTTAATAAATCATATTTTTTTCTTCATGGATTTTAAAATTAGCATTTATCAGTTTTTTTTTTGTATTTTATTAATATTAATTGGTTACAGTAAATAAAAAGCAATCATAAAATATCTACCTATTGAAATGAGTATGAAAATTAGCGTTTACCACTTTAAGTAGGTAGGTGTTAAAGTCAGTGTGTGATCATTTGAGAAGGCAGTTAACAAGAATGTCGTAATGTCTAACATCAGCGTTGCCACCATCTCTTCAAGTAGTAATTAAGCTAATGGAAGCTCTGTGGACGACTTTATGCATAACACAATCCAATCATATTTAAATGAACACGCTGCATGTTATGAGTTTAAGATATTCGTGTATATTGTCATGTATTATATTCTATTCTATTCTACTTTATTAAAACCATGGTTGAAGTATTTGTGATCGAAGTACCTACACTATGTTTTCACAATTTAATAATTTTTTTACACTGTCCCATAATGGGAATCAGTGATATAACCGGTCCGAATATTCTTAATATTATTAATTATAAAATACTAGCTGTGCCCCGCGGTTTCACCCGCGGTAATTTCGGAGTTCCCGTGGCGATTCCGGGATAAAAAGTACCCTATGTACTTTTCTGTACCTCTGACAACGTGCATGCCAAATTTCATCCAAATCCATTCAGCCGTTTTTGCGTGATTGAGTAACAAACATCCACACTTTCACTTTCACTTATAATATTAGTAGGATAATATAATCATATTATTTTTTAAGGATGCTTTTTCTTTATTCTATTTCGTCACTTATGCAAGCAGCTATTACTTACTCTCTCATGGAGTCACATAATAGGTACATAGACGCTATCACGCTATCACTATGTTTTCACAAATTAATAATTTTTTGACATAGCCCCATAATGGGAATCGGTGATAATATATAACCGGTCCGGATATTCTTACTATAACTAATTATAAATGGACGCCGATAAGCAATAATATGTTAAACCACAAAATTAAGTATTGCTTATCTATCTTCAATTAAGAAAGTATTTTGTTTTGTTTTTTTGTTACGCTTGCACGCCGTAATGGCTCAAGTTCAACAAAGGGTACAGAGAAGAACATAGGGTACTGTTTTTCCCGGAATTCCCGCGGGTAAAATCTTATAACATTTTGTATAAATAGGTACCCATATTACAGTTTTCGAGGTGAAATTTTTTTTTCAAGCTGATTGTTTACAATTTGCTTGACTAGCTCGAAATGAATATGTTAGGGGGCCTCAAGACCTGTGTTTTGTGAACTGTATTTCAATTAACGATAATATTATACATGAAGTCTTAGTTCTGACTGAATATGACATTCGTTACTGAACCTTTCAACTATTTATACAGCTTCATAATATAATATTTCATTTGCAAAATTATTATGTAACAAATTACTTTCGCAACGCAACTCCCAAGCTCTATTTTCATAATTCATGACTTAGTGCATAGCGCTTGTGGCGTTTCCAGCTATTTAGAGGGAGAGTTGCTCGCTACGTTCCGTTATGTGGAAATGTCTATAGGAATGTTTACTACAGACTATTGTAGATTTCAGCTCAACATAATTGTACCTAAATTTTATAGGTACCTACTCTCTATGTCTGCGAGGACCTTGTGATTGCCTTATATATTAATATTTTTTGTATTTTATATACATATTAGCTTATTATTTATATTCATATTAGCTGATATTAGTTAATTTTAGAGTTCCCGCTGGAATTCCGGGATAAAAAATTTCCTTCTCTGTATCCCTGACAACGTGAATGCAAAATTTCATGATGATTCGTGAGCCGTTGAGGCGCGAAAGCGTAACAAACAAACAAACCAACAAACAAACCCACTTTCACTTGTACATAAGGATTATATTTAACAAATAACATAACAAATACTTGAGCGACAAGTCTTGACACGTGGTACACTCGAAAAGGTTCAACAAAGCAAAATTTTGAACTGTAATAATTCAATGAGAGAATTAATTTCGCCAATGACAGAAAACTTCTCCGTTGAAAATTCATTGCTTTCCGATCACTAATAGTTGTGAAGTTAACTTTATGAGTTATGGCAGTTGAGGAAATTTTGAGAATAGCAAGAAGCTCCTCAACAGATGCACATAAGATTGAGACCTAAACTAAAACTAAAACTAATCAATATTGGTGACTTAGATTTTATCTATGGTATCTTTATCTACTATACTATAAACTTTTCGATATGTAGCTAATATGAGTAGTGTAGCACGGTTTTGATAACTTTCAATCAACAAAGGACGTCGGTTTTAAAAATATTTTCAATATCATCGATAGAGGGACTACACAATCTCATATAGGTACATACAGAAGACCCAATATCGATACATTTATACATATAAATATAATTTAATATAAATAAAAGTGTCTGTTTATAATTTCAAAATAACTGCTTTCCACTAAATGCATATGAAAGTACCTATATACAGTACCTACTTACATATTAAAATTCGATTCAATTGCCATGGACTGAGTTTTAATTATATTTATTTATTTAAAAAACAAGCAGTTAAGAATCTAATTTTTCATTACTCATACTCGGAAAGTAGGTCTGAAGTTGCCTGAGAAGCGGGTTGAAAGTAACCCTTTTCAGCCCTAGGGAGAATCGCTTTCAACTGACAACTGTCAAATTATTAAAAAAAAACTAGGTCTATTTTCACATTTCTATTGAACCATGTTTCAACTTTCTATACAGCCAGCGCGATGTAAAATTGAAATAACGTAAAGTTTAAGTAGGTATTAATTAAAATAAAATTCACTCACTTTTTCTTAAGCTAATTCCTATTTATATTTTTTTATTTTCTTTAATTAATACTTAATAATTAAAGAAAATATTTTTTTTAGGTCGCCACAATGTAAATAAAAATACTGGCTGAATAGCTAGCCGGCCAAAGAAAAAGAAATAGGTGGGAAAGTGTCAAGCGACTATCCGATCTTCACTCATTTTTTCTTTAGCTAATTCCTATTTTTATTTTGACTTTCCTTGCATTCGTAATGAAAAGCACAGTGTTACCCTCGGGAGAAAGACTTTACTTTCACCCCTAGGATAACAATGTACTATTTCAATCTTGACGAGATCGAAGTATAGGTACCTAGATAATTCTTTGTATCATGAATAGGTACTATTAACAGATGTACCCATAGTGCAAGCTTTTCAGAGTTTGCGACCAGTAATGCGAACTCGAAATATTATAAAACATAATCAAGGAAAAAAAAAAGACATTACATACAAGACGCTTGTTCATTACGTATTGATCAACAATATAAAAACGACATTGAAACCTCCTTTTATCCGAAGGAATTGGATGGAGAACGCAACAAAACGATCGACACTCGGCAATAAAGAGCATTCAGTATTGCCAGAATCTATTGCTATTGATGATAATTCCCGTTTATAGGGCTTGAGTTAGTGGAAACAACGGCGTTATAGAGCATTAGTAGCGAATGACTCACTTCTTACTCTAGTTAATTAAAGCAAGTGTAATTTTATTAACCTAAAGAAGATTGCATTATTAAACTATCCTAACTGATATTGTGTGTATTTTTGTTTTTTACGCTTTTGCAATACATGCAATACTTTAGAATTCTTAGATTTGTTATAATTATATTACGCGAAAAGTAGCTATTTTGGTACTTTTTGTTTAAAATTTTTGATATCAAGTTTAAATGCTACAGAGTTATCACTGAAATGTAGTATATTTACCTATTTAATATACTCACAAAAGGTTGACTGGTAGAGAATGCCTTAGGCATTAAGTCCGCCTTTTGTAAATAAGTGTGCAATAAAGTTCTTTAAATAAATAAATAAATAAATATTAATCTCTTTCAACTCACGCCAGCAATATTTTACATCCGATGACATACCTATCATACTCAGGTCTTGCGTGTGCTTGATTTTAATAACCATCTTGGAAACGAATATCGAAGCGTAGTTTGTCGATGCGCACAGAACGCGTCTCAGCATCAAAACGGCTGATACAGGTGTAATTTATTTTCACCATCAGGATACCTCACATTAATGTCAGAGGAAGGCAATTTATCTTGGCGTAATTCGCGCAAAACGCTTATTGGCTGTCGTGAGCCACGCAAAGATAGCATGATTTATATCTTGTGGCTAATTATTTTCTATAGATACCCTGACTCTTCGATAATTTTTTCCCCGCGTCAGTATTATGCGCCAATGATAGCGTTTTACTCGCTATCACTAGTTAACATACAACTAGGTATCGTTAATGTCAAAATCTTGTAATTAATGACGCTGCGAAGATGAAAAAAGCAGAGAATTTATTAGAATTATCGAGAATTTATTAGAAAGCTCGTAATCGGGTAGAGTGCTGTTGTGTATAGGTAATTCCACCACCATAATGACCATGATGATGGGGTAGTCTATTTAATCTATCAGTTAGATAGTTTCGGTAGCGCTTGTTTTATTCCTGCTTAACTCTATATCTACAATAATATTATAAAGATGTACAGTTTTTTAGTTTGTGATTTTTTTTGTGGGAACTAATATCAGGAACTACTGAACCGATTTTAAAAATTCTTTCACTTATAGGAAGCAACAACATTCCTGAGTGACATAGACATTCCCGCGGGAACTCCGAAATTGACGTGGGTGGAATTACAGGGAACAGCTAGTTATATTTATTTATAACTAGTTGTGCCCCGCGGTTTCACCTACGTTAATTTCAGAGTTCCCGCGGGAATTCCGGTATAAAAATTATTCTATGTGTTAATCTGATGTATAAGCTATATTATTGTAAAGTTTCATTTAAATCCATTCAGTAGTTTTTGCGTAAAAGAGTAACAAACATCCATCCATCCATCCATCCATCCACCCATCCATCCATCCATCCATCCATCAATCCATCAATCCATCCATCCATCCATCCATCCATCCATATGTTCTTACAAACTTTCGCGTTAATAATATTAGTAAGATAGTTACATTGGAATATTCCGATATCAGTCTTACGTCAAAGAGCGAAGGCATACTTTGTAAAGTTCAAAATTCAGGGGAATGACTCATGTACTAGCATTAATGTTGGTGTTAGCGGGTCTCTGCACAATTACGTATGTAGGTATACTCGTGTTCACCGCAGTGCAGTTTGTGTCACTTGAAAGTGTTTCACGCCACAAAGCTGTAGTGCCCAGAAATTAAACACCCCATTTTGTTCGAATTTGGAAGATTTTCCTGGGAAATTATTAAGTACTAGCTAGTTACCTGCGTTAATTTCCGAGTTTCCGCGAGAACTCTGTTATGTCCTGCTCTGATCGGTTGAGGCGTTAAGGCATGAAAGCGTAACAAACAAACAAATAAACTCACTTTCGCTTTTATAATAGTAAGGATTAAGGATAGCAGTACTTAACTAAAAAGTCATCAATATTAATGAACATTACGGTCCGAAGACAGCAGTCGCCGTTGTGAAAAACAATTCCGAGAACCGTTTGCATACGATTTGTCGCACAATCGGAATAAACAATCTAGAATTTATTTCGGATAAAAAGGAACATCGGCCTGGCAGGTTTTATCATTTCTCTTTTTTTTTTTTTGGCGCCACACCAAATGTGTCACGTAAATTTTCTTATAAAATAGACATCTTTGATTCACGTTCCTATCATGTTTCTATAATAAAACAATTTTTTTGCAAAACTTTTCAAATAGCTTTTGCACATTGTTGGCGTAGCACCGAAAAGACACTTTGTAACATCTGACAATGACAATTTGTAAACATAAAGCTGCTGTTTTTGTTAACGCTACAATTTTTGTTGAATAAGCAAAATTTTCAATTTATTTTCAACTAACTGTGCCCCGCGGTTTCACCCGCGTGAGTTTTAATAATAATAATTATAATAATAATCATTTATTCAGAGGCATAAAAAACCCAATATAGAAATAATAAAACGTTAATACGGTATAAAATAAACACAACAATTTTAATAAAACATAAACCGGTAGCTACTTCCGATTCGAGTCGCAGTGAATTGGAATTTTGGAAGTTTGGAAATTTTGGAACTACTACAGGAACTTCAAAGTAGCCTAATTTACTTCTTAATCATCAGTTAATTATTAGCAGTGAAAGGCCCGTCAAAATCGGTCTAACCATTTTGGAGATTCACCCACGTGAGTTTCGGAATTCCTGCAGAAATTTCAACCTTCTTTCATAGGAACCTTCTCCTCACAATAACAAACACAACAAAAAAGAATTAGCAAAATTGGTCCAGCCGTATACACGCGTGATGCCGTAACCAAGGGAAATAGGAATTCATTTATTAATACTTTTAGTACCTAATGCGTGAAATTGAGGTATCTTTTTGTAATTTTAGAATTTTTCAGTGTTGTTTTTTTTTTCGTTACTAAAGTTAATAAAGAAAAAATTCAAAACACTGGCAATTAGTATTACAATCAAAATTGGGCTTCCAATTTTGCTGGGTTTTAATAAATACAGCCACCACCACTCAATATTCCACCGTTGAATCCCAAACAATACCGGCAGAGAATATCAACGTTTCCATACATTCAAATGCTCAAACCTCTAGGGCTGTCTTTTGGAAAACAGTAGTTATAGAATGACGATGAAAGAGAAATTTCTTTTACAAAAGTTCCGTTTCGGTAAGGTGAATTTATCAGCTCCACAAACAAATTCAAAGACATCTTTACCACTTATAATGGACTTCAAACAGGTATCATGAACAAAAACTTGGAATTACTATTCAGTAACGAAGCTTTAAAACGAAATATAAAAGATATCAAAGATTTTACACAACTTAGCTATCTACGAAACAATGAAGTTATAATATCTATACTATAGTATTAAAAAGAGGTATACCTCACAAACTACCTATACCTATAGGTAGTTTGTGAGAAAATCCGTTAACGGGCTGGCAAGGGTCCGTTAGGGATTTTCTCTTCCTCTCGGAAAAGGGGGGAAGGGTGGGAGGGGGGGGGGGGGGGGGTTAATCTGTGGATCTATATACTTAATCCATTTTGAAAATTCTTTCACTTATAGGAAGCTACGGTAGTCCTGAGTTACATGGGGTACTTTTTATCCAGAAATTCCCATGGGAACTGCGAAATAACCGCAGATGAAACCACGTGAGACAGCTAGCTAATTTTAAATTAAATTACTTTTATTATATTAAAAGTTTGTTACTACTACACGTGCAGATGTGATGCTCTATTGATTTAATTAAATATTTTTTACCATATCAAATGTTTGTAATACTCGTTTAGACGAAACGCTCAATTGAAAATTATACAGTAAAGTAGGTGTTCCCCGCGGTTTTACCTGCGTTGATTTCGGAGATCTCACAGGAATTCCAGGAGAAAAGTATCCTTTACTATTTTTCATACACCTGATAACGTGTAGTATGAAAAATTTTATACAGTTTCACTCATATTAATTTTGGAGTTCCCGCGGGAATTTCGGCATGAAAATTACCTCATATCCTTCTCTGTACCTTGGCAACGTGTACCTATACAAAATTTCATGATGATTGTCGAGCCGTTAAGGCGTGAACGCGTAACAAACAAACTCACCTTAACGCATGATACATAATATAAATTATAGGATTATGAGATACCTTGTAACAAAGAATAGCTTTTAAAACCCAAACCACCATAGGTACTGTACATTGTACACTGTACAGCCCTAACTAACCGCAAACATGTATTTGTGAGTGGAAGTGAGCAATCAACTTTACACGTGGATCTATTTTGAAACCTGAGAGTTTTGCAAAATATAGCAAACGCTCAACACAAAAACTTTCAAATTGCACTTAAAAATGTCTGAATGGTTAGATCAGCCTTCCCTAAAATTCATAATTTTACTGTAGTAAATTATTTCTTCTCCCTTCATCGGAATCGTATTATATTGTACATCGCATTTCTCAGATAATTGAAACAAAAGGAGAACAAAGTTGGGCAGAAAATCTTTTATTAAATATCAGAAATAGATTAAAACAAATTATAATATCTTGTTGCCGGATGAAAAAACTGGACATAATAATTATTACACAATTCTAATTATAATTTGATACTATTTCCTTCCTTTCTTTTTTTATATTGCATTAACTACACTTAACCTAAAATAGGTAAGTAATAACAATATAACATGTGCATCAATTTATGTTTACTCAAAAGAGAATTCCTACCTATTAACTGGGTACATTCGACTTACAATATGAACATAGAACAATTCGAACAAGCCAAAATCAAACACACTAGACACAAACCGATTGATGATCAAAGTCGGAACAACTAATGAACATAGGCGCTATCAGATAGTTAGTTGTTCTCGGCAAAGGAAACAGACGACGAGAAGTGTACCAGTTAACAACAAACGGCAGTCACAGACGATCATGGACTGGGACACTTCCGATAGCATTAGATTTTCACTGTCATTTATTATGTAATTCTATGAAAATTGTCATATCATGATTAATAATTAGAGAGTAAATTCTTGCCTATATGAATGACATGGTTTTAAACAAAGACATTATAAGAGAATAGACGAACAATACAAAATTTTACTGTGCAATCTACGGCAACCAGTTTTTGCGAGGGGAACGATTAAAATAAAAATCAATCACATCATTGCGACGCAATCAAATACCAGTCACCATAAAGTACATTTCAAATAGCCAATCACATCGCTTTGTATCTATAGACAATAGTCTCTGCTAGCCAACGGGATTTTGTTAGCATGAGATCATTTGACCGCTGCGTGGTTCAAGGGAACAGTTTAGCGGCCGAGTGTATTGTCAATCTATTCTCTTTCAATATCATTGGTTTTAAAGTTCCAAAAGTTGCAAATTTTATAAAAAAGCCTTATTAATCATTCTTAGCGGAAGTAATTACGTAGACTATGTTAGTAGTAGGTAACATTTTATCCGTGATTTTGACATGTTTATAGCTTTATTACCTACTTACCTACTAGCCCTTTTAACTCTAACGATGTAGAGATAATACAAAATTTTGTCTACTTACGTCACCCACACAAACCCTCGAACTCAAAGTAGTACTAGGTACTTGTATAACCTTTCTATGTCACATTTGACATGAGTTATTTTTCCAAAGACCAATGCTTTGTTATAATTCAACACAAAGAAAAATGTTTTTTTTCACTAAACAATCCAATATCTGAAAAGGTTCGATTTACGAGCCTAGAATAAAAAGGTATCCAGTTTAGATATTTCCATTAAAGGACATCAAATCACGGATCGCAACCCAAGGACTGCGTCACAGCAAGCCATCACTTTGGGAAATAAACGACGTACCCACATATAGGGTCCTAAACATTTAATATCCCAACATACTTGTAGGTAGATACCTTCTCCTGACGAAACCTACCACTTTATATTTGACGAGTCATCTCCATTGTGACATTAGCGTAATGGGATCAAGTAGTTTAGTGCATGATGTGGAAAAAATCCAGTATCAAAATGTGCGTTGTAGAGACAAATACCTACATTATTGTTGAAAAATTGATGACCTAACATCCGAAATAGGGAGTAAATAGGAGATTGTAGCACAAGGTATTAAAATTGTATTTTTAGGGCGAGGGCGTTATTTTGAATCCAGACCGGAGTGAAGGATTCTAAAGTAGACCCTAGCGCAGCGAGGGATTCTTATAATAGATTCCTGAACGGAGAGAGGCATTCAAAGGAAAACGCTAGAGTAAAAAATAATTTTTCATTACTCATACTCGGAAAGTAGGTCTGAAGTTGCCTGAGAAGCGGGTTGAAAGTAACACTTTTCAGCCCTAGGGAGAATCGCTTTCAACTGACAGCTGGATACTGCAGAAACTCAAGTTTTTTTTTATGTCATAGGGGGCATACATACTGGCCAGTAGCACTCCTAATGGTTGATTTATGTAAAATAAAATTCACTCATTTTTTTCTTTATAGCTAATTCCTATTTTTATTTTGACTTTCCTTGTATTCGTAATGAAAAGCATAGTGTTATCCTCGGGAAAAGTTACTTTCACCCCTAGGATAACAATGTACTATTAATGCCGAGTGGTGCATTCTACTTTTCATCCCCCCCTATGAGAAAATGAAACAAGAAATTGCTGTAATATACATATTTATTTGTTATTAAATACAATACAAACCTAAATATTTATTGCGGGTGAAACCATGCGGAACAGGTAGCTATTTTATGAAGGCAAGAATACCTACCTGATATACTTTTTTGTTCGCCGCATTTAAATAATCCCTAAACAGTAGATGAAAGATTATGTGCGATACGATACCTTAAGCATAATATCACAGACTCATTGAATGGGCTTGGTTTTCAAGCTGTCGAAGTATACTCACATTGTAATCCTACGTATGAGATGTATCATGAAAATTAATGACAATTTTTTTTTAGTCTGTTGTGTATATTAATAAAAAATATTGGACACGTACTTTTTCTTTTTTTACGTATTCAAAAAATAACGGCGATACATTGAGTTGCAATTTCGCGTGACGTCACTAAACGGTGCAGTTAGTTCGGGGCTTATACCGAATAATGACGTCACGAGTCCCCCACCCTAAACTTTAATGCGCTTTATCTATGTTTATTTTAATTAATTTGAAAAAGCAAAAAATACGTGTCTGTTATTTTATTATTTTCTAACTGACAGACTAATTATAATTTTGATTTTCATACACCGAAAAATACCCAACTCATTCGAAGCACAACTCCATGCTCTATTTTAATGCGCTTTATTGATAAACTTACGAATATGCGTCTGAAAAGAAATTCAGTATCACGCTATGTATCCATGCTAATATTACAAATGTGAAAGTGGGTATATCTGTATGTCTGTCTGTTATCTTGTCACGCCATATTAACATCATCATGTAATTTTGCATACACGTTGACAGGGGTACAGAAAAGGTCATTGGGTACTTTTTTATCCAGAATTCCGGCGCGTAACCGCAGGGAGCTTCTACAGATATATAATGCAGGAAGGAAGGACGTATATCTAATACCTATACTTGTACCTGTTAAGAGGTATTTCTGGTACTACTGAATTTTAAAAAGAGATTGATGATTAATTTCATTACTGGAGACGAGTTTTGTTGGGAACATCAAAATTTTTTTTTTCTACAAAATAATAATAAATCTTGCTAGGAGACCGTAAGTACGCGTTCTATATCGGATGAAAACTAATGCAGCACGTGCATTGTACCGTGAGTGGAATGGATTGTATTATACCGCGAATATCCTCTTCTCTTTTCAAATCTAATAAATTTTTATTCGAACGCAAAACAGGTACTCGTAAGTATTGTATATTTAATTTTAGCAGTTGAGATTTTTCACACATAAAATACACTGTGGGCGGTTTAAGTACTTGGTGTTTATTCTAATAAAAATTTGGTGTTGCGATGCCGTTTTTAGAACTGACATTTGAATTGAACTCTGTCTGAGTAAAAATGAAAGATTTAGGTATTATGTAAATTTCACAACTATGTACACATAGAATTTCGTCTTAAACATAATGATTCCCAAAGCAAATTGCTTGATAAAGGTGACTTTTTCGTACTCATTCGAAAGAGAATTCATTATATACCACTTGTGACATTCATGAAAACCTAACAGATGTTTTGACGACGGTTAAAAAAGGATAATAACACAGAGATGAAGAAAAAGGTGTGAAGATAAAAAAATATATAGCCGCTGACTAGCGATGTGTAAGGAGATGCGAGCTTCATGGAGAAAAATAAAAATAAATGAGGCACTGCCTATCCATACTCACTCACATTATAAATGCGGAGATAAATGTCTGTTTCTCTGTTAGCTTTCACGCTTAAATCATTAAAGATATTTCGATTAAAGGCATGTAGATAGATTGCATAGGGAATTCCAAAATTTATGCAAGCGAATCCGCGTGGGATAGACAGTTCTTTTTTGTTTAAGCTTCAATAAAACTGGAAAACTGGTAAACTGGACAATACACAAAGAAATCAAGTTATATAAATATTGCACAAAGTGATGGAATAGTGTATTCAACCTTTTGAAAATTTTAAATGAATTAAAAAAAAAAACATTTAAGACGGTTATAGATCCAGAAACTTCTTTAGTAGATAATTCTGAAGTTGAGAATATGTCCAGTTCTTCACTGGTTCTGTTTTATAAGGAACACATTCCGTATACGGGTGAGCGCTGACAAAAGAGAAGATAGAACACTACTCTATTACGACTGGAAGGAAACGTCACATACGAGTATATATTGTTTTATCATATCATCTGAAAGATATCCACTGCTGGACATAGGTCTGTCCCAAGGATCATCATAACGGCCGGTCCTGAGCTCCCCGCATCCAATGGCATACCGCGACCTTCACTAAGTCATCGGTTCACCTTGAAGCGGGTCTACCTACGCTGCGTACCTTTTAATTCGTAGTTACCAGTCGAGTACTTTTGTACTTTTGATGCTCCAGTCATCAGCTTTTCGAGCAGTAACCTTGCTCGCTGCCACTTAAAGTTGGCTATTTTATGGGCTACGTTGGTGACCTTGGTTCGCCGGGGCATTTCCTCTTTTCTGACTCAATTTTGCAATGAAACTCTTACTCAACTCAGCATAGCCCTCTCCATAGCCCTTCGGTTACCTCGAGCCTTCTTACGAGACCAATATTAAGTGAGCAACTGTTAGATGGACGCAGATAAGCAATAACATTTTAACCCACAAAATTAATTTATTGATTCATAACGATTTATTGAGAGTTAAGGAATGTTTTTTAATTATGTGTTTACCTTATTACATTGCTTAAATATGCAACTAAATATTGAACATAAAAATGTTGACACAAAATGGCGCTCCTACTTTTAAAACACGATTTACTCAAAATTTCTCCAGTGTGGGTTAACACACTATTGCTTACCTATGTCCAGATATATAAAATATATAAAATTAATAAATAAATAAATAAATAAATAAATATGTAGTTAAACAATCACTGTATGCTTACAGGAAGTGAAGATTAGTGAAATGTAAATCTTAATAGGTACATTTAAACGCGCGCACCGCAGGACAGACGTGACGTCATAATCTTATTTATTTTCCTGACCCACTTTCTGCAAATGCGGTTCTCTCGCAAATGTGGTTTCAGTACAGCACCAAGAGTCGTATGATTTGAAATAGCCTGCAGTTATAAATGAAATGACGGGTTCTTACAGTTTGCTCGCTTGCTTGCTATGCACCTATTATAACAACATATATCTACGATACAGTCATACCTCGAATCATAATTTCCCATATTGATTTTAACTTTTATTTGTTTTTACTAATAAATACATAATGACTGATTTGATTTTAATTGAAAAGAAAAATCTTAAAATATATCTAGGTATCCTTAAAATAGTCGCGATGTGAAGAGAGTTATTTCAAGAGCTTTTTTGACTATCAGAACACTAAAGAAAGTAAAGTTACAATATGACTGCTTGCTTGCTGATGAAAAAACGCAGAGTAATTTAGACGACGAAGATTTGAAATGTATTACAATAGTCACATTTTGAGCTTTTTAAAACCTCAAAATGATAAAAAAGTGTCAAAACACCTGCGCATGGAGACTTATTCACATTATGCTTATAGTTTTTGGCTCATTGTGAGCCAATAAAATAATTAAAAAAGCTCCATGCATTTTTAATTAAAACGCTCCACACTCTGCATGCTACATTAAGTACGCAGTTCGTTGCTAAACAGTCGCTGACTAGTTCAGCCAGCGGCTGATTGGCAGTGATACGTCCAGAAATGTCAGTTTTCTTAGTTAAGCAATTTTAGTTTTGCTTAGTCAGCCGCTAGTTAATCGCAGATTGAAATTTTAGTCGCACCTGCGGTAATTACGAAGTTCCCGCGGGAATTCTGAAACAAAAAGTACCCTATTTCTTTTTCTGTGCCCCTGGCAACGTGAGTAAAAAATTTCATGACGATCGGTTGACCCGTTAAAGCGTGAAAGCGTAACAAACAAACAAATGAACAAGTTACTGACTTTCGCATTTATAACAATAAGGATATATATATTTCTGTTTTCGTGCAGCAATATGCACATCCGCGCTAATATACACTCTTTATCATTGTTCGAGATTTATGCAAATACTTGAACGTAGTCGAAATCGAAGCACAACAAACTGAATGATTCTTTCCAGGAAGTTGTCGAAGTAATAACAATTCAGATTTGCAGTCGTTGGTAACGTTGAAATATATTCCTCCATTACTCCTCAAAATCCATATGATTGATGGGCCCTTTAAAGCATTTTTCTGACAAAATAATTTACAGTACGATTGTGATGTATTTTTTGGCTCAACTATTTTTTATATGAGTATATGTCATCACATTATTCATGTCTGTCTCATGTCTTACAAATTGATTGGTCTATTCTTTATTTTGATAACAATGTACTGAGCACTAAATAATACAAAAAAGAAATACTATTTATTCAATTTTTTACTATTTATTCAGTGGATAATAAATAACCGATGAAGATCGTCCTAAAAAGATCTTAAAATTAATCCGATTATCTGGCTTCATCGGTTTATTTTAGCATATCGAAGGATTTACCTTTGCCATGCATTTTATCAGACTTCAAAAAAAGAGTACCTAGTAGGTATCGTTTTTTTATATGTCTACCTAACCAATCAATTGATCCTACTGATTTTATTGTGGTCAAAAGTAAAAAAGACACCACTCTAGAAAAATAAGTAATAAAATCTAGTTACGCGGCAACGTGTCCAGCCAAGTTCAAAGAGAAAGGAACTGGCGACGCAACAGCTGTGTTTAATATTACACGAAACCTTTCGAGCTACTTTTGACTCGTTACAACTCAAAACATGTTTAACTGACATTGATGAAATTTTTCACATTAATTAAAACCCTCAGCTTGTCTAAAATCCAAAATTTCGTAAATGTAGCTCATATAGTTTTTGATATTATCTACCTACCATCATTTCAAAACCAAATTTGTGACTGACTGACTGATTTATAGATCAAAAACCTAATCAAATTACAGATGACTCATTCCTACTCTACCATAGAATATCGTAAAAGGCGAATAATAGATACACGTTTGATTAATTAGAAACTGGGTTTTGTGGTGTTCGCAAAAAAAAACCTAAATGTACGTGTATTTTGTAATTGTTAATGTCTCGAAGTAATAAAATTCGACAATAATCATGTTGAATTAGAAACTACCTATAATAAAATAATAATTAGTTAAAATATTAATTAGTCAGATTTTTCCTTTTATCTTTCTCAATTAGATAAGGAAAAAAATAGATTTTAAATCTGTCAGTTAGGTGTTTTAGTTTTACTGGTAGATACTTACACAATCCAGTCTATTGGCGGAACTAGAAGCCTTTTTGTGACAATAAGTCTGAACATTAGCTAAAATGTTACAGGAAGCCTCAGGCTTTTCCAACAATAATATTCCGAAACTATGTCGACACTTCCATTTTATTTCGGGACTCATAGCGTGACTGCAGACGAAATTAACTGAGAGATTCAAATTCAAATGAATTTATAATTTGGTTAGTTTTGTAAAATGCTATTGAAATATACCTAGTAGGTACCTACTCTAATCTGTACAATAAATATTTTATACTAGCTCTTCTCCGTAGTTTCACCCATTGGAGTTCTTGCAGAAATTCCAAGCTACAGGATTTCCCTATGTCCTTCTCTGTACCCATGATAATGTATATATTAAAAAAATCATGGGGATTGATTGAGCCTTGAGGTGTGGAAGCGTAACAAACAAAAAGCTGACATTCGCAGTTTTCAACAAAGCTCGGAATTAAGCATATCCCAAATCAATATACAGGGTGTAAGGTTAAAGGAGGGACGTATTGAAGGAGGGTGTTCAATATTAGATCCCGTCCTGAAATATAAAAAAAAAAACTTAATATTAATTCTAACCCAAAAAAACAAATACTTGTCGCAAAAAGGTTGACAACTTTTTTTCTCAAGCAGGTTAACTACAAAATTTCACAAGTTCACTTTACATTGTAATACGTATACATATGTACGGACACGGTTTCTTGAATTTTTTCGACTCTTATTACATAAATGGATGCTAGAACAACAATTATTTACCTATCTATGTTATGTATACCTACAAAAAATTACAATTTCATTTACTCGTACAAATAAAAAGGTACGGTTGTATTATTACTCAGTCTTCAGAGCTTTATTGCGAGTATTTCACTTTGAATACATGCATCTTTTATTCTATACAACTCTACGCCAACCATGCAAGTTCAGAGATTCAAAAAAGGAAAAAAAATACTACGGTAATTTCAGCTTTTTAGTTATAGCATCATATAAGTAATAGGTTTGTATGACTTCGCTTGAAAGTAGTAGGTACCCACCCACATATTATGTTTAAGATTTCAAAATGAGAATTAAAACTCATTTCCCATGAACCGATTATTACAAAGAAGACAGCCAAGAAAAAATTATGCTATACCATTCAGTAGTTCTAAAGCGTGCATACAACATGCGCACACATTTAAACATGACTATCTGTGCCCGCAGTTTTACTCGGTTTTACTCTCTTTAATAAAAACATCCTTCTGAAAATTGCGAAGACCACTAAAAAAACACACATTTTCACATTATTCACATCAATCAAGTCAGTTTCACCCACATCAATTTGAGAGTTCACACTGGAATTCCGGGACAAAAAGTACCCTGTATCCTTCTCTGTACCCCTGACAACGTGTATGCAAAATTGCATGATGATCGGTTGAGCTGTTGCGGCGTGAAAACCTAACAATTTATAATAGGAAGGATAACTTTGTAATGTTCAGATAACCGAAAACGCAAGAGTGAACGATTGACTTATATTTGTGAATCTCCCTGAGACTGTCCTGAGTCCTGACTGAAAATCAGCGCTAGCAGTGCAGTATGAATTAATTTTAATTGGGTCGTGTCTCTGTTTCCAAATGAATTTCTATTTTTTTTTCCTTATTTCTTTCTTCAATTGGCTACAGGGTACCGACATCAATTATTAAGTAACACCTATAAAACAAAACAATAAAAAAAGATTTTTTCACCACACCCCAACAGCTGCAAAAACCGCAAGTAAAAATAAAACAATAAAAAGCGTAGAACGCAACTGCTTTTATTTCTGTTTTACTTGCTTAAAATATGAGCCGGGGAACAGAATAAAAGTTTCTTTATGCAGATAACTTTGAGAATTCGCCGCAGGGTGTGTATATACGTGACCGTTAAATCGTTTTATTCTGTCCATTTACAAACGATACCATCATTCAAGCAAACTGTAGCTATTTATGCTGTAAACTAATGTATATGTAATAATTGTTTTTAACTGAATTCCAAAAAGGAAGACTGTTTTTTTGTTTGTTTTTTTTTTAATCGATGATAAAGACCACAGATGGTACTCGAAACTACTCAACAATAATACATATTTCACGGGTATTTTGATTGGACCAATTTGGAAAATAGATTTATAATTTTTTTTTAAATTTTGTTTATTACTAATGTGATGTGTGATAAAACATCCGTGCAGGTTTTGTATATAGGTATGTATTATATACCTATCGATACATATCGGTATCATGATAACCAAAATAACCTTAAATTAGCAATACACAAAAACACAGCACATATTTATTTTATACTTACTAGTCAATCCCCACGGTTTTACTCGCTTTAATTTTGGAGTTCCCATAGGAATTTCGGGATAAAAGCATCCTATCTCAACTAAGAACACTAGCTTCTTATAAGTGAAAGAAGAATTTTTATAATTGGTTGAGTAGTTTTGAGTTTATCAATTACAAAAAACAAACACACCAAAAAAAAACCACAAAAAAATCAAATCTCTTCTCTTTATAATAATACTAGCTGTGCCCCGCGGTTTCACCCGTAATTTTGGAGTTCCCGCGAGAATTCCGGGATTCTATATCCTTCTCTGTACCCCTGACAACGTGCATGCCAAATTTCATCCAAATCCGTTCAGCCGTTTTTGTGTGATTGAGTAACAAACATCCAAACATTTGAATATCTAAACATCCAAACATCCACACTTTCACATTTATAATGTTAGTAGGATTAGTATACGTAGACATAATGCTGACCGTTCGTAAACGCATGGATTATGCAAATAGCCTGCGACATGTATGCGAGTAAAGCCCAGTGCAGCGTTTGTGGGACCCCGCAAGCGAAAGGAAACTTTGCACATCAACGCTTTAATCGCAACTATAGTGACGACCCTGTGCTGTCTGGTGACGCCGTTCATCCCCACTAGCTGTAATTAGTTTGTTTGATGACACGAGTCATACACCCCAATGTGTATTTTCGTTACAAAACTTTATTAATTTGCGGTTTTGTGTCACACATCAAAGTCGGTTTCCCATTGTTTGTGTTGAGAAATTTATACCTATGGTAACAAAACAATATGGAAATAAGGTTAAAAATTTAAGAAATAGAGGTGGAAGAATATCAATCAAATCTCCAAAATCAACCTTAAATTAATCTATTGCAAATCGATTGAACGTTTCAAATTATAAAATTTGTTTTTTTTTTTATCTTTGTGAAAAATTATAAATATACAGTGTGTCAGATTAAACGAGATACGTACTGAGAAGGAGGATGTTTAGTATTCGATTCTCGTCTCAATATGCATACCTATATACATATATGCGTAATATATACGTAAAAAGAAAATATTCACGAAAATTTGGCGCGCAAGTACCATATAAAAATAAATAAAAACATAGGGAGGATTATTGCAATAAACACTGGATTTTATTTATAAATTCATCACCTTACACCCATGTGAACATAGGTAACGAAATGACCAAGCCACATACGTATTTTGAGTAAGATGTAAAGTGAAGTTAGGCCTTGTAGAGTTAGGGCGTGTAGAATGAGAAACTTGGCTCTACATGAGATCTGTATAACTTTTTGACAGTGCGAGTCATTTATGGTCTCGTCTTGGCAACATTTTACATGAAAATGTTTTTGGGGATATGATATAAACTGTTAAAAATTCATATGATTTTTTTTATTATGAATATCTAAGTATGTTGGTTTTTCTTTAAGCGCTCCTACATACATAATATCTATCTAACCTTAGAAAAAATCCTCAGTGATGTAGGTACTAGTACCGATCCTAATATGACGTACCTATTCGTCATTTCGCTCCCGTCCAGTGTTCCCTCTCTTCTCTGCTCTCAGTACCACTCCGCCTTCCAGGGGAGTAACATCTGTACGGAACGCTGTTACGTGAGCATTCATTGAATAAAATTACGAAATTAAGTACACGAGTGGAGTGCAGTGAATGTTTCGGACAGTGCTTTTGGTTATACATGCGCCTTGTTAGATGGATTTTATTAATAAAAAATGTAAGTAACTTATAAATAGTGTTACATACCTACTTCAGGAGTTAATTTTTGATGATAGAGACCAGACTCCAGTAAAATAAAACTTTCATTACCTACTGTTTAATTAACACAATCTTTTCTTGGCCGCAGCAAAGTTAAAGTACCTATATTTCAATTGTGAATTTGCAATGGAATAGGTACCTACATTAAGATGGCTCTGCGGAAATCTTCAATGTGATTTCACTGAAATAGTAAGTTAAATTCCAATATATAACACAGATCTATTTTTAGAAAGAAAAAAATGTGTGTGAAAAATATATTTTTAACCGACTTAAAAAAGGAAGAGGATATATCAATGCAGAAGTTTATATTTTTTTATGCATGTTCGGGCATAAATCCGTCATACATACATAATAGACGGATTTGCAAAATGTTTTTTTTTGTTCGAATTTAACCGTCGTAAATATCTGATGATGAGTTTCAGAGACAGACAACGGATCTCTTGAAGTCGGTTCAAATTTTTTATTATTAAAATTTGAAATCTGTTCCCGCGGTTTCAATCGCGATAAGTTGGGAGTTCCCGCGGGAATACTGGGACAAAAAGTACCCTATGTCCTTTCCCGTGCCCCTGACAACGTGTGCGCAAAATTTCATTATATGATCAGTTGGCCCTTTAAGGCGTGAAAGCGTAACAGATAGACATACAGATAGAGTTACTTTCGCATTTATAATATAAGTAGGGAGTAGAGACTAGTAAGGATTCATTCATATAAGCTGTTAATAATTTAATGTAAGTACCTATTAGTATTTATTATCGCTAAATTGGTTCATTATGCTTTGAATTCGTGACGAAAATTAGATAATGCAAATGCCTTGCTAAGCTAAACTAAACAAAATCCAACGATCAATATGTACGTAATTATTCATACAATTATATCTATATCTACCTTTACGTAACTACTCAAAAACCAACACAAATCTGTTTTGAATGGCGGCTGCTGAAATATTACCTACTTGGCTAATCGAAATCAGATAGACCTGTGGTCGAACCTTTTGGTGATCCTTCATAGGATTTACGCATATTAGTTTATTTCAATATTGAGGAATTCTTAGGCAAGAATAATATTTCCCTGCCTACAAAAAATCAATTTTTATACAGTGTTTCCCTGTGGATTCCTACATGTCAATTTCGGAATACCCGCGGGAAGCCATTGTATCGGGATAAAAAATAACCTTCTATTTCAAGAATAATGTTTGAAAAAGAAAATTAAGGTTCTCAAATCACTAATCTACAAATCAAAAATCAGAATATTTATTTAAGGAAAACAAAATAGGTAGGTATGCTATTATATTAATAACCTACTCGTAATAAATAATTCTTAAAGTAAAAAACAATCCTTAGTGTAATTTTGATTATGTACGTATCTAAATTCTTTCAGCTGTATACTGAAGTTTCTATTTAACGCGTTTATTTATATATATTTATTTATTATCCTCAAGGGATATAACTTCTTACGATTGTACAAAGCACTTACATACAAGGCTTCTTTTTTTTATATTTACACAAATAAGGACCAGTCGGGATGTCACTACATGGTTTCGTACGAATATTTATTTAGGTCCTGTCTAAACATAAAGAATAATGTCTTAGCTAGACATATTGGCATATCAGAGTCCTAATATTATAAATGCGATTGTGAATTTGTTTTCTTAACTTCTCAATCGATCATTATGAAATTCATACACGTTGTCGAGGCGTATTTTTGAATCGCTCCAATTACTTTTCACACACGGAATCGCAAAATTCACATGCGAATGCTTTAAACAGTATTTTTGAAATGTCATTTCAGGGGAATTTTGCATCTAGAGGATTGGATTCATCCTCAGATTCTTCTGAGGATTCATCGATCGAAAGTTTGACGATTAGTGGCATAACGTCATTTTCATAACTTGGCATAATATGATTGATAGTTTGACAACTTCAAGAACGTTCCGTTTCAAGTCCGATTAAGTAGGTACCTACCGGTTTATGAAAATCTATGAGAGTTGCTTCCGATTTCTAAATATTCTGCGTAAAATGAAACAAATCTAAAGGAGTTTCAGAAAACAGAAATACCGTATACGAATGATTCAAAAATATTATGACAAAATGGGGTTCAGTGAATTTAATTTCACGTCATGTGCATTGATTTCACATAAGATATTCCAGCGATTCAAAAATACGACCCCACCGGGTCTCCATATAAAGGACATTATAGGCGTATTTTTTATCCAGACATTCCCACGGAAACTCCGAAATTAAAGTGGGTGAAACCGCGGGGAACAGCTATCAAATAAAAATATGTTCAAGTATGCAATTACACATACTCGGTGGTTCACACAAATCCTTACAGCCACTTGAGTTTTTGGTAGAGAAATATCTGAAAAATAAAATGCTGAGAGCAAGCTAGAGTGGTTCTGATAAGGCCCTTCAGCGGGATTAGGTCGTTTAATAATGTTCAAAGGGTTTTGATGGTTATTAATTTAATTGTTATTTCTTTGGGCCAAGCTATGCTAATATTGTGATCATTGGATAAATTGTCTCAAATGGTTGCAATATGCAATATAACAAACATTTACACCAGATCATAGGCTCACAAACTTTTATAGACTATAATAAAAAAATCCAACGCCCTTTATATAATACTAGCTGTTCCTTCGGTTTCACCCGCGTTAATTTCGGAGTTCCTGCAGGAATTTCGGAACAAAAGGTACCCTACGTCCTTCTCTGTACTCCTGACAATGTTTAGGTATGCAAAATTTCATGATTATCGGTTGAGCCGTTAAGGCGTGAAAGCGTAACAGACAGACAGACAGATAGACAGACGGATAGGCAGACAGAGTTACTTCCACATTTATAATATTAGTAGGGATTTAATTACAGTTTTATATGTCTGTCTATTTTTTTATTAATAATCACAAATTAAAATGAATTCTCTCCATCGCCTTGGACCCGCTACCGCCCCCACGAAAAGCTCCAGCGCCCACTAGGGGGTGGTACCGCCCCCGTTGGGAACCTATACATACACCAGACGAAAAATAAATAGAATACTTAGACGAAAAACTATACCAAGGTACGTAAATTTGCATAGTTTTGCGATTTTTAACTCTTTTTACGTAGGAAATTTATAGGAAAGGATAATCCCCACTAATATTATAAATGCGAAAGTAACTCTGTCTGTCTGTCTGTTACGCTTTCACGCTTTAACGACTCAACTAATCGTCATGAAAATTTGCATATACGTCGTCAGGGATATAGGGAAGGACATAGGATACTTTATATCCCGTAATTCCCGCGGGAACTCAGAAATTAACGCGGGTGAAACCGCGGGGAACAGCTATAAAATATAACTCCCAATTTTGTTAAAATTCTTATAGACAATGGGCATGTTGACTAATTTTTATTTTTTAGTCCGTCTTGTAGATTATTAAAAAATATTGGACACGTATTTTTCTTTTTTTACGTGATCAAAAAATAACGGCGATATATTGAGTTGAAATTTGGCGTGACGTCACTATTCTGACAGTTTGTATGGCGGTTTTAGCGGTTAGTGACGTCACGAGCCCCTCACCCTAAACTTTAATGCGCTTTATCTCTGTATATTTTAATTTATTTAAAAAAGCAAAAAATACGTGTCTATTGTTTTTTTATTTTCTAACTGACGGACTAATTAGAATTTTGATTTTCAAAAGTAGTCCACATCCCTATTTCACTGGCTGTTCCCCGTAGTTTTTCTCGCGTTAATAAACTCGTCACATTCATGAAGATAACGTTTGGCTGCACATGAGTACCTACCAGCACTTTTAATATTCCGTAAGTTTTCCGGTAAATTAATTTGCTTAGTTTTGAATAGGCTAGCTGTGCCCCGCGGTTCCACCCGCGTCAGTTTCGGAGTTCCCGCGGGCATTCCGGGATGAAAAATAGATAGTAGCCGATTCTCAGACCTACTGAATATGCATATAAAATTTCATGAGAATCGGTCAAGCCGTTTCGGAGGAGTATGGGAACGAACATTGTGACACGAGAATTTTATAAATTAGAAGTAACCTATTTTCTTTTCTGTGCCCCTGACACCGTTTATGCAAAAATTCGCGGTGATCGATTCAGTCGTAACGCGTGAAAACGTAACAAAGTACTTTTCCGACACTTCCCACCATTATCGTTATATTTCAATCAATTAACACAAAACCTTGATAAATTATATATAGGTACTTACTTACCTAAAGCTTCTTCATGCATCTATTGGTGAAAACCGGACGAAAATGCATTCAATGTTTTGGAGTTTATTCAATAAAACTTTATTTGTTTATTTGTTCGCAATAAACTTTATTGCGAACACAAAGACTGATAGTCAGACAGATGCGGTGAAGGACTTTGTTTTATAATATGTAAGGATGTCGGTGCAATTTCCATCGAATGAGTTATAGAAAAAAAATGTTTTTATTTTAATAGGTTCTTTTTGGCAATTAAATGAGCAATGATTTGTCAAGGAATTATTTGATAAGACACGTATCTAAATAAATTCTAGTACCTAAGGGATGGATTTTGATAATCTCTGATTAGTTAACGTCATTTGTGAGCTGACCCACGTTGGGTGTCAAAAGTTTCTAAGGCGTCACAAAGGCTTACAATAGTTACAACAGTCACCTAACGAGGGGCGGTGAGGCTCGATGGGTTTTCGTAGGATCCTTCGTTAGATTTCCTATTCTAAATCAATGTTATTTTGTTAATAAACTGGGCCCTTATTCACTAATTGTAAGATCAGTAACATCCCTTGCCCATAACGCGCGACCCAAAAACACAATTCAAAACACCCTAAATGCCTAAAGCATTGGAAATTCATATTTTGTATGCCACAAGATATGTAGTAAAGGGAAACTTCTTTGAGCACTAGAGAAACACAATTTTAGTGGCGCATTATCTGGCGAACGGGATGCGCGACGTTTTATATGATCATAGTGAATAAGGGCCCTGAACATGTACCTGGTAGTGATTTATATACGAGTAGCACGTGCATATAATGTATACTTATACTATAAAAGAATACCTATGATGATTGCCCTGAGATCAGAGATTTAAAAATTAGATCTTAAGGGTCGTACCTAAAGACTAAACCGCAAAAATTCCATGAGTTTTTAAAGTGAAATGAAGTCGTATTTCATAGTTACTTTACTCAGAGACTATTAGCACTCTATAGACGAGGAAAGGTATGGGTATTCTATGATGATTCATACAATGGTAGATAGAGTAAAATTAAGAAATAAATAAAGGGTGTCATTTTCTACAGGAAACGGAGAAATAAAAAAATGCAGTAGAGTATGTAGAGTATCGTTAGATAGGACTGCTTTAAGTTAATAAATTGTCATAAATATAGGTACCTATTAACTTGAATAAATGTAGTCGGCCATTTGATGGTATCCATTGTAGTACGTGTTTTAATTAAAAAATTCGTTGTGTCAAAAGATCTAGTTTAAAAATCTTAAAATTTTCAACGAAAATCGGCTAAACGAAATAGTTTATCTACCTCTATTACTTACATGTTGAATTTTTTTATATTTATACATATTCAAGCAATTAAATATGGTTATTTAAAATATGTATTTGCTATCGGCCTTCAGCAAATACTATCCTAATAAAAATGAAAAAGAAAATTTAACATAAATCAGTTATATTAGCGAAACTAACATTACCTACCTATTTTATTAGTTCCATTGCATCTTTCACATACCAGTATTCCGAATTTTTTACAGATCATGTTACAAAAGTATGTAGCTAATCTCTTATTTTTATTAAAGTAAATCTAACTAGAAGTTTTTAACTCTAGTTTATGAAAGAGAGATTTCCTACAAAGAGAAACTTAAATTAGTTTTCATTATTTACTGAACCCTGTATCTTAAGCCAAAACTAAATAGTTAAGAATCTAATCGTAACTTTTCTAAGCTTGATAAAACTCCGAAAGAAAAAGGTCTTTTTTGCTGACTTCCAAAAAAGGAGGAGGTTCTCGATTCGACTGTAGGTTTTTTTTGTATCTTTGTTACGCGACTACTCGAAGACGGCTAGATCGATTTGAATTTTTTTTGTCTATAAAATAAACCAAGTGGTTTTAGTACACTTGTACCTACCTAATTTTGTAAAGTAATATCCTTTCTACTAATTTTGTTGAATATCAATTGCAGTCTTTAGATATTCTTTAGTTAGGTATAATATACAATATAGGTATAGTATATATAAAAAATTAGTTTATATATTATAATAATAACTAAATATTCTTTAGAGGCAGTTTATTTTTTATTTTTTAATGAGACTAATAGATCTAGTTTTTATAAATGACCAATTCCCTGTTGTTTTTTGACATAAGAAATATTTATAATTTTGTGTAAAAATATTTAATTGATTGGTTAAGACAAAGATAGCGAATTACGTGACTGCCTGTGAGAGAAAATGATAGCGGTTTGCGCTTGACTTTATACTCGTATTTATTAAATGAAATACTAGCTCAAGTCACAAGCATTCTGTGACTTGTTTATTTCCTAACCATGTTTTGGCTTTAAATTAAATACGCTCAATTAACTTCTTGTAGTACTATGAAATAGCTGAAGATTTAAGAATATATTTTTTATTCTTATCTTCTCAGCACATACTCTTAGTAAATACAATTTTATTTAGAGTGCAAACCAATATCAAACCTTACTAAAATTCCTAAAGTGTCTAGTCGTACACTAAATAGCAGTGCCATGGTCCACCTATTAGGCAAGGGAAAGAAGATAATAATATGAAGTAAATCACAGCTTTTCAACGAATGCCTAACAATATCAAAACGTTTTTTTCTTCTCTCTTTTAATTTAAACTGTTTCTTATGGAAACATTGACCCAAATAACTGCTTTATACGCCAGCTACTGGACACAAAAGCTTTCTTATGTTACTATTTGCATTTTCTTTTCATCGCGCTAGGTATGCAGCGTATTTGGAAAATTTATAAATTGAATGAGGATTCCTAGACTTTTATTGATATTCACACTTTTTAGTATATCGAAACCAAAATTCAGTTAAAACAAAAAAAAAAAATATAAGTACAACGTAAACCTGATACACCCTATTAAAAAAAATAAACAATAATATGATTAAAATATATTTTATGTCAAAAAAATTTATACTTTAAAAGTTATTCAACATTGGTTTGGAGGTGACCTATCTACGAAATTCCAAGCGCTACACCCGCACCTATCGGTTCGAATTTTTGTGCTGCGGGCGGCGTACGCGCCAAATATTGTATTATAAATAATAATTTAGACATGGGCTGGTAAAAGTGAAAAAATACAACCTATAATAAAACAGTGCGATCGATTCGCTATTTGATTCTGAGCAAACTACTTTCTAGTTTTCAGTTAATTCATTAACACGATGTATACTAAATATTAATTAATTATGTATTCTATTTGTTTGATTTGGCGGAGAGACGGGCGGCCGGGTATCGCGCGAACGCATCGCATTATGGGCTCCGCTGAAAATCAGCGCTGCCGCATTCTATGCGACAGCATATGCTGAGTCGGTGTCCAGTTTGGCATCGCAACAAATACTTAACATTTTACATACCTACTTGTATTTTTTAGTATTATTATTTAAGGTATTTTGATGTTGATGCCAAATAAAGTATATGTCTATGTCTATGTCTATGTCTATACATCGTGTTAAAATCTAAAAAAATAATAACTTGACAGAGAAAGACAATTTTTAAATATAAAACTTCGAGAAGTTAATATCAGAAACATGAGGAATTGAATTTATTATTTAGTCGTAGACGTTCAGGACATTACATCAGAACAAAATGTATATTCCTCCAAGAGTTCTTCTATAGTAGAACTATCAATAGTATAGATCTATCGAATCGTGTGGAGTATCGTTAAATAGAACTTATTGAGAAAATAAAAGCTATATTTTTAGTTTTTAGAAACATCGGAAAACAAAAGCATGAGAAGCCGCCAAAGTCAGCTTTTTTTACAAAATTTTGTATCGAAGTATTTTCCAACTTCCCGTTGACCTATTAACTTAAAACTTGGTGATAATATTTATTAATACGTATATTTTACCAAAAAATACCAACATATTATTGATAACTTAACTTAATTATTTGAAACCTTTCTTTGAATAAAAAATAAAAATTCTTTGTTAAACTTGCAACGGTTAAACCGTAGCACAGAAGCGATGCGGGCGACAGCGGCGCGGCAGCAAGCTACTGCTACGAGTCTACGCGTTTTGTAACTATAGAATTTCTAAGAAAAACATCGATAGATGACAGACGGCTTTTATATTCTACATTTTATTTGGAACCCTAAATATGAAAAGTCCAACACTAACTTGACCGGTTTTTATGTAAGGTGTTCTCTGTTAGGTATTTATTAGTGTTTTCAACCGTACCTACATCGAGTGCATTTGCAAAAAAAATATTCAAGCATTCTAAAAGTACCTACAATTTTGGTCACCTTCTGATGTTCCGAACTGCAGTTACATTCTAATTATTTATACCTACAGCATGCTTGATAATTTGTCCTAATTAGGAATGCACAGAGTAAAATTAAATCAGTAGAGTAATAAATTACAGTGTTAAAAGTCGTTAGCGTAATAATGCAATAATTTGATTGTTACGTAATCATATAATATTTCCAGTTTGAACAGCTTCCAAAATAAACAGATTGTGTTTCTATAGTAGTTGAATGAATGAAAAACACTTTATTGAACACCACAAACAGTAAAATAAAAAAAATTGTAGTTGTATTGTAAGTACACGATTTTTTCGCAAAAAAATATGACTAAATTGTAAATTATTATATTGGAGTGATCTTTAAATTGACACTTTATAATCATTAAGGTAAAATCGATACTTTTTTTAATTAAAAAAACATTGGTCATGTAGCGTCGACTAGTAAAGTAGTAAGGCGGAGCAAAAACTAATAGAGATAGATTTTATAGTTTGGAATAGGACAAGTGTCGCGGGAACTCCAAAATTACCGCGGGTGAAACCACGGGGAGCAGCTAGTGCATTTTATTCGTAAGCCTTAAGAAAAAGAAGGTATAATAGTCAAATAATGAATATTGTTCGCAGGTGAGGCGTACGTGCGTCGGCGCCTGTGATGTCAGCTCTAATATGCATAGGAGCAGTCTCTACTTCGTGTGTTTAGCATTGTGCTGCTTACACACTGCTACCGGTATTTGAATTATTATTATATTAATTTATTTTAAAATAACTGACCCTGCGGTCGTGGATTCCGAGATAAAAGTATACTATGTCCTATTACAGACTATAATCTATCTCTGCGCCAAATTCCACCAAGTTCTGTTCACTTGTTGTGGCGTGATTGAATAAAAAACATCCACTTCGCAATTCTCACGGGATATCCGAGATAAAGAGTATCTACCCTAATTTATATGTGTCTCTTTGTAAATGATGTCTCTTTTTGTAATGGCAAAATGACAGCTTTTTCCTAATGAATGCATGTGAGAGTATATAGGGGAAGGTGGGGTAAGACGGGGACCTTAAGGTAATTCATGGATAAATCATCCGTTTTTAATTGCACAATGTAGGAACTTTTATTGAAAAATTAATCAGTCTTTCTCCCTTTAATTATAATCAGTTAAAACAAAAAAATATAATTCTTCTTATAAAAATATCAACTTTAAAAAAATAACGAAATCTCCCCATCTTACCCCACCTATAGGGCAAGATAGGGTACCCCCTTGGGTAAGATGGGGTATAGGATATTTAAACGTTATCATTTTCACAAACCGGGCCGATATGGACGGCTTCATCATCGTTATCTTCCACTCCTGCACAGTCACAATGCGCCCATTTACCGCAAGTCTGGCAAGTGATCCATCCTTCAGTAGACTCGGAATATAAGCCATGGCACAAGACATTCTGTGACTTCTTCTTCTGATATCTGAACTTCTTCGTCAGCTTTCTTAGTCTTTTGAATTCTCTTAATTGTTTTTTTTTTTCATTTTCTTTTTGTTTGTTACATTTGGTTTCGGTTCGTTACTGTTGTCTGTTGTCTTTCCTCTAATTCGGTTTTATATGGAGAAGATATGAGGTTATAGCTGTTGGTTGAGGTAGACTGTTTGCTGAAGAATTAAAGGAAGTGCAGGTGGCCGTTTGAGTATCAGGAGCTGACGATGTTACTGTTGGTGGAACTGTCGGTGTTCCCGACCCAATTAACCCAACTAATAACGATAATTTTGAATTAAAACTAAATCCAAAAAAATAATAAATCAGCGGGTAAGATGGGGTACCAACCCCGTCTTGCCCGCAAGTGAGTACCCCATCTTTCCCAAGCTGGACTTATAAGTTATATTAATATTTTTGAGGTTATAAATCAAAGCAAACCGGAACGAATTATTGAGTTTAGTATAGTAAAATAAACAAACATTAATAAAAAAAATATGACACGCATCTTGTATAACGTATATTATGGACAGTCACGCACTTTATATACGTCAAAAGTTAGATAAAACCACATAAAATTGAATAAACATACTTATCAAATGGAAAAGTGCACTCCTACGACCAAACTTTTTGTGATACTGACAAGTACTGCTAAATACCGTCAGAAGGCAAAACAATAAATTTTCTAGTGACACTGCATTATCTATTTTGGTAGGGTCCCCATCTTACCTCGCTACCCCGTCTTACCCCACCTTCCCCTACATTATACTTGTGCTTAAAACATATGAACATTTTCTTTTTTGAAAATGTTATTCCCAAAAGTACTTAAGCTTTTACTTTAACATGTTTTTATAATAATAATAATATTAAATATCATACATATAATTTATCATATCTATCTATCTATATCTATAATAAAAGATTAGAATCCGCGATTTTGTACTGCATTGAATATTTTTGACAAATTTTGACAAAGGGCGATAAAAGAAGAGTAACCAACCACAAAAAAGAGTTTTTAAAATTCATTTCTGTCTGTCTGTCTGTCTGTCGGTTCACGATAATCTTCGAACTTACTGAACGGGATTTCATGTGGTTTTCACAGGTAGATTAAGCTAAACCTGGAGCTAAAACATATAGGCTTTGTTTCATTTAAATCGGATGTTGGGAAAAAAGTTGTCGTACAAAAACGTTTCATGCGGGTGAAACCGCGGGGCACAGCTAGTTATGAATAAATGTATACGTACTGTTTTTAAAAGTAAATGTACTATTTTGATTTTTTCTACTACCTTTAACTATCTGTGAATAATGTGCACAAAATAGTAGCTTAATTAATTTAATGTATGTAGGTAGGTATAGGCTCAAATATAGATATTGGCAATATCTAGCTCTTTTCCATTTATTCACAGTTCGTTTGGCGGTTCACATAAAATTTGCGTTCGGGATTGATCGAAAAACTACAAAACTTATTACATTTTATGCGTTCACGGCCCAATGAGAACAATGAAAATTCATATCGGCGGTTTTATTTGTGAAATTGGATATATTTTATCATCGGCGTTTTTATTAAAAAAAAAAAATTGTTTTAAATTGAAGCCTATTGGTTTACCTAGACCTACTGTACGCGAAATGATGTGTTATAATAAAAACAATTTAGTTAAATAGGATAAAGAACACAATTTTTACTATTATCAAAATAAAGAAAATACTCGTATAAATTATTTTTTAAATAGATTTGGTTGTGGCGATCCTTGGGGGGCCTGGGTATGTCCAATAGTAGGTACCTAGACGTCTTTCGGCTGATATGACGATGACGATGCACTGAACACACATGTAGACGCAAAAGCGACTTTTTTATATTACTTATGAAGAAAATATCTTCAGAGCACCTTTAAATGTTAATACTCATGTTGGACCGGGGCGGTGTTGCGTGAGTGAGCTGTGATGGGAGGTTGTATGAATTTTCCTACCTTAACATGGCCATTGGTTCCCAAGAAGCACATAATATTCCCCGAGTTTACAATAGTCGCTTCTAAAAACCTTAACTACCTACTTATACCTACTATGCTCGGGTCATGCCGCCTTATCTTTAAATTAAATTCAAATTGGCCTTTTCTTCATCATGAAATTCTTTAAATAGGTAATCGAAAACTGAATATCAATTTTATTATTTAGATTAATTCCGACTTAGATCGATAGTAATAATACCTACAGAGTAAATGGAAAGAAAACAAACAAAAGGGCAGTTATCTGAGATAGAAATACCACAAAATTATTAAACATGCTATAGACACGATTTGTCAAAAATTTATTTTAAAGAAAACAAATAACATGAATATTCATTTTGTGTGTTGCATAAATATCCCTATGACCTAAACGGTCATTGTCTCAGCATAAGTATAAGTAGGTATTTTTTTTTTAATCTTTATTTAAAGAGCTTGGTCGCATCAGCGATCGTCACTCTATACAGCTACAAATGGTGTACCTACTTACTTATCTTAGTCTAAGTCCTAACCTAACCAAGTAATAAAGTGCTTTCGCCTCCTCACAAAGTGGGAAGGCCAAAGCACAGTTAAATCCTCCCAGTTCCCTCAATGATGGATATTTCATGAACAGTTGCCTCCTGTATGACTCGTTCCGGACACATTCCATCACGATATAAGTATAGGTATTGAACTTCTATAAGTTCAGTCAGTGGCCAGTGCTATCACTGATAAGCCAGGACAGGACAGTAAGTATGTTTAGAAAATACTAATACCAGTTTTTTTAGTGAAAAGCTAATTTAATTTCGACATTTTTAATTTTTATTTTTACTACCTATAACAATATGGTGGCATAATTTAATTGGTAGGTATTTATTGCTCCCACTGACTCTAGTCTCGTTAGTCCGTCTATACACACACGTACGTGACATCGAATTCAGTTTCAGCTAAGCAGAGCTGGCATCCACTAAGCACAGTGCAATAGAACCTATCCTTAAATATCTTCGATTTATTTATCTTACTTATCTACACTAATATTATAAATAGGAAAGATTTGTTTGTTTGTATGTTACGATTTAACTCAAAAACTACTGGACCGATTTTAAAAATTCTTTCACCATTAGGTAGCTACGTTATCTCTGAGTAACATAGGCTATATTGTAATCCGGGATTCCCTAGGGAACTCCGTAATTGCCATGGAACCATGGGAAACAGCTAGTTATTTCTAAAGTGTTGTTGCTGATCTGTCTTGCTATTGGTAAAACAGGCTCGACGAAGCTGTCTAGACTAGAACCAAACTATAGCCTCCGCCGTTGAGGACCTATTTTGAAGGAATCATTTTCGCGTCAATCATTAAATGGACATAGATAAGCAATAGTGTGTTAACCCACACTAGAGAAATTTTGAGTAAATCGTGTTTTAAAATTATAGCGCCATTTTGTGCCAACATTTTTTATGTTCAATATTTAGTTACATATTTAAACAATGTAATAAGGTAAATACATAATTAAAAAACGTTCTCTATCTCTCAATAAATCGTTTTGAATCAATAACTTAATTTTGACCCACAAAATTAAGTTATGGATTCAAAACATCTTATTGCTTATCTGCGTCCAAATATTGTTTACCTGTGACAAAATTAGGCTCGTCAGTATTATGAGGTGATCAAAAGCATTAAATTACCGTATTGCTACTAAGTATTGTTACATATTATTTTGAAAATTTCTTTAGAAAAAAACATTTTTTAAATTATAGGTATTATTTATGAGTATTTTGAAGTAGTAAATTTACGTTGCGTTGATGATTGGTACCTACCGATATATAAGTATTTTTTTCATATTTGTAACATGTACCTACTTAACAACGTGTAAATGCATGAATAAACTTTCCATAGCATTATCAACCATCACACAATTAGGTACTATCCTAGACAAACTTCTTCAAATAAATCCCAACTTACCTAAATTTAACACTAATTAAATATTTATGAAAGTTTGTATAACATGACTGTGAAAAAAACATAAAGAACCAGTTTAATTGAAAAACCACCAATAATATTAAATTTAGACCATAAACCTGCTCTAAAAATATCAATGGTAAGAACAAAACCAAAATAACTGCGAGCCCAATTAAAATCATTACCGACAGATTGAAATAAAATGTTTCCCATTACGGGAATCCACTACAATAAATTAATGCTTTTGTATTCTGTTGAGAGTCTAATAAATTTAAACCATTATCCTTGACAGGAATAAAGTTTAGAAACAATTTACATAAACAAAATTACCCAAAACATATAAAACCAAAGAGAATATTCTCATTCGCGCAAATAATATTCCATTCTCTTTTTCGTTGATTGTATGTATATTACAATATTGAATAAACTCATGGTCTAATAAATATTGTTGAAATCAAGTTGAAATACGGCGAGACGGTATTTGCACATACATAACCATAGTACATATAGGTATTATTGCGTATAATAATCAAACAACACAACCTACATAATTAATAATGTTTTAAATTGTAATAATAATATATTCGTAATAAGAAAATTTTTGATAAAAAAATGAACTTAGCACAGTTCAAACAAAAATATTATTACTGTTAGAACTAGTAAGTGAACGCTTTGTACAGAACCACTGCGCATCACTGAAGAACGTGACCGAACAAATGGCGCACGGAAACGTCGTAGCGACGAAAGCGGCCTCGCCCTATCTAAAGAAATATTCCGTAACATCACCCAACATCTACGAGAAAGTATCAAACGCGAGGGAACGACCGACAAGAACGATCAGTTTCTGCAAAGTGAGTACCTACATAAAAGATTTTACCCGAAAAAAAAAACAACACGTGTTTCTATATTACGTCCTGATACATGTCTATAGGTACATTTTTTTATTATGATTTGTGTTTCTATGAAAAAATAATAAAGGACGTGTGTAGGACGTAGGTATTGACTCAAAATTGTGTGGGTTGAGCAAAAACATATCACGTCTTTGATTTTGCTCCTACCTAACTGGACCCTACAACAAACGGTCATGTACGTAATATTATGAAAACTGAAAAAAGCGTTCGAATAAAGAATGTTTATGTTTCGATGCTACGGAAGAAAAATATTAAGCATTTAATGATGAATTCGTAACGATCTTTGTATGAATTCTTTTTATCCACAGATAAGGTAGAAGAGCCTCGACACTATGGACCATATCAAGGGTATCATCACCACGAGCACCACTGGGGTCCATATTTTGAAGGCGAAGTGGGCGAGGGGTCTGAAGGTTCGATGCAAATCACGGCCCACGTTGGGGCCGAAGCGCTGTTAAACTGCAGAGTGGGCATGCTGAAAGACAAAACAGTACGTATTTTACAGTTCGTTTTAAAAAAAATATTCGTAGCGAAACTTATAAACACACTGTTTGATGTGAAATGTGAAAGTAAACGTCATTAACAGAAGTTGCAACGCTCTTCATTGATTCCGCAACGCGTATTAGGTATTGTAGCCGAGGAGAGCTTTGAGGAATGATTTAAAAGGCTATTCTCTATATGAAAATAAAATCATTTTAAAAATCTATAAAGATATATTATTACCAATGTAAGTATACGAGACACATTATAAGAGAAAGAGACAATGAAACAGAGTGTTAGAAATTAAGAAGAGAAAACAACAGTATTTTTTTTGTTAAATATTTGGAAAAATGTTTAAATAGCCGTTTAAAATTAAATTATATTTATTAACCAAGACTTAGACTTAATAAACTGATAGTTTTACCGGCTTAAAAAAGGAAGAGGTTCTCAGTTCTGATGTTTTTCATTTACGATGTAATAGAAGAAGAAGAAGAAGTAGGTATGTAGTCATTCAAAACTGTATATTGCCATAGGGAAATACTTAACTGCAAGTACAAAAACTTATAATTATGCATGTTAAATGTAGTAAGCACTTTTCTGCTTGTATCTGACTACGCTAATACTGGTGCCGAATTCAGATTTGCGAGCACAACGCGCGAGCTAAGCGAGCGTTGCGAGCGTACTATTACGCCTATTTTAAACGCCTATTTTAAATAGAAAACTCAAAAGAAATACAATGATTAAGTGGAGTGTGGTTAAATACCGTTGAAATAATGATGGTCGGTTTTGCTCTCACTTTCGCATTTGTAATATTAGTAAGGATAATAATTAATATAGCGATACGTATACAACATACATACAGACCGATCCATTTTCATACTCTATATCAGAATCTCACGGCAACGAACCTCTCTCAATCTGGAAGAGCATTAGATCATTAATCATAACTCAGACAAAGAGGCACAGTAAGTAGGTATATCATCTTACGATGAGTAATACTCGTATTACTTATATCCAATAGAAATAATCTCAATATTTTGACTCGATCTATCGTACCTATACTGCCCCCACAAAGATGGAGTTTGAATCATATTTCATCATAGTAACTACTTTTACGGGTTAGTGGAAGTACTTATTACGGTTTCTAAAAAATCTCGTGCCAGTTTCCTTAAAATGTTGTATCTAGAAGTTTTATCTAGTTAAATGTTTAGTCATTTTATAAGTAATATTAATGTATTAGTTACTTAATAATTAACGAAGATTTAAATTATCTATTTAATCCATCCGCCCAATTAGGTTATCTATATATACTACTAGCTGTCCCCCGCGATTTCATCCGCGGTAAATTCGTAGTTCCCGCGGAGGTTGCGGGAAAAAAGTACTCTATGTCCTTCAGTTTCCGAGGAAATTCCGGGATAAAAACTATCCTATCTTTTAAGTTGACCCATATTATAAATGGTTACAAAATTTTATCAAAATCCGTTCAGTAGTTTCGGAATCCATCGCGGACAAACAACGTGACACGTGATTTATATATATTAGACTAGCTGTCCCCCGCGATTACATCCGCGGTAATTTCGGAGTTCCCGCGAAGGTTGCGGGAAAAAGTGCTCTATGTCCTTCAGTTCCCGAGGGAATTCCGGGATAAAAACTATCCTATCTTTTAAGTTGACCCATATTATAAATGGTTACAAAATTTTATCAAAATCCGTTCAGTAGTTTCGGAATCCATCGCGGACAAACAACGTGACACGTGATTTATATATATTAGACTAGCTGTCCCCCGCGATTTCATCCGCGGTAATTTCGGAGTTCCCGCGAAGGTTGCGGGAAAAAGTGCTCTATGTCCTTCAGTTCCCGAGGGAATTCCGGGATAAAAACTATCCTATCTTTTAAGTTGGACCATTTTATGAATGGTTACAAAATTTTATCAAAATCTGTTCAGTAGTTTCGGAGTCCATCGCGGACAAACAACGTGACACGTGATTTATATATATTAGATTTATATATATATTAGATAGCTGTACCCCGTGATTTCATCCGCGGTAATTTCGGAGTTCCCGCGGGAATTCCGGGATAAAAACTATCCTATCTTTTAAGTTGGACCATATTATAAACGGTTACAAAATTTTATCAAAATCTGTTCAGTAGTTTCGGAGTCCATCGCGGACAAACAACGTGACACGTGATTTATATATATTAGATTAGATAGCTGTCCCCCGCGAAATTTATCCGCGGTAATTTCGGAGTTCCCGCGGAGGTTGCGGGAAAAAAGTACTGTATGTCCTTCAGTTCCCGAGGGAATTCCGGGATAAAAACTATCCTATCTTTTAAGTTGAACCATATTATAAATGGTTGTAAAATTTTATCAAAATCCGTTCAGTAGTTTCGGAGTCCATCGCGGACAAACAACGTGACACGTGATTTATATATATTAGATTAGATAGCTGTCCCCCGCGATTTCATCCGCGGTAATTTCGGAGTTCCCGCGGAGGTTGCGGGAAAAAGTACTCTATGTCCATCAGTTCCCGAGGGAATTCCGGGATAAAAACTATCCTATCTTTTAAGTTGGACCATATTATAAATGGTTACAAAATTGTATCAAAATCCGTTCAGTAGTTTCGGAGTCCATCGCGGACAAACAACGTGACACGTGATTTATACATTTTAAGATAATAAAATTGTAACAGGTCGATGTCTGTACATAGAAGATAAATAAGAAAAAAAAATTTCGGCGACTCTATAAGTGATAAAATACCGTTTTTAGAATTTTTGTCTGTCTGTCTGTATGTTTGTATTCGTGCTGCGCAAAAACTGCTGCACTAAATTGAATGCGGTTTTTTTTGTTGTATTGCCAAGGGTCTAACTTAGATACTCATGTTCCGATTTTTTCGAAATTCCATCTGGAACTCGAGATATAAAAAAAAAATGCTGGTCATCCCACTTCCTGCTAATATAAATGTGAAAGTGTGGACGTTTGGATGTTTGTTTCTCAATCACGCAAAAACGGCTGAACGGATTTGGATGAAATTTGGTATGCACGTTGTCAGAGAAGGACATAGAGTACTTTTTTCCCGAAATTCCCGCGGGAACTCTTAAATTACTGCGAATGAAATCGCGGGGGACAGCTAGTAATATAATAAAATACCCAGGCTCCGACAGCTGTAGATCCGAGAATATTTTTTTTAAACACTATTAGGGGGATAAAAAATAATCCATGCACTATCGAAGGAATTTCGTGAGATGAAAATATGTTGACAGAAATTAACCAATGGTCCAACCAAGATATGAAAATATGTTTGAGAGATATTCTACCAACTTAGGTATTAAGCTAATAACGATCAAGGGCAAGAATCTGGTTAACTATACAGGTGATGTGGTTGCGTCGGACGGCAGACTCCGCCCAGCTACTTACTGTCGGAAACTCACCGTATGCTGGCGACAACAGAATATCGGTGAAATTCCAATATCCGAACAATTGGAGGCTCAGCATGAACCCAGTTAAGAGAACCGACGCCGGGCTGTACATGTGCCAAATTTCCACACATCCACCCAGAGCTATATTAGCAAATTTAACAGTACTGCGTGAGTATTGATATATTTATTTCTATTAATATTCGTGAGTACCTTTACCTGGAAATATAAAATCTTTAGAAGAAAATTGCTTATTAAATCTTTCATAAGTCCTATCCAATCTACCAAGTTCTTAAACGAAATGTTATTTAGAAATGGAGATATTCTTTGAAAAGGTTTTTTTTTTCTCAAAAGAGGCTTTGCCAGAAATTTCTAAGGGAGCGCCACGAAAAATTTCTTTATTGCGACAACCAATTGTCACCAACCCATTTTGTGTCTAAGTAAAGTAAAAAGTCTATTCCAATTTCTTGTGTATTTTATTGTAAGTACCGACCTATATCTATTAATAAAATTTTCATTTTTTTAGCTCCAGTACTTACAATAAATGGAGACCAAACCCATGACATGAAAGATAGATTTTACAAGGCTGGCAGTTCTATAAAACTGTCGTGCATCATATCAGAGGACTTTGTTAATTCTTTACCAACTAAAGGGCCATCGACCACATCTGCGCCATCGACAACTCCTTCTACAACAACCACAGAGTTGACGACTAGAACTAGTACAGTTTTTAATAGAATAGATTTAGTAATGAACAAAAGTTGGAGTGTTGAAACAACCACAATAACTTCAACGGTTAGAATAAGCACTTCGACTAAAAAGTTGCCAGAAAAGACAACTACAGTCGAACCAACTACAGTGGCATCAACAACTCCTACGTTGGTAAATAATGTTTATGGATTAGTCTGGAGGAAGCAAGGGAGAGAATTCACTAAGAATATATCGTGGCGCAATATGACGTGAGTATCTTTCTATTCTATACTATGCTCTCTCGCTTTTATATCCTACTTTTCTCTTATATAAAATACTAACTGCCCAAGCGGTTTCACCCGCGACAATTTTGGAGTTCCCGCGGGAATTCCAGGATACACTATACGTATAAACCTTCCTCTTGAGTCACTCTATCTATTAAAAAAACCGCATCAAAATCCGTGGCGTAGTCTTAAAGAACTAAGCACGGGTACGTAGAGACAGACAGACAGCAGGAAGCGACTTTGTTTTATTTTATACTATGTACCTAGTTATCATTATCTTTTAACAAAATGAATTTGCATCATAGAATTCATAAAAGTCACAATTTAATATACTCCAATAGCATTTGATATAGTATTTTAATAAGGTTCAATTTAATTTTAATGTCAAGTAAATCCGAATTTCCAACTGCACTTTGAATCCCGATTTACGGCTCAGGGCAGAATCAAATTATTCATCGGAATAATTCAGTCTTAATAAAGCAAGATTCCATTTCAGTGCTACAATCAACGTTGCTTCTGCGTCTCAAAACGACAGTGGCACTTACACTTGCCAATTGCAGAACCATTCCCAAGTTACCATCAACGTTCACGTATTGATCGGTGAGTAAAAGTATAATATTTAATATTTTTCAAAGATTCACGCAAACATGGAGGAAATTTTACGTACTTCTGTGTACATAGTTATAGAACTTGACTAGAATTCATTGATGTACCTAGAAAAAAACTGCTAGATTATTAAAAAAGTAGCATTCTATCTGTGTGTCCGCTCAATTTTTCTTAACTACGCAACTGATTTGACAGATTTTGATAACCGGATTAGCGCAGTAGGTCACCATGCCTACACGCTAATCTAGACGTTCCGAGTTCGAATCCCGGTGGTTGTGGTCAGAAACAGATTTCCACTTTCCTGTCTGGGCATGTATATACATATCTATACTATAATATGTAAAATATATGCAATATTATCTAGTAGGTAAGTTATACCACGTGTTGCTTGGTTTTCACTACAAAAGCTTATACCATATAGTATGAAATCAAGTATAGATATTATGTACGTGTTGGTAATTTTCATTATTATTTCGATGCGATTTTTAATAACATACAAAATTTGCATGGGAAGGTTTATTTTTATGTTCCTGGGATACGTTTAGAAAGTACTGAAATTCTCGCGGGTGTTAACGAGGCGATAATTATTTCAAAGAATATTATTGTTATTTATTTTCTTATAGGTGAAAATCAGGCAGCTGTACATCATGATACATGGAACAAAGGGACACTGTTTTGGCATCCACATTTTTCTTTACTAACAATATTACTAATACTCGTAATACTTGTATTCAAGTGAAATTTTAAAAAGCTCTTACGTATGTCACCGTATACCTGTATAAACATTTTTTAGAATGCTGAGGTAGTAATTTTCGAAGGTACCATTTGACTGTATTGTGATCACAGTGAAAACCTAACCTAACCTACTTTACCTAGCTTGTCAAAGTGCACGCAAGGACCCCTGCTATGCCAACATTGCCAACCGTTTGCAATGTAATGTAATGTTCTTACAATTTTGCGGTGACATTGTATATTTTATTATAATATTATAATGTGTCACCGTACACCTATATCTTCTTTATAAATAAAAATGAATGTTTGTATGTCTGTCCTCTATGCGTTTCGAAACCATTGGTCCGATTGTGATGAAACTTTGGTGGGTTGTTCCGCCTGCATCCGCAAAGGTTCCCGATCCCAAAACTCACGCGGGTGAAACCGCGGGCATAGCTAGTTATTAATAAAAAATTATTTAATAATTTAAAATAATCATAATGACTTTTGGAAAATATAGATACCAGATTTATTAACAGATGATTATGTACAACTGTAGGTACAATAGATTGTTATAAAGTTTTTGTTTGTTTCATAACGATAGATATTTATAATAATGTTATAAATTTTCCGACAAAAAAAAAACAACTAGGTAGCATTAATTTATATTATAGACCGATATAGATAAGGTTGCCTAATGTCGGGACATCCCGCGCAGCCTTAGTTCAGCTGCACACACGGACGGTTTTCGCGTCTGGTTTCCCGATAGGTAAGTTACTATATAGGGCGTCAATTCCATACAGTATAGAATAGCCCTCGGGTTCCTGAGGGGCTATTATGTAACTTTTATTTCTATCATTTTTCGGTTATAGCGGTTTTGCGATTACAATATGCAAGTTTTGACACCTACAATATCTAGCAATCAACCAAAATAAACATACTTCAAAAGTTGAAGCTGCCTAAACATGGTTAGTTGATCACAAAATCGCTATTTTTCTGATTGAAACTGAAATGTGAATGCAACAAAAGTTACATAATTGCCCTGCTGATCTACTAACCTTAATGCGGAGTCTGAGGTAAAGGCCGTACGTGTGAGCTAGTATTAAAAGGTTTGTCCTGCCGAAGAACTACTTGAGATGTCCAGTTTTTTAGTACTACGGTTAAAATTTTATCAGAAGCGGAAGCGAACGCACATTACATTTTACACGAGTAAACACTTTGCGACTCGCTCCATCTCGTACCTATATAAAAGTAATACACATAGGTTTTTTTTCTTTTTCTAACAATAGCTACTGTATTTCTAGCCTTCCTATAATTTGACAGCTGGGTCCCACTTAGTTAAGTATGGAATTTGGTCTCCCTCGAAAATCGATGCGCTAAGATTGGCAACCCTAGATATAGAAAATTTCGTGCGAAGGCAGCCTGGATGTACCTGGATCCTTATTCACAATGACCATAACACGACGCTTTAAGATAATGCTCCACAATAACTGTTTTCCCACGTTTTCAAAAAAGTTTCACTTCAGAAAAACATATTTACAACGTCTCTTATGGCATATACAGAATATAATTGCTAATATTTTGGCATCTGAAACGTCAGGGATTGTGTTATTGAGCAGAGCGTTATGGTCATAGTGAATAAGGCCCCTGTAGGTGTCGCGTTCTTGTCTGTCTTGGCGGTTAATCAATGAGCACAGACACAAACACAAACACAAAGTGTTTATCCAATGATAAATATTAATTATTTATCATTGGTGCTTATGTGCATTTTACAATTTATACGCACATAATTATGTATGTAAGAACAATCCGCCTGCCTTCGTCGTTTAAAAAAAAACTGTAGATACTTACAAACAAATTTAACAATATGATAGTTCTGTAATCTCGACCATTTGAAGAAAACTATAATAATAATTGGCTAATAATAAAACCCAAGTATTTACATTAAGTTTAGAATACTTTGGAGAATGTTAGAAATCTTGGTAATTTAACTAACACTTGATAGTAGAAAAAATGCTTGTATTCGTTTGTATTGAAATGAAATTGCTTTTTTATATGAAAGCTTAAAAATACACAGGTCGACAACAAAAGGCTTTGTTGTGTAGGTACATACTAACCTGATTGATTTATAAAATAATCTCGGTATTTCTTCTAATAAATTGAGCTAAGCTTTTTAAAAGTAAAAAAAAAAATTGTATTAGGTACATACATTTGATTATATTAGGTGAAAAATTTTAGGTAAGAGTAAAGTATTCTTAAGTAGCTCTAGATATATTTTTTTAACAATAACAATTGTTTGTCTATCAGTAGCACCTATAAAAAACTCTTCATTCGATAAAAATAATGGTACGTAAAAAAAAATTAAAAAGGTTTTAATTATATACCAAAATTTATTTAAAATCCATGACGTGGATTTAGCTTTTAAAAACTGTGATTAATTCTTAAGTAAAACCGTTATTTATACTACGAGTATTCCAACTGCGTATAGGTAGGGACATTGTTACTAGGTTAATTTTACTATTACAGAATCCTATTGTAAATAAGTACTATTCGTTAAGTTTTAATGAAGTATTAGAATTGTTTCTGATTTTATTTTTTAATCAAAACTAAGTTCATATAGGCACTTAATAATAATGCATTATAAAAACAAATTGTACAGATTTCATAAGTATCTTGTTCATAAAAGTTATTGTATAAGATGGCTAAGCCAACATAATGCAAAATATACTTGTCTACTATTAATAATAAAAGTTAGGTACCTATATAATAATATTATATATACCTACATATTATATGTAACCAATATTTTGTTGTTGCACATTTTTGTTATTTAATATTAACATAAAAATAAAGTACACAATATTACTGTCTAATTTGTATAAAAATATCTTTAAATGTACAATTCAGAAAATATATATAATAAAACGCAAAATACCAAATTATACTCATCTTGTTTACACCAAAAGCCAAAGGTCAGCTCTCTGTAACCTTTAGGTTCCCTTGAAAATATTGTCTCTAGCTAGTGCTAGCAGCTGCATTTTAGTCTATCCTTTTTTTATTTGTGTAATTTTTAGTGTTTTGGGACAAAATTGCACCTACCTAATATTTGAATTAAAAGGTCACTGACTCATTGACTTCTCGAAAACTATTTGACCTATGATGCTATTTAGCAGGTTGCACAGAGTTCATGTGGGAACTCGATAAATAAAATTAATGACGCGGATAAAACCACAGGATACAGTTAGTAATAAGTATTATTAAATACCAACTCATATTAAATGTTTGTTCTTAATATAGTTATGTACTTATATGTACACTACTCAATTTCAAAAAATCGCATTTTTTTAAATTTAATTCCAATTTTCATAGACAATTTTCTCAGTATTCTTAAACTTGTATAACCTTGGCTAAGTATATAAGTAAAATATCTAAAAATAAATCTAATACAATATATGAATATATATAGGGGCTCTTTTTTCAAATTAAGTAACTTGTATTTTTGGGATTTCGGTAATTCAACCCTTATAAAGATGAATAATTTCCTTTTGCAATGTTTCCAGGCATATTATTAATCTATTGGCTACAATATAAAATTCATAGGTACCACGAAACGTTGTGGTGCCCGAGATATCATCTTCACCTTTCATATGGAGGAAAAAGGAGAATACGGCTCGACGGCGTAGAAAATCAATTACACAGCTGACTTCAATATGTAATAAAATATCTTTGGATGTTTCTATTAAGGGTGAGAAACTTATTACCTAGTTAAACGTCCCCTCTGTGTTGCGCGGTGAAAGTTTCTCAGTGTATATTTCACGTTTTTGTAACCATTCGTAAGTACATGCACCTAAGTGTTAAAAAAAAGCTTTAAGTTATAGTTTCTTACATTCGTTCACTTTCAGTTTCAATGCCACTTTTTGAAATTAATACCTATAAAAATTGAATATTATGTATTATTCTTTTTTGATATCAAATAGTATAATAATATACCTGTCAAAATATATATATATTACTAGCTGTGCCCCGCGGTTTCACACGCGTGAGTTGCGGAATTCCCGCAGGAACTCCAAAGTAGCCTAATGTATTCCTTATAACACCAGCTAATTAGCAATGAAAGTCCCGTCAATATTGGTCCAACCGTTTTGGAGATTCATCCGCATGAGTTTCGGAATTCCCGCAGGAACTCCAAACTTCTTTTGTATAAACCTTGTCCTGACAATAACGAACACAAAAAAAAACAATTATCCAATTTGGTGCAGTCGTTTGGAAGTTATGCGCTTAGCAACACATTTGGCGATTCATTTTTATTATATAGATTTTTAATAATACGTTATCATTAATATTTTGTTTAGTAGGTACTTGCCTACCTACTCACATGTTTCACGAATGGCTACAAAAACTTGAAATATTCACTGAAAAACTTTCACCGCGCAACACTCAGGGGGGGGGACGTTTAACTAGATACCTAATACCAAAGTTTCTTACTCTTAATAGAAACATCCAAAGATACTATATTAGAGGATGAAAAAAGTGACTAATGATATGTTTTGTTGTTTTATAACACATCACATGACGAAATTACGGCCAATCTAGGTATATCATCGATTACGATCAATCAATTATATAACGTGTTAATGAATTAACTGAAAACTAGAAAGTTTGCTCAGAATCAACTAGCGAATCGATCGCACTATGTTTTAATATAGGTTATAGTTTTTTCACTTTATCCTGCCACGTCTAAATTATTTATAATACAATATTTGGCGCTTACGCCGCCCGCAGCAGCAAATTGGAATCGGTAGGTGCGGGCGTAGCGCTTGGAATTTCGTAGATAGATCACCTCCAAATCTTGAATAACTTTTAAAGTATTAATTTTTTCGACATAAAATATATTTTAATCATATTATTGTTTATTTTTTTAAATGAGGTGTATCAGGTTTTCAGTGCGACAGAAACGACAAGCACCAACCAGTCATTACCTGGTGCTTGTGTTCTTAAATAATAAGTAATACTAGGGAATACTCGCATCTGGCTAGATATGTGTCCGCTGAGTTACGGACGATACGGACGACGGCGATTTTCACTTCAGAAATTCTTCAGGAAGTTTATATATTATGTAGAGCTTGTCTAATCTAAAATGATGCGCCCCTCTAGTTAATTTGCAGTTTTAGATGTGCGAGATCAACGAACGTAGACCTTCTCTACCCCTTCGGGGAGGCAGCAGAGGTTACAGCTTCGGGGTAGAGCCCCCTGCAGTGGTTTATCCGGCGCTGTCCGCCAATACGGACAGGAACTGGGGGGCGGTCTAGAGACCGGGCGAGATCAAGTATTGATAATATCTCTTTTATAGTGTGAGTGCGGCGACACTATACGGCAACTGAGGACGAATGGCAAGACCAGTGATTTATATGTGTCGTATCGATATTTTAACGGTTGTGCGTGTGCCGATGGAGGGGCGCGTCATTTTAGCTTAAACATGCTCTACCTGTAATAGGTGTTCTCGAGGGGATCTAAAAATTTACAAAGTACCTACTTATACAGTTTATCAATAGCATGAAAAAATTAACAATCGATAAAAATCATAGTTGCTTCTTAAAAGTGATTTTACTTATGCATACAAGATATTACCATCGATTTTGGCTCTTTGAAATCGTAGATAACTTATCAAAGAGAATTCGTAATGGGGGTTGGACCGAGCCGATGACATTGCTAACAAAATTCATGAGAAGGATACCTTTGGGATGACGAAGGCACTTTTAGCAATAATATTTTATAGACATTTTTTTAGTATGATAATAACCGTCCACAACAATCGTTGTTACTAAATTGTACTTCACGAAGCTTACAGGGCCCTTATTCTCTATATACCAATATACCAACAACATTCCTTGCCCATAACGCGCGTCCTAAAAACACAATTCCAACTGCTCCAGGTATCAAAATATTAGAAATGAATATTCTGTATACATAACACACATTGTAAATGTATTTTTTCTTTGATGTAACTTCTTTGATCGCGAGGGAAAAACAATTTTTGCGGCGTCTTATCTTAACGCGGCGTGTTATGGTTATATTGAATAAGGGCTCAGCCTGTACCGTGGTAACCAAACATGGATGTATAGCATACTTTAAATCATAATATACACATCTAGATACAGACATCATCGTTGTCTGTGATAGTTAGTGATTGCCAAATGGCTGTTGCGGGTTCGATTCACACGTTAGCAACATTTATGTCACCAACCAAACTCCAAATGTTTTCTGTAGTGTGTAAATTTAAATTTAAATTTAATAATTATGTAGTATAGAATTTATAAAGTCCCGTGGTATTCTAGGATTAAAAGTACCCTATGTGCTTTTTTCTACCCCGACAGCGTGTGTAAAATTTCATGATATAGAGTTACTTTCCCATTCATAATTTATTGGTATAAACTTATTTCAAGTAGGAGATACTGCAATTAACCGACTTCCCAAAAAGGAAGAGGTTCTCAATTCGACGCGTATGTTTTATTTTTGTCAGTGAAATTTGCTGTCCCCCGCGGGAATAATTATTTTCCCCCGCGGAGAAAATATTTATTTAATAAATATTTATTTTTCTAGAGTGTAGGTGCCTAGTATGATCTCATGTCTGTACTAGCTGTGCCCCGCGGTTTTACCCGCGTTAATTTCAGATATCCCGCGAGTATTCCGAGTAAAAGTAATACCCTATGTTTTTTCGTGTAAGTACTTACCTACTCTTGATAACGTGTAGTATGCAAAATTTAATATAGTTTCACCCGCGTTAATTTCCCTAGGAATTCCGGGAAAAAAAGTACCCATGTCCTTCTCTTTACCGGGTAAAGAGAAGGACATGGGTATTCCGAGTAAAAGAAAAAAGTACCCTTTTTTTCTTTTACTCGGAATACCCGCGGGATATCTGAATTTAACGTGGGTAAAACTGCGGGGCACAGCTAGTACAGACATGAGATCATACTAGACACCTACACTCTGGGAAAAACAAATATTTATTAAAAATATATCTTCTCCGAAGCGGTAAATGAAGCATTGCCACTTGGTGATAGCGGTCTAGGATAAGATCAACGATTCTATTAAACAAGTACTGTAGGATTAACTCAAAGAACAATGGCCAAATTTCTATAGGAGCTGGACTTGACTTTTATTTTTCATGTCCCAAAATAAACTATAGTTAGATTGATTTGTTTTTATGTTGTAAATACCATTTAAAAATCCGTTTAAAAATCATATCTAAATAGCCACGATTTTTTAAAATAACATCGTAAAATCCACAATACATTTAAGGTTAGAATCAACAACTACCTTTTACCCGACCTAAAAGTGTAGTTAGCATAGAAATAATGTAGTCACAAGTGGTAGTTATCAGTCCGTAAAAAATGCCTAGGTCAAAACGACAAAGGAAATTCAAAATAGAACAGCAAGTGAAGCGATTAAAATGCGTGTGATTGCCGGGTGTCATGTCAATTGCCAATCAAATCAAATATTAATGACAATCACTGGCGCGATTCGATGACCACAGATTTAGTAACTTGTCAAAGACAAATGACGTTCCGATTAACGCAATTGAACAAAATGCTTATACTTACTATGAACCTACATAATTTTTTTTATGACAAGAATGCACACAGTTGTTGATTTGATGCCTACATAATTATCTAGTAAACCTATTCAGAAAAACGTGAATAATTATAGTCTTTGAATACTAAGTCATGTCATACGCGAAATGAATTGTCAATAGGTGCGTTCTAGAACCACATACATGATGTCGTAGAAGTTACAAAAACAAAAATAAATTGATATCTTTTTTTTGTGGCTACTTATAGAGATATTTTTTGTGTTTTTTAAGATCTTAAAAAATAAGGATTTTTTTTCACATATATATCATATACACCATTGTTTCGTATCGAGTACGATTTGGCCATCCTTTTTTTTTTCTAAAAATTTTTCAACACGGCATAGTATTGTGGATACCATCATAAACGTGAGAACGGTTCCTTTGCGTCCAGCAGTTTCTTTTAAAATTCAAACATGTTTAAAATGCAAAGCAGTGAGCAGCCATTTCTCTACTATGAGTATGCCCGCTGAAGTAATTCTTTTATAAATTCCTTTTTTTTCAGCTTTCACGACTGTTTCTTTCTATAAACATAAAACATCAAGAAAATCATTATTTAATTAGATCTCAGTGTTGATCAAGTAGGCAAACCACAGATAATTTTTGCGGATCTGTACCTATATTAATATGTGTAATTGGAAATGAAATGAAAATTTTATTAGATCATGGGTGTACACCCATGATGTGGCTCTTTTTGATGTTGATAAAATTACAATTATTATGACAGAACCCACAAAATATCCACCCTTCACAGCTTCCTAGTGCTTTGGCTGAAGAGAAGAAGCTGCGTAACAAGCTCCCCAGTAGCACGCTATATTCAGCTTAAAGTTATATAATACTTGTGTAGTGTTAACTCATATTGCAATTAATTATGGGAGAACAAAAAGTCGTAAGTAAAAACAAACGTCAGATCATCTCAGTGGTACAACAATAATGCACTGTCACTGAACGAAGTTACATAAGTATTAAGTATGCCTTCCATCTCGATCGGATACCAGCAATTTAAAAAATAGTTTGCAAATTTTGCAGCGATGTACAAACGAACATTGGAAGTTATTTAAATAACGTAGGTAAACGTACAAATACAAAGAGGTTTTTGTAAGTTCGGATGTAGGAAGTAATCTCTGAAACTACAGAACAGATTCTAAATATTCTTTCACTGATAGAAAGCTAGATCAAAAGAGGAGTTCCCGCAGAAATTTCGGTATTGATGAATATACATATATAAATCTAAAGATTTCTTCAAGCGTATATAATTGAAGTATATTTATACTTGACGATTCCTACGTATTATATTATCATCGCTTTCACGAGTATCGTTATCGGGGAAACTTCCGTTTATACGTGAGTAGAAAATAAATAGAGAAGATATCCCGTTCAATTTACCCGAGAACGGGTTTATATTACCTACAATTTTTCAGCCAACCACTGGCCCTTCAGTGTATGATAAATTGCAAATTCAGATTTCACTTTTTTCCCGAGGATGGCTCTGATATTTTATGTACAGTTTGTTTACTGGACAAATCATAATTTATGAGGCCACAAAATTTTATAAATTCATATACGTACGTAGAATGAATAAGGTAGACATGTCACAATCGCATACACTGTTCCTGAGGTTTCACCCAGTATTATAGTAGAGATTTATAGACGTGTTGCTTTATATGACGTAACGTGCCCACCATTAGCTAAAATCATATTTATAATAATAAAATGTTGGTAGGTACTTAAAGTTGGTACAAATTACATTTAGAACCATTTATAACAATTATAAATTAATGTTTATTACCCAACATTATTCTATTAAAAAATAAAAATAAAAAATAAATTATTTTAATATTATTAAAATATTAATTTTGATTTCAAATTTTTATTATATTTTGATATTTAACTTTCAAAGTTTATCAAAATATGAATACTTTATACTATTTATAAAGATATTTGCAATGACACAAATGGCTTCATGTGGATACAAAACAATTAGGTATAAGTATACATAATCTAACGTATCTTTGCTCAGATTTTAGGCACATTGAATATTTATGACTGTCTGTCATTTCGCTTATGAATAGTCAATTGGTAGGTATTAACAACAAAGCTTGTTTTACATATCGCGTAAATTATTGATTAATTTACTATCATATTATACCGTAGTTTATTGTTTCCTCGCTTTTAGTGTCAGTTATAATGTCAATAAAGAGATATTCTTAAAAAGGTCCAAGCTTCGAGAGCGAGGGGCCATACAATGCGAGCTTTTCGAGTCCAGAAAATAGTGTAATCTTAAGAGGGTCAGTAAAAAGTAATGACCGGACGCTCTCATCCCGAGACGTCAGAACGTAGATACTACATATAAATGTATATTTATCTAAATAGAAAAGAAAATGGATTTAGTACAAAGAAAATATAGGCCAGTAACATGCTACCTTCTGGTCAGTGCCTACTTATGAGATAATCTTTAGAACAATGGCATGATCACGCAAGGATACCTACAAAAAAACCAGATAGCTCTATCCCAACACGTCACTCTAACAGAAAAAGAATCATATATTTTTTTTATATGAATAATGGATATTATCGAAATGACTTTTTTTTTTGTTGAACGTGTTATTGGTATTGTATAAAATATTTCTTTCTTCGTAAAGTAGGTATTATGTTTATATAGCAGTGATTGAATGTAGCTATGGTCGCTTGAACACTTGTTCAAACCCCTCGATACATATATTTTTTTTTATATATATTTATAAATATTTCTTTATGCAAATTGAGCAATCGTCATTCTTCAGCACCATCTTTGTATATTTAGCACACTTTAACTAAAAGATTGCAAAAACTTTACTCGTCAACGAAAAATTGCCTGATTTAGACGAATTTATGAAACTTACATATTATGGTTAGGTACAAGTATTTTAGAAAAATTTCGTAATTATTGCGCTACAAAAGCTCTTAACTCCTTGGTTGTTAAAACAAGTGGATGCACAAACAAAATAAAAATACAAAAGACTGTGGCATTATGTTAAGGATCGACTAAAAACTGCTATTAAACAATCAATATTACTGTTGCTCTAGAATCAAAAATAAAAGTAATAATGAAATCCAAAATCTGTTTAATAAAGGAGGTAAAGTTTAGATGTAAGGAATAATCTCTGCAAATACTGAACCAATTCTGAAATTTGTTTCACTAATCCTTAAGTGTTATAGGACACTTTTGTCTCGAAACAATTAAAAGTCTCGTGGGAATGCTGAAGTCATGCAGGTGAAACTGCGAGGGAAAAAAATTTGGCTAACTAGAAACCAAATAACACCTAGTTTAGTTTTTATTCAAGTCTCGGAATTTAATATGTAATAATAATAGGGTGCTTACTTTCATCCTCCTATAGTTCCTGCGGGAGTTCCTGGTAGAACCATGTGAGGCCCAGCCTAGTTATTAATAAATAAATAAAGAAATTTGGAAAGTACGCAATAGTTTCATAAGTGCTTGCCGTAAAATACGAAAATTAAATGCTCTTTGTAAAATGCTGTAAAAAGGCCCCGAAAACTTTTTCACTCAAATCTTATTCGCGCTTAGGTAGGTACTTGTGAAGTTATAAAAGCCGTACTTCTCACTTACCAACTTAACAGATTATCCAATACACCTCTTATTGCTCTTGGAAAATGTAGGTTAATCTAGTTAAATTAGTTTAAGGAGAGGTTTTAGATATTTACGAGTACACAACAACTTGTAGCGGCTAACAAAATGAAGGAGAAAGGTTTTGAAGTGGATACTTCTATCGTATGGGAGCACCAGTTAAGTATTTTTTTTATTTATTTCCTAAAAATACTTTCAAAACTTTAATTACAACTTGTTTTAACGAAGGTTTATTTGATTACATTCTAGAAAATATTGCGCTTTTTTAATTTTATATGTAATAAAATATACTTACATATTAGGTATAAAACAAAGTCCTCCGCCGCCTCTGTCTGTTTCTCTGTCTGTTCGCGATAACTAAAACTACTACCCGGATTTTATTGCGGTTTTCACCAATAGATTGACGCAGATAAGCAATAACATGTTAACCCACAAAACAAAGTTATTGATTCAAAACGATTTATTGAGAGTTAGAGAACGTTTTTTAATTATGTGTTTACCTTATTACATTGTTTAAATATGTAACTAAATATTAATCATAAAAATGTTGAAACGAAATGGCGCTATAATTTTAAAACTTTAATTTACTCAAAATTTCTCCAGTGTGGGTTAACATATCTTGAAATCCTCGCAGAAACTCCGAATTTATCGCGAGTGAACCCGCGGGGGACAGTCGTTAGTGCATAATAATAGAATGATATGCAGATATATGAAAATTGATACATGAAGCGTTAGTTTCACTCAAATTTTAATCAGTGTGAGTTTGTCGAAACCAGCGTGGTTCACAAACCGCGAAATTTTGTGACTATGCCTGCTTTTATGACTATATATTTCTTTGCTTATTTATTAAATAATTGCGACCGATTCGGCGTAGTACGTAATAAGTCACCATGCCTACCCGGTAATCAAGAGGTTCCGAGTTCGATTGCCGGTGGGGGTAAACTTTCTGTGATGTAAACAGGGTTTCACTTTCAAATATGGACGTGTTTACATATCTATGGTACAATATATCCTACTAATATTATAAATGTGAAAGTGTGGATGTTTGGATGTTTAGATGTTTGTTACTCAATCACGCAAAAACGGCTGAACGGATTTGGATGAAATTTGGCATGCACGTTTTTAGGGGTACAGAGAAGGACATAGGGTACTTTTTATCCCGGGATTCCCGCGAGAACTTCAAAATGGATGGAACGGGTGAAACCGCGGGGCGCAGCTAGTATGTAATATTTACAGTTTACTTGGTTTCCACGACACAAGCTTAGTGTGGGATCAAGTAGATCTGTGTGTTGTAAAGAGTTATTATTAATTATTATTAATGATAGGTTAGTGCTTACTTGATCGGATGAAATACCGATTGTGCTGTCATTGATTCCTTACCACTGACATATTGCCTACATCAGTCATTCATACTTTCACAGTTGATTGAACATTGCTCACTCCGAGCAAAAATGACTTTTGCTCATTAGTGCACATCAACAAGGGCGCGGTCTTTGACCAGTGAGATTTAAAATTAAATTATGACCACGTGTTACCGAAAGCAACTCAATTTTAAAGGACAGGCACATATTCATAGTCTTCTTTCGTGTACGCCGCAATATGTGGACGTCCACGTAAAAAGTAGCAGTAGTGGGGTATTAAGATAAGACTATATTCGGCAATCTAGTCAATTGATAGTAAGGATTGAAAAAATATTCAAAAACTAACACAGTTTTTCTTCTTTCAGAAATTTGAAGTTGAAATTCTGAAAAAGCTTGATTTGAGAAAAAGCATTAGGTATAAAAATTCGAATGAAAAAAAAAAAACATACTTTTACTTTTTTTTTTTTTTCAATTTATTGGGCTAATAAACAGTGTGTACAATGTATAATTATAGTAACTTACTTAGCTAAATTTACCAATTGTACCACCAAAACCATTAACCAAAGTTACTAGAAAAAAATAATATATACTGAGAAGTGGTTGTGCATTTACAAAATTTACGAAGTTTAAAGCTAACTGGACACAGATAAGCAATAGTGTGTCAACCCACACTGGAGAAATTTTGCGTAAATCGTGTTTTAAAAGTCTAGCGTCATTTTGTGTCAACGTTTTTATGTTAAATATTTAGTTAAAAATTTAAGCAATATATTATATGTTACTTACTTATATTACTTGCTTGTTACATAGATTTTTATATATTATTGTAGATTAAGATACATGAAATTGTAGGAAATTGAGCATTTATCAATAATTTAATCAATTAAAATCGGGACGCAATTTTTTCACCCAACTTTACAATACCTCGTATATCTCGGAAACTAAATGCCGAGAATTGGTATACCTTTTAGCTTGGATGCCTACATAATATAGTCACATGTATTTGACGTCGAGTGCAACGACCACTGTGATGCAAATTAATTGCTATGCTGCATTCACTTGGCCAAGTGTCAGTAAGTCGCGTTTGAATTTATGCTATGGTTTCTTGTACTTGTATATTTGTATAACAATAGAACTGCGGAATCAGTGTAATCCGTCTCTGTCGTTGTTCTTTATGAATGAGGAATAAGCTGGGTCTTCCCTCTGTGAACTACAATCTGGTATAACACCGTACAATATTTAGATAACAACGTATGTAGGTATGTGTGTGTGTGTGGATGTTAATTAAAGAACGTTTTGATAGGACGTTATGATACGTTGGTGTTACATTAAGGGGTGAAAACATTGTAAGTACTGGCTTAAGTTAAGTTTTCATTTGTAAATACATTATTCCAAGAAAAGATCACACTTCTAAGCTCTATACTACTGAACCAAATTATTTTTATTAAGTAACATCTAATTAGAATTCGGAAATTATACTTCTTGTTAACATATTGTGACATGGAGGTTCAATAAGAGTTCAACCTCTACAGAATCTATTCATACTTTGTGTGTTCTCAAATAAGAATGAAATGCGAAAGTGAGTTTCTTTGTTTGTTACCCTTTCACGCTTTAACGGCTCAACCGATTATCATGAAATTTTGCACACATGTTTTCAGGGGTAAGGAGAAGGACAAAGGGACTTACTTTATGTCCCGGAATGCCTGCGGGAACTCCGAAATTAACGTCGTTAAAATCTCATGAATATTTGCATAAACTGTGTCAAAGATATACAGAAGGACATAGGGTACTTTTTGTCCTGGAATTCCTGCGGGAACTCCGTAATTACCACAGGTAAAACTGCGGGGAACAGCTATTTTTAAAATAGGTAACAACAGAAGTGTTTTTTTTTTTGTCATAGCACTACGTGCATAGTAGTTAAAGAAAACGTTACGTTACGTGTATTGTATCTTCGATCTCTAACACAGCATCTTTTTTATCTTACTTGGTTTGTTCTGATATACATAAATGTACCTACATATTCGGCTCTAAAATCCACAAAGAATTCTCCTCGTATTTGAATATATTGTCAGGTATACATTACGTCAGATTGTTATAGTTTCACATCAATAAATATCAAATAGACCAAATTTAACGACAAAATCAGTATAAATATTATTTATGAAGATCTTCTGATCAACATTATCTGGCAGTCGACGGCATAAGGTTATGGGATTAAGGTTACCACCTGTAGGCAATGAAACAGGTCAATACCTTTGTCAGTACCTACTAATATCAAAGTCAGCGCATTTTACAAAAGAAATATCGAATTTTCTGGCTCAGTTCCCGTTCACGTATTAGCTGCCAAAAATCAGAGATTTAAACTTTAACGCCGGTAGCACAATATATTTTGTTCCGCTATCCCCAGTATTATATTACTTTTAGAAAATTACTTATCTTTGCCACCTCGGCGAGACTGCTATATATTACTCTAATAATAGAATTTCATATTAATTTTTCTTGCTTAGCATAATAAACACAAACACGAGTTTGCAATTCAAGACTAATCCTCCGGTAATAAAAAAATAATCCCTTCGTGTACAAACGCTTGAAGAATTTATCTTTTTAAAACAATCCTGTTCTTTTTTATTGCGAATTACATGATTTTAATTTAAAAAAGAGAGGTTTTTTTACGCAAAGTGTACCTAATCTTTAAAAACAATGAAGGTTTTCCAACAACGGTTATACATCTTATCTTATTAATCTTAATATATAAATCACGTGTCACGTTGTTTGTCCGCGATGGACTCCGAAACTACTGAACGGATTTTGATAAAATTTTGCAATCATTCATAAAATGGTCCAACTTAAAAGATAGGATAGTTTTTATCCCGGAATTTCCGCGGGAACTCCGACTCCGAAATTACCGCGGATGAAATCGCGGGGGACAGCTAGTCTAATATATATAAATCACGTGTCACGTTTTTGTCCGCGATGGACTCCGAAACTACTGAACGGATTTTGATAAAATTTTGTAACGGTTTATAATATGGTCCAACTTAAAAGATAGGATAGTTTTTATCCCGGAATTCCCGCGGGAACTCCGAAATTACCGCGGATGAAATCGCGGGGGACAGCTAGTCTTAATATATATAAATCACGTGTCACGTTGTTTGTCTGCGATGGACTCCGAAACTACTGAACGGATTTTGATAAAATTTTGTAACCATTTATAATATGGTCCAACTTAAAAGATAGGATAGTTTTTATCCCGGAATTCCCGCGGGAACTCCAAAATTACCGCGGATGAAATCGCGGAGGACAGCTAGTAATCTATATAAAATTGATCAATAGTGGCAAAATAATCCGATCTAGGCTAAGATAATTTAAATTTGTATAGATAACAACTTCTATTTCTATATTATTTATCATTGAGCCGGTAACTTACGAATGGAATGTGACGAATGTTGTATTACTCTGGGGAAATTAGCGTGCTCGATGGTGAGAAAGGCAAAATCCTGGTCGATTTCCCAACATTTCCAAGTTACCGCCGCTGGTGCAATACAACTTTACGACGAAATCATTTTATAATCCTTACCTACTAATATTAGGTAATTATAAATGCGAAAGTGAGTTGGTTTGTTCGTTTGTTACGCTTTCACGCCTTGACGGCTAAAAAGATCATCCCAAAATTTTGTATACACGTTGTCAGGGGTACAGAGAAGGACATAGTGCACTTTTTGTCCCGGAATTCCCGCGGGAACACCGAAATTTCCACGGACGAAATCGCGAGGGACAGGTAGTATTATATAGATAAGTAATATTAGACGTTACTTTTACTTTAAATATTTGAACTTTTATGTTATTTTATCTGATGCTCCGAAGTT